>JAVJIX010000064.1:2404166-3798333 GCA_036785185.1 Paratrypauchen microcephalus | reverse complement strand
AAGACGATACTGAGCAATTTGCTTTCTCCACTGAACCGTACCTGTTCGAGCCGGAATATACAGCCGAATGTTCACGGGCTAGCAACAACTTTATGAGCGTGCATGCCTTTTCTGTCAGCCGGGTAGACTACAAGAGTGAAGCAAAAGCTCTAGCACAGTCTTCATCAATCGACCAGCAGGCTAACATAACGACAGGAACAAGCTTGGGTAAAAAAGGTACAAACCTGTTCTTCATCACGGGATCTTGCGCTTGGAAAGACAGATGGTACTGCAGTGGTTGTCAGACTAGGCTTTCCAAGGGATTTGGTGTAGTCGTCTGGTCCGAAATGATCACTGCAAATCTTCTGTTTAAGTAGCGTCTCCACCGGTGTGTTGATGTCTAAGCCAGCAGCTACAAGCCACAGCCACGCGTCCTTTCTCGATCGTGCACCGGAAAGCTGTGAAAACTTTGTGGTGCCCACCTGCGGGCTTTATTTGTACATTTTCGAACATTTTGCCCAGTAGTTCTTTTAAAATTCATCTCTTTACTCTGTGGTCTTCCCTACTATGACTTTTCTCGCTTCTCTGTTTACGTGATTGGTCACAAAAAAACTAGAGTAAAGTAAAATTCTGCTGCTGCTGCAAAGCTAGTCCCTCAGATATGGAATGATTCATGCTATTCACAGTCAGTTTTATTTAAAAAATGACTCAATCAACATATATTTACATTGACAATCTGGCGTTATAATTGACTTGTCTTGGGTGCACTATGGAGTGGGTAACCCTGATTTAAATCCGGCTACCATTTACCATTGACTTGCACTAGCCTAGCAACTGAAAACTCTGCAGCTGGAAGGACTGCATGAAATTCGCTAAAAAGTGTCTCCACATCTCTGCAACACTCTGGCTAACTTGGAAATGAGCCTCCATGTCAAAAATCCTGGAATATCCCTTTGAGAAGAGTTCAGAAATCAATATTTGGTGCAATAAGCCTTATTTTTAATCACAGCTTTCATGCGTCTTGGCATGCTCTCCACAAGTCTTTCACATTGTTCTTGGGTGACTTTATTCCACTCCTGGTGCAAGAACTGAAGTAGCTCAGCTTTGTGTTTGTGTTGGAATTCAACAGACGCGAGATGCTGATTTCAGAAAAAAATGCAGTGGTCTCTTATTTTTTTCCAGAGCTGTACGTAAGTTAAAATGGCTTAAATTGTGTTCCAGTGGAATACGTGTTTTTTCTTAATTCACGCAATGTTGTATCTTTTAAGTGCAAAGAGGTGTTGTCTTTCGTATATTACTATTTAAGTTGTTCCACTGGTAGATTATTTTCTTCTCAAGTAAAATGTACTCAAATAAAGGTAAACCCGTTGTCATCAAGTATTTTGGGTTTTTCTTATAGTCTATACCTCAGGCCACCCAGAAAGCTCATCTGGCATTCTGTTTTTACGGTTGGTCAAAATCTACGACCCCTCACTGACTGAATAGAGACCTCTCCCTTGCATTATAAATAAGCGCAGGAACAGAGTTACATGTGATTCATGGTTTAGTGCAGACTCCATGTTTTATGTTGACGGTGCACGGCCTGCGATTGTGCTCCGGCCTTTTGTTCCTCTTGATTTACAGCTAGCGCTACAATGGACGCAATAGCAGTTTGCCTTTCCGCGCTTTTGGAGAGGAGCTTTTCGGAGTAATACTGGAAGACCCTTTTGTTTGGGAAGGGGGTATAGTGAAGCCTCAGAGCTGTCAGTGGAATAAACCAATCAGAATGCAGATTTAGCTCAACTCCATTCGCCTATTACTGTGAAAAAGCCCTATGCGTTTAACAGCCATCCAAATACTACAGAATTACCAGCAGATGATAATGTAAATGTGCGTTAATATTACTACAATGTATGCGTGACAGTTTGCTTCAGTGGGATTAGGCATTCATTAAAACAGGTTCGGCATGCAAAGCTACTGTCAGATTTTTGTCAAAGCGGACAAGAAAGAAATAAAAAGGAAAAAAAAAAGACGCTGCCAAGATGAGCTGCTTATACAATTAAAATCTCCCATGCTTTAATCTTGTGGCGTCCTCCATAGATCAAAATGAACAATACTTAGCAAAAGAACAGAGGAGACAGGCGAAACAATGGCGTGTATTAAGTGTTTTATGTTGGGTTTTTAAAGGGAAACATTGTAGGAGAAATGTGTTGATTTTTCAGAATAACAACGTTTATTTATACCTCTGTTCTATGGGTTTCAGTGCAGTCCTATTTACTCCGTGGATGTTCATAATGTGGCAGACGCAGAGATAAGAAAAGGGATCACATGCCATTGTTTTCCAGTGCACAGATCTGGAGATTTGAGGCTTTGTGTTGTGGCTCTGGTGTTGTTGGGAAAGCTTACATTTGTACTTTGACTGTTTCTGGAAACTGAATGTTGTAATACAAGTGTTTAGAGTGAGGGCCTTATAGACATTTGCATACATGCCTTTGTTTATTGAAATGAACAATATCTAACCCTAAATATGGAACGCACTAAATCAAAGACAGACTGTGTACTTTGTATTGTAGTATTATCTGCCATCCAATGCCATCCGCCATCTGCTTATCTCCATGGAGATGTTACTGCTTTACCTAGAATGTTCCTCTCCAAGCATTAAACTTTTCTACCTTAAAAACATGCTTTCTAACTGTAAGTGGGGCTGCCTCTCCACAGATCAAACCAGTGGCCTCGTTGCCTCAGTGGAGATATAGTAAGGTTAAGGTAAGGTTAAAGAAGACTTTTTTTTAAAACTTTTTTGCTCCCGTAGCAACATTTCCTCTGCATTTGACCCGTCCTTCAATGCCACTGGGGCATTTCCTCAGGAGCAGTGAGCACCACAGCTCATTCCACCTCCGTGATCTTGTCACAAGGCTTGGTCAGGGCTACCTTAACTGGAGCATTTTACCATGGTGCATGTTGGTATATTGCCATAATGTGGAACATTCCAAGCAAAGTGATACATTACCATGGAGATTAGCAGCTGGTGAACTTCCACCAGAAAACGTATACCCTGTACTTTTATAGTTTAAGATTTAAGATTTAAGATAATTTCTTCACTCACATTGCTCACTCTCTGACCTCACACACTTCCGCTCCCTCTTGTTGCTGTCTCTCATCACCCTCATTTCAAGTAGTAAATCAAATCTAGTCACCAAGTTGCATTTTTTTCTAAACATTCTGGGTATTGTGGTGCTTCTATGCCCCTGCCAGTGTTGCCAGCTCTGGGATGTTTGGCCGAGTGGATATTGGTGCTTAGGCTATGATGCAGTGTGTTGGCTGGGTGCTTGTCAGAGCTGCGTAATGCTCTGCTACAGGTTCGTAGCTAAAACGTAGCATGCAGTAGAAATAAGCTTTTAGCTAATGTAATGTGGTAATCCATCTTATCAGGTGCCTTGGAGATCTCACCTGCGGTCTTGCCTTTTGGTGCAGTCTTGCCCTTTTCTTTGTAACCATGAAATGTCCTTGATGTGCAACAAACTTCAGGAAAGACGGACTTTTATGATCTTTCTCAAATGGATGAAATGAATTACAACTAGGGAACTATTGGAAACAATTAAACTAAAAAACAATTTCAACCTTATTTATTTAGAGAATAAATCCTGTCACTTGAACAATTTAAACCTTGCCTCTGTCTATACTCATTAACGAACTTGTATGCCTTAGTTAAAATCCTGAGCCTATCTCAGGTGGCATTGTTTGGCAATTTTATTTGGTTACAGCTGAAGATAAAAAACGATCACTCTACCACACATGCAGTTTTTTTGGTTTGCATTTACTCTTGAAAATTGGGACAAAACCCAGAACTAAACCTGGACTAGACTATTACTAAAACAGGACAAAACCCGGAAAACAAGTCTTACAGGATTAAACTAAGCTCAACCCAGGACCAAAAAAATCTGAATCTGACTTAATTGCACTCAAACTTGAATTACGTTTTAGCTTACTGACTCCTCTTAACCGCAGACACATTTGAGAAAAAGGAAACATGTCTAATCCCATGTTAAACGCTTCCCTGTCTGATCAGGTTCCACGGGAGTCAATGGTGCACTTTGCCATGGCCCTCGTCCTCGCATCTGTATATGTGTGTACAAAAGCATGAGTCGGCTAATCTACTCACTGTCACGTTATTTCAAATCCCCGACCACACTATGCCATTTTAAACCTCCACTTTCTTCACCAACTTTGGATTCAGGTGTTATTGCACAAACAAGATGGAGAGTACTGATTGCACAGCTGTCAAAACATGAAATAAAGTTGTACCTTATCCAGTGAATGACACCAATATAAACATTTGGCAAATCAAATCAAATCTAGACATGAATTAAATTCCCTTACCCTCTGCAGAATGGATTCATATATTATGCACCAAAATAGCAACAAATAATGCAATTCGATATAGTGCTGTGTAGTAGTAGATTTTTTAAAGTTAGAAATACATTTAGGGGTGTGCTATGCAACTTTAGGGAAGGGTGTGCCACCTTAAAGTGTCTTTGGAGATATTATTACTCGGATGTTAAAGGTCCTATTTTATGCAAAGTTGACTCTTGTCTGCTTTAAGCCATGTTATAATGTTGATACCTCATCAGGAACATTTTGTTTCACTCACACATAATCCTTTATTATTAGTCTGTCTACATCTCCAAATCTCAAAATACTCTGTTCCAACTTGTGATAATAGGAAGCAGTAGTTTTCAAGTTAACAGCTATCTTTTCCATTCCAGGAAAAGGTAAATAACATCTCCATGGAGATAAGAAGCAGCGAACCCTCCTCAATTTTTATCTCCTCTTCATTTTGACTACTGTAATGCACTTTTTTCTGACATTAGCCACCATGCACTTTTGTACTTACAGTTGGCCCAAAATTCTGCTGTCATAAAACAAGAGCACATTACACAGATTTGAGCATTGTTGCATTGGCTTCCAGTTTGTTTTAGAGTTAATTTTAAGATTTTATTGCTTGTTGACTTGACCCCACAGTACACCAGACTTAAAGGGATATGCCACCCCCAGGTCAAATTTGGGCATCTCCCCACAGTCCAGAGACTAAAACAAGTGATGAAAAGCGTTTTCCTGGTCACCCAGCCATTGTCCGAGTCTGTCAGCACTGACCGCTGCGCGAGCTGCTGCTCCTCCGCGTTAGACTGGAGTCTAACGGCGCCAGAGAAAGATTTCGGCCAAAAGGAATTAATTTGCTCGATGCTTTTCCCAATTACTTTCTGTGTAGTGCGCATTCATATCGAGTGCAAATAAATGTGCAAATCAACACGGAGAACTTGCCTTGGTCATTTTGGGTGGGAACTATTTTTCAGTGCGGAAAAATAAAGGCGAAGCACAAAGCACGCAGCGTAACGGGGGAACTCCCTTCCTGGTGCGTAAACAGGGATTCCCCTGTCCGCGTGGTGCGTGCTTCGTCTGTCTTTTTCCGCACTGAAAAATAGTTCCCACCCAAAATGACCAAGGCAAGTTCTCCGTGTTGATTTGCACATTTATTTGCAGTCGATATGAATGCGCACTACACAGAAAGTAATTGGGAAAAGCATCGAGCAAATTAATTCAATTTGGCCGAAATCTTTCTCTGGCGCCGTTAGCCTCCAGTCTAACGCGGAGGAGCAGCAGCTCGAGCGGCGGTCAGTGCTGACAGACTCGGACAATGGCTGGGTGACCAGGAAAACGCTTTTCATCACTTGTTTTAGTCTCTGGACTGTGGGGAGATGCCCAAATTTGACCTGGGGGTGGCATATCCCTTTAAAACAAGGGCAGGGCCTTCTCTGTGGCTGGCCCTAATCTCTTGAATGCTCTACTTTTATTTGATTTTATCCTGGTTTTACTCTTTTAGGCCTAAAATGATCAAAGTTTTAGCAATTATGCATACACATTACCCATAGAGTTGGTAGAGTGTTTGTCCACTGATCCGAAGGTTGTCAGTTCGAGTCCCGCCCCTGACATAAATCATTGGTTGAGCTGTCAAGTCCACTGACCCACAGGTTGGCAGTGCAATTCCGGCTCATACAGATGAATGGTGTCATTGTGTCCTTGGGCAAGACAGTTCGCCCCAGTGTCTGTGTATGAATGTGTGTGTGAATGGGTGACTGGTGCCTTGAATGTGTAAAGCACTATATACACAAGTGACCATTTACCTTTTAAAACAAGCTATATAAATAAACTGAATTTGAATAAAATTGTAAAGGGACTGAATGAATGAGGACAACAGTGGGTGGCGCTTTCAAATAAGCCATCATAAATATTAAAAGATCTCATAATGAGGAAGTGTAAATGTACATACACATACACACAAATAAAAATGAAAAGGGTCAAAACGTATATTTTCAAAAAGCAAATATGAAAGGCATTCATTTATTTAATCACAGTGGTAAATCTATAAAATGTGTTTAGACCTGTCCATTGTGTGAGAAATTGAGTGCCCCCCTTTGGATAAAAAATGAAAGATTGTAAGTTTGTTTGACGGCCTTTGTCACCGCTGCTTTGAGCACACAAGCGTCATAAATACTCCATACATTTCCTCATACAATCCCAGCTTTGGAGCTGGTTTGGGAGGGGGCGAGGGCAGCGTTTGATAAAAAAAAAAAAAAAAAAGATTGGTCTCCCGAGAGTGTGTTGTTGGCTGTCATAAAGGGAAGGCCGTGTCCACACATTATTATTTTTCTCGGTGAAGAGGTGCTTTAATCTGCCACAGGACAAGGTATGGGGAGGGGGAGAGGGAGGGGGTGGATGGAGGGGGGTAGGGGTCTGGCCTTGCCCCCTTTCACCCCCAGACGTGGAGCTGTGGTGCTAAATATCAGCTGGGACGTTGAGTCAACTGTAGGAGACAATCAGGATTCAAGACAGACTGCAGAGACGGAACTGGTTCAACTGGCTTTACTCATATTATATTACTCAATAAATGTGTTCAAAATGCAAATGTATTGTTGCACTGTTTTTGCATAAAGCCCCAAATCACATAATTTATGGTTGTAAAGCTGTGAGATTTGAGGATACACAGTATAGAGTCGGTAAGAGGTCAGGAAAACAGCGCAAAGATTAATATATTATCTGTTACATAAGAGTGAGTTGTTGCACAGTTGTATGGAGTGTGGTATGAATGTATGGAGAGGCCATGCCTTACAACTCACAACTCCCATAATTCTCTCACTGAGCTGCAGAGGCTGCACTAGCACTGCACTGCAAAAAAAGCTTTAAGATATAAACACTTAAATCTATCGGAAAATGACGTAAAAGTAGTGAAATTATCTGTCCATGCAGCAAGATATTACTTGACAAGTTATCTTAAAATGAACTACCTCTACACTAGAATTAAGCCGTTTCTGAACTAGTAAGTAGATAATAAATCTGAAAACAACATTAATAACCTGATAAGAGTTTTAAAATCTTAGTCAGATCAGAGAATTTGCAGTGTGATTCATAATGACTGGCTGCAGGTGTTGGGGTTTAGCTAGTCAGGAAACTCATATGAGGCTCATTCTACTTTCTGATTGGATAACCGACTCGAGAACCAAAGAACCAAATTGTAACAACTTGGCAAAATGACAATCATTATTAGTATTAGCAGGCTCGGGGAGTATCGGAATACATGGAACGGCGTTACGTAAAAAGATACAAAAAAGGTAACTGTATTCCGCTACAGTTACGAGGAAAGAAGCCATACTCAGATTACAGGTACATTTAGTGAAAATGGGGATTATTTAGCAAGATTAGAATATGAAAGCATTTTATGTTCTTTTTTTCATTTAAAGCTGGAGATGAAGGGAAATCAGAACAAACTGTCGTACAGGCATGTGCGCACACTGCAACACTTCACGTAGTCGTCTGGCAGTACTATGGAACAAACTTGCAACTGGCCTGGTTTCCACCGGGTAACGGGTGGACATTTTTGACATTATTTTATTTTTAAAGAAGACAAGGGGATTTTTTTTTTAAATAAACTGTACTATGTGGTCAAGACTTATGCACTTTCATTGTAGGACTATATAAGCTACTGTTCAAATTAGCTTTCCTCAGGTTCTTTTATAATGCATAAAATTGTATTGTTTTCTTGTTGTTGTTGGACATTTGGTGTTAAAGTCATCCAAAAGTACTTGAAAGTAACCAAGTTACATTACTTTAATATTATGGTTCTTGAATTATGTTACTGAATACATATTTTAAAGGGTCACTAGTAACTGTACCAGAATACATTTCCAAAGTAACCCTCCCAACCCTGAGTATTAGCATTAGTATTAGTATTTAGACACAGATACATTCCACTTTCTCTTCTAATCTGCAGCTAAACAAAGCTGAGCCTGAGCAGTATTTGGATGGCAGACTATCCAAATCCAAATAAATGAGTTGCATGTATTATTATAAGCTCATTCAGTTTAAAATGAGCATATTGTTACTTGTGACCGATGCAATGAAATAAAACAAAACAAAACACAGGTACTGTTATTACAATGCTTTGCAACTGACAGGTTTTCAAATGGTCTCCATCTGTTGTCATGTCTGCTTTACAATAGTTAAATCTGGTTTAAAGCTCCTGTATAAACATTCACAATAGGGCTGAGTAATATCGTGCTTTGGAAGTGACTGACATATATTGTTATCTGCCTTTGAGCAGCGTTTAGTTCTTCATCAGTCGGGTCAGGAGGCACGCCCTGTCAACCCTGGAAAAGCTTTCATATTGACTGCTCCTGTGGGACTATCTGCTCATTTACTCTAATACCATTTTATGCCATTGGACCCTCCCTCTCCCCTTCTTCCCCTTTTCCTTTCCTCCTCTTCCTCTTCCTTTGCTTTCATTGATCCCCAAATCAAAAGGCAAACGGGTCCCCGGACAGTTACAATGACTCAGTCGCACTCCCCAACCCACCATGCTGTCTTCGATATTAATTTTTTGACCTGTTACGATATCTGGTATAAGGCTTGTTGCTATTGCCGATAATCGATATTTGCCGATGCTGATATTTAGCTTTTAAAATCCACAGCAAGGCCCACAAATTTATCTTGGTGCTGTACTTGATTTTTACTGTCTTATGTTTCAATAGTCCAACATATTAATTATTCACCTTCAACAACTAGCATGCTAACGACGGACTTCCTGATTCTCCGGAAATAATTGGAGTTTCAGTTCGTACTCATCACACAGTAAAATGCTTCACAATTAGATGGTACACAGTTATTCCTCACTTACCATATGCTGTCACACTTCCTAATTATTAGACAGTAAAATGCTTCATAATTCGATTTTTTTTTCTCTCCCTCTCATTCAATATCTGCCATCCCTGCTCTCTTTCTCTGAACTTACACCTGCTTTAGTGCATTCTCCTCACCTCCACTATCCAAAACAATTTGTGTCTGATTCAGAGAGGAGGGAGGGGGACACTGGGGGGTCATAAGAGGGGCAGATGGCAGGTCCCAGCGTTAACTGTAGAGCCTTATTGATTTGGACTTGTCCCAGAGGAGCAGGGGACAAAACATGAGGAGTGGTTAAATGTGTGTGGCAAAGAAACAGACTTTACAGGTCTGTGTGGGTCTAATAGTTCTGTTATTCCTGATGGTGCTGGAGGAAATTGAAAAGAAACAATTGATCATGTCATAGGCTGGTCATAGGTCTTTCCCAGGGGGTGCCATAAAATATTGGCACATGTAATTGTATCAAAATACGGTGACTGGACATTTCTTTGGTCTCCTTGGTAAAATAAAACAAATTGCTTCATCCGAAAGGGGCAATACATTTACAAAAGGGATTGCTTTGACATTAATTTCTCACAGGGGTTGCGTTTACAAATAATTGGCACAAGTAATTGTACCAGATGCCCTTACGAATGCCAAATACAAAGTCAAATACAGTGACTGGACATTTTTTGGTTCACAAATAATACATAATTTTCTACTTTTCTGACAGGCTGGTCTGTCACCTGCTTGTTTTGCTTGGAATGTTCCATGGTATGACATCCTCTGCTTGTCTTTATGGAGATGGTTAAGATTATTTTTTTAAATTTATTCTTTATTTAATAGGGATAGTTCATATTAATGAACATCTACAACATTGCAGAGTAAATACGACAGATTAGAGGAAAAAATGCTAATTTCCATCTGTAGTCCCTGGGCAGGCGACACCGCAGCAAAAACAACTAAAACAATGACAAGTGACAATAACAGCAGTTAAACATTAAAAGTGTCCACAAGTCTGGTTTTCCTTTAGCCGCTGTTTCAAGTCTGATCTGAAAGTGTCCAGTGTTGGAGTCTCATTGATAATGGGAGAGAGTTCCAGAACTTAGTGAGCACACTTTGCCCAAAATGTAGTCCGTCTGTGTGGGACCTCACAGTTCCCCCGGGCCATGGCCCTAGTTCCCATCCCACTGACAGTCTTTGTTTTAATAAAATCCTGTAGCAGAGGAGGAGGAGACCATGCAAAACTTTATATATAAAACATCCATATTTAAAATGAACAAAATTATTAAAATTAAGCAGTTGTACTTGTCTAAAATAGCACAGTGGTGTACTGAGAATGGTTTCTTGTCCAATATTTTTACAGCTTTTAAAAAAAGTGATTCTCAACTGGTTTGAGTGTTGTGCCAGCAGCAAGTGACCATGTACCGCACTGTGGAACATTCCAGGCAAAAGCAATAACATCTCCATAGAGACAAGATGAAATAAAGAGCAAGCAGAGCAGGAAAATGTAAAATCAGTCATATTCGACCTGGCCTGGAACAGTGCTGGGGTCATCGTGCCAAAAGCAACAAATGCCACTGGATCAGAGAAATCGAGATCTGCAAACATGGTCCAAGGACCATGAATCGAGACGAGGGAGCCTACAACTGATCACACATGAGATGCATTTTTGAAGAAGGCATCAAACAATAAGCTTCCTTTTAGCTTCCCCAACTGTCTGACAAAACAATGTTAGCAGCCTACAAGACACGTCACCACACCACCAAAAAGAATCGTCTGTAACTGATGACAGCATGAACCTTTATCAGAGATGTCAGGAAAAACTTTCTCATAAATGCATGGAGATTGCAGATAAAACAGGTCTGAGAATTGAACCCCAGACCTTCTTGCCATGAGGCAGAAGTGTTTACTATGTCACCATGCCGACAATGTAGTGCTACAAAATCACATGACATCCATAAATGAAAATACTTTGGAGTCCTCATATCATTGACGCAGTTTAATAGAAAAATAATCCATAAAAGATTTGGACAGTTTTGAGCGGATAACAATCATTACATTTTGAACAAACCTGTCTTTTTAAATGTCACATGGGCCCAGATGAAACGCTTACTTTTCTCTAACCACCAAGTGACTATTATGTACTGAAGAGGTCAGAGAGAGGCATGCATACAAGTGGCAACAATGTCCACAAAGCCCGGGCCCTCCTAATGTCTGTACAAGTAGGCAACCAGGCTCTGAAAAGAATGAATTTAAGAGAAAAAAATATTACCATCTGAAACGGACACAGCTGTTGTCTGTTAATTGGATGTCCTTGGGAGATAGGGCCAGCCTCTAAAGCAACAATAGACCTTTTCATCTATGTACTTATTATTGGATTCAGCCAGTCTGCGGAGATTCACGTTTTGTCTTCATAATTTTAGATCATTCTGCGTCACTCTATCCTCATCCTATTTTTTTTTTTCTTTTCAATTACATGGCTCCAGTGATGTATTGTGTCACTGGTTTATGCTGCGGTAATGGGTCAGCTATAGCAGAGTATCCAACCATCAAGTCCTCTCATGTTTGGGGATTGTCAATAGTAATATCTTTTCAAGTACTAAACTACAAATTTCAGAACCAGCTGAGAGTCCTTCAGCTCCTTCAGAGAGTCCTTTCCACAGAAATGTTTGAAATGATGCATTGTCCCAATAAAACAATTATACAATTATTAAATTGTGAAAGCTGGTCATAAAAGAGATTGTATGGTGTTTTGAGCGGCCATTGTGGAAAAGCTTTGGCTGCACACTCTCATTGCTACTCATTGCTTCTCAGTGCTACCTCATTGCTGTTGTAAAGTAACGTTCTTACCTCCACTCCGGGGCCTCTCCAGAGTTTGCATGTTTCGTGTCCAGCAAAGTCCTGATCAAGCCTAGTTCAAGTTCCGGAGATGGGTCCCCAGGCTCTGGATAAACTTTGAGATATTACACTCAGGACCCTCTCAATAGCATATACCCCTCCAGTAAACCAATAGCGCAAGTAGCAGCCTTCACGTAGTTTTCCCTGGCTCCCTGCATCACCAGTATAGTTAAGTGTCTTGATCTGCACCCATGGTAGAGAGATGATATAAATTAGGGGTGTTCAGAAGAGCATATCGGGCAAGACGTAAAGCCACAGTACATAACTTTAAACCAAAAGATAGACTGAAATAAAAGCTTTTTTTAAGTTTTTTTTTCATTTTGGTTGTTTTTTATGGCACTGAAAAATGTATAGTGAATGGGTTTGCATCTCCACAAACATGACTCTTATTTGGCCTGAGAAGGGCTTCCTCTTGCATGTTTCTATGGAAATGTTCATTCATAATCTTCCCATAAGAACCCACAGTGACACCAGTGTAACAAACACTTTGAATGCCCCAGTCTTTTCCTTATAAAGCTTTATGTCTGACCTTAACAACTGAGGGATTCTACACACGTCCCTAACGACATATACTAAACATCCTGGTATGATGGCCATGTGACAGTCATGTGACTCTAACAGGAAGTGTGCTCTCCAAAATGCTGGTGTATATAGTAACCGTGTCTCAGTTCGCAGTGTGGACAGTTCGGAGTGTGGTTTTAAGGGCACATACATCACTTCCATCGCGAGATCTGCTGTCCCATTTCGTTTTTGTCCCATGCACACTTAAAATGCACCCTGAAAACCGCAGTCGTTTCCATGGAAATCAGGGTGTGGACCAACTGTGCATCCATGCACACTTCGCACGCTCATATATCCCAGCATGCACCGCGCGCTACTTATTCTACGGGAGAAAATTGAGTCGACGGCTGCATCTGGTAGTTGCGGGACCATTTAGCCGACGCCCATGCGGTCCGCGGAGTACCCTTAAAACCACACTCCGAACTGTGCACACTGCGAATTGAGACACGGCTCATGTGTGCAAATTTCAAAAAGCTGTTTTTTGATACTACAGGTCATTTCAAACACATTTAACAGTTCTAATGCTTTGATAACATGTCCTATATCACATTCAACCTGGTCTGACCATATTTGTTGAAGAAAGTAATATCAAACCAGTTAAGGAAATGTCGCTATAACATACAGTATATGTCACATTGGGCTTTTAGCCTTAAAATAAGAATGAAAAACCTGATGTGACCAATTTGTCAAAAATGGGTCTGGGTTCTTATGGGTTAAAACGGATCTGTCTCCATGAAGAATGATAAAAGAAGAAATTCAATTTGTCAACTGGACAAAGTTTGTTTGGTCGAAAACGTTTCACTGCTCATCCGAGAGGCTTCGTCAGTTCATGTTAGAATGCTGGTAAGACACTTGCTTATATCTCGCTGCAGGGAGGAGCTAACTAGCTAACGACTTTCTGAAACTTCTCTCACCTATTGGTTTCGGTCTTTTGTTTCTCTGGCGTCTAGATTAGCATACCTATTCATCCCTACCCGGGTGTTTTTCACACCTCTGGCCCTGACCTGGCTAGTACTATTGTTTCCCCTGTTTGCTTGATCTAGGCTTAAGAATGGAATTATAGATGGGAGACAAATTATGTCTGACTCCACCATTTCTATTCAAAGAAGGATTCTCTTTTTTGACAAAAATAGCCTCTTTAACTCCCCTCTCAAACCAATTCTTTTCCCTGGCCAAGATCTGAACCTCACTGTTTTCAAATGAATGGCCCGTGGCTTCTAGGTGAAGATGTACGGCAGAAGACGGTCCACTCTGGCACGCCCGTCTGTGTTGGTACATCCTCTTGTGAAGTGGCTGCTTAGTTTCTCCAATGTAGCGCTCCCTGCAGTCACTAAATGGAGTAGACCACATTGCTTTGTTTGTGGCTCGGTGTTTTGTCTTTTGGGTGGACGAGATTTTGTCTTAAAGTGTTTGTGGGTTTGAAATAAACTGGGATTTCATATTGACTGAAAATCCTCTGTAGTTTTTCCGACACGCCGGGCAGGTACGGAATCGCTACCCCTTTCCTCCTGGGTTCGGATTCTCTATTATCTTGTTTCTTGCCCTTGTCTCTCTTGGTTTTGTTGACAGCCCACTTAGGATATCCACAAACAGAGAGGGCTTCCTGCACATGTTGTTCTTCTTTCTCCTTACCCTCTGTGCTTGTGGGAACCACTTGGGCCCTGTGTTGTAATGTCTGAATAACACCCAGTTTGTGCTGCAGTGGGTGGTGTGAATCAAAAAGCAGGGATTGGTCTGTGTGTGTGGGCTTCCTGAAGACTTCTACTTGGAACCTTTTACTGCACATATCAATTCTGTAGATCCTAATATCAAATTCACCCGTGAAGATGCCAAGGATAACACATTGGCGTTCTTAGATTGTGCAGTAACGATAGGAGGAGACCGGCAACTCCAAGTCAAAGTCTTCAGGAAGCCCACACACACAGACCAATACCTGCTTTTTGATTCACACCACCCACTGCAGCACAAACTGGGTGTTATTCGGACATTACAACACAGGGCCCAAGTGGTTCCCACAAGCACAGAGGGTAAGGAGAAAGAAGAACAACATGTGCAGGAAGCCCTCTCTGTTTGTGGATATCCTAAGTGGGCTGTCAACAAAACCAAGAGAGACAAGGGCAAGAAACAAGACAACAGAGAATCCGAACCCAGGAGGAAAGGGGTAGCGATTCCTTACCTGGCCGGCGTGTCGGAAAAACTACAGAGGATTTTCAGTCAATATGAAATCCCAGTTTATTTCAAACCCACAAACACTTTAAGACAAAAACTCGTCCACCCAAAGGACAAAACACCGAGCCACAAACAACGCAATGTGGTCTACTCTATTCAGTGTAGTGAAGACTGCAGTGAGCGCTATATTGGAGAAACCAAGCAGCCACTTCACAAGAGGATGTACCAACACAGACGGGCGTGCCAGAGTGGACCGTCTTCTGCCGTACATCTTCACCTAGAAGCCATGGGCCATTCATTTGAGGGCAGTGAGGTTCAGATCTTGGCCAGGGAAAAGAATAGGTTTGAGAGGGGAGTTAAAGAGGCTATTTTTGTCAAAAAGGAGAATCCTTCTTTGAATAGAAATGGTGGAGTCAGACATAATTTGTCTCCCATCTATAATTCCATTCTTAAGCCTAGATCAAGCAAACAGGGGAAACAATAGTACTAGCCAGGTCAGGGCCAGAGGTGTGAAAAACAGTCATGTAGGGATGAATAGGTATGCTAATCTAGACGCCAGAGAAACAAAAGACCGAAACCAATAGGTGAGAGAAGTTTCAGAAAGTCGTTAGCTAGTTAGCTCCTCCCTGCAGCGAGATATAAGCAAGTGTCTTACCAGCATTCTAACATGAACTGACGAAGCCTCTCGGATAAGCAGTGAAACATTTTCGACCAAACAAACTTTGTCCAGTTGACAAATTTAATTTCTTCTTTTATCATGGATTCTACCTGGACGACTGAGGGACTCTTCACGCAATCCATGAAGAATGTTCCAAATTATGGTTTTAACTTTCTATTTCCATGGAATTATTCAAGTGATGTGCCACCTCCAGAAAGTATTTATAATATATATTTAACATTTCAGATGGATTACCATAATGTCTTAATATCAGCCTCACTACAATTTAAAAAAAAGTATGAAATATAAGGCAAAAAGAGAAATTCAATTTGTCAACTGGACAAAAGTTTATATATAACATAACATAAACTATAATTTCTCAATAATACCACTTAAGCATACAATATATTACAAGTGCAAGTAAGTGAGTCAGTGCAACTCAACTCTACCATCAACACTATCCCTCAGAATAAAGCCTTCCCCAAACACAATAGCACTGAAAAATATAGCATCAAAATAAAATAAAACTCACTTGAGAACTGTTTTAATTATGTACAAAAGAATGTCTCTAATAAAGGAGGGAATTAAGTCCACACAGTCACAACCGATTGTGGGAACGCGTCCAAAAGCAAGCTAGCACCTCTCCACCTCTCCACTCTCTCTCCTCTCCCTCCTCTTCACGCCACCATTAAAAAGCCTGCAACTTCAAGCAGTTTTTTAATCAGCTAAAAAACATATGTGCTTTTGCCTGCTAAGACAGCTTGCCCAGGCACTGATAAATGCCTATCGCTAATTTGCATACGGTGGAAGCTACCCTTTAATCAAAACCCCTAATCCCTCACGACGGTATTAATATTTTTTTCCCGCCGTGCACGTATAGTATCATGTTTGCTAATTCCGAAGTGATCAGCTCCTTGTATGCGTGCCGTTTTTTGTGCGGAGAATAATAGCGAAGTTGAGAAGTTCTGTTATCCTACTTTGGCATATAATTAGTACTACAAAGGCGGACAAATCGCGTTGAATGGCACTCACAATGAAACCGGGGCCTAGCTAACAGTTGTGTCACTTTCGGATATGGAGTGGTGAGGAGGGTGAGGATGGGTGGCTGGGTCGTGTGCCAAATCTTTAACGCACACACTCATATGACAGCTCTTAAGACTTGCGCCCGGTTACGGAAAGAAGAAAAAAAAATACCAAAATGTACCATGTAATTAAAATGTCTATCACCCAGGGCTAGCTTAGGGCTTGGCTGCGTGTAGTGGCACTGGAGGCCAGCTAAATAACATTCTTAATTTGTGAGCACCTTGCGTGGCACCAGACCTGACATTCAATCTTATGGCCTTATTTCTCTCCATTCAAAAATGCGAGGAAGGAACCAAAAGTGAGTAAAGTTTGTGTAGCGCTTGCAAAGGGAAGTCTTACAAGATTGATTTGAACATGTTATGATTTGGGGATTGCCTTTGGTTGGTCCACTCATCTCGATAGGTCCATAGTATAATTATACATAGTTCTATTTAGCATGCATTTTGAGATCGCAAGTTAACCAAATGTTTGCAGATAGATCTTCTCTCTTTTTTTTGTTTGTTTCTTTGTTTGTTTTTATTTTGGTATTTAGGTATAGGTTTCAGAATAGACAATCCACATATACTTATTGACAGACTCATTCTATAAACCTTTTTATTATATTTGTAGCTAGATAGTTTTGAAGAGTTAGAGATTCCTATACAATTGCACTAGTTCTTTGGAATAAAATGTTATTATGCATACACTTACTTACCCATTACTTAGCACTGTTGCATAAAACTGTATTCTCTCAACCCTAATGACAAACTTAAAGGTGAAATACAGCTCTGGAAAAAAAATAAGAGACCACTGCATTTTTTTCTGAAATCAGCATCTCTACATGTATTACAGCCATTCCATTCCAACGTCTGTTGAATTCCAACACAAACACAAAGCTGAGCTACTTCAGTTCTTGCACCAGGAGTGGAATAAAGTCACCCAAGAACAATGTGAAAGACTTGTGGAGAGCATGCCAAGACGCATGAAAGCTGTGATTAAAAATAAGGGTTATTGCACCAAATATTGATTTCTGAACTCTTCTTAAGTGTAAACATTAGTATTATGTTGTTTTAAAATGAATTTGATCTTGTTTCTTTGCATTGTTTAAGGTCTGAAAACATGTATCTTTTTTGTTATTTTGACCATTTGTCATTTTCTGCAAATAAATGCTAAACGATAATATTTTATTTAGAATTTTGGGGAAATGTAGTTTATAAACTCAAACAAAAATGTTCATTTTGCCCAAACACATACCTATAAGTAGTAAAATCTGAAAAACTGATAATTTTGCAGTGGTCTCTTATTTTTTTCCAGAGCTGTATGTAACTTATATCTTGTATCTATGCATCTTTCTTTCATTAATTCAGTTATAGTTTAATTCGCTTAAAAAAACCTTGAAAAACATGCATTTTTACTGCCTCTTCACACATCTGACCTGTAACATGGCCTTGTCTGGAACATTCCAGACAAAACGTCATTGCCAACTGCAGTACCACAGTGATCAGTAGTTTAAAAAAAGAAAATGACTAAAGTTTTTTGTTGCATTAGAATCCATGAAAGATGAAACAAAGTCTCCCGGACAGATTGCTAATAGCAGCCTGAATGTGTGTATATCCGGATTAAAAGTGAAAGGAGGGATGTCAGCGCGGTACACACAGCAGCTGATTTATACAATTCATTTGGGCCATTACTTTTCATTAAAGATCAAATGAAATGGGTACTTACTTTACTAAGAGGCCTTTGGGGAACTGAATTGCAGAGAAGAAAGAAGATTAAACTTTACATTCAGCCCCAAATTTAATTCAGAAGTAATCAATCGCATAATGGGCCAGCAACTGTAGCCGCGGTGATTGAAACGAAATTACCATATTTTTAATCTTAATTTTCCACACTGTTTATCTGACACTGTCAATATAAAATACAAACAGATAATGAAATAGCATTATATTGACACCACAATCATCTCTGGAGCAGCCCTCTGTGATTAAAGCGCTGGAATGTTTGATTACATTTTGTTGGCTGACATTACAAATGACATGGATGCTTCCCCGAGACTTGCTGCCGGAGGGAAAATGAGCCTATCCATCAAGGCGCTCCTGGCAGCTTCGCCCCTGCAGCGGATGGGCTACTGCCAGCGGGTCCCGGGCATCCTTCTGTCAAGTCTTTAGCACCAAATAGCAAAGAAGGAGGGGGGCGACTAAGGGGACGAGTGATTCACGACTCCCATGCTCCACTAATGATACAAAAGCAAAGGAGTCAAGGGAGCGTTGGCTGAAAAATGTCCCCGGGAACATATCGCCCATGCAGGTGTCTCCGGGAGGACCATAAAGGGACCATAAAGCCAGCACAAAGCATAGGCCTCTGCCCCGGATCAACACCAACTGTCCACCGTGCTAAAAACAAGGCCTAACTATGCACTAATGAGATTTTAAGGGGCTCATCAATTATTAGTTTGTGCTTTTGGAAATTTTGGGAGAAGTTGGATGTGATGACAGTATGCTAATGAGGTTGTTGTCTTTAACGAGTTTATTTAGCTCGAGTTGGACATGTGCGTACAAGTGTCATTAAACTGCAAAGTCAAGTGTGAATGAGGATTGGAGTACATGAAAAGTTGTACGAAGGTAATTAAACTTTTGTTTTGTTGTAGTTTTGGATCACTGGAAGAGTGGCTAAGTTTTCTGGTTTGCTTATTCAAAGCATTTTCATGCTGCACTGTGGGCACCCATTGTTCCGGACAAGTTGCCCCATTGACACTGAATGATGGGACAGTTTTTGGGATTTAAGGATAAGGTACACTTTATTAACCCCAATTTGTTCTCTTCATGTGACCCATCCTTCAGTGCCATTGCTGGAAACTGTGAGGACACTCATGAGACACCATCTCCAGATCTTGAGCTAGGCTTACCTTAATAATAATAATTGCTTACACTTGCAATGCGCTTTACAAGCTTGTCAAAGCGCTACACTGTGGTCATTATTCATTCGCACCACACTGGGTGGTGGTAAGCTACTATTGTAGCCACGGCTGCCCTGGGGCACACAGACGGAAGTGAGGCTGCCAATCTGAGCAATCTGCCCCTCCTCCACACAGAAAGGCCCCGGAGTCGAACCTGGAATCTAGTTGCTGTGAGGCGAAAGTACTAGCCACACAGCCAACTTACATATTACTCCCTGTGGATATAGGATATATAAGAAAAATCTGAATTTCTGAGAATAGAATAGAATAGAATATTTATTTATTGTCATTGTCACAAGTACAACGAAATTTGTCCTCTGCATTTAACCCATCCTGTCATCAGGAGCAGTGGGCTGCACATTACTGCGCCCGGGGACCATCTCCATGATCTTCTTGCTTCAGCTTGGTCAGGACCTCAGCTGGAGAATCCTCCCACAGGTGGCTCACGTCACAACGGGCCTCAATGTATCTTCTGCCATGGGGGCTACCAGTTTCCGCAGACACTGGGGGCGAGGTGGGGTTAAGTGTCTTGCCCAAGGACACATCTGCAGCGCTCATCTGTGGGAGCTTGGATCACATGTGGTCCACCCGTCAAGAGCAGGACTCGAACCGCCAACCCCTGGATCACCAGGCAAGCGCTCTACCACTGAGCTACTGCCGCCCCATTTGAATGTCCATATGTCCAGAAAATATTAATAACTTAATATGCTATACTTGTGTATCTACCTTTTGTATATAGCTTGGTATAACGTTTTACACTTTTGTATATACCTTGGTATATACAGAAGTGTAGGTTGCAAACTCCCTTTTGCAGATCACTTATATCACACAGTATGGAGCGAACACAAATAATATCCATGTCTTTTTTAGAATGGTATAAATCTAATTCCATTGAGTCAGAGAATGCAGCGGCTTTTAGCTCAGTGAAAGTTTGAGCTGGAGCTGACCTTGAACACACCTCTGAATGGACACAAATAATGAAGTGGGCCAAATATGTGATTATTATTACGGCAGTCCCTTGTGTTGGATTAGAATGAATGTGAAAGCAGTCATGCACACAACACTGGACTGTTTAGCAAATATTATCAAACATGTGGTCAGTTTTGGCCAGTTCAGTAAATGTAGCATTTTAAATGAGTAAAGGACATCATTATTTTAGTTGGCAGGTTTTGTTTTTTATTTTTATGTGTAACTATAGAGGGGATAAAGACCCAAAGGGCAAGTGGGAATGTGGAGAACCAATGAAAACATAATGCGCACTCTGTCAATGTATTAAATTCAAATGTGGCAATACATATGAAGAAAAAAGATATATTTTTTACTCTCCTTCTGTTGTTGTACTTTGTGTTGCAACACTAAAATTTCCCCATTGTGGGACATATAAAGTGTCTCTTTACCAGACATGGGGACTTGAGACTTAGTGACTTGGACTCGAGTCGACTCGAGTCGCTGTTTTTATGACTTGTGACTTGACTTGACAAAAAATGAAATACTTGAGACTTGACTCGGACTTGGGGGTCTAGGACTCGGGACTTGACTTGACTTGAGACACGATGACTTGAATGACTTGCGTGGTCACATAATGTTTTCGTGCTCATTCAACGGCACTGCCATGTCCTGGGACGCAACGCGTGCACCACGTGCACCACCACCGGCACGAGGCCGCGCGTACACCGGGGCTGCGAGCACGAAAACGATCCGCGGCGCCCGGACCGCGTACTCTCAGCCCCAGCCACAAACCAGCCGCACGAAATCAGCAAAGAGTGGCCCGTGGTGGTTTAATCCCGGTTTAGTCCAGGTCTAGACCTGGTCCAGTCCTGGTTTAGTCCCCTCAGATGTGAGAGTTGCGCTGTGTTTGCGCTTGTGGTGGAGGGCTATGTGGCGTTAATGTCTCTTGGCGTTGCTCAGATCAGTTGTTGGCTTGGTTTTGTGGAATGCAGGAGATCACTTGACCGAGGGTCTACGTTCAAATAATAATAATAAACAAAACTCTCATCACTTTTTACTCTTAGTCAGTCTCTTACAAAGGTGTAGTCTAAATACACGAGCTCTCGAGGAGCGCGCCTGACCCATTACGCACGCGAGGAGTGGTGTGTGTGTGTGTGTGTGTGTGTGTGTGTGTGCGTGTGTGTGTGTATGTGTGTGTGTGTGTGTGAGAGGAGAAATGTAACAAAGTTTAATATTAATAAGCTATTTGTTTTAGCTATTATTTGTTTCCTCACAAAAAGGGAATGACTTATGGATATACTGTGTGAGTGACAGAAATCGTGTGAGAGAGAAATGTGCAAAGAAAAGAGCAAAGAAATGTGACAGTTTAATTTACTGTAAGTTAGTATTTGTTTTAGGTGTTATTGTTACTTTGTAAAAGGATAGCTATTTGTGGATATTCTGTGTGTGTGTGTGTGTGTGTGTGTGTGTGTGTGTGTGTGTGTGTGTGTGTGTGTGTGAGAGGAGAAATGTAACAAAGTTTAATATTAATAAGCTATTTGTTTTAGCTATTATTTGTTTCCTCACAAAAAGGGAATGACTTATGGATATACTGTGTGAGTGACAGAAAGCGTGTGAGAGAGAAATGTGCAAAGAAAAGAGCAAAGAAATGTGACAGTTTAATTTACTGTAAGTTAGTATTTGTTTTAGGTGTTATTGTTACTTTGTAAAAGGATAGCTATTTGTGGATATTCTGTGTGTGTGTGTGTGTGTGTGTGTGTGTGTGCGTGCGTGTGTGCGCGTGTGTTAGAAAGTGTGTGTGGGACAGAGTGAGTTAGGGAGTGTAACAAAGTTTAATACAAGTTTGTTTTAGCTGTTACTGGTTTCAGCTCAATGCTGAAACAATGTTGAAAACATGTGTTTGGTTTTCGATGTACAGATCACTTTTACCAATAAATAACCAATAATTACATTATCACTGTTTTGTTTGAGTCTATGATGTATTTTACTGAACATGAGTATTTACAATACAAATATTTTATAACAGGTTGGGCACATAGCCAGTGATGATTACTTACACTTTCTTATATATTGCCTTTCACTTTATTAAGATCAGATTCTGCAGCTAAAATTACAACAATACGCCAAAGGTGACTTGACTTGGACTTGACTTGACCTATTACAGGACTTGACTTGACTTGACTTGACATAGCCTGTGACTTGACTTGACTTGACTTGCCCAAGAAAAAAATACTTGAGACTTACTTGTGACTTGAAGGTGAAGACTTGAGACTTACTTGAGACTTGCACATGTGTGACTTGGTCCCATGTCTGCTCTTTACTATACAGCTTGCACTCATTCACTGATGACTGAAATAGAAAACATTGTGGGCACTCCAGGAATCAAACCCACAACCTGTTCAATGATATGTCTCCTGTGCTTACAAGGAGACTGTAATTGATTCTATGCACTGGTCTCAAAATGATGAAAAATTTTGACCGTTGCCATAGTGATTAACAATGTAAAACAAAATAGTATATCTTTTGATGGGAAAAAATGTTGCATATAACAAGAAGCTGAGACTCATTCATAGTTTTAGGGTGCTATGACACCGACAGCACCAAACGTTCCATTCGAACCAGAAGCTCTTAGTTTGGTTTGGCTTCGTTGGTGTGAAAACGTCAGTGGCACTTGGGTCTGCACTAAATTAACCGGACTGAGACCTCAATAAAGAGGTGGTCTCGGTCCGCTTAACCAAATGCCAAACTCTGATGCAGTCCCTCTGGTGAGAATGCAAACTGGGGTCCAAACCATAGGCAGTAGGTCCAAACGAACTATTCGAAATGTATCATGGGATACTAATAAGTTCATTTCTTGTTTGTGGTGAGTGAAGAAGACATGGGATGAACCTCGAACGGTGGCCAAACGTGGTCCAAGTAACAGTAGAGCGATCAAAGGATTAAGGATTAAGTCATGTTTGCACTGCTGTTCTGATGCTGCTCATCTGAACCTTTTTGTTATTTGGATTGTTTATTATTTTTTACTATATTTTAGCTATATTTTAGTTATTATTATTTAGTGTCTATACTCTAGTTATTACTCAAGATGCGTGAAAAGTCCCTCAGTCGTCCAGGTAGAATCCATGATCAAAGGAGAAGTTCAATTTGTCAACCAAGCAAACTTTGTCCAGTTGACAAAATTGACAAATTGAACTTCTCCTTTGATCTAGTTATTACTATTATTTAGTGTTTTATGTTCGCACCTTATCACCGAGACAAGTTCCTAGTCTTGTGAATTCTGTTCACTTGACAATGGTGATAAAAGTCTTTCTGATTCTGATTCTGATTCTGATAACTGATTTAATGAGCCATTCACAGTTTCAATGTACCGGCCGTGTGTACTTAGACTTGTATGGCTTAATCTTTGAGACAAGCATATGCTACTGGCAGGATCAACCAGGTAGGCTCAGCGTCCTTGAGCCACATGCAGTCGAACCTGCTGTGTGCAAGAGCCTTGGATATACGTCAGCCGGACAAATTTTGGTTCGTTTGCAGGTGTGAATGTGGACCACACTGGAGTCTGTATGCCACATAATAACAATTTTATTGCCTGGTCTAGACCAAATAATTTAACCAGTGGTGTGAAAGCACCCTTACACACACACATGCACATACACATATAGATTACAAGGTTTATGTTATATAACTTACCCTCAATCACTCAATCAAAGTACCTGTTGTGTAGTAGAGGTTACCCATGACACTTCATGACACTTGATGACCTTGGCAGCTGCAATCTACACCTCTGAATTTGGCGTATGATTCATTTTACCACACAAGTTTCCGTCCAAATCTGCCCATTCTCCCCTGGCGTTCCTTTGTGCTGGTTAAGACTGCGCTGTAGATCCGTTTGTAATGTTGTGAGTGTGAGTTTTGCTTACAGAAAGACAAGCACACGTTTCCATAGCGCCACTCGGAGACTCAAAAAGACAGACCTTGAACAGTGAATGGGGCTGACACTTAGTCTGATAGAGGAGTTGAGACTGCCACTGCTGCTGCTGCTGATGCTAAACAGGAAGTTCACAATATATGAGAAGACATTGTCAGAGAATCGACCCATAGCTGTATAATCATATTAAACAAAAACATACAACATATAAATATGGATATAAAGAGCCAGGGTTTCCAAAGAGAATAACTTAAAGATAATTAATATGGTAAAAATATGATTTAGTTTTGCTTTAATGATCAGAAATAAAGTGCCATAATTACTTCTCAACTTCTACAAGCACCAGTTTGGATTGTCTTCCCTGTCTAATTCCTCTGGACCCTCCCCATGTCTCACCCTGCACAGTGATCCCGGTGATTCCCCTGTATTCTGGCTGTGTCCTGTGGAGCTGCAGACTCAGACATTTGATCGAGTCCAGGGGCCACAAGGTCAAACCCGCGACACCAGGCTCAAATCCAGCTTTATCTGAGCGACCTTCAGGAGGGGCTGATACTGAAGATTACACAGGACTAGAACAGGACTGCAGCTTTCAACACAGGGACATGGGAGGGCCTGGACTGTGAAATAAGAATGGGCTTTTGTAAATTCAACAGTAACAGGCACCCATAAATAATATAGATAATTGCAGAAATGAAATAACACTACATATAACTGTAAAGTTCATTTCATTTTTTCCATTTCATTTATGTATTTATTTTGGACAAGTAAGCAGTTTACATGCTTTTACAGTGGAACAGAGTATTATGACGTAATATGACGTTCGTACAATCATAACAGAAATAACAGCAATAAAATAATTACCCAAAAAGGAGTGGGAAGAAGAAAACTTATTTAATTCCAACCCCTCTTCTAATTTAACATAATGAGCTTTCTTTTGCGATCTTCAGACATTTTACATCAAACCATATGAACTATTTACAAGTGAGGACAATGAGTCGTTGTTGGTAACATAACTATCATCATATTGCAATAATACAAAAGGATGGAACAATGGAAACAGCAGAGTTAAAGTTAAAGTCTGGAATTGTCAAAAGAATAGCATTCATCCATCCATCCATCCATTTTCTTCCACTTATCTGGGGGGCAACAGTCTAAGCAGGGACTCCCAGACTTCTTTCACCCCAGACACTTCCTCCAGCTCCTCCGGGGGGACCCCAAGGTGTTCCTAGGCCAGCCGGGAGACATAGTTCCTCCACCGTGTCCTGGGTCTTCCCCTGGGCCTCCTCCCGGTGGGACATGCCCGGAACACCTTCCGAGGGAGGCATCCAGGAGGTATCCGGAACAGATGCCTGAGCCATCTCAGCTGGCTCCTCTCGACATGGAGAAGCAGCGGCTCTACTCCGAGCTCCTCTCGTGTGACTGAGCTCCTCACCCTATCTCTAAGAGTGCGCCCAGCCACTCTTAGAGATGGAGCCACGGAGCCACGGAGGCAACTCATTTCGGCCGCTTGTATCCGCAGTCTTGTCCTTTCGGTCATTACCCAGAGCTCATGACCATAGGTGAGGGTAGGAACGTAGATTGATGATAAATTGAGAGCTTTGCCTTTTGGCTCAGCTCCCTCTTCACCACAACGGTCCGGTACAGCGACTGCATCACTGCCGCCGCTGCACACCAATCCGCCTGTCAATCTCACGCTCCATCCTCCCCTCAGTCGTGAACAAGACCCCGAGATACTTGAACTCCTCCACTTGACTCTCCACCCACCTGGAGAGGGCAAAACACCTTTTTCCGGTTGAGAACCATGGCCTCGGATTTGGAGGAGCTGATCCTCATCCCAATAGCATTCAAAACATACTGTATTTATTTTGCCTTTATTCATGAAGATTTTTGTTGAAGATCCACCACTTCCTTTGCCATTGCTTTGCCTTGAACGTTCTACATTATGGCATGAAACTGCTCTCTCGATGGAGTTAGAAGTCAGATCTGTGGAGAGGCGGCCTATTCACAACAATAATGCATGTTTTTCAAGGTACGTCTTCAGCAACCAATTTGTATACATGCAAGATAGTTATGCTGAAATCCATACTGTGGAATATTTTAGGCAAAGGATGCAGATCCACCCAGAAAAGTTAAAGAAAAGTGCACCTTTAAAACCAAAAGAGACTCACGTTGTGTAAGAGTTCTCCTCATTTAAAATACATTTACTATATCAAAAGAACTCTCTTCACTTTTGTAGTGGCTTACCGTGTGTCACTGGAGGGAGTTAGTTCAGTTTTATATTACAGCTCTTTACTGAAACTTCAAAAGCTGTACTTGAGTCACAGAGCTCTGTACAAAGCAGTATCTTGTCAAAACCCCTTCAAACATATCCACTTTAATGACTTTAATGATATAATTATACTCTTTATTTCACTGCCTCAGACTACCCCAACAAAGGCTTAACATTTGACATGCCAGGTAAACCACATTAAACCTACACAAAAACAAGCAAAGTGTTGCAATATTTTTTCTCAAAGCTTCTCAAGTTCTTCACTCACCTCACTCGGCCTTTACAACCCTCCACGAGTGAGAAAAAAAACGGAATATTTTAACTTGTTGACTTTGTGAGAACTGTTTTTTGTTCTCACCAGTGTCTGTTTTGGTAGACTTCTTCACTCGTAGCATTCAGGAAAAGACCTGTTGAACTTGGAAATAACCAGAACTAGAAAATGTTGAGGGTTTTTGGTTTTTGGAGGATGTTGACACAAGAGTTAGATTCACTGTGATTGTTTTGAACTGTTGACTTTTAGATGTTCTTCGTGTACATAATGAAATATTTTGTGCAAGTCACACCTTTACAAATTATATAGATTCTTTGGACCATCTTTTCCAAAAAGATGAAACAAGATACAAAACCATAGACTGTATAAAGAAGTGGACTGGACTAAGGCTACCTTCAGGCTGTAGGGCTTAAATCTCAATTCGGATTTTTTTGGTGAGGTCGTTCACATTTCCAATTAAATGCGACTTGTATGTGATCTTCAGTGTGAACTTTAAACGCCCCCAAAGTGTTCCGCTTGCGCCTCGGAGGACACGACGAGGTCACGTGCAGCGATCGTGCTCAGTGTTTACGGAAGTAGCCTAAAAATGGACACTAGAATTGAGCGTCTGGCGGTTTTAAAGTTGCTGTCGTACCAGAGCCAGAACATGTACAACTTATTGGTTTTAAGGAGGAGATTGAGAAGGACAAGGTTTTTGGCCTTGGAGTTTTGTGGGGCAGTGGCAGCAATGTCCGTAGAAAGGAACGTGTTGGTGCTGAGAGTGGTGGGATTTCTATGTGCTTTGCTGCTTCACTGACATGGAGTTCATACACAATTTTTGTATGACGAGAAGATAAGATAAGATAAGATAAGCCTTTATTGATCTCACACAGGAGAAATTTACTCGCCACAGTAGCTCCAGGACATTTGGACAAGAGGGAAAAAGTGCATGCAGGCAGGGAGGGGATAAAGTAAGTAATAAATAATACAAATAGTAATACGTAATAATAATAATAATAATAATGGAAAATAGTGAGAAGAACGTTTGTGTACATTTGTTTGTGTACATTTGTGAGCACCTACTTGTACCACTCTCGCTTGTTGATGGTCAGATGAATGCGACCTGGTCGTTCAGACTGAAGTCGCATGCCAAAAGATCAGATATGTATCGGTTTTAGGACCACATATCCAAGTGGCCTGGTCGCATTTGAAAAAATCTGATCTGTGTCATTAGACTGTCATTAAAAGATCAGATACAGGTCACATAGAGGCGAAAAAAATTGGATTTGGGTCACTTCAGGCTGAAGTCTGAACATAGCCTAAGAGAGTGTGGCGTATTTTGAGCTTTATATTATGAATAGGATTTTTTTTGATGGACAAAATATCAAAATAAAAACACCATGATGTAGAGCGTGTTAATACGAACATTTTAAGACCAAAATGACAAGGCCCACAGCAGCAGTTACAGAGAGGGGCCACAATATACCGATGTTACTCAATGGGAGCCAGAGTCAGAAGGAGCCGGAAGAGCCATATGCGAACGTCCTATTTGGAACGTGGCACCTAGCACGTTTGTTTTGTCCATTTATATATACAGTCTAGGGTCAAAACCAAGCTAAGAAAATGTTCCAAACCCTATACATTGTGTTCTATGGGAAATACTTAGTGGGCATTCACATTTGAGCCCATTTTAATTCTGATAGAGACTTGGTTTGGTCCTATTCAAGTCCTGGTTCAGCCCTGGTCAGTCCAGATTTTAGTTCCAGGTTTAATCACAAATTAACCCCAAATGTGATGTTTGATCAATATGAAATTTCACAGTTTGGTTTCTGTATTCAGATATTAATAAATAGATTACTCTCCTCAGGACTATAAAGGATCTGCTGATTTTGACACAGGAGCATGAAAAGGAGTTGGAGTTTTGTAATTCCAACTGCAAAATATATTCAGAATTTACATATACTTGCTAAATTTCGAAATGTGTCCATATTAATTCATATCCACTCCACTACATACATTTTTTTTATACCAGTACGTACTGTAGTACCTTGATGTTGTGAAGCCAGGAAATACTTCCTTTCGTCTGAGATACATGACATTTTTAAGTTTTGTTTCTGTTCTGAAGTAGCAAAATAAAAAAGTCAAACCCTTTGGAATTATAAAGTGGATCAGTAATCAGTAAACAAGGTTGATTGACTCATCTTGGGTCTAACTGAATTTTGTTATAGGTCTGGTTATATATACAGCTCTGGAAAAAAAAAGTAAGAGACCACTGCATTTTTTTCTGAAATCAGCATCTCTACATGTATTACAGCCATTCCATTCCAGCATCTGTTGAATTCCAACACAAACACAAAGCTGAGCTACTTCAATTCTTGTACCAGGAGTGGAATAAAGTCACTCACGAACAATGTGAAAGACTTGAGGAGAGCATGCCAAGACGTATGAAAGCTGTGATTAAAAATAAGGGTTATTGCACCAAATATTAATTTCTGAACTCTTCTTAAGTGTAAACAGTAGCATTATGTTGTTTTAAAATGAATTTGATCTTGTTTCTTTGCATTGTTTGAGGTCTGAAAACATGTATCTGTTTTTGTTATTTTGACCATTTGTCATTTTCTGCAAATAAATACTCTAAATGATCATATTTTTATTTGGAATTTGGTTGAAATGTCAGTAGTTTATAGACTCAAACAAAAATATTCCTTTTGCCCAAACACATATCTATAAGTAGTAAAATCAGAAAAACTGATACTTTCGCAGTGGTCTCTTATTTTTTTCCAGAGCTGTATATTTTTCCTAGTTCAGTTAGGTTAAAACAATATGCAGACTTTTCAGATTACTTCATTAAATTGTTAGCTTGGTTCCAATTCTGCATGTAGTGGCCTTTGTTGTATTTCATTGGACACTGGACATTCTATTTGAACCAGTCCTTGGACGGTGAAATACGGTGACAGCATCTTGACCGCCAAACACACACATCACCAGCCCCTAAAGTACAGAACCCCCTCACGGGAACCACGCCACCTGTTGGCCAACAATGCTGCTTTCACTCCCCACCGAGACCCGGACCTCCCCTGCCCCTCCCTCCCATTCTATCCGACCCGTAACCTCTCTCCCCTTTTCAAAACTCTTTCCAATGGAGTTGTTGTGTCTGCCATCGCTATTGGCTTTGAATGCGACGCCAGGGTTATCAAAGAGTGAAGGAGAAATTGGCTCAGCTCTGCCCCTGTTCTGATTGCGGAGCTATCGGGGTCGTCAGGGATGGTTCTTTATAAAGGCCGTGCCCCATGATAAATCAGACAAAACTGGCAGGCGTTAGTCAGTGCATCCAGGCAGGTCCATGCACAGGGGCCCGGGGTTGACTTTTGGCAGGGCAGGGCTCTCGGAACGCGCCGTCGGAGGTCCCCAATGCGTACGTTCTCCATGGTGACGGAGGCCGCGCTCGTCGGGGTTTGTTTGTTTTCCCGCACCCCCACGGCACATTCGCGGTGAAGCATTGTTTTGCCAAATTATTCTGCGCTTTCTTTCAAACTTCGAATCTGCATATTTTCACAAACTTTATTCACTTCGCAGAAACGGAGACATGGTTGTGTTTGTGTCTGAGGTTCATTGTTCGTTTCTTCAAGCTGTTTATTTGACTTTAAGGCCAAATGGAAAGTGCATTGTGTGCGCTGTTGTGTAGTAGCCTAATTTCTATATGTGTAATTGTGAATCTCATGAATTTTAGCTATTGTAGTCTTCATCCAGACCACAATTTAAGATCTATCAGCACAGAATAAAATCAAAATGTTTTATTGTTTAGAAACCAATGCAAGATCTCTCACACAAGTATGGAATGGATTTTTTTTTTTTTTCTTTTCTTTTTCCTTTTAATCATTTATTTCAAGCTTGGTTGTTCAGTTCCTTTTCACACATTACTATTGTGGCAGTCAACTTGACATTACAATACTTAAAACAAAAAAATCTATCTGTATCATTTGTACACTCACAATTATGACATGATTTATGTTTTTTGGTTGTTGTTTTTTTGCAAAGGTGACTTTTTTTGTAAAAACTGCAGGATAATGGGCCATTAAATACATTTATGTTTGTTTTTTTGTTTGTTTGTTGTTTTTTTGCAAGGATGAAATTTTTCATTAAACACACACAACTCCCACACTATCCCCACACAGTACATTTTTTCTTGGGTTGCAATTAGCACGAATGGGCCATTAACGCTCTATATATTCTTTGCAACATGAATGAAAAATGAATCGAATTTCATTTTAATCACTTTTTTTGTCCAATTACTTTTTGGCACAACATAACATTGCACAAAGCTATAAAACACAAAATCCATCACTGATAACCCTAAACTTTGTAAACGTTCTCAGACCTTTGGAAAGATTACGGGCTGTATCATTTGTAAATATGAACACAGTTGCTGATGATGGAGAGCTCTCTTAAACGTTAACATAACCTTAAAGTCCTGAACATGTGGCCATCTGGAGGGGAAATTAAGCCAGCGTTATATTCCTCATAAATTTGTGCTCTTGGTCGGACGGGATGCCGAGGTTTATTACTGCCAATAAAACGTTGATTTGTTGTGGCCTCAAGTGCTCCATGATAAGGTTGGAGTAGAGTCAGCAGCCCCCCCTTCAGAGCGCCCCCTGTCTCCTCCTGTGTCTCCCCCTCCTATTCCAGACCACAACCAATGGTACCGCACACGTTTTCATCAGGGAAATTTAATCTAATCTGCATTCAGCACTGCAAAAATGAATGTTGTGATTTAAAATGACTTGAGTACAGAGCGTTTGAGTGGGGTTAGCTCGTCAGAAGGCACGGTGGGTTAGTGGTTAGTGATTCAGACTCACAGCAAGAATTTACAGATTGCTCAGGTTTCTCTTATCATTGAAGTGTCTATTAGGGAACAAAGCAAAGTTGGGGCGTCACGTCACTGCTTACAACAACTAGCATGCTAACCTGGTACCAGTCTTACATCCTGGTTCACGGGCAATGAATCACACGTGGTTTCATTTTGACACTAAGAGCTGGTTTTATAATATACTTTTTACTGAGGCAAAACAAATACTCAGCTAAACTCAAAATCAGGTACAGCTCCTTCAGTTTGTATGAAATTTAAACTTAAAGGTCCTATTACTTTTCCTTTTCCTTTTTGTTTAGTAGAGACTGGCAAAATTATTTTAGCAATATTTAAGTACTTTATACTTTATTACTTAATATTTAAGTATTTTATCTATTATCGATTAATCTATTTCTCTTTGGTTGCTATTTCCATCTATTTTTTGTTCCCCTCTGTTATATATTATACAGTATTTGTTGAGTGAGCTACTGTACCCAAAACAATTTCCCTTGTGGATCAATAAAGTTTGTCTAAGTCTAAGTCTAAAAGGAGAAATTCAATGTTTACACTTCTTGTTTGCACTATATCAACAATGTTTACACCCCGTTTTTACTACTGACAGTTGCACATAAAAACCAATGTTGCACATTATCTGTAAATATGTACATAGCACCTAGCCTATATTTTTCATAGTGTATATTCAGTAAAGATTGTTTCTATTGATTATACTTTTTTACATGCTTCTCTTTATCTCATTTATCTGTTTTAATTTTTTTGCATACTCTTGACATCCAGAGTGGGCAGCAAAGTAAGAATTTCATTGTACAGGGAAACGTCTTTCTTTACTGTGCATATGAATATAAAAACTTTGAATCTTTGAATCTTGAATCTTTGAATTTGCCTTTTGCCATGGATTCTCCCTGGACGACTCAGGGATTCTATACATATTTAATAGAGACTGGCAACTGAGCTGAAATTATCCAAAACATTCTAGTGAAAGTGTACGGAGTTTAAAAATACAGTGGAGCACTTCTGTTATTACACCACGACATCAACAATATTCTAACATAGATCAGTAAACAGCGTAATATGGGCCCTTTAAATAGTAATTTACTTTTTGCCCTGATGGATTTGTCAATTCATTAATGTATTTCTTGTAGCCTAATATAGTCTAGGGCTAGCATTAAAAGGATATTAATTCCAGATTTTCCATCCTCAGACTCAGATCAGATGTATGTTATAACTCTTAAACTTTTCTAATTAATCATACATGGATATAGTGTGGTCGTTTATTGATGAGCGTACAGCACTGGGACCAAAATGGCATCGGGAGACAGACCTGTGAGCTGTGTTTAAATCGTCAAGAGACCATGTTACTTCAGCCGCGTCTGATTTAAGCATGCAAAAATATGCATTAGATGATCAAATCTGGTATTAATCCTATTTCACATACATTTGATCATTTTGTAAGTGAGAAGGAGGTGCTTTAGGGAGATGTTTTACACCTGATAGGATTTGACACCCTATGGAATTCTCAGTTCACTTAAATTGAACTTAATCTGCATCAAGTCCACTAACTTGGTTCAGTCATGGTAGTTTGCGATGAATTTTAAAAGTTATTCAGATTTTCTTTTCCAGATTAGAATTTTTCCTCAACACTTTGGTTCAATGAGATAAGATTTGAGTGGTGAAAGAGCATGCCAGTTACTACAAAATATTAAAGTGCCCCTTCAGCTTCAGTCATTTTTGTATATTTTTAGCAAAAAATAATAGTATTTCTTTATTTATTTCATTTTTGTATTTTTTTTTTTTTTTATACTCTGTGCTATATTGTGACTGGAAATTTATTTTATTTATTTATTTTATTAAAAAAAAAAAAAAGAAGATACATAAAACAGTGGCAAGCTTTGGGCATTACATACAGAGCCTAAAGGGTAGGCTAAAGCGATATCTTATCTATGTGCACACTTAAGTTTAATGCCCTACTGTGGAAAATTCCAACACAATAACATCTCAGTGGATACAAGCTCATGGCAGACCTCCCAGTTAAAAACGTACATATTGCCAGTGATGAGAAGAATACTTTGTAAATGTATTGAGTAATGTATGTATTGTATTGTAAATGTATTGACAAGGAAGCTAAATCAATAATTTAAGTTATGTTTTGGAAGACAGGGGTAGGATTCAATAAGTTTTTTCCTTCCCACTTCTTTTTGAGCAAAAAAATTAATGTATTTGTCTGTATATTGGCTACTTGTATTTATTTCCTTGTGTTGACCTGCTTGAAATGAATGAATGAATGAATGAATGAACTAAGTTACACAATACTGAATTACTGCATTAACATGTATTTTGTAATCTATTCAGATACATTGTCCAGTCGGAGTGCTTAGAATACTTTTACATCAATTTGCTTTAAAATTATACTGTAGAAACAAGATAGAATTTAAAACAGCTTTATATTGTATTTATATTGTATTTGCTTCAAAGCATTTCCTATCACTGATTGGACATGGAAAAAATCACACAAAAAAAAAATCACAAAACTGATGAGGCCATCAGTTCTCTAATTTCTCACTGGTTCCGTGCAGGTTGAAGGCTAAATTGCATTATCAAATATTGTACAGTAATATACAACTCTGGAAAGAAAAGAGAAACCACTGCAAAATTATCAGTTTTTCTGATTTTACTACTTATAAGTATGTGTGTGGGCAAAAGGAACATTTTTGTTTGAGTCTATAAACTACTGACATTTCATTTCCCCCAAATTCCAAATAAAAATATTATCGTTTAGAGCATTTATGTGCAGAAAATGACAAATGGTCAAAATAACAAAAATGATACATGTTTTCAGACCTCAAACAATGCAAAGAAACAAGATCAAATTCATTTTAAAACAACATAATACTAATGTTTACACTTAAGAAGAGTTCAGAAATCAATATTTGGTGGAATAACCCTTATTTTTAATCACAGCTTTCATGCGTCTTGGCATGCTCTCCACAAGTCTTTCACATTGTTGTTGGGTGACTTTATTCCCCTCCTGGTGCAAGAACTGACGTAGCTCAGCTTTGTGTTTGTGTTGGAATTCAACAGAAGCTGGAATGGAATGGCTGTAATACATGTAGAGATGCTGATTTCAGAAAAAAAAATGCAGAGCTGTATTCTTTGATTTTATAAAAGTAATCTAAGTACTACCAAACGAAATCATAACTGTACCCGAATACTCAAAATTTGTATTCTCAGTACATGTATTCAGTTCACACTACATATTGCAGATTTAATACCACAAATCCACAAATGTTGACACATCTTTTCAACATATACCTGTTAATTTAGTATCTATGGGCACTTGGAAGTCGCAGTCAGTTTAACAAATTACTATTACGCCCTGCTAAGAGTCTCTTTAAGTCAACAGGTGATGATTTGTAAAGTGGTTCATACACTGGAGGCCTCTTGTCCCCTTGGCCCTCTGCACCCTCCCTCCTTCCATTTCTCTCTCACACTCTCTCTCTCTTTCTCTCTCTCTCTCCATCCTTTCCTTTGTGTCGCGTGGGGGGCCTCACACGCCGTTCCCCGTGGACCCAGCCGAGGTTAATGATCTCGGTGCCTCTCCTAAAATAAATAAATCGTTTCCAGTCAGGAGGGCCCCGCATAAATCTGCACTCAAACGCCGATTCGCCGCAGTGGCCCAAGCACCACTAGTTGCTAATCACTGTTTTTTTTTTTTTCCTTTTTTTTCCCCTTGATTGCCCGAGGGGATAGCCAGTGACACAGATGAGTTCACTCTCTCTCTCTCTCTGTTTCTCTTGCTTTCTCTCTCTCTTTCTCTCTAGCCCCGCCTACTTCTACCCCCCAGCCAAGCGTCCGTTTTGTGGCTATTCTAATAAGTGTACTATCAAGGGACGCTTTGAAATGGGGGGCCCGTATTGTAAGTGGCAGAGTTAGTTGTTTCTTGTTTCCGTTGCGCTGTAATATAGAGCCATGCATGCGTTAATGGGACCAGGGGAGGCTGTCAAACCCAATCGGGCCCCCGCTGCATCAGCATACTCCAGTATATATATGCAAAGCAGCACATTGAAATGCACACTGGGTAATAACATGCTATTCCTGATTTGTTCTGATTATGCTGCATATGATAGATCGGAACCAGCCGCTGCGTTTAGTAAAATGAATGGCTCAAAATATCTAATGGTAGTCATACATGGGAATTAACCTTGTCTAGAATAGTTAAATTTTGATTTAATTGTACAAAATTTAGGCACAAAATTCACAAAATGGGTAAATAGTTAATTTGAATGAAAAAAAAGAAACCAGTTCAAATGATTGTATGAATTTTGAAATGCTCAATATACAAAGCTGTAGAAACATAGATGAAATTGAAAAAGTATGATTTTTTTTTCTTAAATTCTTCCAGTTTTTTTTTAATATTCACATTTTGTCACTAAAATTATGACTTACACAACAGCAAAAAATGATTTGTTAATAAAAGAGATATTTAAAAAAAAAGATAATGTTGTTGTGAAACTTAAAATATTTGCTCTCTCTATATATACAGTATATTTTTTGTGACCAAATTTTCCTACTTCTCTGAAATATTATTATGTTTGGATCAACAACAATTATTACTTTGCACGTCATTTAACACACTCTCTTTGCAGTCCACATAGGGTCATTGACAGGCTCGAGTACTTACACTATAGTAGCTGCTGTCGCTAATTAACACAGTGCTTATGCAGTTTTAGCCGCTAACGGAGCGTCATCAATAGACAAGACTGGCTAATCAATGCTACCCATTCACTGCTAATTAAGACAATCACACTTGAGCTGTAAAATTGATACAAAGGGCCTTTTGTGCTTAGACACAGACCACCAATTAGAAACAACTTAATTTTAATGCATTTAACTCAATTTGCTCCCCAGACATCTAAGGTGAATTTGTACACTATTTTTATTCCGCTAGCTGCGATGTGTTTATATTTCACGGTGAAAGGAGTCAAACTAGATCTAATCACCCATATATTGACTGGTTTGAGGTTTTAAAAAAAAAAACAACAACACACACAACGGTAAATAAATAAAGTTATTACCAGAGCTTAGAAACAGAGGTGCCGCGATTTTGGCTTTTATCCCCCACAACAAAAAGAGAAGAAGACAGAGGAGGCAAACGCAACAAAACACGACAGGGAGACCCATGCGCACCTCTTTTCTTTGCTTTAAAATGCTGCATTAGGTCTTTTGGTGCAGTCAGTTTTCATAGTTCAAAGCCGGCAGTTCAATAAATAGCTGGAACTGGCACATCTCTGTTCTTGCAAAAAGAAATCAATGTTAATCCTATTACCGGCAGTTATCACCTAGCCCAGAAACGCTAGCAAGTGAGGGGGAGAAAAAAACTGAGATGTCAAAGCCGGCAGAGGGGAGAGAGGGAGAGAGAGGCAGTCACCGTTCATTCACTTTCAAACACACTTTTGATAATTTACTTCTGAAGACGGGAGGGAAGGAGGGAGGGCTGGGGGGAAGCGGCGGGGGAGAGAGAAGGCGACAGTAATACCAGGTGTGTGTGTGTGTGTGTGCGTTTGTGTGTGTGTGTGTGTGAGCAAAGGAGAGCGAGGGAGAAAGCGAGAGAGAGGAGGGGTCCAATGCGACTGATGTATTCCCACATAATGCTTGGATCAGACCCTGCTGCTGTAAGCAAGATGTTGGAGGCACAAAACACCATTTTTTCCCGGACTGTTCACAGCGCTTAGCAATCCTCCTGCAGAGACCTGACATCTGCCCTCTGCCCCGCTCCTCTCTGCCCATGCTCTCAGCTACCCTCTCCAGGCTCTGTGTGTCCTCCACGCTGGGGCAAACTTAAGTAAGAGCAAAGAATTCAGGGGTATTCCTATATATTATTTGGCCGATATTTACACTTTTAATGAAGGGGCTATCGGCCTTAAATCTTCAGCACAGGCCGATATTTTGTTTGTTTTTACCATCCTACTGCCTAAAGACACTCTTGAAGTCTCTTGAAATTTGTGGTATGAAGGGACTGTAAGTGAGTTTGTTGTAAATAAAAATGACATAATTCTTTCTTTCTTTCTTTATTTGATTTATTTGACAGGGACCATGTAGAGGAGCATTAATCAAAATCAATGAAGAGATGCTTTGTACCAGACTTATAGCTCTTCGAGTTAATTTCCATCTGCGGTCCCTGAGACACAACACGACAAAACATTAAACATAACATAAAACAATGCATTTCATATAAGATTCCACATTTCATCAAAGGTACATTTTTATTAGGGAAAAAGGATTCCCCTTCAACTTCCCATCCCCTTCTCAGGTTTGTCTTAATGTTGACAGAAAAATGTTGATTGACTCCTATGTTAAATTGTTTGAAGTCTTTGCGCAATTTAATAATTAGGGGAAAATAAGCAAAATCGACCTACAAAATGGCCCCAAAATATCAGTTGACCATATTAAATATTAGTTGGCCATTGGTTGATCCAGATTCAAAACAATTGGTATTGTCATTGGCCATGAAAAAAAAACATATCGGTTGATCTCTAGTATAGGTGGGTTTATAGAGGGGTAGGTGGGCATAGGGTGATAATAATAATGCACCTTTCAAGTTCTTTACATTGCTTTATTCATTCACTCCATACTCTCTGGTGCTAAGCTAATGTAGCCACAGCTGCCCTGAAGTACACTGACAGATGTGAGGCTGCCATTGTGCGCCATCGGCCCTCCGACCGCCACTAATCACGCGCTCATGCAGCGCTTTCATACCAGTCAATGTGGATGAAGTGTCTTGCCTGAGGACACAACATCACCTTGGTATTTCCAATGGGCTCTCATCCAAGTATTAACCAAGTCCGGCCTTGCTTAGCGGCCAAGATCTGATGACGGGTAAGTGGAATAGAATGGAGGGCAGGTGTGTTACGTGGGCAGTATGTAGAGGTAGGTGGGAATGGGAGGTTAGGGCAGGTGAGGGTGGGATGGTTGCCTGGGAATGGGGCTCAGGGCAGCTCCAGTGTGGGTACGTGTAGGATTTAGGGCCGGTCAGTCATATTAGAAAATTTGTGAAAAAAATAGCTGTTTCAAAAATTAAATCAATTGAATAAGCTATAGAGTGCTGACAATGTACAATCTCTATTCATTTTAGCTCAGCAAGGTTGGCGGTTCGAATCTCGCTGTTGGCATAAAACATAAACATAATTTGATAAAAGGAGAAGTTCAATTTGTCAACTGGACAAAGTTTGTTTGGTTGAAAATGTTTCGCCGCTCACCCGAGAGGCTTCGTCAGCTCTAATAAGAATACTGGTAAGACACTTGCTTATATCTTGCTGTAGGGAGGAGCTACCTAGCTAACTACTTTCCGGAACTATCTCATTGGTTTCCGTCTTTGGTTTCTCTGGCGTCTAGATAGAAACAAAAGACGGAAACCAATGAGATAGTTCCGGAAAGTAGTTAGCTAGTTAGCTCCTCCCTACAGCAAGATATAAGCAAGTGTCTTACCAGTATTCTTATTAGAGCTGACGAAGCCTCTCGGATGAGCGGCGAAACATTTTCAACCAAACAAACTTTGTCCAGTTGACAAATTGAACTTCTCCTTTTATCATGGATTCTACCTGGACGACTGAGGGACTTTTCACGCATAAACATCATTTGTTGAACGGTCAGATTCACTGACCCACAGGTTCGCTGGTGTGATTCCAGCTCCCACAGATGAATGCTGTTGTTGTGTTCTTGGGCAAGGCACTTAAACCATCTTACCCCCAGTGTCTGCGTACACTGGTGTATGAATTTGCGTGAATGGGTGAATGGTTTTTAAAACTATGCATGTGAAAAATAAAAGCTGTTGTAGCTATACTATACAGCTCTGGAAAAAAATACGAGACTACTGCTTTTTTTTCTGAAATCAGCACCTCTACATCTATTACAGCCATTCCAGTCCAGCATCTGTTGAATTCCAACACAAACACAAAGCTGAGCTACTTCAGTTCTTGCACAAGGAGTGGAATAAAGTCACCCAAGAACAATGTGAAAGACTTGTGGAGAGCATGCCAAGACGCATGAAAGCTGTGATTAAAAATTATTGCACTAAATATTGATTTCTGAACTCTTCTTAAGTGTAAACATCAGTATTATGTTGTTTTAAAATGAATTTGATCTTGTTTCTTTGCATTGTTTGAGGTCTGAAAACATGTATCTTTTTTGTTATTTTGACCATTTGTCATTTTCTGCAAATAAATGCTCTAAACAATAATATTTTAATTTGGAATTTGGGGGAAATGTTGTCAGTAGTTTATAGACTCAAACAAAAATGTTCCTTTTGCTCAAACACATACCTATAAGTAGTAAAATCTCTTATTTTTTTTCCAGAGCTGTATAAATACATAGAACTGAGCAGGACTGCCATTCAGGAGTTGTGCTAGTTCTACCTGTGCCACAAAAATATAATAAACATTAACTAAATAAATAACCAAAGAAGTTGATTACAAACTCTAAACCAACAGAGTTAAAATGACGATAAAAGTGGCGATTCATTGTAAACGCACAGTGCATCTCCCTTAGTTCCACACTGCTCCAAAAGTCTCCAGCGTGGCGCACAGTCGGAGTGTGTATTCATTCAAACACAGTCAAACAAAACGTGTCATTAAAAAACACACACATTTCTCCAAAGAACGGGAACGCCAGGATTAGACCTAATCACTGTCAGCAGGAGCAGAGCTGGGCCTCTCACTGGCGGATTAACTCCTCCAGTGTTGTTGTCCTTATTGTTATTGCTCTGAAATAATTACCTTTGAATCTCACCAAAACCCATTCAACTCTTGGCAGGACTCTTTCCTTTTCTCTTTTTTTTTTGCATACTTTTAACCTGACTTATTCCAACTTCAAGTACAAACACGCTCGTTAATAATACGCAAAGTGAAAGGAAATTGACGCCACGTTAATGGGTAGTGGCGCTGTTGCCATATTGCTTTCAAAACGCTCTTGTTCCAAAGAATGACAAAATAAAATATGCGTTGCTGACATGGATTTTCACCTTGACTTGAGTGACTTTTTTGTATGAATTTATTTCCCAGCGCTACGTGAAAACCAAGTGACCCCATTCCGGTGCTGGCCCGTTCCCGATGCCTATATTATAAATGAGATGTAGATGCGAAAAGGCTTTAACATGTAAAATAGTGGTGACATGCTAAATAATGAGGTGGAGTGGAATTATATGTTAGCAGTGTGTGTGTGTGTGTGTGTGTATGTGTATGTGTGTGTGTGTGTGTGTGTGTGTGTGTGTGTATAGGGGTATTCCCTGGACAGACGAGTGCGGGACGGGGCCAGGGGACGGCCCCCGAGTCGCTCAGAAAGGGGGAAGGAGGGGCTACGTATGGAAATGAAGTAAGAGAGGCCCAAAGCTACATTACAAAGCACTCATTTTACTATACAGAAGTGTTTGGGGAATATGGTGGAGTGTTATGGCAATATTGTAAACAGATTATGGGGAGAAATACTGCATTAGAACTATAGTTCTGGGGAAAAAAATAAGAGACCACTGCAAAATTACCAGTTTTTCTGATTTTACTACTTATAGGTATGTGTTTGTTGCCTGGAAGAATCCATGACTCATCGCTGTACCAGCGAGTGAGTCTGGTAACGCTTGATCCACAGAATGCGCTGCGGTTGCGCGTAGACAGACAGCTAAGTGAACCAATCAGAGATTGCGCCATCTTGATTCAAAACTGAGGCGGAACTTCCGCTGCCTAAGAGTGACTTTGCGGGCAAAGGCGGGTGCACTGACGTCACCATCTTTGAACGAATCAGAATCGCGGAGTCGGTTTGGAACCGGAGGAGCGAGAGTGGATGGAGAGTGTCCAAATGGTATCGCGGTGTATAGGAAATACAGAGAGATATCATTTGGCTGGCCAGGTAAATGTGTTTGGGCAAAAGGAACATTTTTGTTTGAGTTTATAAACTACTGACAACATTTCCCCCAAATTCCAAATAAAAATATTATCGTTTAGAGCATTTATTTGCAGAAAATGACAAATGGTCAAAATAACAAAAAAGATACATGTTTTCGGACCTCAAACAATGTAAAGAAACAAGATCAAATTCATTTTAAAACAACATAATACTAATGTTTACACTTAAGAAAAGTTCAGAAATCAGTATTTGGTGCAATAACCCTTATTTTTAATTACAGCTTTCATGTGTCTTGGCATGCTCTCCACAAGTCTTTCACATTGTTCTTGGGTGACTTTATTTCACTCCTGGTGCAAGAACTGATGTAGCTCAGCTTTGTGTTTGTGTTGGAATTCAACTGACGCTGGAATGGAATGGCTGTAATACATGTAGATTCAAAATTCAAGAATCAAAACTTTTATTGTCATATGCACAGCAAAGAAACACGTTTCCCTGTACAATGCCAAGAGCATGCAAAAAATTAAAATAGATAAATAAGATAAAGAGAAGCATGTAAAAAAAAATATATATATATAATCAAATAGAAACAAAGTGTAGAGATGCTGATTTCAGAAAAAAATGCAGTGGTCTCTCTTTTTTTTTCCAGAACTGTACATGTAAAAGGGCAGCGTTAAGAATGGGAAGAAATATAATTCATTTTATAACAGAAGTCTTTATTTATTTGAATTAGCTGATCTGCAAAAGGAATTTGTTATTATTAAAAGTGATATCACCGTTGTATCTTTTTACAAGATTTATTCAGAATGTCCCTCCAAGGCTGCCATATTGTCACACTTACTCCTTACTAAAGCTTACAAAAGGCAACCTTGAATATATTGTGAGTACTATATTTCACAATTACATTTTTGTATGTTCATTTTTGTGTAAAAAGTGTTTTACAAAAGGTGCTTCATTAACTTTTATTTTGTGAGTTAGTAATTAAAAATCATGTTTTTGTTTCTCTGCTAAATACATTTTCCCACAAAAATCGAATATACCACTTGTTATATTATCATCATTGAAACTAGACTCAAATCATCTGTTCCACCTTGTGATGACATGAAGCGTTAGTTTTCAAGTTAAGAGCCACCTTTAGCTTTAGTTCAGTAAAGATTGGAAATTCCAGGACTGAAGTTATAAACACAGTGGAGCACTTCCTGTATTACCACATGACATCACAAGGTGGAACTGTGTTTTCTGTTTAAGAGAAGAGCTCAGCCTAAACATGCAGGGTTTATGTGTGAAACTGGTGCGAATGAAACAAAACACAACTCCCAGTATGTTTGTGATGACGAAACAACATTCTAACATTGATCTGAAAACAGTGTAATATGGGCCCTTTAAGTTAGTGAGTAAAATATGCTTTGCTATTGCTACTTAAATCAGCGTTTTGACCATTTTGCTTTCCTACATATTTTCTTCTGTCGTGTTTGTTTCGAGGCAGGTTGGAGTAAAAACTGTTGATTAAAAATGTTAGAATCTCCCCACTATACATCTTTACTGCACAATACGTTCGAATCATAAACCGTACTACTTTCTTCACTTTCTTTAGCTTCGCCCCAGTCCTCCTCCGAAGCCACACAAAGACAAGTGTTTCTTCTCTGACGTGAATGGTTGCTGGTACGACTCCCCGGTGGCCCCCACAGTGCGTTATATTGTTGTGTTTTTGATGCAGTGGCTCATTTTAATACAGTGTGTCGTGCCTTTATGTCCCCGCCATCTCGCTCCCGTTTGGGCTCTCCATCTCTATCCAGACCCAGTTATGGAGTTGAGATAAACATGCAGAATCTAATCTTTGCACAATGACGCGGACTGTGGCTCTTTTGACTATTATCGGGTGAGTTTCTTCAGTATGTGTGCAACCTTGGGGCTCTATGGCTACAGTTTTATGAGCATTGTTGGAGCGGGAGACAGATTTAGCGGCTTTAAAAGGTGCCATTTGAGTTTGTACAAAGCGCCCTGTAAACGCGCATTTACTGTTCCCCAGGCTGAGCTGATGAGGCCTGTCCTTCAGAGACTCACAGCGTTTTACTGCACGACGGACACACTGCAAATACTAATCGCTGTCAAACTAACAAGAAGATGCTTAACGAAATACAGTTTAACCATTTATTTTTGTCTTTATTATTATCATGTCTGTTGATGCATATGGAACTATAAAACATTAAGGCGCACTGTGCAACTTTTCTGGTACAAGTCCAGCACCTAGTCGTGTCCATGGAGACATACAGCACTAGGGAGATTGCTTTCCATGGAAGGTACCACAGTATGGCATTAAACTTGCTGATTATTTAATGTTTTTACAATAAAACAATACCGTGAAAAATATGCATTGTACTGTAAGTGGGTCTACCTCTCCACAGATATGACTTGTAATTTGGCATGGTGCTTGTCTCCCTGAAAATAGATTGCTTAATATCGTACTGTGAAAAATTCCAGTCAAAGAAACAACATCTCCATGGTGGCGGACCCTCCATCTAAAATGTTACACAGTGCCCCTTTAAAAATAAATATTCAAAAAACTTCATTGTAGTAACTAGGCTTTAGATTTACAAATATAATTACTAAAATTATTAATAATCAGGCCTATAGTAAACTGAAATCTAGAAATAGGCATTGCTATAGGCCTTCCCAACCAACCGAGCATACACTGGCCTTTGGGTTAGAGGATCATCATTTTGCCCATTGCCAACTCCATGTGTCCAGATTGAAAATGGAAAATGCCCACATCAAGAAACATACAATGTAATAAGTTATATGTAGATCATTCCATCAAAGTTCAAAGTCAGCATTATTGTCAAAAACCATATGTACAGGTTGCAGACACAGGATTTGAAATTGCAATGCCTAGGCCCACAGTAGCCTGCTGCTAATGCTGCTAACGCTGCTACACCGGACTCGCCTGCCGCCCCCCGCCCGGAGAGGAGACGCCGCAAGCGGTGTGAGAGGCGTCAGAAGCGAGGCAAGCGCGGCGGTATCAGAGCTAGGCTAACGGCTAGCCCGCACCGGCCGGCCATTCCATCCATTCTCCTCGCCAACGTGCAGTCTCTGGACAATAAAATGGACTACATCAGACTGAGGGCTGCCCAGCGCGACGTGAGGGAGTGCTGTGTTTTTGTTTTTACGGAAACATGGCTCCATGACAACATCCCGGACTCAGCGGTGCGCCTGGACGAGCTAACATGCTACCGCTCGGACCGAGCTAGCGGTGTCCCCGGAGTTAAATCCCGCGGAGGGGGTTTAATAATTTTTCTTCGGGACACTTATTGCCGGGACGCTGTGGTGGTATGTAGACACTGTTCACCCCTAGTGGAGTTTATGATTCTGAAGTGCCGGCCTTTTTATCTCCCGCGTGAAATCACGGCAATATTGCTAGTGGTTGTTTACGTCCCCCATCACCGAACAGCGCTGATAGGAGGGAGGCACTGTATGAGTTGTATAACTCTATTAGCGAGCAACAGACTGCTCACCCGGACGGATTTTTTATCCTTGCCGGGGATTTCAATCATGCAGACCTCAAAACTGTCATGCCACAAATGCATCAGCATGTTGATTTCCCAACCAGGGGAAACAACATTTTGGACATGGTTTACACTACACACAAGGGAGCATACAAGGCTTACCCCCTCCCCCACATAGGCCTCTCTGACCACATCTCTGTTGTGCTCAGACCGGCATACAGACCCCGTGTAAGGGTCTCTAGGCCGGCTCTGAAGCAGATCCAGGTGTGGCCAGAGGGGGCCTCGTCTGCACTACAGCACTGCCTCGGTACAACAGACTGGGCAGTGTTCAAACAGGCCGCCACATACAACAATCACACTGATATTGAGGAGTACGCAGACACTGTGACCTCCTACATCACCAAATGCATTGGTGATGTCACACACACTAAAACCATCACCACCAGGGCTAACCAGAAGCCATGGCTGACAGGGGAGGTTCACAGGCTGTTGAGAGCCAGGAACGCTGCCTTCAGAGCTGGGGATGTCCCCCATCTGAGGGCAGCAAGAGCCAACCTGTCCCGTGGAATCAGGAAAGCCAAACACAAATACACACAGAAAATAACCGGACACTTTAGAGATAGCAGGGACACACGGAGTCTGTGGCAGGGCATCCAGAACATCACGGATTACAAACCCTTGCCACAGACCTGTGACAATAATATCACCCTGCTCAATGACCTCAACAGCTTCTTTGCACGGTTTGAGGCAGGAAATGACACCCGGCCCCAAAAACTCCACCACCTCCCCACGACCAGCCCCTGTGTGTGTCTGCAGCCAGCGTGAAGAGGACACTCTCCAGGATCAACACCCGCAAGGCTGCAGGCCCGGACAACATTCCTGGTCGTGTGTTGAAAGACTGTGCAGAGGAGCTCAAGGATGTCTTCACAGACATCTTTAATGCTTCTCTGAGCCAGGCTGTGGTTCCCTCCTGCTTCAAAACCACTACCATCGTTCCCGTGCCAAAGAAGCCCACTCCGGCCACTTTTAATGACTATCGCCCTGTTGCACTGACCCCCATCATCATGAAGTGCTTTGAACGGCTAGTCATGGCACACATCAAATCCATCCTCCCCCCACCCTAGACCCATTCCAGTTTGCATACCGGGCCAACCGCTCTACCGAGGATGCAATCTGTTCTGCACTTCACCCGGCTCTCACCCACCTAGACAATAAAGACTCATACGTGAGAATGCTGTTCATAGATTTCAGTTCAGCATTCAACACTATAATCCCACAGCAGCTCATTATCAAACTAGACCACCTGGGGCTTCAGACCTCACTCTGTAATTGGCTGCTGGACTTCCTCAGTGAGAGGCCACAGGCAGTGCGGGTCGGCAGAAACACCTCAAGCTGCATTAGACTGAGCACAGGAGCCCCCCAGGGCTGTGTGCTCAGTCCGATGCTCTTCACTCTGCTGACCCACGACTGCTCACCGGCGTTCAGCACCAATCACATAGTGAAGTTTGCGGACGATACGACTGTGGTGGGTCTCATCTCTAATAACGATGAGACAAACTACAGGAGTGAGGTGAGCCTTCTGACCCAGTGGTGCAGCAATAACAATCTCCTCCTTAATGTTGAAAAGACCAAGGAGATTGTTATTGACTTCCGGAGAGGCCCCACCCAGCACCCCCACTGTCCATCAATGGTGCTGCTGTAGAGAGGGTGAGCAGCACCAAATTCCTGGGGGTGCACATCAGTGAGGACCTCTCCTGGACAGTGAATACTGTATCACTGGCAAAGAGGGCTCAGAAGCGCCTCTATTTCCTCCGCAAACTGAGGAGAGCTGGAGCCCCTCCACCCATTATGACCACCTTCTACCGAGGCACCATTGAGAGCGTCCTGACCAGCTGCATCACTGTGTGGTACGGGAGCTGCACTGAACAGAACAGGAAAGCTCTGCAGCGCATAGTGAATGCAGCTGGGAGGATCGCTGGTGTCTCTCTCCCCTCCCTCCTAGACATTTTTAACACCCGGCTCACCCGCAGAGCGTCCAACATTGTGGGTGACCCGAGCCACCCCGCACATAGCCTGTTCAGCCTCCTGCCCTCGGGGAGAAGGTACCGGAGTCTCCGGGCCCACTCCACCAGGCTTTCAAACAGCTTCATCCACCAGGCTGTCAGGAGGCTGAACTCACACCCGAACTCACACCCGAACTCCCACCTTACCCATCTCCCACCCCCCACCCCCCATATTGGCATAACCTGTATTCCATAAAAGACATATCACTCTAGACACTTTAAAAAACTGCTGCTAAGGACTACTGTTGCACTGTTGCACATTTACATTTACTACTGGATTTTACTCCTGTTGCACTGTTGTTTACTACTGTTATTGCGCATTTACATTTACTACTGGAATTTTTAGTACTGTTGTTTACTCCTGTTATTGAATTTTACCCCCGTTGCACTGTTGTTTACTACTGTTATTGCACATTTACATTTACTACTGGAATTTTTAGTACTGTTGTTTACTCCTGTTATTGAATTTTACCCCCGTTGCACTGTTGTTTACTACTGTTATTGCACATTGACTACTGGAATTTTAGTACTGTTGTTTACTCCTGTTACTGCACTAGAATTACTACTGTTGCACATTTATTTTTATTTTATCTTAATGCACATTCTACTGCACATGACCAAGTCACTGCTGTATCTTCCATTGCACATTTTGATGCACACTGCACACTTTGGAAATCTGTATATAGTATAGTTTATTTATTATGTTGCACTGTTTTAAGATTTTAGATCGTAGACTTTAGTTTTAACTTTAGATCTCTGTCTTAGATAGTTTTTTGTTGTGTTTTGTCTTCATATTGTATTTTGTACACTGTCTTTTGCACTACCTGGCCAGAGAGAAACAAAATTTCGATTCACTGTATGTTGAACACATATGGCAGAATTGACAATAAAGCTGACTTTGAACTTTTTGAACTTTGAACATAAAACATCTGATAAACAAGACAATAAACATCATGGCTAAGGCTACGTTATGGTCGTTATGGCTATGATGATGGTCTGAACAGAAGACTCAAAAGTGGTGTCGCGTCTTCACTTTTTATTCCTCATTTAGACAAGCGTTTTCGGGAGGAAATCTGCGTGTATACGGTGACGAAAAAGTGTGTGGAATTCGATTGGGTATACATGCCAGGTGGCTAGGTGGCGCTGTGTTACATTATCACTATGTCCGCGGGCATGCATAGAATCTTCCTTCTTCTCATCTGCGCCGTGAAAAGCAAAACAAAACATGGCTACCGGTAGCAAAAAAAAAAAAAAATGTGTGTGGTCAGACAAAGAAGTTCAACTATTGCTTCAGACCACGTTAAAAGCAACAAAGGCGCAACAAGGTGTGGGAGTCCTGCCAAACAAAGTACACTGATATATGGACCGATGTGACATAAACACGTATGCGACGTCAGCAGATTTGATCGAGATTTGATTGAGTTTTGTGTCTTGGGCAGTGTAGACGAAAACGCTACGGTGGAACGTCTTCGAGTTTTCCACTTTGGAGGGCGGTTTCAGGTTTTGTTTTGTTTTTTTGCGTTTTTAAGCCCACAAAACGCCGTCACTGTCTAAACAAAGGGCACTTCCGATAAAATATTTTGTCATTTTTACCCGTAAGCGTTCTCGTGTAAACAGGCCCTAAAACATCACATATACCTGTCAGTATCAGGTATTACAAATGATAAAATTACTGATTATTTCTGAGTCTCCCTTTGCTCTCTATGCTAAATCACACTCCCCTCTGAACGCTTTCACAACACAATTGGCGTGCATTTTGCTAGTGAAACTACTGCACAGAGCATCAGGCTTGTCAAGTTGCTGTGTACAATTTTGTATCCTTACAGGTTACAGCTAACTATAAAACTGTAAGGAGGAAGAGATAAAAAGAGACATCTAAAACCTCCTCAGCTTTGTTTTTGCTTATAACGCTGCATAACACCCCCTCTTAAAACTTGTTATTACATTCAGGAATATAATTACCCATAGACATTACCTCTATTTACATACAGACTTTACTTTTACTGATCCATCCATAGTTCTTCCATTTAATCTCACACCAGTTTTATTTTGAAAGCAAACTCCTGATAAACCCGATGACACTTTGGGACTTTGTCAGGCCCTGAAATACAATCTTCCATCTTTCTTTCTTTCTCATTGTACCTCTGCGCCTCCTTCCAGACACTGGCTGTTCTAACGGCCAATGTGGTATATGTGCACACAGGCTGGATTACATTTTTAACGGTTCCAAGGGCAGTCTTCCGCTCGTAAAAAAAAAAAAAAAAACTCTACACCAATACGGGTTATTGCGGACACAATCCTCTCCTGCAACCCAACACTTCTCCAACATTCTCACATGAATTAAAATCTCCACATTTTTACTACAAAGATAAACACTGCTATAAGGAGGCAATCGGTATTCACAGTTATGGACTGGGAGGCGTCATAGAAAGCCTGACGTGAGTTATGTCTCTTGATTGTCACCAGACATTATGCGAGCTCTTTGGGGCTAAATAACCGCCATCGTAAAGTATTGCGTTTTCCATACCACCTTGAAGCGTCTGTAGGCATCCCCGCGTCATAAACAACTATGTGATTTGAAGTAAGTCCGGCCCTGCTTACCCGGCACCTTTTGCACCTAATTTAGAAGCTTTTAAATCTTGTCTAAAGTGTTGTTGTGTGAGAATTGCCGGCTTGCAAATGTCTTTTATTGAATGCTGACTCGGTGGTATTACCAGGCTTGCAGATATGGGCCGGTGTAATATGTCCCCATAGCTTTATCTTGTAATGGTGAAGTGTATTAATTTTCGCGAGTGTGTCAAGAGCTAGAATTGAGTCTATTTAAGGATTGGGGACGACTTGCTACTGATTCCAGGTTTTTCCGTGCAGAGAATGTGCAAAATGATGCAAGAAGTATAAGAAGTAGAGGAGGAGGTGGGGAGGGGCTTTTATAAATGTTGTGATTTGAAGAGTAAAGCCCACAGACTTATCACAGGCCATCAGCACCAGTGGGATCATAGCAATTAAAGAGTGGTCTGGAGTATCGGTATTACTGAAAGTGGAATTGAAGTTTTTATATTCGCTTGGACTGGAGTTGACATATCCTGTACTGTATGTACATGGATAGTCATGTATCACAGAAAGTAGAAAGAGAAGGAGTAGTGGAACTTTGCATTGTCTACATAACAAGAACACATCCAGTTTGGTCATTGTTAAAATGTCTTTGTTGTTAAAGTGGTTGCACCCAATACAGCTCTGGAAAAAAAAATAAGAGAACACTGCATTTTTTTTTCTGAAATCAGCATCTCTACATGTATTACAGTCATTCCATTCCAACGTCTGTTGAATTCCAACACAAACACAAAGCTGAGCTACTTCAGTTCTTGCACCAGGAGTGGAATAAAGTTACCCAAGATCAATGTGAAAGACTTGTGGAGAGCATGCCAAGACGCATGAAAGCTGTGATTAAAAATAAGGGTTATTGCACCAAATACTGATTTCTGAACTCTTCTTAAGTGTAAACATTAGTATTATGTTGTTTTAAATGAATTTGATCTTGTTTCTTTGCATTGTTTGAGGTCTGAAAACATGTATCTTTTTTGTTATTTTGACCGTTTGTCATTTTCTGCAAATAAATGCTCTAAATTATAATATTTTTTATTTGGAATTTGGGGGAAGTGTTGTCAGTAGTTTATAGACTCAAACGAAAATGTTCCTTTTGCCCAAACACATACCTATAAGTAGTAAAATCAGAAAAACTGATAATTTGGCAGTGGTCTCTTATTCCAGAGCTGTACATTATCAGTCTGGGATGTCTCTTGGGTAACCAATATTTATAAAATCTGCAGTTTTTGTGGCAGAGTTGAAAAATGTTCATTAAGATGCACATTGAACAAACTCTTTTGGATTACTAATGGTGAATCAATTTATTACACTATAATGTCAGAATAGTCCTGAATAACACCAAGTTGAGTATTTTAGCATCTTAAAATCTCCATTGGTTTAATATAGACTTACTTAGACTTAGACAAACTCACTCATCAAATATAATATAATAAATAATATATAACAGAGGGTAACAAAAAATAGATGGAATAGCAACCAATATCCAGTTGTCCCATAATAAATGATGACATAATCCCAAACTCTATCAATATTAAACTAAATTTGGTATAGAAATTAATGAAACTTTTAATTCAGAAGTTGTTTTCATATCTATAAATTGTTTAGTTTGTTTATTTAACTGCCACTGTGGTAAGTACAGCAAATATTTCTGTTTCTGGTCTTTTTTATTTTTATTTTTATTTTTTTTTTACACTAATAGGTAAAATTTCCTTGAGGCCAATTAGGAATATCTATACCTCAAATGTTGATTTTGAAAAATAGATGACATTAGCTTGGACAACATGCATTTTGACAAGTAAAAATGACAGAAATAACAGAAATCATCACGATAATATTTTTATTTAGAATATGGGGGAAATGTTGTCAGTAGTTTATAGATTCAAACAAAAATATTACTTTTACCCAAACACATAGCTATAAGTAGTAAAATCAGAAAAACTGATAATTTTGCAGTGGTCTCTTATTTTTTTCCAGAGATGTACTTTTCATATGTTATAAAAGACCACTGCGTGTTGTCTGTGTCTAATTATGCTTTTTAAATGTATTCTCTGCAAACCAGAAAGTGCACTGTTAGCATGGTAGTTGCTGTTAGTACTACTGTGATACCAAAACTCCGCTCTGGTCTTTGAAAGTTGTGAAAAGTGCTTTTAAAATCCTGGTGAATGACTGTGTTAAAAGCACACATCCGTGAATTAGATGCCAGAAGTTAGATTTTAAATTGTACTTTTGTCTTCACTGTCTACAAATATCAAGAAGAGCAGGGCTGTTCAACCAGATTTTCTTGAGGACCAGATGTTTTTGGAGGGCCATAGGTTCTGGGCTGGATAAATGCACAACATGCCACGATTATGGGGGTAAAAGGTATATTCATATTTACAATAGTTTCCAAACCAGTTCTGAACCAGGTCTAAAGCAGGACTAAGCCAGAACTACCCCAGAATTAAAGAAGACTAGACCATAACTAATTCAATAAGCAAGAGAAGATAATATTTGCTTGGGAAATGGGCTTGTAGTGCAGTTAATTGGATAACCCATCCTTTACTAAACAACAAAAGGTAGAAGTAGCTGGCTTTGCTGTTCAGATATTTTCTTTTTGGTGGGACTTTTTCTGTCCTTAGGCCTACTGTTGCTTTGATGCAGTATATTTGCTTTTTATCTCTAATATGTCTGTGGTTCATCTATAGGCTACTCAATACTGCTGAACTTTCCATAATCCAATAGATTTTTTTTCTATTCAACAGATCATTTATTACACTTACTACACTATTCTTAAGCAGCAAATAGGTTCTATTTTTACATTTCTTACTATTCCACATTTCTTTCACTACCTTGTATTTCTCGCTGTGGGATATGTCTACCTATCTTTTATACTGATTTCATGAACTATTTTCCTTCAAACATGTGCTCAAGTCAATGCAGAACGTATTACGGAGCAAATCTTCTCTTTACAAGTACAATTCGTTCAAAGCCCTTCTAAAAATACATGTAACCGAATGCATAATAGGCAGTTTGTGCAAGGTACCCTGACTCCACTGTGAACCCCCCAGTGGAAGAACCAGCTCCTATTTTCCTCCATTCTGTGTCATTTGATTTGCACAGAGAAAGCATATCTCCATTGGCTTACGCTCAAGTATAATAAGTCCATAGAAGTGTGGTGTGTCCAGCCATGCTAACTTTGACCATGTTATTTTGTCAACAGGCTAAACATTAAGCCCGCTCGCAAAGGTAGGTGAAAACTCGATCATATTTTTTTCCCTTTTTTCTCCATTCACTTTTTTACACATACCTCAATTTGTGCACGCGGTGGTGCGTCCAAAGCGCCATTCTGGAATCAAAGGTGTTTTCTTTGGCCTGATAAAACCTAGCGTCCACCTCTGTAAACCTGCTTTGCAATGGCTAAAATGGGAAGGGAGTGGTGCATTTCGTCGCTAGCTGCTGATAATGCCGTACACTAGCTATCCGCGTGGTTCCAGGTGCTCCTGCCTTGCACGCCACTTAAGTGTGATTAATAACGTTCAGGTAGGATGCAGTGGTAGCTAACAAGGTAGAGGGGGGGAATTTGTGTCAAGATAAACGCTGGAATGACCTACTAGCGCCAGGTTTTTTTGCGCTTTGGGCTAGAGAAGAGAAGAGCAGAGAGGCAGATTTTTTTCTTTTTTTTTTTCTTTCCGTTTTTATCAAACCCTAAACGGAAGACCACCAGAGGCTTGTGTGAAGGGAAAGAAATTACCGGGTGCAAAACATTCAACAATACGGCAACTCAACCCCTCCTCTACCTCCTCCGAGTCGCTCTCAATATTCCCCACTCTGCTGTCCCTATGTTTATCAGGTTTTGGGGGCACTATATTTTGATGTCAATAAGCAATTTTTCTTGCCTGGTCTCCTGCCTGACCCCTTTAATCCATCAATATATTATTAGAGATAAAGTTTTGCGGACGCCTGCTGCAGTCACAAGATAAATGGCATCTCTGAAGTCACGCATTAAAGACTAGATTAAGGCCTTGTGACTGTCTTGGGTGCTCGTCGGTGCAGCCTCTGTCCAACCTATCACACTAAAGTGACAAGAAAGAAAAATAATGAAGTGAGGACGGGGAAAGGCGAGGGGAGAGAAAGATTTCTTACACACACGAGCGGGCGAGCGAGCGGCGTATGTGTCTTCAGTCCGGATTAGGAGGCATTAGACAGAGCCAGAGCTGCTGTTTGCTGTTTGTCTCGGCTCAAAAGGGAAAAGGGGATTTGAACCCACAACCTCTTTGAAACTAAAGGAAGAGAAAAGCGAGGGAGACAATGGAGATAAGGCTGCGGCACAATCGCAAAGGACAGCAGGATTAGCAATATTGTTTTTGAAAGAGGAATCTTAAAATAGCTTTTATTGCTGTGTCTACTCTTGGAATATAGGCCTACTAAAAAGCATAAGGACTGAAATGTTCATCATTAATTTTATTTGAAGTATATATTATATTATTATTAACATCATATTTATAATTAAAGCAATTACAACAATATTGTCAAAATCAAATAAACTGAGCATCAAAATCATATGTAATACTTTATAATAACTACACTTTTATTAGCCTTTATAAAGCATGAACAAAGACTTAATTCATAATGAACAAATAGTTTAGAAAGATTTGTTCCTATATATTCTAGTAAAATTGTGTAAAAGTTGTGTTTCCCAATACAGATATATTGTTTAGGTCAGCTGTAGACAGTGTTTTATTGTACTATAACTGTGCATTGGCATTCTAGTTGCTTTACCAACATGACCAAACACGTCCCTGGTCTCTGAGAGTTGTGAGAACATCTTAAAAACTCATTGCAGTAGATAATTAGGATGCTCAGAATGCATTAGGTAAATGAAGAATAACTATAGAGCACTGCAAATCATTTAAAATGAGCTAAGTCTAAGTTCTGTTTTTCACATTTTTAAGACACTATTCATTATGACTTTTACGACTAAGTATATGTACATGCTTTATTGAAACTATATGAGGTGTAGTAATTACAAAGTGATACCAAATGATATAATTTCTTTATTTTAAATGGTCACATTTTTATATAGTGCTTTTCCACCTTCAAGAAGAAGAACTTTATTGATCTCACACTGGAGAAATTCTTCTCTGCATTTTAACCCATCCTATATATACTGTATATATATTAGGAGCAGTGGGCAGCACACATTACTGCGCCCGGGGACCATTGGGTTTGGTCAGGACCTAAGCTGGAGGATTTTACCTATGGTGCATGTTTTGGGTTGGTGGGGGAAACCGGAGTGCCCGGAGGAAACCCACCCAGACACGGGGAGAACATGCAAACTCCACACAGAAAGGCTCCGGCGACCCAGGGATCGAACCCAGACCATGCATGGAAACTCCACACAGAACACACACGGAAAGGCCTGGGCAACCCGGCGATCGAACCCGGAACCTTCTTGCTGTGAAGCAAGAGCGCTAACCACTCAGCTACCGTGCCACCAAAGCACCCAAAGGCACCCAAAGCGCTTTTACAACAAGGAACCACTAACCCATTCACACACACATTCGCACACCAGTGTACACAGACACTGGGGCGAGGTGGGTTAGTGTCTTGCCCAAGAATACAACGGCAGCATTCATCTGCGGGAGCTGGAATCGTACTACCAACCTGCAGGTCAGTGGATCTGACCGCTCAACCACTGATGTTTTTTTATGTCAAGAGTGGGATTGTTGTTTGATGTCTTGCCAGATAACTATGTCTGGAGTCAGTAAGAAATGTACTGATATTTGATCATCACAGTCACCAGATGATCTGTTACACCCACAATCAAACTACTTAATGACACATATTTGTTTTTCATTCAGTTTAGTAATCCATAGTAACAGCCTTCTGTAACTATTAACATTCTTCTCATGAGTTTTCTCAAATTTAAGAAGTCATCCTAATTTAAAGTAGCTGCGTGTAAATGCAGGGTAAGAAACTCTACATTTGATATTCCGCATTTCCATATTTCCTGCAGGACTTTTTCTCTATTCTGAATGTTTTTAGATCATTTTGAGGAGGGCAAATTTCAGCCTTGTAGGTATAATTTTCTTTTATATTTACCTCTGCAATGTTATATGAAGGATAAGAATTGTATAAATTAGATTATCATGCTAAATTGACTCTTGTGAGCTTTAAGCAGTGTTAGAATGTTCTTAACTCCTCAAAAACACACCTGGAGTTGTGCTTCGTTTCATGTTTGAGAATCCATTTTTTATTTATTAGTCTGTCTACATCCCCAAAGCCCAAAATGCTTTGTTCCACATTGTGATGTCAAAAAGTGGTAGTTTTCAAGTTAACAGCTACCTTTTACCTTTAGTAGAGACTGAAAATTCCAAATATATATCCAAATTATTCTAGTGAAGGTTTCTAGAGTTTAAAAACACCGTGGAGTACTTCGTGTATTACCACATGACATCACAAGGTGGAGTGTTTTCAGTTTGAGAGAAGAACTCAACCTAAATGTGCAGCATTTGTATATTAAGCGTGTCTGAATGAAATAAAACCTAATTCCAGAGAAGAATAGTTAACATTGGTGAAGTTTCCTCATTGTATTACAAAACATGCAAGTTCATGAGGTCATATTTTAGTGCATTTTTACATTTCTCTTTCATAATTCTTTTTACACTGAAGGAATTTCATTCAGTTCTTACATATGTTACAACCTTTAACCTCTCGTGTCCACACACATTCTGAGTACTATCACCCATCACCTATTACTCATATGAATCTTTCTCAAACCTTAAAGGACCCATATTACGCTATTTCCTCATGAAAAACATACCAAGAGTTTTTGTTTAATTTATTTCATTTCAGACTTCGCATATTTAGACTTAGTTCTTCTCTCAAATAGAAAACACTCTGTTCCATTTTGTGATGTCATGTGGTAATACAGGAAGTGCTCCACTGTGGTTTTAAAGTGATGTCTGCCTGAAAATCCTACATAGCTGTTACTCTGTTAATGCTATAATCTTAAAATTTCCCTTAAACATAGATCATCTCTGCTCATTTTGTCACAGCGTTGAAGAAACAGTCATCAATGTGTTTTTGGAACACTCACACTCAAATCTTTTGGAATGACATATTTGTGTTTGTGAATAGAAAGCTGGATGCAAACCTACAATTGAATGTAAAACATGTGCTTTTTGGTGTCTTTGAGAAAGGTATTCCAAAAAAAATATGTGTTGAACTTGCTCTTCGTCTTATCAAAATTTCATGTCCATTGCTGTAAATTTTCTAGTCAGAAACCCAAAATTGTTGTATTTCAGTCACTCTTATCTTGTATATCAACTCTTTAAAATATTGCACAAACCCCAAAGCCATGAAAACAAAAGTAATTTGTATGGAATTTGAAATATAAAATGTGAATGTATTGATAATTTCTATATATTTGTATAATGCATAAAGTGCACATGCTGAGTCCTATGAATATGAACTCTTAAGCCCAGGCCTGGACTGGTAATTGGGCATACCCGGCATTTTCCCGGTGGGCCGACAGTCCTAGGGGCCGATGACTTTACTTAGAGATCGGACCACAATTTAGGACTGAACCAGGACCAGTCCTAAACCAGGACTAAACCAGGACTACATCAGGTCTGAACCAGGACTAAACAGGTCTGAACCAGGACTAAACCAGGACTAAATCAGGATTGAACCAGGACTAAACCAGGACTAAATCAGGATTGAACCAGGACTAAACCAGGACTAATTATGAGGGGCCGGTCTAAGCCAAAAATGCCAGGGCCATTTTTTTGTCCCAGTCCAGACCTGCTTAAGCCTCTAGCAATGTTATTGTTTATACCATTGTATATTACATTGTATATTTGAAATAAAATAATAATAATAATTTAAAAAAACTGCTTTTAAACTCACCTTCAGTAGAATCGTTTTGATCATTTCAGCCATGTAATTGCCCATCTCTACTGAATTTAAGGGAGAGGGTGACATCACGAGGTGGAACAGAATATTTAGAACTTTAGAGATGTACTATTTGAACTTTAGAGATGTACTATTTGAACTTTAGAGATGTACTATTTGAACTTTAGAGATGTACTATTGTACACTGTATTTTTCGGACTATAAGGACTATAAGGACTATAAGTATAAGTCGCATTTTGGGGGAAATTTATTTGATAAAATCCAACACCAAAAACATACATGTCATCTTTATTTATTTATTTATTTTAAAATAAAAATAAAATAGAGAACAACAGGCTGAATAAGTGTATGGAATACTAACGTTACATGACAGACATGCCTGGTAATGTCAGTAACGACGTAACATATTAAGAGTTATTCAGATAACTCTAGCATAAAGAACATGCTAACAAGTTTACCAAACTATCAGTTTCACTCCAAATCCAAAAAGCCAAAAAATGCATAATTAAGAAGAAAAAACATATATAAGTCGCACTGGAGTATAAGTCGCACCCATGGCCAAACTATGAAAAAAACAATGACTTATAGTCCGAAAAATACGGTAGGCTTACTGGGCGGCAGTAGCTCAGTTGGTAGAGCGTTTGTCCACTGATCCAAACGTTCTTGACATCTTGACATAAGAAACATTCTGTGTATCATGCTGCTTTGAGGTTTGTTGGGATGGCCTTCTTTGTCCACTAGGAGGTTGACTCATTCGTACACCTTTATCTACAAGGCCATGCTTGGACTACTTCCCTCCTACATATGTAACTTAATCACACAGAGAAGTGTTGATTCTTATGGTTTGCGTTCAAATGATCAGTTGTTGCTCTCTGTTCCGTTTGTTCGCACAGAGTTGGGAAAAAGGGCTTTTGTCTTCTCTGCCCCTCGACATGGAACAAGCTGCAAAAGGACTGGAAATTAACAGAATTTATCTCGTTGAATGCCTTTAAATCCAGAATGAGAGCTCTTGTGACAGCCTCCATAAATTGTACCTGTTTTAACTAATTTATATGTAATTTTAACTAATTTATATGTCATTTTAATTGTGTTTTAATTGTCTTTTTGCTGCCTCTAGGTCAGGGCTCCCTTGAAAAAGAGGTTTTTAATCTTAATGGGATTTCCCTGGTTAAATAAAGGTTTAAATAAAAAATAAAAATCAGTGGTTGAGCGATCAGATCCATTGACCCACAGGTTGGCGGTATGATTCCAGCTCCCGCAGATGAATGCTGCCGCTGTGTCCTTGGGCAAGACACTTAACCCACCTCGCCCCCAGTGTCTGCGTACACCGGTGTGTGAATGTGTGTGTTTGTGAATGGGTGAGTGGTTCCTTCTTGTAAAGCGCTTTGGGTGCCTTGAAGGTGGAACAGCACTATATAAAGATGTGACCATTTACCATTTACTGAAACGTGTGAATAAAACAAAACTCAACTCTGAGTATGTTTTCGATGAGGTAACAACATTATAACATGTCTTAAAGAGTCAGAGACAAGAGTCAGTATTGTGTAATATTGGACATTTACCCTCGGCACATGTTTGAAAAGCTAACGTGCATGTAGCTGTATTATGTGACCATGTAGCCTTAACAAGCTAGCCCCAAAAGCTGGCGCTAATAGACAGGATTACACATGTGCAGTGACATGTCTGTAGCTTAAAGTGGAGAATACCTGGACTAGCAGATATTAAAGCTATATCTGGTGGCACTTAAGTGGGACAGCTGCTTATGAGGTTCCCCCATGCACTAAGTCTGCTCAGGACACAGCTGATAGAAGCAGAGGGCTGAGGGTAAATGAACTGAAGTGGATTTGAGCCGGACTTAGGCCTGGTTATCAGTGGGACTGGGTTAATGCTGAGGTGGAGGACCGCTCCTAACATGTGAATAACATGAGCCAACCCCTCCATAATGATATTTTACATATTTAAGAGAATGATTCAGTATTTTTTTTTCAATAGCAATACTCAATACTGATATTCCCATTCCTAGTCGGAAGTCCCCCATTGGGCAGTTACTGTCAGCCTAATATGAGACTAACCTGGCTCACCCCAGACTGCGATATGTGTCATGTGTATGAGTTATATACAGCTCAGGGAAAAAATCAGACCACTGCATTTTTTCTGAAATCAGCATCTCTACATGTATTACAGCCATTCCATTCCAACTTCTGTTGAATTCCAACACAAACACAACCTGAGCTACTTCAGTTCTTGCACCAGGAGTGGAATAAGGTCATCCAAGAACAATGCCAAGACGCATGAAAGCTGTGATTTAAAATAAGGGTTATTGCACCAAATATTGATTTCTGAACTCTTCTTAAGTGTAAACATTAGTATTATGTTGTTTTAAAATTAATTTGATCTTGTTTCTTTGCATTGTTTGAGGTCTGAAAACATGTATCTTTTTTAACATGTATCTTTGTTATTTTGACCATTTGTCATTTTCTGCAAATAAATGCTCTAAACCAAACTTTTTCATCAAGAGCCACATGTCTAAACACAGACGAAGCAGAGAGCCGATCGAGGGTCATAGACTGCTGCTCAGGACAGTCAGTAATTGAAATATGCATGTTTAACACGTTAGAATGAGCTATCAGTCCTTTATTTATGCTAAGATCCTCAAAACCACACAATAGATAATAAATAGTGTCTTATCAAAGTAGATTTTCAAAAAACTTGCAACTTGTGATTTGGGCCAATTCACCTGGAAGCCTGAGGGCCATGAAAAATTTGTTTGAGGGCCGCATTTGGCCCACGGGCCATAGTTTGGACATGCCTGCTCTAAACGATAATATTTTTATTTGGAATTTGGGGGAAATGTTGTCAGTAGTTTATAGACTCAAACAAAAATGTTCCTTTTGCCCAAACACATACCTATAAGTAGTAAAATCAGAAAAACTGATAATTTTGCAGCGGGCTCTTATTTTTTTCCAGAGCTGTATATTGTCAGTCTGGGATGTCTCTTGCTGAATGTGATTGGGAAAACGCGGAGCATTATGACGATTCTTTGAATCTGTTCTGGTTGAAGTGCCACAACAGCAGAACAAGCAGAAAAATGAAACTTTTGACACACAAATGCGCAAAGCACTTACTTTATGCAACAAAATAGTATGTATTTTCACTAAAATAAGCCGAAATACGTCTGTCGGTGTCTGTGTTTGCCCACATCTCCTTTGGCTTTGTTGTATATTGCGTGTTCTTATCAAGAGATGACCAAGATTCAAAAAGATTCACTAAAAGTTTATTTCCCTAACAATATTTCTAATACAGAGCTCTGGGTCCAAATTTCTTCTCTGGTGCGTACGCCTACAAGTGACTGCCCCTTCCCCCTCAGACCCAGATCGATATCCACTACAATTTATGAATATGCAAAACATCTGCATCGGATTTCACTCGCTCCTCCTCGCTTCCTCCCGCTCTGCCGCCAGACACGCCCACTCCTCCTCTCAGTTTGGAGATATCCCCAACTGTAGCTGCACACATCACATTCCAAAGAGCGACCCCCCTTGTGCAGAAAACATTAATATGCTCCAGTGTTCATTTGAATAATACACAAATATATGTTTATATGCTGTATGATATAGAAATCGAACCTCAGATTCAGGAGGAGTAGTGTGGTTTTCGTTTTGGCCACCGAACACTGGACCAGCTCTATATTCTCCATCAGGTTCATGGGAGTTTGCCCAACCAGTCCACATGTGCTTTGTGGATCTGGAGAAGGCATTCGACCGTGTCCCTCGACCCCTGGTTCTCGACTGGAAAAAAGGTGACTTGCCCTTTCCGGGGGTTGGAGAATCCCTGCCTCAAGTGGAGGAGTTCAAGAATCTCGGGGTCTTGTTCACGAGTGAGGGGAGAATGGAGCTTGAGATTGACAGGTGGATCGGTGCAGCATCGGCGGTTGTGGTGAAGAGGGAGCTGAGCCAAAGGGCAAAGCTCTCGATTTACCGTCAATCTATGTTCCTACCCTCACCTATGATCATGAGCTTTGGGTAATGACCAAAAGGACAAGATCGCGGATACAAGCGGTCAAAATGAGTTTCCTCCGCAGAGTGGCTGGGCGCACCCTTAGAGATAGGGTGAGGAGCTCAGTCACACGGGAGGAGCTCAGAGTAGAGCCGCTGCTTCTCCACGTTGAGAGGAGCCAGCTGAGGTGGCTCGGGCATCTGTTCCGGATGCCTCCTGAACGCCTCCCTCGGGAGGTGTTCCGGGAATGTCCCACCGCGAGGAGGCCCCGGGGAAGACCCAGGACACGCTGGAGGGACTATGTCTCCCGGCTGGCCTGGGAATGCCTTGGGGTCCCCCCGGAGGAGCTGAAGGAAGTGTCTGGGGTGATGGAAGTCTGGGAGTCCCTGCTTAGACTGTTGCCCCTGTGACCCGGCCCCGGATAAGTGGAAGAAAATGGAAGGAATGGATGGATGATACAGAAATATGATTAAGTATATGCATGCACCTAAAATTTATTAATTCAATTTATTATTATTTAATTTAATTTCTTCAGTTTCTGCAAAAACCTCATTGCTGCACTGTGATTCATCTGCCCGGCTTACCATGGAACAGGTGTAGCGAAAATGCTAACCCCTAGTTGTGGCCCTTAGCATGAGAAGTTTCTTTGTGTAGAGGTGGTTTTGTGAAACACTAAGCTCCAGTTAAAATGTGCTTTTTTTGTCATTTGGCTTTTTTAAAAATGTGTTTTTGGTGCTATATTGCCCAATTCTATATGTTCACTATGGCAAGTTGCTCATAGCTGAAAATGACCTGAACAAAAACTTCCCCAAGCTCAACTACCTTCTTTTTTTCCACCATCTCCACATGAAAATCCAGTCTCCATTCTATCAACACTGAATCGAAGTATCACTTTCAGATCTACAGTTACCTCTCTTGTCTTCACCTTTGACCCTCTGACTATCTCCTCACAGAACGAATGCTTCACAGGTCCGACCCAACACTACCTCCCTCGGTCTCTATTGTGGTCACTCATTTTCATAAAATTTGAGCTGCAAAAATCAATGAAATCGTTTCCGTGGCGACTTGAGATAAAAGGCAGATGGGTGAATGGTGTGCTACGCTAAGAACTCTGGCTAATTCCACGCATTCATTTGGCCTGGCGTAGGAACACAAAACACTCAAGGTCTCTCGCTTATGGACAATTATATTAGATCTGTCTCATTCCACGTGTTTATCTTGACTTACGAGGTGAGGGAAAGCACGCTCCCACATTTGGCCCTTGATGTTTTTCTTTGAAAGCAAATATCTCCGGGCAGTTATTTAATTTGCTTCCTTTCATAGCGTCGGTCCGTACAAATTAATTTCATTTTTGCGCACAATGGCCGCATTTTGAAGGTTCTCCATCCTTTCTCCCAAAGAATGACAGAGGATTGTTGGGCGATTTGAATGCCCTAAATGAAAAAATAAAAAAATAAAAAAATCAGACTATATAGAGCGGCTTTGGCCTTTCGTCAGAGATTATGCACTTTTTTAGTCACTGTAGTTTAGACCAAACATTGAAACCAAATAATAGTCTTCATACTTAAACCGTGAATGATCTAAAAGAAGATTTTCACTACGGTTTCTCTTATTTCAACTCTCTTCATTGTTATTTGTGACATTCAAATTATTATTTTTTTTATGAGGAGTAGAACAAAGAATTGTGCATTTGCAGTAAGGGTTCAGGCTTTTGAGCTGAAACTGCGACGGGTTGGAGCTCTCGTCTTTTAACATCTTCAGATCTGAATCCTTCACTCTCTCCCGTGAAACGCTTGTGTAACATTGACCTTTTTTCTCATTAGCATTTGCAATCAAAAAACGGCAAGCAACTCATTTCATCTTCTTATTTCATGTTTTCTCAATGGAAAACACAACCTCTTCTAATGAGGTGAACTAACAGCTTTGGAAAGAATTGTGCGGCGAGTCATGTTTTTATGTATTGAAATGATTTTAATATCATGATGTCCCCAGTACTTTTAAAAGAGTATTAGCAAAAGCAATGGAGGAGTAATAATTTCTGCATGGTTAAGTTGGTAAAGGTTATTTTTTTTACATTTGACACTGTTGTTAGGAGGAATCTCTAGCCATTTTTGTTTTTGATTTGTCTCACCCTACTGAAATAAAGTTATAATCTGTCCTTTGCCTGTTCAAAACTCTTCAAAATTCAAAATTTTTCAACTATTCAAAACTCAAAACTTCTCTTAATACACCATAATTTTCATTAATATTTTAGTGTCATCTTGCTCTAAGTTTCAGAAATTTCTCACTCAATTGCCCTTAAATAGTTAGGTAGACATCTGAAGGACTCTTTTGCAAGACTCATGGCCCGACTCGTTCCAAGCATTTGTGGATTCTTACACAAATGTACTCAAGAGCACATGCAAGGTCAAAGGTCAATCACTCAATCAATCAAACTTTATAAAGCGCTTTTCATACAAAAACATGTAACACAAAATGCTTTACAGTGATTAAAAACAACCCCACATTTCCTTCCACCCACTCACCAACCCTCCCACAGCTGCCTAACCCCACACAACCAAACAACCCAAACATTAACAAACACACACACACACATGCACACATACTAACATGCTAAAATACATTTAAAAAATGTATTTTTTGTGTTGGATCAAAACTTGATAGGTTAGTGATATTTTTTGATCTACAATACATGAACATTCACAAGTGTGCATTGAGTAATTTCAAAAATACTTTATAAGGACATGATATGAAGGACTCACCTGAGATCCAAAATACACACTTCTTCAATACAATATCCAGTATATATATATATATATATATATATATATATATATATATATATATATATATATATATATATATATATATATATATATATATATATATATATATATATACACACACACACATATATACATATGTAAATCAAAAAATATCACTAACCTATCAAGTTTTGATCCAACACAAAAAATACATATGATTGTGTATTTGTACTTGTGTACAAATACACATTTGCAGTGGTGAAAGTAAAAGTAGATTTCTTCAAGGGCAGTTGGTCTTCCAGGAGGCGAGAATCAGATTAAAAGCATTGGCTCAGAGCAGGGAGCCCAGCTAAAGCCATTGTAATCAGTCCTATCTGCCATGGCAATTTGAAAACAATGATTATTGAGGAGAATAATTATGCACATTGTCATATCTTCCAAAGAAATAAGCAAATTAGGTTGTGGACTTTGCGCCACAGCGGTATCATGGGAGAGCTGATAGCGACAGCAATTAGAGATGGTCAATACAGATTAGCCCGATCCACTCTAAACAGGAGGATTATGGTGAATGATGGACTGTTTATTTGTGGGCAGGTTTTTCGAACAATTATCACCAAATTTTTGCATTGAAGTTTGATGTGATTGATACTGTTGAGGCTATAATAATGTAGATCAAATTGTGCTACACTGGTAACATCACTATATATACACTAGTATCTGACTTAATGGATCAAGATATCATGCACTTTCTGAATGGACAGTAGTCATAACAGTTCAATAATAATAACAAAATGTTATGAAATTATTATTAATTAATAAATTATGTATCTCTTGATGATAAATAATTAATCAATTTGTGAAGCCAGATGAGTTTTTGGAAGTGTATTTATTGAGTATTTATACAGAAATACAAGTTACATACATGTCAAATCAGAGTGACTTTTGTTTCACAGACTTGTGCTAATCAGCTTAACTTAAGCCCTGTCTGCACGACAACAGGGACCGTCAACAAACGCAAATTTATTTTGTCTCCCTGCTCCACCAATGTAACAGGGACTCACTCCGGTAATGTGAAAATGTTGACGGTCCCTAACATAGACAGACGCCAGAGAACGAAGGTTTGCGCTGCTAGTATTAGTTAGTATTACTTGCTATTGTTTTATTAGATAGACATTAACAGAATTTGTGTAAAGAAAACTGAAATGCTTTCATATATTTTTGTGTGTGATACTGCATGTGCCTGTTTGTAAAAGGTAAATTTTCATTCAATAAAAAAGACAAGAAATGGTTGCTCTTTTTCTTTATTTACAGCACACAACACCCTCAAATTGGTATGGGCTCCTCATTGTCCACTATATGCCTTTTCATTGATGGGATCTTTCCAGTTTTAAAATATGTGCTTAGGTTTGAATTGGCAAACACTCGTGTGTCGTGCGTACTGCCAGGCCACGACGTGCGTAATTGTGCATGCGTCTCCGCTGGGGTTGCACTGCATAGTAGATCAACAGGTTTTGACGCAACAGTGCAAATAAACTTAGAAATGTCCGCATAACAAACTCAACGCCATTGTCCGCCATGGTTGTTGTTATCTGGTCGTTACCGCCCGAATGCGCAAGATTACCTTCTGGTCACTGGTCACGTGATGTCATGTTTTCCCAAAAGTCGCGTTTTACCCACCCACACGACAACGCGACCCCCGACATTCTCCGACTTCTCCACTCTGGAACCCGTTTTTAAAAAACACCGTTTACACCCCCCAAAAACACCGGCGCAGTGTGGACAACAGGCCCAAATGAACACAAACTTCCCCGTTTCCACCAAAAAACGTTGTCGTGCAGACAGGGCTTAAGACAACAAAGTTATTCCTGAGGGCGGGACAGTTGTGCCTATTGAGCCTTTACACATGTTAATGAGTGCTCTGGTCTAAAGTAGAAATCACCTTTATTTACACAAAGGCAGATTGAGAGAAATCTTTCCACAATATAAATTTCCATCACAGTTACATAGTGTACCTTTTACATATTTAATAACACACAAAAATGTAGCTCTCTGTATACGATATATAAAGACAACGTCAGTCTGGTCATCACTCAGATCAGTCTGGTCAGAGCCAAGGCAAGCAGATGACTCCAAAAAGTACAGGTCACATCCATGGAGAGGTGACACTCATAGTAAAATGTTTTTCAAGGTATCTGTAGCAATAAATATAGCAGAAGCAAGTTCCTGTTTAAGTTTAAAGGCAAATTAACGTTTTTTTACAATCTGAGCCTTCTTTCGGCAATAAAACAAGTAGTTTTACTCACCCATAGCATTTTTCTGTCAATTGGAGCAGTATCGCAGAACTTATGTTGAGCCGTTCTGTTCTACTAATGATCCCGTATCCGTTAACATGGTGCTGTATCATATGCTCGGGGCATTACTTTGCGGTGTCCAAATAACACAAACTTTAGCACTTTTCAAATCATAGAAGCCCGATGTCTTAATGTAAGATTTCGTTTGAAGCAAAAGTGGCCTGTAATCTGAGATTTATCCATAGTTTTCAGCTTTGCGTTTCATGTTTGGGTCCCGGGAGCTGAGAGCACAGTCCGCGCATGCGCACTGGCGTCCTCATCTACTCGAAACTATGGCTAAATCTCGGATTACAGGCCACTTTTGCTTCAAACGAAATCTTACATTAAGACATCGGGCTTCTATGATTTGAAAAGTGCTAAAGTTTGTGTTATTTGGACACAGCAAAGTAATGCCCCGAGCATATAATATGAGCACCGTGTTAACGGATACGGGATTATTAGTAGAACAGAACGGCTCAACATAAGTTCTGCGATACTGCTCCAATTGACAGAAAAATGCTATGGGTGAGTAAAACTACTTGTTTTATTGCCGAAAGAAGGCTCAGATTGTAAAAAAACGTTAATTTGCCTTTAAGTATACATTTTAAAGTTTATTTTATGTCAATTTTATTTTTTCATTTTACCATGACAATAACATGTATTCCGATTAAAAACACCTGTAATTAAATAAATACAAGATAGATAATGTCACGTGGAACATTCCAGATAAAGCAAAAACATCACCGTGAGACAAATTCCACCAGAAAAGTTACACAGTGCCCATTTCATTCAGGGCTGGAGTGGTTCATTTCAAATTAAAGGAGCATTGTGTAGCTTTTCTGGCAGAGGGTCTGTCAAATATTTTCTTCATAGAGATGTTATTGCATCATGAAGGCCAAAGCTACAGGTCAGATCTGTGGAGAGGCAGCACTGCTCACAGTCAGAAAGCCTGTTTTTGTATTTTTAAGCTATAAATCCACCTGTAACTGGACAAATGTAAGATAGATGTGTTTAATGTCACACTGTGGAACATTTCAAGCTAAACAATGACATTTCCATAGAAAAGTTACATAGCAGCTCTGGGGGAAAAAAAAGAGACCACTGCATTTTTCCTGAAATCAGCATCTCTACATGTATTACAGCCATTCCATTCCAGCGTCTGTTGAATTCCAACAAAAACACAAAGCTGAGCTACTTCAGTTCTTGCACCAGGAGTGGAATAAAGACACCCAAGAAGAGAGCATGCCAAGACGCATGAAAGCTGTGATTAAAAATAACGGTTATTGCACTAAATATTGATTCCTGAACTCTTCTTAAAGGCAAATTAACGTTTTTTTTACAATCTGAGCCTTCTTTTGGCAATAAAAGAAGTAGTTTTACTCACCCATAGCATTTTTCTGTCAATTGGAGCAGTATCGCAGAACTTATGTTGAGCCGTTCTGTTCTACTAATGATCCCGTATCCGTTAACATGGTGCTGTATCATATGCTCGGGGCATTACTTTGCGGTGTCCAAATAACACAAACTTTAGCACTTTTCAAATCATAGAAGCCCGATGTCTTAATGTAATATTTCGTTTGAAGCAAAAGTGGCCTGTAATCCGAGATTTATCTATAGTTTTCAGCTTTGCGTTTCATGTTTGGGTCCCGGGAGCAGTCCGCGCATGCGCACTGGCGTCCTCATCTACTCGAAACTATGGATAAATCTCGGATGACATTTCCATAGAAAAGTTACCTAGCAGCTCTGGAAAAAAAAAGAGACCACTGCATTTTTTCTGAAATCAGCATCTCTACATGTATTACAGCCATTCCATTCCAGCGTCTGTTGAATTCCAACAAAAACACAAAGCTGAGCTACTTCAGTTCTGGAATAGTGTGGAATAAAAAATAGAGTGGAATAAAGACACCCAAGAAGAGAGCATGCCAAGACGCATGAAAGCTGTGATTAAAAATAACGGTTATTGCACTAAATATTGATTCCTGAACTCTTCTTAAGTGTAAACATTAGTATTATGTTGTTTTAAAATGAATTTGATTTTGTTTCTTTGCATTGTTTGAGGTCTGAAAACATATATATTTTGTGTTATTTTGACCATTTGTCATTTTCTGCAAATGAACGCTCTAAACTAATAATATTTTGATTTGAAATTTGGGGGAAATGTTGTCAGTAGTTTATAGACTCAAACAAAAATGTTCCTTTTGCCCAAACACATACCTATAAGTAGTAAAATCAGAAAAACTTATTCTTCTTAATTTTGCAGTGGTCTCTAATTTTTTTTTTCAGAGCTGTAGTGCGCCTTTAATTTCAATAAAATCAACAAATCTAGGTTCACTTTTCTTCAAGGGTATCGCTAATCATGAACCCCATTAGTCACCAAAGCAAATGCTAGTTCGGATAACAGCCATGACTACCATCAGCATGCTCCATAGTGTAGCTTTAACCTCTCCTGATCACTTAATTGCAGTGTTCTCTCCCTCCCACGGCGTGTGTTGTGAGCCTGTAGTGCGAGGGGAGGTCCGAGTCGTTTATAAATGAATGCTTTGACACTTTAATAGCGGCTGCTCAGTGGCATAGGCTTTACAATTGAGCTCTCATTCAGCGCAGGAGGCTATGGGGTTGAGTTATGTGGCCCCTCCCGTCGCAGAAACTCCCAGCAAGCCCCAGTGCAGACATGATGGATCTTAAGAGGTCATTTAAAGCTATATTGATGATATACTAATGAATCAAGCGTGGCATTAATCACACCGCAAAGACAAATGGAGAAGCCAAACTATGTTAATGATAAACTACAAGGAGAGAGGAAATTACATACAGCCATTTCATGCATAATCTTGAAAGATATTAATATTTCACCTCGCGCTACAAGTCCCTCCCAGTTTTTTCCTGCTCTTTAGGGGCACAATCAAATTTCATTACCAGCCAAAGCGGCGTGATTAAAAAGGAGCAGAGCGCGGGCACGTGTCGGTTGTCAATCACAGGAGGTCACGCCCACTTCATCAGTCACAAAGTCCCGCCCCCTGCCCTCACTGATGCTTGTCTGTGGTCAGCGTGATGGGTCAGGAGCTGTCCGTCATGTCAGCGGCCCCGGGGGAAGGCTAAAGCGGGGCCCCTCAAAGACCCCGGCCTCAGATAAGGGAGATAAGGCAGTGACAATGAAAAGTGGCCTTGCAGCAGGTGAAGGTTAGCTTTGTGTTGTGCTATAGGTTTGTGTTATTAGTTTTATTTTATTACAGCTGCAGCATGAGAGATATGTGTTGGCTACCACGTTAAAAATAACATCATTGTTTTAAGTGAACTCTTTTCAAATTAAGGTAAAGAACCAGATTAGACCATGGGTGAAATGGAAACTTCCACTAATTATTCTTTCTAAATAATATATTTTTTTATTGTATTTATTTATTTATTTATTTGATTGGGATGATGCATGTTAAAGGGACAAACGACAAAACAAAAACACATATCCAAGAAGACAGACTCACACTATTACACACTCCATGTTATTGAACACTGCAAACAGTTTAGTTACATTGCAGTTGAATGATAAAGACAAAAAATACAATTATTGCTTTTACACATACAGCTCTGGAAAAAAAATAAGAGACCACTGCATTTTTTTCTGAACTCAGCACCTCTACATGTATTACAGCCATTCCATTCCAGCGTCTGTTGAATTCTAATACAAACGCAAAGCTGAGCTACTTCAGTTCTTGCACCAGGAGTGGAATAAAGTCACCCAAGAACAATGTGAAAGACTTGTGGAGAGCATGCCAAGACGCATGAAAGCAGTGATTAAAAATAAGGGTTATTGCACCAAATATTGATTTCTGAACTCTTCTTAAGTGTAAACATTAGTATTATGTTGTTTTAAAATGAATTTGATCTCGTTTCTTTGCATTGTTTGAGGTCATGACATTGTTATTTGTTATTTGTTATTTTGACCATTTGTCTTTTTCTCAAGATTCAAGATTCAAGACTGTTTATTTGTCATATGCAGGATCAATACAAGGAAATGCAATACAATGCAATGAAATGCTTAGGATCAGAAGAACCGCTGACTCGCTAAGATAGTCAAGAAGTACTAATAGCATGCAATAATAGTACATGTTAAAAAAGTGTTGCAAAAAGTGCAGGGGAAAATGTAAACAATATCATTAAAAAAATATGTAATAAAATATAATAAAATACAAATGAATGGAAATAAATGCTCTAAATGATAATATTTTTATTTGGAATTTGGGGGAAATGTTGTCAGTAGTTTACAGACTCAAACAAAAATGTTCCTTTTGCTCAAACACATACCTATAAGTAGTAAAATCAGAAAAACTGATCATTTTGAAGTGGTCTCTTATTTTTTTCCAGAGCTGTATATCCAAGAAGACAGACTCACACTATTACACACTCCACATTATTGAACACTTCTCTCAGTGCAAACAATTTAGCTACATTGCAGTTGAATGATGATGGCAAAAAAATACAATAACATGTGTCAGGAAAATCCATGTAAAATAAATATGTTAAAATTCCGCATTTTGTCAGAACAAAAATATGTCATGGCTTCTTTTGTCAGAACTTTTCTCTGCTCTTGTGTTTCAGAGTGACGAAAAAGTAGAACCACCGCCAAGCATTTAACAATTCAAAACAAAAATATTTTATAATTTTAATGAACTGAAAAGTTATAGCTGCACTAAACAGAAAATGACTGAATGACGATCTGACTATATTCAAAATTGCTTATCGTCAAAAGGATGATCATGATTCATTTTTTATTGCCATATTGCTTTGCTATTTTAAAAAAGTCTTCAAAATGACACCCATCTCTGTGTATGTTATCTGCGGAACATGTCAGGACTTGGAGAGGACTAGGTGCCCCATGGTGTAGACTCCACTCAATCCTGTGCCCCACTGACCTACCCATAGTTCCACCATCTCCACCATCTCCACCATCTCCACTCCTGTCTTTTCTCCTCTATGTTTATTTATTCATTAACTGTTTCCAGATCTCATGTGTAGTCTCCCGTGATCGTCTCTGATGCCGGATGAAAAGAATATTCTATTTTTTTGCACGTGTCATTTCCTTTCTATCTCCCTCATGACTTCTTAATCCATCTGAATGCATAGAAGATAATGTTTTGGGCCAAATAACATAAGAAGAAAGATAGACTCCCAAGGACCAATATCTTTATTGCTTGGAGGATAAACGGATTATGTCAACCGTTTTCTGCTGCTGACAGCTTTTCTTATTAACCGATTTTATTTTTAATCTGCCGAGGAAGAAATGGTGGTTTTATGTCACAATAAAAAGCTGGTCACATCTAATGCTGCCCTCGAACAAACAGGACTCAGAAATCCTCGCTGGGAAATTTCAAATAAGTTTAAAGAGGGGTTTTAGGCGGAGGGTGGGGGGGTCTGGAGCACGAGCTTGTTCCACTGTGGACTAAACAGATTTGGAAGTCCTTCACAGTTGTGCGCTGCATTTAAAAAAATATTTATTTCTTTATTTGTGCTGATCTCCGGAAAACGCCGGGCTGTGGCTGTGTGGGGCGGCACACAAAGGAAATGCACATGCTTCATTTTGGACATAAATAGTCAGAAGAGAAGATGAGAGGCGGAGAGCTTTGGGGTTTTGGAGTTGTAGAGTGTTTAAGATAGAACTGAATAATAAATAATAACTAACATGTCCACAATTGCACTAATGAGCAACAGTGATGAGAATATTACATAGACTTTACCCCTGGAGAATACATATGTCACGGTCCATGGTTTTACTTATAATATTTGAAGTGTATAGTAGCTTTTCGTATCGTACACTTATTTGTTGTAAACTATTGGATCATCGTGCAGTTTGATGTCAAAAGCTTTCATATTTGACGATGATTTCTGTTATTTCTGTTATATTTTTACTTGTCAAAATGCACGTTGTCCAAGCTAATGTCATCTAATTTTCAAAATCGACATTTAGGGTATAGATATTCCCAATTGGCCTTAAGGAAATTTTACCTATTAGTGTAAAAAAAAATGACCAGAAACAGAAATATTTGCTGTACTTACCACAGTGGCAGTTAACTAAACAAACGAAACAATTTGTAGATATGAAAAAACTTCTGAATTAAAAGTCTCATTAATTTCTATGCCAAATTTAGTTTATTAGTTTATTGATAGAGTTTGGGATTATGTCATCATTTATTTTGGGACTAGCTGGATATTGGTTGCTATTCCATCTATTTTTTGTTACCCTCTGTTATATATTATTTATTATATTATATTTGATGAGTGAGCTACTGTACCCAAATAATTTCCTTTGTGGATCAATAAAGTTTGTCTAAGTCTAAGTAAGTCTATATTAAACCAATGGAGATTTTAAGATGCTAAAATACTAAACTTGGTGTTATTCAGGACTATTCTGACATTATAGTGTAATAAATTAATTCACCAATAGTGATCCAAAAGAGTTTGTTCAATGTGCATCTTAATGAACGTTTTTCATCTCTGCCACAAAAACTGCAGATTTTGTAAATACTGGTTACCCCAAGAGACATCCCAGACTGATAATGTACAGCTCTGGAAAAAAAAAAAAAGAGAGAGACCACTGCAAAATAATCAGTTTTTCTGATTTTACTACTTATAGGTATGTGTTTGGGCAAAAGGAACATTTTTGTTTGAGTCTATAAACTACTGACAACATTTAGCCAAATTCCAAATAAAAATATTATCGTTTAGAGCAGAGGTCTTCAACAGGGGGGTCGCAACCCCCCTAGGGGTACTGCAGGAAGGTCGCGAAATCTTTTGATTTCACTTTAAAATAATACAATTCTATGCCGTATATATAGTAGGGGGTCCCTGGCCCAGTTCGCCATCTGTTTGGGGGTCCCTGGCCTGAAAAACGTTGAAGACCCCTGGTTTAGAGCATGTATTTGCAGAAAATGACAAATTGTCAAAATAACAAAAAAGATACATGTTTTCAGACCTCAAACAATGCAAAGAAACAAGACCAAATTCATTTTAAAACAACATAATACTAATGTTTACACTTAAGAAGAGTTCAGAAATCAATATTTGATGCAATAACCCTTATTTTTAATCACAGCTTTCATGCGTCTTGGCATGCTCTCCACAAGTCTTTCACATTGTTCTTGGGTGACTTTATTCCACTCCTGGTGCAAGAACTGAAGTAGCTCAGCTTTGTGTTTGTGTTGGAATTCAACAGACGCTGGAATGGAATGGCTGTAATACATGTAGAGATGCTGATTTCAGAAAGAAAATGCAGTGGTCTCTTATTTTTTCCAGAGCTGTATATAAAACCATTCAAATCAAAACATTGAAAAAAAAATACATTTTGACAAGCAAAAATCATTGCATCCAAAATCATTGTACACATTCGTACACACCTCCACAGCTTTTGTCCCATTGTTTCCATGGCCCAGTCAGGTTAGCCCCCCTCTCCCCTCAAACATGAGCTTCAGATGACTTTGGTCTAAAATTGTAACGCTCCGGCCTGTATATTCCCTGTATTTCCTTATTTGGACCTTTGGAGGGGCGTGTGGGGGGTATGTCGGGGTATGTGGGGGTAGAGCAGCTATCATTAACCCCTTGAGGGCCTTGGAGCTGGCTGCTCCCTCATTTCATGCTCGTGATCTGAGGCTGTGAATTAGTCATCGCCCGCGGACAAGCCAACTTAGTTACCGGGGTGGACAACATGAAAGCAACGCGCAGAGCTGCATAAAGAATCCACTCAAAAATCCCCCCTTACCCCCGCCAGGACCAACCCAGACCCCTCTATCTCATCCTGGGGTGGGATAGGGGGGTGTAAGGGGATTCCTGTGTGTCAGTGTTACACGGACAAATGGCAGGTTAAAGAGCATGTGGCAGGTTTTCATGTTTTTCTAATTATTACCAAAGGTGGTTAGTACGCCCTTACATTTACTTGAGTACCTTGAGAAATTGTACTTTTAGCATGCTTTTACTCCCACTTGAGTAATATGTTTATTGAAGTAACACTACTCTCAACACTACTAAAGTTTTGGTTACTCTTACCACTGTCTTACCCCTTCGTCTTACCCCTACACCTTGGCTTTGCGCGTTCATGTGAGGGCAAGGGGTGTCCCGATTCTAATTTTGGTCAAGGGCTATGGCCACGACCGAGGACTACATACCCCTTGAAACGAAGTAAGCTCTTGACCAGACTTGAAACGAAGGGGTACGCCTACAAGCTCAGGCAGGTTTTGGGATCAGGATGGCAGCGTCACATCGACCAGCCAAGGAGTCTCATAAATGTATTTTCAGCAGTTGTAATTATCGATTAACAGTTTAGCATGGTTTACAATTATGACGCTTATGTTCTACGTTACTTTTAGTGAACTGTTGCGGTTTTAATTGTAGTGATGTCTGTTTAGAATAGAATGCCTTTTATTGTCACTATTCATATGTACAATTTACATCATACATACTCACAATGAGACTGAAAGCATCTCACTTCAGTGCAGACATTTAAGTACGATATATACAACACAACAGGGTATTATTTACAACACAGTATGGGTAATAAAACACAGTAATGGTAATAAAAAATAGTGCAAAAAACAAATTAGTGCAAAAAAAAAAAAAGTCCTGTACTACGCATTAGTTGCCAGGTTATTGCAAGTCTTGCTCATATACAGTATAGTACAGGGTCCTGTAGTAAGGGTGACACATTGAATTTAGCCGACATTATTGTTTTCATCAAATTTTCATGCATAAATAAGCTAGTTTTTTTGTGGAGCTGAGGTACCCGATAATCTTTGACATTTGTTTACGTTTGTTTGCGCCTCTGTAGACGTAGCAGCCAGGTAGAGGCAAGGGATGATGACGCAAACGGTAATCGAGTGGTGTCCCATTTCTTAGGGGAACATTCGTATCCCGAGCCCTCGCAGGTAAAGGGGGTAGGAGAAGGGGTAAGACAGAGAAATGGGACGCAGCCTAAGTCTACAAGTGACAAAAGCTTTATATTGACAATATGAAATGATTGGAACATTTTGTGTTTCTTCAAGATCACCTCTCCTTCAAATATGATCTTGTTTTTCTCATTTGTGTGTCCATCCTTTGAAAATAACTTCATAATAATCTTAATAATAATAACATTTTGAACCTCATTTAATATTTTGTTCTTTAAATTGTAATCAGGTCCAGACAGTTAGTTCGTTTTCCCAAATACATTTTTCCTCTTACATTTCTTGGACCACTACGTCTACTCAAGTAATATTATTCTGAAGTTACATTAGTCTTACTTTTTTTGACTTCTCTACCCACCTTTACTTATAACTTGGTTTGGTGGAACAGTACCTGGTATAAAGGTGCAATTTGGACAAGTTTTGACCCTTTTAAACATTGTGATTGATGGGTAACTGTTATGGTATTACCTTTGTCGTGTCTGTTGCCCATGCTCAGTAAGTAAAATGAAAAACTTTTAAAACCAGAAAAAACTAGTGAAAATGTTTAGCATATTCTTAAATATAATGATCCGTAGTCTAACCTGACATATACACTTGAACCTTCACCGTGGTCATGCAGCTCAGAGTCAAAGTATTCAGATTTGTGGTGTGATGGGGGAGTACATTAAAGCTTACAGTAAGTCCCAGGATCAGAAAAGATGCTCTGCTGAGGGAGGAGAAATTTTACTATGCGCACGCTTCTTCTTCTGCTGACACACAGGAGACTTGCATTAGCTGCATGGACACAAAATAATATTAAAAGCTATCTGAAAGTATGGGCATAAAATAATATTCAAAGCTACAATACACTTTTCTGCATTAATAGTTTTTTTTTTTTATTATTGTCAAGTGTTATTAATACATGTATATTTAGATATATTATTTAGACATCTGTGGCATATTTTTTAGTATTAAGTTAAGTCAATTGTCAAATCATACTTGAATCATACTTTGAAACAGATCTAGACCTACAGTATACTGTATGTAACCACTGTTTTAAAAAAAAAAGTTATTACAATCACAACTGAACCTGGGTTGCCAGTGCTTTAAAGGGATATGCCACCCCCAGGTCAAATTTGGGCATCTCCCCACAGTCCAGAGACTAAAATAAGTGGTGGAAAGCGTTTTCCTGCTCACCCAGCCATTGTCCGAGTCTGTCGCCACTGACCGCCGCGGTATCTGGTGCTCCTCCGCCTTAGACTGGAGTCTAACGTAGCCAGAGAAAGATTTCGGCCAAAAGGAATTAATTTGCTCGATGCGTTTCCCAATTACTTTGTGTGTAGTGCGCATTCATATCGAGTGCAAATAAATGTGCAAATCAACACGGAGAGCTTGCCTTGGTCATTTTGGGTGGGAACTATTTTCCAGTGCGTAAGAATACAGCCGTATCACGCACCACGTTGTGCAACAGGGGAACTCCCTTCCCGGTGCGTAACTGGGATTCCCCTGGTAGCGTGCTGCGTGATACGGCTGTATTCTTACGCACTGGAAAATAGTTCCCACCCAAAATGACCAAGGCAAGCTCTCCGTGTTGATTTGCACATTTATTTGCACTCGATATGAATGCGCACTACACACAAAGTAATTGGGAAACGCAACGAGCAAATTAATTCCTTTTGGCCGAAATCTTTCTCTGGCTACGTTAGACTCCAGTCTAAGGCGGAGGAGCACCAGATACCGCGGCGGTCAGTGGTGACAGACTCGGACAATGGCTGGGTGAGCAGGAAAACGCTTTCCACCACTTATTTTAGTCTCTGGACTGTGGGGAGATGCCCAAATTTGACCTGGGGGTGGCATATCCCTTTAAGCTGCAGACAGAGGACACATACAAGTTCACTCTCAGTATATGGACAGGCCATGGCTCAGAACCTCCAGAATTCACTCCCTGAGCTGCAGAGGCTGCACTAGCACTGACTCATGATTGGCTGCAGGTACCGGGGTTTAGGTAGTAACCACGCAGATCAGAGAGAGAATTTTAGTTTTAAACCAATTGTTTTTATTTGCAGTACTGGTAACACAAATTATGAGCTTACTGATTGGATACTCATCGAGCAAATCAAAAGACCCGTCCTTTAAATGTCCATTACGTAACAGGACAATTAGACAAAAATATTTGGTGTTTTTATTCATCAAAATGTAAGTTTGTCCACTTGCTTGTATTCATGGAAATATCGTTTCTTAGCCTGGAATGTTCCACAGTATGGCTGCTACTTATCAATCTCTGTTAAAAGTTACACAGTGGTGCTTTATGTTTTACAATTTAGCATGTAAAATGAAATCCATAATTCTTTGAATACTAATATATTTTACATGACCAAAGCATGGTATCAATGAATTAAAATTCATCTAGATTTTTACTATATATACAGCAATATATACACAAAGCTGAGCTACTTCAGCAGCTACTTGCACCAGCAGTATTATGTTGTTTTAAAATGAATTTGATCTTGTTTCTTTGCATTGTTTGAGGTCTGAAAACATGTATCTTTTTTGTTATTTTGACCATTTGTCATTTTCTGCAAATAAATGCTTGAAACGATAATATTTTATTGGAATTTTGGGGGAAATGTCAGTAGTTTATAGACTCAAACAAAAATCTTCCTTTTGCCCAAACACATAACTATAAGTAGTAAAATCAGAAAAAAATGATATTTTTGCAGTGGTCTCTTATTTTTTTCCAGAGCTGTATATATACTATACAGTATATACACAAAGATTTTCCCTCGACTTCAGCTCTGCACCTTCAATACTGAAAAGTACAATTCACATTCACATTTCCACCAAAGGGATTGAAACTCCTCTGTGCTTTATAAATGCAAACCCCCCATAGCACAGATATGAACAAGCCAAAGCCTTCCCCATTCCACTGTATACCACTGTGTATACCTGCCTTCACTTAACCTATGCGCCCACGGACCCGCTGCACGACTGTCTGCTGCTGTTACAGAGGTATCCTGGTCAAAATATATGGGAGGATTTGAAATGGATATGCACAGTACAGCAGAAGATAGGATAACAAGGCGGTTTATTCAGTGGCTGATTCAAACTGATAGTACGGTATATATAGACTGGTGTGTGTGTGTGTGTGTGTGTGTGTGCATGTGTGTGTGTGTGTGTGTGTGTGTGTGTGTCTGCGGTAACCATAGAGACATCAGTGCTGACACCTGTCATTATTGGACCCAAATTCTTCAGGAAATCATTGCAGTTCATACACAAGTGCAATCGCACCCATGTCTACATTTCTATGGGCGTGTCGTGGCTTTTTATGCCGTGAGATATAAATAGAAAAATGCCTGCAACATGCCTCAGCCCTGACATTTCATAACTTCTGGTTGTAGTATATTTGGTGGTGGGTTATCTCTATAAAATCCGGAGCTGTTGTTTCCCTTGTTCTTGCGATTCTTATGTGTTATTAATCCTGTTTCATCAATAAATATCATTAAACGTCAACCGTTCAGCCTTCTCAATAAGTCAGCGTTTGAATGCGAAACTTGAATGTTACAGCGTACAAACCATACCACCAATTTACCCGTCAGATCTGCAGAGAGGTAAGTCTGCTCACACTAAGAATGCATGTGTAAATACAAGATACAGCTCTGGAAAAAAAATAAGAGACCACTGGATTTTTTTCTGAAATCAGCATCTCTACATGTATTACAGCCATTCCATTCCAGCATCTGTTTAATTCCAACACAAACACAAAGCTGAGGTACTTCAGTTCTTGCACCAGAAGTGGAATAAAGTCACCCAAGAACAATGTAAACGACTTGTGGAGAGCATGCCAAGACACATGAAAGCTGTAATTAAAAATAAGGGTTTGCACCAAATATTGATTTCTGAACTCTTCTTAAGTGTAAACATTAGTATTATGTTGTTTTAAAATGAATTTGATCTTGTTTCTTTTCATTGTTTGAGGTCTGAAAACATGTATCTTTTTTGTTATTTTGACCATTTGTCATTTTCTGCAAATAAATGCTAAACGATTTTATTTGGAATTTGAGGGAAATGTTGTCAGTAGTTTATAAACTCAAACAGAAATGTTCCTTTTACCCAAACACATACCTATAAGTAGTAAAATCAGAAAAACTGTCAATTTTGCAGTGGTCTTATTTTTGTAGTTAAACTAATGTCATACTGTGAAACATTTCAGCAAACTAATAACATCGCACAAGCACAAGCAGGCTGCTTACGCTTTACTTAGTGCACTTTCAACCAAAAAGTACACATCAACCTATACACGATAGTAGCTCTGATTCCGAGGTTGGCGGTTTGAATCCTGCTCTCAACACAAACGTCATTGTGTGTCTGTGTACACTGGTGTATGAATGTGTGTGTGAATGGATGAGGAAAGGCGCTACATAAAAAATGAGACCATTTTTACATTTACACCCATAATCATATTTGATGTACACATGGACATCAGTCATTATTTGGAGTAGCCTGACTAAGGTTTGTAGCTGACACATACTGTATATCAGAGTCACCCCTACTGACCTTGTAGTAATGTATTTGATAACACTCAAAGTGTTATGAATTTGGGCTTAATTGTCACTAATATTTGGAGATTATAAAAATCAAATTGAGGCTGTTTCAGAAGCTAACCAGCGACTGATGGCTGTTATCTGCAGAGTGGAGTCGATGGAAAGCTTTGGTGGATTCACGCTATCACCCCCAGTTTCCCCCTCCGCTGTGAGATCCTTGCATATAATTTGTGCTTTTAATTGCCGAACTTTGATTAAAAAACCTGCCGCCCCTAGTGCTCGGCGGCATTAGGCGTCACCATATGTTCAGCCCTGCGCAGTGATGATCTGTGCATTTCCATAATTGTCTAGGCAGTTTTGAGTTTTGTTTTCCCAACCCTGATTGGATCTGACGACGGAGGAGTTTGTCTGCGTTTGTGTTCCATGACCTTTAATCTTACACTTCCAGAGAGCTCCATCTATCACGCTTGCCACTTTGAAATCCGCTAATCTCGCCTGAAAAGTCTTTAGGATTACTCCCAGATAATTAATCATATTCAAAGCCAACGAAAACAAAACGTGTTTACATATCCCCGTCAACAAGAATGAGGAAAAACGCGCACGGAGCGGTGTTGATGAGTTTTAGGTGAGAGGTGAATTTGCATAACGGATATTTGGTTTGGTTCGCGTGTCATTTTTTATTCAAATTTCATTCAAAGCCATTTCTTTTGGGTTTATTCGGTTTCTTAAAGCCTGCAACCTTTCATTTGACAGGTTGTGTTTGTCAAAGGTATAATATCAACAACAGCAATATTCTTTGTGTGAAACTGGGATGAATAAACAGGACTCTTGATGTAGTATGATGGAGTATTTTGGTTTGTGAGCTGTTTATTTGATTCAGAATATATTCAGCACATTTTCTGTTGATCTATGTTCTTAAGTCAGTGTGGTCATTTAAATTGTTGTTTATCTAAGGAAATCACCAATTAATCCTTGGAAGGACTTTTGGGTATTTGATCATGCATTTTACTAAAGGTGACGAAGTGTACAAAAGTCTAGTTCACTTTTTGTTGTAACTGTTGTGCGCTACTACATATTAAAGAAAGCAGACAGATTGGTTACAGGTTGCAGCTTGTGAATGAAATGTATTATTTCATTCTACCATTCTGAGATAGAAGTTGGGTTGTTTAACTGGAGGGGTTAGCAGTTCAATCCCAGCTTTGACCAGTTTTCATGGGCAAGACATCCCTGCAACTGTTCTGTATTGAATGGGCTTACTTGTAATTAGGCCTGTCACGATAATTACTATATCGACTTATTGTCCAATATATGAAAGATGGACTCTCTTGTCAAAAAGTTGCGTTTTAAATTGAGTTTTTATTTTAGAAACAAGTTGTCTTTTTCATTCAATGCCAGAAAGAGGCTTGTTGCTGCAACATTCCTCCCTGTGCTAGACTACGGGGATCTTTTGTATATGCATGCCCCAGCCCAAGCTCTGCGCTCTCTGGACTCAGTATTGCACGCCTCTTTGCGCTTTATTACAAACTGTAGTGCTCGGACCCATCATTGTGAACTCTACTCTCGTGTTGGATGGCCTGCTTTAGCGACCCGGCGGCTCACACACTGGTATAAACTTATTTATAAGGGACTTGTTGGGCTGCTCCCTCAATACCTCAGTGTGTATCTTCAGCGGAGGCCTGACGGACCCCAGAATTTACGTTCTCAGGATGTTTTCACGTTGTTGGTTCCTACTGTGAGAACAGAAAAAGGAAAACTGTGTTTTCAGTATCGTGCTCCAGCAGACTGGAATTCTTTGCAGAGAGTTTTAAAACTTCAAACACTTGTACCTATGGCTTCTTTTAATACTCTTTTAAAGGACCTGGAAACGCAATCGATGGTATGCCAATGTTTTTAAACTGTTTTTCATCATTTTATTTGTGTTGATTTTAGATTTATTTGTTGTCTGGTGAGTCGTATTGTGTTTCTAATTGTTTTAACATTTTATCTGTGTTGACCTTATATTTAATTGTCGTCTTGTGAGTTGTATTGTGTGGGCCTCTTGGCCAGGACTCCCTTGAAAAAGAGATCTTTGAATCTCAATGGGACTTTTTTTCCTGGTTAAATAAAGGTACATAAATAAATGGAGCAATAGTTTTTGGGGGTCAATATTTATCGGGTGTACTTTATGTTACTAGTGGGGGAAAATTATGGTGCGATTTGAGCTGGTAAACTTGAATAAATGACTTCTTTGACTCATTATAGATTCAAACTCAAGTGTTTTATTATGCTATTAATTTGTTGCATGTCATGTTTGTAAAGATATTATTTTTAGTACAGTTAGTTTCTCATCTGTATCACTTCAAAATTTGTTGACAGGCCTACTCACTGAGACCATAGTCCAACCATTGTCAAAGAGGGGTCTGGGAATATAGAGTCCTAAACATGAAGTTTTGATGGCTATGAGGCATTGACCTATCGTCCAAGTGAGATGGTAAAAAGCGATAGAGGTCCTTGGGATATTTTCATTCCAGTAAGGGTTCCTAGCTTCGAAAAGTTTGAGAAACAACCATTGTGTCTAAGGTCGTTTTCACACCTGCCTTGTTTGGTTCATTTAAAATGAACCAGAGTTCGTTTGCTCCTTTGATTCGGACCTTTTGGGCTGGTGTGAATAAAAACCAAAAATCTCAATCCGGAGCAAACAAGCGAACCGAGACCACCTAAAAGCTCGGTCTCGGCACGGTTCCATTCGAATCCTGGTGCGTTGAGGTGAGAATGCAGACCGGAGTCGATCCGAAACAAGTTGGCTTTTTGTACTTAACGAGCTCCTGTCGTATGTCGAGCATTATGGGAAACCGAGGCTTACGAAACGAAATGAAACTTACGAGGCTTACTTACGTTTTGCGTGAAGAGCAAGAGTCAGAACTTGATGCACGCACCTGAGTGCTGTCCTCCGTAGCCGTCTTGCCCTGTGTCTTTGTCGTTTGGAAACTGATTGTAAAATAGTGTAAACCTCACGATGCTGCTCAAACATGTGTGCGAACTGTAAAAACTGAGCAAACCATATTGCTATGACTACATTGAAAACAGCACGCAACGCCATGATTCTCCTCCTTCACTTGTTTGGACACGGCATTTTGACACGGCTCATTTCTGTCCAATGGCTGGACGACCTCAGCACACGTGGTTTTGTTTACTATTGGACTTTCCTGGTGTGAAAACGACCTAACTTGTCAGGCCAGGTAGTTTCTTACGTTATGTTTGAATCCAGAAGGGTCTGGAAGGGCCTCAAACCTCTGTCCTAACTTCGGACAGTCCAACCACATTCAGAACACAATATTTCAATACTTACTGATTGATCTGCCTGTCAATCACGCCCAACTCAAATCGAAAACACAGCATACAGCTCCGGGCCCACTCGTCTTTGTAAAGTTTTATCAAAGCATGTACTTAGGACAGGCCAGGTAACAGTCTGCCAGTAACTTATGCTTTAAATTGTGTTCCTCTTGTAATTTCAACACGTCCTGACTGTATTGAGCATCGAGCTGAAGTTTTGAGAACACAGGCGTCACTTTCCACCATTTCAACAGAAAACTCTTAAACGCTTTGATGGCAGAGTCCTGGTTATGTTTTTGAAAAAGACACACTTTTTTCTATGGAGAAACGGTCGAAGAGAGAAAAAAACAGATTTCACTTTTCAATTACCCCCAGCCCCTCCGCCTCTCCCCCTTCCTCTGTACCCGCCTGTCTTTCCAGTGGAGCCGATGCCTTTCACTTGGCCTCTCCTGCCTCCTATTCTCTCTCCCCTCTATCTTCCCAACCGCCACTTTTATGCATGAAACACAGCACCGGATTGAAAGCATTCTCTGGCCTTTCAGACAATGAAGAAAGGCCTTCCTCCGAGCTTTATTAGATATGAAGATCTACAATAAAAATCAATTTCTGCCCTCTTTATGCAGTTTAAATGACAAAGCCCCAACCCATTCAGCCATTGTGTGTCGGAAAGTAATTCGGGAGCCGTATACTTCCTGACCTGCGATTGCAGATTCTAATATGATACAGACCTCCTGAGATAATAGCAGGCACTTAATATGGTGTGTTGAGGAGGAGAGAAAAGTTATCTGGTATCTTTGGTGAGATAGATGGATGGGGGGCCAGCCTTAAACTGTTTCATGGGCAGAATACTAAGCAGGTGGAGATGGACAGCTGAGGCACGCTTCACTCACTCACACAAGGGCGCTGTACAGGGAGAGGCATCACAGCATATTAGAGCATAGTGATAGTGTACAATGCAAATGGGATAAGCTATACGTTTTACGGTATTTGAATTTAAAGGCAATAAGTTATAATAAATATGACTGTTTGGAGCATTCTACCTTGTTATAACATTGTTCCCTAATCAAAAACATGTCTGAAGTGGTTTTAGATGTCATTCATGTTTGAGTAATCTAGCGATTCCTCCTGGGTCCTGCTTGACTATACTTCTATACTACTACTGTATATAGTGGACTATACTACTGTATAGTCCAAACGTGCAATATCATTCTTCCAACGTGAAATATCGTTTTTCAATACTCTCCTTGTTACTGTTTTATTATTATTATTACTTATTTTATTATTACGGTACTTATTTTATTCCATTCTTGCCTGCATGCACTTCTCTTTCTTGTTCAAACTGTCCCTGCCTGGAGCTACTGGGGCAAGTAAATTTCTCCTCCGTGAGATCAGTAAAGTCTTATCTTATCTTATATTATATTATCTTATCTTATCTTGAATCCTCCTCATAGTTAGCAGTACAATTCTGTCCAATGCTCAGGCCACAAGCCTACATTGCCCATGGTCCCACATGGCAGTTTTCCACAAATATGTAAAAGCTTCATGCAAAACAATACATTAGAACTTCACAAACCTGGTGCAATATGCAGTAGCTTCATTAGTGAAGTGCACACAGATTGTGTTGTGTTAGTGGGGAGTGACTTAGAGCGGGGGTAAAGGCCAAAATTGCAAATTTGTTTTTTTAACAACCTTTTTTTTTTCTTGAGCTACATGGACGTCTGAAGATATCTATAAGTTGATATTTAGACTATACCTTGTATATATAGATATACATTATATATTTGCAGTTTATTTACACTTTTTTTTAAACATATATCATATTTTTGGTTCCATTGATGCACTGCTTTTTGTAACTATGACTTCTCAAGAGATCTATTTACAGTGTCTGTTTGTCTATCTATCTATCTATCTATCTATCTATATCTATCTATCTGTCTACAAATAAGTAAACATCTCTTTCCTCATCATCTCATAATTCCCTTAACTCTATACTATTATATCCAACTTTTTTAACATATCAACAAGATCAACACAGCCAACACTCACGACTGAAGCAAGACCAAGTAACAAGACCATGATCTTTAAGTCAACACTCTAAACATTCATTGCAGTGTCTTTAGTCTTTTGAGAAAACTGTTGATGTCTTACTAACTAGACCTGCTACATGCTAGGACACCATTAATAGGAGCGTTGTAGTTTACCAGTTTAATACAATGTTAAGTTTTAATGCTTGAATAGATCAGGTTTTCATTTTATTACTTTCTTACAAAGTCATTAACGATGGAAGGACAAGGTATATTTATTCAATTAACTTCTATTAACGAAGAGCCAAATAGTTGAATTCAAAATAAAATCAATATGAACTTGGACCCACTGAAATCTACCCTGGTGTTTTTAAAACTCAAAATTGTATTACCTTACCCTCACTGTACTCTGTAGCAATACAGCATTATGTAATTCAGTTCATTCAATTGCATTCATTTCAAAATACATTCACGGATGTAGACTTTTTAAGTTCATTCTCACCATAACGCAACTGATCTTTTTGAATCGGTGTGTACGGACGATAAAGATAGAAGTCAAAACAGCAAACACTCTCCAAAGTTGTCACTATAGTCAAACTATTCGCTGCTTTCAAGACCCCCACCATTCACCGCATGTTTATGTTTGTCCATTCACATCACTTCTTTGCCATTGGAACAACACAAGAACGCATCCATCTGCCCTCCCCACTTGAGTTTGAACCAAGCTGGTCCTATGTCACCACCAAACTCCTCACAATCGATGACACTTTAAACCCGCCAAGATGAACGATCCATGTAGTCGTAATGAAAAGGGTGTTTTTTTTTCATTCTTGTGTGATGGAGGCATGGATGAATTGGCCTGGTTGCTTCACATCTCCAAGGACGTAAGAAAGAAATATTGCGCCTGACTTCTTTGCCCCGTCTGACAGGTGTAAAGCAATTGTTTCATGGCAGGGTCTTGACTGGAAGACATTTCACATAAAAAACTTCAAGGTCCCAAAGTCATTTGTTTGTGTCAGGAGAGAGCGGAAACCAGAGAAGCAACAATAAATCCGAGGAGGATGAAGAAAATGACAATATATTTTGGAACGCGTTTGGGGTTGCTGGTTTTGTACGGGATGGAGAGCTCATTCAGGGACTAAAAGGTGGAACTAATCTGCCTAAAAAGACTACAGCACGTTTTTATTGTGTGGAGCTGAGCCGACCTCAAGAGGACAGGAGTAGACAAGGGCCTGTGGGGAGAGGGAGAGTCTCCTTCAACTCCGGTAGACAAGGCTGAAGAGTGGGCGAAACAATGGAGGAATTAGAGAATCAAAATAGGGGAAGAGACGTGAAGGAGTTGCACCTGATTTTTATTGTCTTAAAAACGTGAAAGACAGACCTACTTACCATGTTAGAATGCTGTTTCCTCATCACAAACATACCTGGAGTTGTATTTTGTTCAGTAACCCTTTATTATTACATCTCCAAAGCTCAAAATGCTCTTTTTCACTTTGTCATTTCATGAAGTGGTAGTTTTTAAGTTAACAGCTACCTTTTGGCTTTTGTTTAGTAGAGATTGGCAATTCCAGGGCTGAAGTCGTCAATCAAAGTGATTCTAGTGAAGGTATATAGAGCTTATAAACGGTGGATCACCTGACATCACAAGAGTGTTTGCTGTTTGAGAGAAGAACTCATCTTAAATATCCAGGGATTGTGTGTTGTGTGAATGAAACAAAACACAACTCCAGGTACGTTTGTGAAGGATTATAACATAGATCTTTACATCACCATTCGTCCATTCTTTCAAACACCAGTGTACACAGACACTGGGGGTGAAGCGGGTTAAGTGTTTTGCCTAAGGACACAACAACAGCATCCATCTGTGGGAACCGAAATCACACCGCTAACCTGTGGGTCAGTGGATCTGACCACTCAACCAGTGATGTTTATGTCGAGAGCAGGATTCGAACCGCCAACCTTCAGACCAGTGGACGAACGTTTTACCGTACAACGTTTTTTCAGCTTCTCAAGAGAAGTTACTTAGCAAAGCGAACCCTTTTTTGTGCAAGGCAAACGAAAAACACACTATGAAAAAAAATCAAATTTTTCTTACGATCTTGCAAGATAAGATTTTCACTTACTACCCTCATAGTCAAGGATTGTAAAGTGAAATAGAAAAAAAATGAGTTACATTTGTGAGTTGGCAGCAGGACTGAGAGGCCTTGCTGTTCCTCCTTGACTGAACAGTGTGGACCTTGAAGGAGGCTCTTTGGCACAAATCCTGAGTGGCCCTGGAGACACAGCCCAGCGCTCAGTAAAACAAAGATGTTCTGAGCTAGCTTAGCCATTATCGCTCCACTGCACTACATCTCCCCCGACGCCATATTCAAACCAACCCCTATTTACTCTGCTTTTTTTATTTATTAGGCCATTTTTGCCTCTTTTCCAAGGAAAGAAACGTTAAAAGGATTACGTGTGGAATCACCAAAATAATTAGAGATGCACGCTGTGAATGGTATTTCTTGTGAATGCTTGTGGAATTGTAACAAGAGTAGATTCATAGATTCATTCAAAAACATAAAGGGTTTGAGTTCGGAGGAATGGTCAAGTTACTTTGTGTGGATCCTAGAAAAGCAATGAAGATGAAAGCAGGATCAGTTAATACGTTGCCATACCAAAGTACGCTAAAGGTGATAGTATTCAAACTCTGATGGGGAATTTTCTTTGCACTGCTGTACTAAGGACACCTCCAGCTTAGTACTTGTTGAGATTCCTTAGAAGGTAGCTTAATCTCTGACCTGTGCTGTGCTAGGCTACAATGTGCTACAACAGAACCGTGTAACACTAGAAAGAACAATGTAATGTGTTCAGTGTTCATGTCACCAAGTCCCGTACTGATGCTACATAAACTACATAAACGAGTTTTGTGTCTCTTTTTTGGTGACCATAACATTCTCCATTACAGTATACACTCTCAGACCTTGGTAAACGATCAATATAGAGCTTGAGTTTTTGAGATGCTAAATTTATTTGACATGCAAAACTAAATCTTCAGGCCAAATTTTTTCTGACAAATAATCATTCCATATACAGCTCTGGGGAAAAAAAAAAAAAAAAAGACACCACTGCATTTTTTTCCTGAAATCAGCATCTCTACATGTATTACAGCCATTCCATTCCAGTGTCTGTTGAATTCCAACACAAACACAAAGCTGAGCTACTTCAGTTTTTGCACCAGGAGTGGAATAAAGTCACCCAAGAACAATGTGAAAGACTTGTGGAGAGCATGCCAAGACGCATGAAAGCTGTGATTAAAAATAAGGGTTATTGCACCAAATATTGATTTCTGAACTCTTCTTAAGTGTAAACATCAGTATTATGTTGTTTTAAAATGAATTTGATCTTGTTTCTTTGCATTGTTTGAGGTCTGAAAACATGTATCTTTTTTGTTATTTTGACCATTTGTCATTTTCTGCAAATAAATGCTCTAAACGATAATATTTTTACTTGGAATTTGGGGGAAATGTTGTCAGTAGTTTATAGACTCAAACAAAAATGTTCCTTTTGCCCCAACACATACCTAAAATCAGAAAAACAGATATTTTTTGCAGTGGTCTCTTATTTTTTTCCAGACCTGTACTATACTGTAATATATCTGCTACATCTTGACTGTACATCATCTATAATTGTTGTAACCACTTACTAATTCTGCTAATTCCTTGCTATTTGTTTCTGCAGGATTTCTAGTGGAAGAACACGCCAGAAGATCAGGAGACCAATCGATGAACATCAAAAAGTCTTGACTGTTACATACTACTGGACCTCTTGGTGAGGGTAGGCCTATTATTCTATTAACATTCTATAGTCTGTTTACATCTCCAAAGCTCAAAATGCTCTGTTCCACCTTATGATATCATGAAGTGGTAGTATTCCAGTAAACAGCAGCCTTTTATCGTTTGTTTAGTAGAGATAGGAGATCCCGAATTCCAGAGCTGAAATAATCTAAATGATTCTAGTGAAGCTGTATGGAGTTTAAAAACACAGTGGGGAACTTCCTTTATTATCCTGTTTGAAGAACTCAGCCTTAATATATAGGATTTGTGTGTTAAACTTGTGTAAATTAAAGAAAACTGGACTGGATATCTTTGTGATCAGGAAACGACATAATAACAGAGATCAGAAAAAGCATAATACGGGCCCTTTAACTTGGGCAGTGTGAGGCAATCATGAAATGAAATTTCACTTTGGACATTGTGCAGTTAACATCTGCATTCCTCATCTCACCCATTTCCACTGTTTGTTGTCTGGTTGCATCACATCCAACACGCTTTTCCCAGAGGTGGCCTCCAGCTGTCACTGCGTACAACGTGCTGATAGCAATAACACTTGGAAAGAATGGTCAATCGTATCCATTATATTCTGATGATAAGGCTCTGCAAAGAAAAGCAACAATGTCAGTACAATGCTGAGTGAAAGCGAGCTTTGAACTACTTTGATTTAGCAGAAATAAATAAGAAAAAACACACTTGCAAATGAAAACAATCCCAAAACAATAAGCAGAAAAGATTGAATTAAAGCTTACAAAACAGCTGAACGCAAGCATTCACTGGCCAAGCGTTCCAGTCATCCTCGGCGCCTTTGACTTTAATTTGATTTCCCTTAGATCAAGAAAGCCCAGTGATGTGAAGAGAAAGGCACGTTTTGAAGAATAATCACTGCGTTTTGCACTGATTTTTCAACAGTTGTCTGAAAGCGAGCGGTGAATCGGCAACAAAGAGCGTGATCCCGATATCAGACGCCTCATTCATGTGCGTGAAAGGCTCGGAGACAAAGTGGGAAGCACAACAAATTCATTCGCGAATATGATGGGCATCTGCATGGGCCTGGATCTTTTTGCCAACGTTAATTAGATTCTGTGTACAGGCAGGGCATGCAAACGGTCTGCTTCACTCCAGTGTTTCACATCAATGTTACTATGTTTACTGTAGTGACTGTGTGTTAACTGTGATCTTATCTCATTAGGGTTTGCGCTTCTTCATCATGGATATTTTCAGCACCCGTCCGTTTTTGATGTAGGGGCAGGGCATATTAAAAGTGCTTGTAAGATGTAATTATGTATTTGTGATTATTTTGACCAAGAAAACAATGCCAACATGGTGCCTCAAAGCTGTTCCATGAATTATAGTCTAGAGATGTGGTTCTCAAACTTTTCACACCAAGTACCACCCTAGATTGTCTTTGGCCTTCATCTAGAATAAGGTCTGAATTAGGGATAAGCATCTCCCCACAGTCCAGAGACTAAAACATGGATAAAGCGTTTCTAAATAGTGCTCACCCAGCCATTGATTTCTCTGTCGCCACTGACCTGCCGCTCTGGTGCTCCTCCGCCTTAGACTGGAGTCTAAAGGACACTGACAGATTACTGCCAAAATGAATTAATTTGAGCTCTATGCGTTTCCCTTACTTTGTGTTTTTGCGCATTCATATCAAGTGCAAATAAATGTGCACAATCAGCACGGAGAGCTTGCCTTGGTCATTTTGGGTGGGAACTATTTTCCAGTGCGGAAGAATAAAGCCGAATCACGCAGCACGCTGCCAGGGGAATCCCAGTTACGCACCGGGAAGGGAGTTCCCCTGTTGCACAACGTGGTGCGTGATTCGGCTTTATTCTTCCGCACTGGAAAATAGTTCCCACCCAAAATGACCAAGGCAAGCTCTCCGTGTTGATTTGCACATTTATTTGCACTCGATATGAATGCGCACTACACAGAAAGTAATTGGGAAACGCATCGAGCAAATTCATTCCTTTTGGCCGAAATCTTTCTCTGGCGACGTTAGACTCCAGTCTAAGGCGGAGGAGCACCAGATACCGCGGCGGTCAGTGGCGACAGACTCGGACAATGGCTGGGTGAGCAGGAAAACGCTTTCCACCACTTATTTTAGTCTCTGGACTGTGGGGAGATGCCCAAATTTGACCTGGGGGTGGCATATCCCTTTAATCTAGAATAAGGTCTGAATTAGGGATAAGCATGGTTTCCAGTGAGAATAAAACATGGATAAAGTAATTCTAAATAGTGATTAAAAACATTGGCGCCACATATAATTTGGTATATGTTTTCTGAACTGAGAATAAGAGTAATAGTAACATTAGAATAACTTGAGTATCCTGGCCCCAGTCCAGTGTTTACTGACTTTTAACTCCATGTGAAGAGGCTGTGGTGAAGTGTGAGCTCCAGCTGCACTCGCCTCTCCAAGAATCAAAGAGGGTATTAGACACCGGGGTTATTCCCGACACTGTGCTGCAGGCTGCCGTTAATCTGTGCGCTTTGGAGAAACGAGGTTAGTTAAGCATTTTAATGGCCCTAGCCCTGTGATAATTAGGCCTGCCCTGGAGGGAGCTCTGGGGGCCACTGGGGCCCTGAAATGGAGCCTGAACTAAAGCCCTGCACACACAATGATCCACGACTAATGCCCTCAGTAAATATGCTCCTCTCGCAGCTCTCTCTCTTTCTCTTCAAACTTGTAAAGGGCTGTTTGCCTTTCTCTGCCTCTGTACATATTTATGGAAGTGGCACTTGAAGCAGTTCAGGCTACATCCATACTAATGTGTTTTCTATTTTAATATGTGGAGGGGGAATTATACAGTAACACGCCTTTGAGGGTCGGAGGAAAGTACTACTACTACATTAGAAAGCATTACCCTAACATTCAAAGTATATTTTACATTCAGCATTCCTTTACAAATGATTATCTTAAAGGGACAGTGTGTAGGATTCGTGGCGCATAGGTGGTTACTAGCTATTCCACTTCCTCTTTTGGCTATGGCAGACCTCGAGGGTCACCCGGGCGCGACGTAGCGCCGACATCGCGCGTGCCCGCGCACGAACCGCGCACCGCTGTATACATAAAACGCGGTCCCCCGTTCACTTTTTTTTTTTTTTTCGCATGAAAACACACAATCCCGATCATGATTCATGACAATCTACACATCAAATGAAACCTTACAGTCTCCTCTTTTTGACTATGCAATTCATTTCCCTGCAAAACAATCACTCCCCGAGCACATGGGGCTTTTATACAGAAAAGCACAAAACTTAGCTTACTTAGCTTACCTTTGAAGGCTCTGCACAGGTCAAACTCTGTATTTCATCATAAACTTGGTCTCAATCTGTCCATAAGGATCCAGCGAATAAAATCCAGTAAAACAATTTAGTCCAAAATACGTGTTATATCCATTACGATGTGTGATACAGCAGCATGCTTGTTTACACGAGGCTCCCCCCTTCCCCCCTCCCCTTCCCCTTCTCTCCTTCCCCTTCTCTCCTTCTCTCCTTCACTCCCAAATGCAGCGCGGATGAGCAGCTGCTAGCAGGAGCCGAGGCGAAGGATGAGCCCATATGTCCTTCTGCGGCTCTCGTATTCAAAATGGCTGCCTCTATATGGGGAAGATCCCCCTTTTATGTGACTATATCTAAGTCCAAAAGAATACTTTGATTTCATGATGGAAGTGAAAAGGCTTGGAAAACAATGTATTTTTGAATGGGTATCTTCAATTTCAGTAATTAACAGGTAAAAATCTTACACACTGTCCCTTTAAGTTATTTGTATAGTTTGAAATGTGATTAAATTTGAAATTTGACTTTATTAGAGCTTTGGAGGTCAAGAATATGCACTATACTTTTTGATATTTTATTTTACACTGAATGACCTGCCATTAACAACCCTGTATGTGGGCTTGGGGTTAGCTCAGGCACTTAACGTTGGCTGCTTTATTGCTGTTCAGAGCTAAAATGTATCAAATTGAGTATTGCTTATAGTGTAATTGGCTTGTCAAAGTTGCATTCCACCATTTATCAATACAAATTAAAAAGTTACCATGACACCACATGACCACGCTACACAAAAGCATATTAGCATGAACAAAATGCCTTTTAATTTCATTTCTCGCCCCTCTCCCCCTGCTCTGTCTTTGGAGAATGTCATTGTGTCCTGTTTGATGCTAACACAAAGCATGTACAACACAGCCTTTAGCGCTATACTTTGGCGTTGTGTTAGCGCCACAGTCACCAGGCGCGGGGGCCAGCCTCTGTTGTGTTTTGTCTGAGTGGCGTGACCTTTGACCCAGCCGCCCCTCCGAGAGCCCCCTGACTGACTGATGGGACGTTCCTGGAGGGATAGGAAGTCTCTAAACGGGGGAGCTGATCGTTCTCTTCTTCTCTGCTCGTATTGTCTGCGGGCACAAAGGCGCGCGGCTCAGTATCGCCTTGAACTCGCCGCTTTAGTCTATGTCGATACAAAGAGAGGCAGAGACAAACGCCGGAACACAATTAAAGCTTAAATGGATTCGTGAGGATCAGATGGGACGGGACAGAGGGCCGTGAAGGGTTCATGCATGGATGACGCTTACTCAAACTGTACTTTTGTGAGTTTCACATTGTTCCTAATGTTTCTTTATCACGACAGCTGTGGGTTAGTAGAGGACATATTAAAAAAATACAAAATTATGACCTCTAGCAGAGCAGTTGGAGGCCACGGTACAATGCTACAGGCTATTGGCTTCCTTATCATGGAAGGACTAGAGGTCTTGAACAACTTCTAAAAAGCATGTCCAGACACTAAAGTAATAATAGTATAGTAATATCATATTGTAGATTGACTAAACGTGATCATCTGTACTTTTCTGTAGAATTATATTAATTTTAGGGCCTGTTTACACAAGCACACTTAAGGGTAAAAACGACAAAATATTTTATTGGAAGTGCCTTTTGTTTAGACGGTGACGGCGTTTTGGGGGCTGAAAACATAGAAGACTGAAACTGCCCTCCAAAGTGGAAAACTTGAATGCACTCTGCTGTAGGATTTTTGTCTACACTGCCCAGGACGCAAAACTCTGGTCAAATCTGCTGACGTCACATACGCGTTTACATCACATCGGTCCATATATCAGTGTACTTTGTTTGGCAGGACTCCCTGTCCACACCTTGTTGCGCCTTTGTTGCTTTGTAGTCTAATGTGGTCTGAAGCAATAATTGAACTTATTCGACTGACCACACAAATTTCTTTCTGCTACCAATAGCCATGTTTTGTTTTGCTTTTCACGGCGCAGATGAGAAGAAGGAAGATTCTACGCATGCGCGCAGACATAGTGATAATGTATCACAGCACCACCTAATCGAATTCCACACACATTTGCGTCACCGTATGCGCGCAGATTTCCTCCCGAAAACATTTGTCTAAACGCGGAATAAAAAGTGAAGATGCAACGCCTCTTTTGTATCTTCTATTCAGCCCATCATCATATAAACGTAGCCTTAGTGGTTTTCAAACTTTTTCTATCCCCTACATGCAGCACACATATACAATATCAAAAATCAAGAATGTGCACTATGTCTAGGTTATGGGAAATACAACTGGATTACTTTTAAAGGTGCATTGTGTAACTTTTCTGGTATAGGGTCTGTCATCTGATAGAGTTGTTATTGCTTTGCCTGAAATGTTTCACAGTAGCATTAAACTTATTTATCTTGCATTTATTTAAATACAGGGGTACACGTAACTTGGCTTGGTGGTGTTTTTTTTCCCCCTATGGAGCTAGGTATGTGTAATGCAACACTGTGGAGCATTCAACATAACAGCATCTCCATGGAGACAAGGAGGTAATGGACCTTCCACCAGAAAAGTTACACAGTGCACCTTTAAATCAAATACAGTATAGACAAGTTGACAATGTTCTTGTTTTCCAACTCTGTGGTGACGCACTAGGCTAGATCAGTCTATGCACCTGCTGTACCTGCACCACCTGTTGAGAACCACCATTTCAGACCAAGAAAACACCCAGGTCATTCGCCGCTAACTGCTTCCTGTTGATGTTTAATTCAGATGCCATAGTCCTTGGTTAGAAGTCAGATGAATGGAGCATCTTTGTGGAGGTCTTCTCTGAGTTCTTATGATTTATTCTTTAGCCTCTAGAATGCATCCTGTCATTAAGTTGTCAGAGGACAAGTTTGAGCAGAGGTGATAAAGTTGGGATGTTTGACAGCAGTTGTTTGGGTGCTGTTTGACTGACACTTGGCCCTCCAAACGCAGCAGACACGCAGGGTTTCCCAGGGACTCCACTTGTTTGGCTCCAGGACCCTTTGTGCCCATAGTATCTTCATCTGAGCACACCATTCCTTCAGGCCAAAGTGTCAGACATCCGTTAAACCTGACAGGAGTGTGCGTTCTGTATTTGTGTGCGTGTTTTGTCATTCGCTGCTCCAAGGACGACCACAGCGGAGTCCTAGTGCTGAATGCGGGGCGAGATGGATGCGCTGGGAACATAGACTATCATTAAGGCTAGCTGTGCGGAGCTTGATTGATTTGCTGAATCAAAGTGGCTGGATGTTAACATAAAACTCGCAAATGGCTCCAATTTAAATATGTTACTTATCAACACGGCACAGTCCATCAACATAAAAACCCAGAGCACTAGAGTTAATTTAACAGAAGAAGGGTGATTTTTCATTAGACGGTAATTAGATGGTATTAATTGCAAAACATCGGCTGTGACATGTGACAGGTGCCCAGGCTGAGTAATGACGGTGGGTTCTACAATGAGTCGAGCACATAGAACTTTTACATGCGGGCGCATCTGGGTCATTTTGTTCACAGAGTCCTGCCAGTGTAGACTGGTGAAATGACTTTTTAGTTTATGTTTCAGCCTGATAAACCTAATATCTAAGGGCCTGTTTACACGAGAACACTTACGAGTAAAAACGACAAAATATTTTATCGGAAGTGCCTTTCGTTTAGACGGTGACGGCTCCAACCAGCCTCCAAAGTGGAAAACTTGAATATGCTTCGCTGTAGCGTTTTCTTCTACACTGCCTGAGACGCAAAACTCTGGTCAAATCTGCTGACGTTGTGCACGTGTTTACATCACCATTTCTGGATATTTATATTTATAAAGTAAATTAAGTTAAATAAATTAAATTAAGATAAGATAAGATAAGACTTTATTGATCTCATGCAGGAGAAATGTACTTGTCACAGTAGCTCCAGGTAGGGACAGTTTGAACAAGAATGAAAAGTGCATGCAGGCAAGAATGGCATAAAAATATGTAGTAGCAATAATAATAATAAAATAAGTAATAATAGAATCAGTAATCATAATAAAACAGTCACAAGGAGACTATTGAAAAATGATATTGCACGTTGGAAAAACGATATTGCACGTACAGTGGGGTTATACAGTCTGATAAAATAAGTAATAATAATAATAATAATAATAGTAATAATAATAATAATAATAATAATAATAATAATAATAATAATAATAATAAAATTTAAAAGGTAAGTGAAGTAAATTAAATAAATTAATTAAGGAAGATTCTACGCATGCGCGCGGACATAGTGATAATGTATCACAGCACCACCTAGCCGCCTGGAATGCATTCCCAGTTGAATTCCACACACTTTTGCGTCACCGTATGCACGCAAATTTCCTCCCGAAAACGCTTGTCTAAACGTGCAATAAAAAGTGAAGACACAACGCCTCTTTTGCGTCTTCTGTTCAGACCATCATCATATAAACGTAGCCTAAAACTGTCTAGTATGTGGTTAGTGAGAATCCCATGGCTTAAGATGTGGAGAAGTGTTTTGTTTTTTTTAGGGACTATAGGGTGGAACACAAGTAAATCTGTTTGACTGCTGTACCCTTGACAAAAAACTAGTACAATAGATTTTTTTTCTTTCATTTGTTTTTGTTTTGTTTTGTTTCTGGGATACATGGATACACTCTAAGACAGGGGTCGGCAACCTTTACCACTCAAAGAGCCATTTGGACCCGTTTCACACAGTAAAGAAAACACTGAGAGCCGCAAAACCCTTTTGAAATTTAAAATGAAATAACACTGCATATAATGGCTTTTTTAAAAACCTTTGTGACATAGAATTACATTTTGAATATGAACGAACTAAAATAAAATACATTTTAATTAAATACAATGGTCCCTCGCTGTTTCGCTGATTTTTTTATAGTGTATCAACACGTATTGTGTTCTGCGCCCTGATTGGCTAAAGGACTGTAGACCTTTGTCTTTGTCAGTGATTCTCCTCCGTGTCTCCTGTACAGAATGTGTTCAGTTTGCCAAATTTATTTAAATGTTCGATCACGAGCAGTGTGACTCTGAAGACTGAGCGGTCTGCCATTTGAGCACATGCCAGAAGGGCCGAGGCCGTGCTCTATTACGGATTTGACCGCGCGCACACTTCTCCGTGTGGTCAATGCGCATCGGGAAGTAGCGGCAATGTTTGTGCATAACGAACTGGTGGAACCTGGAGTCCAGGCGGCAGAACCAGTCCTGAGAGCACACGGATGCGTTCTCACTACAGTTCTGTGTTTGGTGCAGAGCTGTAGAACCCCTCCCCCCGTTCCACAGACTACGGGGCCTCTTGTAGGTGTAAATTGCCAGGGCCGATGATCCCAGTCCGTCACTGCTCTGAAGTGCTGTATGTTTGCAAGTTTTCTCCCCAACAAAACCCGCAACAGCGCAGCGGCGGCAGGCGCCTCGGTCAGAGGAACTGTGAAATACACACATATTTATACACGCAATATAAAGCTGACTACTTCACAGATTTAGTCTATCGTGGGTTATTTTTACAATGTAACCCCCATGATAAACGAGGGACCACTGTACTGAGCCGCATCAGAGGGATCAATGAGCCGCATGCGGCTCCGGAGCCGCGGGTTGCTGACCCCTGCTCTAAGATAAGATAATTATTTCCATTTCTTGTCCCACATTCATTCATTCATTGACAAACACACTCTCATTCATACACCTACAGCACTAGAGGAAAACTGGGTAAATGTCTTTCTTGTATTCCCAGTGATTTTTCATCCAAGCACATACCAGGCCCAACCCTGCTTCGCTTCTAAGATCAGATGAGATTGGGCGTTCACAAGGCTATTTTGTTAATTTTATGTACTTTAAACCTGCTTATTCTTGTGTACATGTGCAAGTACATGGGTCAGCTATTGGCCTGCCATGATAACACATTTTGAAGTGTGATAAGTTGTGGAGATAGACGATAAACGATATTGTAACCAAACCTTAAAGCAGAATTATCCCGAAAACAGTATTCTAAATGCAATTAAAAATATGAGCTGTAATAAATAACAGAATGCAACACTTAAATAGTTAGTATCTGTAATGAGTCATAGAAGTTTGCAATTCAATCTTCTACAGCTCAAATATCATCGTAGTACAGAAAAAGAACCACAATTTCCCCAGTAGTAAAAAGAAAAAGTACCCATGATAAATACTGACCACCAAAAAGTATTGTTCCATCTAACATGTATGAACAATTGAACAAAAGTTGACATAGTATTGCTCGTGACAGGCCTAGTGAGTGTTTATCCACCAATACAAAGTTGGCAGTTCGAATCCCACTCTCAACGTAAACATCATTGGTTCAGATACACGGATCCACAGGCTAATGGTGCAATTCCAGCAGAAAAGATGAATGCTGTCATTCTGTCCTTAGGCAAGACACTCATCCGACCTTGCCCCCAGTGTCTGCATACATGTGGAAGATATTATCAAGACACACACATTATTTTATATTTTATTGCAGCAAATGCAGACCGTAAAACACTCAAAGTTGAAAGCTTGAATATTGCATAATGCAGGAGCTTTAAATTTCCTCCTTGAAAATCTTCCATTCAATATTCAAGCCAACCACTGTCAGTCAAACCCATACATAGTCCTGCATGTTATCCCATGTGTATAATCTTAACCCATGTCCCTCTGTGTCTTTTGTCCCTCTTGTCTCGCTGTATTACCTACTCTTGTCTCGTCACCTCTCACATTTTCAAGTCCACATCCTCCGACAGTCCTGGACTGTGCTCGGAGCGCCCCCTGACCCTGACTGTGTCCCTTTCCCCTTTTTCCTTTATCACAGCCTCCCCTCCCTCTCGCCCCCCTCTCCTTCTCTCCCTCCTTCACCGTTGGCTACTTAAACCGTTCGGCGCACTAACTGAAAGGTCCTGCGGTTGCCGTGGGTGATTGCGGCGTCGAGCAAAGAGACCGGGATTAACAGCGACACTTGATAAAGGGTTCAAAGGTCGCCGCAGTGATTATTTGCGCGAGCTACTGCTACTATACAGGACCTAGGGTTTGGGAATAGGGGAGTGAGGGGGAGAGGGGGGCATGGCTACGAGCTGGAATAGATGGATAAGGTTAGAGGAGTTATCGGACAGGACCATCACAATCAGGCTGTCACCCTCTCTGCTATTCCCCCTCTTTCTCTCTCTCTCTCTCCTCGACTCTCTTCCTGGTGCTTTTGATAAACACAGGAATAGGATTACAATTCGGACCAGTCCCGGGGCACAGGAGAGGAGACTGGCCTGCCTTTCAACTGTATTCTCTGCCCGAAGAAAGGAGCACAAGAAAGGGACTAATCGGGCTATGGGGTTCTGAGTGTTGGTGGGGAGAGAGAGGCTGGAGAAAGTGCACAACCATAAGGTGAAGGAGATGATCCACACTAAAGCTGTCACAACCAAGAGGAAATGTCAGCGACTCAAGCCTACAGATGGTATCCAAATGGAAGAGATCTGACAGAGTGGAGAGCTTGGAAAAGACCTGTTTGCTATTATAGTTGTAGTTATGTTTACTTTTATATTTTCTATGTTTTGTAGGACTATGACCAGTTGATGATTTAGTACTATGCAAATACTTGACTTGATCATTCCCACTTTTCACTTAGAGCTGCCTTGAAATGTTTCATATTACAAACACAAAAAATATAAATAGATAATAGGTAATGCAATAGAATGAGTAGAATCTGGAGTTTGTTTAAAATTAAAGATCATTATGCATTGTAAATGAGTTTCAACTTCCTTATAGGCGACATTTGGGTGCTTTTGACCATTCAACCTTTTTTTTTTATTGATAATTGCAATGGTAACAGTGCTAGTGCTATTTTTTTTTCAAACCCATGATTATTTATTTATTTATTTATTGAACGTATCACACAAACTGCCGATACTTCATTGAGTGGAAATATTGCTGCAAATATTATACATAGGTCAAGATTCAATTAAAATTCTTTAATTATTTAATAGGTATAACAGCTCCTGAAGTTTAAACAAACTAGGGCACTGATTGTAAAGTTGACAGAGAAAATAAAGTGTTTGCACAGAGCCTGACTTTGCCCCTGAATGCACCACAATGGCAGAGCAGTAATTGGCTGTGCGTCTGTTGTTTTGTTCACTGTAATAACACTTGTTCCTGTGATGACTACACAAAGCCCATGTTGTTCTTGTTTTGTTGACTTTGTTCAGTTCACAAAAGGGTCACGCTTCCTTCGTTCCCCTCGCCGATACAATGTGACATATTTTTAAAGCCTCCACTCTGCAGAGGGCTCTGAGATGGTGTCTGGGACAGCGACCAGAGTAGCAGCCAATTAAGACAAATTAATTATGGGCCGAGTGTTTGAGCGTGAACTCACAGAGGTGCATGCTCCTGAATCACCTACACTGTATGAGGAAGATAGCTGTGGAGTATGGCCTGGATGCATGGCTGAGCAGAGATGGATCCAGCAGGTCCCTGGTCTATAGAAGCTTCGTCACAGGCTCTGACCTTCATCTACATGTGCTGCTCAAAGTCCCTTTTCCACCAAGAACCTGGCACTCAAATATCTATTATTCTGACATGTTCAGTGTGTTCACATTGGCTCAGTCCAGGGAGCACAGGACCACACAATGTAATCTGACCTAATAACGTAATACTCAGATTACCATTCCAAATAAAACAAAATAAATACTCTTCTCTCTCTCTCTCTCTCTCTCTCTCTCTCTCTCTCTCTCTCTCTCATATATATATATATATATATATATATATATATATATATATGTATTTGTGTGTGTGTGTGTGTGTGTGTGTGTGTGTCTACACTCTGCTTCACTCTGCTTTGAGTGAAGCATAACTGAGCTGGCTGTGATGAAACTGTAGGAAAGAACACCCACTGCTCAAGTGTGAGTATGATTCAGTGACACAGCTCTCTAACAAAAGGAAGGGTTTGTGAAGCATTGTGTTGTAGTTACATATGTCCATATGCATTACAGCCTTTGTTCACAGCTCTAAGTGAAACTTGAGCTGGCAGCACAGGCGGCTGTTGTTTCAAATAGGATCATGAAGAATCATGAACATCTTCATGTGCTCCAGCAACAAGTGAAACCTCCTGAAACCTGAATGAGCACAGATCTGCTCCAGTCTTTTGTGAAGACCAAATCCCTCTTTGCCTTTCTCTCTAGACATAATGTGGCTTCCACAAGGTCCAGCCAGAAATCTTGCGGCATGGCCGTGAAATAAAGGAAGAGCTGCCATGCCTGCCTGTGCCAGTGAATACAGCCAAGGCAAATTGCTTAGGGAGAGTTTGGTCCAATTGGATGGCATCCCTTGGTATGTAATTCCCGTGGCACGTGGTTGGCAATAGCGGCATGCGCCTCAATCAGGTGTGTGCCCGCAGCGAACGCGCTCATTTGCATGTCCAAGTACGAGGGAATTCCTCTTAGGAGGAGAGCGGCCTTTGATGTGGCCATTCCCACTGGATTATGGACTCAAATAGACAGTAATGGATCAGTCAGGTCCCTCATCAGCAGTGTGTGCTGGCCAGGCGCTTCACCTGTTTAACAGGAGGGCTTCAAAGACAGGCCTGGAGCACCAGCCTCAGTCTGAGGCTGACGTAAAACACTGTGGCCTGCACTCATTATACAGCACCATGTCCTCACACTGTCCTGGGCTCACAGGACAGAGGGCTCCAGACAGGCTGCTAATGTGGGCTAAAGGTTTGTTTTTTCTATCAGATATGCATACACAGGGGGCCCATTGTACACACCTGATCATTCTTTGTAGTATATTTATTTTCCCCTGTTTCTCAAAAGCACACAAACTCATTTTTGAGATCAATTTGTAGCTGCACCCAAAAGTCAAGGCCTCTCCTTTCAGTTCTTATCATTTTGTAATTAGCTCTAATAGCACAGAAAATAGTGGGTTTATTTATCATGTGGATTGTGGGCTGTTTGATAATCAGGTTAATAAACTGAATGTGCTTAGTGGCATTATACCATGTGTTTAAACCACTGATATATATATATATTCATACAAGCATCACCTTCTCTTTTAGTTTCTGTTTTTACTTAAATATATTGCCCTATAACCTCACAAAAACACATTACATTATCATAATTGAATGGAGTCAAGCAAAAATCATATACAAACCAAAATAATTCAGCTCTGCTTTGCAAATGTATCTTTCAAATAAAGTCCAGGCAATTAGCTGAAATATAGTTTAAAGAAATACACCTTCCCCTGTCAAACAAACATAAACAGTTTAGGTGACAAGGTCTGTCTGTGTTAGTTTACCAATGCTAACCACAGCTATCATTTATGTAAGTGACCTCTTCTTCACATGAACCATATTTTCAACATTTCTATGCCTGGCTTCTTCTACTCTAACTCCTCTGCTCCTGTCACTTCACCAGAAAAGTAATTACCTCCTCACCTCTTCTCTCTGCATTATATTTGATCCCGCTACTGTACACAACTGCAGTCCACAACAGGTAACGCGTGAGAGGACGGCGGAGAGAAGAAGAGAGAGGCGAAGAGGGGAGCGAAAAGATAAACACTATGACCTTCTGTTTCTGCCAATTTACCCGCGGTCACCCCCTCCTCCTCTTCCTCTTCCTCACCCTCACCCCTCTCTCTCTCTCCGTCGCCCTCAGCTCTGTGTCGGGCCAATCCTTTTTGGAGGGATAAATAGCACTGCTGCGCTTTGATAGCCCCAGTCCCAAACACCAGCCTCCCCGATAAATAAAAGACGAACTTTCTCCATTTATCTCACCAGAGAAAGAAGTTCCTATTAGGGTCTCCATAGCCTCGGGCCCATTCCCTCCTTCACTGCACAGCTTTGTAGATTGCCTGCTTGGTTTAAGGTGCTATTGAGTGCTCACCGGGACAATTACATGCCCAGACCCCCCCTGCGGTAATGTCCCCTCCCATCCACTTGGCTGTACCTCTGTGCCGGTGTGGCGGGAGATGCTCCATGATAGGCCGAGGCATATAAGTGTGGTTGTGTGCATGTGTGTGGTTATTTATCACATTGTGGGGACTCAATTTATGGGCTTTCTACCTGGGACAAATATCAGGTTCTCGTGGTGTAGCTGCACAATGACCATGACTAGACATTAGACAAGAAATAAATAAATTGTAATTGTGTTTTGATAATCGCTAGTCCAGTGACTAGACTCCAAAACACATGATAAGAGATGTTTTATCACAAAGACAGCGGTATAATCAAATCTAAATGGCAAAAAATACACTATTTCTGCATTTTTATTTTTATTTTTTTGTAAATATTCAAGCCTTCAGTTGTCTTATTTCAGCCTAAAAAGCTACAAAAGAAATAATCATTTGACTGGTTGACTAATTGAAAAAAGTTGTCCACTACAAAAAATAATAGTTAACAAGTAATAAATAAATTGTAATTGTGTTTTGATAATCGCCAGTCACTATCTGGACTTTACAGACTCCAAAACACATGATAAGAGATGTTTTATCACAAAGACAGCGGTATAATCAAATCTAAATGGCAAAAAATACACTATTTCTGCATTTTTATTTTTATTTTTTTGTAAATATTCAAGCCTTCAGTTGTCTTATTTCAGCCTAAAAAGCTACAAAAGAAATAATCATTTGACTGGTTGACTAATTGAAAAAAGTTGTCCACTACAAAAAATAATAGTTAACAAGTAATAAATAAATTGTAATTGTGTTTTGATAATCGCCAGTCACTATCTGGACTTTACAGACTCCAAAACACATGATAAGAGATGTTTTATCACAAAGACAGCGGTATAATCAAATCTAAATGGCAAAAAAATAAACTATTTCTGCATTTTTTGTCTTATTATAATTGTCTTATTTTGTCTTATTTCAGCCTAAATCTGACTGGTTGACTAATTGAAAAAGGTTGCCCACTACAAAAATAATAGTTAAATGTAGCCAAAATACACCTCCATTATTAGATCAAAACATGGCTTAAAGGGCACAGATTGGTTCAAATAAATTGAGGTTTGTGTTTAGGTTAAGCAAGTTAAGCAAGTGGTGACGATGGTTAAGGATCAGTCACCAGAAAATGTAAATATGTCAGCGTATAGTCCCCAAAAAGCATGGAAACCAACATGAATCTGCATGCGTGTGCGCGTGTGTGTGTGCGTGCATGTGTGTGTGTGCGTGTGTGTGTGTTGTGTGTGCGTGCGTGTGTGTGTATGAGCCTGTGTGTGATAATGTCCGTCTGAACACTATGGAATAAAGTATCATTGCTCAGTGCCTGGAGTCAGACACTGATGCCTAATGCAAATAGCCTTGGCCCCCTGCGATCCCGCCCCTCTGTCGGAGGTAATGATAGCCCCGCAAACAGTAGGTATGGGGAAACAGAGCGTTACCGTGGAGACGTATAAATAAAAATAGCTGGGATGACTTTTGGTTAACCCGCGGGGAAGCGGCAGAGACACCCTTGGACTCTTCCTCCGGGCTATATACCACTCAATATTAAACAGACAGTGGCAAAGTGCAAGGCTATCACAGAAATGTAATGTAGCTGGAACCATGTTTTTATTGTTAGAATAAAAACTAAATATTTAGTTTCAGATTTGGTGTCTTGTAGTTATGATGGCATGATATAATACATTTTAAAAATCAATCAACTAAAAAATTATGACCTTGATCAAATTGCTTTAGAATTTTTTATTTTATTTTATTTTTTTGGATCCATTTCAGAGTACAGTAGTTAAATATTTGGTTCACTGCCATAATTATCCAGAACAAAATATATTTTTGAATAGTCAGAAATGTCAATGTGAAAGAAAACCGGATCACAGTCATTCATTCATTCATCATTTTGGTATAATCTAAATTTTCTCAAGTAATTTTTTCAGTATTGCTCTGTAAAAATGTGTTGGGATAACATTTTGACATAGTAGTAGTTTTTTGATTGATTGATTGATTGACTGATTGAAGAAGAAGCAGAAGCAGCTTTATTGATCTCACACTGGAGAAATTCTGCTCTGCATTTAACCCATCCTGTAATTAGGAGCAGTGAGCAGCACATTACTGCGCCCGGGGACCATCTCCATGATCTTCTTGCTTCGGCTTGGTCAGGACCTCACCTGGAGGATTTTACCTATGGTGCATGTTTTGGGTTGATGGGGGAAACCGGAGTGCCCAGAGGAAACCCACCCAGACACGGGGAGAACATGCAAACTCCACACAGAAAGGCCCGGGCGACCCGGGGATCAAACCCAGACCATGCATGCAAACTCCACACAGAACACACACGGAAAGGCCTGGGCGACCCGGGGATCGAACCCGGAACCTTCTTGCTGTGAAGCATGATTGATTGATTGATTGATTCATATTTGATTGATTGATTCATATTTATTTCAAGTTTGTGCTAAGACAAAAACAATGATCATATACATATTATATATACACAGAAATGCACATTTCTCAAAAAGGAGTGGGAAGAAGAAAAACTTATATTATCCCACCCCTATTCGTTACAGTTTCAAAACAGTTTTTTTTGTGTTGGTTTGTTTGTTTGTTTGTTTGTTTGTTTGTTTGTTTGTTTGTTTGTTTCACGTCAATAGCTACCTTTTACCTTTAGTTAGGTAGAGATTGGCAATCTTAAGGCTGAAATTATCGAAAGGTTTCTAGTGAAGGTGTATGAAGTTTAAAAACAAGGTGAAGCACTTCCTGTATGTGGTAATCCACATGACATCACAAGTTGGAACAGAGTGTTTTCCATTTGAGAGAAGAACACACATGTCCAAAACACAATTCCAGGTATGTTTTTGATGTGGAAACAACATTATAAGATTTTAAAAAGTGCATAATATTGGCCCTTTAATGCCCCACTGTGTCTGTTTTTTCAGAGCTTTGAGATGGTCACCTTAACTGGCACTGAAACTATTACATCTGTACTTTATTTTGCCTTACCAGAACACTTTTAAACTACAAAAATGCTTCAAAAACAGACTACAATCCACAGTTTTGCCCTTCACAAACTTTGTCTCCATGTTTGGGCGAATCTTCCATCGATACATTAAATTCGGAGCGGGTACAGAACCAAAGCTGCCTACCCCTCTGTCACAATGACTTCTCCCCAGCCCTGAGGCAACTTAAGACACACGGTTTACACTTCCCCCACGGGCCTCCTCCATTTCCTCTTTCACCGGATATTTTTCGATCATTTGATAACATATATAGTGGAGATTTCTGTGAGGAGAAATATAGAAAAGAATCACACTGCAGTTTTCAGAGCGACTTGGCCTTGAACCCGGCATGTCAATCTCATTTCAGACAGCCTCACCAAATCAGGACTTCAAATGAGAGTGGCGGATTGGCCAAAGGTTCACAGTCCAAGGATTCACCTGCACCAGATACCTGTATTTTCCACTATATTGTTAAATCAGCCACAGCCAATAGCGCGACATGGTGTGCTTTACAAACCTGGTGGGATTAAAGTGTGGAGAGGGGGTCTCTCCCCCTCTCAGAGGAATAAGGGGTATTGTTTGTTGGGGGAAAGTATGAGAAAAATACTTGCATTTAAACAGGGAGAATGCAAGGTAAATCAGTGGACATGGGGGTGGTCATCAGAAGGAGCTGACCATGGTCCTGAAATGTGAACTAACATCGCTTTAAGATTATCACTAAAATCTTGACCATGTTCAGTTGCAGTGTGAAGCCAGCTTTCTATTGCTTTTCTGGTGGGGTGTTTGTTATCAGCTTCTCCCCGTCGAGATGATATTGCTTTGTCGAGAATGTTCCACAGTATGGCATTAAAGGTGCTGTATCTGATTTTTATAATTAATAATAATTAATAATAATTCATAGCATTTATATAGCGCCTTTCATGACACCCAAAGCGCTTTACAGTTCATTGTTCATTCACTCCATTCACACTTCATTCACACTTTGGTGGTGGTAAGCTACTTTTTGTAGCCACAGCTGCCCTGGGGCAGACTGATGGAAGTGAGGCTGCCAATCTGCGTCATCAGCCCCTCCGACCACCACCAACACTCACGCATACACCACTTTCATCCTAGGCAATGTGAGTGAAGTGTCTTGCCTAAGGACACAACAACAGTTTTTGCGACCCACTGTGGCACCTGGAATTCCCAGTGGTCTCCCACCCAAGTACTAACCAGGCCCTGCCTTGCTTAGCTTTTGAGATCTGACGAGATCAGGCTTTGACAAGTAGGTATGGCCACATAAGTATGGCCATTTTTACTGTTTTAAAAACAAAAAAACGTTTGTGCGTGTTTGGTTTGTGGCTCGGGCTGCGAGGACGCGGTCCTGAGGGCGAGGCATGGTCCAGGCGTCGCGGTTCGATCACGTGCTCGCAGCCCCGGCCTCAATCAGTTTTTCATGAATATTTTATTCTTTGAGTAAATATTGGTAAATTACAGTGTGACCACAACCTTAGATAGCAAACCACATCTACAAATGTTTCAATGAATTGAAATTTCTATGTTGATGTTCAAATCCTGCCTCCAAAAACTTCAATTTCAAGACAATCAAACTCCTTGTGGATCAAATCTTGGCCAGATTCTTGCACAATTTCAGATTATTAGATTATCAAATCCGATTTAGTTACCCATTGGCGCTAACAATACTTCAGGATGATCAAACTCCTTGCAGCTCCATTCTTGGCTCTTCAGTCAGCACTCAGATGCCCAGCAGACTTCTATCAGCGCATGGACAGATTCTCAGAGCAGGGCCGGTCTCACTGCGGGACGGGGCACAGATATACTCTGCCTCAGTCTTCTGTGGACTTTAAGCTCCTTTATTTCATAGTATGACTTTTCAAAGGCTCCTCTTTTGTCTCATGAAAAGCTGTGCCACTTAGCTGTCCATTTGTGGAGTGGACTCATTGTTGAATGGTTCCAATTGTCTCTTGTTAGAGAAACACTGGTGAAATCTTCAGTCAAACAAAACTCACAATGGCGCTTCTTCTTTATTAGACTTTGCTGGCTGTGTGCTAATTATAAACGGAGATAAGTGAGTTTTATAATGGACTCTCTGGGGTACTTGGACATACAGCACAGATGAAAGCATTTGGGACTAAGATTTGGCGCTTTTGTCCAATCTTTTGTCTTTGCTTTTATGCAGTATTAAGCCACACAAAGTAACCATACATATTCTATCGCATTCTACTGGTTAGCAATTAGCTAACGATTGAAGGAGCTGCTGTGTCTGATTTTACTGTCTTAAAAAAATGTGAAAAAACATGTTAATTTTATATCATTTCAAAGGTATTCTTCACTGTCCTAATACATTCCAATCAAATTATTTACCGCGATGACTTTTTAATTGCCTCTGAGGCCAGTGCAGGGTTTTGCTATCACAGAAATACTAACAACAACTAGCATGCTAACAGTGCACCTTACTTCCTTACTATTAGATGAAGCCAGCACACCTTTAGGACTGCTTTTACAGTATGTCAAAGTCCTGCCCAATGGCACAATCGTAGCATACATTTATAGTAGCGGGTATCGAGCCACCATCCTTTTGGTTAATGGTCAAACATCTTTTTTAAAATAAGCAGGTAATTGGTCATTGTATGTGATAATAATTCTATTCTATTAATTAAATGCCCCCTTACGCTTGGCCTTGGAAAAGGTGGTTTTCTGGTCAAAGGTGGATTTGAATTTGATCATTTAATTTCTTTTTAAAATAGGTAATAATCACTTTAACAATATATTTCTATTTCTGGTAGCTCAGTTCTTTCTTTCAGTCTTAACCATAAAACCTGAAATGGCCCTCCCTTTTTCACAACGTCTTTGTAATCTATCCTTGACTTCACAGTGGCCTAATACAGTATAAAGTTCCCTATTTAAACCAGTGCTTTTCCCGACCGAAGCTGAGTGGTTCTTCTTAGGGCTGTGTGCAGCACAGGTCCTGAAGATAGGGGCTCTCCGGTGGCTGGGTCTCTCGACGCTCTCTCTCTCTCCCTGGCACGGCGCTATAAAGAAAGGCAAGAAAGAACTGAGCGGCAGGAGGGGCGATTGACACACAGCTTGGCGAGGATCCAGCGGCCGGCCTCCTCGCGTCTAATGTACCAATGGGGATTTATTTAAACATGGAGAAGAGAGGACAGCTTCACACTGCCAGATTAATTCCGCTTTTTATTCAGAAAATAAAAGAGACTTTGAATTATTAAGAGATAGCGGGATTAGGGGCCTCTCTTTCCAACCCCAATCTACGCTCCTTTTAATTTCCACTTTATTAGAATTCTTTTTGAAGTATTTTACTGCAGACAAAGGGAGAAGAAGACGAGAGAAAGCAGCCCATATTCATATCAGTTTGGCTGCGTTGAACACAAGTCCACGTCCGCCATTTTGGTTTCATATTGATCCTTCTCTTTGGCGGGCAATTATCAACTTTTATTCTAGGTTCAGCCAAGTGCACCATTCCTTCATTCATGTACTCTCTCCTCCTCCTCGCTCTCCTCTTCATTCGCTCAAACCACTCTGGAAGTGTCAGGGGAGAAGAGAAAGGCGGAGGGTTGGCTTCAGGTCAGTGCAAGGGTCTGGACGGATCAACAGTGAGCAAAGGCAGGGGCTGTTTGTCAAGTGCACCCCCATGGACACTGCTGCAGATCATAAGGAGACATTTTGTTGAAAAAATTGCAAACTGAAGCAAAAAAAAAAAAAAAAAAGTTATTCAATTCATAGAAAATGTTTGTATTTTTCTTACAAGAATTATAATTTTGGTAGTCATTTTGGTACAACAGACTTTGCATAGTATAAGAGCAAGAATATACAAGGTTCCTGAGTGGCAAAATGTCAAGAAGATACAGCATTTTAAATCTTAATAAAAAACACTATAAAATGATGATGATGATTATTATGATTATTATTATTATTATTATTATTATTATTATTATTATTATTATTATTATTATTATATTTTTTACATCTTATTTTATACTAAATTATATTATTTATTATTTTCCATTTTATGTTTTTTGTTTTTTTTTCCATGTTTTATATTGCTGATTTTATTGGAAGCCGCTTTAGTCACCTTGAGCGTTGTGAAAGGCTCTGTAAATAAAGGTGAAGATGGATTGATTTCCAATTTTTTTCTCTATTTACTTTAAACTTCATCTGTAAACTTCAGGTCAATTCCAGCCACAATAGGTGCGGTTAAGTGCGCTCAAAAAAATTACATCATGACACCTTTAAATAAATAAAAACATTCGGCAATAGAAGTTAAGTCTGTATTCCTCTACATCTTGCACTTCAGTAAATATATACTTTATGTACTTCATCTGTGTACTGCTACCCACCACACTGTAACTGTACACATACAAGAACACGATTGTGACGGGGGATTCTCTCTGTCAGAAAAAGCACTCCATAATCTCTGGCATTCTTTGTGCGTGCGGATTACCACTGCCAGTGTTAGCACATATTTACAACTACTTCCTCCAACTCTCAGCAGCCTCTCCTGCACCCGGACCCAGCCAGTGCTAAGCCACGGTTAACATAGGAAATCAGAGCCCCGATTCAGGATCTGCCTCTCCAATCTAAAGCCTCTCTCACATGCACTAGTCCCAGTAAATGACCAGAAAAAACATTCCAGACAACATATTTACTGTTCACACATGGGGGAGGGTGCCAGGGTATTTTCAGGTTGGGTATATAGGGCTATAGACCTAATGTATAGCTTCAAAACAGATTATGGTCTGCTATAGAGAACTGCACATATATACAGCTCTGGAAAAAAAAAAAAAGACCACTGCAAAATTATCAGTTTTTCTGATTTTACTACTTATAGGTATGTGTTTGGGCAAAAGGAACATTTTTATTTGAGGCTATAAACTACTGACAACATTTCCCCCAAATTCCAAATAAAAATATTATTGTTTGGGCATTTATTTGCAGAAAATGACAAATGGTCAAAATAACAAAAAAGATACATGTTTTCAGACCACAAACAATGCAAAGAAACAAGATCAAATTCATTTAAAACAACATAATACTAATGTTTACACTTAAGAAGATTTCAGAAATCAATATTTGGTGCAATAACCCTTATTTTTAATCACAGCTTTCATGCGTCTTGGCATGCTCTCCACAAGTCTTTCACATTGTTCTTGGGTGACTTTATTCCACTCCTGGAGCAAGAACTGAAGTAGCTCAGCTTTGTGTTTGTGTTGGAATTCAACAGACGCTGGAATGGAATGGCTGTAATACATGTAGAGATGCTGATTTCAGAAAAAAATGCAGCGGTCTCAAACTTTTTCCAGAGCTGTATCTTTTTCACAGGGACAGCAGTAGCCCAGGTGGTAGAGCATTTGTCTACTGATCCAGGGGCTGGCGGTTCGAATCCCGCTCTTGATGGGTTGACCGCGTGTGATCCCAGCTCCCACAGATGAGTGCTGCCATTGTGTCCTTGGGCAAGACACTTAACCCCACCTCGCCCCAAGTGTCTGTGGACACTGGTAGCCCCCATAGCAAAAGTGCATCAAGGCTGGTTGTGGGCCGTCCTCCCGTGGACCCACCACCCGCTGGAGGATCCATTGGGGCTGGTGCGTTGTGTTCTGGGCAGCAGATCTGCTTAGATGTGACCCAGAAATGGAAAAAGCGGAAGAAATTGAATGTTTGGATATTTTTTTCACAGTATTTTATCTGGTAGTATTTATTTATCGCATGTTTTTATTGCACTAAAATTCTTGAAAACACGTGTTCTGACTGTGAGCAGGCTTGCTTCTCCACAGACCTGAATTGTAATTAAGCCTGGTGTCGGACAGCCCACTGGTCTCTCCATGGATGTCATTCCTTTGGCAGTAAGCTTCCACAGAATTGCATAAAGCCTGTCTGTCTCCGTGGGAAATGTTCCAGTGCATGACTGTAAGGAACTGCAGAGCTGGAAAATGCAGGATTTCAGGTCTATTGCTGATTGATGGTGGATACCAAAAATACAGTTCAAAGTTGAGAGTGCACTATATAAGGGCCTGTTTACACAAGAAAACTTTACACGGGTAAAAACGACAAAATATTTTATCGGAAGTAACTTTCGTTTAGACGGTGACGGAATTTTGGGGGCTTAAAAACGCAAAAAAAAACTCGAATGGAAAACTTGAATACGCTCCGCCGTAGCGTTTTCGTCTACACTGCCCAAGATGCAAAACTCTGGTTAAATCTGCTGACTTCGCATACAAGTTTACATCACATCGGTCCATATATTAGTGTACTTTGTTTGGCAGGACTCCCACACCTTGTTGCGCCTTCGTTGCTTTGTAGTCTAACATGGTCTGAAGCGATAGTTGAACTTCTTCATCTGACCACACTTTTTTTTTTTTTGCTACCGATAGCCATGTTTTGTTTTGTTTTTCGCGGCGCAGATGAAAAGAAGGAAAATTCTACGCATGCTCGCAGACATAGTGATAATGTATCACAGCACCACCTAGCCGCCTGGCATGCATACCCAATTGAATTCCACACACCTGTGTCACCGTATGCACGCAGATTTCTTCCTGAAAAAACACTTGTCTAAACACAAAATAAAAAGTGAAGACGCGATGCCACTTTTGCATCTTCTGTTCAGACCGTCATCATATAAATGTAGTTTTCTGGAGGTGGGCCTGTTGGTATATACGAACAAATTATACACTAAAGTAAGTGAAAACACACTCAAATATTCAGTTAATCAAACAACACTATGTACATTTTCTGGTAGAGGGTACACCATTTGCTTGTCTCTATGGAAATATTATTGCTTTACTTGAAATGTTCTGCAGTATGGTATTAAAGATCTATTTCGGATTTCTTCGATGTGTTTTTAATTGTCTAAAATATCCTGAAAACCATGCGTTCTTCCTGTGAGTGAGCCTGCCTCTCCACATCTCCTCTCCTCTCCGATATGACTTCTAACTTGACTATGGTAGTGTCACCTGCTTGGGCTCATGGAAATAAATAGGTTTAATGCCATATTGTGGAATATAGGCAAAGCAATAACATCTCCATGGAGAAGCAAATGACGAACCCTCCACCAGAACAGTTACATAGTGTATTTTTAAGAATTAGAACTAAAGCAATAGCAAAAAAAGAAAAACATTAGCTAGATTAGATGTTAAAATGAATAACTGTGTGTGTTTTCCCTTACTTTAGTTTACACCATTTGTTCCTACATCTTCTACTGTACCAGCCCTTGATTTTGTAGTTGTGGCTCTGACCTTGTTAACCTGCAAGTTTATAGTTTCTCTGCATCTCCACCAGCCTCCACCCGTCTTAAATCTGCCTCCTCCTTTTGTGTAGACTTAGCCTTGCGGATTACCTGTGTTCCCAAACAGACGACACATGTGTTTGTGTACAGATCTCCGCTGGGTCTCTCCCCGGGGACAGGGGGCGCTCTTCAGTCAACACTGAGGCATTCATGTGAAAATGAGCCAGAGTAATTAACAGCGCCGTTTTACACTGGAGTCGATGTCTGCTGTTTGCTTTTCCACATGTACTTTGAACATGAGTGTGTAAAGAGGTTGTATTTGAGGTGGGTAAACCACTTTCAATCTCAGATATAGCAAGATGGAGATTACTTGATTATCCCTGAGCTTTAAAATATAGGTTTTAATATAGTTTTTTGGAAAGTCTGTGGGAAAAATGAATGAGAAATTTAGTTGTGGACCTGCACGGTGGGCAGTCACTGTTCCATATCAATCAAATGCCGATATCACTGCATGGAAACTACTTTATTATATAGAATTTTATATTTTGTTGCTCCACCCCAGTTTGAACTGATCTAAAAGGTCAAAACGTACAGCTCTGGAAAGAAAAATAAGAGACCACTGCATTTTTTTCTGAAATTAGCATCTCTACATGTATTACAGCCATTCCATTCCAGCGTCTGTTGAATTCCAACACAAACACAAAGCTGAGCTACTTCAGTTCTTGCACCAGGAGTGGAATAAAGTCACCCAAGAACAATGTGAAAAACTTGTGGAGAGCATGCCAAGACGCATGAAAGCTGTGATTAAAAATAAGGGTTATTGCACCAAATATTGATTTCTGAACTCTTCTTAAAGGGATAGTGCGGTTTTATTTTATCTTAATCTGTATGGGTTTCCTTCTAAAAGTTACGTGTGTTGACACCGGCTTATCTCAGACACTCTTTCTCGCTTTCTGGAGCCCACGTAAGTAGGTCCAGTAACTTCCCTGGAACATGAAATGGACCTCTCAAGTTTTGAAGTTTGATAGGAGTGAGATTTATATTGGGGGTGCGGGGTGGTGCGTGTGACTGCGTTTTTTCCGAGGACCGGGGGGTGACTTTTTTTTCCCAAGGAGCGGGGGGGGGGGAATAAAGCTTGTTTTTCTTCTTCAAAACAAAACATTTGTCTGAAAGGTGATATATTTGCGGCCCAAACAGTTGTCCACAAAACATCCATCAGCGTAGACTGCGTTCGCGTATTGTGTCTCTCGATTTGTATCACTGCGCGCATATTGTATGCTGTAGCCTGTTTACTTGTAAACTCCCCCTTACGGCGGACCACATCTGCTGTACACTTCTGCTAAAGGTTAACAGGCTAATACATGTGCGCAGTGATACGAGTCGAGAGAGGCAATATGCGAACGCAATCTACGCTGCTGGATGTTTCGTGGACAACTGTTTGGGATGCAAATATCACCTTTCGGACAAATGTTTTGTTTTGAGAAGAAAAACAAGCTTTATTTCATGTTCCAGGGAAGTTACCGGACCTACTTACGTGGGCTCCAGAAAGCGAGCCGAACCGGGATCAGTTGAGAGTGTCAGAGGTAAACCGGTGTCAACACACGTAACTTTTAGAAGGAAACCCATACAGATTAACTTTTTTTTTTTAAATGCACTATCCCTTTAAGTGTAAACATTAGTATTATGTTGTTTTAAAATGAATTTGATCTTGTTTCTTTGCATTGTTTGAGGTCTGAAAACATGTATCTTTTTTGTTATTTAAAGCCACACTGTGTAACTTTCAGAAGGTGTCACCTGCATGAAAACAGAACAATATTTCCAAGGAGACAAGCAGGAGAAAGTCAGGTTTGTGGAGATGCAGTGAGGACACATGTTTTGGTGCAATAAAAATATCCTAAATGAAAAAAAAAGAAAAAAAAATGCATTTAATATGATCTATTTTGGCCTCAGTTTTGATCTTTTTATTAATACAAAAAACATTCATATTTAGCATTCAGTGGAACGTACGTCCTGTGGTCGGTTTTTGGCTCTTCCATGTCCACAGTTCCATGTTTTGTTAGTGCAGCCTGTACATGCGTGTCCTCTGGGACTGTCCCGTTGACAAACCCAAAACGTAGCCCCAGCTGACACCCCCTGCACACATGAAAGGGGGGCACACGGTCATTACCATAACAAGCTGGCGTGTTTCTGAAGATACACTTGTTCAGTTTAGACAGGGCCAAGAGGGGGGCCGTCCGGGGAGAGGGGAGCTGCGAGGGCCCACTTTATTTCAATAACAACGGGCAGACACACGGCCTATCCAGTCCTGTTCTGAATAAAACACTCTGATGGAGAGATAAGGCACAGATGCTGAACAGGAACCAACGCTTGACCCCCACCTCGACTGGACCACAGCACATGACATGTAGGCACTATTTTGTTTTGTTTGTTTTAGCCCACATAGAATTTACTTGGCTAGACTGATGCTAGTGTAAATGGGAGTGAAGAGTATGAAGAGACATTCAGCAAGTTGTCAAGTTCTTTTCTTAAATTGTAGTCATTTCTTATGCATTTTTTTTTTTGTATTTTAGTTTATGTGCAGATACAGCTCTGGGGAAAAAAATAAGAGACTACTGCAAAATTAGCAGTTTTTCTGATTTGACTACTTATAGGTATGTGTTTGGGCAAAAGGAACATTTTTGTTTGCATCTCTAAACTATTGACAACATTTCCCCCAAATTCCAAATAAAAATATTATCGTTTAGAGCATTTATTTGCAGAAAATGACAAATGGTCAAAATAACAAAAAAGATACATGTTTTCAGACCTCAAACAATGCAAAGAAACAAGATCAAATTCATTTTAAAACAACATAATGCTACTGTTTACACTTAAGAAGAGTTCAGAAATCAATATTTGGTGCATTAACCCTTATTTTTAATCATAGCTTTCATGCGTCTTGGCATGCTCTCCACAAGTCCTTCACATTGTTCTTGGGTGACTTTATTCCACTCCTGGTGCAAGAACTGCTCAGCTTTGTGTTTGTGTTGGAATTCAACAGACGCTGGATTGGAATGGCTGTAATACATGTAGAGATGCTGATTTTTTTCCAGAGCTGTATGATCAAAAACATTCATTTCTTTTAAAAAATTAGATCCGGTTCCAGCTGTTCACATTAAAGAATTAGCTGTATTAGGCTGTGGTTAATGCAGTGGTTATTGCAGTGGTTATTTTCTTCCAGAGCTGTGTAGAAGTAATTCTTGAAATTTTACTAAATAGTTTACAGCAAATAGATAAGTACATAAGTACATTTTTACCATTGTTTGCATTAAAAAACAAAAATTTGAAACATCAACATTGCCAATCACCTTAAAACTCACATCCACATTTCGTCATTGTCACTACTTCCTCTCCCCACCTCTGCTCCTCTCCGCCTGGCACCCAAACCCAAACTATTATGTCAGACGACTGTGGCATTCGTGAGATCTTATTTCTGTCATTACAAAAATACTGGGCCCAGACTGACAAGCATAACCACAGCTCTAAATGGAAATCAGCCAATATCTGATGCTAACAACAGTCAACATTGGTGGGAAAAGTGTCGCCCGCTTTGACAAGACGCAAAATCCCTGGCAAATAATAATCCTTGGAATATGGTTTAAAACTACCAATGCAGCCTGAAAAATACTCCTGCCAATGTAATTAAAATAGCAACGCTCTCAGCCTCCCAGGCAGCCCCCTCTTTAGAAGCCAATTGCGCGACGGAGATAGAATAAAGCACAGGAAGAAAAATAAATGCAGAACATTGTCAGAACTTGAAAGAATGCCGATAAGGATCATCTATTTAAACAAACCTAATGCTTGACTGCATGTTGCGGGCTACATTTCATACATAAAATATGTTCTGTCACTGATATTGGGGCTTATCAGTGGCGGGAGAGGAGGCAGGAGAAATTTGCAGCCTGTGTGCGAGCTAGCGTCAGCCTGGGTTTTGTGGGCTGAGATAGAGGCCCCAGAGCTGGAGATGCAAGGGCCGATAGCGCCGGCGTCTGTCTGTCAGGGGAGAGAGAGAGGAGGAAAGGGTGAAGGGGGGGATATGGTGGGGGTCCAGGATGGGGAAGAGGTGACTTGCCCCTCGCCACACACATCACATGGTCCAGGTAAAAATGCCAGTTCACTTGTAGAACGCTCGATGGTTTAACGGCGCGACAAAAGGCGGAGGAGTAAAACGGGAATCGGAGGGGAGCGTGGGGTTAAGAGGAGTGGGCGGGGCTACAGTTAAGTGATGGGAGGAGCTAAGGTCAGAAGTTGTAGATGTTAAAGGATCGAGATTGGTTTTAGTAGTCGCCGTGACAGCATTTTGAGAAGGGGTCTGAAAATTGGAAAGATCCGGTTAGGTTCATAAGCTAATATTCCCACACTAATGACCTTTCGAATTAATGGACCATGAACAAAGACTTAATTCAACTACTACTACTAATACTATTGCTAATTAATGCCCTACTCCTTACCCCTTAATTAAGTAGCCACTAAGTGTGATTCATTCTTAATACACTATTTGTTCATTATGAATTAAGGTGTTACATATTTTATTAAGGCGAATTAACGTGAAATTATAATAAAGTTGTAATTTATTTATTAATTATTTAGTTAGTAAGTTAGTTATTTCAGGCACCACATATTAATTGCTAACTAAGTGGTAAGTGGTATGGTAATTAGCTGTCACTTAGCTATTAGCTATTTATGAAGCACTTATTAATGCTTATTAAGATTTTAAAGGATCATCTATTATAATTCTGACTACTTTAATGGTAAAGAAATGACTTAATACTTGCAAAATACAGGGGACACTTAAGCAAAGGGCTGAGTCAGATGAATCATACACTGCAGTTTTATCATGTTTAGGCTGTCACTCTGCATATAGGACACATGTAAAGAAATATAGTTTTTGTGATAAACATCTGCACCATTGTGAGTGTGTCCATAATAGCCCTACCTTTACTGTGTACTCCTTCTTTTTGTCCACAGTGAAATGAATAACAGACGCATAGTGCGCTGCTCTCCTGCTCGAGCTGTGACCTGTGACCTTTAGACAGCACTGGGTTGTTTGGTCCCATTGAAACAGCACTGTCTTCCGAGGTGGCGGGCTAACTGTGATTCTATAAGGTGGGGTCCGCTGTCATCCAATCAGAGCGCGGTTTTTATCACTGTGACCCGCCTCATTATGTGTTTGACCTTGGTGTTAGTGGAGCGCTGGTGATAAATGGCCGTGTGATGTGAGAGCGGAGCTGAGCAGAGCCAGAGTCAAGGCTGCTCCACTGCTCTGCCCCCAGGCTTCTGCACCAAACCTGCCTGTACCACACTAAACCACAGCCCTGCACACGCCCGGGGTCAGGTGACCTCCAAGGACAGCTGCAAATACTGGATAATGCTCCTTCCCTTCTGGGATAAACAGACATAATATACTCCACTGATGTATGGCACCTACATGTAAGGAGACATCCACCAACACGTGTGAGGTGTGGACAAAACACTGGGCTGCACAGTGTCTGTGGACATGTAGGGTGTCAGAAATGGAGCAAAGGGTGCTCAACACTAAAATAAAGTATGACAGAGAATTTAAAACAAATTATACACCTCTGGAAAAAAATAAGAGACCACTGCAAAATTATCAGTTTTTCTGATTTTACTACTTATAGGTATGTGTTTGGGTTTTTGTTTGAGTCTATAAAGTACTGACAATATTTCCCCCAAATTACAAATAAAATATTATCGTTTAGAGCATTTATTTGCAAAAAAATGACAAAAGGTCAAAATAACAAAAAGATGCATGTTTTCAGACCTCAAACAATGCAAAGAAACAAGATCAAATTAATTTTAAAACAGCATAATACTAATGTTTACACTTTTCAGAAATCAATATTTGGTGCAATAACCCTTATTTTTATACACAGCTTTCATGTGTCTTGGCATGCTCTCCACAAGTCTTTCACATTGTTCTTGGGTGACTTTATTCCACTCCTGGTGCAAGAACTGAAGTAGCTCAGCTTTGTGTTTGTGTTGGAATTCAACAGATGCTGGAATGGAATGGCTGTAATATATGTAGAGATGCTGATTTCAGAAAAAAAATGCTGTATGTCCCTTGATACTACATATCAACTACAGAACACTTATTTAAGATGTCTGTGAAATTCCTCAGTCATCTATAGCAAAAGAAATTTTCTCAGGTTGTATCAGCATTGCCACAAGAGCAGCTCAGGACCCCAATCTTCTGTGCATCTCCATCTCAAAGCCACTATCCACTTCTTTAAATGTGGTTAGAGTGAAGGGGCTGTGGGTGATAATTATGCAAAATGCCCCATTAGAATGTTAAAAAACAGAGTTGGGAAATATGAACATTTCACAGAATTCACCGCATGTGATTCAAGCATCTGCCTCACATTCACATGTAAAGCCATCCATCCAGAGACTTTTGACTCATTTTTGATGCTGTGGTCTTAACATATTATGGTTTAATGGATGTAACTACAACCAGATACTGAATTTAGGGTGTGTAAGTCTCAGTTTAGTTAGCGTTTACTTTAGATACATAATTAAGGTGTGATGAGTTACCAGAGCCCTGTCAGAAGTGAAGAAGCTACTTGGATGAGTCCTATCAGCCTGATGGTATGTGAAGTTGCTTCTTAGTAGAAAACCCAAAGTTCTGAAGTTAAGTATCACATCAAATGATGACCACAGTAAATATATACATCCAGCAACCAAGTATTCAGCTTAAAGAAATGCCTTTGAAGCTTGAGTGGCTAAATATCATGTGTAGTGCAGTGTTAAAGAAATCAGAATATGAACATGTAATATTATACACCATTTCCGAACACGATTTTATTTACATCTATCAATATGGCAGTGAGTGTATTGAGAAGCCCTGGCAGAGCACATGGGAGCAGTGCCTAAGTGTCATTGAGCCCTACCTGAGCTGTAAACAGGCTGAATATTTAACCCGGATTATCTGTCAGAATGAGACACCGTCGCCTGAAACATCCCATTTGTCAGCTCAGTGGTTCTCATGAATACTTCCCAATGAGAAGGCCACCAAAATCAACTGTGAACTATCTGCACTAATTACACTTGTACAACACAGCCAGGCGAGGACGTTTTGGATCTAGACGCTAATGTAAAGATTGCATACATTTGGGGGATTGTAGCAGCTCAGGCTAGACACAGAAATGAAAGAGGAATTACAGGGACATGTCTCAGTGCAGATGATTGGCTTCAGATAAACATGGACACACTTCTTTCACATAGTCATATATTCTGATAAAATGGTTGGAACATTTTATTCTCTTTCCTTTAGTGCTGTAAGGGACTGTGAATGTCATAGTCAGGAACTATGGTGCCCTTTTAAAGACCCTGTCCCTGTGTTTAAGTTCAACGCAACCTTACATCATGAAGTGCGTTATTAAAGCAAATATTTGTGAAAAAGAAACATACTGAACAAAGTTGTCAATGCATTTTTTGTTGGATAAGAACCATATGTAAGCAGTTGCCCAGAAGAAGCATACTGTTCACCCTACACACATGTCAAATCAGCATGTTTTCCACACATACATTTCAGAAACTAGAATCCAGTCTGAGTTTTGACATTTGATACTTTGTTGGTATATAGAAAGCATGTATTTTGTTATTGTATGTTTGTGCAGTTACCACGAGAGTAATGCATTCTTGGTGCTCTTCTGAAGGATAAGAGCGTCCCATTTCTCCGTCTTACCGCTACCCCTTGGTTTTGCTCGTTCATGTGAGGTTCTAATTTTGATCAAGGGCTAGGATCACGACCGAGGGCTACATACCCCTTGAAACGAAGTAAGCTCTCAACCAGACTTGGAACGAAGGGGTACGCCTACAAGCTCAGGCAGGTTTTGGGATCAGGATGGCAGCGTCACATCGACCAGCCAGAGTCTCATAAATGTATTTTCAGCAGTTTATTTATTTATTTGTTTATTTCAGGGACAGTGCATATTAATCAACATTTGCATGTAAATATGCCAGAGTTAGCCAAACGGCTAATTTTCATCCGTAGTCCCTTGACAGATGTTAGGTGTCATTTCTACATAACAAAATACATAACATTACAAAGTTAAAATTCATCAGTTGTAATTATCGATTAACAGTTTAGCAGGTTTACAATTATGACGCTTATGTTCTACTTTACTTTTAGTGAACTGTTGTTGCGGTTTTAATTGTAATGATGTCTGTTTAGCCGACGTTATCGTTTTCATCGAACTTTCATGGATAAACAAGCTAGTTTTTTTTGTTGAGCTGAGGTACCCGATAATCCTTGACATTTTGTGTACGTTTGTTTGCGTCAGTTGTTGTCGCCTCTGTAGACGTAGCAGCCAGGTAGAGGCAAGGGATGATGACGCAAACGGTAATGGAGTGATGTCCCATTTCTTAGGGGAACATTCGTACCCCGAGCCCTCTCAGCTCGTTATCGAGGGGCAAGACAAAGACGTAGATAACGGGGTAGGCATAGGGGAAGGGGTAGGACAGAGTAATGGGATGCAGCCTTAGACTCTAAATGTCAGTTTGTGCTTTCAATTTGACTTCAGCAGCATCCCACACAGAGAGTAAATGCGTGCCTATTCAGTAAGTTATTTTTACTGTAGACCTGTTACAAGTCGATGTGCATACACAGTCAACTTTGAACAGCTTTCTCATTGAAAAACAGTGACGCGTGTCTATGGTTTCATGCTCATGACATTGCCAGTGTGTTTAAGCCCTAAAAGTATGAACTAACTAAACAGGGCTAGAATTACTAATTGAAACATGCTCCTCACTCATGATTTAGGGCCTTTAAAACATCAGGTACAGGGCCATTAAAATGAATGATCAATGAAACCACTGCAATATTGCCCTTGGTGCCTTGACTGACCGACCAGTCCCTTCTACAGTCTGTTCAAATCCAGAAGGGACTAAAACGGGACCAAAGAGCGTGAAAATCGTAAATCCTAATTTAAAAAGGTCCAACCACAGCTGCTAATTTATAGCATGTGTCTCTTAAACAAAGAAAACATTTCCTTTACAACATTTTCGTAACATTCAGAACAAAATATATAACTTTTTTTACTGAGATAAAGAATAATTTGTTGCTTCGAATGTTTTTCAATTCTTTATGGGTTTTCTTCCCCTTTTAAAGTGTAAGCAGTCAATTGAGCAACCAACTGAGCACATTGGTTTGCTGATTGGTTTAATCCGCCTGTCAATCATGCCCTCTGAAATCAGGAGATAGTACAGGGCCCCAGATCCACTCGTTTTTGTAAAGTTTTGTCAAAGCGTGTGGTTTAGCCTGATCTGTTAACTTGGTACCAGTGGTAAGTGTTTTTATTTGTATTAGCAGTTTGTGAGACCCCAAGCTTTACAAAAATGTCTTTTTTACAATACAAACCCCCATTTTCTCTTATAATTCAATTAAATCTCCGTTCAGTACATCAGTGCATATCGACTTTGCCTGCCAATGACATTCATGCAGGCCCTACAAGGACCTTAAACTTGAAGGAAAAAGTCTCAAGTATGATTATGATCAGATCTGACATTAATGCAAACAACTGGCTGAAAATCAATGCAGTGGCGAGCTCAGAGAGTAATTATTTTTGTGATTAGAATCGATCAGTTGTGTCAGGCCGTATATTACTGCTGCAGACAAACCTTATCAATACTGACTCACACTGGGATCCCGTACACCAGGCTTTGTCCACACTTCAGTGACAGTACACAGGCCATTCAGCACATGTCAAACACGCCCCATTCACTTTTATAGAAATAAGATTAAACAGCAGCGATTGTTATTAAGCACTGAACTGTTTTTTCCAATGAAATGAGTGTTGATTTTGCACATACAAATTCTGATAATTATAATTTTGCTTTAGAATTATACATTTTGGTGTGATTAGGGACAAGTTTGAATTCTATGTTGTACTTAAAATCTTGTGGTGTTGTATAATACTATGAAACAGTGCTTCATATTGAGTCGCTTGGCTTATGTCGCATGTAGTAAGACGTTAATTGCCAAAAATGGTTCATTAATAGTTGGCTATCACCACAAGAAAGGTGGAAAGGAGGAAGTGGAAAACAATGTGTTCCTCACCTTCCACAGTGGTTGGTCTCCCTCACCCTTATCCGGCTCAGGTCCTCTACCAGAGGCCTGGGAGCTTGAGAGTTCTGCGCAGTATCTTTGCTCTTCCTAGTACTGCACTTTTCTGGACTGAGATGTGTTGATGTTTCTTCTGGTGTAACCACTCCTCCAGTTTGGGGGTTACAGCCCCGAGTGCTCCGATCACCACGGGCACCACTGATGCCTTCACCTTCCAGGTCTTCTCCAGCTCTTCCTTGAGCCCCTGGTATTTCTCTAGTTTCTCATGTTCCAAAAAACATGCTCCATAGGTAAAATTCTCCAGCTGAGGTCCTGACCAAGCCTAAGCAGTAAAATCATGGAGATGGGTCCCCGGGCGCAGTCATGTGCTGCCCACTGATCCTGAATAAAGGATGGGTCAAACGCAGAGGACAAATTGCCTTTCGGGGATAATAAAGGATATAAATAAAATAAAATATATTTTTTTCCTGATATTACCATCGCTTGGTATTACAATGTCCACCACCACGGCTTTGTTTTGTGATATATATATAGAGAGAGAATAAAAATATGTGAAAATTTGCTGTGTGTTGTTTTTTTTTTTACTTTGGTTTTATTTTCTAATCAGAAAGAAATTAAAAAGTTCAGTCTCATCTCATCTTAAAAGCTGAACAGGGTTGGACCTGGTTGGAACTAGCATGGGGAACAATAACTTTAGTGCAAACTGTTGTGGGGTTTAAAAAAAAAATTTTTTTTGGTGGCAAGATACTTATGCTACCTTGGCTAGTTTGTGAATGTTGTGTGTGTGTGTGTGTGTGTGTGTGTGTGTGTGTGTGTGTGTGTGTGTGTGTGTGTGTGTGTGTGTGTGTGTGTGTGTGTGTGTGTGTGTGTGTGTGTGTGTGTGTGTGTGTGTGTGTGTGATTGGTGGTCAAAAGGGCTGATAGAATGCCATTTAAAGGGTCCATAATGCACTATTTTCTGATCTGTGTCATAATGTTGTTTCCTCGTCACAAACATAGAGTACCTGGAGCTTTTTTTTCATTCACACATGTTTAACTCACAAAACCTGGATATTTAGGAGTTCTTCTCTCAAACAGAAAACACTCTGTTCCACCTTGTGATGTGGTAATACAGGAAGTGCCCCACTGTATTATTAAACTCCATACACCTTCACTAGAATCAATCACTACTGAACAAAGGATAAAAGGTAGCTGTTAACTACCTCTTCGTGACATCACAAGATGGAACATAGCATTTGGAGCTTTGGAGATGTAGACAGACTAATAATACAGGGTTACTCAAACATGTGTGAATGAAACAAAACACAACTCCAGGTATGTTTTTAAGGAGGTAACAGCATTGTAACATGACTGAAAGCTCACAAGAGTCAATTTTGTGTAATATAGGATCTTTTAAGCATTAAATAAATTCAGTGCATTGTTATTATTCCTCAGGAAGATTATGACACATGATTATTTACAATTGTCATTTGTCTGTTGCTGGAAACCATATCATGTATTTGTAATAGAAATATCAAACACTAAAGTACCCCATTGTTCCAACTCTGCTACTATACACACACAACACAACTTCAGATATTTCCATTATGAATATGATTTATTTTCGCTGTGTCCCTGTGTGGTTGCCGTGGCGAGACAAGTGAGCGATGCATAGTTTTTCCGTGCTCAGATTGTCTGGAAGGGAGCAGAGATTAGTCGCATCTGGGGCTTTTAAGAATGCTGCAAATTGTGGTCTTTCTTTAACGCCCCAGATAAGACGTTAAATGAAGGCAGCTCTCTTATCTGCGCTCTGCTCCCCCATAAATCACCCAGGCCCTCTCCCCGCTCCCCACCGTAGCCCCCATGGGTGCTATTGGGTCCCAGGCTGGGGAGGTCCGGGCTCAGAGGCGGCTCCGGCTCTCTTGACACAATCGCGCTGTTTGTCTCACGACTCAGCGCCTGCTCTAAAGGTGTGCTTACATTATGTTCACATCATGAGCCATTATTGTTGTTGTTTGTTTAGTATCGGAGCGGATCTGCTTGGTCGGTGATGTGTGAAGGTAATGTTAATAAGGAATGTCAAAGATGGAACAATGGAAATAAAGGTGGGAAGAATGTGTTAAAGGTAATGAGTATTAAAGGTCCTATATTACACAAAATGGATTCTTGTGAGCTTTAAGCCATGTTATAATGTTATCTCATCATCATCATAATGCTCTGTTCCGCCTTGTGATGTCAGGAAGCGGTAGTTTTCAAGTTAACGTCCACCTTTTACCTTTAGTTGAGTAGAAATGGGCAGTTCCAGGGCTGAAATCATCCAGATAATTTTAGTGAAGTGTATGGAGTTTAAAAACACAGTGTTTTACCCCATGACATTATAAGGTGGAATTCAGCCAAAATATGCAGGATTTGTGTGTTAAACATGTGCAAATGAAACAAAACACAACTCCAGGTTTTTAATAAGGAAACATTATAACATAAATCAGAAAATAGCCTAATATGGGCCCTTTAAACAAAACAACAATGAAGCAGAACTAACACGATTGTTTGGAGAAGGAATAAGAAAAGTAATGGGACAGATCACATTAGCCAATCATTTCCTTTGAGCTGACCACACACTACAGGATTTTTAGTTTGATTCTTACCCCAGTTTGCTTGAGATTTGGCCCAAGTATCTCTTCTCTCTCTCCTGTGGAATCAGTGCCATTCTGTTATGATTATTTGTAGGGTTAGGGTTAGCTCTAACACTCGCCCACAGCTCACTCTCAATCAACTTTACAACAGCCATTGAAAGCAGCAAGACTACACCATGCAGCCAATGCCAATACAGCCCCGACTGTATGATTTTAGATTACAAGAAATTCTGAACTAAAATGGATAAATATAATGTCATCTAAGTTATGCGTGAAAAGTCCCTCAGTCGTCCAGGTAGAATCCATGATAAAAGGAGAAGTTCAATTTGTCAACTGGACAAAGTATGTTTGGTTGAAAACGTTTCGCTGCTCATCCGAGAGGCTTCGTCAGCTCTAATAAGAATACTGGTAAGACACTTGCTTATATCTTGCTGCAGGGAGGAGCTAACTAGCTAACTACTTTCCGGAACTATCTCATTGGTTTCCGTCTTATGTTTCTCTGGCGTCTAGATAACGATCCCTATTCATCCCTACGACTGTTTTTCACACCTCTGGCCCTGACCTGGCTAGCCCTATTGTTCCCCTGTTTGCTTGATCTAGGCTTAATAATGGAATTATAGATGGGAGACAAATTATGTCTGACTCCACCATTTCTGTTCAGAGAAGGATTCTCTTTTTTTCACCTAAGTTATGTTGATTCTAAGCAATAATATAGATTTTAAGATCATCTACAGATCTGGAAAAAAAATAAGTGACCACTGCATTTTTTTTCTGAAATCAGCATCTCTACATGTATTACAGCCATTCCATTCCAGCGTCTGCTGAATTCCAACACAAACACAAAGCTGAGCTACTTCAGTTCTTGCACCAGGAGTGGAATAAAGTCACCCAAGAACAATGTGAAAGACTTGTGGAGAGCATGCCAAGACGCATGAAAGCTGTGATTAAAAATAAGGGTTACTGCACCAAATATTGATTTCTGAACTCTTGTAAACATTAGTATTATGTTGTTTTAAAATGAATTTGATCTTGTTTCTTTGCATTGTTTGAGGTCTGAAAACATGTATCTTTTTTGTTATTTTGACCATTTGTCATTTTCTGCAAATAAATGCTCTAAACCAGGGGTCTTCAACGTTTTTCAGGCCAGGGACCCCCAAACAGATGACGAACTGGGCCAGGGACCCCCTACTATATATAAGGCATAGAATTGTGTTTTATATTAAATTGCATGTATAAACATTGCTACTCTGTTATGGTACATCCAATACAAGGAAATAATGCACAGGTTAATACTGTATTTTACACTATAAAATACCTGCAGTACCTCCGCGACCCCCCTAGGGGTCGCGACCCCCCTGTTGAAGACCTCTGCTCTAAACGATAATATTTTATTTGGAATTTGGGGGAAATGTTGTCAGTAGTTTATAGACACAAACAAAAATGTTCCTTTTGCCCAAACACATACCTATAAGTAGTAAAATCAGAAAAACTGATAATTTTGCAGCGGTCTCTTATTTTTTTCCAGAACTGCATATTTTCGTGGAGAAAAGCAGGTCACACCACCAGGCCAAAATACAGGTCAAGGTGGAAAGGCGACCACTCACAGTAAGAATACATTTTTATTTTATTTTTGTAAGTATTCTTGAGAAAAGCATTTCATTGAATAAATACACAATAGATTAATTAATGCTACTCTGTGGGGCACATCTATAAACAGGCTGCAGACCACCAGAAAAGTTCCATATTGTATCTTTAAACGGAAAAAGGGTGACGCTTAAAGGACCCTTATTACACTGTTTTCTTATCTATATTGTCATGTTTTTTCCTCATCACAGAAATACTTGGAGTTGTGTTTTGTTTCATTCACATGTTTAACAAACAAACCCTGCATATTAGGCTGAGTTCTTCTCTCAAAAAGAAAACACTCTGTTCCACTTTGTGATGTCATGTGGTGATACAGGAAGTGCTACACTGTGTTTTTAAACTCCATACACCTTCATTAGAATCATTTTGATCATTTGAGGCCAAGAATTGCCAATTTCTACTGAACTAAAGATAAAAGGTAGCTGAAAACTACCGCTTCATGACATCACAAGGTGGAATAGAGCATTTAGAGCTTTGAAGATGTATTCAAGCATGTGTGAATGAAACAAAACACAGCTCCAGGTATGTTTTTAAGGAGATAACCACATTATAACATGACTTAAAGTGCACAAGAGTCATTTTTTTATAATATAGGACCTTTAACATATTTATTTAGGGTCAACCTTTGGTTTGTTAAAAGTCAGCGTAACCCTCTACACTTCTTTTGCCGCCAAACAATTCCAAATAATATCTTTTAACCCTCATTCTTCCATTGTTATGTTTTGCGCTCTCTTCTGTGTTGTGTTTTGAGTGAATGATTCCTCCAGTGTGAGTGCTATCAGCTCTAATCCTAAGAACAACTGTCTCTTTGGCAGCGGCGGCTCTGAAAGGCAGTGGAAGAGCCCTTTAATGGGATATTGTTCTGCTTTTGTCTCAGTCAAACCAAAAGGAAAAACAGAGTGGATCGCACCAGCTTCAGTAATGAGCTTTTGTAACCCAGTCAGTCATAATTATTTTCTTCATTCTCTCCCAATAATTCAGTGGCACGGACAGTTATTTGATGCCTCGCAGTTCCAACATGCTCAAAAATTAACAATTGAACTGTCTGAAAATGGGTAAAATATGAGGCCAGCCAAAATAGTGTGGTTTTATCTGTAAACACAATTACATAGACTATTTAGTTTGCTTCTACAGTCAGGTTTTTCCTTCCTTTTTGTCACTGATTTTTTTGGGGGGGCTTGCTCATTGTGAACTTTTTCAATTAAATTGCTTGGACTTCACTTTTCGTCATAGGAAAATGTGGAAAACAGGGCACAGAATAATGTCAGTTTCCACTGTTTATTCAAAGTCATCTTTAAGGAGACGTTGATTCAGCTGCATTGTGAAACTGCGATTTAGCATTTTAATATACTGGATAATAGAATGTCTAAAGATGGATAAACTTGCTGAATGTGTTTTAAAAATTCTTTGGTATACAAGAATCAATGTGACAGCCAGTGCTTCGAAGAAAATAATATATACAGTATATACCTGTACACCATATATACCAACCTATACAGTACAACATACATTGGCCATTCATGGAGCTTATTTTGCGAGCTCTTGAGTAAAATATCATATAAGATTTGATAACCTTAAAACCAAAAAAAAGTTAACTGTACTCATTAAAACTACAGCTCTGGAAAAAAAAGAGACCACTGCATTTTTTTTCTGAAATCAGCATCTCTACATGTATTACAGCCATTCCATTCCAGCGTCTGTTGAATTCCAACACAAACACAAAGCTGAGCTACTTCAGTTCTTGCACCAGGAGTGGAATAAAGTCACCCAAGAACAATGTGAAAGACTTGTGGAGAACATGCCAAGACGCATGAAAGCTGTGATTAAAAATAAGGGTTATTGCACCAAATATTGATTTCTGAACTCTTCTTAAGTGTAAACATTAGTATTATCTTGTTTTAAAATGAATTTGATCTTGTTTCTTTGCATTGTTTGAGGTCTGAAAACATGTATCTTTTTTGTTTTTGATCATTTGTCATTTTCTGCAAATAAATGCTCTAAGCGATAATATTTTTATTTGGAATTTGGGGGAAATGTTGTCAGTAGTTTATAGACTCAAACAAAAATGTTCCTTTTGCCCAAACACATACCATAAGTAGTAAAATTAGAAAAACTGATCATTTTGCAGTGGTCTCTTATTTTTTTCCAGAGCTGTATGCTACAAACTTATCCTTAGAATATACCATCTTGAACACAAATGTCTTCTTTTGAAAATACAGAGCCACAACTTTTTTGTTCAATTCAATACAGCTTATTTCAGTGTGCATCAAACTAGATTATGATTACAAGAAATGATAAAAGGAGAAATTCAATTTGTCAACTGGACAAAGTTTATTTGGTCGAAAACGTTTCGCAGCTCATCCGCGCTGCTTCGTCAGTTCTGGTTAGAGTGCTGGTTAGACACTGCTTATATCTAGCTGCAGGGAGGAGCTCACTACACTGAAATTATTCTGAAACTATCTCAACTATTTGTTTTTGAGTTTCTGTCTTTTGTTTTTCCAATTTCTCTGGCGTCTTGTTTAGCATACCCATTCAACCCCTAACGACTGTTTTCACACCTCTGGCCCTGACCTGGCTGCCCTATTGTTTCCTTTGTCTGTTTTGACTTCGGTTTGAGAATGGAATTATATATGGGAGACAAGTTATGTTTGACTCCCCCATTTCTGGGATACAAGCAGTGTCTAACCAGCACTCTAACCAGAACTGACGAAGTAGCGCGGATGAGCTGCGAAACGTTTTCGACCAAATAAACTTTGTCCAGTTGACAAATTGAATTTCTCCTTTTATCATGGATTCTGCCTGGACGACTGAGGGATTCTTCACGCATTACAAGAAATATTACGTTACAGTGGTTTAAAATGTGTGAAAAGTCCCTCAGTCGTCCAGGTAGAATCCATGATAAAAGGAGAAATTCAATTTGTCAACTGGACAAAGTTTGTTTGGTTGAAAACGGTTCGCCGCTCATCCGAGAGGCTTCGGCAGCTCTGGTTATTGTACTGGTTAGACACTGCTTATATCTAGCCGCCGGGAGGCACGTCCTACACTGAAAAAGCTCTGAAAATGATCCCCCCCTAATCTGTCTCTTTGTTTTTCAAATTACTCTGGCGACTAGTTACTAGTTCAAAATGTTTTAGTGGTTTAAAGTTTTAGAAAATTGCGTTTTCCCCCATAAATTGTATTGTAAAAGCATTGTATTGATTGCAGATGTATGAAATAGACATATGATTTACTATATGACTGATATATGACTGACTGGCTGGACTTTGGTGGTCCACCTGCTTAAAATCTTCATTGGAAATTCAGTTTTAAAGTAAATGGTCAATGGTCACAGCGCTTTTCCACCTTCAAGGCACCCAAAGCGCTTTACAACAAGGAACCACTCACCCATTCACACACCAGTGTACGCAGACACTGGGGGCGAGGTAGGTTAAGTGTCTTGCCCAAGGACACAACGGCAGCATTCATCTGTGGGAGCTGGAATACCTGCCAACCTGTGGGTCAGTGGATCTGACCGCTTAACCACTGATGTTTCTTATGTCAAGAGCGGGATTTGAACCGCCAACCTTTGGATCAGTGGACAAACACTCTACCAACTGAGCTACTGCCGCTAGTTAGTTGCTAGTGCATACATAACTAGTTAGACAGATTTATACATATTTCTCCTTTGATGGTTTGAAAATTTGGTAGCATATAACTTTGTGCTAAGTCTTTTTAAAATGTATTATACTATTTTAACTCATCTCCTACATTGTTGTACCCAGAAAGAACATTGTCTTCTCCTGAGCTTCTGAACCTCCGCCAAAGTTAATGGAAAAATATTGACCGTTCCACCTCTCATTAACAGTGAGTACATTACAATGCTGGATGCTACCAACACTGAGAAATGTCATGTCGAGGTGAAATGTAATCTATTGTTCCAAACTAATTCCAGTTCATAATAAAATAATAGGCTTTACAAAGACAGGAGAGGAGTGCGCAGTTGTTCCTAATTACACAGCGCTGCCTTATCTCCTGGGCTGTACCTGTGTGGCAGGTGAGGGAGTGCGCACAGATAGCAGCAGCTCTGAACCGGGCCAGGAGTTAAGACCAGGCCAGAGCCCATCCTGCACACAGATTAGCCTAGCGCATTTATCAGCCCTTGTAAATGACTGGCCAGTGTAGTTAGTGCCAGCCTGGGCTACTGGAACAAGAGGCTTAAGATGTTATCAGTGAGAGCGGCGCTGCAGGCACTCTGAAGATTATAAAGCATGCACGAGACAGTAGGAAAAGTGTTGACAAACAACTGGGGGTTATTAAACCTTAATTATATGCTAAGCTAATACACTCTCTGACCCATAGACACAAAGCTTAGGAGACCTGGGGGCCTCCGAGTCCCTTTATCAAGGTCAGAAGTCATCAGTTGTGTTTGATTGGCTCGGGGCGCTGCATCACATTAGACAATGAGGATCAGGACTTTGCTCTTGTCTGCCACTGTTTACAGCAAGAGTCCAAAAGTCCAAGGTAAACAAAAGGCTTTCATTTTCTATCACAGAACAGAAGACAGTGAAGAACAAGAGTCGTAATGTTATACTATCCAAGACGCAAATTACATGCTGGACAATTATCAAGTAGTTTTGTCCAAGACTTTTCTTTACCTCAGCCCCCTTTCACATTGACAGTCCTTTCTTTGTAGAGTTTGCCTGTTCTCTCTGTGTCTGTAGATTGGTTTTCTCTGGATACCTCCAAAAAACAAAAACTTATAGCCAGTGTAAGTCATGGCAAATAAACCACAGAACCATGTATTGAATGAATTGGCTCAATAAAATTAAAAGTGTAAAATGCTTTAAAATTTTTGGACTCGATCTGCTTCCGAGATAAAAGTGGCTAAATCTCATTTATATGGATAAGATGAACTGGAAATCAATTGACAACTGTGCTGTTAGCTAATGTATTCAAGATATTTAATGATATAATAATAATATAGATTATACATTGATATATGTTAAAACTCTAGAAATATTAAATTGAATGTATTTGAATATGCAGACAGGCTTTCAGATAGAACTGGTTTCTTGTAGACAAACTGTACCTTCTGATAAACTACAGTTTTTGCCTTATTTTGCATAAATTTCCTATTTTGACCCAATACTATATCTTGGAAACTATAGCCAATCAGCACTTCTGATTTACTTTTTCTTTATTAGTGACTTAAACCAAGAAAAATTTCATTACTTTTGTTCTGGAAGCATTTTGCTTGTAGACCAGTGTAATTAGAGGCAAACAGCACTCAGCAGTCTCATTTTAACCCTAAGAGCTGCTTTCACTATATATCTGTACTAAGGCTAAACACATTCAACTTTATTATGGAAGAATTGTGTACCACACATCACATGTTGTGTACAGAAGACTATAGTCCAATACTAAATACATATAGAATTTCCAAATTTCTTTACTCTTCCTCCTCAACACATGTCTAACACAGCCTTCCTGATCTTTTGACTTCTAATTCTGACCATTTTCTATCACAAAATCATATAAAACAGTAGTGTTTTCCAGTTACATTCAGAAAGCTGTGTGGATAGAGATTACCCTCATTCGCACATATGCTGTGAGACCAGAGCGGGGAGACATGGCTGTACAGATAATTAGCTTTACTCTCAAGGATTACTCTCACAACAACAAAACAACAATTGGAATTTGTAAGACTTTAGGCTACGAGATTAAAGACTTGGAGCACCACTTAAACTTTTAGTAATGTGAGATGCAAAGAGTGGAAGAGAAAACAAAAAAAATAAAGTTGAGGCAAATGTATCTTAAAAGAGAAATGTATACTTCAAACTTTCAGAAGCAGTGGAGACTCTTCCAGATCTTGATCCAGGAGGACGGGACTTTTTTTTCCTGGTAATTTTATGATGGGATGGCAAACTATTGTGCATTAGTAGTAGGGAAAACTGGAGCACCTGAAGGAAACTTATGAGAACATTCAAACTTCACACAGAAAGGACCCACTCTCTCTGGAAGTCAACTGCTGACCTTCTTGCTGTGAGGTGGAAGCCCTAACTGCTGTGTCATTAATTCTATAAAGTAACAACAATACAACTGTGCTACTTTGTTGTGACCAGCTTTTGAGTTTTCTTCAAAGTTAGCCATCTTCACGCTCACCGGCAGCCGCTCAATCCCCAAGTTGGTGCTTCATCACTGGGCTTCTGCCGTGACACCACCTGCCTCTGTGCTGAAGGTGAACACTGGCAGAATAGGGCCATACACGAGATGAAAGCGGGCGCAGATGGAAAAAAAAAAAAACACAGCTTTTGGGAATTTCTACAAGATTACATTTGCCCTTGTACCTTTTCGCCCTCCTCACTGCAACCTACTTCAAATAATCCTGCCACGTACTGGAGATACTGTGCGCTACTTGTTAACTTTTACTTGTACTGTGCCATTGAAAAGGTTGCAAAGTCTAGTCTGAGGTGGTGCCCTGATCTTGTAATAACCTGGTGGACAGTTTGTAGATGTTCGGCACAGGTCAGAGGATAGGGGGGTTAGATTGGTGTTAAATGGGATGTTTTGGAGGGTGTCACAGTGCAAGGACTTGTTCGTAGACATACAATGGGTCACTGCATTCAATACACTGCAATGCAACAACAGTGTTCGCCAGGGCAGAGTTGATAATACGACTTTTGAGTTTCTGAAAACTGATTTTTAAACATACCAAAATATTGGTATGTTTATATCTTGTTTATATCTTGTTTTCAAATTCAGAAAGGCTTTAGAAAATGTAATAAATATATATGTGATTTGACTTGTTTGATTGACCCCTAAAAAGGAAAGCCATAAAAGGATTTGGACACTAGACAAATTTACATGAAATTTAGAGTTACTTCCTGAACTTTGAAATTTTGCGTCTGATAAAGATAGTTAAAGTTTAAACAAATAGCATAACTGACTGAAAATTATGGTATTTCAGTTAGTACATTGGGTAACACTTTCATTACAACAAATAAACAGAATTGGTGCCAAAACTAACTCTTGCAGTGTTCCATTAACCAGTTATTGATACTTGGCAGCTGATATCATTAACATTCCCTGGGGGCATGATGCAAACTGTAGTCTCTGCTCTGTCTGAAGCTCTGTTATTTAAGTTAGACTTTAATCTACTGTTAAACAAGTCTCTCTCAAATAGCATTACAGTCGCAATATAGCTAGCATTAGCCATCAGTTTTGTTTTCAGTTAGTCACTGTCTTTTTGCTGAAAATGAAACACCTAAACAGGAACATGAACACTCATATTGATCACCCTGCTTCTGAAAATCTGTTGTTTTAATCCTTTATGTTCTATCTTTTAAAAATTTGGCAGTGTTTACTATTGTGTGCATTGTGTCACGATGATATCTTCTGAACATTATACCAGACACATACATGCAGAACACCCCCAGCGTGATGTCACTCCAAAGTATCAATAATGTGCATAGTGGTACATACTTTACAAATTTAAAATAAATACAGCTCTGGAAAAAAATAAGAGACCACTGTCAAATTATCAGTTTTTCTGATTTTACTACTTATAGGTATGTGTTTGGGCAAAAGGAACATTTATGTTTGAGTGTATAAACTACTAACAACATTTCCCTCAAATTCCAAATAAAAATATTATAGTTTAGAGCATTTATTTGCAGAACATGACAAATGGTAAAAATAACAAAAAGATACATGTTTTCAGAGCTCAAACAATGCAAAGAAACAAGATCAAATTCATTTTAAAACAACATAATACTAATGATTACAGTTAAGAAGAGTTCAGAAATCAATATTTGGTGCAATAAACCTTATTTTTAATCACAGCTTTCATGCGTCTTGGCATGCTCTCCACAAGTCTTTCACATTGTTCTTGGTTGACTTTATTCCACTCCTGTTGCAAGAACTGAAGTAGCTCAGCTTTGTGTTTGTGTTGGAATTCAACAGACGCTGGAATGGAATGGCTGTAATACATGTAGAGATGCTGATTTCAGAAAAAAAAACACAGTGGTCTCTTATTTTTTTCCAGATCTGTACACTCAAATATACTTTTACAGAAATAAGTTAATTACGTTCAATCTAAAACATTATTGTACTCAGTCTTCCAAAGTATTTCTTGATTGTTCTTGTGAAACCTAGCCACATACAATGAACAATTAGAAGCTGGATTTGAACGCGTGACTCACAATTGCCCCTGTAACAACTATTTAGCAATATGTTGATTGTTGCTAGCTGACAACCTTGTATTATACAATAATCAGTGCCTTTTCTTCTTAATTGCCTAAATTACAGTCTAATTATATGATACTGGTATTTTAATGCAATGTTTCCTTTTGCTTTGCCCTCTGCTGAACTCCTATCCACGATCTCACAGCCATTTTCTACAATTACCTCCTCACTCTGACATGTGTAATTGCGCACCTTAAACAATGTTTGTTGATACGTTATTTTTTTTTTCCACTTTATTGGATTAATAAAGACAGTCAAGTTAGAACAAGACCAGAGAGAACAGGTAGCTTCTTGAGTGCCTATTTTTAGCCCAGATCATAAATGTATGCTCTGTTTGCTATTCATTTCATAATTGTTACTTATAAAACCTGAAGAAGTAAAAGTAGAGTAAAAAGTAAAGTAAAAGTTATTATTTCATGCATGCAGAATGGTTGGGTAACTTGCCTTTCCACCGTTAAGGGAACAAGACTGAACATGACTTTTCAACAACAAGACTGCATCCCCTGTATTTGAACAGTAATGCTTGATAATTAGACAAATTATAGGCTTTATAGTTTCTTGAGAATTATAATTACTAACTGCCATGTGTCAATAATAATAATGCATCAGATTTATGCTTTTACTTTTAAGTAAGGCCGGGCCTGGTTAATAATAATTAATAATAATTCATAGCATTTATAAAGACGCTTTACAGTTCATTGTTCATTCACTCCACACTCAGTGGTGGTAAGCTACTATTGTAGCCACAGCTGACAGAAGCGAGGCTGCCAATTTGTACCATCGGCCCCTCCGACTATAACTATCACTCACACACACCACTTACATACGAGGCAATGTGAGTGAAGTGCTTTGCCTAAGGACACAATGAAAGTTTTTGCGACTGGCGCCCCACTGTGGCACCTGATTTTCCCAGTGGCTTCCCATTCAAGTACTAACCATACCATCTTGTCAAAGTCTGATCCCGTCAGATCTCAGAAGCTAAGCAAGGCAGGGCCTGGTTAGTACTTGGATGGGAGACCACTGAGAATTCATATATGTATATAAATATATATATATATATATATATATATATATATATATATATATATATATATATATATATATATATATATATATATATATAAATATATATATATATATATAAATGCTATGAATTATTATTAATTATTATTATTAACCAGGCCCGGGCTTACTTCTGACGTGATCAGGCTTTGACAAGCAGGTATGGCCACAATACTGTGTAATGCACGAATCATCCTGCAACAGTTAAACCACATTCTATTTCACTACTCGACAGCCATCACCGTGTAGTCCCTCCATAACCTGGACCCCACCTACCTCTCTGAGCTCCTCCACCACCACACCCCCACTTGTGCTGCCAACCTCCTGGCTCCCCCCACCAGGACTAAACACAAGACCTGGGGGGTCTGGGCCTTCTCTGCTGCTGCCCCCATCCTCTGGAACTCCCTGCACAAACACACAGAGACTCATGTCTCTCCCCATGTACACTCCCCATGTTTAAAAAAGCCCTGAAAACCCATGACTTTAAAACCACCTTTCATTAACTGTCTTATTTCTTTTGTTTGCCTTTGTTTGTCTCGTCATGTAAAGTGTCTTTGAGTATCTTCAAAAGCACTATACAAGTGTTATGTATTATTATTATTATTATTATTATTATTATTATTATTATTATTATTATTATTATTATTATTATTATTATTATTGTTGTTATTATTATAGCAGGTAAATAAATGCTCGACTGCTCTGAGAATGTAAGGTCTGCATTCATAGCACAGCTCCTCATTGTTTAATGCTCACTTAACCATGTAATGCTTTCAGATGTGTATTATAAAATACTGAATAACATTCTAATTGTATTGTAATTTCCAATATGCAGATAGATAAAATACTTCCTTCTATATAAATCTCCTTCTACAAAATGTACATAGGATTATACGTAGGATTGTATGTAGGATTATTATTATTATGTACTCACACTTTGTACCTATTTCCACCAGTGCTCATATTTTATGACAGATGTCCTTCTTGGAGTAACTCTTGTGAAATAACCCAGGTTTGGGACAACTAATACACATAGGCCTAGTTCAATGCATTTTATTTTATTTATTTACTGTGATTTTTAAATTGTATTTATTTTTTTGGATACCCCAGACTTAAAACTTTTTTATTACACAAAAAGATTTGTTATATTGACTACTTAATGCAGTATAGTAATTAGATGTACTTTATTGGGACCACTATATGCTTGTAATATATAGTCCAAATTCCCTGCAGCCTTTTGCACACAGCCCCTCGTGCTTCCCATTCCACGGCAACATGAAACAAACCAGAGAGCAAGCAATTTTATTGTTCAGTGATATCTTTAATTGTGATGAGGAGGGATTATGCAGATTTGAGTAAGCCTCCCTGACAGGACATATTTGAGAGTGAATGGGCCGTAGAACAGGAGTCTGTGTCAGTGGAGGGGGCTTAGTGCACAGTCTAATCCTGAGTCAGGGGATCCCTCATTTAGCCTGAGCCCTCCTGATGTGCAATGGGCCACAATTACAGCCACTCACAAAGACAAAGCCAGCGCACACTCTGTGACTAAGTGTCGTAAAGATATTGCTTTTATCTATATGACTTCATCCACTAGTGTAGCCCGGCCAGTGGCATGGAGCTGAAACCGTTAAAACATTGTTGACCAAATGATTGAATCATAACTTTATATAGGCTATATTTAGATTTTTTTCTAGGTATTTATTATTACAATACAACAAACATAAAGCTGTGTTTTACATTTTGTTAAAAGTAAATATATATGAACCCAACTTGTATAAATTGGAGTATGATTTTTGAGTAATTGTGAGTACAGGGATGTGGGCAGAGAAAGTGAAAACAGAATTTTTTGAATGCTCAAGGCTCAGATGCAGGACAATTTGGGCTTACTCATGTATGATTCTATCCAAATACATCTTATTGCAAGGGAACACAGGTATTCCCCTTTAAGGACAGGAAAAACAAAGTGATCAACTATATAAAGTCTATTTTTACATAAGCCTCATGATTCACCATATGAGAAGCCATTGCTAGCGGCCTATAGGAAGTACAGGTGGAAATAACTTCTTCCACCTTGCTGTTTCAAACTAATAGAAAATCCATCTAAAATAATTGAAAAGTTACAGTTCATTTTACATTTATTTTACCATACTGTTTGTGCATTTCTTTAAATAAAAACTTGACATCAGTTGTTTGGCCCTCTGACAGTACATATTGAATCTTTGAACACACACCTTGCATATCCATTTCAATTTCAGAACACTTCTCTATTGTACTGCCTTGACGGAACAATATCTTGCTTCTTTCTTTCCATTTTTCTTTGCAAAATCCGTTTTCACCAACTTTTGTGCTGCATTGTCTGTTTTTATCCCCTGACGCACTGAGACTGACTTGTGTCCAATTGCATTATGCGTCTATCTTTTCAATATGCCGTCTTTGAGCAAAACTAAAACAAAAACTGTGAAATAGAGAAATAAAAGAACGTAGCGATGACTTTGGAAGATAAACTAAGACTTAGCGCTAATTACAGCTGGAGGTCAGTTTGGCAAATGCATTTTCAAACAAGCCACTGGTGTTTCCCATACAATCTGGAGCAGTCACACTCCTTTAATACCCTGAATAGGCAATTTCGCAGCGCGTGTGCAGAGAAAGGAGACATGAAAAGTTGTGAAGAATTGATGATGGACTCTTTGAGACTGAGCACGATAAAATTGACCATGAAATGTGGAGCTCAGAGTTAAATTGGCTGGAAGAAAAGCGGGCGGAGGTGTGGGGTAGGATCACAGAGGCGGCCGTGTGTTTGCGAACGCTCTGCTCGATGTGGACACTGTCTAATGGGTAATTAAAAGAGACAAAGGAGCTAATGGAACGGAATGTTAGCACTGGCTCTGATCACTGGGGGGGTTATGTGCAGCTCTTCTATGTGTTTTTCAGTGTGCAATGTGGCGTCACTGCTATGGCTACGAGGGAATGGTAAATTAGTGGATACAGTGTTTTGTTTTGTTGATATAGAACAGCAGTGGCTCTAGTGCTAGCTGTTGGTGAGTGGCTGGTGCTGGTCAGACGGGCCAGTGCAGACAGACAGACTCAAGTGTCTAAGTTTAGAATAAGGCTGAACGATTTGGAGAAAAATATTTACTTGCGATTTGCGATTAATGTGTAAGAATAGGATTCTTCTGAAATATGAACTTACAAACTAATCCAAGAATCACATTTCAGAATATGTTTGTGCAGATCTAAACTACAGGGTTAGCAGTTTCTATGCAGAATAAGAAATAAGGATATTTGGTTGTCTGTGGAGGAAATTATGGTCTTTAAAAAACTGATTGCGATTAGCCTTCCCTAGTCCCTAGTCCAGAGAGCTTCACTAGTATCTCAGGCTGCGTCCCATTTCTCTGTCTTATCCCTTCGTCTTTACCCCTACCCCTTGGTTTTGCGCGTTCATGTGAGGGCAAGGGGTGTCCCGATTCTAATTTTGATCAAGGGCTGGAGCCACGACCGAGGGCTACATACCCCTTGAAACGAAGTAAGCTCTTGACCAGACTTGGAACGAAGGGGTACGCCTACAAGCTTAGGCAGGTTTTGGGATCAGGATGGCAGCGTCACATCGACCAGCCAAAGAGTCTCATAAATGTATTTTCAGCAGTTGTAATTACTGATTAACAGTTTAGCATGGTTTACAATTATGACGCTTATGTTCTGTTTAGCCGACGTTATCGTTTTCTCGAACTTTCATGTATAAACAAGCTAGTTCTTTTGTCGAGCTGAGGTACCCGATAATCCTTGACATTTGTTTACGTTTGTTTGCGTCAATTGTTGTTGCCTTATGTTACATAGTGCAACTTTAACAATATGACATAGAGAACCTTTGAGTACATTGCAAAGAATCCTGGAGAGCCATGATACATTTTGCGGATCTATTGTGTGCTATTTATTGGTTGTTATAGCCTATAACAACCAATAAATAGCACACAACAGATGGCTTATATAACTTATAGGCGACCTTCTGAGGACCTTTTGCTGTGTAAAAGGCCCATATTACACAATTTGGAGTTGTGTTTTGTTTCATTCACACATGTTTAACACACAAACTCTACATATTTAGGCTGGGTTCTTCACTTAAATGAAAAACACTCTGTTCTACCTTATGATTTCATGTGGTAATACAGTAAGTGCATGTGTTTTTAAACTCCATAAACTCCACACTCCTTCACTCAAATCATTCGGACAATCTCAGCCCTGAAATTCCCAATCTCTACTGAACAAAAGCTAAAAGGTCATTTAACATGAAAACTACCGCTCTGTGACATCATGTAGACCGACGACTAATAAAGGATTACTCAAACACGTGTGAATGAAACAAAACACAACTCCAGGTATGTTTTTGATGATTCTAACATGGCTATAAGCTCACGAGTCAATTTTGCTTCATATAGGCTCTTTAGTTTATGAATTTATTTCCATCATTTTAAAACTCATGGATGTGTGGTCCACATTTTCGTAGTAGTCATTGTCAATATCTGCTGTCAGCTTGGCCAGTCATGACCAAAATCTTACCCATTTGACTATACAATCATCTGAGTCCTACTGAAACGCTGCTTGCACATTTCCTGATTGACAAGGTTATTCATTTGACTTTCCATTCACCATCTACATCAAAGATTCTGGGTCTGCGTCTCTGGCCTCTGGTTTGGAGTGGGGACCTCTCTGTGCCTCATGGTTATAGAGAACAAAGACTTTGAAAACCTTACACTATTAACTAGAATCACCAAAACCAATTGTATTCTATTAGCTTTCAAATAACACTGTGGAACCGACTATATAGGGCTATTCCGAGCCAGCCGGAGTTCCCATTCACGACCATGAAATTCGCCCACTCGGAAACAGTGAAAACAATTCTTGCTGGTATACACATTTATTGAATTTAATTGCCTTTGGTCACCCCGGCTTATAGCGAGAGCATGCGGGCATCTCTTCTGATAGAAATTTTATTGTTCGACTTAAGAAATTCTGTCACATGAAGAAAAGAAGAAGCAATTTTTTTTTTAAATCTGCGTTGTAATGTTGTTTCCTCATCAAAAACATACCTTGAGTTGTGTTTTGTTTCATTCACACAGGAGTTCTCACAAACAGAAAACACTTCTGATGTCATGTGGTAATACAGGAAGTGCTCCACTGTGTCCACTTTGTTTTTAAACTCCAAACGCCTTCACTAGAACCATTTGGATCATTTCAGCCCTAGAATTGTCAATCTCTACTGAACAAAAGGTAAAAGATAGCTGTTCACAGGAAAACTACCACTTCATGACATCACAAGGTGGAACAGAGCTTTACTCAAACATGTGTGAATAAAACATAACACAACTGCGTATTTTATTGATGAGGTAACAACATGGTTAAATGTTCACAAGAGTATTATTTTTACATAATATAGGACTTATATTATGTAAACTTTTGGTTGCGGGTCCGTCACCTTCTTGTTTCTACGGATATGTCATTGCTCTGCCTGGAATGTTCCACAGTATGACATTAAACAGTGCTACCTTTCATTTATTCCTTCACAGGATCTACCAAAACAGGCACTCTGATTGTGACTGGGATCGCCTCTCCACAGATCTAGAACGGTTTAATGCCATACTGTGAAACATTCCAGACAAAGCAAAAACATCAATATGGAGAAAAGCATTTGACGAATCCTCCACCAGAAAAGTTACACAATGCACCTTTAATAACAACCGTGAAATTCGCCATCTCGGAAACAGGGAAAAACAATTGTTGTTGGTACGTGCGTTTGTTGAATTTAATTGTGTTTGGTCACTCACAACATTTGGTTTGAACCAAATTGCCACAAAGCTCAAAGCAAGACCTTGCCGGCATCTCCAATGATAGAAATTTTATCGTTCGACTTAATAAATTTTGTCACTTGAAGAAAAAAAAAAAGAAAAAAGTCAAGCAAATTAGGCTTCGCAAAGTGTGGGCTGAAAAATGTTATCTTTGGGGCCATCCTTTGCGTTTCAATAGCACATAGAAAACTCCACTTTCTTTCTTCTCGTCTCCCTCCCATATCTCTCACTCGCTCATGAATGATTTATATGTGTCTTGTTATCTGCAGTGATTTCTATAGACCCCGGACGCTTTCACCAAGACATTTGTGGCGTAATTGTTAATTTTAATGCCATAATGGCTTCAGATGGGAGCCCAGATTAGACATTTATTACACAATTAAATGAAACATACTCAAGAATCACAAAAGGCCTCCGTAATTATTTCAGGACCATTAATAAAACGGGCATTAAATTATATTGGACACAAAAGAGAAGCGAAATAGATTTCCATTAGAGCAATAGCGGCGCAGAGTAAAGGGGTAATAGATCTAGCCTCAATTCACTCAGAAATTAATTGTTGCCTGGCCTATTTCAGCACACAGTGGAATAAGTGAATGAGAAGAAGAAGAAGGAGAAGAAGAAGAAGAGAGTTGGTGGCCGAAAGAGAGGGGAGTGAGGGCTTGTGATGGCGCTGTATGCAGAGGCGACATTAAGAGGCTGAGATAAAAAAATAAAGAAAAAAAAATCTTTTGTTTGACCGGCTACAATGGACGCTCTATTCAACGGAGAGGCAGAGCAATTTCAATGGGGTCCACCCTCCATACTGAGGTGAGAGCTGGAGGGAGGTCTTGCTTCTTTATAAACAGCCCGAGCTCAACACTATACCTGCACTCACAGCTAACGCGAGAAAATGGAGATGAAGTGGAGAAGCCGAAAAACACATGAAGTCCTATCAGCGCATATCTGAGTGTGAGACAGTTTGAGTTTCGGGCGTGACAGTAGCTCAGTTGGTCAAGTGTTTGTTCACCGGTCCACTAGTTGGCGGTTCGCATCCCGCTCTTGACATACACATCACTGTTTGAGCATAGATATCAGTGTGTCCTTGGGAAAAACACTTCACCCACTGTGTCCCTAGTGTCTGCATACACTGGTGTATGAAAGTGTGTGTGAAACAGTGAGTGGGTCCTTGATTTAGGCTACGTTTATATGATGACGGTCTGAACAGAAGACTCAAAAGTGGCGTCGTGTCTTCACTTTTTATTCCGAGTTTAGACAAGCATTTTCAGGAGGAAATCTGCGTGCATACGGTGACGCAAAAGTGTGTGGAATTCGATTGAGTATGCATGCCAGGCAGCTAGGTGGTGCTGTGATACATTATCACTGTGTCCGCGTGCATGCGTAGAATCTTCCTTCTTCTCATCTGTGCCGGGAAAAGCAAAACAAAACATGGCTACCGGCAGCAAAAAAAAATATTGTATGGTCAGACCAAGAAGTTCAACTATTGCTTCAGACCACGTTAGACTACAAAGCAACGAAGGTGCAACACGGTGTGGACTGGGAGTCCTGCCAAACAAAGTACACTGATATATGGACCAATGTGACGTAAACGCGTATGCGACATCAGCAGTGCATCTTGGGCAGTGTAGACAAAAACGCTACAGTGGAACTTATTCAAGTTTTCCACTTTCAAGGGCAGTTTCAGTTTTTTGCGTTTTTAAGACCGCAAAGCGCCATTACCATTTAAACGAAAGGCACTTCCGATAAAATATTTTGTCGTTTTTACCCGTAAGTGTTCTTGTGTAAACAGGCCCTTAATGTGCTTTTTGTGCTCTGTATAAAAATGTGATTGAGTATTTTTGTTTATTTAAAGGACAGCGCATGATAATGAATACCAGATTTATCTAAAAGCTAGTTGACTGTAGTCCCAATGAACAGGGATATGCTGACATAGGTGTATTATCATGATATTAAAATCTTGTCCATATGGTCTTACGCTGGGTTTACAGTAACTGCTGGGCAGGTTCAGCGCCTATTTTGAGCAGGTTACATGCCAATTTCCTGTTACACCAACTATGACTGGGTTCACATGATAACATGTATATCTAATGACCTGAAAACCACTTCAGACTGCTGTGGTGTCCAGGAAAAATAAACTTCTTGACCCACACCTGACCTAGAATTATACTCACCCTTCACCAAGGTTAGTGTGGCAGGGCACACTGATTTTAAACACTATGTAAGTCTTGCGGGATCCATCCAAGTCCCCTATCGCACCGCGTTTGACGTCAGTGTGAATCCAGTTTAAGTAAACATATACTTTCATTTTTGTCTGATTTTTCAGATTTTTGTTTGAGTACCTCCTAAAATGTGTAGTCAAAGTCAAAGTCAAAGTGTACTTTATTGTCAATTCACTATGTAACAGGCATTACACAGAGGACTGAAATTGTGGCTGACCAGACACCAAATGTGCAATTTAAACTAAAAACACACACACACAAACACAAACACACAGTTATACTCATGGACTTGAAGTGTATAAAGACATCAACAATAAATAAGACATAAGACATACAGGTAAACATATACGCTTCAACAAGAAGGAAAGTTCGAGATAGCTCTTAGCTGGTGTAGGTAAAAATGAAATGTGCAGTATGTAAGGTGCAATAAGTGAAGGTGCAAATTGTAAAGTGCATGGACATCAATGTGTCTAAGATTGTAAACCTAGTGTGCCTAGTTTCAATACTAGTTTAGTGTTAATAAATTTGGTATCAAAGTTGAAAGTTCAAAGTCAGTTTTATTGTCAATTCTACCATATGTGTTCGGCATACAGTGATTCGAAATGTCGTTTCTCTCTGGCCAAGTAGTGCAAAAAGACAGTATACAAAATACAATGTAAAGACAAAACAAAAACTTCTAAGACAAAAATATAAAATCAAAAGAATAAATAAATACCTATTTACAGATGTCCAAAATGTGCAGTGTGCATCCAAGATGTGCAATGGAAGATGCAGCAGTGAAATGTGCAATAATGTGCAATAGAATGTGCATTGAAAGTAAAGATAAAAATAAATGGTATCGATATTTAACCCTGTGACAGAGGCTTTCCAGATATGAAGGAAATAATTCTTAGACTTTGATGTGATAAAAAACAGGAGAAGAAACTAAAGTGCTTATTGAGAAAAAAATCTAACTGAATAGTCTGAATGAATACGCATACGTTTGACTTTTAGAAGTGTTCATGTCCTTTTGCAATCTTAACAATTCAGTATGATCTCAGCCTATTTCATGTAATACAATCCCACAGTATAGACACTCTTCATTTGGTAGAGATAGGATTGTCAAACATATCCACTGACAATTACCAAACGCAATATCCTGCACTGAAATTCAAATTGATTGTTCAAAGTATCAAAGTACTTTCTATCACTAACCTGCAAGTGTAGTACAAGCATTGTGGTAGACTAAAAACAGCTGACAAAATGAACAAGGGATCAGGAAAATCAGTTTTAATAAATCATTGCTCTATTTTGTGAAGTCATGAATTACCCAAACGCATTTTCTGCACAGGGAGCTGATTGGGGCAGTTAGCGCACATCAAAGCTCCAGTGTATATGGCAGAAGCTATTTCCAATGGCACCTCCAAATTGAACTGTCTTTTGAACCTTTGCTCTCCGGAGATCCTCCATGAGAGCGTTAAAGTAATGGGAACTCCTATCTCACAAGACGGGGACAGATCATTCAGCAAAATTAATTAATCATCCATTTCAGATGTAGAATTGTACGTCTGGTTTTCAAAGTGAGTTTTTTCTTCCATTTCTGTAGGTTTTCTTGTGCTAGTGTATGGACTTTTGCTTGAGCCTTACAAGTTTGTGAGTGGTTGCTTGTCTGGGAAAGGACGTACCATCAATATGGCACTGTGGGTAAACAAAACGCACAGACTGGGCACAAAAGGGCGCTGATGGATGTGTAGAATTGGCTCACATCATAAGTCTGGCTCTGTGGAATATTGATCGCGCAGTGTTGCTTTCAGTTCAGCTTGGAAATTATACTTTACTTTGCAGAGTAGTTTTCAGACGCCATAGTTTTATGACTACTTGAGTAATATTTTGTTTGAAGTGACTCTTATTTGAGTAAAAGTTTTGGTTGCTTTTCTCACTGTGAGTAAGCGCCTGTTTACATGAGAACGCTTACGGGTAAAAACGACAAAATATTTTATCGGAAGTCCCTTTCGTTTAGATGGTGACGGCATTTCGGGGGCTTAAAAACGCAAAAAACTGGACCTGCCCGCCAAAGTAGAAAACTTGAATACGCTCCGCCGTAGCGTTTTCGTCTACACTGCCCAAGATGCAAAACTCTGGTCAAATCTGCTGACGTCACGTATGTGTTTATGTCACATCAGTCCATATATCAGTGTACTTTGTTTGGCAGGACTCCCAGTCCACACCTTGTTGCGCCTTCGTTGTTTTGTAGTATAATGTGGTCTGAAGCAATAGTTGAACTTCTTCGTCTGACCACAATTTTTTTTTTTTTTTTTTGCTTCCGGTAGCCATGTTTTGTTTTGCTTTTCACGGCGCAGATGAGAAGAAGGAAGATTCTACGCTTGGGCACGGACATAGTGATAATGTATCACAGCACCACCTAGCCGCCTGGCATGCATACTCAATCAAATTCCACACACTTTTGCATCACCGTATGCACGCAGATTTCCTCCCGAAAACACTCGTCTAAACGCGGAATAAAAAGTGAAGACGTGATGCCACTTTTGCGTCTTCTGTTCAGACCGTCATCATATAAACATAGCCTAAGTCTACAAGTGAAAAAGATTTGCGTTAACAATATTATATGTACATTGCATGTATTTCTCATATGCATTTTTACTTGTTTTTACTGAAATTCTGAGAGGCCTGCACAAGAATGTGTATGGACTTTTGTGTGTGCAAAAACATACACTAGTGGTACCCCTACCAATGCAGGAGAAGAGCATCTGGCATTAAAATAATTTGTAAGTTATACCCTATAAAAAGTAAAGGGACACTTCTTTAAAGGTAAGATTTTGATTTTAAATTCCATAAACTTTAAACCTATCTGTGTACCCAAATTCGAACATTAACATCCTGATTTATTCTTACAGTATTTTCCACACTATAAGGCACACCTAAAAGCCTTCAATTTTCTCAAAAGCCAACAGTGCGCCTTATAATCCGATGCGCCTTATATATGGATCAATATTGGTTAATCATGGCTACCGTAGTCAGCCACTACTGTAGCTTCTATTCTATGCGCCTTATAATGCGGTGCACCCTATATACAGTAAGAAAACAGTTTTAAAGGCAAATTAACGTTTTTTTTACAATCTGAGCCTTCTTTCGGCAATAAAACAAGTAGTTTTACTCACCCATAGCATTTTTCTGTCAATTGGAGCAGTATCGCAGAACTTATGTTGAGCCGTTCTGTTCTAGTAATGATCCCGTATCCGTTAACATGGTGCTGTATCATATGCTTGGGGCATTACTTTGCGGTGTCCAAATAACACAAACTTTAGCACTTTTCAAATCATAGAAGCCCGATGTCTTAATGTAAGATTTCGTTTGAAGCAAAAGTGGCCTGTAATCCGAGATTTAGCCATAGTTTCGAGTAGATGAGGACGCCAGTGCGCATGCGCGGACTGTGCTATCAGCTCCCGGGACCCAAACATGAAACGCAAAGCTGAAAACTATGGATAAATCTCGGATTACAGGCCACTTTTGCTTCAAACGAAATCTTACATTAAGACATTGGGCTTCTATGATTTGAAAAGTGCTAAAGTTTGTGTTATTTGGAGACCGCAAAGTAATGCCCCGAATACAAATGCTAACGGATACGCTACAACATAACTTTCTTCAAACAGCTCCAAATGACACGAACGTGATATGGGTGAGTCAAACGACTTGTTTTATTACCGAAAGAAGGCTCAGATTGTAAAATAACGTTACTTTTCCTTTAAAATAGGCCATTCATTGAAGGTGCGCCTTATAATCCGATGCGCCGGAAAATATGGTAATTACAAAAACATTTAATATTATAATTTGGTGCTTTGGTTCTCAGGACATTTATCCAATCAGAATGAGCCTCACATGAGTCTCCTCACTAGTCTTCTCCTAAATCCTAGCACCTCATGAGTCAGTGCTAATACAGCCTTTGCAGCTCAGTGAGGGAATTCTGGAGCTTCTGAGCTTTCGCATGAGGCATAGTGTCATTTATGTTTTTGTTTTGGTTGTATCTGTGAAAAAAAGAAAAACTTTAAGCATGTAGGGATGTTAAAAATATCAATCTTAACATCAGGTTTAACAGTCCCACTTGGAATATGCTCTCCATGTGAACAGAGATGCCTGCTGTTAGAGGCAAATGATTTGCACTGATGAAACCCGACTGCAGGCTGTATGAAGATGTAATGAGTGAATGAACAGTGTCATAGGAAAAGGCTCATGTTTAAAAAATATATAAAAACACTTGAGGTTCTTAATTCATCTTCTCCAATCAGCACAGATGGTATTTAGTGGTGCACATCACCTGAAGGCCTACATGCCATTTAAGAACAAGGACACATTATCTACTACAGCTTCAAGTCAGCACATGATCTAATTACATGTCTGCATATAGCTCTGATTTGTGTTGTTTTAATTAACTTTGGAGGAAATGTCTCTTCTCTCTTGGGGCAAAAGAAATGAAATTATGATATTATGTGTGCAATATATAGTGGAATTAAAGCTCGGCATTTGAGGTTTTGAAGAGACAGGTGAGTGGTGACCATGAATGATGATGTCATCTTCTCGGGACGGACTGAGGCAAGGCTCCTGGTACAATCCTGACAGTTTGCAATGCTCTGATCTGAAGAGACCGCTGCAAAATTATTAATTTTTCTGATTTGACTACTTCTAGGTATGTGTTTGGGCAAAAGGAACATTTTTGTTTGAGTCTATAAACTACTGACATTTCCAACATTTCCCCCAAATTCCAAATAAAAATATTATCGTTTAGAGCATTTATTTGCAGAAAATGACAAATCGTCAAAATAACAAAAAAGATACATGTTTTCAGATCTCAAACAATGCAAAGAAACAAGATCAAATTCATTTTAAAACAGCATAATACTAATGTTTACACTTAAAGGTACAGTGTGTAGGATTCGTGGCGCATAGGTGGTGTAGGTACCATGCACTTCCTCTTTTGGCTACGGCAGACCTCGAGGGTCACCCGGGCGCGCCGTAGCGCCGACAGCTCGCGTACCCGCGCACGAACCGCGCGCCGCTGTATACTGTACATAAAACGTGGTTCCCCGTTCACTTTTTTTTTTTTTTTTCGCATGAAAACACACAATCCCGATCATGATTCATGACAATCTACACATCAAATGAAACCTTACAGTCTCCTCTTTTTGACTATGCAATTCATTTCCCTGCACAACAATCACTCCCCGAGCACATGGGGCTTTTATACAGAAAAGCACAAAACAAGGTTTGTTACTTAGCTTACCTTTGAAGGCTCTGTACAGGTCAAACTCTGTATTTCACCATAAACTTGGCCTCAATCTGTCCATAAGGATCCAGCGAATAAAATCCAGTAAAACAATTTAGTCCAAAATACGTCTTAGATCCATTACGAGTGTGATACAGCAGCATGCTTGTTTACACGAGGCTCCCCCCTTCCCCCCTCCCCTTCCCCTTCTCTCCTTCGCTCCCTCAGGCAGCGCGGCTGAGCAGCTGTTAGCAGGAGCCTCGGCGAAGGATGAGCCCAAATGTCCTTCTGCGGCTCTCGTATTCAAAATGGCTGCCTCTATATGGGGAAGATCCCCCTTTTATGTGACTATATCTAAGTCGAAAAGAATACTTTGATTTCATGATGGAAGTGAAAAGGCTTGGAAAACAATGTATTTTTGAATGGGTATCTTCAATTTCAGTAATTAACAGGTAAAAATCTTACACACTGTCCCTTTAAGAAGAGTTCAGAAATCAATATTTGGCGCAATAACCCTTATTTTTAATCACAGCTTTCATGCGTCTTGGCATGCTCTCCACAAGTCTTTCACATTGTTCTTGGGTGACTTTATTCCACTCCTGGTGCAAGAACTGAAGTAGCTCAGCTTTGTGTTTGTGTTGGAATTCAACAGACGCAGGAATGGAATGGCTGTAATACATGTAGAGATGCTGATTTTTTTTTCCAGAGCTGTATGATCAAAAACATTAATTTCTTTTAAAAAATGAGATCCGGTTCCAGCTGTTCACATTAAAGAATTAGCTGTATTAGGCTGTTCACTTGTAAACTTCCCCTTACGGCGGACCGCATCTGCCGTACACTTCCGCTAAAGGTTAACAGGCTAATACAGCTAATATGCGCGCAGTGATACGAGTGGAGAGAGGCAATATGCGAACGCAATCTACGCTGCTGGATGTTTCGTGGACAACTGTTTGGGACGCAAATATATGACCTTTCGGACAAATGTTTTGTTTTGAGAAGAAAAACAAGCTTTATTTCATGTTCCAGGGAAGTGACCCGACCTAATTACGTGGGCTCCAGAAAGCGAGCCGAACCGAGATCAGCTGAGAGTGTCAGAGGTAAGCCGGTGTCATCACACGTAACTTTTAGAAGGAAACCCACACAGATTAACATCAAAAAACCCGCACTATCCCTTTAAGGCTGAACCAACACAAGAATCAGTAAAGAATCAAAGTAGGCAGCACGAGTGAGAGCTTTGAGCACAAAAACATGAACGGATCCCATGAAGGAGCCAAAAGTCCCATCACTTTTGTCCACCAGTAAACATGTCCTAGGAGACTTGGTTAGATCACACTGTAACCAGCCCTACGTGAAGTCCAACACTTTCCTTAATATTAAAAAGGCAAAGGGCTTCATCTTTATACTATAATCCTTTCTTTCAAAATAACTTTTAATTACATCTTTAATTAACCTTTTAGAGAAAATGTAATCAGTTTTCCATCTCCACCTAATTACCGTGACTTCAAGCTTTCTCAATCAATGCCGTAAACTACACCAAACCTACCCACCGTGCATATATAGACAAGCTTTAACCTTTTTTTATTGCGACTAGAAATAGTATTGCAATGTCCGCCCACCTTGACTCTAGTTATTACATTAACAATAGTTCAGCATTCAGTTTGTAATAAACTTGTCACCCAATCCTCAACAGCCACCCCTTTAAAAACATAATTAAAAACATATCTCCAATAGTGTTTTCTATAGTCTGACACATTGAATAATTAGTTGAATATGCCCACTTTATGATATTGTTTAGCGAGGTTCACTTTCTCATTTGTGCTGTAGAAATCTTATCAGTGCTGTGGCAGTGTGGTGTAGACGCCTCAAATCCCCCTGTGAGGAACACCGTCTCGAAATGAGTTTTTTTTCTTTTAATGAAGGTCAGTGGAGAGTCACATCTTTCCTACCGCGATAATTTATCCCTATCTGCACTTATCTCGGCCGTGCCCCTTTAATCCTAATTGTATTGTATAATTGTGCTATGGGAGGCCGCTCTGCTTTGAAGTAGTGGCCCTATCCCTTTATAATAACCTGACGTTTTCAACCTTTGCAGACTCCGGCTGCTCCTCTCTCTGTTCCTCACTGCGGTGCACATATGAAGGCATTTCACAAGATTTATTAAGAACTATCACTATGAAGATAAAGCTAAAAATGCACGTATCGCTGTTAGAATAGAGGATAATGTAAAAACATCTCCACTATTGTGTCTTCATTGAGATACACAGGATTGTCTCAGTGTGGGTTTGACTGTGCAAAAAGGCAGTCTTTCTCTTCCACTTTATCAGAGTAGAATAAAGGATAAGCTATGCTAATATATAACTTTTGTAGCGTCTATGCCATTTCTATTACTGGGTGTACTGTGGGTAGTGAATTACAATTGTTATGTGATACTTTCTCATTGAAGTACTGAATATATTAAAGGTCCTACAGTATATTATGCAAAACTGATGTCATGTAAGAATGTTGTTACGTCATCAAAAACATACCTAGAGTTGTGTTTTGTTTCATTCACACATGGTTGAGTAATCCTTTATTATTCATTTGTCTACATCTCCAAAGCTCAAAATCCTCCATTCCACCTTGTGATGTCATGTAGTAGTACTTTTCAGCTCCCTTTTACCTTTAGTTCGGTAGAGATTGGCAATTCCAGGGCTGAAATCATCCACATGATTCTACTGAACGTGGATTTTAGTGGATATGGATTTTAAAAACACGGTGGAGCATTTCCTGTATTACCACATGGCATCACAAAAGAAGAAGGTTGAAAGAAGAACTCTCGGAAACCTAAATATGCAGGTTTGTGTGTTAAACATGAATGAAACAAAACACAACTCCAGGTATGTTTTTGATGAGGAAACACCATTATTACATAAGTCAGAAATTAACATAATATGGACCCTTTAAAGATAAAATATTAAAGATTAAACAAGTTATTTTAAAAGGTTACTCTAAAATCCTCACACATGTGTTTCTTTTATGTATGCAAATGTGCACACACGGCAAAAATCAGATCTAATCATTGGGTTATCTGATTATTGTAGTTATCTGATTTTTACTCACTATGTACCATGTTTGTTGTATATGGTATTTGTATCAGTAGCAATAATATGAGGAACTTCAATATACTGTTTCATACACATACACACTTTAAAACTACTGCTAAGAGCCACTGTTGGACATCTATGTTTACCTTATTTTCAATGCACATTCTATTGCACATTTTACTACATCTGTAAATAGGTATTTATTCTTTGCACTACTTTTCAGATGATGTCTTAGATAGTTTTTGTATTGTCCGTATTGTCTTTTGTACACTTTTTTTTTTTTGTTTGCACTGTTTGGCCAGGGAGAAACAGAATTTCAATTCACTGTATGTCGAACACATATGGCAGAATTGACAATAAAGTTGACTTTGAACTTTGAACTTGAACATTGCAAATCACTGTTAAACTGTATTCCCATTATTTATATGCAGTATGTGTAAATATTTTAACTGTGTACATGTTGCATACAGCCATTCCATTCCAGCGTCTGTTGAATTCCAACACAAACACAAAGCTGAGCTACTTCAGTTCTTGCACCAGGAGTGGAATAAAGTCACCCAAGAACAATGTGGAAGACTTGTGGAGAGCATGCCAAGACACATGAAATCTGTGATTAAAAATAAGGGTTAAAGCACCAAATATTGATTTCTGAACTCTTCTTAAGTGTAAACATTAGTATTATGTTGTTTTAAAGTGAATTTGATCTTGTTTCTTTGCATTGTTTGAGATCTGAAAACATGTATTTGGATCATTTGTCATTTTCTGCAAATAAATGCTCTAAACGATAATATTTTATTTAGAATTTGGGGGAAATGTTGTCAGTAGTTTATAGACTCAAACTAAAATGTTCATTTTGCCCAGACACATACCTGATCATTTTGCAGTGGTCTCTTATTTTTTTCCAGAGCTGTTATACTATTGTACACTATTATATGCAAAATGTTAAATTGTTAAACTTTTACCCGCCTTTGGAAAAGAAAAGTGGACTTGGTGATTTCTGACCCATTCTAGCAATTCTACTACTACAGATAAAATCACTATTATTGACTTTGTTTAGGCCACTTTAACATTGTACATAAGACATCTACTATTTCGACAAGCCTTAAAGGTGTTGTCTGTTCTTTTGATATGATATTTTCCATAAAGCATCACTAAACCGGATGCTGCTTCCAAATAAAGGCATGGAGCGTCTGCGCCAGGCCAGGGAGGAGCTGTAGAGAGGCCATATTAGTGCTTCAGCACCATGGACAGTACCGGCGCAGACTCCACGTCGCCTATCTCAGACTCTGTTCCCCAGTGTACACCTCACAATCGTTTTACCAATCCGACAACACGCTTACAAGTCACTCATAACATCATGGATATATTTTTGTTGCACCAAAACGCTTCAAACTGGCCTTCTGTGGGACTAAGTTAAGATATAGCGCATTACACTGTCTCGTATCGTGTTTATAAAAAGTGCAAAGTATTTTCCTCGAAGCATACAGCGATATATAAAGACCAGTGAGGGTGGGAATAATAATAAATCATTATCATGGCCATCCTTGACGAATCAAACCTCTATTGCATTTCTCATTATCCTGTTAAATTGTCCAGGGAACTTTAAAGCGCGCGCATAGGAGACAATCCCGTTTTAGAATAAGAAACGCAGCCAACACGGATGATGTGTGAGCCTCTAAATAAAATAATTTCCTCTAGTTATCGTTCATCTATGAAGGAAACCGAAATAAGCTGCTGTGGCTGTAGTGACTAGTCTACTACGCACACGCAAAAATTGCACACACACGTCCTTAGTAGACAGATAGCGCCACGCAATTTGGGAGAGCGTAAATAAGGCGAGGCGCAGGCGGGGGAAGGTGCAGCCGGCGCCTTCCACAACCTCCTGTGCCACATGTGGGAGGGCATCCGAGGCAAGGACAGCGGTACACACCACACCACGCGCTGTCCTCTCCCGCTGTGGACGCGCGGGGACAGTCGTTCTCGTGTGTTTGTGTTGGCACGCGTGTTTCAAAGTGAACATCTGATGGGGATGGATGGATGTGGCGAGGCGCATGCGTGCGGGAGGGAAAAGGAGGAGAGAAAGAGGGAGAGAGGGGGAGAGGGAGAGCGTGAGAAAGAAACGCAGCTTGGATTTGACTACTGTACATGGCAACGTTGATTTAAACTGTGTGGCGACAATACAAGCCGATATTTAGGCCTAAAAACGATATAATGTCATTTATTTTAATAAGTCTGCACATTTCAGTTGTATTAATTTAGTATATTTTGATCTGCAGATCATACGCAGCACCTTGAAAGAGTGTTATCTTGGAAACATGCCTGTATTTGGGTTGTTTTAAAACACAAATGCCTCACTCTGGTGTAAATGCCCCCTTTAAAACAATAGCTTAATAAAAAAAATAACAATAATAATCACATGTTTATTTAAAAATCGGCATACTCGGTCAAATCTGTACCAAAAGGTTTCAGCGAATCGTGATACAAGTCCATTTAAATTGTACTATGTAGGCCTATTAACTTGGGCGTTAAATTGCTTTGATTATTGCTAATACTCTAATTATGACCCTGTAAGTGATCTCTTTGTGCGCTTTGTGCTGTGCGTATTGTCCGTTCCTGTTGACGCACAATAATACGGGCTAATGGTTAAATAATTAAATAAAGGATGTGGCTCCTGCGCAGCATCCGCCTTGTCTTTGTGTGACGCGTCTCCAAACAAACTTTTCTCTTGACGCACACGCCCATCGGAGCTCTATTAGCCGGTATTGGTCACGTACGCGTAGTCCAGTGTAAATAACCAAAGCCGACCGTGTGCGCCCGGCGTGCCCTCCTCCCCGCGTGTTGACGGAGCGCTGTGGAAATTCAGCCAGAGTGCGTTTTGGCTTCATAATCACCGCAGAAAGAATCATACATCACGCACACGAGCCCGAGGGCCATTAGGCACTGGCCCTCTTTAAATTAGCATATTAAACGCATCAGTCCGCACCGCCTTCAAACCACACTGGCGCACTGATATCAGCTAATGCTACAATTAGCAGCTAACCTTTTCTGTTTCTCCAGCCTTTTACACTTAAAATTCATAATGCGCCTCGTTCAGGTTCAATTAGTCTCACTTTGGAAGAAAACATTAAAAAAAAAAACAATAGGAGATTGGAAGATAAGGCTGCAGTGCAGTGGCCTTTGAAAATTGAATCTGTTGGAAGTCTGCAACTACACCAATAAAAAAAACAAAATCATTTATTCGATTTAGTTCAAATAAGTAAAGCATTACAGTTCTGATTTGTGCTGTAAGCCAGTCTATAAAATACTTGACTACATTTGAGGGGTTGCTTATAAAAAATATATATTCAAACACAATAAGAAAGACTCCAACAATGGACACTTTCAAATCATACTTGAAACAGTAACTAAAGAAAAAACAGACTTGCGGACACTTTTAATGTTTAATGTTTAATGTTTTAATGTTGCTGTTATTGTCACTTGTCATTGTTTTTATTGTTTTTACTGTGGTGTCACCTGCCCAGGGACTACAGATAGAAATGAGCATTCTTGCTATATAATCTGTCGTATTTACACTGCAATGCTGTAGATGTTCATTAATATGCACTGTCTCTATTAAATAAAGAATAAATACTAAATAAATAAAGCTGTTTGGGGCGTTGCAACTGAAGTGAGATATTTTAAAAAAATTGGCAGGGACCAAGGTAACTGGTAACATGTCCCCAAATTGTATTCATAATCAATTTTCTATATAAAATAAAATGAAACAATTGCTTAAAAAATAGCAATAGTCAAGAAGAGTTTAAGAATAAATATGCGATTTTACTTCAAATTAAAATTCAAATCTATTCACGTTGAGAGCAAAAATGTATGTGGGCAGTGCATTAATTCCCTGGTGACACCCATAGCCCGGGGTCTAAACTCTCTACAATAATAATAATAATAATAATAATAATAATAATAATAATAATAATAATAATAATAATAATAATAATAATAATAGGTGTTTTTGAATTATTGGCAGTGAAATGTGTGTTTTTACGTCCCTGTGAATTGGCTGCATGCTCCAGTCACCTTTGGAGGGAAGTCAGCTTTTACCAGAGGCTGAAGGTCCGTGTTTGGAGGAATCATTACATTAAACGGACTCAGGGAGGGATCCTGAGCATTACCCCGCCACACGTGCACTCTCTCTCCCTCACACACACACACACAGACGCACACGCACGCATGCACCCGTGTCTACTGGCTTTGTTTCTGCGCGCACATGTATTCGGTGAAGGTATTCTAATAGGCGCTCTCCGTGCTGATTGGGCGCTCAGGTTGGTGAGTGAACGCCCTGCAGATTATGTCAGATTGCGTGCAGAAACCAAACCAGCCCAGCCTTTGAACTTCACCGCTTTTGGCTCGTATTCACGCTCTTCCGCTCATTTCCAAGCCAGGTGCTTGACGACAGCCCTTCCGAGAGAGAGTGTGTGTGAGGCAGAGAGAAAAAAAAGAAAAACAAACGCGGAACACTTTTACGAGCAACTGACAGCGGAACATTGCTTTCACCTTTGTGGATTCTTACGCATCCCTTCCTGCATGTGTTTTCTCCACTTTGCGCTCCAGTGACAGAGTTTTACGCAGCGTTTGGAAGGGACTTCAAGACGCACGGAAAGTAGAAACAAAAGTGGATTTTTCTTCCTTTTCTTTTGCAGCTCTCGCTCTGTCACATCCCACACGGGTATGACTGGTATCTGGCGTCTGGACAGGTGAACAGCGTCCCTTCTTTCTCCTCTCCTTCTTTCCTGATAAGAACTTTTGCTTTGCTTGGCGCTTGGGGATAAAGCTCACTTTTGAGTCATGTCAAAGCCGGCTGATCACATCAAGAGACCCATGAACGCCTTCATGGTTTGGTCGCGGGGTCAGAGGCGGAAAATGGCCCAAGAGAACCCCAAAATGCACAACTCTGAAATCAGCAAACGCCTGGGCGCGGAGTGGAAGCTGCTATCCGAGTCCGAGAAGAGACCGTACATCGATGAGGCCAAGCGGCTGCGAGCACAGCATATGAAGGAGCATCCAGACTATAAGTACAGACCACGGCGTAAGCCCAAAAACCTGCTCAAGAAGGACCGCTACGTCTTTCCTTTACCCTATCTGGGAGACACAGAGCACCTAAAGGGGCTGCCCGTGTCCGCCGCTGCAGACTCGCTGCTGAGCGCCTCGGAGAAAGCCCGCGCCTTCCTGCCGCCCACCTCTGCGCCCTACTCCTTTTTAGACCCGAGCCAGTTCAGCTCCAGTGCCATCCAGAAGATGACGGAGATGCCGCACACGTTGAGCACCAGCACTTTGCCATACGCGTCCTCCTTGGGATACCAGAACGGCGCTTTTGGGACCCTAGGGTGCCCCAGCCAACACACCCACACCCACCCTTCTCCCACCAACCCGGGCTACGTGGTGCCATGTAACTGTACCGCTTGGTCTGCCTCAAGTTTACAGCCCCCGGTGGCCTACATACTCTTTCCAGGTATGACCAAGACTGGGATAGACCCGTACTCTTCCGCGCACGCCACTGCCATGTAACCCCTTGTTTTTACTGACTTCCTAATGCATGTAAATAGACCGCAGACAATGGCATGGACTGTGGAACCGCGTGGAGAAATAGACTAAACTTTTGCAGCGATCCACAAGTTCCCGCGTTGCGCAGCAGAGCGTGTCCTGCTTCGGTCCCTGCCTGTGAACTGTAAGAAATGTAAATGTTATAACGTTTATGGCAACCAGAAAAGGGAGGCCTTTAACTTTATTTATTGTGTACATTTCAACGCTGATCATGCTGATTTGTGAATAGGATTTGGAACAAAATTGGCTTGCACAAAAGAGCGTCTTCTTACCTGTATAGGCCTGACGCTAGCCTACATTTGGCACTATTTCTGGTCAGAATCAGAACCTGTAGGCTGGATTCTATACGGGTTTTTATTTCTATATTTAACACCCCCAAAATTCTACTATTTATGGAAAGACAGCACCTCATCCCACGTTTTGTTTACATTTCTGTGATTCAGTGCTATAGCAGTCCCACGCGCCATATTTCTGTTTTTCCAGGATAACTTCTATTTGAGGATGTGTATTTTTTAATCCAAGATGGTCATTTAAAAGCTGTCATGTTAAAAAGCAAAAATGTATTTAGAAGGTTGATACCTCTGGCTCTTTGTTCAGCTGCTGAGCGAAGACATTTGGAATAAAGACAATCTTGTCTTCAACTCAAAGACCCCCTCTCCAGACATTTTCATTCAAATAGAGATCTGAAATTTACTATCAGGAAATCCAAATATGCACAACGTTTTTTTTTAATAACATGCAAATGATTAAGGTTAATGGTGTTTTAATTTGAATACATTGTAGGAATGTGCGTAAAACCGCTCTCCTAATTTAGTGTACAATATTTTAAATCAATCTTTTTAAACTGTTTGGCCCAAATGAATGGTTTTATGGACACACGTGGATACACCTTAACATGGACTCTGCTTACAACGACAAAATGACACACTGGCACACTGTTTTCTGTTTGTTTTTCTCCGTGCGTAATTTCCATTCGTTATCCCAATAATCGTGCGTGTAGCGCTTTGGAACAGGTTTTGGAGGATGTGCTGCGTGCGTGTAGTACTGACACTCGGATGAACCGCCGCTGCCGCTGCTTGAGTGACAGTTCAGGAGAGGCCTTCCCTTCCCCCGGAGGGACTCCGCCCGTCCGACCCGTCTGACTGCTTCATCACGCAGCAGCGCCTTTAATTACAGCTCCGCGCTAATGGAGCACGCGCTTTGTACTCGACTCCTTTTCGCGTGTGCAGCGTTTGTATGCTCGTCCAAAAGAGGCCAAACCGCACCAAAGATACTTTTACTACACTATTTATCAGTCATTTATGAGCCTGCAGTGACTTGCATTAGCCCCAATTAAAGCTGGAGTAGACATCTTTTTGTGCGCAAAGACTAGTGAAAATCTGAACAGTATAAAACATTTTTTAGAAATTCTGAACACAAAGCTGTAAGATTTTAAAAGACATTTTTCTCAGTGCAAAAAAGTTAGTGGAAAAAAATAGAATTCAAGCGGAGTTTCAATGGGTAATCTTGTTATTTATTTTATTTTATTTTATTTTATTTTACGTATAAAATTGAATAATTTCTTGAGCCATGTGTTGCGTCTTACAAAACGTTTTTTATTTTCAGCACAAGAATGACAACGAATTAGTGTCAACTCTATCAAATATATTGATATGAATAATATTATGATACGCAATTTGTTGTATAATTAAAATTACATCTTTTAAAACTGCAGATAGAGAAATAATTTAATGCATTCTGTGTTTTAAAACATTGTGTTCTCCAGTCACTGTCACTGGACATGGTCACTTATTGTTCTCTTTAATGAACAATGTAAAAAAAAAAAAAAAAAAAGATCCACTCAAGATTTAATTTCTGAAAAAAAAAAATGTTGTTGAGATAGACCTAAATACAGACATAGATTTTTTTGCCTCACTTTTTGGGTAACATTATTTACCATCCGTTGAATAGGTAATGCCAGATTTTTAGAACAAAAAATTAAACTTAAATTCCCTTTCTTTTATTTCACTGCCTTCCCATCCAGCTTTAACCCTAAATTGCCTTCTATTGTAGGCTGATCCTGGCCCCATTAGCCCACTGTATTATTAATTAAAAATTTCATTCCACGTCCAAATTGTTTACTTATCTGCCAGAAACATATGCAGGGGAGAAGTTGAGATTCTGCACTATTGCCCAAGGTGCAATTCAATCCTGGAGAAGCGGAGAGGAAAAGGAGAGAGGCGGGGGGGAGAGAGGTAGAAGAGGGCTTGGATAGGATTTCTTTTTTTTACGAGACTTATCTGCCGCTGTAAATTAACGCGATACTTCATTGAACCGATGTGAACTTCTCCATCAAACCCCTTAAGCGTACTCATCCAAGTTTGATGTAATTACTTTGAGAGAATATTGGCCCCTGTTTTTCAGGTTGTAAATAAATCCTTAACTGTGTTTGTATTAACTGTTTAGGGAAAAAAAAGAAAGAAAAAAAGTTTGGCCGTCGTTTTGTTCCGCGCGTAATTACGCACAGTCCACATGACACTTCCCCACCACGTTAAAGAGTATAATAACGCGTCTAAATTATGATTTGAAAATTATAGGGCTACTAAATCTCCCTGTCCCCCCTTGACGTTTTTATTGGAGCACAACATAGAGAATCCAATCCGTCCTTATCTCCCAGCACTGCGGATCACACGGCAAAAAGAGGGAGGGGGGCATAATTGTTCTTGATTTGATTTCATTCAAGGCGACGCGGCTTTCAGGTCATTTCCCGGCGATAAAAGTCACTAAACGCCGCGACACACACACTTTGAAAGGATGAAAAAGTAAAACAGAGCGTGGGGAATAAAGCGAGGAGGGGGCGAAGCGTTTTTAATTAAAAGCCACGGGTCATTTACGTTATTGTCTTTGAATGTTGCTTAATGATCGCTGATAAGTGGCTGTTGAGAATTTGCGTTGAGGCATTTGACAAAGAGAGGAACAGAGGAGAAGAAAAGGGGGTCTGGGGGAGAAAGATGAAGATGAAGCGCGCGAGTTTGCTTAAATACAGTTCACAGAAAAAGAGGGACTATTTTCTCATTGGAGCATATTAAATACAGTGCGTAAAAAAGCCCAAATGATCAGGCCTAAATCCGCCACTATCTGAAATTGAATCTGGATAGCAGTGTGTTGTTTGAAGCCGTGTGGGGTGTGTGTGTGTTTTTGGAGGGGGGGCTGGTTGGATTTTTCATTTGGGAAAAAAGCGTGATAAAGAAAAAAAAAAAGGAAGGATGAGCTGAGAGAAAGGGAATTGTGGTTAATGCGCAGCGCCAGACGGAACGGTGATTGGAGACGCGCGCCTATTCCCCTGATGCGCACATGTCCACCCGGAGACCAGAGACCCTCTGTCCAAAGTTTTAATATGGACACACACGCACGCGCCGGGACAAGCACGCGCGCTGGACATCGGTCATTTGGAGATTGCGATCCAAGAAATACAACCCGAGCTCCAGACGAACAACAATCAAGGAGCGACATCCAAGTGCGCCAGTTTTTATGTTTAATATGGCGTTTGGTTTAAAAAAAAAAAAAAAAAAGGAGAAAACTTTCTGTACATCCAAGTGTCATTTTGATTTAGTCTATTTAATAATGAATATAATTGTAGGATTTACTTGTTATGTTCTTATATTTGATTCAGTTTTTTTTGCTTATTGATGGAACTGTTAATTGATTTACCAATGAGCAACAGTTGTTCTATGTTCTATGGATTAGAAACTAGTTGGTGAGCTTGAACCAACTGAAGAAGGTTACTATATTAATCATTCTAAAACTGAAAACTAAAACTGGTACATTTCAAATATGGAAGTAAGTATGACCTTAAGTTTGCTCATTCCATTCTAACTACTGGCACTAATGGTTAAATGAAAGTAAATCTTTTGTGGCCTAAAAAAGATACAAATCAAGCAACTACTTATTTGATTGTGGGTCACTACCTCATCTTTGGAGCATGGAGAATGTGTCATTTGTGTACTTTCTGAGCGGATGAATAACGTTAGCAGTACAAATACATAAACATAAAACTATTCTAATATTGAGACCATAACTCAGTACTCTCTGTGACCTTGGAGACCAACTTTCTTTGGTCACTAACATTTTTCTCATCTACTTTAAAAGGATGTTATTTCCCAGGGATATGACAGAAATTACATTTGAGTAGCAATAGGATATTCATATTATTGTATTGGACTTCACATTAGAAATAAATCAAAGAGTTTAGAAAACAAAACAAGCTTCTGATAGTGAGAACACCAAGCCAGTCTGAATAGTTTGGGGCACAGTCTGTATTTTTGTGAACATTTACCTCTAATAAATAGATTTATAATGTATATGTATATAAATAAAAAGCATTGACAGTGTTTCATAAAGAACATAAACAAACAAAAACAAACTGTCCCACTGTTCAGTAGTGTTGTTACAATCCTAACATGTAAAACTTAAAGTAGTCTCCATACTTGATACAGTTTCAATACCACAATGATCATTTATAATTTTAGATTAGATTTGTTTTGTTTTTTTCCATAGACGTTCGCATTAATTTTTTCAACTCAAAACAATAGAACTTTTCTTAATGTTACAGTGTGGTCTTATAGTTCGGATAAGATCATTCAAAAACTACCCAGGAAAGGAAATGTTGTCCTATTATTGTGATTTTTCAATATCAGTACATCAAATGAGTGTCTAATTTTAGTATTGATTAGTACAACTACTTTTGACAACTCATTTTCAATATTGATCTTTTCACTCACAGCATTGTCTGTCATTTTTTTCCCTCCAAATTTTCAGTGTAGCAGTAATAAGCCTGTCACAATAACTCTAATATAATAAAACAATAACCCAACAACAGATTTAAACCACAAAAGCTATTCAAAGTGTGCAAAAAACACAAGTTGCAATAAATAAATAGCAGCCTCGTATTTAGTTTGCATTTGTAATGACTCATAGAAGTTATTAATTCAGCCTTTTATGTCTTAAATCTTATCATATACATATCCCAGTAGAGCAAAGAAAAAGTATAGATAAGATAAATATTGATCCCAAAAAATATTGGTCCATCTCTCATATGGTATATTGAATGATAAGTCAATATAGTAATTATCGTGACAGGCCTAACGAGTAATAGGTTCCTTACGTATTTTCAAAACTAGCCACAAGTCCAGTACAGGTTTGCTCATATAAGACAATTGTCCCTTCAGTCATTCCAGTATTAAACGTAGATATTTTTCAGCATGTAAACTTCACATTGTGGTAAACACATTTCATTTTGAGCAGGTTTGAAGACGACGTGACCCTCACTTACCAACCAGCATCAATAAACAAAGCTTCTTTTCACTGCGGTTATTTCACGTATTTATCTGCATTGGCGCTTCTATTCAGCTACGCTCTTGGCTGTTTGTTATTTCACTAAAAGCAATGGAAGATTCAATGCGGGCTTTACAAATGGAAGGTTAGACTGCACAACCAAGCCATATAATGTGCACGTATACAGAGAGTGAATGTAATGAGATGAACTAAAGATTCCTGGATATATACTTTGCATCTGATGAAGTTAAAGTTCACGGAGGAGGACACAGAAGACGCCAACATGCGGAAACGATAGGCTCTCCACGGCTCCAGACAGGTACAGAACTCTTTATACGAATGGGAAGAATGCAAGCAAAACATGTGGAGTACTTGGTATGTGCGGTATCAGTGGAGCTGGGTGAATCCTTAAATGGTTGTATTTCAAACGGATGTGGCAGTTTAGATATTCTGGAGCTAAGGAAAGACAAAAGACCCAAGCTACCGAGGTGTCTAACCAGCATTAGACACTGAAAGGAAAATCAATAAAGCAAGTTCACCTTTAGTTAGCCTCAGGAATGAGTAAAACTGGCTATCTTTTTTTTATTCTTGTAATATAGCTTGAGGTATCCGAGAATGGTCATGAACAATAATTTATTTGGATCAAAGCTTTGACATGGCTTTGGACCATAGATTGACAAGACAACAAGTGGACTAAGGGAGTGTGACGTCAGCCATAGCGTTTAGCTCCAGTCAAATGAAGCTCATGATATTAGTGGTTATAGGAGGGAATTTGTAGCCTAGTTTCCAAATAGTGAAATAAAAACATCAAATCACGTAGAGCGAGTTAATATGAACATTTTAAGACCATAATGAAGAGGCTCACTGCAGCAGTTACAGAGAGAGGGGCGACAATTTTTCAACGTTAAGTCAGTTGGAGCAGAGTCGTATGGAGCCAGAATCTTCTCCATGATCACTTCCTATATGGAACAAGGATGCTAGTGGGTTGAGGCGGCAGTAGCTCAGTTGGTAGAGTGTTTGTCCTCTGATCCAGGGGTTGGCAGTTTGAATCTCGCTCTCGACAATGGGTTGAGCGGTCAGATCCACTGACCCACGGGTTGGTGGTGCGATTCCAGCTCCCAAGCTCTCACACTTAACACTTGTGACACTTAACCCCACCTTGCCCCCAGTGTCACAAAGTCGCTTGATGCTGGTTGCATCAAGCAACGTGGGGCCATCCTCCCGTGGACCCACACCCGCGGGATGATCCACGGGGCTGGAGCGCTGTGATCTGGGCAGCGGACCCGAAAATATGGAGAAAGCGGAAGAAAATGGGGAAAAAAATTGGCTAGCGGGTTACCTGTGTCCATCTATGATTTGGACCAACCATATTTAGGCTTTTGTGGAAGTGCTTGTGTTATTTGAATACAGGAGTTCAATAGTAGACTTGTTTGAAGCTTTCATTATTATTTTTAGTTATAGAAAACGGATATATACTAACAAACATGTGTACGATTGCATTATGGATGGGGGGACAGTATCACAAAGTGGTTTCAGTTCTTGATTGAAGCATTAATATTAGCAACCACCTGGGAAGTGATTGTTGTAAGTTCATTCTTTGCAGCATTACAACTTGCTCGATACCTGTGCGATAACAAATTGGTAAACAATTCATTTAATGTAAAGGTTAAAGGTACTATATTACAGACATGCAGATTAATGCTGTAGTGTACTGGATTCTGCAACAATCACAACTTTAGAGCACCTTTGCGTTCATATTTTACATAGTGGAAAAGAAATCTGTACGTATTATACAAAAGCGACCTTATGTATGCAGGGCTAAATATGCGGTGTGAAAGAAACAAAAGGACAACTCCTCGTATGTTTTTGATGAGAACATTATCTTTGTAGATTTTCATTATATGGTAAATGGTCACATCTTCATATAGCGCTTTTCCACCTTCAAGGCACCCAAAGCGCTTTACAACAACTCACCCATTCACACACCAGTACGCAGACACTGGGGGCGAGGTGGGTTAAGTGTCTTGCCCAAGGACACTACGGCAGCATTCATCTGTGGGAGCTGGAATCAACCAACCGCCAACCTGCAGGTCAGTGGATGTGACCGCTCAACCAATGATTTTTTTTTATGTCAAGAGCGGAGTTCGAACGGGATTTGGATCAGTGGACAAACACTCTACCAGCTATTATACTGATCCCTTTCCTTGTCATGTCATCTATTTTTTAAATAATGTGTCTGTTTTTTCTCAGTGCATTACCATGTTTGGTTTGTAGTGGAATGAAATGTCACGTGACTGAAAAGAAGATATTTACCTGCCCATTTAAATTGAATGTTACAGGCCTACAGAATGTTTGTTAGACTTAAAACTATATCTTTGATTTTTGTTTTGATCAGTAGATGGCAGATGTAAAACCTGGTTCCCCTCACCTGGCCTTTGTTAGGGCTCACCTGGGCTCTGTACTCTTCTTCTGGCGCACTCCCAGACTGCAGTAACGTAGACAGCATCTAGTGGTGATATGTGAGAATACAACAGGGCCATGTTCTAATTACAAATGGTAGCTTTAATAACAAATAATAATTAATACTGAACAAATAGCTGATTAAGAATGAATCAGATCCTAAACTCTTAATTAAGTAGTTTCTAAAAATATAGCAGAATATTCCCAGCAATCCAGTTTTTAAATATACCGTATCATTAAAAAGCATGAGCTTCAAAATATAAACAGTAGAATGAACCAATAATATAATAGCTATTCTGTTCCACTCTCTACAGCTTAGATCTAACTTTTTTACACAAAACGGCAAAAATCTCACCATTTTGACAAAGAAATTGTAGACAAGATAAATGTTGAGCACAAAAATACAGCTCTGGAAAAAAATAACCACTGCAAAAGTATCAGTTTTTCTGACTTTACTACTTATAGGTATGTGTTTGGGCAAAAGGAACGTTTTTGTTTGAGTCTATAAACTACTGACAACATTTCCCCCACATTCCAAATAAAAATATTATCGCTTAGAGCATTTTTTTGCAGAAAATGACAAATGGCCAAAATAACAAAACAGATACATGTTTTCAGACCTCAAACAATGCAAAGAATCAAGATCAATTTCTTTTTAAAACAACATAATACTAATGTTTACACTTAAGAAGAGTTCAGAGGTCAATATTTGGTGCAATAACCCTTATTTTTAATCACAGCTTTCATGCGTCTTGGCAACAAGTCTCCACATTGTTCTTGGGTGACTTTATTCCACTCCTGGTGCAAGAACTGAAGTAGCTCAGCTTTGTGTTTGTGTTGGAATTCAACAGACGCTGGAATGGAATGGCTGTAATACATGTAGAGATGTTGATTTCAGAAAAAAAATGCAGTGGTCTCTTTTTTTTTTTTCCAGAGCTCTATAGTAGGTATTCTGTTCCACTCTCTACACCTCAAATCCTACTTTTTTACACAAAACAGCAAAAATCTCACCATTTTCACAAAGAAAGTGTAGACACAATAAATGTTGAGCACAAAAATATAGAATATAAAATATGTTCCAGCGTTCATACATTGAACGATAAGCTGATAGAGTAATTATAGTGACAGGCTTATGTGTTCATCGTGATTGTGATGTGATTTGAAATCCTGTAGCAGCCTACGCCACAAATGCTCCAACCTCTGCTTGACCGCCCCACCTGTCTTCTCCCCGTCTGGACACTTGACGTGAGGGCCGCAGCAGCAGTCCTGCTCAGCAACGTGGACGCTTCTATAGACGCTGTACTCGGAGTATGTCGTACCGGACCAAATGCGATTAGTGCGAGTGGAATCCAGCGCCAGGACCAGGGTCTCCGGAGGTGAAAGGTAAAAGGCACTTATAAGAGGGGAGGGGAATGAAAGGGGAAGTGGGGGTGCCTAAGGGGGGCTCTCGACGGCCGACTCAATCAAACCCGCTGCACGCACATCTCCCTGGATTAGACTAATCAGGAGCGCGCAGGGGGATGTATGGAGCACTTATCAAGAGAAAACAAGGCGCCGCTCTCCTCCGCTTTGAAAAGAGCCTACAGAAATGTTTGTTAATTTTATTTATTACAGCGGGGCCTTGTCGCCGTGGCAATCTTCCATGTGATCGTTAAACGCACTGAAGGCATCCTCTGTTTACGTAAAGATACAGGCGCGCTTTGATGTCCCGAGTTTCCCCCTCATTTTTTTTTTTTTGCCTCATTGTGAGTATTATTTATATATTTGAGAGCAGATTTGTTTGTGTTTTGGTATATGGGAGGTGATGGGAGAGGGTCGATGACACAAAGACCCTGAAAGGTGTTTGAATATTTATTAACGGGGCAACATCAGAGCAGACAGGCCGGTAGCATTTGAAGCCAGTGAATACGAGATAACAGGCATTTCACACTCATGATTAACTTCAAATTAATCTTTTTCTGCAAGGGACGATGGATAGGTGACTGAGAGAGCTCACTGGGAAAAAGTTACTGGAGCCAAGTTGTAGTTGACGAATTAATCCTGAAACAATTGTGGAAATTAATAGCAGGATTTGACAACATTGGCAACAGGAGCGCACTCTGGAATGGATTGTCATGTTTTTATTGCAATCCATGGCTTTCAAAAGCATGGAAAATGAGCCATGTTGTCATAACAATTAGCAATTCCAGACAAAATGTAATAGACAGCTCTGGAAAAAATAAGAGACCACTGCAAAATGATTAGTTTTTCTGATTTTACTACTTATAGGTATGTGTTTGGGCAAAAGGAACATTTTTGTTTGAGGCTATAAATTACTGACAACATTTCCCCCAAATTCCCCCCAAAATATTATCGTTTAGAGCATTTATTTGCAGAAAATGACAAATGGTCAAAATAACAAAAAAGATACATGTTTTCAGACCTCAAATGATGCAAAGAAACAACATCAAATTCATTTTAAAACAACATAATACTAATATTTACACTTAAGAAGAGTTCAGAAATCAATATTTGGTGCAATAACCCTTATTTTTAATCACAGCTTTCATGCATCTTGGCATGCTCTCACCAAGTCTTTCACATTGTTCTTGGGTGACTTTATTCCACTCCTGGTGCAAGAACTGAAGTAGCTCAGCTTTGTGTTTGTGTTGGAATTCAACAGACGCTGGAATGGAATGGCTGTAATACATGTAGAGATGCTGATTTCAGAAAAAAATGCAGTGGTCTTTTATTTTCTTTCCAGAGCTGTATTTTGATTGGTCAAAAGTATAAAGAAGAAGAAGTGACTTTATTGATCTCACACAGGAGAAATTCTTCTCTGCATTTAACCCATCCTGTTATTAGGAGCAGTGGGCAGCACATTACTGCGCCCGGGGACCATCTCCATGATCTTTTTGCTTCGGTTTGGTCAGGACCTCAGCTGGAGGATTTTACCTATGGTGCATGTTTTGGGTTGATGGGGGAAACCGCAGTGCCCGGAGGAAACCCACCCAGACACAGGAGAACATGCAAACTCCACACAGAAAGGCTCTGGTGACCCGGGTATCGAACTCAGACCATGCATGCAAACTCCACACAGAACACACACAGAAAGGTCTGGACGACCCAGGGATCGAACCCGGAACCTTCTTGCTGCGAAGCATGAGCGCTAGCCACCATGCCGGAAGCTGAAGTATGTAAGTTCATATTAACATGTTTCATTTACGTTACCCACTTCCTTTGCTCCCCACGCTCAGTCACTCCCCCTTTAAAGCACTACTAATGCGTTGTTGTTTTTTTTGTTTGTTTTTTGCTGTAATAAAAGAACTTAAACGTTGACTTTTTTATACATTAGTCCCTACTTCTCTTCTGTTTAAAAGGCCCATAATGTGCTATTTTCTGATCTACATTACAATATTTCCCCTTCAAAAACAGACCTGGAGTTGTGTTTTGTCTCATTCCCACATGTTTAACACACAAACCCTGAGTTCTTCTCTCAAACAGAAAACACTCTGTTCCACCTTGAAGTTATGTGTAATGCAGTAAGTGCTCCACTGTGTTTTCACGCACCTTTAGTGGAATAATTTGACCATTTTGACCCTACAAATAGTAAGTAAGTAAGTAAGTAAGTCTTTATTTATAGAGAACTTTTCATACAATAAATGCAACACAAAGTGCTTTACAGTGATTAAGAAAGAACATGAACAGAATGGAAAATGCAGATAAAATCAAAAACATTAGTCACATACATATACGACATATACAGTGGAACGCTTTTACATAAGGCGTCTTTTTGTTTGGAATACATTATGCGAGGGGGGGGCAAGAGTATAAGAGTGGAATACAGAAAATATTTGACAAACTGAGGCAAAAGGCTAGGTAAGAAGGGCAGAGTGATTTATAAATGCCAATCTCTACTCAACTAAAGGTAAAAGGGAGCTGTTAACTTGAAAACTACATGACGCCACAGTCTGGAACATAGAATTTTGAGCTTTGGAAATATAGACAGACTCATAATAAAGGATTACTCAAACATGTGTGTGTGAGTGAATGAAACAAAACACAATTCCAGGATGTATTATTGATGAGGAAACAGCTTTGTAAAGTGTCTTACCCAAGGACACAACATTATGGACTTCGACTATCCTCCGATACGTGGGCAAACTCTCAACTCACTGTGCCATTGCAGTTTCCTGTTATTTCATGTTACAAACACTAAAACTAACCTTGAATGCTTTGTATGCAATATTTACCTATATTATCCAGGGCTGTAAATGATAGTGTATGAGACATTTCACCACTGCACTAATTTACCTTGAGTGTGAATTGTGTGTATGGTATGGCAGTTCACAGCACAGCATGATTATGTGTAAAAGTGGCAGAGTTGATTGTGTTGAATAATTACGTGGCGGTGAATAGTGAAGTAGGCTTTGAGCAGCGTCTAATGAGAAGAGATGCTTGTGGACGTGCGTGTGAGGAGTGTACTGAGCATTCACCCTCAAGGGCCTCTCATCCACCTCATGGATCAAGATATTATACCTGCAATGAGGAAATCTACTCTGCGTGGTGTTGTTTTAGGCAAGGAAACCAAAAACGCGACTCTTTAAGGAACAAATCGTTTAGTGGCATTTTTTTTGTATATATATCTTCATATTGCTCTATTTTCTGATCTATTGCAATGTTTCCTCATCAAAAACATACAGCTCTGGAAAAAAAATAAGAGACCACTGCATTTTTTTCTGAAATCAGCATCTCTACATGTATCACAGCCATTCCATTCCAGCGTCTGTTGAATTCCAACACAAACACAAAGCTGAGCTACTTCAGTTCCTCCACCAGGAGTGGAATAAAGTCACCCAAGAACAATGTGAAAGACTTGTGGAGAGCATGCCAAGACGCATGAAAGCTGTGATTAAAAAATAAGGGTTATTGCACCAAATATTGATTTCTGAACTCTTCTTAAAGGGATATGCCACCCCCAGGTCAAATTTGGGCATCTCCCCACAGTCCAGAGACTAAAATAAGTGATGGAAAGCGTTTTCCTGCTCACCCAGCCATTGTCCGAGTCTGTCGCCACTGACCACCGCGGTATCTGGTGCTCCTCCGCCTTAGACTGGAGTCTAACGTCGCCAGAGAAAGATTTCGGCCAAAAGGAATTAATTTGCTCGATGCTTTTCCCAATTACTTTATGTGTAGTGCGCATTCATATCGAGTGCAAATAAATGTGCAAATCAACACGGAGAGCTTGCCTTGGTCATTTTGGGTGGGAACTATTTTCCAGTGCGGAAGAATACAGCCGAATCACGCAGCACGCTGCCAGGGGAATCCCAGTTACGCACCGGGAAGGGAGTTCCCCTGTTGCACAACGTGGTGCGTGATTCGGCCATGTCCTTCCGCACTGAAAAATAGTTCCCACCCAAAATGACCAAGGCAAGCTCTCCGTGTTGATTTGCACATTTATTTGCACTCGATATGAATGCGCACTACACACAAAGTAATTGGGAAAAGCATCGAGCAAATTAATTCCTTTTGGCTGAAATCTTTCTCTGGCGACGTTAGACTCCAGTCTAAGGCGGAGGAGCTGCAGATACCGCGGCAATCAGTGCTGACAGACTCGGACAATGGCTGGGTGAGCAGGAAAACGCTTTTCATCACTTGTTTTAGTCTCTGGACTGTGGGGAGATGCCCAAATTTGACCTGGGGGTGGCATATCCCTTTAAGTGTAAACATTAGTATTATGTTGTTTTAAAATGAATTTGATCTTGTTTCTTTGAATTGTTTGAGGTCTGAAAACATGTATCTTTTTTGTTATCTTGACCATTTGTTATTTTCTGTAAATAAATGCTCTAAACGATAATATTTTTTTTTGGAATTTGGGGAAAATGTTGTCAGTAGTTTATAGACTCAAACAAAAATGTTCCTTTTGCCCAAACACATACCTATAAGTAGTAAAATCAGAAAAACTGGTCATTTTGCAGTGGTCTCTTATTTTTTTCCAGAGCTGTATATGAGTTGTGTTTTGCTTCATTCACATATTTTAACACACATCTTGCAGTTTTTCTCTCAAAAAGAAAACACTCTGTTCCACCTTGCAATGTCAAGTGGTAATACAGGAAGTGCTCTGCTGTGTTTTTAAACTCCATACACCTTCACTAGAAGTGTTTGGATAATTTCATCTCTACTGAACAAAAGGTAAAAGGTAGTTGTTAGTTTGAAAACAACCGCTTCAGGATATCACAAGGTGGAATAGAACATTTTGAGCATTGGAGTTAGCAGTAGTTAGTTGTAGACAGGCAAATAATAAAGGATTACTCAAACATGTGTGAATGAAACTAAAGACAACTCCAGCTATTCAGGTGCTGGTAACAGCAGGAACATTCAACAAATCCAAAAAAGTACCGCATACTTGTTTGACTTCATTCTTTATTCTTTATTAGGTTAGAGCGAACAACGCATTTCGCCTCTACAGCATCATCAGGTTCGTAGTGCCAGGTGCGACTAAATACCATCCAGTCACATTGTTTTTTGTTTGTTTGTTTGTTTGTTTGTTTGTTGTTGTTTTTAATGCAATATATACCGTAATACAATATATACAGTAGAAAAACAGAGCCACAACATTATATACACACCACACAAGAAATATTTACAAGGATTATTTACAAAAAACAACTCAAATCCTGTGTTTCATTCAGTCCACCAGGTCCAGTTGTTGACAGTTCATTAATCCAGTAGGCTTCCCTCCTTAAAAGTTGTTTGATTCTGTTACCTCCCGTAGGATTCGGTGGCATATTTTCAATGCCAACAAACCTCAGGGAGGCAATAGAACCATAGCTCCTGTCTCTGTAATGTATGGCTATAGCGTAATCAAAATTGTTGTTTCTAATAGCTGCCTTGTGTTCAGCAATTCTTAAAGGAAAAGTAAAGTTTTTTACAATTTGAGCCTTATTTCGGGAATAAAACCAGTTGTTTTACTCACCGATATCACTTTGGTGTCATATGGAGCATTTCCGGAGATGTTTTAGATTAGCGTTAGGCTAACGCCGTTAGCCTAGCGCGACTTATAGCCATAGCTCGGGGCATTCCCCGAGCATGTAATATGCCCCGTGCGGGCTCCAAATAACAGAAACTTTAGCACTTTTCAAATCATAGAAGCTCGATGTCTTTAGTCTACAATTTCATTTGAATCAAAAGTGGCCTGTAATCCGAGATTTATCCATAGTTTACAGCTATGCGTTCCATGTTTGGGTCTCGGGAGCTGAGAGCACACTCCGCGCATGCGCACTGGCGTCCTCATCTACTCGAAACTATGGCTAAATCTCGGATTACAGGCCACTTTTGACCAAACGAAATCGTAGACTAAAGACATCGAGCTTCTATGATTTGAAAAGTGCTAAAGTTCGTGTTATTTGGAGCCCGCACGGGGCATATTACATGCTCGGGGAATGCCCCGAGCTATGGCTATAAGTTGCGCTAGGCTAACGGCGTTAGCCTAACGCTAATCTAAAACATCTCTGGAAATGCTCCATATGACACCAAAGTGATATGGGTGAGTAAAACAACTTGTTTTATTACCGAAATAAGGCTCAAATTGTAAAAAAAAAACGTTACTTTTCCTTTAACTTAAGATTCTGTTTAGTCAACTCCAGCACTATGTTTGAGGTAACAACATTACCATGGCTTAAATCTCACAAGAGTAAATTTTGTGCAATATGAGACCTTTAATGTTGAGAAGTTAGATTAGTTACGTTGCTATCGGTTGTCTAGTATGTCACTTCCTGTGCTTCTTCCTGCCGTAGCTACTGATGGAAGTGAGACTGCCGATCTGTGCAATCAGCCCGTCCGGCCACCTTCAATCACTCAGTCACACCACATTCAATCAAAATGGCAGGATGCGTGAAGTGCCTTGCATGAGGACACAACAACAGCACGAGAGCTACTGCTGCTCTAATGGTACTAATACTATTCTCAGTGTTCTCTTTTCCCTACATTAACCAGGCCCAACCCTGCAGCTTCCTGTATCAGATGAGATTGAAGAGGTGGTAAGATGAGAAAGATTTTTTAAAACTTGGAAATGCTATATTTATTCATAACATCAGCATTGGTAGTTTGGTTAAATGGCACATATTACTTTTTTCTGGTCTGTTATAATGTGGTTTCCCCATCAAAAACTTACCTGTAGATTTGTTTTGTTTCATTCACACGTTTAACACACACCGTTCTTGTGATGTCGTGGTAATACAAATTCTCCACTATGTTTTTAAACTCCACACAGCTTCACTAGAATCATTATAATAATTTCAGCCCTAAATTGCTACTGAACATCTCTACTGAACTAAAGGTCAAATTTAGCTGTAAACTTGAAAACTACAGCTTTATGACATCAGGAGTTGGAACAGAGCATTTTGAGCTTTGGAGATTTAGAGAGACGAATAATACAGCATTACTCAAACATGTGTGTGTGAATGAAACAAAACACAACTCCAGGTATGATTTTGACGAGGTAACAGCGACTTATTCAACTATATTCTAGAGTCTATTTTTAAGTCTATTTTAAAATTATTTTAAGCCATTATTTATGATCTTGTTTGCATGCTACATTTTCCTGCTAAAATAAAGACATCTTATCTTATTTTATCTTAAAGCTCACAAGAGTCAATTTTGCATAAGATAGGACCTTTAAGATTTGGATTGGAAACTTGAACATTGTATTCCATCAAAAGTGTAGCCTGTGGACCTCCAATCACCCCAACAGCTGCAGCCAGACCCTACTCAACCAATTTATCTGGTACAAATGACATACCACGGACAGATCGAGTATGACAGCAGCTACAGTAGCCCCTATAATAACTCAAATATTAACTGCATGTTCAGGGTCATAAAGACGATGTAGTGAATGGCTGGGATAAGACCCTCAGATGTAATCACAGTGCTGTGATGGGGCCAGAGTGTAAAATCATAAATAAATTACTTTTAACACAAACATGAGCAGTTGTGTGGTGCTGACAGCTGCCTGGCATGTATCCACAAACTGCTCTTTCACATCACTCCCTCCATGAGATGAAGCGTCAGTCCCATTATGGAGTTTACCCCCGAAATATGGCTCAAAACACAGAGCAAAAGAACCAACCACTGAGAGACGGGGCGATCATATCTGCAGCTGTCAACACAGAAGAGCAAGCCACCAAATAAGAAAGGATTAAGGTTTCCTTTCAATTCAGTCATTTGTTTTACAATTACTTGTATTTGGGAACGTACATTTGGGTGATTTCCAGGATTGCCACATTGATTTGGTGAGTTATCCCAGATGCTAAGAATTTACTAATGAATTATTATTAGTACTATTTCTACATACTCAAAGTAACTTAAAAATTTTCATTTTTTTATATGTTATTTCTATATGCATCCTGATGCAAAATTAACTGCCAATAAGTGCTTATTCACTCCTACACACAACATTCTTAGAAAGACAAGATGCATGAAGAGTCTTGCTCAAGGAATCTGGACGGTGCCAGGTTTAAAACACTCTTAACTCCATGTCTAAGGCTACGTTCAGACTGCAGGGCTTAATGCTCCGATTTTTTTTGCGAGGTCGTTCACGTTTCCAATTAAATGTGACTTGTATGTGATCTCCATTGTGAATTTTAAACGCCCCAAAAGTGTACCGCATGCGCATTGGAGGACACGACGAGGTCACATGCAGCGAGTGTGCTCAGTGTTTGCGGAAGTCGCCTAAACATGGACACAGTGAGCACCTGGAGATTTTAAAGTTGCTGTCGTACCAGAGCCAGAACATTCACAGCTTATTTGTTTTAGGGAGGAGATTGAGAAGGTGAAGGACAAGGTTTTTGGCCATGGTGTTTTGTGGGTTCCTCTTCAGTAACGCAGCTATCCAGCAGTTCTATCGGCTCAACGCTGGGCTTGTCTCCTAAAATACAGTCCACTTTTTGTTCAGTTTTCTTCTACTTCAGCGCAGAATAGTGACGTTTGCTGCTTGTTGATGACGTGTAGTTCGAATGAATGCGACCTGGCCATTCAGACAGAAGTCACATTTCAAAAGGACCACATATCCAAGTGGCCTGGGTCGCATTTGAAAAAATCGGATCTGTGTCGTTCAGACTGTCATTAGAAGATCAGATACAGGTCGCATAGAGGCAAAAAAATCAGATTTGGGTCACTTTAGGCTGCAGTCGGAACGTAGCCTCAGTCATGATGAATAAACTGTAAAAGAATATGGTCCAACTTTAAATGTATATGTAAGTTTTTACATGGAGGGTCTCAAACCTTCTATTCTCCATGTTATTGCTTTAACTGCAATGTTCCACAGGTTGGCATAAAACTTAAATTTCCATGGAAACAAGCAACAACATGACTAAACCAAATATTTTTAGCAATAAAAAAGATTCAAAAGCTCTTGTTGGCACCCAAATTATTCAATGCGGATTTCATATTCATAGACCAGAGTTTTGCTATCATGACAACGCTATCAACAACTACCATGCTAACAGCGCACTTCCTGGTTTGCAGAGGATGAAAAGCTTTCGATACAGACATCACACGATATATATATATTTTTTACAGTATATACTTTATATACTTGGGTAAAACAGGCCCTAACAAATGCCCCCCTTCTACCATCAAACATAAACTTTATTCCCCACATAGACAACCCACTAGACAATACCAAAGCAAACACACACAGACCCTGAAAACGGTGCGATTCGTGTGGAGGAGACATAAAAGCCAGGTGAAAACTGTGTGTCCACGGCTCCTATCGGCTCAGAGAAAGACACCGTGGTTTCAGAGCTCACTGGACAAAGCCCTCCTCAGTAAATCTCACATCAAACAGCCTGCTGAAAACTCAGGTCTCAAGAATAAATGGCCTCCGTCCGCGGGCCTGTGGGCAGCATCGGCCGGAGGAGATTGTCTCAAATGAAAGACGCCCCATTGAAATCCTATTGAGCTATTTTCAGTCCCAAAAAGGAAGAGAAAGCACTAAAGGTCGGTGTGAAGCCAGATCATATGAGGCTAAAACAGGTGCCCAGATAACGGCCCGCTGACAAATATCAATTACACCTTGACATTTTCCGAGGAGACAAAGAGGAAGGATAATACCTGGATGGTAAACCGCTGTTAGCTGCTTCAAAAGTGCTATAAATGGTTCCTGGTCAGTGCTAAAGGGTTTGGAAACGTTTGCAATTTATATCTAAAACATATTTACATAAAGATTAAAACATGAATTTCAAAGCATTAATGCAACAGAGAAGCTACAAAGCATTTCATAGCAATCTCGGAATGGATCGTCTCTACATAAAGGTGCCATCCTTTAATCTCCAACACCAGATGAGCATAATACTTTATTTTAATTTTGTCAAAGAGATAGAGATTTTTATGTGTTTCTTATTATTATGTAAAACAAACCTCCCACAGTTATAGCACTGGACTGTTTTTTGTATATAAAGTATAAAAAGAGATGTATAAAAAGAGATGCTAGATTATATTTAAAATATTTTTGTTTTGGCTCAAAGCAAACTCCTTCTTTTGTGAGTGTGCATGTTGGTGGCATTGCAGTCAAATTAAATTTGTTCAATTAAATTTACTTAATTACAATTTACAATTTTTTGTAGTAAACATTTGATTCTTCATATTTATTTCATGTTTTCTATGCCTATGTTTATTGACATTACTCAAACAGTAAGTAAAATGTTACATCCAAACTATATATTCTCACTTAGTATTCCTTTGTGGTGAAGCTGACTGGAGTCACTGATCTGGCTGAAGCTCTTTTACTCAAGTTAGACTTTAATTTGGGCTTTGTTTTAACACACTATGTAACTATAAAGAACAGTGATTACAGTGTTCACAGGTTTGAGAAATTTTATTGTTTAAACCCAGTTTTCAGACCATCTAAAACTTTTTGTCACCATGGTAACTGAAGAACTGTCTTCCCTAGACATGATTGCCCCTCTGCTCCCTGAGGTAATGCTATGGACATATAATTAGTACCATCCATCCATTTTCTTCCGCTTATCTGGCCCTGGGTTGCGGGGCAGCAGTCTGGGACTCCCAGACTTCCTTCACCCCAGACATTTCCTCCAACTCCTCCAGTGGGACCCGGAGGCGTTCCCAGGGCAGCTGAGAGACATAGTCCCTCCAGCGTGTCCTGGGTCTTCCCCAGGGCCTCCTCCCGGTGGGACATGCCCGGAACACCTCTCGAGGGAGGCATCCAGGAGGCATCCAGAACAGATGCCCAAGTCACCTCAGCTGGGTCCTCTCAGCTTGGAGGTGCAGCGGCTCTACTCCAAGCTCCTCCCATGTGGTTGAGCTCCTCACCCTATCTCTAAGGGAGCGCCCAGCCACTCTGTGGAGGAAACTCATTTCAGCCACTTTTATCCATGATCTTGTCCTTCCGGTCATTACTCAAAGCTCATGATCATAGGTGAGGGTAGGAACATAAATTTACCGGTAAATCGAGGCGAGGGAGAGGGCAAGCCACCTTTTCTGTTTGAGAACCATGGCCTCGGATTTGGATGAGCTGATCTTCATCCTAGCCACTTCACACTCAGCTGCAAACCGCCCCAGTGCTGGATCCTGGTTTGATGGAGCCATTAGGAAAACATCATCTGCAAACAGTGGGGATGAGATCCTGTGGTCCCTAAACCTGACCCCCTTCAGCCCGTGACTGGGCCTAGAAATTCTGTCCATAAATACAATGAACAGAACCGATGACAAAGGGCAGCCCTGGCAGTGTCCAACATGTACTATGAATAGGTCTGACTTACTGCTGGCAATGTGAAAACAACTCCAGGTCCGGTCATACATGGACCGAACAGCCCTTAGCTTCTCAAAGCACAAAGCACAAAGCACATGTGGACTGGTTGATCAAACTCCCAGTGTTCCGTTGGAACACACCTTCCGGTTCCTCTTCTTAAACAGAGGGACCATCACCCCGGTCTGCCAGTCCAGAGGTACTATCCCCGACCACCATGCGATGTTGCAGAGACATGTCAGCCAAGACAGCCCCACAACATCCAGAACAGATCTCATCCACCCCTGGAGCCTTGCCACTGAGGAGCTTTCCAACCACCTCAGTAACTTCAGCCAGGGTGATGAATGAGTCTGCCTCCGAGTCCTCAGCCTCTGCTTCCTCCTCGGAAGACGTGACGAGGAGATCCTCAAAGTATTCCTTCCACCATCCGACAACATCCCCAGTCGAGGTTAACAGCTCTCCACCCTTTTTACTTTGTTGCGTCCTACATTGAACCATTTGTGGATGAATGAACGATTACACTGCCTCAAACCTCTATGGAGATTTTTTTTTCATTGTTGATCCATTTTGAGCCAACGATTTGCCCAAACTGCTCATGACACTTATCAATTGTCTTTTGAGTTCAAGGTCTGGACAAGCAAACCCTATTTACTCAATTTATTTCTTGTTTATGATCTTAACTGAGAGGAAATTACAGTACAAAATCTTGGTTGCATTTTAACAGGTATTTTTTAGTTTCGAAAAGGCTTTAGAAAATGAGTGAAACAAACTTTTATCAATGGCAGCCTTGGATTAATTAAAAATTTTCTTCTGACCAAAATGAGATGATCACTGAATAAAATGATTATATGATTGCCAGTGTCCTCACTGCAGCTGTCCCCAAACTGTAGAGTCCACTTATGTGGACTATCTCTATTGTCTATTCATGTGATTGTATTAATGTGTTTCTGCTTAAAAGTTAAAAAAAAATAAAGTTTTGTAAAGCTTTTGGTCCCACTAAGATTAAAGCTTTGAAATCGTATTGTATTATATAAACCATAAGGCTCATAATCACATTTTTGGAAATACGAAAAAGGTCAGAAACACTTTGTACTGTACATCTTTGTACAGAACGTACAGGGACAGTGGAGGGTCATATGAGAGCTAAATGAGCTGAACTGTCTGAGTCTATTACCTTTCAAAATATGTTTCAGTTATATTTAATATTTTATAGTGTCAAGGCCAATTAAACCTTACAACATATTAACATTGTTATGGCAAAATTAAGTCAAGTTGCATCTCTATTGATGTTAATGGGACTCACTGGCCACGTTTACATGATGTTTTTTAATTCCAAATTAATTGTCCTGAATTAAATAGTTTGGAATTAAATTATTCTTTGAGTTTACATGGAAATAATAATTCCGAATTGGGGTTTTCTCCGGGCCGCCATCTTACATTGCATCATCGCGTCGCGACCCGACAAGCATGCAACTGCAAAATAGGAAATAAAAAACCCACTTAATTCAGAATTAAATTTAAACTTAATAATATTTTCATTAGGAATTAAGTGTTTACATGGTCTTTTTAAAGTGGAATTCATTTTTATTCAGAATTAACTTTTAACTTTTAATCGGAATTAAAGCTCTCATGTAAACGTGGCAACTGTGTCATTGTGGTTAGCATTTTATCCTCATACTTCATAATTCTGACCTTTCCTGTCTTTGATAACTACATAAACATTTCCCATTGACCAGACCCTCCCCTGAATGTACTAAAGTAATTGAACACGGGAATAAACGGCTTGTTCAGACACAACAGCTGTCATTTTTCCATGAGGACTCACTGTGCACTTGTGAACGTGTAATCCTCTTTCAAATGCAAAAATACACTTTCTATATGGGATACGCTCCAATGCACCCAATTACAGGCATTAATTTTTAAATAATTTTCTCTTTCTCACTCAGTAAAACTCGAGTGCATGTGGACTGCTGGCTAAAGGGAAAACCACACACAGCTGGGATAACTTAAGTGAAATCAGTCTCCTCCTGATGGCCTTGCAGTGCTGTGTCATTAGCATTCATTATAGTTGTATGAGCCAGAGTAATTACAGGCCCAAGTGCAGGCAGGAATAGCAGTTTACACTCATAGTAATTTGATTTGCATCTACGCTAATAACTTCTTTTGTGCGTGTTTATGTGCCGTGTCAGAACACAAGTGCCATTTGGCTTCAGGCATACCAGGCAAAAAAAAAAAAAAAAAAGCTTTTAAATTGGAAGATTGAGTTGCCTTTTGCTTTCAGCACTCCAAGCTCCAAATCTGTTACAGCGCCCAGATTAGTGTGATCAGAGAACAAGTGATACCGCAAAGTCGTTCTGATGGGGTTTGGAAGGAAATGTAGGCCAGTGGAGGAAAGACATGCAAGTTTCAATACACTGTTTTCTCTTTGCAAAAAAAAAATCAAACATGTTTTTAATGGTGAGAGCCTGTTTCCAAGAAGTAAAATTCACACTTAGGCTGGCACGATTATAGAAGAATGATTATGTGATTATGATGCAGATAAAAGGGTATGCCTCTGGTCTGCCTGTGTTTGTCAAACCTCTGTCTATCAGTCATCCTTGTAAAGCGATAGAAGACATTACAGCAGACGTCCGTGTTGCCACAAGTTCACAAGGCTGAGTGCGCCGTGGACCCTCAGGCAAAGATCACTACTTCAGCATCATGTAGCATCTAGTCAAATGTATCATAAATTATTTTAGTCAGGGATATCCAAGGTATAAACCAGTATGTGATGGACGGTTGGACAGTGTGAGTAATGCTCTCTGGATCACATATTGTTCTTGTGTCCTTGAGCTGGACACTTCATCCACCTTGTCTGTATCACTGTGGGTTAGATAGATTCTGATGTGTAAAATGGCAGATATGTTACCATAACCAGGTTTGATTGAGGAAAGTATTTTAGTAAAGTAAATAGAAAATGTTAGGACCTAAATCACTATAATGTACAGCTCAGCATTTCTACATGTATTGCAGCTATCCCATTCCAGCGTCTGTTCCAACACAAACACAAAGCTGAGCTACTTCAGTTCTTGCACCAGGAGTGGAATAAAGTCATCCAAGAACAATGGCAAAAGGAGAAATTCAATTTGACAACTGGACAAAGTTTATTTGGTCGAAGACGTTTCGCGGCTCATCAGTTCTGAAGAAGTAGCTTGGATGAGCTGCGAAACGTCTTCAACCGAATAAACCTTGTCCAGTTGACAAATTGATTTCTCCTTTTGCCATGGATTCTATCTGGACGACTGAGGGATTCTTCACACAACCCAAGAACAATGTGAAAGTCTTGTGGAGAGCATGCCAAGACGCATGAAAGCTGTAATTAATAATAAAGGTTATTGCACCAAATATTGATTTCTGAACTCTTCTTAAGTGTAAACATTAGTATTATGTTGTTTTATCGTTTGATCTTGTTTCTTTGCATTGTTTTAGGTCTGAAAACATGTATCTTTTTTGTTATTTTGACCATTTGTCATTTTCTGCAAATAAATGCTCTAAAAGATCTTTTTTTGTTTTGGAATTTGGGAGAAATGCTGTCAGTAGTTTATAGACTCAAACTAAAATGTTCCCTTTGCACCAACACATACCTGACCATAAGTACAAGTGGGTAACCCTAAAGTTGCATGTACAAAACAATGTTATTGATCAGTACAGTGGCACTCTCACCTAACAAAGAGATGTTTCCAAGTTTGACTCCTGAGCAGTTCAGTTTCCCCCATCGAAACATGTACAATAGGTAAAATTCTCCAACTAAGGTCCTGACCAAGGCCAGCTCAAGATCTGGAGATGTGTACCTGGGTCGTGACAGGTTGCCTTGGCAGTATAATAAAATTAACTTTATCTGTTTTGTTATAATTAATGTAATGTCTTTTGGAACCAATAATGTAATTTTTAACGGTTGTTCTTAACATATAGATTTCTGAGTTCCAGTTCCTAGCCTTGAGTACATCCCCGGGGGCCTCATACCTGTGTCGTCTGGCTCTGAGTGAGAGAACAGAGGGGCCAGCCTAGATCTGATGAGGGCACAGGTTAAGACGGGGCTTTTGTGGAGGGACAATAACATCCTACTTCTACCTGCGGCGGCTGCTTTTCTTCTGCAGCAGCTGTGACCTGACAGAGGAGCTGGGCTTTGTCTCACACAGACACAAGCTCACAGGCAGATCCACTCAGATTCACCCCAGTGGGTCTGAACCCTTCCCCCAGGATGTGCTCCCATAACCTGAAAGTATTAGACAATAGCAGGGACACAGAGCTGGTCACGCTCACTGTATACATTCTGCACATAGACACAAACAGAAGATACACTGGTTTATACAATTTAGTATTAGAACATATGGGTTAAAAGTAAATTCTCCTGGATGCTGTGATCAAAATCAGCTGACATCAACCTATCCAAATAGATGTGGAAAATGTTAATGGTCCTATATTACACAAAATTGATTCTTGTTAGCTTTAAACCATATTATAAGGTTGTTACCTTCTCAAAAACATATCTGAAGTTGTGTTTTGTTTTGTTCACACATGTTTGTGTAACACTGTATTAGTCTCTCTACATCTCCTCAAAATGCTCTGTTCCACCTTGTAGTGTCATGTAGTGGTATAGTGGTTTTCAAGTTAACAGCTACTTTGTATCTTTTGTTCAGTAGCAATTGGCAAATCCAGGTCTGAAATAATCAAAATAAAATCTAATGAAGGTGTATGGAGTTTATATTTGTGATGAGGAAAATGCCGTAATATGGGCCGTTTAAGAGTTTAGTTTAGTTGTGATAGCAGTTCAGTGGATGTGTTCTTGCCTTATAACCAGAATATTTGCACTTCCAACTGTATCTTCTGCCTGTGTACAATTGTTGCTATTAATAATGATAATGGCTTACATTACATCAGTCACTCACTCACTCAACACATTCATACTCATACAAGGTTGATAAAAATGTCTTGCCCAAGGATACAATGACTGAATGAATGCACTGGCTGGAGCTCGGGCTGAGATCCAACTGCAAACCTTCTGGTTACAGGACAACCTGTGCACGCAGTCATTGTGTGCATGCTTAGGCAATACTTTATTGATCCACAAGGGAAATTGTTTTTAGGCAGGAGCGACTTACCCAGCTGCCACTCTCTCAGGCGCTCGGGTGTGAATGGAAGGTGGGTATTTTGACAATATCATGATTTTTATTCATATTTTCCAACTTCAAGCTGTATATAAATGAATTCTTATTGGATTTAAACATATCTGGTAATGTGTATTTGTCTAACGAGGGAGTGTGTGGTATAAGGAGATCAACACCAAGGTGTCCCTAACAATTATGTAGCTTCGTTTTCTCAGGCAAAATGGGCAAAAAAAACAAATTTAACTGACTCTGAAAAGTCAAAAATTGTAAAAAGTCTTTTAGAGGGATGCAGCACGGATATTGGGGCGTGATCCCAGAAACATCAAACATTTTGTTGCAAATAGTTAACAGTGTTGCAAGAAACATACTGAGAAAAAAGACGCTAATTTATCCTCATAAATACAACTTGCCTAATAATTACGCACACAGTGTACTTATTGTTTTGACCTTCTAGTTATATTCATTTCAAATTAGAAATCAGATATTACATTCTAACAGCTACTCCTACAATTATTGTTTATAATTTTTTTCATGGCCACAATTTTGTATTTTTTCCTGAGTAATATTACTTTGAAGTAACATTACTCGTACATTAGGTCAATATTTGGCAACTCTATCCGTCTCTGGGGCAAAAGCAACATGTTACTGTATCAATGGCACTGTGATCCACGAGTCCCTGTTTCTTTTCTACTTCAGTAAACCTGTTGAAGCTGAACCAATGCCATCCAATGTCTCCCAAATCTAAAGTAGCAGACAAAGCTCTTTGCACGGTTCTGTTATTTGTGGGTTTGTCTTGATAGGCATATTTCTACTATAAGATCTGAACCACTTTCTTTTCATCATGTGAGGTCTTCTTCACCATCCGATCTGAGAACCACCTGATAGCTAGCCACCGGGAGCCCTTTCTCTCCTCCTTCCATAATCCGGCGCTAATGGTGAGCAATGGATGAGGAGCAGGCTGCCTCTGGAGTGTGGAAATCCCCGCTGGAGTGGAGGGTCGCGCTTGAAGAAGTACCCAGTCAAGCGCGCCAGACACCATCCACAGACACTCAAGGTGACCCGCTAACACAAATTCAACACACACATGCTAGGGCAGAGGACGGAGACACACTCGGATTGTGATCGGTGTGGCAAAGGAAGGGATCATCTTTTGGGGAAATGTTGGGAATCTTTTTTGTCGTGGTTGAATGTAATTTGTTCAGCACTTTAGGTTCTTGTAGGAGTTGTGTACTTTGAAATAGGGATACTCCAGATGGATATCGAACTCCAGTGAAGCACATACTTGGCAAGTGAGGGTGGGAAGGACAGAAAATTTGGCGCTAAAAGCAATTAAAAGCTCTCTACCAAATTTTGAACCATGAGCGACCAACGTGTTTGAACTGAGCCTTTCCCCCTTCTACTCTTCTGTAATTATTTGTTGAACTATGACAAGCAAACATGTCTGGCATTGTTACAAGGCACTTTCATGTGTGTTTTTCTCCAATACCGTGTTAGCCTGGGAATTCCCAGGCCGCTTCCGTTCGTTTCGAACTGGAAGGCGGCCTGGAAACTCGTCCAAGCGAGAGTCCCAGATTTAGGGCCCCAATCAGAGAGCGGGGGAGGTGTGGCAAGACGGTGACGCGTACTACATGACAAACGGAAGCTTGTAGTTTGAACTGACAACTGACATGATTGGCTATGGACTTACTTATACGCTCAATGATAGACATTCATAGCGTCCAATAAATGGCCGTTGGCAATCGCTAACCACACCTCCGCTACGGGATTTTTCGAAGCGAGTTTCCAGACCCATATCTCACTTGTGATATGGTCAGGTGTTAACCAGACTAATACCGTGTCTGATTAGACAAAAAAGTATTCAAATAGCTTCTATATGGTTCATAAGGTTCAACAAAATGCTTCTTAAAATGCGTGGCTAAACAAGATGAAAAGAAAGTCAGGTACAGGAGCTTTAAAGGCCACATAAAATCAGTGTCCACAATTCTGGTTTTCCTTTAGCCGCCGTTTCAACTGTGATCTGAAAGTGTCCGGTGTTTGAGTCTCCCAGCACAGTGGCTGAGTGACTAGCACTCATGCTTCACAGCAAGAAGGTTCAGGTCGCCCGGGCCTTTCTGTGTGGAGTTTGCATGTTCTCCCCGTGTCTGGGTGGGTTTCCTCCGGGCACTCTGGTTTCCCCCACCAACCCAAACATGCGCCATAGGTAAAATCCTCCAGCTTGGGTCCTGACCAAACCTAAATAACAAAATCATGGGGATGGTCCCCGGGTCAAATGTAGAAACAACTTCTCCTGTGTGAGATCAATAAAAGTCAGTCTTCTAATCCTTAACCACTGTAAGGTGCTTTGTGTTACATTTTTGTATGAAAAGCGCTTTATAAATATTGTTTGATTGATTTATTGATGATGGGAGAGAGTTCCAGAACTTAGTGCCTCTGAGTGAGAGCACAGTTTGTCCAAATGTAGTGCATCTGTGCGGGACCTCACAGTTCCCCCAGTGTCTGTGTGGGACCTCACAGGTCCCCCGGGGTCTGCGTGGGACCTCACAGTTCCCCCAGTGTCTGTGTGGGACCTCACAGTTCCCCCAGGGTCTGTGCGGGACCTCACAGTTCCCCCAGGGTCTGTGCGGGACCTCACAGTTCCCCCAGGGTCTGTGTGGGACCTCTCAGTTCCCCCAGTGTCTGTGCGGGACCTCACAGTTCCCCCAGTGTCTGTGTGGGACCTCACAGTTCCCCCAGGGTCTGCGTAGGACCTCACAGTTCCCCCGGGGTCTGCGTGGGACCTCACAGGTCCCCCGGGGTCTGCGTGGGACCTCACAGTTCCCCCAGGGTCTGCGTGGGACCTCACAGTTCCCCCAGGGTCTGTGCGGGACCTCACAGTTCCCCCAGGGTCTGCGTGGGACCTCTCAGTTCCCCCAGTGTCTGTGCGGGACCTCACAGTTCCCCCGGGGTCTGCGTGGAACCTCACAGTTCCCCTCGGGGTCTGTGTGGGACCTCACAGTTCCCCCGGGGTCTGTGTGGGACCTCACAGTTCCCCCGGGCCGTAGCCCTAGTTCCCATCCCTCTGACAGTCTTTGTTTTAATAAAATCCTGTAACAGAGGGTGGCAAGCCCATGCAAAACTTCATATATAAAACATCCATATTTGATGAACAAAATTATTAAAATTAAGCAAGTTGTACTTGTCTAAAATAGTGCAGTGGTGAACTGAGAATGGTTTCACTTTACACTGGTTTCACTCTACTGATGAGCTGTGTAAATGGGTCTAAAATAGAAGGGTATACCTATCGCTGGCCTTATTTTGGCATTTTAGTGCATATTTGTTAGAAATCTAACTTTTGGGTCAAAAGCCATGTCTGTAACGGCCTCTTTAAAATCAACTATGGCTAGTACATTTGAAATTTCAGGCTGGACTAATGGCCGCCAATGAGTCAGATGCAGGTTATTACGTGACAATCACAGCCACTGGCGGTCTACGTGCAGTATGTGAGGAGACCCTCTCAGCCCCGCCTCTACCTGGCACCGCTGGGCACCGCGACGTCCCGCCATGTCTGGAGAAAAGGGCAACGGCATGATCTGAGCACAAATGTTTCAAAGTGTGGAGCGCACCGATCCGCGCCATGTTGGATTGCTGTGGTTGTCGGTCGGCTGTCAATCATCGCTCCAGAGCCTGCCCCACACCCGTTCCCCCCAACTCGCCGGGCACCGCTCACTCTGGAGGATTTTTCAGATTTGCTTAGGGGTGGAGTAAAGCTTTGGGCTCTTTAATAAAAGAAACAAGTCCTATGATTTCCGTGTTAGAAAACGGTGGTGCCCAATATGAGTTGACGTCGCCATAAACATCATCACAACAAAGAGTAGTGAAGTTGTTGGCACCTCCCATGGATAGCTGCAGGTCACACTAGCGTGCTGCAGATTATTTTTTTCATTCGTATCAAAATACTGGGACGCAGTGGATTCCTATATGGTGAGGGGAAAAACTGTAACATGGCAAAAAACTCTGACAGGTCTATTTTGCATGGTCTGCTTTTAACTTTGGCGTCACAAACAGAGTCCTTCATTATTGTGCATTTTTGGAAGAATTTCCATACAAAAGTAAGAAATAGTTTTCAACAACATCCTTAAAAGTGGTAATAACCCAGCCACAAGCTTTGGCAAATCCTTGATGATTACATTTTATACTGTACTTGATTGCAATGGCATGCTTTATATTGCTAACTTGAGAATAATTTCTTTCATGTCAAGCACATAATGGAACACAATGTCTGCACTATAAGGTAAATTAGGCCAAGACAGCAATTTGTAATTTGTTGTTGATGAATGAATAATCATCTATACTTTCTACTGGATCCTTTCTGTTTTTCTTCACACTGCCTCCATGGTCTACGCACAATTTGAACTTATTCAGCACTCCTTTTGTTGCAGTAGCCTTATATTCTTCACTGCTGCAGATATGAATCGACTTTGAGCCAGATCCTTGACAATGAGGCAGTCCACAACGTGAAGAAACCAGGCGCCAAGAGAAACAAAGGCTTCTGCGAGCGCTCAGTATCAAACCTTCTGCAAACTGCTGCTAGCGTTTAGGCCCATTGTAGCCCGAGTGGAAGCCCAGATGAGATATAGCATGATAGCACACAAACGGCTAATTAAATGATTCAGGGTTGCGGCCGTGTAATTTCCATCTCCAGCTGATAAGGCATTTAAAGGTTCGCTCCTCATCTCTGCAGTGCCTTGGCCTTAGCTTTGTTGGCCCTTTGATGGATGACACTGGCTTTTTATTTGAAAGGGTAACTTTTCAAATCGAATTATTGTCACACTCAATTGCACTCCAGCTAAAGCGGCGCTGGTTCACCTCATTGTTTTAGCCTCGGGGCGTGGGGTCAGACTTGAAAGCAGTTTGTTAGTTTTAGCATTAGCGTCGGTGCAAGTGTGAGGTCTGACCTTTGACACTTGCTTATGTGAGCGTGGGATGTGGTGTCAGGAGGAACAATGGGGGGGTGACAGGATGGACTAATACAAACAGGGCCAAGGGGCTTATGGGCTAACCTTTGGCTGTCAACACAGCTTGTCATGAGGATGTAGAAGCTGTTTGTTAAGCCAGGGCCGAATCTAGTTATTTATCTTTGCAATTATCGTTGTAAAACCTCTTCATATTTTGATCAATAAAGATAGCCACTACAATGCAATTCCTCCATAAATAACATGATTTTGTTTTGTTTGTCCCATGGAAGATGGCATCATATTTATTTCATTGGCTCATGTGGCCAAAAATTATACAGCTCTGGAAAAAAATAAGAAAAAATAAGAAACCACTGCAAAATTATCAGTTTTTCAGATTTTACTTTTTGGGCAAAAGGAACCTTTTTGTTTGAGCTGATAAACTACTGAAACATTTCCCCCAAATTCCAAATAAAATATTATTGTTTAGAGCATTTATTTGCAGAAAATGACAAATGGTCAAAATAACAAAAAAAGATACATGTTTTCAGACCTCAAACAATGCATCAATCGATCAAATCCATTTTAAAACAACATAATACTAATGTTTACACTTAGGAAGAGTTCAGAAATCAATATTTGGTGCAGTAAGCCTTATTTTTATTCACAGCTTTCATATGTCTTGGCATGCTCTCCACAAGTCTTTCACATTGTTCTTGGGTGACTTTATTCCACTCCTGGTGCAAGAACTGAAGTAGCTCAGCTTTGTGTTTGTGTTGGAATTCAACAGACGCTGGAATGGAATGCAGTGATCTTTTATTTTTTTCCAGAGCTGTATTTTCTTCCACACTACTTCCTCAATACTGCCCATGTGATCAGTGTTGACCAACAAAATGCAATGGCAGCTAAAGTGGAGCTAACACTGGTTTAGAGAATTTATTTAATTATTTTTATTTTTTATGTTCAGAATCACTTCAAATCACCAAAAAAATCTGACCTGTGTGAATGCTCCGTCATCCAAACACGGGCAGTTTGATCTCACAAATAACTGAATGTGCTTTACGGGAGAATTCATTCTGGGCCGGAACAACAATATCAATGCAGCGGACACTAATTGATCTGACATTAGCACAGAGCAGGGAGTGCTTTATCCAGTTCTTATTATAGATCAATGGTTTGGCCATACAGGGATCCTGACCTCACTCATAGTAAGAATGCATGTTTTTCAGGGTATATTTGTGCCAGTAAAACACCTATTGAGTAAATGTGAAAGAAAAGTTCTATATCATTCTGTAGAATAGTCCGCACAAAGCAATTACTCATCTCACAGGAGACTAGTAGGTTAAAGCTAACTAACTAATTATATTGCTTCTATGAAAAGAATGTCATTACAAGTGTGATGTTATAAGAAGAAACAATTACTAAGAGTTTTCACAGAAGAGGAGCTCAAATTGAGATATTCACACACGATAAAAGGTTGAGTCAAATAAGAGGATAAACTTCCTAAGATGCGTGAATAAGGATAAACTTCCCTTTCAATGAACTCTACAAAAAAATCTACACAATGAAATAAATCAGATGTAATTTTCTCTAGATTTTATACATACATACCTTCTGCCTTTTAATTGCAGCTGTCATCTTTTGTGTGTTTTGGCATCTAAAGAAGTAGAAACCCAGTAGACGGTTTATTATAACAAATGACATACAATACATACACAATACAAAAGCCAAGCCAAATCACATAATACATCATATTGTTCTCCAATGGGACAAAACAATGGTAGTATTTAACAGATGAGATATTGATGTTAAATCTTTTCTCAGAATTATAATTATCTTGTCAACCATGTCAGTTTTATGTAATTACATTGCAAAGTTTGTGTTGCCTTAAAACAGTTGTGTGTAGATTTTCCTGTTCGACCAGCTCCTCTGTATCACAGACTATTCACTCTATTCTCCTTGGGTTGTTTTTACTGCAGTGTTGTAACAGATAAAAGGTTTGAAGTTATAATTACAAATGTGATTGGACCTGGAAATTTGAAGGATTTTGGTGTTTCCTCTTTATAATACTAACATGAGTCATTCATTATGTTTATTTTAATGGGCCTACAGTAAAATTCACTCTTGTGAGCTTTAAGGCATCTTATAATGCTGTTACATCATCAAAAACATCCCTGCAGATGTATTTTGTTTTATTCACATGTTTGAATAAGCCTTTATTATCAGTGTTGATTCCTCCAAAGCTCAAAATACTCTGTTCCATCTTGTCATGTCATTTAGCAGTAGTTTTTAAGTTAGCAGCTACCTTTTTACCTTGTGTTCAGTACAGATTAGCAATATCAGATCTGAAATTATCCAAATGATTCTAGAGAATGGAGTGTAAGGAGTTTAAAACACAGTGGAGCACTTTCTGTATTACCACATGACATCACATATACTCAACAAACATATAAACGCAACACTTTTGTTTTTGCTCCCATTTTTCCTGAGATGGACCCAAAGATCCAAAATTCACTCCAGATACACAACACTACCATTTCTCTCAAACATTGTTCACAAATCTGTCCAAATGTGTGACAGCGAGCACCTCTGCCCCGCCGAGACAATCCACCCCACCTCACAGGTGCGCCACATCAAGATGCCGATCCGACATCATGACCAGTGCACAGGTGCGCCCCAGACTGCCCACAATAAAAGGCCACCCCGAAATGTGCTTTTTTTAAAATTTTATTTTATTTGCTTTATTGGGGGTCTGGGGACTCAGCAGCAGTCAGTATCTGGTGTGACCACCATTTGCCTCGTGCAGTGCAACACATCTTCTTCGCATAGAGTTTATCAGATTGTCAATTGTGTAAAGCGCTTTGGGTGTCATGAAAGGCACTATATAAATGCAATGAATTATTATTATTATTATTATTATTATTATTAAAACAAAGAAATGGTGGAAGATGGGACTTGTTGGTGCCGTGAAGGAACGCTGTCCTGAGCCATCTGGTTGTGGTGTGGAGGTCAGCTGTCGGACGCAGGAAGAGGATGGGGACTGTGGGTGGTAGTACGCCGAGTGGTGTGGATACGGGTATGGCATGTGGGGTGAGGGTGCCGGTTGCCTCAGGTTACTGAGGCCTTCCAGGAGAGCTGCCATGTGGCGGTTATGGTCCATCCGGCTTTCCCGCATAATATTTGTCAGCTCTCTAAGGTTCTCCCCACTCTCCCTCAGCTCCTGGAGCAAAAGGGACCTGCTCTCCCTCACCTCCTGGCAAAGTTGGGCGATGGAGTTGTTCTTCCTTTGCCTCCGACGTAGTCTGGTTAACACCTGACCATATCACAAATGAGATATGGGTCTGGAAACTCGCTTCGAAAAATCCCGTAGCGGAGGTGTGGTTAGCGATTGCCAACGGCCGTTTATTGGGCGTTATGAATGTCTATCATTGAGCGTATACGTAAGTCCATAGCCAATCATGTCAGTTGTCAGTTCAAACTACAAGCTTCCGTTTGTCATGTAGTACGCGTCACCGTCTTGCCACACCTCCCCCGCTCTCTGATTGGGGCCTTAAATCTGGGACTCTCGCTTGGACGAGTTTCCAGGCCGCCTTCCAGTTCGAAACGAACGGAAGCGGCCTGGGAATTCCCAGGTTACCTCCGACGGGGTTGCTGGGCACTTGTCCCTAAAAAAAAAAAAATTGATGTTAAAGTTATTACATGTCCTGACGTGGGTATTTGAAGCAGCAGTGGTTGGTGCAGATAGACAGAATATGTATAAACTTACCAGGCATAGGGGTACTGCTCCTTGAGCTCTCTGAGGAGTCATCGTCCAGCTGCTGCTGCTGCTCCTCGTTTTCCCCCATCTCCGTTGTTTCTACCAAGGGTTACACACAAAAAAAACTGTTACAATCCAAACACATTTTTTCATCGTGGGTTTAGTCAACAGTAAGGTTGTGATTAGCTTCACATATATCAACATTTTAAACAGTGTAGCAACCCACCTTGGTCGGCTTCTTCTACCCCTCCGACGTCCACCCCCCATTGTCTGGTTTGGAACAATGGCCGGCTTCCCAGAAGCTCTTCCAGTATGTCGTAATGCGGGCAAGTTGTACGGTCTTGACCGCTCTTCCAGTTGTTCTCCTTGGCTGTGGCATACGCTGCCCTGGCATTTTTCCATTTAATTTTGATTTACTTAGGCGTCCGAATAAACCCTGCCTGCTTCATCTTCAACGCTATCTTCTGATAAAGACTAGCGTCTCTTGTCCGCCGCCTGTCCATAATTTTTAAAATGTTTAGCTCTCGCACCTGGTGCAGCATGAACTCTGTTTCTTCATCTGTCCAGTAGTGCGTGCTTGTTGCTTTCTTCGCAGCCATGTTTTCGTCTGAAAGTCCGGCAACAACAATCGCTACTTATGACGCCGTTGGCGCCTCCTACCACTCTTACCACTTCTGGGTGAAATTGCTGAAATTCCTGAAATTCCTGGTGCGCCTGTGCGCAGTACGCCAATCCGATCCGAAATCATGCACATGGCGACTCAAAGCGGATTACTATCGGCCTAAACCAGGGGTTCCGATCCCTATCCAATCGTTTGCCTGTGCACATGAATCCGATACGATCCCAATCCGTTTGCAATCGGGTTGCACTTTTCCAGTGGGATGGGAACTAGGGCCATGGCCTGGGGGAACTGTGAGGTCCCACACAGACCCCGGGGGAACTGTGAGGTTCCACGCAGATGCACTACATTCGGACAAAGTGTGCTCTCAGTCAGAGGCACTAAGTTCTGGAACTCTCTCCCATCATCAATAAGAGAGACTCCAACACTGGGCACTTTCAAATCACACTTGAAACAGCGGATAAAGGAAAACCAGACTTGTGGGCACTTTTAATGTTTAATGTTTTAATGTTTTTGTTTTAATGTCCCTAGGCAGGGACTACAGATGGAAATGAGCATTTTTGCTATAATCTGGCGTATTTACACTACAGTGTTGTAGATGTTCATTAATATGAACTGTCTCTATTAAATAAATACATTTGCAGATTTCACAATATTAATCTAAAACTGCTTAATTAAAGAAACAAGTCTGCTGACTTCAGCATTACAAAACTGTGGTGCCCAATGGGAGCAGGTCTCGCTGTAAACATCATCACAACAAAGAGTCATGTAACTGTGGGCCCCTCCTATGGATAGCTGAAGATCATGCAAGCAAGTGATGATTATACGAAACTTGCAAATCCTATGCATATCATCGATTAAGAATAAAATTGAAGAACAAAGTACAGAGCAGTGCGTATATGTCAGCGGTGAAAACAGGGATTGGTCGGCAATATGGCATCTTAAAATAGGTGATTAAGATTGCCCAAACATGCACGAATCACTCCAAATACAACTTCGAGAGGGTAAATGTTTATATATTGTTATATTCTAAATGCTTTATAATTACTCATACTCATTTTGATCTCAAGAGCTGAGACAAGACATCAAATAATAAAATAAATCAAGTACAAGTCCTTTTCAGTATAATTTACCTCAACTGACCTTGTGAAGGATCTATAATGTTAAAATGGTAAAAAAGACAGATGACTGAAATTAGTATAAAAACACCATGTTACCAGCAATCTTGTCATTCTTTATTCTGCATGTCTTTCTGAACAGGTTTTCCCCATTTTCTGACCATGAGTGACGTGAAACAATTATGAGAAATCTTGCCCTAATTGTATTTGTGGTCATTAAAATCACAGTTTAGATTGTATTCATTTGTGAGAGCCAAATGAGTGTCAGAAACTGGGTACAGAAAAGGTGGTAATCTCATTGAAGAAAGAGCTAAAAGCAAGATTGATATTAATATGAAATCAAGTTTGTGTGGGAGAGGCAGTGTACCGCGAAATGCCCAATCTACACCAGGGGCCAGGCTCTAAATGTGGGCTGACCCTGCTAACCCGTCCACCAGGAGCTGTTCTGGGGTAATAAATAATAGAGGGAGGGTTGGGTCAAGCGCAGCACCGGCGACGCCCTGCCCTCCCACATGAGGGTCCGCTGCCGATGGCCCCCAGAAGATACAATGCTCCGGTGTCCCCTTGTGTCCCATAAGCCACGATCAATTATTGATGTTTGATGAGAGACAATCTGAACTTCCAGCATGTTGGAGATGTTGTGGTGAGATTGAATGGTAGCAGACACACAGAGGGTTAATTGTGGTTAAGAATCATTTGTGAGCACAGAGTGGCGCTGAGATGAGACTGACCCAGGACCAACCAAGGACCAAGGATTTCAAACAGGCTCATGCAGTTATAGTTATTTTACAGAAGTGTTGTAATATTAAAAATAAATAAATAAATAAATACAGATCTGGAAAAAAATAAGAAACCACTGATTATCAGTTTTTCTGATTTTACTATTTAATACAACATAATACTAATGTTTACACTTAAGAAGAGTTCAGAAATCAATATTTGCTGCAATAACCCTTATTTTTAATCACAGCTTTCATGCGTTTTGGCATGCTCCCCACAAGTCTTTCACATTGTTCTTGGGTGATTTTATTCCACGCCTGGTGCAAGAGCTGAAGTAGCTCAGCTTTGTGTTTGTGTTGGAATTCAACAGACGCTGGAATGGAATGGCTGTAATACATGTAAAGATGCTGATTTCAGGGAAAAAAATGCAGTGGTCTTTTATTTTTTTCCAGAGCTGTATATAATTCTGAACTCCTAAATGTATGTATCTTGCATGTATTTAATCATGCACATTATTATTACTGCAGGGAAAAAAATTGCCCATATGACACTATTTTCTTATCTGTTATAATGTTGTTTCCTCATCACAATCATATACCTGGATATGTATTTTGTTCTTCTCTCAAACAGAAACACTATTGTGATGTCATGTGGCAATACAAAAAATGTTGCACTGTGTTTTGAACCCTATACACCTTCATTAGAATCATTTGGATAATTTCAGCCCTGGAATTGCCAATCTCTACTGAACAAAAGGTAATATGTAGCTGTTAACTTGAAAACTACCAGTTCATGACATCACAAGGTGGAACAGAGCATTTTGAGTTTTGGGGATGTTGGCGGCATAATGATCTCAGGTTACTGAAATCAAATGCAACTCCAGGTATGTTTTTGAAGAGGCAACAACATTATAAAATTGTTTGTTTTTTTACTTGGGTTGGTGGGGTACCTCTGATATTTATCATAGTTTATGGCAGTTTTTGTAAAAAAAAAAAAGTTGAAAAAAGTAAAAAAAATATATACAGGAAGTAACAGTGACTTCTAAAATGGTGCGATCTTACAAAAATAACCATAGACTGTAACTTGCAGTCTAAATGTTGTAGATACAGCTCTGGGGGGAAAAAAAACGTGCAGTTGGTAAAGTTAGTTTTGGAGTGCTAAAGAAAAAAAAAACACTGTTGACTCAAGCGATATTATTGTCAATGTAATATACAGCTCTGGAAAAAAATAAAATAAGAGACCACTGCATTTTTTTTCTGAAATCAGCATCTCTACATGTATTACAGCCATTCCATTCCAGCGTCTGTTGAATTCCAACACAAACACAAAGCTAAGCTAATTCAGTTCTTGCACCAGGAGTGGAATTTATTTATTTATTTATTCTTTTGCACTGCTTTTAGATTTTAGATTTTTGTCTTAGAAATTTTTGTTTTGTCTTTATATTGTATTTTGTACACTGTCTTTTTGCATTGCTTGACCAGAGAGAAACAAAATTTCGATTCACTGTATGGCAGAATTGACAATAAAGCTGATTTTTGAACTTTGAACTTCAAACTTTGAATAAAGTCACCCAAGAACAATGTGAAAGACTTGTGGAGAGCATGCCAAAACACATGAAACCTGTGATTAAAAATAAGGGTTATTGCACCAAATATTGATTTCTGAACTCTTCTTAAGTGTAAGCATTAGTATTATGTTGTTTTAAAATGAATTTGATCTTGTTTCTTTGCATTGTTTGAGGTCTGAAAACATGTATCTTTTTGTTATTTTGACCATTTGTCATTTTCTGCGAATAAATGCTCTAAACGATAATATTTTTATTTGGAATTTGGGGGAAATGTCAGTAGTTTATAGACTCAAACAAAAATGTTCCTTTTGCCCAAACACATACCTATACGTAGTAAAATCAGAAAAACTGATAATTTTTGCAGCGGTCTCTTATATTTTTTTTCCAGAGCTGTATATGCCAGTGAGCAATCTTAGGTCTGATAGAAGTGTAGAAAGAATCCAGAACAAGATTAAGATTGTTGACTTGACTTTTTATCAGCCCCACCTCCATTCTCTTTGTATATGCTGAAAAAGTGAAACTAGATGGACTTCCTTTGTGGAGAACCACTCTCACAATCGAAGCTGTCAGCTCTTCTCTCTGCTCCCCTTTATCCAGTGACAGTCAGACACAGACCTGGACAGAGGCCCATAGACACAGAACAACCCCTGTCTGTCTTTGGGATCACATTTCAGCCTAAATACATGTAGTACCCTAAACACATCTTATCTCCTCTCTGCATCTTGATTGTCTTCCCGTTTGGCTTGCGGGTTTCCGAAGGCCCGGTTCATGTTTGCACAAGCTCCCAGTGGTGGTGGAGTCCCTCGGGGCCAAACGCAGCAACAGCAGAACCCTCTGAAGCCTCTGATCGGGGGCTTTTTATCGGCCTATGCATTGGCCCCATCCCCCCGCCGCACACATAAGTACACAGACACGGAGGTGCAGGTGATGGACTCTATCGCAACCCCACGGAAAGAAGAAGATAGCGTCCGCATTTGTCCGATGCTAATCTCCCAAGGTTTACCTGAAAATAATCTGATAATCGAATACAAGAAAGACGAGACACAAGATGGATAGTGGACTGTGATGTCACCTGTGAAGTCCTGGAAGTTGACAAAGTTTATAGAGCTGCATGGATAAAAAGATTCTTCAATACATGTAATATTTTGTGATAGTTCTATACCTACTGTGATTTCTTATACTTTAAAGATGCCAAAAAGCAAAGGCAAAGTATGTAATCTAGTTTTTCCACATTACGTGAGAGAGTAAACCACACCTTACTGTGAAATAGACTTGACTAATACAGGTCATGAAACTCAGAGTAAATGGGGTGCAACAGTTAATAGCAATAATAGTGACCAGTCAATAGGCCTATTAAAATGATCATTATCATAATTATAGAGGTTTTGTATGAAAAAACAAATGCATTATGATGGGAACAGTATATGGAACTTTCTAGAGGAGGTACCTGCATGATTCCCGTGGACATAGAAAGTTAAAACCATACTTTGGAACATTCTCCATGGAGATACAGCTCTGGAAAAAATAAGAGACCACTACAAAATTATCAGTTTTTCTGATTTTACTACTTATAGGTATGTGTTTGGGCAAAAGGAACATTTTTGTTTGAGTCTATAAACTACTGACAACATTCCAAATAAAAATATTATCATTTAGAGCATTTATTTGCAGAAAATGACAAATGGTCAAAATAACAAAAAAGATACATGTTTTCAGGGCTCAAACAATGCAAAGAAACGTTGTTTTAAAATTCATTTTTAAAACAACATAATACTAATGTTTACACTTAAGAAGAGTTCACAAACAAATATTTGGTGCAATAAGCCTTATTTTTAATCACAGCTTTCATGCGTCTTGGCATGCTCTCCACAAGTCTTTCACATTGTTCTTGGGTGACTTTATTCCACTCCTGATGCAAGAACTGAAGTAGCTCAGCTTTGTGTTTGTGCTGGACTTCAACAGATGCTGGAATGGAATGGCTGTAATACATGTAGAGATGCTGATTTCAGAAAAAAATGCAGTGGTCTCTTATTTTTTTTCCATAGCTGTAGATATGTTTTATAACATACTGTGAAATAGTATAGCCAAAACATTTCTATAGAAACAAGCAGGAGTCAGTTTCGTGGAGTTTTTCAGTGCAATAAACACAACTAAAAAAAAAAAAAAAAAAAAAATTCTATTAAAGATATTATATTACACAAAATTTACTCTTGTAAGCTTTAAGAAATTTTAGAATGTTGTTTCCTCATCAAGTGAGTTGTGTTTTGTTTCATTCACACATGTTTGAATAACTCTTTATTATTAGTATGTCTACATCTCCAAAGTGGCAGTTTTCAAGTTAACAGCTCCTTTTTACCTTTTTTTTCGCTACAGACTGGCAATTCCAGAGCTGAAAGTATCCAAAAAATAATTCTAATGAAGGTGTATAGAGTTTAAAAACACAGTGGCGCACTTCCTATATTCCCTATGTATGATATCACAAGGTGGAACTGAGTGTTTGCCTTTTGAGAGAAGAACTCAGCCTAAATATGCAGGGTCTGTGTGTATTTGTGATGAGGAAACGACATTAAAAGGCAGAGCAGAAAATAGCGTAAAGGTCCACCGGACATATCAAAACCTATTTAACGCATTTAGTTTGATATTTTTATTTTCCTTATTGCTTAGAAAAACAAAGAAAGCCTCAAGCCCTCATTAATTCCCTTCACATAAAAGCCTTCATCAGCTAACCTTTCCCTATACCCCTTGGTCCATTACGAGCACACTATTATGATGTAGTTCTGAAGAGTAATATTGTGGTAGTATCTTTGTGTGCGGAGAGCTAAGTGATTTGGCCTGCCTTGGATCTGTGACAGTTGTTTATTGACGCCTTGGGGCCTAGTGACAACATGATGAATAGAGAGGAAGTAATCAGACGCACTCCTCCTCTGCACTGCTGCACCATATAACAATTAAACTGCAGCGCCATCTTATTCACAGCCCTTTTAATACCACCTATCAGGGCCATGGGAGGAGGGGGAGGGGGCTAGTCATAATGTGGATGTACTCTGATCAACGCTATGTAGGTTTAGCTAATTTGGATTGTGGCAAAATGTTACATATTGAGATGTTAGAAAAATAAAGTCCCCGCATTATTATGTTACTTACTCAAAGTTGTATTTTGATTGATTCATGAAGTTTTGAGTAATCCTGTCCTGTGCTCAGAAAATTTTAGTTTTCACCCACTCCCTAACTCCACCCACATCTCTGGACTTATTTTGTCATTATTTTAGATTTCCAAGTCATCTACATGTTAGTATAGCAATTGTTGTTTTCAGTAATAAAAGCACACACATGAAAATCTATGGAGAGATAAGTGAAATCTAAAGACACAGGGCTTCTTAGTTCTCAACACTGAACAATAGACTTGTTTTAGATCATTTAAAAATGAACATAATGTAAAATGGTGATCTACTTATGTTTAGTATTATGTCAAAAGTAGTAGTAGTATATTTTGGCAAAAGGAGAAAATCAGTTTGTCAGCTGGACAAAAGTTTATTTGGTCGAATACATTTCACAGCTCACCCAAGCTGCTTCTTCAGTTCTGGTCAGAGTGATGGTGGACACTGCTTAAAAACTGCCTGCAGGGTGGAGCTAAGTACAATAAAATTACTATGAAATTATTTTGAAAATTACTATAAATTTGAAAATGACTATGAAACTATTTTTGGTAGTATATTTTGGAATACTGGGGAGTGTTGCAAGGTTGGTGACTTTCAGATAGGCTGTAATAATAAATACACAAAGCAAAAATCATATTTTAATTTTATATTTACTCTTAGAACATTAACTTGACTTTAGAATGTAGCTTTTCTTCACATACAATTTCTTTTCTATCATGTGGCCCTTTATTATAGAAAAGTATAGGTATAGAAAAGTATTCAAAAAGGTCCTATTTTTGAAGTTACAATACAAGCATCAAGTTTCGATTCTGGTTAGTGGTTTGGTTTGGTTTGGTTTGGTTTGGTTTAGTTTTTTATTATTATTTTATTAGTTCTTAAATTTCAAAAAGGCCCATGCAGACTTGACACTTTCTCACCTTAACACCATGATGTCATGTCTTTCCCTGACAGACGGCCAGTGCACAGGCAAGTACTTACCTCTTCTGACACACTGCTGTACTTGCATTCTTCTAGATGGATAATAGTGAATCTGTTCCCCCCACATAATTACACTCTCAGAAATGAGTCACGGGCATTGCATACTCAACAATAGTGAGAGAAAAACTTGCTCATCCGATTGTGTTGCCAGCACAGTGCCCCTTAGAGACACGAGTTACAAAAACAAAAACCAAATCCAAATTAAACTGCTTACACTCTTTCACTTGAATGCCAGTGTAGCTATTTGTTCCCATTGTGACTGTTTTCTTAGCTTCAGACCAAACTTTCTCTCGCTCATTTTTCTGGGTTAAATAGAAACAACAAGGACACAAAGTGAAAAGAAGGGGGCGGCTCAGACCCTATGGGAGGATTTGCCCGTAAAACTATTCACAATCAGGAGTGAATCAAGGCGATAATGTATCTTTAAGAATCTGGGGCCCTATGGAGCATGGTGCGGTTTATCTGATGGGAGTATCTGTCTTTGGTTCATCTGCAGCAGTGGGACACAGCATCAGCAGCAATGGGAGTAGGGGAGGGACAAAGAGCTTGGCTGGAGTGCCCTCTGGTGGACAGTGGGTAGGGTTAGGCTCTAGATTGATTCTTAACTTTTGAAAGTTGAGCAAAAAATATTTTCTAAATGTCAAAAAAATGTAATAACAGTAAAATTCAAGACATTTTGTGCCACTATTTCTTACTGCAACTGAAAAGGCGCTAAAATATTTTGAAAGTTATAGGGGTCTCTCAAACCTCAAAGGCCATTTTTATAGTTCCTTTAAAGGTCAGTATTATTCTATTTTCTGATTTATGTTATAATGTTGTTTCCTCATCAGAAACATACCGGGAGTTGTGTTTTGTTTCATTCTGTTACACCTTATGATGTTATGTTCTCTCAAACAGACAACACTCTGTTCCAAATTGTGATGTCATGCGGTAATACAGGAAGTGCTCCAATAGCAAAAGGAGAAATTCAATTTGTCAACTGGACAAATTTTTTTATTTATTTATATATTTATTTATTCATATATATTAGGACAATGCATATTAATCAACATGTTAGCAGAGAGCTTCAATGTAAATATCCCGGAGTTAGCACAATAACTAATTTACATCCGTAGTCCTAAGGCAGGTAAGAACAAAACACATTCACACAAACAGAGAAAATAGAATACACAATAGACATTACACCAAGAGCATGTAGGTGCAATAGACCCATCTCAGAGTTTATTTGGTCGAATACGTTTCGCAGCTCATCCAAGCTGCTTCTTCAGTTTTGGTCAGACGCTGGTGGACACTGCTTATAATAAGATAAGATAAGACTTTATTGATCTCACATAGGAGAAATTTACTTGCCACAGTAGCTCCAGGCAGAGAAAGTTTGAACAAGAAAGAAAGTACATGCAGGCATGAATAAAATAAAATAAGTAATAATAAAATAAGTAATAATAATAAAACAGTAACTAGGAGAGTATGGAAAAAATATTGCACATGTGTACTATATAGTAGAGTTATACAGTCTGATGGCGGTGGGGATGGAGCATCTGCGGTAGCGCTCCGTCTTGCACTTACAATGAAATTAGTTTGAGACTACCACACCTATTTATTTACAGTTTCTGTTAGTTAGGTAGGCCTATTAAATATGCAGTGGGAGTGTGGGGTCTTGTTTGCAGAACCATTCAGGGCCATAATGGGTGTTTTCACACCTCTGGACTTGACTTGGCTATTCCTATTTTTTTCTTTGTTTGTTTTGATTTAGGTTTAAGGATAGAGTTATAGATGGGAGACCTCCATTTCTGTTCAAGGAAGGATTCTCTTTTTTGACAAAAATAGCCTCTTTAAGTCCCCTCTCAAACCAGTTCTTTTCTCTGGCTAAGATCTGTACCTCACTGTCCTCAAAGGAATGGCCCGTGGCTTCTAGGTGGAGATGTACAGCAGATGAAGGTCCACTCTGGCTCTCTCGTCTGTGTTGGTACATCCTCTGAGGTGGCTGTTTTGTTTCTCCGGTGTAGTGCTCACTGCAGTCTTCACTACACTGAATGGAGTAAACCACATTGCTTTGTTTGTGACTCGGGGTTTTGTTCTTTAGGTGGACCAATTTTTGTCTTGTCTCTGAGTTTTGCTGAAAGCCCATTTAGGATATCCACAAACAGAGAGGGCTTTCTACACATATTGTTCTTCTTTCTCCTTTCCCTCTGTGCTTGTAGGAACCACTTGGGCCCTGTGTTGTAATGTCACAACATGGCTTAAATCGCACAAGAGTAAATTTGACATTTAATCATGAATAGGTCTATATATTATTAGGTTTATAACAAAAAATAAATATGTTTTTACCCAAATTGCATTGCTGAGTGTTTGACTGGGAAGTACAGTTCTTAAAATAAGTTGTCTATAACTCCATAAAAAAAAATGTAAAATATTTTCAAGCTTCAATTTGCAATTCTCAAACTTTTTACCTAAGTTACAAACTCGCTGAAGGCACTTATGGCACTTGCAGCCATTTACCAAGATTAAGTTTTGCAAGTAATTCTTACAACTTTGCTGTGGCTAGAATCATTTATTATTTATCCTGCATTTGTTTACTTTTTATTGTATAACTATAGCTTGAAAAACACTGTTTCTCCACAGATTTCATCAAGATTTTGTCGACGTCATCAAGCTGCGCCACACGATGGTGGCACTGATCAGTTGCTCACTTGAATGTATCATATATTTTGAATGTATCATGTTTGTCACTACCTCACTGTAAATGCTACTGTTACCTGTGCAATAACCTGCTTCATAACCCACGTGCAATACTTATACTATATTATGTGCAATACGAGCAGTATTACCACCTGTGAAATACTCTACTTATACCTTATTTAATCCTACCTGTACCTTTGTAATTTATTATATTTTATTACATATTTTTTTATTATATTGTTTACTTATTCCCTTGTATTTTTATTGCATGCTATTAGTACTTCTTGACTTAGTGAGTCAACCTGTTGACTTAGTGAGTCAACAGGTTCTTCTGATCCTAAGCATTTCATTGCATTGTTCACCTTGTGTTGATCCTGCATATGACAAATAAACAATCTTGAATCTTGAATCAGATTTAATGTTGCTTGATGTCTCCTTCTTGTCTCCATGGAGATAGATAAATACTATACTGTGGAGCATTTTAGGTTAAGCAATAACATCTTTGTTAAGGCTATAAGTCAATTATTCGGTCAAAGGTTAATCAACCCAATTTATTCTATTATTGTAAGGATTCTAGAAAGAAATGTGAGTTCACTCTTTTTACTTTTACCATACTTTGGGTTAGATATGTCATCAGAAAATAGAGCCCATATTACACTATTTTCTGATCTACTGTATGTTAGAATGTTGTTTCTTCATCAAAAACATACCTGGAGTTGTGTTTCGTTTCATTCTGTTTCACCTTATGATGTTATGTGGTAAGGAAGTCCTCCACTGTGTTTTTAAACTCCATAAACTACCATTCACTAGAATCATTTGGATGATCTTAGCCCTGGAAGTGCCCATCTCTACTGAACAAAAGGTAAAAGGTAGCTGTTATCTTGTTATCACTTAAAGGAAAAGTAACATTTTTACAATCTGGACCTTATTTCGGTGATAAAACAACGTCATTTACTCACCCATTGTACTTTGGTGTCATTTGGAGTATTTCCGGAGATTTTGGAGTTTAGCGATATCCATTTAACGTGAGTGGTCGGGGCAGACTGTTGCAGTAACCAAATAACACAAACTTTAGTGACATCACAAGGTGGAAGAGAGCATTTGGAGCTTTGGAGATGTAGATAGAGTAATAGTGCAGGATTACTTAAACGTGTGAATGAAACAAAGCATAACTCCAGGGGTGTTTTTAATGAGGTAACAGCTGAAAGCTCACAAGAGTCAATTTTGTGTAAAAACAGGACCTTTAACAGTTGTAAGAGCTTTTGCCAGAATTTCTGCTGTACCCTGGACCAGAAAAGTTGGAATTGCCCGTTTAAACCATAGCATGAGCTGATGTTTTGACTCTTGCTTACACTGCGCTTGTTTTTATTGTCGTTTTTGTCCCGAATGCTTCTGCTTACGCTGTGTCCATTGGTGGAGATAGGATTATATGACAGAAGAGCAGGAGATGATGAACAAGGCCTCGTTAGCAGGACTTTAATGCATGGACAGATAGGCTCCTCATTAGCGCTAGTAATGGCCACTTGACTGCAGCAGCGTGCTCTAATTGCATGTTTTGTTCTCTTTGGCTCTGAGCGGGAACCCCTCTGTCTCTCATTCACGTCCCAACGCTATCACTGCATAACTTCTCCAGCATCTGTCATAGCCTTATTTGTGGTCAGTGCTGAATGAGGCATGTGCGATTAGCAGAGACTTTAAGCTAAATGGCGTGTCACAACAAGGAAGCTACAGTGGTCCAGAAGGTTTAAGTATAAGAGGCAGACTGTTGTTATTGTAATCAAGCTCATCTTATTTGACTGATATTTGTGACAATGTTGTGGTAGCAAAATGTTAAGTATACAGTTTTTTTGTTATTTATTTTGTATGGTTGCAGCTACAGCTCTGGAAAAAAAAAATAAGAGACCACTGTAAAATTATCAGTTTTTCTGGTTTTACTACTTATAGGTATGTGTTTAGGCAAAAGGAACATTTTTGTTTGAGTCTATAAACTACTGACAACATTTCCCCCAAATTCCAAATAAAAATATTATCATTTAGAGCATTTATTTGCAGAAAATGACAAATGGTCAAACTAACAAAAAAGATACATGTTTTCAGACCTCAAAAAATGCAAAGAAACAAGATCAAATTCATTTTAAAACAACATAATACTAATGTTTACACTTAAGAAGAGTTCAGAAATCAATATTTGGTGCAATAACCCTTATTTTTAATCACAGCTTTCATGCGTCTTGGCATGCTCTCCGCAAGTCTTTCACATTGTTGTAACTTTATTCCACTCCTGGTGCATGAACTGAAGTAGCTCAGCTTTGTGTTTGTGTTGAAATTCAACAGACGCTGGAATGGAATGGCTGTAATACATGTAGAGATGCTGATTTCAGAAAAAAAATGCAGTGGAAAATGTGGAGTTGTACAAATGCCATATGCCACAACATTATGTTTTGGATTTGACCAAAGTTTACAATTGACTTAAATGTGGGGGTGATGGTGGGAGGAGCTGTTTAGAGGCTGAGGTGGCTGATAATTCTGCTGCTGTATTGCAGTTAACAGTCCGGGACATGTAGCTGACTAGCTAAAATGTCAGGATAACAAAAGGAGAAAAGTAGGTTGATTGGATGAGAGTTCAAGGTTGTGGACTGTGATTGGCTGAGAGTGTTGAGATAGGAAAAATAATCATAGATCTCATACATGTTTGTTCCACACGCCACACGGCTATACAACGTTTCACTATAAATTGAATTACTGATGTTATTATCTCTATTATGTATCGTTGCTGCCTGAAAAATGAATTTACTTCAGGATAATAAAGTATTATCTATCTATCTAGTATCTATCTGTCTATCTAGTATCCATCTATCTAGGGTTCATAGACTGTAAATAGACACACTGAACACTCAAACTATGTTATATTACAAAAGTGTCTCAATGTCTTTAACGCTAGCCCGTTTTTTGTGTTGTTTTTTTAGAATCGTATGGAGGAGAGCAAAGTTTTGTTCAGCACCATCATGACATATTCCTGGTTTCAGAACTCTTCCGTCATCCTTTTCCTCAACAAGAAAGACCTAGAGGAGAAGATTAAGAGTTCTCACCTTGTTGACTACTTCCCAGAGTTTGATGGTGATTTTCTTTTTGTCATTTCATAATGTATTATTCTTTATATCTTTTTATTTTGTATACACAGATTAGATCAAGGCCCAATCGCAATTATACCCTTTAGCCCTTTGCCTTAGCCCTACCCCTTCCACAAATGAAGGCTTATTCTAGGAATAAGGCTGTGGACTGTGACTGGCTGACAGTGTTGAGGTAGGAAAAATAATTGTAGATCTCATACATGTTTGTTCCACACGCCACACGGCTATACAACGCTTCACTATAAATGTAATTACTGATGTTATTATCATTATTATGTATCGTTGCTGCCTGAAAAATGAATTTCCTTCGGGATAATAAAGTATAATGTATCTATCAAGTATCTGTATATGTTGGGTTCATACCACTAGCCTCCATGTTCCAAATAGAAAGTGTTCATGAGAGTGCTTCCGGCCATATCCAATAAATTCCAATTTATTTAACATTTCAAAATTGTCAACTCTCTCTCCATAACTTTCAGTATGAACAGGTGAGTCTTCTCAGTTTTGAGACAAGCTTAACTATAGCCTATGTTTTGTGGCAAGCCTAAAGATTAACCAGCCTCAAGTAGGCTATTAATCAGACCCCCCCAGGATTTCGCGGGCATTTTTTGTGATTGTTGCGGGCTAAAATGTCTGAATTTGCGTGAGCTTTTCCAAAAAGTTGCGATGAAAGTTGCGGTGCTTTTAAGGTTTTTGTTGCAATTTTGTTGCGGGAGGAACTGAAAGTTGCGATAAATAGTTGCGATTTTCCCTTTTTGTAATTAAAATTGAGTAATATTTTGAATACTGAGTTATTACTGACAAAGAATAATACAAAGACACAGAGATCATAAATATGGTCCTAAAACAACCTTACCAACATCGATATATATAAATAAATTACTACTAGGAGGGGAACTGTTTCACGCGGTCTTTTGCTGTTATTTTTGTGGGCAAATGGCGCCGCAGACATGTTTCTTTGCCATTAGAAGCCGTGTCCCAATTCCCAGAGTGCACAGGACATGTGCGTCATTTCTTTTTTGTCCCATGCGCAGTTAACACCCGTTTGCAGACCGCAGTCGTTTCCATGGAAATCGGGGCATGGACCAAGCACGTGAAAAAGCATGCTTCGCACACTCATATATCCCAGCATGCACCGCGCGCTACTTCTTCTACGGGAGAAAATGGAGTCGGCAGCTGCTTCCCATAGTTGCAAGACCTGTCGCATTTCGCAGATGGCCATGCGGTCCGCGGAGTGCAGTCAGGGCTGAGCAAGTGTGCACCGCCTTGACTGAAGTCTGAGCCCCCTTCAAACCACGCTCCGAACTGGGGACACGGCCGCAGTTTCGTTTCATCACACGGAAGTAAGGCAGAAGGAAGTTGGTCGACGTGAGTTCAATACGTCGCCGATGACTGGTCAAAATTGGTCAAAATTGCGGGAAAGTTGCGGTGATTGGTCAAAATTGCAACACCGCCCTGAATTCACAGGGATTGTGAAGTTGCGAAGTTGAAGTTGCAAATCGCAACATCGCAAATTCCTGGAGGGTCTGATTAATCAGAAAAGTCTGTCAAATGAATTCTCGGTAACAGTCTGGACCCTGTTCTGTGCATGAACACCAGCCCAAGTCCCTTTGAAACCTTTTGGGCCACCATAGGCAACACATCTCAGCTGTTCTTGCGGCAATTATCTCAGCTATCCCCAAGTAATAATAATTCCTATTCATATTATAATAGCAAAATATAATAGTGAAATGGAGCTTTGTAAATAAAACAAACTTAAGATCTCGCCTTTTAATGCAGAGAAATACGCCAGGCTCTGAGCATCAAAAGACCTAATCACGTCCTATTTTCTGAACATAAAAGACTTGCTCTTTCCCATTTTCTTCCACAGCTGTAGCCATATGTCATGTCAATCGCTATATTATGCACAAGTGCTGTCTTTTATTGTGGATCCTCCGTCGAGTGGACATTTGATACGGCGCTCACAGGAAGCTGATGCCCTTCTATTTTCCTTGATTTTGTTAGCAGTGGGACATTTTGCCTGCAAACTCTTTCATGCCAATCCCTCCTCTCCAAAGTAAGTTGTTTATTCTCTCTGATGACTATCTCCAGCTCAAAAAATATCTTGTGAAAAGGACTTCTGAGCAAATCTGTCCAGGCGTTTTAACTTTGAGGCTTGGGCCGGAGCCGACAATGGCTTATGGGCTGCACGGAGGAGGCGGCGCGTCTTTGACTCTCTTTCAGACGCTTTGTGATACTTGTGAAAACGCTGCTTTATGACAAGACGCAAACTTAAATCAATTTAAAACTGCTTTTGGAATTCCTTTCGATATGCCATTGTGTTGAGGCGCAAAAGAAAGAAAAGCAAATCTAAATTGTAACATCTGTCGCAGTGGCTGCCCCCCTCCTGAGACTCTTTCGTCACGCACACAATGAGGTATTGATCGATCCCAGTCCATTTAGGTTTTTTGAAATAAATATGAAAAAAGTATAATCTACGGGGCTAGAAAGGAGAAAGAATGGGAGGGCCTGCAGGCAAACAAATGCTTTAAAGACAGCCAGTGCTCAGAGAGGCAGCCAAGCCGTGCTAAGCCACAGGATGATTCATTTAAGCACAGCTCTCTCGGCTGTAAGCACCACACTCATTGTTACACAGTCTGTACGCTGCTGCTTCATGAGGCTGTGGGGTGTGGTCATTGTTTGGTGAAACTGTACATTTATGCACAAGATAAGCATCACAAACTCACTAAAATCACAAACGAAAATTCCAACTGTTTTCTTTTAGTTTGCCAATGATCAGCAGTGGGGGTAAAAAGAGATAATTTCATTCAAGGTGAATTATGTAACTTTTCTGTTTGTCTGGAGATATTAATCGTTTGGCTAAAATGTACCACAGTATGGAATCAAACTTATTTTCCATCAATTAAATGCAAGATATGACGTGTAACTTGGCCTTGTGGCGTCACCTGCTTTTTCCCATGAAAATAGAAGAGTTTAATTAACCTGGGATGTGTTTTTAGTGAGGTAAGGTCACCCACAGCATTGTAATTATTTGTAGTTATTTTTTATTTTTCTTTCAAGAACTTTCAGTTTGTATATATCTCTTAAGGGCATAGTTGTCTTTTCCGTGCAAAGGCCTAGGCTACTTGTAACCCACCCACAGGTTGTAGTAATTCTGATATTTCAAACACAAATGGCCTGCCGCCTACCACCTTGTCTAGGATCCAGAATACACTCTTTTTCAATACTTTACAAAGACGTGAGTCTGGCCACTGGTGAATCTCCCTGTTTTCAAATGGACATGATTGACAGGTGGATTAACCAATCAGGGACATAACTGGTCTGTCTGTATCAGAAAAAAATATCACAGGAGACTGAAAAGTGTTGTGGATTTCCTCAGAATCAATGAGCAAAGCACTAAACTCTGTCAATCTGAGGTGAGATGATCTTTTATTTCATAGTTGATTTTTCATTTCATAGTTTTTAAATCACAGTTGACCAATGAGCTTGTTCGTTTCACATATGTCACTGAAATAGACAAATCTGTTTGCATGATCATGTTTGACCGAGATGCAATAGAGAGCGTTGGGAGCAGAGTGATATCTGTCTGTATAAAAAATACTGAAAGATGTCGTTCTGGATTTACCAGGTAACCTACCGCCAAGCACAAACTGAACAGTTGCATTCCAAACCATTCCTTGTCCACTGCAGCTAATTTCCACTGAAGCTGGATAGAGCCTCAAATATTGAGCGGATCAAGAAGCTCTCCAGTGAAAGAACTGACCACAAAGCCCTCATGTTTCACTCTGTATCTGCCAAGACCATCAACCCTGCTCACAATTCACCCGCAGACCTTTCCCGTGACATCTTAAACCTGCAGAAACCTCTCCTTTTTTACCAAACCCAACCTCAGCTACAAGCAAAGCCTTGTAATCCACTACAGTATACTCCAAAGTGACCAGTGGTAAACCTCATAGAAGTATTAATAAGCTGTCACTGGGCTTACTCATTCTGGAGACACTTAGCCAAGGCAGGAGGGGTGGATCTTTGCCCCCTCTTGGAGACTCAGGGAAAATGGAGGCACAGGCAAAGGATTAGGCAGTGCAGTAATTGTGGTGAGGTTCAGGAGTCAGGATGCTGCGTTTCTGCTGGATTTAGACAAGAAGACAGGCTAATCTTGGGATTGAAAGAAGAGACACAAGAGGTCGGACTTGTTCTGCAGCCCTAGGGCAGTTTGGAGAGCTTAAAAGAGCAGTTTTATCCACATATGTACCTCTAGAGTGTGACAGAATGATGAAGAGAAAAATGGTGGCAGGTGACCAGGTTTAAGCAAATTAGCTGTGTCTATAGGCTGTGGTAGAGAAGCAAAGAGAAGGACGCACAATATATCACAATCAAAATTTGTGATTTGAGTTGGTGCAAATATTAAACAACATAGGCAGCAGTTATTTAGATATTAGAATGTCCTCTGCAAAGAACACATACCTTTTATCGGAAAAAAATCTTCTGAAATTCATCGCTTTAGCAGTTCATATTTCAGTTTTCTTGACGATCGAACTACCTCTGCTAATTTGTATCACGTGTCTTTGAAAAGCAGAAGATGTCTCCTCTTGAAAATTCTCTTAACATTCAGAACTAATTATATAACTTACCTGAGATGAATAATAGTTTGGTGCTTCTGTTGTTGATTCTGAGAAATTCCATGCTGTTTCTCATTGCTTTACATTGTTTTTTTTTTCTCTTTGTTAATGTGTAAGCATCCATGTTTGTTTTTGACGTGAACAGAGCATGCGTCTCTCTGATTGGTTAATCCGCCTGTCAATCACAGCCTCTGAAATTAGGGAGATATCAGGGTACAGCTCCAGATCCACTTGTCTTTGTTTTCTTAAAGCATGTGGTTCTGGCTGGTTAGGTAAGGTGCAAATTTAGCAGATTATTTCAAACCAAGGTGCCATTCTACAAGCGGCTATATTTTTGGCTAACATTTGATGGCATAATTAGCTTTATTGGTGACTGCAAGTGTACCTGCTGTTTTCACTTTACTATGCCAGACAACTTGCATACATCTTACAGCTTTGGAAAAAAAAATAAGAGACCACTACAAAATGATCAGTTTTTCTGATTTTACAACTTATAGGTATGTGTTTGGGCAAAAGGAACATTTTTGTTTGAGTCTATAAACTACTGAGAACATTTCCCCCAAACTCCAAATAAAAATATTATCGTTTAGAGCTGTGTTTCCCAACCAGGGGTACAAGTACCCCTAGGGGTACGCAAGCACATTGCAGGGGGTACTCGGCAGTGTCGCTGCCAGGTGCAGGGGGAGATTTTTTTATTTATTTTTTTTATTCTAATTTGAGTAAATTTGAGTTAAAGAAAAGAGAGAAAGTGCCTCAGAATAAAATTTTCAAATTAAGGAGATGAAATAAAATGATTTTCATTTAATAATCTGTTGTGTCACGTTCAACTTTTAGAGATTTATCACCACGTATGATTCAGGGGGTACTCAAGGTATGACAAAAAGGCTCAGGAAGTACACAACACAAAAAAGGTTGGGAAACACTGGTTTAGAGCATTTATTTGCAGAAAATGACAAATGGTCAAAATAACAAAAAAGATACATGTTTTCAGACCTCAAACAATGCAAAGAAACAAGATCAAATTCATTTTAAAACAACATAATACTAATGTTTACACTTAAGAAGAGTTCAGAAATCAATATTTGGTGCAATAACCCTTATTTTTAATCACAGCTTTCATGCGTCTTGGAATGCTCTCCACAAGTCTTTCACATTGTTCTTGGGTGACTTTATTCCACTCCTGGTGCAAGAACTGAAGTAGCTCAGCTTTGTGTTTGTGTTGAAATTCAACAGAATGGAATGGCTGTAATACATGTAGAGATGCTGGTTTCAGAAAAAAATGCAGTGGTCTCTTTTTTCCAGAGCTGTATTTAGGTTGTGCAGAGTTTGTACAAAAGTATTGAAGTAATTGAATTGAACCTCTTGAAAAAAAGCATTGTTACAGTAGCCTACAATTTGCTGACTAAAGATTTTTGATTAGTTGCGTTAAGTTTCTGAATTTTAAAAACACTTAAAAACACAAAAAGCATTCACACAGTGGATAACAACATCTAGCCTGCACCTTTATAGTCACTCTACAGTCCCACTTGACATTGCTTAGCCCTTGATGCGTATTACCAATCATAACGGCGCTAATAATAAAAGCACTGCTCCTTGTTTCATTTGCCCTTCTTTGTCCTGGGCCGTTGCCTGTGCAGTTTGTGTTGGCTCATTGTGCGTGTGAGGGGAGGTGACCCTGTGTCTGCCTCTTGTATCTCCTCTCCTGCATTGTGTTCGGGGAAGGATTTAGCCTCTCAAATCATCTTCTCCCCAAAGTGCTATCTCGCCTTTTCTCTAGCCTAGACATTAATCTTGCACAACCCTTCTACATCAAAATGCTTGTATTGTCACGGCACGCTAATGTTTGCCTCCTATTCACTATATATACGCACATATATGTATTTTTGTGTGTGAGGGAATCAGTCGGGCGCATTGTCCCCGAATCATTGTAATATCTATTTAGAGTGGCAACAGCGCTGGCTCCGATGCTCAGTATTCATGCAGCATAAACCAGCCTTAAGACTTAGAAAAGCTGAAAGGGCTTATCCCTATATTCTTAAACTCCAGTCTTTTATGTTGGTCTTAGGCATTAAGGATAGGATTGTGAATAGCAATTGTTCAAGTGCTGCACTGCGAGAGAGTCTGTATACGTGGGTGGGGGTGTTTCATTCTGCTGAAAAATCCGCTCCCTTTCTTCCATTTTCCCAACTGTATTTATTAAGTGTGTTCTTAACTCTTAGCGCTGTATGGAACGCGGTAATGTGCTTTTAAGGATATATTATGTGCAAGATTTTCCACTGCATACACTGCTGCTTGAAATAAGAAAAGGCTATTTTATGGAGCCTGAAAACAAATTTGCCACGGCGCCAGTGAAAAAAAAAGAAAAAAGAAAAAGAAATAGATGGAAGTTTTGCGGTATCAAGTCGTCAGCGCACAATGAGACGCCGATCTCAAGGGGGTTGACTAAAAATGATTGCATCCCAGTTATTTATTTATCTTTCTTTCTTTCTTTTTTTGTTCCCGTTGCTATGTTTCAAATCCGTGCTTGGTCTTTCTTGTGGAAGTGTGTAGCGCTAATGCATTTGAACAGCTTCATTTTGCAGACGCACAATACAATATCTGCAGAGAAGTTTAGAGGCTGCGCTCAGAAAGTGGCTCAGTCAGTGAACGCTGTACTCCTTTGTGTCCGGGCCTAAGACCTCCTCTCTCCAAAGTTACACTCATTTCTGCATCTCCCAAAAGCTCCGGCTGCAGTTAAAAGGTTGTCAAAGAGCTTACACATCTCCATGTTATAACCAGTTATAATAATTACCTTTGTGGATCTAATTGTGCACGGTATTACTCCAGCAAAATAGGATGTCGTCTGGAAAGAATGTGCAATTTAAGTGAGTTCAAAGTAGGGCAACGCTGAGGGGAACTTGTATTTGGAGGCTCCTAATGACTTTACACATCCAAGAAAGCCTTTGTGAAGTCAGTATATCTCATCTGAGCATTATGTATTGATTTTAGTATCATCTTTGAAAGTCATCTAAATTCAGTTCATATACTGAGGCTTTTTCAAACAAAAGTAGAAGACTTTTGTAACAATAATAACACAGTGTTACATTGGTTAATGGTATGACTCTTACGGCTGGGATTGCATCCTTGGGCAAGACTGTACGTCCAACTTGTTAGGGAGGCTGTTTTAACAGAGGCAGTGAAGCGCCCAACTGAGCCAAAATGAACATGGCAAGACTGACGGACTTCCGCGGATTTTTGGAGAAAGAAAGATTGTTTCCGAATAGAAACAGAATCAAGCACTTTAGTGGACAAGAAACAAGTACAGCTCTGTAAAAACATGAGACCACTGCATTTTTTTTTCTGAAATCAGCATCTTTACATGTATTACAGCCATTCCATTCCAGCGTTTGTTGAATTCCAACACAAACACAAAGCTGAGCTACGTCAGTTCTTGCACCAGGAGTGGAATAAAGTCACCCAAGAACAATGTGAAAGACTTGTGGAGAGCATGCCAAGATGCATGAAAGCTGTGATTAAAAATAAGGGTTATTGCACCAAATATTGATTTCTGAACTCTTCTTAAGTGTAAACATTAGTATTATGTTGTTATAAAATGAATTTGATCTTGTTTCTTTGCATTGTTTGAGGTCTGAAAACATGTATCTTTTTTGTTATTTTGACCATTTGTCATTTTCTGCAAATAAATTCTCTAAACCAGGGGTCTTCAACGTTTTTCAGGCCAGGGACCCCCCAAACAGATGGCGAACTGGGCCAGGGACCCCCTACTATATATACGGCATAGAATTGTGTTTTATAAATTAAATATTAAATTGAGCTTAGTGTCATGCATAAACATTGCTACTCTGTTATGGTACATCCAATACAAGAAAATAATACACAGGTTAATACTGTATTTTACACTATAAAATATAAAATTATATTATTTTAAAGTGAAATCAAAAGATTTCGCAACCCCCCCTTCCCCCCCTGCAGTACCTCCGCGACCCCCCTAGGGGTCGCGACCCCCCTGTTGAAGACCTCTGCTCTAAACGATAATATTTTTATTTGGAATTTGGGGGAAATGTTGTCAAACAAAAATGTTCCTTTTGCCCAAAAACAGATACAATTTTGCAGTGGTCTCTTATTTTTTTCCAGAGCTACTGTACATGACTGAAACTGATTTCCCAGCTCCTCCCACCTTAGTGGTGCTTCATCCAGTCAGCTTCACACCTTTTCTCACTTTCACTTTCCAGTTGGCAGCCTCGCTACTGTCAATTGACTCTGGGGCAGCTGTTGTTAAATCAGAACATTCTGCAGTCACTATTAGGTCTTGTGTGTTTACTTCCTTTTCCCAGTTTTTTTGGCACTCATAGCCACTTAATTATAGCAGGAGTTTCCTCATAGACGGTCTTACTTTTTTCCAGAATAAAAGCACTTTAAAACAATGGTTTTGGGGTTTTCACAACAAAAGCACTCTCATTTCAATCATTTATTTTTTCATTTCGAGCAGGTCAACACAAGGAAATAAATACATGTAACCAATATACAGTCAAATACAGTCACTTTTTTGCTCGAAAAGGAGTGGGAAGAAGAAAACTTATTGAATCCCACCCCTGTCTTCCAAAGCATAAATTAAATTATTGATTTAGCTTCCTTGCCAGTTCAGTTGAAAAACACAAAAATAAAAGAAATTACACATAGGGTGTTTCTATCAGGAACATTTAAAGACCGCAACAAGTAAACATAAATGGATGGTAAGCACAAAAGATACCAACGATGGAAGCACAACTACAATAACACACATACATAAAACCAATGATGGTAAAACAACAGCAGATACCAAAGCACAAAGCTGATACAGAAAAGTGCTATTTGACAATTTGTTCAAACTCGTTTTGCTCTGTATTCAGACCAGACCATGTCTTTATACAAGAACTTAAATTTGTGAATATTTTGGCAGAGTTTTTGTTGTAAATCCAGAGCATTCCACATTCTAATCTAAGGGTGTAAATCTCTAAAACAATGTTTATTATTAATACAATATTCTGTTTTTATTTATATTAATATTACAGTATTTATAAATGTATTTATTTCACAATATCAAAGTGACATTAGTCAAAATCACCCTTAGCTGGAACGTCACTTAGCCGATGCTTAGTTTAGTGCTGCTGACGCCCTGTTATGTAAATGCTAATCATTCTGTGTGCACATTATCAGTGTGGTGACAGCTGAAGCCAGCACTATTACAAAAACACAACACACTTATTCAAAAACGGGCCACAAGGAATATTCTGAAATGGGACAGTGGGGTATTTAGCTGGGGGATATTTGCTATGGCCGCTACATGCTAACTTGTACATATTCTAATTTGTCCTTGTCATGTTTATCATTAATCTTTGGCCTGGGTTTTGCCACAAACGCAGTGATTTGTGGAGACGTCTCCGGAGAGAACCAAAAACATTCACCAATATGATAATGGCATTACGCACCCGCCCCAGTGAAAATATGTCACATGAATGATGCATTATGGGTAAGTACATGCGTCATATGTTGATGTGGCAGTCGTCAGTCCAAAGCAAAGCAGTGTCACGTGTCACTGTTAATGTATTTCTATCACCTCAGGGCTGCAGGGTAGTCCCCTCTCAGAGTTCAAGTACATTTGATTACAATTTAGGGAGTGTTGAGGAGGTGGGCGTGAAAATAAATAGACTGACTACTAAATAATAAGATAAATATGCAAATGTGACCAAATTAGCCATGAAATTTATTGTAATTGAAATAAGAAGTGCTGTAAGCAAAATGGTCAAGGACTTTGATTGCAGCACACACACACACACACACACACACACACACACACACACACGGCTCTGGTGCTGACCTCATGTGTGACAGACTCCAGAAATTTTGCTGAATGTCTCTCCCCACTCTTCACTGCAATTTCACTCTCCCGGTCTGATTAGAGCCAACATAAAATAACTGAATAAAAATTATTAACTTTTAAAAGGGCCTATATTATGCTATTTTCTAATATACAGCTCTGGAAAAAAAATAAGAGACCACTGCAAAATTATCAGTTTTTCTAATTTTACTACTTATAGGTATGTGTTTGGGCAAAAGGAACATTTTTGAGTTTGAGTCTATAAACTACTGACAACGTTTCCCCCAAATTCCAAATAAAAATATTATCATTTAGAGCATTTATTTGCAGAAAATGACAAATGGTCAAAATAACAAAAAAGATAGATCTCAAACAATGCAAAGAAACAAGATCAAATTCATTTTAAAACAACATAATACTAATGTTTACACTTAAGAAGAGTTCAGAAATCAATATTTGGTGCTATAACCTTTATTTTTAATCACAGCTTTCATGCGTCTTGGCATGCTCTCCACAAGTCTTTCACATTGTTCTTGGGTGACTTTATTCCATGGTGCAAGAACTGATACATGTAGAGATGCTGATTTCAGAAAAAAATGCAGTAGTCTCCAGAGCTGTATGTTATAATGTTGTTTCCTCATCATAAGCATAGGAGTTGCTTCCTTCACACATGTTTGATACACAAAGCCTGCATATTTAGGCATATTTAGAGTTATTCTCACTCTGTTCCACTTTGTCATGTCATGTGCTAATACAAGAAGTGCTCCAGTGTGTTTTTAAACTCTATACGGCTGCACTAGAATAATTTTGATCATTTCAGCCCTGGAATTGTAGATCTCTGATGAACAAAAGGTCAAAGGTAGCTGTTAACTTGAAAACTAATGCTTCATGGCATCACAAAGTGGAAAAGAGCATTTGTATTACTCAAACAAATGTGAATGAAACAAAACGCAACTCCTGGTATTGGTGTTTTGGTGTTTCTGTGGAGGTAAAAACATTATAACATGACTTAAAGCTCACAAGAGTCCATTTTGAATAATCTAGGAACTTTAAAGCTTTGCAAAGGTAAGCAACTATTCAATCTGTTTGTTTGGAGGTGGCAGACTCATGGCTACATTTTTTTGACCTCACTGCTTTATCAAATAAACAAGTGCTCAACACGACTAAGAAGGACTATTTTTCTCATTCACATAAACACAACACAAATTATTAAATGATAAGAATAATACATTATTGTTCCTGTCACTCATCCCCCACTCTCCCCATATGAGCCATGCATTTTTCCACTCATAATGCTTTGCTGTGTGTAGATAAAAGGAAATTATATTCAACTAACAAAAAGCTATCTGTATATGCAATAATTAATGCATGCAAAGATGTAAACAGTGGCAGAGTGGTTAGAATCTCATCTGTTTCTGTGGGTTCTCTTTAAGGTACTTTTTCTCAAACAGGTATAAGCAGCTCTTGAGATCAAAATATGTGACTTTATAGCGTTTTATTGTCCGATAATCAGGAAGTGCGCATTACCGTGCTAGTTGTTGTTTGCTTTACTGTGACATAAAACTTCGCTCTGGTCTCTGAGTTGTGAAATAAACTCATCATGGTGAAGGATGCTCTGAGTGTACAGGGTAAGTGAGGAATAACTACTGCAAACTGTTTAAATATTACACAAAATGGACTCTTGAGCTTTAAGCCATGTTAAAATGTTGTTGCCTTCTCAAAAACATACTTGGAGTTGTATTTTGCTTCATTCACACATGTTTGAGTAACCCACTATTATCAGTCTGTCTATATATCGCCAAAACTCAAAATGCTCTGTTCCACCTTGTGATGTCATTTCAAGTTAACAGCTCCCTTTTACATTTGTTCTATAGACGTAGGTGATTATAGGGCTGAAATTATCTAAATTATTCTAGTGAAGGTTTATAGAGTTTAAAACTGCAGCGAAGCACTTCCTGTATTACCACATGACATCACAAGATGGAACACAGTGCTTTCTGTTTGAGAGAAGAACTTGGCCTAAATTTGCACGGTTTGTGTGTTAAACTTGTATGAATGAAACACATCTCTGGGTTTGTTTTTGTTGAGGAAATGACATTATAACATAAATCAGAAAATCACATAATAAAAGCCAAGTGAGATCTGGTCAGATCTGTCAGATTGTCTGTTTTTCTAGGTATTTTTGAGCTATAAATCCACCTGTAATTGAGTAAGTATAAGGTAGAGCTGGTTATTGTCATACTGTGGAATATTCCAAGCAGCTTAAAGTCTAATAACTCCTCAGACAGAGCAGAGCCTATAGTTAGCATCACAGTTATAGTTATAGGTTACAGGTTTGACCCCACAGCATGTTCAGTGTGCAGGTTGTCAATATATTTAGCGTCCTCCAGGTGAGCCAGTTTTAACCTGGTTTAGGTGCATTACATAACTTTCTGGGTCCGCCTCCTGCTTGTGCTCCATGGTGATTTCCACAGAAACAAGAAGGTAACGGACCTGCACCTTTAAATAATAATAATTGTACAGCTTGTTCTCCAACTAGACCCACAATAGCTATCAAGCAAAACAGGCAGAAAAGATAAATGAATACGCCATTGTTTTACTTACAGTCTTAAACACACTGAATATCATCGGCACATTACAAATTACAGTACACAGTACATTACAAATCATATATCATCAAACTCAGATGACACCATGTATTTTGTCCCTTTTTCAAACCTTAACACAAATTGTAGTCAGTCCATCTCCCTTTCTATCATTAATCATTTATATGACGTTTGCATAAGCTGTTTGGACTGTGAGCTGACAAAACTCATCAATCACGGAGAACACTGGCCACACTTGATATTATTGGCTATAGAGCATTATTCCCTATTGTCCGTAGTCTTTTTCAGTGTAGCAGGTTCACAGTATATCAATCACCAGCTTTGTTAACTATTGATGCTTTGAGCTACGTACATTCTCTGCACCAAGAGCCCATGAATCATCATACGCAAACTTATGATACGTCATCAGACTCATGAGTATTTTTGTGCCATGCAGTCCCAAGTCATTATATAATTATAATAATAATAATAATAATAATAATAATAATAATAATAATAATAATAATAATAATAATAATAATAATATTTTTTTTTAGATAAATATACTATAAATACGCTGGTCTTCTCCAGGAGGGAGTATGTCTTTGGGCTGGCCTAGGAACGTCTTGGGGTCCCCCCAGAGGAGCTGGAGGAAGTGTCCGAGGTGAGGAAAGTCTGGCAGTCCCTTCTTAGACTGTTGCCCCCGCGAACCGGCCCCGGATAAGCAGAAGAAAATGGATGGATGGATACTATAAATATAATATATAACTCTAAAGTTGGAACGTTTATGAGTTACTACGATGACACAATGCGCACAGTAGCAAACACTGTCAAAAAGTTTTAAGATGTCAGGAAAAACTCAAGAAAAAGTTAGCTTTTGACTGTAAATTTATCTGTGAGGGACTTGTTTAACCCAACTCCTTGAAGGGGGCTGGACCCTCCATTTCTCTGGCGTTGCCCGCGGGGAACGGGAATGTGAAAGACTTGTGGAGAGCATGCCAAGACGCATGAAAGCTGTGATTAAAAATAAGGGTTATAGCACCAAATATTGATTTCTGAACTCTTCTTAAGTGTAAACATTTGTATTATGTTGTTTTAAAATGAATTTGATCTTGTTTCTTTGCATTGTTTGAGGTCTGAAAACATGTATCTTTTTTGTTATTTTAACCATTTGTCATTTTCTGCAAATAAATGCTCTAAATGATAATATTTTATTTGGAATTTGGGGGAAATTTTGTTGTCAGGAGTTTAGAGACAAAATGTTCCTTTTGCCCAAACACATACTTATAAGTAGTAAAATCAGAAAAACTGATAATTTTCCAGTGGTCTCTTATTTTTTTCAAGAGCTGTACATAAATGGACATACGGACATACATGTTTCAAATAGGAAGTGAACAAGGGGGTGCTTCCTGCTCTATTGACTTATCACCCCTCTCTCTGTAACTGCTGCTGTGAGCATCGTCATTCTGGTCTTAAAATGTTCACACTACATGATCCTGGTCTTTTTATTTCACAGTTATTATTATTTATTTCGCAGTTTTGTCTTTAAATAAATTCCTGTTCCTAAAATGAACCCTTATAATCGCTAGCATCCTGAGCTTCATTTGACTGGAGCAGAACGTTATGGGTGACGTCACACCTCCTTAGTCCGCTTCTTTATACAGTCTCTGGGCTTGAATAACATTTGCAACCTGAGAATAGAAATTGTTTTCTTGCAAAGACATAAGTTATGGATCTTGCATTTGCTGACATTTTCCAAACAATACATTTCCAACACAACGGAAAAACAGAAAATTTCATCATCTGTTATTTGTCTATAACAGTTTGAACACAGCTGCGGTACCACAGCGCAGGTATGAACTTCTTTTCTGTACTTTATGTTGCAGTCGCACAAAAAGCCCGGTGCTGATTTGTGTCTGAGGGAGTGGACCCATCAGCGTCAGAAAGAGCCGGAGTGCACAGCCTCATGGCAGAGACGAATGAGTCCAGGCCCGAAAGCACTTGGAAGGCCGTCCGTGACATTCTCTGCCCCCCTTCTCCTCCATTTTCCCTTGCACCAAAGCGAACAGAGGGCAAAAAAGGCTCTTATTGTGCAAAATGGGACAAAGTATAAAACGTATTCAAAGAAAGTGTGAAATTCTCTCCCAACTTCAGAAACCCATTTAGATCATGCAAGCCAGGTGACGCAAGTGAAAATAATATACGTGACCCTTTTGTCTGCGCACTTTGAGAAGTTTGTTATAATGGCCAGCCCTGTAATAATTCACTGTACCTCATGTATATTAAGTAGAAATTCCCCGGCTTTTATGATAAATTGCCAGGGTAACGCCAGGACACCTCTTTTGCATTTCAATACCAAAGAGTGTCAGATACTTATTTCATTACCGGCAGACACATTAGCTGACGGGTTTTAATTTTCTTTTTTTTCCACGAGAATCCGTAGAGACCGAGGATAGGTGAGAAATGAAATAAATAAATAAATACAAAGTAGTGTCAAGAGCCTTTATTGCAATTTTTTGAGGTTATGGGACCAAAAATGAGAAGTAGTTTCTGTAGCATACCTTTGTGGATTGCCTGTCCAGTGAGGGGGGATAGGGAGGGATGTGCCTGTCGCAGCGGTCTTTGCTGAGTGGACACAAAATCAGGCTTTAATTTGTGATAAAAATCAGAAGGAAGCAGAATCTCTGAGAAATGTGGAGCAGGATCACACTGGAGCAGAGAGACTGGTAACAAGACCTTTGCACGATCTGTGATAAGAAATGGTGGCAGCAAAGGCATTCTCAAACTAAAACGTGTCCACTGCATTTGACCCATCGTTCAATGCTATGGAGCAGCAAGTGAGCAATTCATTGAGAATAAGAAACAGATAAGATCTTAAATTTGAATAAGATCTTAAATTGGAATCTATGGTGTCACATGGTAGTTCAAGAAAATTGTAAAAAGTATGGTGACCAAGACGTGTATGCATGCAAATGGGTTTATAATATGATATTTTGTGATTTTAGTGTTTTGTATTGATTGCTACCTTGGCCAGGTCTCTCTTGAAAAAGAGATTTTGAATGAATGAATCTCTGGTAAAATAAAGGTAAAATAAATAAATAAATAAAATAGACTGTGTACCACAATATTGCCTTAAAACAACACAAATTGGTCTACTGGCTCAGCTACTGGTCAGTGGCATTCATTAGTAGCATTTCACAGCAACAGGTTTTGTGACATCTTTGACAATACGACAACTGGTGTCTGAAATATTTAAAAAAAGAATTGCAGTTATATGGGCAGGAATAGGGAATAGATGAAAACAGGAATTTTCTGAGCACTACAGCCACAAATGCAGGGCAAAACAGTATTTGTCGAACATGCATAAATTTATATTTGCCATTTGTGCACACATATTATTAGTTCGATAACAATGATGGGAAATCATTATAACATAAAAGCTAATATAAGTCCATTGTGCATGTCTAAATACAGTCCATTTGTTCCATAGTTAGAGCTCTTTTTTTTTTAGCAAAGAAAAACATTACATAATTAAACAACAATTCAACAGTAAATGAAGAAATAGTGAAATTCATGCACTGTTTTATTGGTTGGTTGTAATTTTTCACCTGACTTGGCTTATCTACTAGCAGTATGGGCCGATCAGTTTAATGTGAGCTGACAGATTTCTAGCAAGTAACAAAAAAGTCGCTCAGCTGCAAAAATGCAGAAAATGACACCTTTTCTAAACAGACTAATGGGAAAAAAAAGTTGTGTGCTGACCAAAACAACACTTTTCTTCAAAACCTACTAGAATTGTGATACAGTCTGGTGTTAAAAGTTGGAATTTTGCCAGTCTTGTGTTGCTGATTAGAGGGCCATAGCCAGCACTTCTACCTGCCTATTTTCTTTGGTATTGTGCGTTGCGAGGAAGGAGCTCCATGTCGGTAGCTGCTGGTGCTTGGCCCAAACCACGTCTCAATAAATGAACTGATCCCTCTCTTTCTTCAACATTACACTTTATTCACCACTATGGACCCTCCCTCATTCCTCAACCAGCCTCCCACCATCCATTGTCCGCACATTAACCGTAGGCTAGCATAAAAGTAATTGGAAACTGACGCGAGCATGAGCTTCAATTAACGCCACGGCAAAAGTCCCTGTTCTGAGTGAATTGGTAATAGCAGTTTCATGTTTCGCAGGGCACACGGTCACTAACGCTCAGCTCCAAACCTCACGACCGAGACTTTTAAAACCTGTCTCGCCAAATCCCCCGCTCAACAGTAATCTTCGTTTTTAGTCATTTTCCAGCTTTCTCCATTGGTGGCATTGCAAGACTGGTAGTCAGATGGTGGGCCCCGGTGAGCATGAAGTGTAATTGACTACTGACAACTCCTAGACGCGACACTTAATTATTACTCTGGGGTATGGCGGCTGGCTGACTCCTGTCCAGTTCACTGCATTGGCTAACAGTCATTTTTCCTCCTTCTGTGAATATTGGAAAGCACTTTTGTCCGCCTCACACCTCCAGACTTTGAATTTTTAGGGAATGATTGCAAATGAAATGCATAGGCTCTTATTCTAATGCTGGGGAGAATCTACACACGAGCACTGCAGGCTATTGAATATAGAGTGTGAAGCGAAGCAGCTGTAGACATTATGAAGGCTACATCCCATGGACAATGAAGCCATCTTTAATCAAATGCATTTCACAAAAGAGTGGTAATAATGAAATGGATTGTCCAGATTCACATTCTCTTATAGTTAATAAGAAATGCAGCATGATTTTTAAAACCATGTTCCTTTAAGCCAGATACTACTAAGACATATTTATATTATATATAAAATACTTATAAACATATTTGTTTCCAATACCAAATGTCTACCATTTACAGGAAAGCAATGGAGAACACAATCTGATGGCAGAAATGCTTAGAATGAGTCTGGTGATGATGTATGGCCTGCACAGGATTTCTACTTATGACGAACAATCCATGAAAACTTTAAACAAAGTGATTTCTGAGGTCCAGAGCAAAACAGAAACAAGTGTTAATGAAGCAAACAACCCTAGATATATATTTGCCAAGGGAAAGTTATAACATTAAAAATCTATTTAGTGTCCTTTAAGTAGTTTAAAAAATTTAACACTAACTGTATATTTGTGTTAATAAAGTGCTTTATATTTAAATATGACGTGAAACTGTATTTCCACAAACACAATTATTAGCACAGTACAAACTTCCTCATAGCTTTGTGTTGTGTTGTGCTTGGTGTGCCCTTCCCATGATAAGCCTCTGAACTCTCTCCTCTTGCGGCAGCTGCTACAGTTGAAATCCTGCTTGTGCCTGTGCTCTGTGTGATAGAGCAAAGTGGATGGGCCCGGAGAGGCTTTGTGCTGCAGTCTCAGGCCTTTGTGAGGGTGGATATGGAAGAGGCTGTGAAACAATTGCACAAAATGGCCCTAATGTGCTTAAAGAATCTACTGTCTTTAATCAAAGCTCGCACACACATGGCACAAAGGGCGACAGAGTAAACCCAATCGGCCCCGCTCGCCTCTCTCCTCCGTCACGTCTCTGTGGATTGTTCCCTCAAATGTCACTCCTGCACTGCCATTGCCTCATGCTCAACAGTGCACAAAAGACATTCTCTTCTAAGCCCTAGACCAAAGTAGTGAAACTATACCACTGTGTGGCTTTTCTTTTAAATCTGGTGTCCACTGTACAATGGTTTAGTCTTAAAGGTTTTTGGATGTCACACTAATCAGTACACACTGTGCGATAGTTCACAAGATTCATCATGGATACAACTAAAGTTTGTCTAAGAAAATATCAGGCTCTAGGGTCAGTGAGGTATAGTCACCATACTTGTAACTGGTTAGCAGGGGCTAGCACTACATTCTAGTAGTGTTTTTGGGTTAGTTAATGAAAAGAAAATTAATAGACATGGTCCCATTCCTGGCAGAGCTCTTCTGCTATTGCCCTGATCAAGCTCTTCTGTTTACTGTTGGTCACATGTATGATTGAGATTGATTGTAGATGCAATGAGAGAAGGGCTCACTCTGCAACAAGGAATTTAAAATATCAGACATGCTTGATATCAATCACCTTTGGTCATAAGTGGTTCTATATTGTAGCCCCTGTCCTCCTGTGGAACCTTCAACCCTCATATTTTAGCTATACTCACACATACTTTACACAATACTCCAGAGTGCTCCTCTGTGTTTCAAACACCTTCACTGGGCCATTTCAGACATCAGATGGTTTTGACTACAAAACGTCTATTGTTTTACATTCTTTTGAATTACTTCACTAATGTTCATTAGTCCTCTGCTGGCAAAAATTGTGTTTTGTTTGAGATTATGGCTGAATTCTTTTTTTTTATTGTTTTGTGATGAATTGTGGAGCCTGTAAGGGCTCACGGAAAATCTTTTGGGGGGGGGGTCAATAAAGCGTGCGCTCACTTTGCAAAGCGTGTCCTCTTTTTGTCAAATCGCGTCCTCATTTTATTAAGTCATGCGTCCGTGTAAATAGAGCGTGCGCTGGAGTCATCTTACTAAATCTGTGTGCTCGCTAAAATTGAGTCATGTCCACGTTATATACCTCTTGAGCACAATTTACTAAAGCGTGGCCACGATTTCGGAAACGTTTTAAAACATCCACTTAATTTACAAATTTGCAAAATGACTGAATAAAAACGAGCACATATTTTATATATCTTGTGTATACACAAGAAGCACTTTTAGATAGACAAGGGCACGACTTCATACAGCAAGCGCACAATTTAGTAAACCAGGGTGCACAATTTAGGTAAACGAGCGCACGTTATATTTAAACGAGTGCGCGATTTAGTAAACTGAGAGCACGCTCTACTTACACGAACGCGCGACTTAATAAAAGGAGAGCACGCTTTGCAATGTGAGTGAACACTTTCTTGCCACCCCTCAAAAAAGATTTTCCCTGAGCCCTCTCGGGCTCCATAATGAATGAAAATGTAGTGTCAATAACTTGACAGTGTTATTGTTATTTTCCAAGTAAATATTTAGCATTTTGCCAAGTATACTGGAACATTGGGGACTAATACTATATACTTTTAGGATGATTTGCAAAAACAATCAGAAGTTCATGTGATTGTATTGAGTCCATTTTGTCCTTGTTTGTGATCATTGCCACCAGTTCACCATTCCCAGATTACCCCCTGCCCTTTGACCTCTCCTCTTCTTTCCTGCTCTTCCACAGTTAAGAGATCAAGAGACTTAGCAAAATGGCCATCCATCTGATCTGTAATTTGATGTGGAAATAAATGGGTCAAATCAAAGGGGGGCTCAAACGAACCGTATACCTGGCATTGCCCCTAGCGCCGTTCCTCTCCTCTGCCCTTAGTGTAACATTCAGCCTTGGAGTGTCTTTTTGTTACCAATCCCCCTATCCCTCCTTCCCTTCCTTCCTCCTCTTTTTCTCCTTATTCCTGGCAATTATCAGAACCTCTACTTCCCCTGCCCCGAGAACCAGGTGAACCGTTTGGGAGAATGGTGACATTTATAATTTTTTTCATACTTCCCGTAGATTAATTTTCTAGGAAGCCCTGTCACCACTACTGCTTCTGTACATTGGGAAAGGAGAGAGAGCACAAAAGAAGGAAAAAAGGGCAGTTGTGGGGGGGTGGGTGGAGGAGAGGAGGTCTAGAGATTGGGGCTATAGTGATTTGACAGATCATTTCCCATGCAGGGGTATCTGGGGGTCTGGCCTGATAATTGGCATGCAGATTGCAGTTGATGGCGTGGAGCAACGGAAGAAAAGAAGTGGCTAGTTAGAATAATGAGCAGGGCGAGCTGATGGATGGGGCAGGCGCTGAGGTCATACGAAAATGGTTCAGACACCCCATCCCGCCACCAACCGCCCCACCACCCCCTATCCCCTACCCCATACCTCATCTACGCAATAGTAATACTGCCCCATTCACGTTTTCTACCTCGCACAAAGGCTTAATATTTCATTATGTGTCCATTGCCAGACCCTTCCAAGGCAATGAATACGACCCATCTTCCAATTTTGAGGGTTTTTTTTATTGCTTTATATTGTTTGACTGTTTTTGTGCAGTATGGTGGAGTTTGGTTGGTCAGGGGCAGACACCCTGGGGAGAATCCAGTGTTTTAATTACACTAAAGGAGTTAATCACGCCGCTCTCGGTAGAATCGGGATTCGCAGCTTTAGTTATGACATTGCTTCAGGACTATACTAAGATGTGGGTCTACATAAAATGACCTCATGGGTACAGAAAGAGAATGTGGGATTCTGAATTATGTTGCAATGTTATCACTCAAAACAATGATTTTTAAAAAATAATCCATCCATCCATTTTCTTATGCTTATCCGGGGCCAGGTCGCAGGAGCAACAGTCTAAGCAGGGACTCTCAGACTTTCTTCACCCCAAGGCGTTTCCAGGCCAGCCGGGAGACATAGTCCCTCCAGCGTGTCCTGTGTCTTCCCGGGGGCCTCCTCCTGGTGGGACATTCCCTGAACACCTCCTGAGGGAGGCGTCCAGGAGGCATCCGGAACAGATGCCCGAGCCACCTCACCTCATCTCTAAGGGTGCGTCCAGCCACTCTGCGGAGGAAACTCTTTTCAGGTGCCTGTGTCTTCGATCTTGTCCTTTTGGTCATTACCCAGAACTCACGACCATAGGTGAGGGCAGGAACGTAGATTGACGGTAAATTGAGACCTTTGCCTTTTGGCTCAGCTCCCTCTTCACCACAGCGGTCCGGTACAGCGACCACATCACTGCCGACGCTGCACCGATGCGCCTGTCAATCTCATGCTCCATCCTCCCCTCACCCCAAGAACTCCTTCACTTCAGGCAGGGACTCTCCACCCACCTGGAGAGGACAAGCCATCTTTTTCCAGTTGAGAACCATGGTCTCTGATTTGGAGGAGCTGATCCTCATCCCAGCCGCTTCACACTCAGCCCCAGAACACATTGGAGGTTCGATGAATCCATCAGGACATCATCCGCAAACAGCAGAGATGAGATCCTGTGGTCCCCAAACTGGATCCCTTCCGGCCCCTGACTGCGCCTAGAAATTCTGTCCATAAATATAATGAACTGAACGGGTGACAAAGGGCAGCCCTGGCGTAGTCCTACATGCACCGGAATCAGGTCCGATTTACTACCAGCAATGCGAAACACCTCCTGCTCTGGTCATACAAAGACCAAACAGCCCTTAGCAAAGATAACAGTTTTCAACAAAGTGATAGCAGTACCAACGCATAATACATTGTTTACATTGAGATTTGCCATTTGGAATTGGGTTTATGTAAAAACTAATTTTGACAACTAAAGTGATCCCACTAAAAAAAATGATGAACATGTTAGTTGCACCTGTGCTGCTTGGGTCCTGTGTTTTCTTGTGAACTGCTGTAATCCTTCAGGCTCAAAGATAATGTCATTTCAGAGTGCACTAGTTTGATGTGGTCTGCTCCTCTAAATACACTGTGTGTTTCCAAGTGTCATTAACAGCTTAGCTTTACATGCAAGTATCACATTACTGTTTGTTTTAGTTCTGAACCATCAGTATGCACATCTGCCTCTGTGTGAATTCATTTACATTTAAAACCCGTATAAGCAGCTTTTGAGAAGGAACCTGTAAGTAATGCTTTGTATGTAGACGTTTCTACACACAAAGCATTACTTACAGGTGCCTTATGTAACTTCTGCCAATTCTCTCCATGGAAATGTTATTGCTTGGCTTGGAATGTATAACCAGGGTTGGGAGGGTTACTTTAGAAATGTATTTTGGTACAGTTACTAGTTACCCCTTAAAATATGTATTCAGTACCGTAATCCAAGAACCATAATATTAAAGTAATGTAACTTCATTACCTTCAGTTACTTTTGGATGACTTTAACACCAAAATATAATAACACCAAATATCAAATAACAAGAAAACAATACAATTTTGTGCATTAAAAAAGAAAGTAAGGAAAGTTAATTTGAACAGTAGTTTATAGTCCTATAGTGAAAGTGCACAAATGTTGACCACATAGTTTAGTTTATTAAGAAAAAAAATCCCCTTCTTCTTCTTCTTTAAAAATAAAATGTTGAAATTTTCACCTGCTAAATGCGTTCTTCTCGGTCGAAGCCAGGCCAGTTGCAAGTTTGTTCCATAGCACTGCCAGACGACGACGTGAAGTGTCGCAGTGTGTGCGCATTTATTTATTTATTTGTTTATTTCAGGGACAGTGCATATTAATCAACATTTGCATGTAAATATGCCAGAGTTAGCCAAACGGCTAATTTTCATCCGTAGTCCCTTGACAGATGTTAGGTGTCATGGTGTCATGTTCTGATTCTGATTAGGTGTCATGTTCTGATTTCTCTCCATCTCCAGCTTTAAATGAAAAAATTAAATAACATAAAATGCTTTCAAATTGTAATCCTGCTAAATAATCACTAAATGTACCTGTTATCTGAGTATGTTTTCTTTCCTTGTAACTCTAGCGGAATAGTTACCTTTTTTTGTAATCCTTTTACTTAACGCTGTTCCTTGTATTCCATTACTCTGTGTATCACAATATGTCATTTACCTTATCTGTTTTAGCCAAGTTAACCTTTGAGAAGCGACTCCACTTACCAACTGTAATTGATTGTATGATGACAGTTTTTTCCGCTGACTTCAATTGTAAAGAGTACTGAGCACATCTTTCCTATATCGAAAATAACCACATGATAGAGCCAGAGAGTCTCTTACTTAAACTTCTGCACAAAGTTATATTTTCCCAGTGTTATAAGTACATAAAAATAGTTCCTTCGCAAACTGCTCTGCGCCTCCACCATCACTACAATGCCGACGAGTGGCACAAATTCACACCCGCCTGTATACCGTACACAGCTGATCAAAGCCTTAATTGAAAAATAATTATAGGCACTTAATCATGGAAGCTCTGGGCTAATTGAAGTGAAAACAAGAAAGCACACACAAACCCTAGGACTGTGTAGAAAGAGGATATTGTAAGCGTTCCTTCTCCAGTCCCCATTGTCTTCCAGATTAAATAGGAGAGGGCTATTAGCAAAGTTAATTGGCTCTCTAATTTAGATCTGGCTCTGTTGAAAGCATAACGGATGCACGCCTGTCCACTTGTGATGTGCGCACTCTGTCACCGCATCCTGCCACCTTCTGATTGGTTAATTGCTCTGGGAATCTTGAAGTTTTGCCTCATTCTTCATGGGGCAGTGTGGTTAAGTACAATTTACTGGATAGGGTTGGGAGAAACTTGGCGTGCTAAGGTGTTTTTTCTGCAGCAACAGGCAGTTTATGATTATTGCCATAGGGGCTGAAGCTGAATTAAGGTAATGGAAACCTAAAGTGAAGTGCCAGCTCTGCTTTCTGATTGGATGAATAATGTGAGAATCAAAATCACAAAATATAAAACTGCATGAAAATTTGCATAATGTTAAAGGGATAGTCTGTTTTTGGGGGGGGGTTGTATGTGAATCTGTATGGGTTCCCTTCTAACAGTGTTGTGCATTAACACTGGCTTACCGCTGACAGTCTCGTCTCAGCCCGGTTCTGCTCGGGTTCTGGAGCTCACGTAAGTAGGTCCGGTAAGTTCGCGGGGACAGTTAATAAAGCTTGTTTTTCTTCGCAAAACAACATTTGTCCAAAAAGTGATACATATTTCCATCACAAACAGTTGTCCGAAAAACTCCAGCAGCCTAATTCGCATATTTTCTCTAGATTCGTATCACAGCGCCCACGTTAGCTCTATTAGCTTGTTCACTTGTTAGCGGATGTTTAGGGCGGATGCGGTAGGGCGACATCCGCCATAAGCGGATGTTTACAAGTGAACAGGCTAGGCTAGGCTATGCGCGCAGTGATACAACTCAGAGAAAAGAGCACCATGCGAATTAGGCTGCTGGATTTTTTTCGGACAACTGTTTGTGACGGAAATATATATATAACTTTTTGGACAAATGTTGTTTTGCACGAACTTACCGGACCTACTTAAGTGAGCACCAGAACCCGAGCAGAACCGGGCTGCACTATCCCTTTGAAGTTTTTTGCAATTAGATAATAATATTAATGAAATATTTAAACTTTCATGGTGAGGGGTTTGCCACACTTTTGCCCACACTAAGACATCTGCTATGTTTATCGGTAGCAACAAAAATACCTTGAAAAAATGTCATTCTCAAGGGCTCACCTCTCCACAACCCGATATTTTAATGCCATTCTGTGGAACAATTCAAGAAAAGCAAAAACATCTTCAAGGAGACAAGCAGGTAGCGGACTCCCACCTCAGAAGTTATAGTGCACCTTTTATGTTCGCAATTCTAAAGAAGCGTCATGTTACTAATAGCAGTGTGAATATTATGCTGCTATTCCAACATTTTACATTCCTTACTCAGGGCTCTCAAGTTTTGAGCGGGGTGGTGCGTGAGACTGCGTTTTTTTCCGAGGAGCGGAGGGTGCGGGGTGCGAGTGACAATTTTTTCCCGAGGACGGGGACGGGGGGGGGGGGGGCGGGGGGGTTGGGGGGGGTGACTTTTTTTCGCTGAAAACGCGCCTGCATTAACTTACCGATTTTCTGGGCACAGAAGCGCTGTACGCTGCGCTTCAATTGCGTAACTAAATTTCAGCGTGAGAAATACCGTGTGTGGCGTGTGAACGTGTGAACACGTCGAATTGCGTGTGTCACACTCTCAAAGCGTGAGACTTTAGATTTACAGTTGTCCAGGAATGTTCTAACAACTTCGCGCTTCACTTAAACTTTTGTCCAGTTGACTTACGGTAATTTTCTTTTGCTGTTCTCTTCTTTTGCCAACAGGGGGCAACTAGTACCTAATCCAAGAATCATGAGCAAAGTGAAAGTAAAAACTTCTCAAAAGAGACTAGTTTTGTTCTGTTTATAGGCTCTTGAAATAATAATATGAACAAAAATAGAACAATATAGATATCAGAATGTTGAATCTAGCCACAGAATCACTGAAAATAATGAAAGGAGTGCAGCTAGTACAGCTCTGGAAAAAAAATAAGAGACAACTGCAAAATTATCAGTTTTTCTGATTTTACTACTTATAGGTATGTGTTTGTGCAAAAGAAACATTTTTTTGAGTCTAAACTACTGACATTTCCCCCAAATTCCAAACAAAAACATTATCGTTTAGAGCATTTACTGTATCTGCAGAAAATGACAAATGGTCAAAATAACAAAAAAGATATATGTTTTCAGACCTCAAACAATGCAAATAAACAAGATCAAATTCATTTTAAAACAACATAATACTAATGTTTACACTTAAGAAGAGTTCAGAAATCAATACTGTATTTGGTGCAATAACCCTTATTTTTAATCACAGCCTTGATGCGTCTTGGCATGCTCTCCACAAGTCTTTCACATTGTTCTTGGGTGACTTTATTCCACTCCTGGTGCAAGAACTGAAGTAGCTCAGCTTTGTGTTTGTGTTGGAATTCAACAGACGCTGGAATGGAATGGCTCTAATACATGTAGAGATGCTGATTTCAGAAAAAAATGCAGTGGTCTCTTTTTTTTTTTTTACAGAGCTATAGTATCTGATTGTCATTTAATTGTATGCTGAAAATAATTTAATTTATTTCCTCTTGGGTCATCTGAAGTATAGTTTTAATACCTGCTTGGTTACTAAAGGTTTGACCTGATTATGCCCTAAACATGAGAACATTCATACTCTGCTCTGCACTTGTGACGCCCTCTATTGCTCCCAGGACAGAACTACACCTCTGTTGCTGTAAAGTCAGGTTCAGACACAGGCAGAGAGAAGTCAAGTCAGTAAATGAATGTGTTTTGTCTAAAAAGCATTTTCCTAAGTGCATGCTAAAATATTTCGATTGTTCACTAAAAACATTATGTTCAGTTTTGCTTTCTTGACTTTAAATTCTAATTTCAAATGTGACTATTAAATTTCCTCCAATCACAGCAATTCCTTCCCTTAACATACATTTCGCAGTCTGATGATAAATGTGTGTATGCACCAGTTACTCATATTAAACAAACACTGGCTCCTACAGGAGTTATTTGCATAAGGTTCAGTCTGACTTTGAACCGGTTCCATTTGAACATCATTAGCACACAGCTGCTGGTACATCTGTCACTGCATGTGGCCACTGTGCATGGGTCTAGAGTAAAGTACTTTTTTACTGTCTAAAAAACATTAAAAACACAACTAGTTAATTTTCAACTGTTTGCAGTGGTATAAAGTTATTCCTGACTATAAGGTAATTGAGGAATAACTTTGTAGCACTGCAAACAGTTGAAAATGAACTAGTTCCGTTTTTAATGTTTAAGACAAGCAAGTATCCTAACTATTGAAGACAAGGAATAATAAGCAAATATAAGATCTTTTTTCTATCAAGGTAATACTAACGACTAGAATACGCGCTATAATAAGATACAAACACATAGATGCGGAGTACACAGCATCTTTTGACCTCAAGACCTGCTCATACAATCTATATAATGAGAGTATTTAAGTACTCCATTGGGTCACTTAAGTGTGTATGACAATTTAGACAAATCATTTCACTAAAGCATAGACAGCATAATTACATTTCACATTATACTCAAAAATGTTTGCTTTTTTTTGTGAAATCTATATTTATGCTTCATTTTCCCCCTTTTTAATATTTTTAGATTTACAAATTAAAGGCATACACAAATACAGCATAGAATGAGAGAAGCACTGAGTACAAGAGATTATATAAAAGGGATTAAATATAAATTATCCAAAAAGTATTAGGTATACTGCATACTTTAGTTACAAGAAACTGGATGTACAGGGGGTCCTCGGGTTACGACGGTCTCGGGTTACGACGTTTCGTGGTTACGAACGCGCCCCCATTAAAAAAAATATGTATATATTACGCGTCATTCCGTCTTACGCGGTTTAGCGTGGTAAGAGATGTAAACAAACGCGAACGGCGCACGGCGCAAGAATACGCTCTGTTGTGGTTGTAGGGAGAAGAAGACAGCCTCATGTGCGTGCCCAATGTGGGCGGAAGTACCTGATGTGGGCTCTGATCTGCTCCTATGAAAGCAGCAGTGATAACCAAGCAGCGTAGTGGTCTAATTATTGAGATGGAAAGGTTATTGGTGCTTTGGTTGGAAGATCAAAGTCAAAATCCGGTTTACGACGAAATTCGGGTTACGACGCGTCTTAAGAACGGATCTACGTCGTAACCCGAGGACCCCCTGTACATATTACTATATTATATATCATTAAAGATTCTATAAAGATCAAAGATTTTATACTATGATGTAGAGGTGATTCCATAACACTTTTAGTGAATCTACACAAACATACTATTAAGATCAAGATAACTTGTGGTAGACAATCATCAAAATGAGTAAAAACTCAAGACAAAAGAAGATACAGAAGATGTACATTGCTAGGGTAGGTAATACGTCCAGCCAGTCAGATGAGACTGTTGTGAGACAAGTTCTTAAAACAATGGATAAAACTCTAAATGTGAATGTAGAGTCTGTGCAGGTTTTTCAGCCTCACACTGGGTTATGCCCAGGACCTGCAGAACGTACTCAACAGCCCTCAACGCTGACTAGGGTTGAACAGGGAGATGATAAAGGCATTGAAGATGGGGTCTGGGAAACTCCCAAAAAAGGAGAAAAAGGAACAAGAAGGACAACACAGAACCTCATGCTCCTACACACTCTACATCTAAGACTAGACCCACGGATTGAAAAGGCCCTTTCCCTAAAAGACAAGATGGACCTAGACCCTATAATGAGACCCATGAACAAAACCAGCAGAGGTCTCTAAAAAGCAGCCATGAGACCAATAAAGCTGCAAGAAACCCAGTCCAACATGAACCTAACAATGGCGGACGGGGAAAGAAGGTTCAGCAAGGAGTCAGAACCACAGAGCGAATTGAGACAACTTCCAACGCCAACTGCCCGAACATGGAAGGAGGGGTGGAAAACAGAAATTCAACCCCAGACCAGGATGGGATGAGCAGGCAGTTGACAGAGCTGTAATTTGGGTGTTTAGTGGGGCTTTCTCTGGCTCTTTAACTAAAAACTGCTAACTTGCCCTCATAAATATCATAACTGGCCAGTACGACTACAAGCAAAAAAAAATCTGCCCAAATGACTGCTTTACGTCATCAGTCAGGAAAGCACGAACAAACTTCGGATTGATATATTATTGACCTAATGTTCGTGAAATCCCTCAGACGTCCAAGCAGGATCCATAGCACCATAGCAAGAGAAATTCTATATATATTGCAATACTGTGCAACATTCTTTTACTCCTACTTCAGTAATATTTTTGTTGAAGTAACATGAGTCTTACTTGAGTAAAAGTTTTAGTTACACTGTTATACAGCTCTGCAAAATTATCCGTTTTTCTGATTTTACTACTTATAGGTATGTGTTTGGGCAAAGGGAACATTTTTGTTTGAATCTATAAACTACTGACAACCTTTCCCCCAAATTCCAAATAAAACATTATCGTTTAGAGCATTTATTTGCAGAAAATGACAAATGGTCAAAATAACAAAAAAGATACATGTTTTCAGATTTCAAACAATGCAAAGAAACAACATCAAATTCATTTTAAAACAACATAATACTAATGTTTACACTTAAGAAGAGTTCAGAAATCAATATTTGGTGCAATAACCCTTATTTTTAATCACAGCTTTCATGCGTCTTGGCATGCTCTCCACAAGTCTTTCACATTGTTCTTGGGTGACTTTATTCCACTCCTGGTGCAAAGAACTGAAGTAGCTCAGCTTTGTGTTTGTGTTGGAATTCAACAGACGCTGGAATGGAATGGCTGTAATACATGTCGAGATGAAGATTTCAGGGGGGAAAAAATGCAGTGGTCTCTTATTTTTTTCCAGAACTGTGACAAAAGTGAGAAAAGCTTTATGTTGACCATATTTAATTTCATCATTTGTGTTTCCTGCTCCACTCCTTCAGATATGTTTTTTTCTTATTTTGTAATATATCTTTTGAACATATCAGATTTTGTTTCATGTTTTGTCCTTAACTTTAAATTAGAAATCAAATGTTACATACTTAAATATGTCTGTTGAAGAAGGAATATCATGCATAGAGACTTATTTTCACTCATTTCCTATTTAATTCTATTTAATTATAATTTGTACATATACATTTATTATCTTTATTTTTTTTAAATAATTATATCTCATCTAACACTGGTCTATTGCTCTTTGGTTGCTATTCCATCTATTTTTTGTTACCCTCTGTTATATTAAATTTGATGAGTGACCTACCGTACCAAAACAATTTCCCTTGTGGATCAATAAAGTTTGTCTAAGTCTAAGTCTAAGTTATGTATGAGTTAAAGTTAAAATGTATGTAGAATTATAAATGTAGTAACGTTTATTTGTCGGTTCACAGCTTCTGATACTCTCTGTGGCCCAGTTTCACCTGCTCTCTCATTATACAAATGGGTTTCAGTTGATACAATCATATCAGTGTTTGCCTTTACCTGTGCCAGCGTCAAAGCTTCACACACCTCCCCTGGTATCAACACCAAGCCAACAGCACACACAGGGCCATGTATACGCTTTGTGGTAACCTGTATGATCAGAAGAGATGGTGGGATTGTTTTGTATTGCAACTATCAGTGCTTCTCAGACTTTTTGCACCAAGTAACACCTATCTGACCTTCATTTCATTTTCATTTCATTTATTTATTCATTTTGAACAGGTCAAGACAAGGAAATAAATACATATAACCAATATACAGACAAATGCGTTCACTCATTTTTGCTCGAAAAGGAGTGGGAAGAAGAAAACTTATTGAATCCCACCCCTGTCTTCCAAAACATAACTTAAATTATTGATTTAGCTTCCACGTCATTTCAGCTGAAAAACATAAAACAAAACAAAGGCAAATGCCATTCTTGTACAAGAAAAACTTTTGATCAGGGACAATAAATTACACATACGGTGTTTCTATCAGGAATATGTAAAGTCCGCAACAAGTAAACATACCAGCGATGGTAAGCACAAAAAATACCAACAATGGGAACACAACTACAATAACACACATACATAAAACCAACAATGGTAAGACAACAGCAGATACCAAAGCACAAAACTGATACCGAAAAATGCTATTTGACAATTCATTCAAACTCGTCTCTCTCTGTACTCAGACCAGACCAAGAACTTAAATTTTTTGGCAGAGCTTTTGCTGTAAATCTAGAGCATTCCACATTTTTACCCCACATACAGTCACACAGAAACTTTTACGAGTGGTTCTAACTATAGGCACAACAAAGTTTCCAAAACCTTCAGAGAACCAGTCGTATCAAAATGTGAGAAGCACATTAAGCTATGCTCTGAATCATTTGTTTGTTGTTCATATTTTTTATTTTATTTTTTTATTTGTGTGTCCTATGGGTCTAAGTTGATCAATTAGACCAAAAATAATAGAAACCGTTTCAATGACAGATTGACAGCTCGAAACTGCAGAACTGCCCCACCTCTTCACAGAGGCATTTGGCAATGACAAGCCAGCCTTTTTACATGTTTGATTGCTGAGAAATGGTTGTGTTTTGAACCCTATATGTATGACTCCAAGGCTGAATTTAATTGATTATAAGTACAGAGAAAGTGGATGGGAATAGGAGGTGGGTGAAAACTGAAATTATCTATGCAATCAAGCCTCCAGTGCAGGACAATACAGAATTGTTTAAATATTCATGAATCTATCAAAATCTAACTTTGAATATGCTAATGAGATGACAGCATTATAACTGCTATAACTAATGTCAATTAAGGATTCATCATACAGTACATATGTCCCATTTAAAATAATTTTGTGATCTTGTGGGTTGTATATTGGTCCAAGCTGTTCAAATAGGGAAAAAACATACCATTCAAAAAGACATCTAGTAAAGATAAATATGTTGTTATATAAAGTGTTTTAAGTGATTCATACATGATCACAAGTACATTTATTTTGTTCTGAATCATGCTGATACCAATACGCTCCGCCCAGCTTCACGTAGATGAACAAACAAGGTCAGAAATGGTCATGTCCTTCTGAACTCATATCAAAACCAAACATCATTTTAGACTACATCACACCTCAGTCTTCTCTCTCCTCTCTCCTGGGACTATGGCGGCCACTGTTTGCCAGATGCTGGGGTTCGTGCTGAGCCTGTTGGGCCTGGGGTTGGTGATTGCGGCGACAGTGATGGACCAGTGGGCGACAGAGGACCTGTTTGATAACGTGGTGACATCGGTGTATTCGTACTCGGGGCTGTGGAAGTCTTGTGTGAGGCAGTCTTCAGGCTTCACAGAGTGCAGGCCGTACTACACCATTCTGGGACTGCCAGGTGAGCCTAGGCTGTGGGGCGGGGGTCAGTACTCATCCAGTCGAGATCATGGGGAATGTATAATTGTGTTTTAATGTTGGCCATATTAAACAAATATTACATCTTTAGCTGTGCAATTTTGAAGGAAGATTTGAAGTACCTCAATGAGATAATAATAGTGCAATATTTTTTGCTACATACTGTATACATAAAATCATAGTATCTAACTTCATGAAGTTGGCACATCACCTGCATGATTCTATGCAAATAGAAAGTTTAAAACATTCTCCATAAAGAAGTCAGTGGAGATGCAAGCTCATTCAGAGTAAGGATGATTGTCTTAATATATTGTGCAATAAACACCACAAAAACATGTATACTGTGACTTTCTAACTTTCTTTTGCACTAAACTGCCTGGAGCTAATGTGGCAAGTGAATTTCTCCTGTATGAGTTCAATAAAGTCTTATCTTATCTTAAACATTTTAATTTGAAATAATTTGCTTTATGTAGATTTGTAGATATTCTCTATTTTTCTTTTGTACAGGAGTAAAGTATTCCAATTCAGTTTATCTGTTGAAGGCCTGTTTCTCTTTTTGTGCTTATTCCAAAATGTATTATAAATGATAAAATCACTAAACTTGAAATGAATTAATGATCTTATAGTGTATAAAACTCTTTACATAATCTCATCTCATTTGTCTGTGTCATAGCCTACAGTATCATAATGTCATAATGGCAACGAAAAAGACTTAAAATTTGATAAAGTGACATACATTATTATTCATAATGAGCTGTCAAATGAGATGAAATAATATATTTCTAACATATAATTTCTGAGTAAATGGACATGAATGAGGTCACTCCACTCCTCTGGTTCACACAGGTGTGCACCCACTGCCACCGTTTCCTGAAAGTGGCACAAAGGAGAATGGACATTTTAGACAAACATGTGATAAGAGCCTTGTGATAAGACAAGCTGCCATTTCAAGACACTAACAGCTTTATTTTAACGACAAAATGGCGTTAGATGTTAGAGTTTCAGTTAGACAGGCCCCATTTAGGTGCTGGCAGTTTAAATCTCGGCATTTTAATCGCGTCATGCAGGATGCATTCTGATTTAAAGATGACAATGTGGGTGATGGCGTGTAGGACTTAGAAGACAATCTGTCACTTACTTGTGTGGTCATCAGTAAAAAGGTAGTCATCTGAAATTGGCTTATTAAAAATGACCTCCAGATGTCAGATGAAACATTTCAATTTCAAAAACATTGCTCACAGTGACGGACTGTCTTCAAATTACCGCACGGTTTTGTTGTGGCGCTTCACTCACATTGGTATGGCCAGCATGCATTCACTGAAAAGAAAAGCTAAATTTGTTGTACTTAGCCTTAAAGGGCTCATTTTGCACTATTTTCTGCTCTATTTTATAATGTTTCCTCATCACCAACAACTCCAGGTATGTTTTTGAGGAGGAAACAACATTCTAACATGACTTAAAGCTCCTAAGAGTCCATTTTGTGCAATATAGGACCTTAAAAGTTGAAGCACTGGTGTACAGGACAACCTAGTACACTCCCTGTTTAATTGTCCCAGTGCTGCCAGGTGACAAACTACCCCTCAGATACGGAGCGTTATCTATGATTCCGCCAGTCGGATTAGGAGGACATTTTAACAGGACTTTACAATTTTTGGGGAGGTTTTTGGAGACTCTTCCTCTTCCACATTGCGTTAAATTGCAGTCGACAGCAGAAAAGATGGCGTCTCTCGAGAATCCAATGGAAATTTGATGAAACATCCGAGGCTTAAGCTGAGCAAGCAGGAGCGCTACACAATGTAAAGCACATTTGCACACTCGACTTAGCGCCTGAATACCGCGTTATGTACAAGGGTTTATGGGTTTAAGAGCAGGAATTATACAGGTACAATACGTAAGTCATTGGTCAATTTTTTAACACGCCAAGCTGTACAACGCACAACTTTTTCACTTCAATTTTGACTTAAGTTTTCAAAAAAGGAAAGCTAATCCTCTTAATGTACATTGTTGGGGTGCACAGTTATAGAGTAAGCAAAGGAGTGGACCAAGATTGTGTATTTTTGGTGTATTTTTGACAGATGTTTTGCGTGATACAACTGGGAATGTATTGTGTACTGTGGGATTTGCAAAAGTCAATTGGGAAACTTCAGTCAAAATGTTTTATCAATTAGTGGAATTTAATAAGTCAGGTTTTAGCCAATTTGAGGATTTTTTTCGTTTTTCTTTTTTGTCTCATTCTACTCTCCAGACTGGGCTGTATCTGTAGGTGTCTTTGGTTCTATCCTTGGCCAATCAGAAAGATTTTTACACTTTTTATTGTTTCGCGAATCCCTTGAAAAATGAGGCTAACACTATGTAAATCTAATACAAACTTGCGAAGTCTAGTTATTTTTTAAACCTTTATTTTGTGTGCCAATTTTCCGATTTTGGAGAGGATCTTTAACTGTATATGTAGTGTAATTTCTATTAGGGATGCACGATAAATCGGCATTAACATCTGTATCGGCCGATATTTGCCAAATTTTTAACATATCGTATCGGCCCAATGTGTAAAAGTGGGACATATTAACGGCCGATATTTGTCAGTACAGTAATCCCTTGAATTAACATTTTCTCACATTTCTCTCTTGTTTAAACACTCAAACTTTCGTAGATTTTCAACAAAATGCATTAATAGTGAAGCGTGGGGGGTGGCGGAGAAGTGTGCGCGCGGACACGTGCATCCGCTCATCGTGCTCAAATCCATGATAGCTGGAGCCGAGGCTGCGACCACGAGACCCGTGCCCAAACCATGCCTCCTCTAGACCAGGTCTAAACCAGGATTACACCACCACGTGCGGCTCTTTGCCTCTTTCGACACGGTCCCGAGGGGAGGCACGCAATCCGAAAAGAGCAAAGGCAAAGAGCTGCACGCAGTGGTTGAATCCTGGTTTAGACCTGGTCTAGTCCTGGTTTAGTCCAAGTTTAGACCTGGTCAAGTCCTGGTTTAGTCCAGGTTTAGTCCTGGTCCAGTCCAGGTTTAGACCTTGTTTAGACCTGGTCAAGTCCTGGTTTAGTCTGCTTTAGTCCTGGTCTAGTCCCGGTCTGGTCCTGGTTTAGTCCCCCCTCCCGCGTCCCCCATCTATAACATCAATCGGCAAAGGTCCCTTAGCCAATCAGGACGCAGAACACAATGTTACACTATAAAAAATGTTTTTACACTATTAAAAAAAGAAAAAATCAGGAGTCAAAACACATTTTGAAAATAAAAGACGACATTCAAAAATTAATTTTGCATGATTTTCAGTCTGAATAATATGTTATCTCAAATAAATATCAGTATCGGCCGATATCAGCAACATTAATATCAGATATCGGTATACTTTCTGTATAGAGCTATACCACTGAGCCACACAGCAAGGTATCGTTTCGTTTTTTTGTGTCTCTCAATGTATGCATGTTTAATGTGCTTTTTCAGTTTGTAAGTTTTGAATGCTTCATATTTTTTATCTCGACCTTCAGCCTTGCTCCAGGCCGTGCGAGCGCTGATGATCGTGGGGATCGTTCTCGGAGTCATCGGGTTTCTGGTCTCCATCTTTGCTCTGAAGTGTCTGAAAATTGGAAGCATGGAGGACAGGATCAAGGCCATCATGACACTGAGCTCAGGCGCGATGCATATTCTAGCAGGTACGCTTCTTTTGATGTAGACTACTGATAAACAAACACTTGCCTGTTTCATGTAAATATAATCATTAGGCAAGATTTTATTTTATTTAAGATGTAAATTTTCTCAATTATACCAGTTACTTTTTTTTTTTTCAAAACAAACATTCAGACCACAGAGCACATTTTACACATTTAAAGTGCCGGTATTACGTTATTTTCTGATCTGTTGTTTCCTCAACAAAAACATACCCAGAGTTGTGTTTTGTTTCATTCACTCATGTTTAACACATAAAACTTGCATATTTAAATGGAAAAACACTCTGTTCCACCTTGTGATGTCATGTAGGAATACAGGATGTGCTCCACTGTGTTTTTAAACTCCATACACCTTCATCAGAATCATTTGTATAATTCCAGCCCTGTAATTGCCAATCTCTACTGAACGAAAGGTAAAACGTAGCTGTTAACTTGAAAACTACCACTACATGACATCACAAAGTGGAAAAAAGACCATTTTGAGCTTTGGAGATGTAGACAAACTAATAATAAAGGGTAACTCAAACATGTACGAATGAAGCAAAACACAACTCCAGGTATGAGTTAACATTATAACATGAGTAAAATAAGTAGGCTACACATACACATATAATTTATGTATTTATATATTATTATGGTTTGTGGTTTCGATTCAGATACATTAGGCATCAAGAGAGTATTAGTCAGTATCAAAACTGGTCCACTGACAAATGATGCATGTGTGACACGAGTCTGTTCAAAGTTAGGAATAATGATTTGGATTAACAAGATACCCAAAGTAGCCTGGGAAATCCCAGGCTGCTTTCGTTCGTTCCGATCTGAAAGACAGCCTGGCAACTAGGCTAAGCGAGCTCTCCTGATTTTGGGAGCCAATCAGAGAGCGGGAAGGGGTGGAAAGACGGTCACCCGTATTACGCGACAAGCGGAAACTTGTAGTTTGAACTGATAACTGACATGATTGGCTATGGGCTACGTATACGCCAAATGATAGACATTCGTAACGCCCAATAAACGGCCGTTGGCGATCGTAAACCACACCTCCGCTACAAGATATTTAGTAGGTGGCTCCCAGGCCATATATCACTTGTGATATGGTCTGGTGTAAACCAGGCAATACCCAAAGTGCTTTACATGGCATTATTCATTCACTCTGTTGTAGCCAGAGCTGCCCTGGGGTAGACTGATGGAAGTGATGCTGCCAGTCTGCACCATCCAATCACTCACTCACTCACTCACTCACACAAAATATTCATACAAGGAAAGGTCCCATCCAATTGCTAACCAGGCCCAACTCTGCTTAGCTTCTGAGATCTGATGAGATTGGGCATTGTTATGTCTGATCTACAGCTCTGGAAAAAAAATAAGAGACCACCACAGTAGCTGAGCTACTTCAGTTCTTGCACCAGGAGTGGAATAAAGTCACCCAAGAACAATGTGAAAGACTTGTGGAGAGCATGCCAAGACCAGGCCCGGCGCCAGACATAAAATATTAAGGGGGCGATGAGGTTATCACAGAGGGCGGGGTCGCGTCGCGACGCACGCACGCACACATGCTCCTCGAGAGCTCGTGTATTTAGACTACACTTTTGTAAGAGACTGACTGAGTAAGAGTAAAAAGTTTTTTTTTTTAATTATAATTAATTAAATTTATGTTTTAACTCATTTGTATTGCTGAATAGCGTGGGCTAGTATTTTTGCAGTATTTATTTAAATTTCTTTTTTTCTTTTACAACTCTCACATCTGAGGGGGCGGGACTGATGACGTGAGGGGACGTCACCACCAAACGCCCCCTCGTGGCACCGGCCGTGCCCAAGACACATGAAAGCTGTGATTAAAAATAAGGGTTATTGCACCAAATATTGATTTCTGAACTCTTCTTAAGTGTAAACATTTGTATTATGTTTGTTTTGTTTTTTTAATGAATTTGATCTTGTTTCTTTGCATTGTTTGAGGTCTGAAAACATGCATCTTTTCTGTTATTGTGACCATTTGTCATTTTCTGCAAATAAATATTTTATTTGGAATTTGGGGGAAATGTCAGTAGTTTATAGACTCAAACAAAAATGTTCCTTTTTCCCAAACAACATACCTATAATTAGTAAAATCAGAAAAATTGATAATTTTGCAATGGTCTCTTATTTTTGTCCAGAGCTGTATAGTGATGTTAATCTAATCTGCCCAGGAATCTGTGCCATCGCCGGAGTTTCAGCTTTTGCTAATTTGGTCGTCCAAAGTTTCCACTTCACCACATACACTGAAGGAGCCTACGGGTTAATGGGAGGAGGCAATGTGGGGGGGATCACTGGAACGCTCACTCCTAGGTAAACAAGCACTACCTGTATGTGAAAGCTTGAATGTTTATTGTGCTAAACAGAACATGTTGGAATTGAAAATGATAACTTACTCAAATTATAAAACCTAATTCAGTCTTGTTCTGTGGGTGTTTTCAGATACACATTTGGTCCAGCTTTGTTCGTGGGCTGGATTGGTGGCTCCATCTTGCTGATTGGAGGTGTCATGATGTGTATAGCCTGTAGGGGGTTGATGCCTGAGGGAAATGAGAAGTAAGTTAAAAAATAAAAAATAAAATAAAATATGAGATCACGCTTTTTGTTACACACATTTCAATGACAAATGAATGATGTCCAATTATCTACGGTCTAGTTCAGGTTCTTTCAAGCAATTTTATCTGTAGAGGAACAACTGTATGACCCTTTTAAACGCATTATTTATTTAACAAAAAGGCTCTGAAAAGTTCCACTGTCTGTGAACCACACGCTTCCTCACAGTGACCACAGTAAACACTGAAGTCATAGCAGTAGTTCTCTCTACCACAAAACCACGTATTTAGTGCTGGTGAAACCCGCCTTTAAAGTGACCAGGAGCCACTCAGCAGATTGTAAATGGCGTATTGTGGAAGGTGAAATGTTTGTGATGTTGCTGGCAAAGCACTACAGCGGCCCGACTCTTTTGTCTCATTTGTTCTGCTTTGAGAGTCCGATGTGAAGCGCTTTCTAATACAGTTTTACAAGTGGAAAATTGAATACGCAGGAGATAAATGTTTATTTGACATGATTTTTTGTTATAATTTTACTCGTGCATGAAGGAATTGCAGTGCTGAGACTTGTGCATTGGATTTTTCCCACCATTGTCCATCCAGTGCATTACTTTTGGCCCATACAAGCACAAGCTCATCTACCAGCAATGAGTGAAAATTATGAATGAATGAAAATTTGAAAATCTGACATAGATCTGATGCTGCATGCTCATAATAACATGACCCACTGGTTGGCGGTTAGACCTCAGCTTCCATAGGTGCATACTGTCCTTGTGTCCTGGGGCAAGACTCTTAACCCATCTCACCCCCAGTATCTGTGTAGAGTACACTGGTGCATGAGTATGTACGTATGTGTGTGTTAATTGAAGGCAATAGTCACAAAATGAAAGGTGCACTGTGTAACATCTAGTGGAGTGTCTGCCACCTGCTTATCTCCGTTGTCTGTTCACAGTATTACAGCACTACGCTACATTACTACTCAGATCTGTGGAGGGTCGCCCTTATTCACAAGGAAATATTGTATTTTTGAGCAATAGAAACACCCGTAATGAATAAATGCTGGATGGAAATGTCAATATGGGCAGCAGCAGCTCAGTTGGTAAATTTCCACCTTCAAGGCACCAAAAGCGCTTTACAACAAGGAACCACTCACCTATTCACACACCAGTGTATGCAGAGACTGGGGGCGAGGTGGGTTAAGTGTCTTGCCCAAGGACACAACAGCAGCATTTATCTGTGGGTGCTGGAATCATACCATTTTTATGTCAAGAGCAGGATTCGAATTGCCAATCTTTGGTTCGCTGGATAAATGCTCTACCAACTGAGCTACTGCCGCTGGTAGAGCGTTTGTCCGCTGATCCAGGGGTTGGCGGTTTGAATCCCGCCCACGACAATGGGTTGAGCGGTCAGATCCACTGACCCACAGGTTGGCGGTGCGATCCCAGTTCCCAAGCTCCGACAGATGAGAGCTGCCGTTGTGTCCTTGGGCAAGTCACTTAACCCCACCTCGCCCCCAGTGTCCGTGCACACACACACGGTCGCATCAAGCGACGTGGGGCCGTCCTCCCGTGGACCCACCACCCGCGGGGTGATCCATGGAGGCTGGTGAGCTGTGATCTGAGCAGCGGACCTGGACCGTTGTCCCCGTGACCCGAAATACAGAGAAAGTGGAAGACAATGGGGGAAGGGGGGATACCATGGAATAGTCCAGGCAAAGCAAGAATATCTCCATGGAGACAAGTAATTGGCAGACCCTCCACCAGAAAAGCTGCGCAGTGCCCCTTTAAGTAAAAGTAACAAAACACGTTTTTAAAAAAGGTTCATTTTTAATCACAACACACAATTGGACTTGAAAATGTAAAAGGATTTCCTTTTTATACCCAACATCTAGAACTGCTGGAGGTGGGTAAAAACAATTGGTGTCAAACACACATTTTTATAGTCAGTTATTCTTACTGAAGCTCCTCTCCTTGTGTCTAACCACACTGTTGTTTGTTGTCTTCAGATATAATGGTATGGCATACAAAGCTTCCTCTCAGCACACACAGATGTACAGACCGGACCCCAGATCCCGCCCCGGCTATGACTCCTACAAGGTCCCCAGCGAGGGCCTCCACTCCCACCAGAGATTCGACTACGTATAGTTCACTCACTATACGGCTATTTCCTACTGTTTTCAACTGTCTTTTCAACTTATCTTTTTATCTGGAGTAAAAAAGCATTGTGTGTTTTGTTTTGATGAATGTTAAAGATCCTATATTGTGCTAAACTGACTTATAATGCTGTTACCATCTGAAAAATATACCTGGAGTTGTTTCATTCATCTTTTATTATTTACATATCTATTTACATCTATAAAGCTCAAAATGCTCTGCTCCACCATGTGCTGTCATGGAGTGTTTCCTGTTTGAGAAAAGAACTCAGACTAAATATGCAGAGTAAGAGTTTATGTATGAAGTATGTTTGTGATGAGGAAGCAACATTATAAGATAGATCAGAAAATTGAATAAGATGATAATATGGGACCTTTAAGAAAAATGTGCTTTCTTAAATACGATTCCCCTGTTATCCCTGTATTATTAAACTGTGTAATTAATTTGTTTTTTTTACATTATTTGTATCGGCAAACAAACAAATAAATTCTAACTGCTGATTTATAAACTAGTTGACATGAAAAATAATTTTTATGTTTGACTTTATTACAGTCATTTAATGAGCCTGGATGTGCATGCAGATTATTAAAATTGTATATTCAATAAGTTTAGTGCTTATAATAAAATGATGTAAAAAGAGATGATTAAAAATTAAAGGTGTACGGTGTAACTTTTTGGTTAAGGGTCCCTCACCTGCTTGTTTCTATGGATACGTCATTGCGCTGCTTAAAGTGTGACATTAAACAGCTCTACTTTACCTTTATTAAATTACAAGTGGTTTTATAGCTCAAAAATACCTTGAAAAAACAGGCATTCTGACTGTGAGCGGAGTCGCCTCTCTACAGATCTGACCTGTAACTTTGTCTGGTTTGTTCCCCATGAAGATAGAAAGGTTTAATGCCATACTGTGAAACATTCCAGACAAAACAGTATCATGGAGAAAAGCATTTGATGGACTCTCCACCAGAAAAGTTAAACGTGCACTGTGTAAGATGAAAAAACATGTGGTTAATAGGGTGATAATATATTTCTGCAGTTTTGTGGGTCATTTCAAACATAAAGAAGAAAGTTTAGCTCATTTCTGTCAATTAACATATTGTTTGAAAATTAAGATATTGGGTTTTGTCAATAACACCTACCTCTACCTGGATGTGTCTCTCAGCCTGTTATTGTTTATCCCATTACTCTTATCTGTACATAGTGGTCATCGGTTTACCAGTGTTTGTGGCCATTATCTGTACCCCTCCAGCTTCAAACTGTACAAACAAATGCAATAATTAAATAAACTAAATGATCATTAGTTTGTCTCGATTTTGTGGATCTTGATTGAGACTCTTAAAAGTCCACTGGGACAGATTCAGAAGAGTTTTACAATGAGCTGCACGTCAAATCACCTCCAGCCTGATTAATTTTGTAATGTGGTGAAATAAGCTCTGCCTAAACAATGACTCAACAGATGAAGGAAATTCACTAGTCTTTGGAGTCCTCTGGTGGGCAATGTGGGCTATTGCTGGAAACTTTAAAGAACATACAGCTCTGGAAAAAAAAATAAGAGTCAGCATCTCTACATGAATTACATCCATTCCATTCCAGCGTCTTTTGATTTCCAACACAAACACAAAGCATTGTTGACCTTGTGTTGATTCTGCATATGACAAATAAAAAATCTTGAATCTTGAAAGCTGAGCTACTTCAGTTCTTGCACCAGGAGTGGAATAAAGTCACCAAAGAACAATGTGAAAGACTTGTGGAGAGCATGCCAAGACACATGAAAGCTGTGATTAAAAATAAGGGTTATTGCACCAAATATTGATTTCTGAACTCTTCTTAAGTGTAAACATTAGTATTATGTTGTTTTAAAATGAATTTGATCTTGTTTCTTTGCATTGTTTGAGGTCTGAAAACATATCTTTTGTTATTTTGACCATTTGTCATTTTCTGCAAATGCTCTAAACGATAACATTTTTATTTGGAATTTGGGGGCTTATTCTTTTCCAGAGCTGTATCAGATTTACCGGATGTTTTGTGGTAAATGGCAATGGTTAATTTTATGTTCCTACATGAAAATTGTATATAAATCTGTGTATGTCTAGAAATTGAAAATCATTCAGATGCCTATGAGTTTTGTCACAATATACTTACTCCATTTTCATGGTGAATATGAAGAGGTGAATATTCAATGCCAATTTTTAAACCATAATGATAATTTTTGTTGGTCTTATTCCAGTTCTGATCAAGTTTAATATTCAAAAACTGTTAAAAGGTTAAATTTGTCCCCCTAGTACTGATATTAAAGAACAATATAATAATTTTAATAATTTCAATATTAGGTTGTATAGCTTAGTAATCTGATTTTCCAATTCTTTTGACAAACCTACTACATACACAACTGAAATCTAATCTATTTTGAAGAGAAAAAATACATACAGAATACACTAAACAATACTGGACAAAATTTTCAATTTTTATTGATTTTTGGACAATTTCTTTTCCAGTGTCATCCACAACCGTTCACTTCAATGGTATTTGCATAAACTTTTCATTTCTATACTGGAAAGATATAAACCACAGGCTGATTGATGCTAAATGTGAAATTCATTATTTGGGAGATTTCCAAAGCTCCGTAAAGAACCATCCAGTTCATTGGTGCACATTTGAGCATCAGTGTGACTTGGTTTGCATCTTTCTAGTTTTAAGGCTGTTAAAAAAGGGCCATTGCTATTCAACAGAACAAACTGCATAGCAACTGGAAGACAAAGGGACTGGACACTGACCCATAAGATGAGTTACACAGAACATTATAGACAGGAAGTTGGCACATGATGGCTGCAATTAGCTCACAAACAGTCATAACTTTTTAAATGAATTACCTTAAACAGTTAGTGTGAGGTTGATGCACCGGAGCACTGGGCCTAGTGTTGTAGATTTAGTTCTGGCATGTCTCCACGCATCTGGCAGTTTAGAGTACAGCCATTCTTCCTCCTCCTAGAGTTTACCAATCCATAAGGCTACAAGGTGCCACTAGTTTAGCAGGATCACACGTTAAAAAGCACAGTTATGAGCAAATGGAAGTTTAGACAATACTACAATGTGCTTAAGAGCTGACGTCACAGATCTCACTCGGCTACATGAGAAAAGCAGGAGGGCAGACGACTGAAATAGCTGGACCTTGTGCCGTTATTCAATCACTTAACCCCACCCTGCGAAGGCAACTAAGATAAGGGTAGCTCAAAGAAACTGATGTCTGGCCACCATTTAATTTGGTTTCGGAACAGTTCAAACCACAATGAAATGTCATCTCTAATCAACATTTAAATGCCGGCCTTTCAAGACCGTGCGGGCCTCTGTTGCTTTGTTAGACATATATTTAATGTAGTTACGAAGCTCACAATAGTGTCTGAAAGCACGTTTAGACCAATGAGTGCGCAGGTCAGGCTAAAGACATGAGATTAACATCTTCTAAACTGAAGAAGTTTGGGGTCAGCGGTCAGTCCTGGACACGACAGGGACACAGGAGGGAGGGGGTTGTGTCTGGTTTGATTCAGGCCCGTTTTGTGTAGCAGCATGTTTAGAAGCGCTTGGGTCCCCATGGGGAGGTCTTTGTGGCCACCGGAGCTCCAAAGCTGGGAAAGTCCTCAGAGCTGCTCATGTCAGGAGCCTAGAGGAACATGAAAGGTGTGAGCAGTTTACACATAAAAAAAAAATAAAAAATAAATAAGGAATGTAGAATTTCACAAACATGACCCATCTTTGTCCCCAAATATGAGGTAAACACATTCATCATCTCAAATATTTCCTTTACTGGTAACAATTAGAAGGATTTAAACATTGGACATGATGGCCAAGTTGTCCAAGTTACAATTTGGGGTTTTGGTTCACAAGATAATTATCCAAAAAGAATGCAGAATGAGCCTCACATGACCAATTTTGTTTGCCAGTTTCCACGAATAAAACCAGTTGGAAAATCAATCTAAAATTACTCTGACCTGAATCCTCACTACCTAAACCCCAGCACCTACAGCAAATCAAATAATCAGTGCTAATGCAGCCTCTGCAGCTCAGTGAATGAATTCTAGAAATTCTGAGCTTTCACATAATGCATGGCCTGTCCATATACTGAGAATAAGAACTTGTATATGTACTCTAGATGCAGGTTTAGGGACTCGCAGCCCAGTTTCAGTTGTGACTGCAGCTCATTAAAGTAGTAAGAGCACAGGCAACATACCCTCCCTTTAAAACAAACCATAAAAAGACTTGACGGGAGGAACAGGCTTACCTTCTCACTGCCAGCTGTCCAGGGAGCCTCTCTCACCACAAAGCCCTTTGACGATCCGCGTTGGTCGTCAGAAGCAGCAGCACTACCTCCAGAGGGCCTCATGTACGCCATCTTAGCTTCATTCTCCACAACATCCACCATCTGAAAACAGATACATGTTCATTTTACCTTTAACATACGGTACATGACCAGCTTCAATATATGCATAATTTTATTTATGGATATTTAAAAAGAAAGGCCGTGAGATAACGTTTATATTACATTATTCCTTCACTTCCCACACTTGGCAGTAAGCCAACGGCTCTGAGGCTAACTGAAGGGGAATATTGCAGTCAATCTGCACCAAAAGCACATAAAATTGATACCTGAGGTATTATACCTCAGGTACTATACCCACAACTGTAGGCAGTGGTCAGCAAATGTACGTCCAAGAATAGAGTGCACAAATTCAAGTAAAGAATAGTGCAATATTGAAAAAAGGAAAAGACCCATACATATTCCTCTTCAAGGTTGAGGAGGTGGTCGATGGCTTCATCCACATGCTCAGGGCGACCGGTGACTGTCACAAGGTTGGGGTCTGCAGCTCCATTCTGAGGAAACCTGAGATCAACCTAAAAACAGCAGATAAAAGCATGTTTAAGTGATACATTGAAAAAAGTAAATACAATATCCAAAATCCACTCAGTCCTCCTTAACCTTGAATTAATGCTGTCACACAAAAGGATTCTTTTGAGAAAGACCTACAATTCCAAGAGCAGGTGGACATTTTCAATAAAAGATTTACACAATACAAAGACATGTCTAACAGGAACCAATTACAGTTTACTTTATTTGAAGCAGCAAGTGAATGACACTTATGAATGATAGGATTTGTGTGAGAATACAATTGGATAAACAGACTTTTTGTGGGTTGACACAAAGCTTGATTTTTTAGTATGATGCAGTCCAAAGAGTCTTTAGCCATAGCCAGATGTTTTGATCTAGCTCATTTAATATGCAATTACTCAGTAAATACACACAAGAACAAAAACTACCCCTTGCCTTCTGTCACAGAAATGCTGATATCCAATTCTAAAGCCTAGCTTCCTACATCATAAAACATACAGACACACTGCCGTTGAATTTAGAAACCTACACTACAAAAAAGAGGTGACAAATCAGTCAGTTTAAGTCTCACCTTAAATTCATCCATGATCTTGCGGATGCCTTTGCCGCGGGCTCCGATGATGCGGGCGTGAACCCTGCTGTCTAGTGTTATGTCCTCGGAGATCATCTCCTCCAGCTCATCCACAATGGCCTGAATAGCATCACGTGCAGCTATGGCTTTGTGCTCATACCCTGTAATGGTGATCTGATCCTGCGCCAAAGAAAAATATTAATTAGTTACAGTATCAAATGTGTAAGGATGCGCTTCCCGACTGTATTGAGTCATTTTAATTCTTTTCCTGTGGAAAAAAGCAGCTCTCCTAACAACCTTGAGATCATGAACAGATTTTTGTCATCATGCCTACAATGTCAAATAATGTAAATAATCAGGAAGGATTCATTTAAGATCCATTTAGAGGACAGGCAAACATGGATTTAATAATTTGCTTTGACCTGATAATTATCCGATTCTCCAATCAGTATTAATGTAGGGCTGGAAATGGCACCAATTTCCTTAAAACGCAGCCATCTTATTAAAAAGAGGAGATCCAATTGTGGCAAAAAATGTGCCATGGATTCTACCTGGACGACTGAGGAATTCTACACAGAGATCCAATTGTGTTATGCATCACTTATTAATCCTTCAAATAACTACTGAACAGCTTCACATTAATAAGTTTAAACAATACGAGACATTTTAGAATAAAATCAGCCAGTAAATAGGGTTATTATATTCAATCACAGCCCAACAATGCAAAGATCAAGATAAATTGTTGCTCCTTTACCTGGTTCTCGTCATTCTTCTCTGGGAACTGGATGTTGACATCATGCTCCGTGCGGATGGTTGTGATAATAGCACCCTTACGGCCAATAATCTTAGGGTGATATTTGGGGTCCACAGTGATGGTCAGTTTGAAGCTCCTGAGTGCCTGAAAATAAGAAAAATAACAATGTCAAAGAAAGAAATGGCTCAAGTCCAAATGTAAGCTGCTATAAATGGCGTCTTATGATTTTATTTAGGCTTTCAAACATCCCATTCTCCACTCCGCACTGACCCGATCCTCCTGCTCTGCTTGCAGTTCTTTGACACGCTCCAAGAGGCCTTCTTTGGCGCGATCAAGGTGACTGGATAAGCCGGTGATGGCAATTTTGTCGGACTGTTGCTCAGGTGCAGGCACTTGAATATTTACCTAAGTGCCAATACAAAAGAAAGGTCAGGTGAAATTTGACATTAAGAAAGCATAAAACCCTTAGTCTGCAAGTTGTAACATTGTCCGCACTGCATACCTCAAATTCATCCATCATCTTCCGAATTCCACTTCCTTTCTGTCCAATAATGTATCGGTGTAGCTCGAAAGGCACTTCCACCTCAATAGTGACGGGAACCAAAGCCTAAAGAACCAAAAATTCTGTTAAAAACTTAATTATAATAGAAGTGGCTGAAATGGCTGTGAACTTTTATACAGACTTTCAATGCCTCCACAGCAGATTCGCATCGCTCCTTTCGCCCAGAGATCACAATCACGTCACACTTTTTGGGTACATTTGGATCCACTGGCTCCTTCACCTCTCCGTTAGCCTCCCCATTCTCCTGGGCTGGTGCTTCTGTAGGAGACGCAGCTAGATTACGGAAACATAAAAGGGGTTATAAATAAAATGTACACTTCTGAGCCTATTAATAGCTAAATATTAGACTACAATTGCACAACAATTGGCAATCTGAATGGACAGAATCAGCATGAATAATCACAACTGCAGTGCTCATCAGGAATTGAATAAAATAAATTTTACTTTTATCAGTTGGTAGGCAATACTGGCTCTTGCTCTGTACCTCATCACATTCTAGTATCCAAAACCTGTTTCATTTCATTCATTCATTTGATTTAATGACCTTGTATTATACAGTGATTATGCTTTTTAAAGCATTTAATAAACAACTGCCAAAAATGTGCAAAAATGTTTTGCTCTTAAAAGAGAACTATATACTATAATTTATAATTTGAGAGATTATGGAAACTTCATTTTGCCTAATGTTAGAACCACTCGTAAATGTTTCTGTGTGACTGTATGTGGGGTAAAAAATGTGGAATGCTCTGGATTTACAGCAAAATCTCTGCCAAAATATTCACAAATTTAAGTTCTTGTACAAAGACATGGTGTGGTCTGAATACAGAGAGAGACGAGTTTAAATGGATTGTCAAATAGCACTTTATCAGTTTTGTGCTTTGGCATCTCCTGTTGTGTTACCATCGTTGGTTTTATGTACTGTATGTGTGTTATTGTAGTTGTGCTTCCATTGTTGGTATTTTTTGTGCTTACCATTTCTGGTATGTTTACTTTATGCAGTCTTTAAATGTTCCTGATAGAAACACTGCATGTGTAATTTATTGTCCCTGATCAAAAGTTTTAGTTTTTTTGTACAAGAATGGAATTTGCCTTTGTTTTGTTTTTGTGTTTTCCAACTGGAAGGAAGCTAAATCAATAATTCAAGTTATGTTTTGGAAGACAGGGGTGGGATTCAATAAGTTTTCTTCTTCCCACTCCTTTTTGAGCAAAAAAGTGAATGTATTTGTCTGTATATTGGATACATGTATTTATTTCCTTGTGTTGACCTGCTCGAAATGAATAAATGAAATTTCAATATTAGAGGTCTACAGAATGTTGTACAAGCAGAATCTAAAATGGCATCACTATTGATACAATCTTCAATGATGTTCTGCTACCTATAATTTAAAACTTAAAGAAATAATATGATAACCTTTACTATTTTAAAGCAAGGTTATGCTCACCTTGAGCCTCCTCCCGATCTGGGAACTTGATCTGTACGTTGTGGTCCCTGGTGATCTGTTGGATCCTGGAGCCTTTGGGGCCCATAATGGAGCGGTGGAACTTCTGAGGAATAACACACTCCACAGTCACCTGTGCCTCCTGCAAATGAGGAAAATAAAATTAAGAAATACAGTCAAAATATACAGCAGAACATGAGCGACAATTTTAGGAATCCAAACTTCGGTATGAAATAAGGTAATTAGTTGTTCTAAATAATTAAGTCTAATTGCAGGCTAGTTTGCATATACTAACCAGGTCCTCCACAATCTCCTGCATGCGTTTCTTAGCAGCCTCCACACAGTCTTTGGCTCCTTTGAGAGACACTTTGTCACTCCCAGATGCAGTGCGAGGGAAGCTGACCATCACACCTCCGTATTCATCTGCCAGATCCCTTAAGACCTGTCCACGGCGAGCCACAAAGTAACGGTGGTGCTTTGGGTCCACGCTCATTATGTCCTCCACAACATTATCCTGCAAACATGTATTAAAGTTTTACATTCACAAAAAAAAAAAAAAAGGAAATTTTCAAATTCATAAAAACTGACAAATTGGACGTAATCCACAAACCCCAGATGCCCTTTTCCAAATCTGTATGTTATATCATTTGCCTCAGTTTACATTATTGTGCTGGAATTCTTTGTCAACCCAAAACATTTGATATTCCTTTATTCTTGGCGTTACAAATGCTTTAACTAATGTTTTTCTCTTAGAATCATTCAATTTAATCACAGCAGTCCTAATCGCCAATAGTAGACTATAAAAAAATAATAGTATTTTGATCATTGTAATCATTACTATACAGACAAAATTTAAAAAAAAACAACAAAAAAAAACACTTTGCTTCTAAATATAGAATATGTACAAATATTCGGTCACCGCATTTCAACATGTATTTGCTTTAAAATGCTTTCTGAATTAATCTAATCCAATCGCTGACTAATGATTTAAGTTTTCTCCCACTCAACAGACATATAATATGAAGTATACTACTCCTTACCAGACTTTTGATGAGCTCCTCCAGCTCCCTCTGCGCCTCCTTCACGGCCTCTTCGGTGCCCACCACAGTGATGAGTTCCTGGTCTTTGTCGTCCGGGGTGGGGAAGATGATGCGGGCTCCGGTGCTGTCACGAACCTTACGGATGTTTCCACCTCCTTTACCGATCAGGAACTTGTGGTACTCAGGCTTAGCACGCAGCTCAGCAGTGTGGCTCTTAGTTTGCTGTAGAAGGATAAGATTAGAAAAATGTTAAGTCTTAAACACAAACGCAGCATATCCTTATTCAGTCTCAGGCCCTGTCCCCACGACAACGTTTTTTTGAGGAAACGGAGAAGTTTGTGTGCGTTTGGGCCTGCCGTCCAGACGGCGCCGGCGTTTTTGGGGGCGAGAACGGAGTTTTTCAAAAACGGGTTCCAGAGTGGAGAAGTCGGAGAACGCCCCCCGTCGCGTTGGCATGTGGGCGGCAAAAAAGCGCAGCAGGTGAGAAAATGATGACGTCGCGCTGCCGTAATCAGTGACCAGAAGGTGCGCAGTACGCACGATACACGAGTGTTTGCCAATTCAAAGCTAAACACGTATTTTAAAACTGGAAAAATCCCGTCAATGAAAAGGCAGATAGTGGACAATGAGGAGTCCATACTAATTTGAGTGTGTTGTGTGCTGTAAATAAAGAAAAAGAGCAACAATTTTTTGGTCTTTTTTTATTGAATGAAACTGTATCTTTTACAAACAGTGCGACGCCCAGAGTCAAAGGCATGTTTGTATTTGTTCCTTACTGCCTACAGTTTTGTTGTTAGCTGCACTTTGGTGTTGGTATGGGGATCATGAGAAAAATCTTTCCCTTCGGCCGTGTCCCCGGTAGTATATTCCCGCCGAAAAGCCAACATAATGTTGCATAACTCCCAGTCGACGTTCTGCTGATACTGTTGTGTTTTGTAATCCAGCGTAACGAGCAAGGTTAACGAGAGTTCTACTTGTTAATGTCTATCTAATAAAACGATAGCAAGTAATACAAACTATCGATTTATAGGCAAAAACTCTGCTCACGCAGCGCAAATCTTCGTTCTGTGGCGTCTGTCTATGTTAGGGACGGTCAGCATTTTCACATTACCGGAGTGAGTCACTGCAATGTTGGTGGAGCAGGGGGACAAAATAAATTCGCTTTTGTTGACGGTCCCTAAAGTAAACGTGTTTGCTTTTTTTTGAAAGGGAAAGGACTTTCTGCGCATGTGCTCTTTGTAGTCTTGCGTTTCCGGCGGCTCTGGCTCTTTCCGGTTTACAGCGCCACTTATCGGTGTGACATATGTATTACATCGTTTTCACTCAGCGCTCCGTGCTCATCTTGACACGAATGTTTTCTGATCCAACACGTGTGTGGACAACACTTTTTTTCACCCCGGGTAATAAAAAAAACAGGAACGTTGTCGTGGGGACTAGGCCTTAGTTTTGTACATGTGAATATTATCGACCAAGTCCATGATTATTATTTTCATTGTATGCAAACTAGCAAACCTGCAAATATTTCAGTCAGTAAGTCTGTTTTTATGTCTATAAACGGTGACCCAAAAAAAATTGGTACCGGTTAATTTAAATGGCTTAATGTAGTAAACAGCAAAACCATTAGTTAAAGGAGAAGTAACGTTTTTTTTTTACAATCTGAGCCTTATTTCGGTAATAAAACAAGTTGTTTTACTCACCCATAGCACTTTGGTGCCATTTCGTAGATGTTATGTTGTAGCGGTATCCGTGAACGCGAGTGCTCAGGGCATAGCTTTGCGGTCTCCAAATAACACAAACTTTAGCACTTTTCAAATCACAGAAGATCGCTGTGTCAGCGTAGACTTTAAGTGGATTCAAAAGCGGCCTGAAACCCAATATCCAGCTATAGTTTCATTTGATGACGTCATCAGAGGACAGCGCGCATGCGTGAACTCAGCTGTTTAGAAGATAAACACCGCTAGTCCGAAAGAAGCTAACAACGCTCTGAACTTTACTTTTCTGTTGCGAGACATGGCTGAAGATTCGGACTTTGAGACTGAAGAGGACTTATTTGAGTATGATGGCCGTCCCTATCGTTTTATGCCCGAGTATACGGATGAGGAGACAGAATGGATATGGAAAGAATGAAGAGCAGAGAGTTTTAGGAGCAGCGCAGAGAACAGCCATCGGTTTCGTATTACTTCTCAGAGTCAGGCGCTGAAACCGCTGGCCTTCTTTCTTTTCCTTTGCTGGAAAAAAATCGTCCGGACTGAAGTGAGTACTGCAAACACGAGGGTCCAGACGTCTTACAGATTTCCCTGTCATGTTTGGGTCCATTCTCAAAGCAAGTAGCCACATTTTCAATAAATCAGGATTCTGATGCGGAGGCCTGTGAAAGCTCAACTTCGTCCAAGATGTCATTTTGTTTTCGCAACCGGGATAAATGCATGTTCGCACCATTTTCTCAAGCGAAGATGTTTTCGTCTTCTAAGCTTCTTACGGACTGTACCCGAGAGCTGACAGCGGTGTTTATCTTCTAAACAGCTGAGTTCACGCATGCGCGCTGCCCTCTCTGATGACATCAAATGAAACTATAGCTGGATATCGGGTTTCAGGCCGCTATGGAATCCACTTAAAGTCTACGCTGACACAGCGATCTTCTGTGATTTGAAGAAGTGTTATTTGGAGACCGCAAGGCTATGCCCCGAGCACTCACGTTCACGGATACCGCTACAACACAACATCTACGAAACTGCTCCAAATGACACCAGAGTGCTATGGGTGAGTAAAACAACTTGTTTTATGACCGAAATAAGGCTCAGATTGTAAAAAAAAATGTTACTTCTCCTTTAAAGCCCAAGTGTCTGGTGTGGAAATTCGTTCCATGCATTGCACTACAAACCTTCTCTTCTGCCAGAGCCAGCAGCTGTTGCTTGGCCTTCTCCACCTCCTCCACTGGTCCTCGGATGGTCACTTTGTCGATTCCTGAGCCTTCAGTGGGAAAGTGGATGTGCACCCCCCCACACTCCTCCATGATGGACCGCACCAGACGGCCTTTTGACCCAATCAGGGAGATGTGCAGCTTGGAGGGAATGGACACTTCTATCTCTGCGATGTTAGCCTGGAAGCAAAAGCTTAATTTTAATATGCATCTATATTTAGTACATGTTCTGTAGAATTATGTTTAATCGCAGCATGTGTTTCTTACCAGCTCCTTCTGAATGGCCAAGATGCGATTGCGTGCAGCTTCACAGTTTGCCTTCTTCCCAGTAATGATGATCATTTCTGAGTTGCTGTTCTCAGCAGGCAGATCAATTTTAGTGTTTGTTTCTTCACGAATCTAGAGAATAAAACATTTAGAAACTATTTCATCAAAATGAAATTACCAGAAGTGAATGCAGCATTAAGACATACCTTTTTGATGTTAGAGCCTCCTTTGCCAATAATATTTCTGTGAAACTGCTTGAAGATTGGGACCGAGACAGAGAAGCTGTTCTCCACCTGGTATAAAATGCTAAAGATTAAGCGGTGTTTCAGGTTTAAAACTGAGAGTTAATATTGATCGCATTTACCATTTCCGCCACAATCTTCTGCATAAATTTGGAGCATTTCTCAACTTCAGTTCGTGGGCCTCTGAGTTGGACAATGTCACTTTTTTGTGCGGGGTCGGGGAAATTGATGATGACCTGCAAGAATCAATATTTATCAGTATTTATTTCCCATAGGTATATCATTGGAGATCATTTTGAAGTAAATCCAATCTCACCTCAGGAAATTTGTCCCGCACTTCTTTGATCTTCTCCCCTTTTTGGCCAATAATAGCTCTATGAAAACGCTGTTCAATGATCAGGTCCTTTGTACGCTCATTCTCCTGTCAAAGTAGAGCCATAGCAATTGTCAGAATAATTATAGGTTTACCATAAAGCAGAGGTATTACATAACATTGTACTGACCATGCGTGACGCCAGCTCAAGCAGCTCCTTCTTGGCTTCCTGAACACCCTGTGGATCTCCTTCAATTCGGATCAAGTTGCTCTTCTCGTTGTCAGGAGGGATTCGGACAGTGACCTTGTGCACTTCTTTGATGCGGTTGACTAAAAATAATAAAATGTCGTTATAGAAATAAATGTTTATATTGTATATGCTTTAAAAATCAAAGTGGCTTTTGACTCACTGTTAACTCCTCCTTTTCCGATCAGATGTCTATGGAACTTGGGATCCACACTTATCTCTGCGTAGTCCATTCTGCTTACCTTTAGGGATAAAGATAAGGAGAGGCAATAAGGTTAAATATTAACAGTTTCTTGATAAACATTAAACAGTGTAAATTGTTATGAAAAATGGTTTCATACCAAATCTGTAACAATGGCTTCAATTTGGCTTTGCACCATCTGTACATCTTTGGTAGGTCCCTCCAGAGTAATCTTCTCTTCTCCCTCTGTAAACTCGATGTGCACCTACAACATTAAAAAATGTATTCAGAACTACTGTACATACAAAAATCCTAATTTATTAAAACAGAGCTTATTAGACCTTGGGCATTTGTTGGGTGATCTTAGCCAAGTTCTGTCCCTTCTTGCCAATAATGAAACGATGAAGCCAAGAGGGAGCTGAGACCGAGGAAACAGTGTAACTGTTTGCCTACAAAGGGAAAAAAAAAAAAAGTCAAAAATTTACATCACTGAGGATTTCTAGCTATAGGATAGTAAATGCTGCAGTTAATGTTTAGAATACTCATCAACATTGTCCATAAGCTCTCCGGTTGTATTTAATTTAGATCTGAGTCAAGTCTTGCCTTGGCATAGACTTCAGTGAGGGCCTGACCCAGGCGGTCAGGCTCCCCACGAAGGATGACTGTTTCTGAGCTGCTGTCGGACGGTGGGATTTCGACAGACACACCAGTTCGATCCAGAATCTCCTGCAGAGTGTTTCCCTTGGGCCCGATCACATACTTATGCTGAGACTTCTTCACCTCCACAGCAATAGTAGTGGTGTTCTTCTTCTGCAAAACAAACAGATAACTGATCAAAAGATAGGAGGCTGCACTGCAAGGGATTTACAGTTTTCATGATGCAAGTGAACTCTGCAGTACTGCAATTACTTTGATCATTACAGGTGGGTTTGAGTCCAACAAATGCCCACAAACAAAATTCTCTTCCTTGAAGATCAGATCAAATATTTACTGAAACAAACATTAATTTAGACCTCACATCTTTGTGTCATTATGTAATTTTGAATTATTTTTTGTAATAAACATATCTGGCTTAAACGTTACAAATTTCCAGTGCATTAAAATGGATGAATGATCAAGTACAGGCAACCATTTCTTAATTTTCATACCTTATCTTCATAAATCTTCTTGATCATAGCCATAGCAAGGGCCACCTGCTCCTTCTCCCCGGTGATGACTATCTCTGTTTTGTTGACACTTGGAGGAGGCACGTTGATCCGAGCGCCAGTTTCCTGCATCATCTCTGACACCAGTTTGTTGTAGGCACCAGTGATGAACGGGTGGAACACTTTGTCAATGTTCACCCTCTCCACTGCACGCTTGTCCTGAACAATATAAAAACAACCTATTCAAGATCCATTTCTTCAATAGAATACAATTTGTATTTTTTAATAGCCTAATTCTATGATCATATAAAGCCTTAATTTCTTGGCCTGTGAATGAACAGAAATTGAGAATTTCGCATTTTCATTCCATCAGTCTGCTATTGTCACCAAGTTGCGATATTCAAAAAGATTGCCATCAATATTCGAAAAGAAGCAAAATAATCACTGCTTGTAAAAGTAACCTCTCCATAATATAACAAAAATGTCACTCACTAAATCTCTTTCTGAAAACTTATCAAGTTTGTTTTACCTGCTCAGCTGAGATCAGCAGGATCTCATGCTTAGCCTTCTCCAGGCCCTCCTTTGTTCCGGAGATCTTGATCTGGTTGCTGGGGTCGTCCGGTCGTGGGATCTGGATTTTGGTGGCAGTCTTCAGCTCGAGCTCCTGAAGCTTCTCCCCGTTTTTACCAATGACAAAGCGGTGGTGCTCTTTGGGGATGGCAACAGTAGCCGAGGCCTGCAAAATTATTACAAATTTAGCATTACAATTCAAGTTTTATGATTAAATATTAAATAAGGATAAGTGTCTGACATCATTATTGACCATTGTGGCCATACCGGCTTGTCAAAGCCTAATCCTGTCAGATCTCAGAAGCTAAGCAACGCCGGGCCTAGTTAGTACTTGGACGGGAGACCGCTGTGAAAATCAGGTGCCACAGTGGGGCACCAGTCACAAAAACTGTTGTGTCTTTAGGGAAGGCACTTCACCCACATTGCCTAGTATGAAAGTTGTGTGTGAGGTTTGATGGTGGTCGGAGGGGCTGCTGATTGGCAGCCGTGCAGATACAATAATACCTTACCACCACCAGGTGTGGGGTGAATGAATAATGCTCCGTCTTTGTGACACACATCTGTGAAAAGCACTATATAAATAAAAACTTGTGTAGTGTGTAGTCCTGCAGACCAACAATGCATTTAGTTACATCAGAATGGTAATAAGAAATGGGAACTAAACCAACCATGATAAATTTCTAATTTCACCAGAGCAAAATTGAAGAAATTACTGTTAATATATGTCTGAGTCACACTGTGATCATGTTATTTTGTTACCTGGCCAGCCAAATGATATCTCTCTGTATTTGCTATACAACGAGATACCATTTGGACACCCTCACTCCCCTGGTTAACAACGGACTCCGCGATTCTGATTCGTTCAAAGATGGTGACGCCAGTGCACCCGCCTTTGCCCGCAACGTCACTCTTAGGCAGCGGAAGTTCCTCCTCAGTTTTGAATCAAGATGGCGCATCGGAGAACTGAACGTCCCTTCCATTCAGCTGTAAAATTGGTCTTAAATGACCTAAAACACATCGATTCATTAAAACCACAGCAGCTGACAGCTCTAGAGGCCTTTCTTTTCTTTTTCTTTTGTTTGATTGGTTCACGTCGCTGTCCGTTAACTGTTCTGATTGGTTCACTTAGCTGTCCGTCTACGCGCAACGGCAGCGCATTCTGGACCAAGTGTTACCAGACTCGCCGCTGGTACAGCGATGAGTCATGGATTCTTCCAGGCAAGTTATTTTGAGATTTAAATGGACCTTTTTTAATCCCCCTTTCAGACAATCAAATGAAAGATAATAAAAATCTAGTATTGACCTGAGTCTGCAGTCGGGACACGATTTCCTTGCGAGCCTTCATCACAGCATCCAGTTTGCCGGACACCATGATGGATAGGCCCTGGTCCTTAGCCAAGGAGAGCTCCAGGTGGGCTCCGGTCTTGTGCATGATGTCAACGCAGACCTTCGCCTGGTCTCCCTCCCCAAACTGGTTGAGGTCCTTGTACTTGCGCTCCTCGAGTGGCACATGGAAAACCTAAGGATAACACATAATACAATCAATATGGCATATAGGGTGGTCTTACAGGGGTAAAAAGAGTGGAGCTGCAAGATTACTTCCAACTGATTCAAAAATCGCAATGTTACAACTGCAAAATCTTATCTAGGACTTCCAACATGTTCTGAAAAAGCAAGCTGAATCATATTACTACAATTGCAATAAATATTATGCCAAGTCACCTGGTATGACTTTTGCCCCACCAGGAAGCAGAGGGAATAAGTACCATCAATACAGTGTGTCCTAGCACAGGACACTTCACCCACCTTTCCTCCCGGGTCTGTGTGTTCCCTGGTGTACAAATAGGTGAGTGATTTTGAATGGGTGAATGACTCCTTGATCCATTTTGCTTTGGTTTAGAAATGTGACCTCAGTGACTGAAACAGATGCAGTCATTTTATCCGCTCCAACACATTTTGTTACAAAGGCTTTAGGTCTTTAGTTACACGAGTGATCCAATTGTACCTCTTTATAGTTCAAATCAAAACTAGTCTAGCTTTGTTGTAAATATCATTACAGATCATTTTTCACATTAAAATGTAAAAATGGCAATTTGTTGGTAGTGTTGGCTACATTTAGTCATTTAAAACTGTCAAATCAGAATCCAAAGTATGCAACAGGTTATCAGATCACAATTTTACTTCTTTGTAATGTTCTGTATGCAATAAAGTAACCTTAGTGAAGTGCATTTACAAAACGTACCTGGGTGATAACAGAAGACTTGAGAGGCCGGATCTTGTTGGCCCAGGCGTTGGTGGTTTCCTGGGTGGCCTCAGGTGTCACCGCCTTCTCAGGGAGAGGAGGGAAAGCATCCTTGTAGGTAGGGAGAGCGTCCTCCTCCTCAGCACCAGCACCGGGTCCTGCCACAGCAGCTGCTGAAAATAGAAGTTTACTCAATGCATCTTATCTTGTAAACTGCTAATATGAATTTTGTAGTAAAATGTACCTCCTCCAGCCTGCTCTGGCATGAGCCCATTGCGATGCTCATTAAAGCTTTCCTGCGTAAGTACAGCGACTGAGCTCATGGTCAAAATCCCACGCTAACAGAGTCCGAGTGTGTCACTGCAAACAAAGGCAAATAATTTCATTACCAAGGGGGCAACATAAGAGCTACACAGAATTTAAAAGGTCCATGAGAAACAGAGCATACAATTAAGCCACATATTGTTTTCAAAAAGGCCAAAGTCATAAATGAATCTGAATTTTTGACAATTCTGAATGTATTGCCATGAATTTATGATATGGTGTGCAAAAACAACCAATTCAAGGTGCAAAAACAGGTTGAACTTCTTTGTAACTGTTCTATTAGGCTCTGGGGAACAAAATGTACAAGTGGGCAAGTAGAAAGACGTTTTAAAAGTTGTATTTGTCTATAATATTGCAAATATTTCCATGTTCTCATCTGTGTCTTCTCAGTGACTGAAACTGGGATGGAAACCAAGAGAGCGACGCAATCATGCAAATTAGTCAAATGAGACGTCCCTGGAGGATTGTTGTACCGATTGCACTTGGTCTTGAAGTCGAGGGTCATTCCGTTAGAGTTCATCATCATGTCACCCACTTTAGAAGCTTACATCTAAAATCAATTTTTGCCTTCCTTGTTTTATTTGGACAACTCCCGGGTTACAGTGACACACAAAATGTTGCAAGTACTTGCGGCTATCTGCCCCTTTCTATAATTAGAAAACACAATTAGATTTAAAGAACAGTACAGTCATTAATTAAAAACTGGTTAAACTAGATACTTGCCTATATACTCCCAAATTGTCATCAAAGGTGATGCCAAATATATCCTTATCAACAGTGGACTTTAGAAACCTTAGCTCATCTAATCTGACTTTTATCACAACAAGCAATCCATGTTAAAGGACGACCACCCTTATCTATGAATACAACACCACTGTGCTGACATGGTAATAAGTGAGAGAGCGTCCTTCACACCAAAACATGTGTGCGGATAGGGCCAGAGTAAAAGTACACACTGTCTTTTAAACTGTCCCCATTCTACACCAAGTACTACATGGCAGATAGAGTATATCTGGCTGCATGTTTAAGAGGATTTGCCTACTGACCCGACTGCATGTCCATAGTGAATTGGATTAAATAGGCCATCCAGCAAGATACTCTCTCCAAATCGTTACCACCTTTTCACTTTTAGATTCCCAAATATCCATAAGAAAACCAAGATTGTGAAAACCGAGTTCACGTCTGAAACACAATATCAAAACAGAAGAGAACCCTCCTTGGTAGCTGGAAACAAAAAACTCATGTCAGGTCAAGGAGCAAAGGAATGTGTGCGTTTTGGGGGAGACTTTGCCTTTAAGCTTTCAAAATATTACCAAAAGTGTTCATTGTCAAGATGTTATAGGACTAAATTGAGAATAAAATATATTGAGAATCTTGTCTTTTTTTTTTTGTGATTGAAGGAATAGTATCAGAACAGGAGCTGAGGTAGGCAGCTCTACAGGCCATTTCCCCCCCTAGCACACTTCATAACCCCTTTTATGGCCTCCTTCTTGTCAGGCTTCATAGAGTTAAGGTTGCCCTGCACTGTGCAATAGGAGTCAGTAGGATCTTTCTTTAAAAAGGCTACCTAAAAACGACGCTGTGACGTGAAGTCTTGTTTAGTCAAGAAGGTAGTGTTAACATATGTTTACATTTAACACAAGGGCCTCTTGAAAACGAAAAAGCACACCATGGATAGAAGATACTACTTTATGTAGTTTCAGATCAAGATTAAATAGCAATCAACAGATGTGAAACATTTTATTTCGTTTAAAAAATTTTTTGTCTGAGTTACTGCCTTGCCATATCCATAGGTTATTGTTGGGGGCACATTAGCATAAACACACTCTTATTTAATATGATGTGTTTAAAAGGTTCACTATGTAACTTTTCTGATGGAGAAGTTAAAGCTTTGCCTAGAATATACCACAGCATGCGTTAAACTTTTAATGGAGACATGTAGGCCAATTTACAGGTCTAGTATGTGGAGAGGGAAGCAGTACAAGATCACTGTAACAATAAAAAAGCAATAAAAACACCTGTAATTAAACAACTGTAGTAATATCAAACTGAGGAAACTTCCAGGCAAAGCAACAACAACTCTGGAGACAAACCAGTGGCTGACCCTCAAAAAGAAAAATTACATAGTGAACCTTTAACTATGGATGTAATTCAAGAGTAATTTGGGGTACTGAGCTCTCTCTTTCACTGCTGAGGACATACCATTCATTCAACTTTATAATTATGTTGGGAACAAAAAAGTTGGAGCAAGAAACATAAGGGGAAAAGGTGCAGTTGTAGAGGCTTTAAAACTCACCAGCTAAATGGTCAGTTACCAGATAATCCGTCCTGTAAGGTGTAAACGCCCGTCAGCCTGCCAGCTTTTGCCTGAAAGAAATAAAAAGCATTATTTGCATCAGAATTCCTCAATTCCTCATTGGTACCTTCACAATAAGAAGCATGAATTTATCGTCTATCAAATAATACCTACATTTAATATCTATAATGAAGAACAAATTGATTTGACAATTTTTGGTGGATGTAGTTCAAGTCATTTTAATTGTTACTTTAAAAAGAAGTGAATGATTTTTCTAAAGCTTGCAAAGCAACTCAGCTTTCTACATTACAGTGGAGTTAAGATGGCACACTAACCTCAAATGGGTAGGGTAAAGCTAGACCTGATTACGGTCTTATGGCCAATAACATTACACCCAAATCCCAGATTAGGGTTTAAGTAGCTGGTTAGAGTGTCTGAGCAAACTAACATGTTATCAGGTTAACTACATGAGCCAGAGTACAATAAATGCTAGGTCTGGAGAGCAGCAATGCATTCCTTTCCATGTGATGTATACGAGTGGTCTAAGGCTTTAAACAACCATATAGGCCTACAGATTTATATGGCAGAATATGAAGCCATTAAAACATAAAAAAGATAGCCATAAAATAAAATAAAAATAAATAAAACACAAAATTTGACAGGGCTTGAAAACAAAGTTGGATCACAGTCATCTAAAAAAAATACAAGACAAACAGGTTTCACAGAAATCAGTAACAAATGTGTAGTTTAATTGATAAGAATACCACAGGAAAATGCATTTTAGTTTCCCACTTTGCATTTTTACATTTTGGTACAAATTGTGATCGCAGGGCCAAGTTGAGAAGTGGGGAGAAAGGTGTTGAGACATGTGGGCAGAAGCACAAAACTGGGACTGTCCTCAAATAAATGGTGAGATATGGCCTCTTTACACAACAGCTAAGAAGAATAAAAGTAAATGTCAGAAGCATTTGGTTAGTAAAGTTGCTAAAAACTTTGGCTGCGGTGACTGTGACACGTAGCTACTCGGCGGCTACATGCTAATGCGCACTCCCCTTCATCCCTCCTACAACTCCAAGTAAAATATTAGCCAATTTATGACAACAGCGAGGCGAAATCAGACAGGACTGTTTAGTAAACGATGAACCTCCATGTACACGTAAGCTACTCGGTTTGATACAGAGGCTCTGCTTAAAGTACAAGAAGAAGTGTAGCCACGTTAGCCGCTAATGTTAGCTTCCAGTACAGTCCAGCACTTGTGTAGCTCGCTAAGTCCACGTAGGCACACAGCTGAGCGCAGGAGAAAAATTCACGGATTCAGGGCCACAAAGCGGTTTATACGCCATCCCAAGTCACAACAAGTCCACGTAATGCAAGCACACATCATGTAAAAACTATAGGCAAACAGGGGTGTTAATGTGATCAATGGAAAGCAGCTGTGTACTTACTTATTTTTTGTTCTCGTCTGCCCAGAAGGTGCAGAAGCTGAGGTGAAACTCCACTGGCGAGAAGGTGGGACGCAGAGCTGGAAGGATATATACAAGATCCATCCTCCAATCACACTCTCCAACGTCACCCTGCAGAGTCCGGTTACAGGGCACTTTTCACAGCCCCTAAACCAGGCCCAAAACCCACTCTTGTGTAACTTTCTGACTTTCATTCAGTGTGTAAGTAAGTAGTAAACTAACTCCAGGTTTATCTCATTTTGCATCTAAATACAAGGGACTACAGTAGTAAACTAACTCCAGGTTTATCGCTTTTTTGCATCTAAAGACAAGGGACTACAATAGTAAACTAACTCCAGGTTTATCTCTTTTTTGCATATAAAAACAAGGGACTACAGTAGTAAACTAACTCCAGGTTTATCTCTTTTTTTGCATCTAAAAACAAGGGACTACAGTAGTAAACTAACTCCAGGTTTATCTCTTTTTTGCATCTAAAGACAAAGGACTACTATAGTAAACTAACTCCAGGTTTATCTCTCTTTTTTGCATCTAAATTTCCATCTTATTTCTTTCGTTTTTTCCTTTTAGCCTCTGTTATATGTGATATATTATATTTGTTGAGTGAGCTACCGTATCCAAAACAATTTCCCTTGTGGATCAATAAAGTTTGTCTAAGTCTAAAGACAAGGGACTACATTGGATACTGTCTGAGAGATTCTGACATATTCAATCATTCTTAGACTTTATTGATCCACAAGGGATCAATATTTGGACACAGTAACTCAAACATCACGATATATTATAATAACAAAGAGAAAAAAAAATATATAAATCAAGATAAGCAGCCAAAAAGAGAATTATATAAATGCATAATTATATAAATGTATATGTACAAGTAAGTAGTAAACTAACTCCAGGTTTATCTCTCTTTTTTTTGCATCTAAAGACAAGGGACTACTATATTGGATCTGTCTGAGAGATTTTGACATATTCAGTCATTCTTAGACTTTATTGATCCACAAGGGAAATTATTTGGACACAGTAACTCAAACATCACAATATATTATAATAAAGAGTAAAAAAAAATATAACTTTCACTCAGTGTGTAATTAAGTAGCAAACTAACTCCAGGTTTATCTCTCTTTTTGCATCTTAAGACAAGGGACTACATTGGATCTGTCTGAGAGATTTTGACATATTCAATCATTCTTAGATAAAAGGAGAAGTTCAATTTCACGAATCATTCTTAGACTTTATTGATCCACAAGGGAAACTATTTGGACACAGTAAGACAAACATCACAATATATTATAATAACAAAGACTAAAAAATATATAAATCAAGATAAACAGGAAAAAAATAGGCATAATTATATAAATGTATATGTACAAGTCAAAATAAAATAGAAAAATAAGCAATAAAGAAGGCAGTGCTAAAATTCACTCTATTTCAGAAGAAACATGGTGTAGTTTATAGTAAAGCAAGTTTAAAGTAAAGCAAGTTTAGAGTAAAGCAAGGTCTAACTTTAAAGATCTTATATTACGCAAAATTGACTGTTGTGATCTTAAAGTGATGTCAAAATGTTGTCGCTTCATCTAAAACATGCCTATAGTTGTGTTTTGTTTCATTCACAAATGTTTGAGTAACCTTTTATTATTAGTCTGTCTACATCTTCAAAACTCAAAATGCTCTGTTTCCAAGTTAACAGCTACCTTCTACCTTTTGATCCGTAGAGATTGGCAATTTCAGGTCTGAAATAATCCAAATGACTCTAGTGAAGGTGTGTGAGGTTTAAAAACACAGTGGAGCACCATATTTCTACCTTTAAGAGAAGAACTCAACCTAAATATGCAGGATTTGTGTATTTAACATGTGTGAATAAAACAAAACACAATTTTAGGTATGTTTTTGATGAGAAAACATAACATAGAAGGATAATTGCATAATATGGGCCTTTTACATAAGGATTCAGATTAAAAATTGTTCTGAAATATGAAAATAAGAGCCTAGAGAGCATTCAGCTATTCATATATTTTCAAGTTGTAAGAAACACAGCACTTATAATTTATAACACATGTGCAGTGTTTGACTAGTGTTTTGAATTAATGTTATTTGAAAGTGAGGTTACAAGTTTTTCAGGACATTGAACTTGAATATAAGGGCATAAACATGAATTTAGAGGAATAACTCATAAAAATAGATGAAAGAATAAATAAAGACGCTATCGTTTGTTGTTTTACATTGAAATAATAAATATTTTTGTATTTGTGTTTTGCATTTTTGTATTCCCTATTACTCTTGGTTAAATACTTTATACTAGAAATGGTTAATTGATTTAGTGTAGTGTAAGACAAACATCCTGTTACATGAACGGGCATATGACTATGGTTTCAGTGTTGTTATTAATACGATGCAGGTGTGTAGCCTACTCTACTGCACAGTCGATTGCTGCACTGTAGGGTCATTAGTTGCATATGTATTGATTTTATTGATTTCATAAAGGCATTTTTACAGATTAACAATGTACAGAAACTGTGTGTATGTGTTCTTGTTTAGGACAGTGTTTCCCAACCAGGGGTACAAGTACCCCTAGGGGTACATGAGCACATTGCAGGGGGTAGTCAGCAGTGTCGCTGCCAGGCGCAGGGGGAGATTTTTTTTTTTTCAATTTTTTAAATTATAATTTGAGTAAATTTGAGTTAAAGAAAAGAGAGAAAATGCCTGAGAATAAAATTTTCAAATTAAGGAGATGAAATAAAATGATTTTCATTTAATAATCCGTTGTGTCACGTTCTACTTTTGGAGAATTATCAACATGTATGAGTCAGGGGGTACTCAAGTTATTACAAAAAGGCTCAGGGGGTACACAAGACAAAAAAGGTTGAGAAACACGGAAACACTGGTTTAGGAGACCAGATATCAAACCAGAGAAATCCTACTTATGAAGCTGTTTAAAATTGGGTTGAATGAACTCAACCCATGTATTTGTGTTTCTTTACAAATTACAAAAGAACTTGTCAAAATAACCTTGGACAATTAGTTGTCCAGGCTATAATTTAAGTGTGATTTCTATAGTTGTAAACCAATGAATGAACCCAAATTCAACAGATTTCAGAATATTGCACAACTGTCAACAGCAGGGGGAGCGCTACCACAAAGTATGGCTGCTTTTGCTGTTTTCCCTTTCAAATGTCTTTTCCCCTCTCTTATTTGAGTAAGCTGCCCTGAGTTTAGAAAATACAGCAATATAGGCTATAAAGAACATTATATAATTACATTGGTGAGGGCATTTGAAAATTAGGGCAATTTAATGTATTTTGTTCTGCATTAAGCCTTCAAAGTAAATGTTCCGGTGCATACTGAGCAGAAAGGATGAGCCTTATCAATTTGTTTAACCAGAGGTCAGACTTTACACCCTAATGACTTCATCATTAGGGTCCTTCTTTTCACTCGAGAATAAAGTTCATTTTGTGATTAAACAGTCACTGTGCCTTATTTGGGTGTTGGAGTAGATTAAAGACTGTCGAAACTGTGAAAGCCCTGACGAGACCGCATTAAAAAGCCAGCGTGTATATTTTCCGTCTCACTCAAGTTTATTCTTCGGCCTTTAAAGCTATTTAAAGTGAAGGGAAGGTAAATCTTGAGCTCTGCAAGCCTCACAATCCCATTCCCCATCTGAACCAATAGAGGGGTTGCGCCAGGGCTGCTCGAACCAATCACAGCCCTGTGAATGCGCACTCCAGAGACTACGACCATGGAGCGAAGTCGCGTCTTCTTCGATTTTACTTGAAACTTTTGGGCTTAATTCGTAATAATTGGTAAGTTTGAAGTGTGTGTGTTGTGGTGTTATGTGCCCGAGGCCACTGCGTTTCTTTTGGGTATGGTGAAACTTGTGCGTAAAGTAGCAACTTTGGTTACCTCTGCCCTGGCTCCCTCTTTTAGTTGGATGAACTAGCGACGATTCCTAAAAAATAGGTCTCCTTGCCTTGGACCTTAGCTTGTTTATCGTGTGTGTAACTTTGCTCAACCTACACAGACAGAATTTCAACTGAGGTTTTGTTGCAAGAGATGGTTTGTTTTCTTTTGCTGATTGAAAATGAAACTTTATCGCAAGTGTGCTGACCCAGTTAGGCCTCCATGCAAAGTAATAAAACCTCTCACGTCGTGGTTATGTGGGTATTGCTGGTATTTTCTTTTACCTTTTTAAAGCATGTTAAGAAACGTTGTGGCTCTGACCGTGTAAATCCTTAAATGTTATGAATGAGCCTTTTCCTCAATTTTCAGACTGGCTGTTAGGAAACCTGGACTTAACGTTCATTGTGCATATTTAGGCTACATTAGACAGTATTATGATAGCTCTTACCACATCAATTACAGAGTGTTTGCTCTTCTTTTTTTCTCAGGAGTAAAGAGGAGGAGAACAGCCCCCCTGAGTGAGAAGTTATGGGGGAAATAGAGGGTTCATACCGGGTCCTGCCCACTCCTGGCACCAGACTTGGAGCCCAGTTCAATGCTGGGATCAGTACATTGGAGCCTGGTCAGACCCTCAGTGCCAACATGGTTAGTGGGAACCGCAACCATGGAAGAGGGCTGCAGATCCGTGTGCAAGGGCTGGATGAAACTCAGGAGTTTTTCGATATCGATGTAAGTTGACATTGATGTCTTATTTATTTAACCAAGAATTTCTTTCAGTGCACTATAGTTCTGTACATGTAGAATGTGGACTTCTGGGGGTCCCAGAATCTGTTGCAAGCCAAATTCGTACAGTTTTGACTGGATCACGTTGGTTGATTTCTAAGGTTGTGTTTGTCCACTCTATTTGTCAAGTTTATTTCTGGTTCATTCGCTTTTGTTCCTGATTTTAGCTTGTACCTAGCTCAGTCCTGGCTACTGGTTTATTTCGGTCCCACATCAGTCCAAAATTGGTCTTGGTTTAGCTTGCTTTAAAGTTGTTTAATTTATAATAATGCATATTCTATTCTCTGTTTATTTTTTGGATTCAGCTGGCCTCAACAGTTATTGGCTGCCATCATAGTGTTGAAAATGTTAGTGTAATTGTGTTGCAGTCTAAGAACTCCTTGGTCTGCTCTTGTTGTTTACACATTGGATAACGCTGGATGTTCTGGGTTGCGTGTGGCATAGTGACAGCTGCCACATGGCTTTGGTGCAGAAATCCCTTCCTCATTAAGGCATCTTATTCAGGCAACATGTAACACATCAAACACTTGTCTCGCCTGTGATTTGCTTGAAGTTTAAGATTATTTCTGATTGTCAAAGTATGTGAATTTTGAAAACCTACTAGGCTATAACTCATTCTTGAAGTCTGTGTTACTTCGATCCATCCATCCATCTTCTTCCGCTTCTCCATTTCTGGGTCGCGGGGGCAACAGTCCAAGCAGATCTGCTGCCCAGAACACAATGCACCAGCCCCCAGCCCCCATGGATCCTCCCGTGGATGGTGGGTCCACGGGAGGATGTCGATGTTACCTGAACAATCAAATAAATCAGTCCATTATTATTATTATTATTATTATTATAGTCCAAGACTAAATTTGAACCTAAGTTGGAGATTAAATATGGCTAAATCGGGTACAGAGATGATACATTTTATTATTTTTTAATAGTTAGTTTGTTATTTAATTTTGTACTGATGCATAAGATGCTACGAGTTTTGATTTTGTTATTGCTAATATTGTATTTCACAAATCAAGGAGTAGGCCTATATTTGGTTGCACTGAATGAATCTAACTAGATCAAAAGTTTTACATCCAACCATAGCTAAGACAAGATCCTCCATTACAGTTGTCGATTTTTCGAGTAATGAGCTGTGCTTTCCCATGTTTGCTTGGCAAGCGACTGCTGCTGGAGTCATTCACGAGGTAAATAGGAAGCAATAAGGAAACCACTTAATCAGAGCGAGTTTCCTGCCCTCTCAGCCAGGACAGACCATCCAAAGTGCTGGATCTCTTCTTGTACAAGAACTATTTAATTTGATATAAATCCCTCTAATTACTATTGTATCCAACAAATGTCTTGCGTGTAGCCAAAACAATAGTAGTGTTTTGGGGAGGTAGACATTTGATAATCTTTTAGCATATGTTCTGTCTGAGCCTGTGGAATAAACTAAAACTTGAGTGATTTAACTAAGTAAGCGTATTGAAGAAGGGACTTGAGGACAGCTTGAACTTGCATTGCAGCAGATGTATTCAGCTCTTCAAAGCAAATGTGGACAGTGCTGATAGGAGAGGCTAGACAGAAATATACAGCTGCATAAAGGAATTGACAGTGATGTTGTCAAGCAGAAAACACGAACAAGATGGCCACTGTCTGCATAGCTCAGTGCTTCTTTTCATTCAGTAATGTAATCATCTGCCAGTAGTATTAGCAAGTAATGTCAGTAGGACTCAGTCAACGATAAAACTGGGCCGTGACAGAACAAAAACTACAGAAACAAATTACTTTTTATACCCAGTTAATATTTTACATCTTATAATTTCAATGCACTCTTTGTTGCATTACACCGATTGCTTCAAAATTATGAATGAAGACAACTTTTCAGCTTGTTTAGTTGTAGTTATTCTCCCCCACATAGTGAACTCAAAAATAGCACAGAAATTGCAAAGTGGTTAAAATACTTGTGGCCTTCAAACAACTCCCTTCATCTGAGTGGGGTTTTCAACCACTCAGATATCTGGATACATTTGTCTCAATCAGCCCTGCCACCATCAATGTGTACTTTGAGTCAATACTGTCACAATGTTGTGTAAAGTCCTCTCCACATGCACTGATGGCTTTTTTCAACTGTATTCAATTATAAGGGAACTAAACTACAACTAAATATTGCTGAACCAGGGCTAAACGGGACAAAAGTTGTACCCGGGGTATAAACAAAATAAAAATTGGGCTAACTGGCAAATCCAGGGACTGATTCAAGATTGAACCAGTAACTTTTTATATGTGCATTGTCTAAAACAACCAAAGATTTATAGCCTTCTAACATTTTTATCTTGGACCCACAACAGACAAATCATATTACGGCTTTGATGTGCAGGTAGCTCACATGGTCACCGTCAGCAGCAGACATTATTTGCTCTGCTGGCTCTGCTCCACTTGCCCTGCCCACTCGGAGCCCAGGAGAAAGCCAGGCCTTGTGGTTTCGGGACAGGGGAGGTAGGGCGACCGGGCGAGAGCAACACAGGCTCCTTTTATCCCCTCTGTGCAGGCCCTAAACTTTCAACACAACTTAAAAGAAAAGAAAGAGATTCCGAAAGTTGGAACCAGAACTAGACTATGAAAAGACTATGAAGAACCCAGTGTTAAGACCAAAAGTCTTAAGATCTAAGACAGGACTAAACAAAAATACGGGAAGGAAAATATGTTAGGTTTACTTTAAACAAGGTCTACAACACCTATGGTAAACAAATTCAAGATCAATTCAGGCACTAAACCAGAACAAGACCAGCAACTGAACCAGGACAAAATCTGGGACTAAACCTAAAGATAAATTAGGACTCAACAAATTCAAAATCCAAAATAAGATCTAAGCCAGGTGGTGGATAAAATCTAGTCTAGTTTCTTATTTCAAGTCCAAATCCCCAGTCTTCCTTGAACTGTGTGAAACTGCAGCATAGAGCCTGGCATTGCTTTGCTTATAGTGTTGGGCAAACAAGAACATAAATAGCGGGGTTGACAGCGAGTAGGTTGCAGTGAAGGGGGGACAGAGGCGTGAGCTTCTGGTGGTAAAAGAGCAGTTCTGCGAGAGACGGGGCAAAGTTTTTGGGGCAGTGGGGGAGGGGCGGAGCATGGAGTGTGGCCCAGGAATTTGACCACTGTGGAGGATATGTAACAAGATCAACTAGACCTGCACTATTGGACAAGTTGAGTTTTCTATAACATATTTTTATAACACACTTCTTAAGTACAAAGTAGTGATTGTAGTAACTGACACTGTTGTTTGTGCAAATTGGTGAACTGATAACTTGCATTGTCTTTCTGCTTTGCTGAAATGTCTTCAAAATCATAGATAAACAGCACAATTTTAATAAGTTATCAAAATTTACATAGTGTACATCCAGAAATAATATTTTTCCCTGGATACAAGAGTTTTGTAACCTCTTATTCCAAAAAATAACATTTTTTTAAAGCATATTTTTTCAGAAATCGGTTAACTCTCATTAAGAGCTAACATTTCACCGTTAACTAGACAACTAATGCTAGAGCTAAAATAACTTTAAAATAACATTGCTTTAATTAACAGAATTCTTGCACTTCTTGTGGAATCTATTGCAGATTGATTGATTTCTTTTTTTGATGATTTAACTAAAATCATTTAGTGAAAAAAGGATGTCCTCATTTCCATCATGTTGTTATAACGCTGTAACAACAAAGCACTTGCTTGGCTTAGTTGTACTTAACATAAAACAGACAGTGTTGTGCAAACAAAGACACTGGCATGAGATGGTTGCCAAGTCCAGAGACATGCTCATGAGAATAATCTACTGTGGCATCTTATTTGTAGCGTAAGTATCAATAGTAGGCCTATCATGTAACTGTTTGGTCTGCCTTGCCAGAAGCGTTGTGGCTGAAGTTTGGTTTAGGTATGCAGTATGGAGGCTAAAATTAAATATACTTTCTTTTTTTATTTCAGTCACTCTGCGAGCATTATCTCACGGTATACAAAATTAGCCTAATGACCCCCAGGCTTTGCTCAAAAGGATCACTGTTAACACTTTCAAACCAAGGAGGAATGCTGGACCAGTAAACAGTGGCGTCAGGCTTACAACAATCACGGGATGGAACCCTTAGCTGGACTGATTTGATTACCTTGTTTGGTTTAAAACGAACAAAATGAAATGGTTATAACGTAATAACTTACCGATGACTGGAATATAGGCACAAATTGGAAGTACGTACCTTCAAAGTTATTTTTCCTGTTATGAAAAAGATAGATCTTTCAATAAATAAAAGGTCTTTGATTAGAGCTGCCCAATATATCGCAATCAAGCTGAGTAGGTGCAATTGAGTATTCAGATAATAGAATTACCTCTGCAGGGAAATATGTCTCTTTAGTCCTCTGCAAACATGTCTTGAAATGCTTGGGATTCTTGTATTACTTTATCAGTTCACGTAGTATCTCACATCTGATCGCAATACTTGTCGGAAAAATTACACCCAAAATCATATACCCCTAACTTTGATTGACATAGAAAAAAAGGCCTATATATGCATTATGCAAGAGTAAGCTGCCCTGCTGCCTTTATCTCTTGTTTGTTAGGTTAACACTGGTGTTTATTCACAATCCAAGTTAGCTGGCTCCTGAATTTATGCATCTCCATTTGTCAGAAAAGTGTCAGTTTGCACTAAGCCCCTTTTAGCTCATTTGTTTATTTCTCTCACGCTCTGTCAGCTCACTGCAGGGGGCATGGAGCATGTGCTGAGCATCTAAACCAGGGGTCGGCAATCCGCGGCTCCGGAGCCGCATGCGGCTCTTTGAGCCCTCTGATGCGGCTCAGTACAGTGGTCCCTTGTTTATCACGGGGGTTACGTTGTAGAAATAACCCGCGATAGGCGAAATCCGTGAAGTAGTCAGCTTTATATTGCGTGTATAAATATGTGTGTATTTCACAGTTCCTCTGACCAAGGCGCCTGGCGCCTTGCCTGGTTTACACCAGACCATACGAACGAAAGCAGCCTGGGATTTCCCAGGTTACCTGGCGCCGCTGCACTGGGGCACAGAGACATGAGTCACTGGCTCCGTAGGAAATGGATCTTTTTGGGTCTGTTGAAGCCAGTTCTGAGTCTGTTCCTGGTCTTCACATCCTTCCTCATGCTCCAGAGAAGGACGCACTAGGGCTGAAAGCGGAGCCTGGTGCGGCTCATACTGCTTCTCATTCAAACACAGAACTGTAGTGAGAACGCATCCGTGCGCTCTCAGGTGTCACACTGCTCTTGATCGAACATTTAAATAAATTTGGAAAACTGAACGCATTCTGTACTGTACAGGAGACACAGCACGGAGGAGAATGACTGACAAAGATCAGGATGCAGAACGCAATGAACTATAAAATGAACTATTAAAAAAAATCTGCGAAACAGCAAGGCTGCGAAAGGTGAACCTCGATATAGCGAGGGACCACTGTATTTAAATTATTTTATTTTATTTTAGTTCATTCATATTCAAAATGTAATTCTATGGCACAAAGGCAAAACATTTTCAAAAGGGTTTTGTGGCTCCCAGTGTTTTCTTTACTGTGTGAAACGGGTCCAAATGGCTCTTTGAGTGGTAAAGGTTGCCGACCCCTGATCTAAACCATACCTGCCTGCACTCAGTATCATTTTGACTTATGACAATGTATTATAGTTTATCATAACCCTTTACATTGACTTCAGTTTTTGGTCTAACTAAAAATTGTCACTTGTGGCTAATATGGGTTAATTGCACTTCTTGAACTTACCTGTTCTCATTTCTCGTGTTTCCAGTCAAGTCAAGCCTAAAAAAAGCTTCAAAATCATGAAGTAATACAAGATGGTAGGGCTGCAAGATTAATTGTGATCAGGAGACACGATTGGCAACTTGTAAAGGCTGCAGTTTTTGAAGTACCATAATTTTCAAGATTCAAGATTGTTTGTTTGTCATATGCAGGATCAACACAAGGTCAACAATGTAATGAAATGCTTAGGATCAGAAGAACCCATTGATTCGCTAAGATAGTCATAGTAGATAGAATTTCGTTAACAAACAACAAAATATCCTGTTTTAGTCTGTATGAAAACTACTTATCCCGGATGACTAACTACTAAACGCGTTCAGAGATGTGATTCTTGTACTAGTATTAGTGGGTCATGTTGTATTTCAGAAAATGTGCAATCAGATATTTTCCCCAAATAATGTGTGTATATATACAAAAATGCACATACAAGATGCCATTGTATGTGTCTATTTCTGTGTAATTGAAGTTCTCTGATACATGCAATATAATCCACCATATGGGAATTAGCTTTGTTCAGCTGACACTGAAAATGTAGAATTTCATATAAGTTGCACAGGTGAGCTGAACAGAAGGCGTAGTGCCTCATCATGTGATCCCGATTACCTCTTTTTGACCTCAAGTGTTCCCCTTAAACAAGGGCAGAAAAGAGGTGTTGCAGTTAGATTGCCATAAAAGAAACTGCTACGTTCACAGCCCCTCTCACCTTCTTGTGAATGCGCTTTTAATATGCATTTGAGCAGGAAATCTCCCAGTGGCAAAAGTTAAACAATAAGCTCCCCACTGGGCCACATACAAGCCCCAACACACCCCTGCAGCCAGTCCTGCCTGTCTCTGAAGTCTACTGTTTTGGTAATCTGGGGCCTAACCTGTCAGGCAAGGTAAACCCTGACTCTGGCATTTATGATATTCTGTTCCCACTTTGATTAAACTTGCTGATAAGTAAAAATAATGAGTGGTGTAGTTATTTAGTTTAATAACTGGTTGATGGTGTCTTAGTCAACCATAATTTTATTGTGATTATAATGATTTATTTGGAACAACAGAATAAAAGGAGAAGTGAGTGAATCTTTTTGCATTTATGTTAAAAAACTCTCATGCAGTCGTGTCATAGTGCAGTTTTTGTCAGATATAGAGTTATGCAATAGTTTTGATTGCTTTTGCCACGCCTGTTTTAGTCGACGACAGCCTAAGAAATTATATTGCGCAAATTAAATACATCAAATTACTTTTTGTGATCAAGCTATACAGTATTGCCAAAATGACACACTGACTGGGCTATGCTATAGACAACTATAAAGACGACAAGGTTTTATATTTCAACTAGCTGAAGTGTCCAGACCTTGATAAATTGAAAAATAATTTTCCACATGTTTTATGTTTTTAATTCAAATTGAAAGTTGAATCTGGTTTAAGCTAGCTCATCTGTAATTAAATGTGTTTTTTTTTTTTGTTTTTTTGTTTTTTGTTAAATTTTATGACAATTATAAAATTCACAAAATGTTTTGAGTCCCCCCCCTTTCACATAACACTGAGTTGTACACTGAGTTTTAGTCAGCTGCCCAAAGATCTGGATCCATTTGCCTCAGTCTGCCCTGCTTCTTCTTGTGTGTCAATACTGTTTGAATGGTGTGAAGTTTAGCCTTATATGCTCAGTCTGTCCAGTTTATCTTTTTTTTTTACAAATTGTGCTTCAAATTGAACCTGTTATTTAGCAACCTACAGCATTCAAAAAACAAATGATCTGCTTGGAATAGGTTTTCTGTGTGGTGTTTTCAATTTATTGACAGACTGCACATTGCAGTGGCATAGTGGTGGTTCGCCAGATCAAGTGCTTTAATTTCCTCTACCGTTCCAACTGGATCCTTCTTCATTCGAACTATCCCTGTGAAATAAAGATTACACAAGAAGGTGAAACATGTACACACAAAAATCTGATTTTTGTTGCTTATGGAGCTGCAATGGTTAATTTTGAATAGTCCACTATTAAAATAATAATCATCTGGACAAAACAGACTCAAAAAGACATGCAATAAAACATAATATATGTGATGTTTTAGTCATTGTGTTTATTGTCTTGTCAGATGTTTTATGTTCAACGTGGGCCTAGGGAGCGCTGCAATTTCAAATCCTGTGTGTGCAACCTGTACATATGTCTTTTGGCAGAAAAGCTGACTTTGAACTTTGAAATAATTCATTTTAATACAAATTCATGTATTTATTTATTTAACATTCAGGCTTCTGTCAGCATATTTTACTTATATCACATACATTTATTTTGATAATCAAAATTTATAAATAGAAATTATCTGAAAAAATATTGCTGACAAGTCACCTACAAATAATCGTTAGTTGCTGCCCTAGTTGCTCATGACTCTCACGGTACTGTGTGATACTCCAATGCAGAAAGTCTCCCAAAATATAACTGTGTATAATAGCAGTATTTTTAGTAGTTTGTCTTGTGTACAAAAGCCATGGTCACACCCATCTCTCCACAGAAAAGCCTTTTGTGGCAGAGAAACATCTGTTTGGCCCATAATCCCTGCTGTCTCTGGGCCTGATTGGCTGACCCATTGACCCGCCACAGGACGACTGCCACTGATGACTGGATTTGACAGCGAGTCGACCGGTGGTTCAATGTGAAATATAACTGGTGATAATACTAGACAGGCCTGGGCAACATGGCATAACATTGATCAATGTGTATATGTATATAAGTGTACATGATTATTAATTTATGAATTATTGGACACAAGTACTTCACTTCTCCCATGGTGTCCGTCGCTGTGACAGTAAACACTGACAGTTTTGATGTTCATGGTACTGAGATTTGACATCCTAACACTCCTAGGAAAGGAAATATCTGTTAAACGGCCACTGTTTTGTTGTGTTGCATAGAGACAATTCTGAGTCACGAAGCTTCAAAAAGAAAGATGCCGTAAATATTTTCACTGTCATAAATATGATGTAATGGTTTCGTCAAATCCAGATCCAAATTCATACTGCAGGACTTGCCAGTGTGGAAGTATTTTTGAGTGATTCTCAGTAAGATACAACTGTTGTAATTTGCTTGTCATTGAAGTGCTGATGCTTTTTGGGCCCACTTTGCAGTTGAACTTGTTCACAAGACATTTCTTTGCCTGAATGTGCTGAATGATGAACTGCTCTTAACAGTAGTTTCATTGTGTGTTGGACAAAAGCGTGGGTGATTTCCACACGCCTCTCTCTGTGACTGTGGCCGTTTAATGTCGTCAGGTCTTTGGAGATAAAGTCCAGTGACACAAAGCGTCAGGCTGGTGGATACTTCAGACTAGAGTGAATGGACTTTTACATTCCTCAAGTGGGATAATGAGTAACTAAAGGGAGGAGCCTCTTAGACACAGTTAACGCTCAAAGTTTGCTAGTGCTGGAACAGGCGAGATAAAAGTAAACACTCCGCTGTAATCCACACTTGACTGCTGGATTTCTCTGTCAACATGGCAAACTTTCTTCCAATTCCTCAAAGCAGTGGTAATGAGTTTATTGCCGAGCATACAGTTGAACTAATGTACATCTCATACCCCAATGTACCATAAAACCAACTTTTACACCTTTTGTAGGCCGTAAGAAAATCACATTTATATTCATTTGTGCATTTTCATTTACTCCAGTCACTTGGATCACAAACTGTCTCTGGCCCCTCCAACCACCTCACAGTGTATTCATACAGAAAAGAAAGGTGAAACTACCTCACTGTAAATGCCACTGTTACCTGTGAAATAACCTGCTTCATAACCCATGTGCAATACTTGTACTATATTATGTGCAATATGAAATTCTTTTGAGCAGTATTACCACCTGTGAAATACTCTTACGCCTTTTGTATTTTATTACATATTTTTTTATTATGTATTGTATTTTTATTACATGCTGTTAGTACTTATTGACTATCTTGGCGAGTCAATGGGTTCTTCTGATCCTAAGCATTTCATTGCATTGTTGACCTTGTGTTGATCCTGTATATGACAAATAAACAATCTTGAATCTTGAATCTCTTGCCCAAGGACACTACAAATCTGAGGTTGAATCACCACTGCTTCTCAATTAACACAATGGTTGTATTTGAAGTTTTATAGTGAACTATAAAATTTGATCTTTATTGATGTTTAAGACAAATTACAGTTTTGTTTCGATGCTGTATTGCAGTCGGTTGCATTCGTGATCTGAAAATTAATTGGAATAAAGCAGGAAAACTATATAGAGTGCAGTTTTATATGTTGATTTTATGAGCTGATGCTTGGAGTGTGGAATGGGACGGACAGAATAAAATTGGGCCGTGGCTGTTTAATAGTATGTTTGGCTTCTGCTCAAAGGCAAAGTATTTTAACACATTTTCATCCTTTGGCAACTGGATTCTGTAACGGTATGGAAAATTAAGTCTTTAAAAGCATTCCCACTCTTATGGATGTTGTGTAAGCAGTGGGAAAGTAACTGCATACTTCAATTCTTTACTTAAGTACTCTTTACTTAAATAAACTTAACACTGCATAGATTTTATTTTGAAGAATACAGTTGACCCTCGTTTAACGCGGGGGTTACGTTCTAAAAATTACCCGCAATAAGCGAAATCTGCGAAGTAGACCGCTTTATATTTTACAATTATTCTACATGTTTTAAGGCTGTAAACGCCTCACCGCACACATTATACACTTTTCTCAGACTGGCATTAACATTTTCTCACATTGTCTGTCTTGTTTAAACACTCAAACCTTCATAGATTTTCAACAAAAAAAAAACTCATGTGTATTTCACAGTTCCTCTAACCGTGCCTCTTCGTCCTGGCGCCGCTCCGCCTTGGTGCAGGCGTCTTTTTCCGAGTGAAGAACATAGTTATGGTTAGTTGTTGATGCTCTTTTTTTTTTCTTTTGGGTGAGAAGATTCTTATAAACAGACATGCCACCTTCGATTATATTTGAGAACGTTTCATCGACATTGTGGGTTTTGTCAGGGAGAAAACTTGCAAACATACAGCACTTCAGAGTCACACTGCTCGCGATCGAACATTTATATAAATTTGGCTGAACGCATTCTGTACGGTACAGGAGACACGGCACAGAGGAGAATGACTGATGAATCAAAAAGGTCTACAGTCCCTTAGCCAATCAGGACGCAGAACACAATGCGCATTGATACACTATTAAAAAAAATTGAATAAAAAAATCTGCGAAACGAGCCCGCGAAAGGTGAACCCTGGTATAGCGAGGGACCACTGTACATGGCCTCTAAACACATTAAATTTTTTTTGAAACAGAAAACATATTGCTCCTTTTTATATTTGTAAAATGTGTCAAATTTAATGGTGCTAGTAATAGTGGCAACAGTGGCAGTAATATTTGCTGTAATAGGACATGTAAACAAATGGGCTGTTGTAATAAACATTGGTAAAAGTTGACACATTTTGTCTTAGGCTTTCTGTTTTAGTATTTGCTGTTACCTTTTTGAATTCTTTCACCAACTCAAAGCAGTTCTTTTCATAGGGCTTTTAAAAATACTATTGCACATTACAACCAGATGTCTCAGGCTGTAATTTTCTCCCAGAGTCGCAGGCCTGGACTCCAAACCTCAATTGCAGTCAGTTGTTGGTACATGTAATTAGCTGTCCGTTTACTGAAACAAACCCTGTAGACCTATGGGACAGTCAGGAGCGGCAGACCTTTCCTTGTGATGTTTTTCTGTTCTTTGGACAGCACAGGACGGCCCCGTATGTGGAAACTATTTGGATTGACAGAAGGAACATGTGTGGCTGTAAAATGCACAATACAGTGGGATTGTTCACAGATGGAGGGGTGAAAAGTTGTTCCCAACATGCAAGAGCTAAAACATGCAGTGGGCACTTTGTCTTAATAGATTTGTACATCATATTTAGAGGTGTGAAATCATGGGTGAATTAGTGTGTCTCATTTGTTCTTAAGATGCGTGAGGAGTCCCTCAGTCGTCCAGGTAGAATCCATGATAAAAGAAGAAATTCAATTTGTCAACTGGACAACGTTTGTTTGGTCGAAAACGTTTCGCCGCTCATCCGAGAGGCTTCGTCAGCTCTGAGAGGCTTGAATTTCTTCTTTTATCATGTGTCTCATTTGGATACTTAAGCCATATTGACCTTGAATGGCTATATTTTTAACGTCATTTTAAAATTGGTAACTGCTTTTCAGGAAATGTATAAATAATTAGTAGGAATCCTTACTAGTATAGAAGTTACTATTAGTAGGAGTAGTTCTAGCAGGGGTTGTGGCAGTGTCGGTAACATCTAAAACCCAATGTAACGTACACTTGAACTATTTTCTGACCATACATAAGTAATAATAATCAGGTCATGGTACTTTCATTGGATTTTTACATCCTTCATCTTTTTGGGTCACAATAACCTTTTTTCAGATAAATGTTCCTACCTAAAAGCTACAAGTATTTTAAATGCAACCATTAATATTGTTTCTTTTTCCTTCCAGGCCAAGTCTCTGGGACAGACACTGCTTATGGAGGTTTTCCAAAGAGGAAACATTATGGAGAGCGATTACTTTGGCCTGGAGTTTCAAAACACGCAGATGAACTGGGTATGTGCTTCCTGTTTGGTCCTGGGTCTACGCTGAGGGCAGACGGGGTAATAAGAGGCGAAAGGTCACAGATCACTGCTTATGGGAGGCAAGATTTAAGCCACTAATGTTGAATTTAACTATGTATTGTGGATTTTGATTTGTAGGGGCCTAGTTCCACCTAGATAGTTGTTGAAATACTTAGTTAAGCATGAACTAATGGATAGTATCATTAGGCCTGTCACGGTAACACATTTTGAAGAACAATATATTGCTGAAGAAAGTAATATTGAAATTATAATAATATTGAAACTTGTGTATACCACTGACTCAGTATTTCTAAACAACTAATGTACAATATTGTTCAAAAAACATCAGCTGTTATAAACGAATAGCTAAATGAAACACTTAGGTAGCAACTATAAATTAATATGGATCCAGCTTATTCAACCCTCTACATCAGGGGTGTCAAAATCATTCTGGTCTGGGGGCCGTATCCAACCTACTTTGATCCCAAAGGGCCCGGATCAGAAAACTCATAGCATATATACCCCTAAAATAGCAATACGTCCAAATATTTGTGCAGAGAAGCGCAAATCTATTACAGAAGTCTTTATTTGATGAACAACAACAAAATATTATAATATTATGCTTTAAGAAAAATGCAATTTCAACACAAGCATACAGGTTTCCCATTCAGCTCCATGAACAAATAGGAATTGGTACATTTTTCTTGGAAAATCCTCCGCTCGGCGTCCATTTTTCTCATTTTTTACATTTTGCTGATGGGGGGTGTTATGTTCAACAGTCAAAACAATAGTCCTTTAAGAGCATTTGGAAAGAGAAAATTACCAATAATTTAATAGAAAATTTAAACATAATTAAAATATTTTAATAGAAAATCAGCCGAGGGCCAGATTAAAGGTCTAAATGTTACACCCCTGCTCTACATCTTAGCATAGTGGAGAGAAATTACAAAATGTTCCCCACTAGAGCTAAGAAAAAGTAAATATTGAGCCCTGAAAATGATTGGATAAACTTGGTGAATGATACAGGTATTGCTCCAGGCTATCACCAGTATCTCATAGTAGATTACAGTAGAAATGTTATAGTCAATAACCATCAATGACTAAATTCTACAAATATCAGGCGATGAAAGTTTTAAAGGTCCCATGGCATGAAATTTTCACTTTCTGAGGTTTTTGAACGTTAATGTGAGCTCCCCTACCCTGTTTAGGGCCCCCCAATGGCTCAAAGTTGCGTAATGAGCATTTGCGATCCTTTTCTGCGTTTGAAAAAAACACAGCTCAAATGGGCGATTCTGGACAAGGCACCTTATTGACGTCAGATCGAAAAAAGAAATGCAAATTCAGTTCCACCACCGTCTGGATCTCCACCCTCTGTCTCTGGAAATCACACCCAGAGAGTTTGGACTGCGGAGGAGCTACGCAATGCGAAATGCGTTTTTGTATTTGCCTGGAGGCACATGCGAGTGTTTCTAGGATCGGAAGTCATTTACCCAACCCTCTGGACCTCTGAAAGAGCAGTGGTTTAATTTTATTTTCTGTAAAAATGTGTTTTTTTTCATTGAAAAGGCTGTTCTTTCCTCCTTTGCGCTTACACACGCGGAAGTGGGGCCAGGCACAGCGCACCGCTAAAACAAGGAACCAGCGGTGCATTTGCCCCCTCCCCCCTCTAACCAATCTGTCTCCTTCTCATTTGCATTCAAGCAACAAGGCGCAGAATGAGTTGTTCAGACAGAGAGATTATGACTCTGACTTTGTACATGTGTCTTTCTTATGCACTAAGTGTTGATTTTGAAGAAGGATTCATTTACAGTATTAGGGAACCATTAAGGAGCCATATAAAAGCATCAAGAAGTACCATGTCATGGGATCTTTAAGTTTATTAAGATTGAAGTCTATTTTTGATGATTAGATATTCTTCTCAAAAAGGCCTTCAGACCTATTTTCATACTTTTCTTATTTAGTCCACCGTGATCAGATTGGGGAAAAAGCAAATACACAAATACAATAGCTATTCCCTAGTTCAATATTTCTCAAACTGTGGTACGTGTTTGGGCAGCTCTTTGGTAATTTGTTGATGGAAACTAGAATAGCAATAATGTATTCCTATTTTAGCCCAAGAATAGTACTATTATAGACCTGGTTTAGATCTGGTGGTACTCAGAAAGCCAGTCCTTTTGTATGTACTTGTACTTGTACTTGTACTTCAAGTGAAAAATTTGAGAACCACTGCCGTAGTTGAATTGACAGAAATTTTAAAATGGACGAATATATGTATTGAAAAGGGATGGTAAAATGAATAGGAGAAATCCAGAACAATATACACAACAATTAAAATTAATCAACATTGATGATGGTCACATGATCCATGTTTATCAGCGCTGTGATGTGGATCTTGCACATTCCTCTTTAAATCAGGCCCAGATGGAAACAACTGAGGCTTTTACACCCAAACACCACCACGACATGTGCCACCATACAGCTGCACTGTTTATTCTCATCACGTAGCTCTGATTTTTTTGTTTTAGGTTTGGCTTGAACCAACCAAGCTCACTGTGAGACAAGTTAGAAGTAAGTAAAAAAAAATGTCATTGTAATTATATTGTACACTATGGCCATAAACTGATGTGTTATTTATTGACCCTAGGGCCTGCAAATACACTATTTAGACTCTCTGTAAAATTCTTCCCCCCGGACCCTGGTCAACTTCAGGAAGAATATACACGGTTAGTAAAAGCAAAATTGTGCGTGCTCACCTATTGCTTCATTATAGTTATTTTTACAAGTGTGCTGCTGAAACAACTGCTGGTCTTCACATTATAAAAGAACTACACATATTTACATTGTATATCTACACTAGGAGATGTATGAATAAAAAACTGTGAGAAGCAGTGTAAGAATGTTCATGTGCTACTACAGTACAGTGCAATGATGGCAACAGACATAAATATAAATTGATACATTTTTCAATCATGTAACCAAAATACCCCAAAAACATCAAGCATTACTTATTCACAGTTGTGCTACAAAATTAAAGATGAAGTAACGGTGATAGTAGTACTGTACATACTTAACTTAAATGCATTTCTTTCTCCGTAGGTACTTGTTCTCCTTACAGATGAAGAGAGATTTAATCGAGGGAAGGCTGATCTGCAGCGAAAATACAGGAGCCCTGTTGGCATCTCACCTTGTTCAGTGTATGTTAAAATGAATGTTTTATACATTTTATAAAATCTGATTATTATTCATTATTAAATCACTAAAACTGTGCGACTGCAAATTACGTTTACCATAAATAGTTGTTGTTTTCCTCTCCCAGCTGAGATTGGAGACTATGACGACGCTGCTGACAGGGACTTTCTGAAGACAAACCAGGTGTTGCCTTATCAAGACAAAGTAGAGGACAGGATCATGGAGCTGCATCGGAGACACCTGTAAGACTTGCTGTTTACATTTATAAATGATTTTCAAAATTTTTGCATCAAAGTCAAAGTGTACTTTATTGTCAATTCGCTATGTAACAGACATTACACAGAGGACTGAAATTGCGTTTCACCAGACACCAAATGTGCAATTTAAACTAAAAACTAAAAACACGCACACACAAACACACAGATACACTCATGGACAAACATGAGTGTATACAGACATCAACAATAAATAGACATAAGACATACAGGTAAACATATACTCTTCCAACAAGAAGGAAAGTTTGAGGTAGAATGAAATGTGCAATATGTAAGATGCAATAAGTGAAGGAGCAAATTGTAAAGTGCAAGAGTGCTGAAAACAGCATGGACATCAGTGTGTGTAAGATTGTTTTTTTGGATGTCATTAACATGTTCATGGAAGCTGTCTTTCAGTTTCTCAGTCTATTTGTGTTGCACTGAGAAACACCTTCTTTCCACAAGCCATCAGGCTAATCAACACACTGAAGAAAATTCCATGAACATTCCATCCAAAAAACAATCTTCACGTGTGCTGTAAACATGTTAATTAATAATCCCTTAAGTTAAAGCAACACTGTGTAACTTTCTGAAGGTACCACGTAATTTGCATGATTCCATGGCAATAAAGTTCAAACCATACTAACATACATACATTTTCTATGGGGATGGATATGTTTTATGTCATAATTTAGAAGAATATCGCCAAATAATTGTCTCAGTAAGATGTGTTTTTCATGATGTACCTCAGTTTCACAATTTAGCTATTGTTTGAGTAATTTAAAAATAAAAAATGCCCAAAACTATGGGAAACTATAGACAATGGGAGCTCTTTTTTAGTATATTAGGTAGCTCTAAAGACGTGTTAATCTCCTTCCTTGGTTGTCCGTTGTGGAAGCACAAGCCGCCAGTTCCCCTTGGTCTAATCCTCGGCACTGGCTGCTCCATTAGCCTTAAGGCCAGTGGGGCAGGGCCTAAGCAGATTTCAGTGCTTAGCAGATGAACAAAATTAGACAGTGGTGTTGATTGGATGGATATGTCTGTCTAACATGCCGTTTGGTTGTAATCGCCCAGTTTGAGATAATGCCCCAAGAAATCCCTGGAAGTTGTAAAGGATTTACAGACACACTGGACAGCACTAAAAATATGTTGCAATTAAATGGTGTCAGTAGAGGCTTATGAAGCAGTTAATGTGGAATGTACAGTCTTTTTTTTTTTTAACGTTTGAGAGTTAAAGGGATATGCCACCCCCAGGTCAAATTTGGGCATCTCCCCACAGTCCAGAGACTAAAATAAGTGGTGGAAAGCGTTTTCCTGCTCACCCAGCCATTGTCCGAGTCTGTCGCCACTGACCGCCGCGGTATCTGGTGCTCCTCCGCCTTAGACTGGAGTCCAACGTAGCCAGAGAAAGATTTCGGCCAAAAGGAATTAATTTGCTCGATGCGTTTCCCAATTACTTTGTGTGTAGTGCGCATTCATATCGAGTGCAAATAAATGTGCAAATCAACACGGAGAGCTTGACTTGGTCATTTTGGGTGGGAACTATTTTCCAGTGCGTAAGAATACAGCCGTATCACGCAGCACGCTACCAGGGGAATCCCAGTTACGCACCGGGAAGGGAGTTCCCCTGTTGCACAACGTGGTGCGTGATACGGCTGTATTCTTACGCACTGGAAAATAGTTCCCACCCAAAATGACCAAGGCAAGCTCTCCGTGTTGATTTGCACATTTATTTGCACTCGATATGAATGCGCACTACACACAAAGTAATTGGGAAACGCATCGAGCAAATTAATTCCTTTTGGCCGAAATCTTTCTCTGGCGCCGTTAGACTCCAGTCTAAGGCGGAGGAGCACCAGATACCACGGCGGTCAGTGGCGACAGACTCGGACAATGGCTGGGTGAGCAGGAAAACGCTTTCCACCACTTATTTTAGTCTCTGGACTGTGGGGAGATGCCCAAATTTGACCTGGGGGTGGCATATCCCTTTAAGCAACTGAAATTATTTCCCTTTTAACCATAGTATTCTACTGTTGCAACAAATACTGTGAACTTTCAGCCAAAACATGGAAATGAGCTACATGCTATCAAAAATGTACTTGATAATAATGATAATCTGAAGTTTTCTGTCTTGTTTGCATTTTTAGTTAAACTTTTTAGTTTTTTCTCATATGTCCAACCATTTGTTCTAGGGGCCAGACTCCAGCTGAATCAGACTTTCAAATCCTAGAAATTGCCCGAAAACTGGAAATGTATGGCGTGCGCTTCCATCCCGCAGCTGATCGCGAAGGCACCAAGATCAACCTCTCTGTGGCACACATGGGCCTGCAAGTTTTTCAGGTAAGAACTGCTTTAATTGATGGTTTGTGATATAGACTGTTGGCAACTAACTATTGTCAGTAAGCTGTTTTTGTTTTTGGAAACATGAAGCAAGATAATGAACTTTGTCACTAATGCACGTGTAATTGGGATAACATTTCAAGTTTAGGGTATTTTTACTGCCTTTAATCTCAGAAGTACACAAAATGTTTTTGATAAAAGGAGAAATTCAATTTGTCAACTGGACAAAGTTTGTTTGGTCGAAAACGTTTCGCCACTCATCCGAGAGGCTTCGTCAGTTCTGGTTCGAGTGCTGGTCAAACCAGAGCAGGATTACTATCGCAACAACACATCAACACAGCACTCGAACCAGAACTGACGAAGCCTCTCGGATGAGCGGCGAAACGTTTTCGACCAAACAAACTTTGTCCAGTTGACAAATTGAATTTCTCTTTTTATCATGGATTCTACCTGGACGACTGAGGGACTCTTCATGCACAAAATGTTTTTATTTGCTTTTTTTTTCCTCAGGGTAACACAAAAATCAACACTTTTAACTGGTCTAAGATTCGCAAACTGAGCTTCAAAAGGAAACGCTTCTTGATCAAGCTTCATCCTGAAGTCCATGTAGGTGTTTTTGTAATACACTGAAAAAAATTGTGACAATTATTACATTTAGTGATCTCCGTTTCAGGGCCCTCATCAGGACACTCTGGAGTTTATGATGGGCAGTCGAGATCAGTGTAAGATCTTCTGGAAGATCTGTGTAGAGTACCATTCGTTTTTCCGCTTGTTTGACCAGCCCCAGCCCAAAAACAAAGCCAAACTGTTCACCAGAGGCTCCTCCTTCAGATACAGGTGTGAACTACCGTCTGGTCTTATACATTATACAATATGTAAATGTCATGCAGTTTTATTTAACACTTTTATGTAATTTCAGTGGAAGAACTCAGAAACAACTTGTGGAGTTTGTTAAAGAAAATGGAGCAAAGAGGACGCCCTATCAGAGGTTTGTAACTGTTTGTTGACATATATTTATGCTTATTATTTATTTTAAATATTAAAAAAAATATGTAAATTATTAAATTATTTAAATATTTAAATATTGTTTTCATTTTCATGAAATATAATGTCATATAATATCTTCTTCAGGAGGAACAGTAAAATACGAATGTCTGCTCGCTCCATCACCACTGATGTGCCAAAACAGGTTAGGCTGAACACATGACTTTTAACATGAAATCATAAGAAGTAAATAGTAAATTTTCTGTATTTTGTTGCTTTTCAGAGTTTATCTTTCAATGACAGCCTCCGGGCCCAAGTCCCTCCCTCCTCTATGTCCTTCCACCCAGCACACATGTCCAACATCTCCAGTCTCCACTCGAGACAGGATGTCCCGCCCCCCTATGGCCTCATCCACAGTGCGGCGCCTCCTCTGCAGCAGGTCCAGCCGCTGTCCCCTCCTCAGACCACCAGACCCCCCAGTCCGCCGAAGGAAGACTCTGTCAAGACAGCAGCCCCGTCTCAGTTGGCTTTTCAAGGTGCACCTAGTAATGTGTTTGTGTGTGTAGAGAGTGGCAAAAGCCTGACGCTGCCCTCCCGAAATGCCAATGAGGATGCAGATCAGGGGGGCAGAAGGGGTACAGGGCACTCTGTGGGAGGGGGACGGGGGAAGAGGACAGGGGTCCTGTCTCCAGAGGCCTTTGAGGCTGAGCTGCTGAGGACCAAACAGAGCCCCATGTTTTCACTGGTGCACTCCCCTCTGCAGGTGTCGGAGGAGTTCATTGACGATGATCCCACTGAGATCTCGTTCTATGGAGGTGGGGCTGAGGCCTACTCCTATGGCCATGATGAGAAAGTGGATCAGTTTGACTTCAACGAGGGCTCTGAGCTCAGTAAGAATAGGCTGTTCAGTGTCGGCCTGGAGGACCTGAATGGGAATGCCCACTCTTTCCCTGACAGTATTGTGGGTCACTCTGAGACAAGCTCACTGATTAATAACCGCTCCGAGTGCAGTTCCCTGGACAACCTGGGGCTCAGCTCTGCGGGAGAGTCCATGTCTGTGGGCTATGGGGGCCCTGACTCCACCTCCCTGCGCCTGCCTGGCTCTGACATCCAATCAGAGGCCAGCTCCATGGTGAACTTCCCCGCCTGCTCTGTACGCTCCGAGAGCAGCAGCGCGGTACAGTTCAGTGAGCTGGTGGAGCAACTGGAGCAGCTGAGCTATCCGCCCACTGCCACCGAGGGCTCAGGCAATGGGTCTGACTCCGACTCGGACTGGGGCTTAGATAGTGTTCTGCCTCCAGAACAGAACCTGTTCTACACTAATGCTCTGAGCGGGTCCAGCGGCATTGAGGGCTTCCTGCTGCAGTGTCACAACCTGCAGGCCCTGGCCCTGTCCGAGCCCTCCACATCGCCCCACATTAACATGTAGAACACAAACATAAGCGCACTTCAGGCCTGAACACAAGCACATTATGTCATTGCAGGACAGAACCTACACCTTTAGCAGGACAAGTAACCAACAAATAATAATTTAAAAGAAGCAGTGAAGTGCAAGTGCATGTACAGCATGCATGTTGTCATAGGAATGTGAAGGTACAAAGTGGAAAAAAATCCACTTAAATTTTAAATATACAAACTTAAAACAGTACAACAATTTCATAGAATGTATTATTTTCACTTTAAGATGACTTTAAGGTGGAATTGACATATCTGTACTTAACAAAAACATTTTATCAACTATTGATCATCACCACAGCGATACACCAGTGATTTTGAGATGGTAAATCTAACATAAGTTCTTTCTGTTATTTTATGATTATTTTATGGAGATAGTACAGGCAGTACTTTTGTGTGCCATACTGCCCTCTGGTGGCCATATTGGGTACCAGCAGGCTGCAGTCAAAGTGCCACAGTGAAACATGATGCAGTGTATTTTTTTATTTAAGAGCAGTGGATATCAGAAATGGTCCACCAGCCCACTATCGAGGTAGATTCAGATAGAATATAAGCCGCATATAGATGAGCCATGGAGTATAGAACCAACATGTAGAAAGAAATGAATGTATAAACTTGTATAAATACGAGTTATATTTACTAAAGCATGTATTGTAGTCTTTATACCGAAGTTATATTACCATGAATGTATGCTATGTCCAGAAAAGTTCTGCCAAGTGGCATTCGCCTCTATATTACTATACCGTAAAATACAGCCCTATTACTGTCTGACCCTCAGTATGTTTTGGGGTTTGCAGACTTTTTGCACACTAATGTCTGTAAAAGCATTTTTTTTAATGTTTCTTGAATTTATTTTAAGAGAAGGCCCTATCGTTGCTAATCATCATTGGTGCTAATTCTTTATTTTGGCTTAATTTGCTTTTTTCGTAGCTTTTTGTGTCTGCTTATACAACTGTTCATTTGTGCACCATTTTTTGCCTAATCTCAGGTGTTTGATATTTCAATCAGCTTCTGCTACCTTTGCTAGTGAAGCATTTTATGCTATTTTTGGTGAACCCCTCAATTTATTCTCATTGTCATTTTGAAAGATGGCAAAGCAACACAAATTCAGGCGTTTTCATCTCTCTACAGCCACAACTATTTCTGTGTCACCTTACAGAGTGAAGTATTGTTTTCAGTAAAAATGAAGGCTTGTTGAAATCATTTAGATTTAAACATAATTTTAAAGGGATAGTCCAGTATCTTTGTTTTAAAGAAAATAAAACACAATAATGGGTAACATTTAATAGCTGTCAGCACTTCTTCAGTTTGGGGAAACAGGCACATCAGATAGATTTTGTGACAAATGTATGTGTTTACATTGTTCATACTATTTGGAAATGCACTTAAGTAGGACAGTTTGAAGCAATACATTGTTAATAATGTGAAATCTTCTATGGACAACACTCCTAGTACACATTTTTGTATTTTCTCTGACAGGAAAAATACCCGTTTCCAACTTTAACCAATGAATAATGACCTTGACTCTCAATAACATACTGACCCATTCCTTTAGCCCATGCAAAAAATAGTGACCTAAAGATATTCTTGACCAGCTACTGTTAACTGCACTTAAACAATACTTAATTACCAACTAATCTAGGACTTGTATATTACTAATTACAAAGCTCATGTACTTATGATTGTATGTTTTGACTCAAGAATAAAGTACTTAATTTTGGTACCACAAATGTCAGACTTAACTTTCTTTTTAAGATGGATTTGACACAAGCCCCCTCATAACCTGCTGGCTGACAAAGACCAGGACAGTTATTTTTCTTCTATTGCTGCAAAGTTGACAGTTGGGAGAAACCAGATAATAGTTTTGAAGTTTATATCCACAATATCAATCCAGCTCAGATTTACTTTTGGCAGTTTTTCCAGAATTGCCTCGTAGAATGTAAAGATTTTTATACTGACTAATAAGGCACAGTTTTTACACCAGCCAATAAGGATTATGTCATTCAAAAAGCTCAGATTTTAATTTGTTATTTGAAGTAGTGAAAGATATTTTTGTACTTTTGTACCCACTAAACTTGTACACAGGTTTCAAAGTCCTTGGATATAATTCAAATTATAAAGTACACATAGCTCTGTATTTGTAGCAGGAGACCGTAGCTAGCTCATATTCCTCCACCTAATTTCCAGTGTGTGCTCTGTGTTTGGTCAGGCTATGTGCCAAGTCATTCCTTAGTAAACCCCCAGCCTCAGTCGCTCTTCTCTTTCTCTCTTCTTTCCCTCTCTCCACCCCCTTCTCCCTCTTTTTGCGTGTTGGTCCCAGAGGAGCTCTCCAGATCTACTATAAACAACTCCATGCCCTGCAGACATATGCCACATTCCTGATAAGTCTGCACAATCATTTCCGGGTCGAGCTTTGCCCTTTTTTTTTTTTTTTTTTTTTTTGTGCACTCCCCTCCCCTTGGCCTTCCTCCTGTGTTCTCTCTCTCTCTTGCTCTCAGCACAAGTAGAAGAGCAGCTGTGGTGACCTATGCCTTAGTTTGAAAAGCTTAGTGTTTGGTCTGATTTGTTTTGCAGCCTGAACAAAAGCAGCAAAGCCAGTTCTATGTAATGGTAACTAGATTTTAGAATTTACCGGTGGCTTTTTTAAAAACTGGGAGTTGTCCCTCACTTTGCCATCTCTCTGTTCAATTATGACTTGTTTGTGTGTTGAACCATGCAGTTTGTTGTTTCTAAACCAGGGGTATTCAACGTTTTTCAGGCCAGGGACCCCCAAACAGATGGCGAACTGGGCCAGGGACCCCCTACTATATATACACGGCAGAGAATTGTGTTTTATATTAAATTGAGCTTAGTGTCATGTATAAACATTGCTACTCTGTTATGGTACATCCAATACAAGGAAATAATACACAGGTTAATACTGTATTTTACACTATAAAATATAAAATTATATTATCTTAAAGTGAAATCAAAAGATTTCGCGACCCCCCTGCAGTACCACCGCGACCCCCCTGTTGAAGACCTCTGTTCTAAACACTAGACTGGACTCCTTTGTTTTTCTTCGAAGGAACTGACATAACTAATCTTCGCTTCCTTTTCTCATAGACATGTATTTGTTGGCATAATTACTGAAATGCAATGTATCATGTGCCCGTTCAACTTTATGTCTGACAAAAGAATCATCTCTTGATTTGAAATGTCATGTCTCACATTGCTCCCATGAAAATGTTGCTGTCTATTACTAGTCATACTAACTGTATTTTCGAATTATTAAAACAAAAAAAAATCTAGTAATATTTTCGTCTTTTTAGAAGAGAAACTTAATTTGAAATCACTGAGGATATAATATAGTTAATTCTTTGCAGTATTGTATGTTTACAAATATTGCAACCAAAACTATTTTATGGCTATCGGTTTTATGCTGTTTTATTCATTATTTGTTATCGGTTTTCCCCAGATTCGGTGGACAGCCCACAGCTCTCCCCATGTATCTCCAAAGGCCCTCTCTGTCTGTCCCCCTCCTTTCAAATGTCCACCCTGAGCCTGCCGGGACAAACCTCACCCCTGCAGAGCCCCGTCCTGACTGAAGGGGGCAGCACCACCAAACTGGAGGAAGAGGAGGAGGGCAGGAGGAAGGTAATTGCACACATACTGCAGACATATACTGTATGTTTGTTTGTTTATTTATACGTGTTTGCATGCTACTAATGCACCTGTTTTTTTTTTTTTTTAATTAGTCGTGTCATGTCTAGTCATGTTCAAAAGGAGGGGTTTAACTGGTTTAGACTAAGTTTTCATTTCTTTAGTTATTACTTAGTTGGATTTAGGCCAGTCCAGTTTTAGTTTGGTTTGGTCTGGCGATGTTTTCTGGTGAAGGATTTTTCTTCTGCTTGTCTCATGAGAATGTTATTGCTTTGACTGGAATGTTCCACAGTATAGTGTAACTATATTTTTCATGTATTCAGTTACAGACATTTGTTATTGCCAAAAATACTTTGGTGGTGTCATGTGCATGTCTATGGCTCTAAGGCTCCACAGAGATTGCCAAGTTGAATGCCATTTTGTGGAACATTCTAGGCAAAACAACTCTACTTGGAAACTTGGAAATGAAGGTTTCAGAACCTCCTCCTAAAAACTTGTGTAATGTTGTCATGGTTTGTCTTGGCACATTTTATTCCTAAAAATGCATTTTCCAAATTATTTTCATTGTGTCTTGCAGCGTTACCCCACAGACAAGGCCTACTTCATTGCCAAAGAAATTCTGACCACAGAGCGAACATATCTGAAGGATCTTGAGGTCATCACTGTGGTAAGATCTGGAGCTATTTTCATTACTAGGTAATGTGTAATATGTTTACTTAATAATAAAATTTAATAATACATTTCTGATTTTGATAAAATTCCAAAATATGTAATGAGAAGCAATCTGTCCTTGAATAAACTTTGTTTGAAATTGGATTTGAATCCTATTCTCTCTCTGTACTTATAGGCTTTCTATATAAACTCGCCTAGAAATCCAGCAAGGAATATTAAACCACAGAAAACACTGTGCAGCCAAGAGCTATACTGTGGTTACTATATTTTCTGTCCACCACAAACAGACATTATGGAGAAGGCCCCATATTGTACCTTTTGAAAGGCTTGTTTTCACTGACAGGCATAGACTGATGTCAGTCTTGTCAGTGAAAGCTTAAAATCCCCACAGCTTACGGTAAAGAATATAATAGTTAGAATAGCTCTATTTCCTTAGTCTGTATTTGTTTACAGATAAAATATTGTCTGCAGGTGGTGTTTTTGTCAATACCAAAACCAAGTAATGCATTAGGAATGTATTTAACACTGCAGTCCCTTTTGAAATAGTCTATCAAATAAGTCTAGTATGATGTGCTGTAAACATATTAACATCTACTGCCCTGTGTTGTTTTGCATTGCCTGCAGTGGTTCCGCAGTGCAGTGATCAAAGAGAACGCGATGCCCGAGGGCCTCATGAACCTGCTCTTCTCAAACATTGACCCCATCTACGAGTTTCACCGCGGCTTCCTCAAAGAGCTGGACCAGCGGCTGGCCCTGTGGTCTGTGCCCTTGTTGTTTGCCCATTATCATAACTGATACCGTGATGGTGTATTTAATGAATTATAAATGAGAGGATGTCTTTGATTATAATTATTAAGATGCAGCAGGTTATAAATAAGGTGATGAAAATGTGTGTTTTGTAGGGAGGGGCGGTCAAACGCTCACGTCAAAGGGGACTACCAGAGGATCGGTGACGTCATGCTACGAAACATGTGTGCGCTAAAGGTAATTTGTATTGTTGACCTTGCAAATAAAGGTTACAAACAAAACAAAGATGATGAACAACTGTTTAATAGAGAGCAAACAAGAGCCATCTAAGCCATCTATTTTTATTACTTGTACGTACAGTACTTTCTTTATTATTCACATGGGCAATTAGATAATGCTTAGATGGCACTAGTGATGATTGTAATCATGCTTATTTTTGGATTCTTTTTACTGGAAAAATATATGTGTACTAGGGCTGCAAGATGTATTGTAATCAAATCAAAACCACAGTTTGAATCTTTGCAACTGGCAAATCAGCAAAGACTGTAGTTATTTTAGTAACCTAAATTCACTTTCAATCAAAATATCTTGTTTGTTTAAAAACCCACCAACTCTGTAGTTCAGGGCTCTATAAACATGTTCTGAAATGAAACATAATCACAATGCCTGCCTATTGAAATAGACTGATAAAGAAATTAGTTCACCATTCAGCCCTAATGTGCATACTGTTTACTTCATAAATCATAATTTTGGAAATCATGTTTAATTGCTATTATGTTTCTTTATAATATATGCACTCTTGGCCTAAGGTTAAACTTGTCTGTACAGGGTATACCATCTGACATCAATAGGTATCAGCTAAATGCAGTCCATAATTCTCAGTTTTCGTTATTAATATTATATTTGCATGTTATACAGCTATGGAAAAAAATATGAGACCACTGCAAAATAAGTTTTTCTGATTTTACTACTAATAGGTATGTCTTTGGGCAAAAGGAACATTTTTGATTGAATCTATAAACTACTGACAACATTTGCCCCCAATTCCAAATAAAAAAATATTATCATTTAGAGCATTTATTTGCAGAAAATGACACGCTTTCATGCGTCTTGGCATGCTCTCCACAAGTCTTTCACATTGTTCTTGGGTGACTTTATTCTACTCCTAGTGCAAGAACTGAAGTAGCTCAGCTTTGTGTTTGTGTTGGAATTCAACAGACGCTGGAATGGCTGTAATACATGTAGAGATGCTGATTTCAGAAAAAAAGGCAGTGGGCTCTTATTTTTTTCCAGACTTGTATGAAGACTTGTAAAACATTATGCAGGGTTCTTCATATTTAAATATCAGTCATCTCATTCAGTATATACAAAACTCATCCACAATGACATGTATATTTTTTTTACTTGCTACTAGGAGTTCACCAGTTACCTGCAGAAACACGACGAGGTGCTGACGGAGCTGGAGAAGGCCACTAAGCGTCTGAAGAAGCTGGAGACGGTTTATAAAGAGTTTGAGCTACAGAAAGTCTGTTACTTACCTCTGAACACGTTTCTGCTGAAGCCAATCCAGCGCCTCATGCACTACAAGCTCATACTGGAGAGACTGTGCAAGCACTACTCTCCAGCACATAAGGACTATGACAACTGCAAGGGTGAGAACAGGCAGCTGGGGTAGATAATTATAGGAAAATCAACACATTTTATTACAATTAAAGGGCTTATATTACGCTTTTTTTTTTTATTTGTTATGTTGTTTCCTCATCATTCTCAGAGTTGTGTGTTGTTTTGTTTCATTCACTCATCTTTAACACGCAAACCCTGCATATTTAGAGTTCTTCACTCTGAAATCACATTGTTTCACCTTTTGATTTCATGTGGTAATACAGGAAGTGCTCCACTGTGTCTTTAAACTCACATTTTCACTAGAATCATTTGAATTTAAGCCCTGCTTGCCAATATCTCTTGACCAAAAGGTAAAAAGTATTTGTGAACTTGAAAACTACCACTTCATGAAATCACAAAGTGGCATTTTGAGCTTTGCAGATGTAGACAGACTAATAATAGAATGCCTTTTATTGTCACTATTCATATGTACAATTTACATCATACATACTCACAATGAGATTGAAAGCATCTCACTTCAGTGCACATTTAAGTACGATATTTACAACACAGTATAGAAAAAAAGATGGTGCAAAAAGATTAACATAAAATAGTGCAAAAAAGTCCTCTACAGCTGGTACTACACATTGGTTATCCAGGTTATTGCAAGTCTTGCTCAGATATTACAGTAGGGGGGACACATACAACCAAATATACAGATGAGATGTTTCAGAGAACTCATTTTAGCATATTGTACTGTATTAAATGTTACCAACAAGCTATAGCACTGTGTTAAGTATTGCACCACAAGATATTGCATTGTAATTAGGTATTGCACAACAACAGGTGGATAAGAAAGGGTTTCTAAAATCTGTGAATGAAACAAAAAACTCCAGGTATGTTTTAATGAGGTGATGGCATGCTAACATTATTAAAGCTCAAAAGAGTCAGTTTTGTGTAATTTAGAACATTTAAGTAAAAGTGTATGGTAAACTTCATTGTCTGTAATGAAATGTGTCCTCTGTATTTCAGTGTTACTCCTACTTTTTCTAGTGGTACTCTATTCATAGCAAGTTTTATTTGCTTAATACAGCCAATAATCTGTCACTCAAGCATGGAAAACTAGTATCTTCTATATAAAATACTAATATGGACAATTGTTAGAACTTCATTAGCCAATGTTTAACAATGTACTGTAAATTGGGGTTATGTGACAAAACAGCCCAGTAGAATTGCTCTTTTTCAGTCTAATGATACTTGGCTGCAAATCAAATTGGAAAAGGAAATAATTAACTCAAAGGTAGACTGGGAATGCTGGTTTTTACAGTTTTGTTCTGTGACAAACCAAATAAAACTGTTGGCATCATGTTTTATTATGTACTGTATAAATGATCTGTTTGTAATTTGTTGACTCATAAAATAACTGGCTGCCATTTTGAGATGACATGCTATCCTGATAAAGCCATATAGGAAATGATCATGGGGGAATAATGGTTCCACTGGCCTTGTCCTTTGATTTTCCACAGAGGCTTTGAAGGAAGTGGCTGAGATTGTGACTCAGCTCCAGAGCAGTTTGATCCGACTGGAGAACTTCCAAAAGTTGACAGAGCTGCAGAGGGACCTGATCGGGATCGAAAACCTGACCGCCCCTGGACGAGTGAGTGCAGTGGGGCTGGGTTGAAGTTAGAGGGCGCTGTAGAAATGATAGACTTCAACTTTACAACTACTTTTTTATTTTTATTTTTTTAAAGGAATTCATCAGAGAGGGATGTCTGTACAAACTGACAAAGAAAGGGCTACAACAGAGAATGTTTTTCCTGGTTAGTGATTATTCTGAAATTTGATAGAAAATTATTAATATTTCACTCCAAATTACTCCAGGTGCTTATTTTTAGATACATTTTACTGTTCAGTTTTCCTACAATTATTAAACATAACTTATTATCATCATACCTTTTTCCAATTTTTCAGTTCTCAGATATGCTCCTCTACACAAGCAAAGGAGTTACAGCAACCAACCAGTTTAAAGTTCACGGCCAGCTGCCTCTTCACGGCATGATTGTAAGTCCAAAAGTGTAAATGTAATTATTTTATGTTGAAAGAGATGTTCAAATTTGAATTTAAATCTGGTTTTATTATACAGTATACAGCTCTGGAAAAAAAATCAAGAGACCACTGCAAAATTATCAGTTTTTCAGATTTTACTACTTATAGGTATGTGTTTGGCCAAAATGAACATTTTTGTTTGAGTCTAAACTACTGACATTTCCCCCAAATTCCAAATAAAATATTATCATTTAGAAAATGACAAATGGTCAAAATAACAAAAAAGATACATGTTTTCAGACCTCATACAATGCAAAAAACAAGATCAAATTCATTTTAAAACAACATAATACTAATGTTTACACTTAAGAAGAGATCAGAAATCAGTATTTGGTGCAATAACCCTTATTTTTAATCACAGCTTTCATGCGTCTTGGCATGCTCTCCACAAGTCTTTCACATTGTTCTTGGGTGACTTTATTCCACTCCTGGTGCAAGAACTGAAGTAGCTCAGCTTTGTGTTTGTTGGAATTCAACAGACGCTGGAATGGAATGGCTGTAATACATGTAGAGATGCTGATTTCAGAAAAAAAATGCACTGGTGTCTTATTTTTTTCCAGAGCTGTAAATAAATGTAGGCACAGGGCTTTCCTAATGTCACATGTCTCTGCTTCACTTTCAACCGCTGCAGCTCATAGTCTTGGATTGTCCGGTAAGTTTTGAGCCAAAATGGATAAACCCAAATAGCTAACCCTTTTCTCATGAGCTTCAGTAGCAGTAACCAGGAAACCATCAGACCTGGAATATACAAAACGCGTTTGCTACTGTTGCTACATGAATGAAGTAATGAAATCTCTTAAGGGAATACTCTAGATCAGTGGGCACCTTCTTTTTATGGTAATGGCTTATGAAGCTATATACCACCACCCAATGGTCTGAAACAACTGGCCTAGACCAAAGCGCCTGATATTTCTTTCCGTAATATTTCCCTAAAGTTTTAAAGAACAAAATAAAAGTTTAAAAATAGATTTGATTCTTACATTTCTGTTGCTTTCATTTGTAGATTGAAGAAAGTGAAAATGAGTGGTCTGTGCCGCACTGCTTCACTATCTACTCTGCTCAGAGGACCATCGTTGTGGCCGCCAGGTAAATCAGTAAAAATGTGTCTTAACCTACTGAAATACTATTCAATTTAATATGATAATTCAATAATACAATGTCGTAACTGATCGTCACTTTGTGTTTGCTTATAGCTCAAAAGTGGAAATGGGAAAATGGATTGAGGATCTCAACTTTGCGATCGACATGGCCAAGAAATCTCAGGAGAAGTCCAGTGTGTTCATTGACTCTCAGCTATGTGATCGCTCCAACCGTAAGTTCAACTCAATTAGTCCATTAGTGTAGAAGTGGTCAGAGATACGGTTATGACAACTATGATTAAGTAATGAGCTCAGATGAATTTTACATCGCTTCTGTAGTATTCTGTAGTATTGGATAGTGTTTTTTCCTGAGTTAAAGCAGGAGAAATTGGCAAGTGTAATAGTGACCTTCTCAAGGACAAAAATGGGTAATTGATTGGGTTAGTGCACGTTGGAAAAAGGTCAGCTCTTGTGGGGTGTTCATGGTCTGCATTGGTCAGTATCGAAAGTGGTCCAAGGAGGAGACTGTTGTGCACCAGGAGAAGGTGAAGCAAGTTAATCGGTTATTATGTTTTGTCTGATGTTATATGTTGCAGGAAATGTAGTTTTACGCATGTAACAAATCCCATGACAGATCCCCAGTGATGTGATGACTTCATACACGTAACAGTAAATGACAGTAAATCCCATTATGAGCCCTAATGCTTTAAGTCCCCCTCCTCTCCCCTCCTCCCCTTCTCCTGGTCCCTCTCAGGCTCGTCGGATGAGGTTTCTTTGGAGCAGGAGTCGGAGGATGACATGAACTCTTCGCGCACGTCTTTAGACAAGCAGACACACCACCGCGCCAACACCACCATGCACGTGTGCTGGCACCGCAACACCAGTGTGTCTATGTCTGACCACTGCCAGGCCGTGGAGGTACCCCTCCTCTGCCCCACAGCACAACACACAGCAGCATACCAGCCCCATTCACACCGACACAACTCAATCATCCTAACCACTGTGGATCTTTTCTTTAGCGTTTCTCCTTTTCTTTCTAACAATAGGAAGTCCTACATCAACAAATTATAATATTACAGTTCTGTCCTCCTTTGAGGACAGATCTTGGCCAGAGAAAAGAACTGGTTTGAGAGGGGAGTTAAAGAGGCTGTTTTTGTCAAGAAAGAGAATCCTTCCTTGTACAGAAATGGAGGTCTCAGACATCATTTATCTCTCATCTATAACTCTATCCTCAAACTTAAATCAAAACAAACAAAGAAAACAATAGGACAGCAGGTCAGGTCCAGAGGTGTGAAAACACCCATTACCCCTGAATGGTTCTGTTCACCAGACCCCACACTCCACCCCCTTTGCATATTTAATAGGCCTACCTAACTAACAGAAACTGAAAACAAGTAGATGTGATAGTCTCATTTTCATTGTAGTTAGCTCCTCCCTTCAGATAGATATAAGCAGTGTCCACCACCATCTGACCAAACTGAAGAAGCAACTTGGATGAGCTGCGGAACGTATTCCACCAAATAAACTTTTGTCCAGTTGACAAATTGAATTTGGATTCTACCTGGACGACTGAGGGATTCTACACACATTACAGAAGTACATGACACAAATAAATATATTTAATCATTTTTTAAATATGTCGATAAAATGTCAAATTAAAATACAACTCAAAATGCTCTGGGAGAAAAGTGATTTCATCTGACCATGTATTTAAATGAACTACGAGGGTCGTATGAAAAGTTCTAACTTAGCCTCTGTTCTAACTCTGAGCCTAACTATGAATAATGCAAACTCAATGAAACTTGGCATGCATTTATTTCAGCTCTTCTGATGACTAACTACCTAGTTTATTTTCAGTTGCTGTGTGTTTTGCTGCTGAGACAAGACAGTTGACGGTTGTGAAAATTTCTGAAAATGGACAAAGTCGAGTATCGTGCTGTTATCAAGTATCTGACTTTGAAAGGGTTAACTCCAACACAGATTCATGCTGATATGGTTGGAACATTAGGGGATAATGCTCCATCTTTTGCTACATTGAAACGGTGGGCTGCTGAATTCAAAAGGGGTAGAGAGAGCATTGAAGATGACCCGAGGTCTGGACGGCCATCAACAGCCACCACCACAGAAAACATTGACCGTGTGCACAAACTGGTGATGGATGATAGAAGATTGTCTGTTCGTTACATAGCTGAGACTGTTGGCATCTCTCTGGAGAGAGTTCATCATATTCCGAACTTGGAATGACAAAGGTTTCAGCAAGGTGGGTTCCACGCCTTCTGACTCCTGATCAGAAACGCACTCGGCTGGACATGTCAAGGGAGAATTTAGAGCTTTTTGAAGTGGGTCCAGATGATTTCATGGAGCGGTTTCTGACTATGGATGAATGCTGGGTCCACCACTTTGAGCCTGAGACAAAAAAACAATCAATGCAGTGGAAACACACTTCCTTATCACCTCCAAAAAAGGCCAAGGTGGTGTCGTCTGCTGGGAAGGTGATGGCCTCAGTTTTCTGGGATGCAAAGGGTGTTGTGTTCGTGGATTATTTAGAAAAGGGCCAAACTATCAATGGAGAGTATTATCCTAATCTTTTGAGGCAGTTAAGGGACGCTATCAAGAAAAAACATCCAGGAAAATTAACAAAAGGTGTCTTGTTCCATCAGGACAATGCTCCACCCCACAAGTCAGTGGTTGCATTGCAACAGTGCATGATTGTGGCTTTGAACTCATTCCCCACCCACCGTACTCTCCTCATCTAGCGCCATCGGACTTCCATCTATTCCCAAACTTGAAGAAGCAGTTAGCTGGGAAGCATTTTGACTGCAACGATGACGTCATATCCGCTGTAACTGACTTTTTTGACGACCAAGATGAAACCTTCTACAAAGCAGGGATCCAAGCGCTGCAGCACCACTGGCAGAAGTGTGTGGACCGCAAGGGGGACTATGTTGAAAAATGAATAGCTAAAAAATTAATTCCAGTTGAATTTCATAGTTAGGCTCAAAACATTTCATACGGCCCTCTAAGAAAAAAATGACTTTTCCACCATATTCTAATTAATTGATGTAGGACTATCAATTTCCCACTTCCTCCTTCATGGTTACTATTGGTTACTTCCTTTTTATTATTTATAGCTTTCTTTTCCTCTAGAATCATTAATAACATGCACGGGGACCTTTGTTTCACTAACAGTCTTACTCCACAGAAGGATTTCCTGGACTTTCTCTTCATCCTTTATCAGTCTTGTAATCTAACACACTAACACTCCACTCTCCTGTTTTGTTTCTATTCTTCGCTCTGTCAGTTTTCGTGTCTCCGGCCGCATCTCCTGAACTGCCCCCTCGGTATCTTCTGGGTCAGGGTCAAAGACCAAACACCATCACTCATGTTTGCTGGTACCGAAACCAGAATCTCTCTCTCACTGATTACCTGCACATGAACCAGGTACTAAATGGGATTAATCACTTCAGAGACACTATCTTCTCTCTGCTCTTTACATTGTGTGAAGGGCAAATTTAGTTTACTCTGCAACATATGAACCACTTGGAAAAAATAAATAAATATACTGCATTGCACACATTTTAATCACCCTGTTTGCCTCTGTAGGCTACATATTTTCTAAAATATTAAATGCCTTGTATCCAATAGTATTTTTTTACTTTTTAACATTTTATTTTACAGATTTTTTTCATCACCATAATAATAACAACCATATCTCCTGTAGGGAAACCACACATTTAATAAGTAATCACACAGAAGTCACATATACACCAGCTCTATGTATGTAACTTGTCTTTAGTGGCTAATGTGTTTTTTATTCCTCTTTTACTTCACACAGAACCAGCTCTCAGGATACCTGCTCAGAAAGTTTAAAAACAGTAATGGGTGGCAGAAACTCTGGGTTGTTTTTACCAACTTCTGCTTGTTCTTCTACAAAACCCACCAGGTTAGATAAAACACAATTTATCATGGGCTCTTCACAAACTGTTAAAAATGAATGCAAAACTTGTAAATAAAATGGCAAAACAATATGCAATCAAGAAGCCTAAAACATACTGTATACAAAGGTTTATAGGACACACATTTAAGAAAAGTTTGTAATGTCAAATCAAATCTATTTAAATCAGGGGTGTCAAACGCATTTTGGTCCGGGGGCCGTATCAACCTACTGTGATCCCAAAGGGGCCAGATCAGAAAACGCATGCTATATGTACCCCAAAAATAGCAATAAGTCCAAATATTTGTGCAGAGAAACACAAATCTTTTACAGAAGGCTTTTTTTTATTTGAAGAACTCTTTTCTTTTACAAAATATGTGGAGTTAATATGATTAACTTAGATTCAGGAGGTGGACCACACCTCAACCTCCTCGCCAGTGAACCACAGCTCATCTCGACCACGCCTTCAGTTACCCAGAAGCCCTATTTATACGGCCTGTCTTGACAACACCGTCCATGTCAGCTCTCTCGACCCCCTCTCTCCTAATCACCTGGGTGACCATTTTGGAGACGGAGCGCCCACCCTGAGTCTCCCCCCAGCCATCGCATCTGCCTACCATCAATCTTCAATAAATATCTTAATTGTATTATATCATATTAGGAACAACCTGAAACTTTAAGCAAATGCAATTTCAACACAAGCGTACAGGTTTCCCATTCACCTCCATGAACAAATAGGAATTAGTCCATTTTTTAAGATAAAAAAAAAAGAGGATTTGGAAAGAGGCAAGTCTTCATTTGTGCTGCTCTGGTGGGTGGGGCCACACACAGGTGCTGGAGACGCTGCTATGCTAAACTGCAGAAAAGCAGTGTCAAAAATTACCAATATTTTAATAGTCCCTGCTTAGACTGTTGCCCCCGCGACCCGGCCCTGGATAAGCGGAAGAAAATGAATGGATGGATTTTAATAGAAAAATAAAATACAATTACAATATTTTAATAGAAAATCGGCCGAGGGCCAGATTAAGTAGCAAGAACTTGTTTTAATACAGTCATCCCCAAATATATATATCTGTGTGGAGCAGTTTCACATCATTACAAGTTCATAATACCGCTGGGGATACACGATCCAGCTTTTTCTGTTCCGATATTGATGTCGATACTTTGGCTTTAATACCACCAAAAAACGCCAAAATGGGATGCTGACTGAACCAATATCTTGGAATCGATATCCAATCCATCAAAATGTTATGTCAGTGCATCCCTAAATACAAACAGATTATTTGACTTTTAGTTAAAATGTCTCTTAGTGTGGAGGACAGCTGCACTCAACATCTGCTTGTCAGTTTTGCATGATGTTTTCAGTGACTATGATTTAAAGTTTCCATGCAAAGTGACATGCTATGAACTATTTTAGGATGATTTTCCACTGGCCAGTCTCCCTCTGTTGGGATATACAGTGAGCACCCCTGATGAGACAGACAGCATCCACAAAGAGTACGTCTTCAAACTGCAGTTCAAGTCCCATGTGTACTTCTTCAGAGCCGAGAGCGAGTACACCTTTGAACGGTACGTTACTAAAGTCATAAATGAACAAAAATATACAAACAAATGTCAATTCTAGAAGCACGTGTATAGGCAGAAATGGACTCATTTGGTAATATTAAAAATTTACAGGCCATTCTGACTCAAAGCCTCTTCCAATGCCAAGGTTAATAAAAAATACAAACTTCTTAAAATCTTTTTTTTTTTTTAAACTTGTTGAGCTTAATGTTGGATGTTGAAATGACTAATTGGCAACAAAGCTATTTTCAGCATGATATGAACTAAAATCAAAAGCAGGTTCTTTTGGCTGTTTATTAAAATGGCAAAGAATCCCTGAACATTACTTATTATAAACGGTGAGCTACATCCTGAAAAAAAATAAAGGATTTGTTTATTACATTACTAACCTTTTTTTAAACCTTCTACAATGACCTCATTTAATGGCCTACTATTCCTCAGCACAATACGTCATGTAGAAAATGGTTTTATGTCTTGCGGTGTGTCAGAGCATGTTGTCACTTGTTACAGATGGATGGAGGTGATCAAGAGTGCAGCCAGTACAACGGGCCGGATGACTTTGCTCATCCCCAAAGGAGGAGGAGGAGGAGGTCCCCTGGAAATTAATGGGAACGGAATTTAAACAGTTTTACTCTGAGGGCTGGGCCTTCAGCAGAAACCTTTCACTTTTAACAAGAATCAAAGCATTTCAACTGAAGACTAATTCATATTTTCAGTTTAAACAGTTACTGTTTCTAATTATGTGTGCATTGTTTTGTTTTTTTCATTAATGTATAACACTTGTTGTGATGGATCACATGGGAGATGCTATATTGTCAAATGCTGCCCAACCAGGCCATTACAGACTGATAAACACAGCAGATTAGTATTTTATGGGACCAATTTGAACACAAAGGTTTTTTTTGTTTGTTTAATTTTTGGGTTTTTGTTTGTTTGTTTGTTTGACTGAAACTGTGGCTATGATCTGAACAAAGATGACCTATTGCATGTGCTAATGGAGAGTTGAAGAAACTTTGCATTGTAATTCAAGGTACACGCTACTGTGCAAAAGTTTTTTGCCGTTTCAGTGTATACCATAACAAAATTGTGCTGAAAAAGTTTAAAATAGTAGCACCAAAGGAACACGGTATGGATCGAACAAAAGGAAATCTGAAAATGGACCCAGCTGCATAATAAAGACCATAAAACATGGTTATATTTGGCAATAGTAAAAATATAGTGCACAGACCTAAAGAAAATCTGTTCTCATGGTGCCACAAATCTCACAATTATAATACAACATATATAATAAAAGGTATTTCAAAACATTGATTTGATTCTATATGTTATTATTGGCCACTAAAACCTTTGCACAGTATTGAATCTTGACTGAAAGGGACAAAAGGGTTAACTGAACGTGTAATATAAAAGTTGCTGCATTTTGACAGATATATTGGATGTTTTAAGGACTGACAAGAGCGTCCAGGTTTCGGACATTACTAAAAGCTTAGAATACAAACGGTTTATCTTAGCAGTATTTATTTCAAAGGCCAGTGGAAGCTAAAGGGTCTGTTTACCTCTTATTAGAGAAGGGAGCTTGTCTTGCTTTATAGTTTTCCTATAAAAACCTATTTGGTGCTACACATTTCAATATCAGTCAGTGTAATCCTTTTTACTTTGCACTGTGTGGTTAACAAAAACGTCAAGCAAGCGTTACTTTAAATGTCTTTTCCATGAAGAACATATTTTTGAAGTGATTTTTTTTTTTCCTGCCACTGTTTTAGAAGCGTTTTGAGAGATTTGAGCTAACATCAGTGGCATAGCTACAGTATGTCCATCTGTGGCACTTTTGTTTATTTTATGAAGATGAAACTGGAATCATTGTATGTATTTGTGTGGAGAAGCCAAAAATGGTAGACTGTATGCCTTTAAAACCGTCTGGAGGTAAATGAGGAGGTGATGATAGGGGTGAATTCTTGTGTTAGACTGTTGCACAGCTAACACTATGTATTTATTGGATGGCATATCATCAAGTATGTGTAGTCCCCATGTTATTTCAATGGAAATCTAACGAATTAAACAGATCATTTGGAATATCAATTATGTGCACGTTTTTCTTTTATATTTTGCTGAAAATGTGTCTAGATCCCCTTAAATAAGTCAACATATTATGCAAAAATTAGGAATGTTTATCCTCCTGAGACCCGGCCCATTAGTGGACATTGACTTAACCAGACTATCTTTTAAGTGTTTTGAGAAAGACTAGTTTGTGGCTGTACTATGATTAAAATATAAATAAGAAATTCAAAGGAAGTTTAAGAACTTTTTGAGGCAACTATAGAAGCTTGTCAGAGATGTTGGTCATCAAAAAAAGACATGTTACGACATGAATAAAAATGAAATTAACAAAATGTAAATAAATGTAAATGCTAAGGTGTTCATTTACCTCCAAATATAACATCACAAAAAAAATAATAATAATAATTGAAATGCTTTTTTTCTCTGGGTCCCAGGAGGTTATTGTTTAGAATTGTTTATTTTGTCCACTCATAGCAAATCATGGCATTGTAAAACCCAACATAATTTATAATTTTAAACAAGATTTTTTTAAATTTATTTCTCAATACCACCATCTTGTTAAACAGACTAGGTAGGTAGTTTTTTTTACAATTTGAATATGAAATTTAAATAAGAGCCCACTGCAAAATTATCAGTTTTTCTGATTTTGCTACTTATAGGTATGTGTTTGGGCAAAAGGAACATTTTTGTTTGAGTCTATAAACTACTGACAACATTTCCCCCAAATTCCAAATAAAAATATTATCGTTTAGAGCATTTATTTGCAGAAAATGACAAATGATCAAAATAACAAAAAAGATACATGTTTTCAGACCTCAAACAATGCAAAGAAACGAGATCAAATTCATTTTATAACAACATAATACTAATGTTTACACTTAAGAAGAGTTCAGAAATCAATATTTGGTGCAATAACCCTTATTTTTAATCACAGCTTTCATGTGTCTTGGCATGCTCTCCACAAGTCTTTCACATTGTTCTTGGGTGACTTTATTCCACTCCTGGTGCAAGAACTGAAGTGGCTCAGCTTTGTGTTTGTGTTGGAATTCAACAGATGCTGGAATGGAATGGCTGTAATACATGTAGAGATGCTGATTTCAGAAAAAAATGCAGTGGTCTCTTATTTTCTTCCAGAGCTGTATGTCCAGACAGTTACTATTACAATTACTCTACTCGTACCTCTACTTGAGTAATATTCTGAAGTAACTGTAGTCTTAGTTGAACTTAGTTTTGTCAACTTTGCATCTCTAATGAAATGAACAGTTTGTTTTGTTTGTTGACCACTTTTGCTGCTGATAAACAACTAACACAGATGTCATTTGAGGTCAAGCTGTTCCATTTGCATTTCCGAAGCCGTGATTGCAGGACACAACACAACTGTTTGTATTCCTGCTGTATTATGCAAATTACACTCGCCAAATATTTCAGTACGCAGTGTTTGGTTCTTTGTCTGCAAACGCGGCTGCAGATCTGACGACTCATCATTCGTACACCTCAGGGCATTCCTCAGACAGGCCCTAACAGACTAAACAGAGGGTGTGGTGGCTTCCCCCGAAATGCCAATGTTAAGTTTTTTTTGTTTTTTTTTCTGACAAAGTGTTTTCTGGAGCAGGGAGTGGAGAAGGTGTGGAGCTGTCGTGATACTTGTGCTGTTATAGACTCACATATCAACTGTGTCAACAACAATTACGCAACAGACGGGTCGCACAGTGCAGCTCTGCCCTAGAAACCAGCACGGGACATCTGGTTTCAAGTAATAAAACTGCATAATACTGATATTTATCCCATTCAAAGTGAAAATTGTACATAATTAAAAGTAGAATTTCAACTGCAGCTCCACTCAAGTCCAAAGTAATAGGTTTGGTCATTGTATCTCTACCACTGCTGCTGCTACTACTGCTATAGGTCAGTTACTACCACACACGTGATGAGAAACATGGACTCACTTAATGGAACTGTGACTGTGTATTATTGTAATAAAGAGAAAGCAATTAGTTATAGTGATGAAAGAGTTTTAATTACAAACTCAAAGTGATTAGGCCTTTTTTTGTACTTGTTGCACTTTCCACGGTACTGCTGTTCACTTGTGTAATAATTACTTTCAGTGAGTACTTATTTATTTTAAAAGGCTGTGGTCCATTGCAGCACAACTGAATCTATTTGACTTCTCCTAAAGATTCCACTGCGTAGCCTACAGCCTCCCCTTTTGCTACTTACCAAACTTTGCCTGTACCTATGATTTTACCCTCTCTCAGAAAAAATAACCTGAACATATATTCATTTTATATTTAGTTTATAACACTGGTCTACAAGCGAAATGCTTCCGGAACAAAAGTAGTGAAATTTTTCTTGGTTTAGGTCACTAATAAAGAAAAAGTAAGTCAGAAGTGCTAATTGGCCACTTTAATCTCAGAAGCAGATTGAGTCCAAAAATGTGTAGACCAGTGTAATGTACTTCACTTTAAGTTCTAGTTTTGTTTTTTTTTTACTTCTAAATACACTATGCACTCCACGTGATCTGCTACTTATAAAACATGTCACTGAAGGATTACCTTTGCCTGATTACAAACAGATTGGATTAATATCATAAGAGGAACATTCACTGTCTGACCTTCCTCATTCCCATAGGCTACAGTACAATGTGACAATGTGTACTAGTTGCAGGCTATAACAACTTTTTATATAGCATTAAAATGTAAAAAAGAAAAAAAAAAAGTTTGTTTACATCTGAACCTGATTAAACCACTCTGTCTCACTGTCAGAAGTTAAATTAGACTTAAACCTGGATTTATTTAGGTGTGTTTGTTGACTTATTAATTACTTTAAAAAGAATTTGGCTCTCAGGGCTAGTACTACGTGTTCTAAATCGTCAAATAGACCCGTATTATCTAAAATCATCCAAGCAGACACACCTTATTGAATGTGGTTGGTTATTAATCTGTCTGGACTGAATGCGAGAGTTGGATTGTTGTGCGCAGCCCTGTGTGCCGTGCGTAAAGGTGGAGGCGGGTCCACAGGCTTATCTCCGCCTTTGGACTTTTGCAGACAGTAGTTGGACTCCACAATAAGTGCCCTTAGAAGGAAAACCTTGTCAAATCTGGCTACGTTTTGATGCCGAGCGTTGCGTGCCATCTGTGTGCGCTTTGGGAATAACGACCACATAAGAGCCATGGATTTGCCCTAGAAATTAATTGAAATCAAATCAAATAGATGCTTTAAAGTCAGTCTTAAACGTGTACTGGCAAAATATTAGTGCCGTGGCATGATAAGCATCCAAAAGAGAGCCTGAAACGCGTACCGCAGCCGAGCGCAAGTGTCCGCGGCTCGAGACAGCGGAGGCGGCCGGGAGACGAAGGACAGCGCGGCGGTATGGAGATGTTGCGACGCTCCTCTGTGTTTGCAGCCGAAGTGTTTGACCGTTCCCCCACGGATAAAGAGCTCGTATCCCAAGCCAAAGCGCTGTGCCGGGACTACATCCACTCCAGACTGAACCGGGCCGGGATTGGCTGGTCCAAACCCGAGCAGGGACTGGTGGCGTCAGGTGGTTCACTTGGGGAGATCTCCTCGGTGCTGATCTGGTTGGGTGAGTCTAATACATAATTATGAACATGCTCACACATTTCTTATTTCTTTAGGGCCATAATGATGATGGAAATTGATTAGGTCACACATAAGAAGGTTAAAAGTGGACTTATAACCAACTTGCAAGTTTCAGGTGTGAAAACTGTGTAAATTAAAACCTATGATTCACTCTGCTGGAAATATTTCAGAAGAATCTCAAAGACTAAGCACTCTTGACCCATTTTTGAGTCCTGGCAAACCCCACAAAAGTTGATAAGATTCAACTGAAGTCAAACAATGAACTTGTGCAATGTCAACATACTTTTATAGTTTTAAGACTTCATTTTTAAGATCTGTTTTGTATTATTTGCTGTGGTTAACACTTCACTTCACTTCACTTGAAGTGAAAAAACAAGACTATTCAGATGTGTCTTTCATTAAGTTGTTAAAAAAAATACTACCCATTTAACGTCATTATTTCATAAAATACTGTTCATGGTAATTTAAAATGTAAATATTATCTCCACATAACCACACTTATTCCATGCTCATTATTTAGATTATGGGAGGATTCCCATAGATTTTGGGTCAGGTTTTGTAACTATGATGTCATAGCCTGTCTGCCCTCAATCTATTTTTAACACATGGTGGTCTTTGGCTGCTACAAGCCGTAAATATCAGACCCAAGCCATTTTATTATTCAAAATAAGAATAATGGTATAAGTAATTATGACACTTAAAGGTAAAATGCACTATTGCCAATATAGCGGCTATTATGTAATTACAAAAGCATAATCTATTGTATATAATGAAAAGGTGAAGGGTAAGATTAATGGTGCATAGTAATAACCTAACACCTATGTTTCCCACTCGCAGAGGTGGCAAACAACTGGCTGCAGAAAAACTGGGAGTGTCCGGAGTTAGAAAGTATTATAACTTGTTCTTGATTTGAATTGTCAGGATCTACTGATTGAACCTTAATTATTGAGATTATAGATGAAGCTTCATTAAATGACTCAGACAAATAATTCAAATCCAAAAGTGTGTAAGAATGTTAAAATGTCTCTTTATTCTTAATTTGTGATTCCCCCAGACTTGATGCATAGGCTGTAACAGTGACATACCACTACCATTGTATCGGTTTGTAAAGACATTATTCAAAAATATCTTATTATAAGACTACAGCTAAAAACACTGCAGTGAGTGACAGAAAGGGAAACATACCAAGGTAATAATCAGAATAGAAGAGAAAACAGATTTTTTACTGGAACTGCCTGAAATCTCAAGGAGTTTTACAAGGAAGTATGTTTTCTTGGTATGTTATGGTGTTAGGCCAACAAGTCAGGTGCCTATTGTACATGCACATGTATGTTCAGCACAGTTGTAGCTGTAGCAATAGTGACAGTAATACAGAATTTATCATATTGTGTTCATGATCAAAGGAGAAGTTCAATTTGTCAACTGGACAAAGTTTGTTTGGTTGAAAACGTTTCGCCGCTCATCTGAGAGGCTTCATCAGCCCTGAGCTGACGAAGCCTCTCGGATGAGCGGCGAAACGTTTTCAACCAAACAAACTTTGTCCAGTTGACAAATTGAACTTCTCCTTTGATCATGGATTCTACCTGGACGACTGAGGGACTTTTCACGCATATTGTGTTCAGTTATTTTATTCATTTAATATTATAGGTAATTTGAGAGTACCAACATCCCCTAATTAATATTTTATAACTACTACTTTAACCAGTTTTTCTTGTTTTTTAAGTGATTCACTTTCACTACACAGTTTTTGATAATAAGTTCAGCTACGATCTGGTGAGCTTCCTTTTTACCTCTTGTCTTTCCTTTTATGGTCAGGTGACGAGCTGGAGTACCTCCGTCCAAATGTTTACCGAAACGTGGCTCGACAGCTCAACATCACGGTGGCCTCCGAGAACGTGGTTTCAGATGCCTTCTTGGCTGTAGCTGCAGATATTTTCTCGACAGGTAAAGATATGCAGGACTAAACCTGGTCTAAACAAAGGTGAACCGGATCTCACCAAGTGCTTGGCTCTACCAAGAAATAAAATGCATTATTCATTAAGGGAACAAAAGGAGTGCATTAGAACTAAATCTAAATCTAGAACTAAACCAAGACTAAAGAAGTGGTCTAAACCAAGATGCTCCAAATGTGAACCAGCCCTAACTAGAGATTTTGGAAATTATTTCTTACATGGCATATTACTATTATTATTATATTATGTCCTTTTACTTCATAAAAGGAACCTCTTACCTACAATGGTCTAGAACCATGTTCCCCTTTCCTATTGTTTGTGAAGTTTTAAACCAGGACTGTTAAACTTCTATAAACAGTTTTAATGCACTTCGTGTCAGAGATAGGGGTGGACTTATCTTTCAGGAAAAGAGCAGTCAGGAAACACCCATATTAGGTTAAAGTTGTACCCAGAAGACGGACTGTAGCAGACAGGGATGGTTACACCCTGGACTTAAGTTGTAAATCTCAGCTGTCCCCTACAACGTGGAATCATCATACCACACATAACTAGGAAAAAGTTATATCATTGCAAGAGAGTTCAGTACTGGGCCAATGACACACTTGGATCAGATCAGATGTTTATAGAAGAAAACCATTACCCTATCCTGCGTTTACCATTGCAGGATAGGGCTTGTGCCTTAGCAGAGGTCTAACATTCAAATGTAGACAAACTAAATCAGAAATAAATTCAATGCTGTCGATTAGTTAAAGGAACTAACTGTAATAGTGCGTGAAAAGTCCCTCAGTCGTCCAGGTAGAATCCATGATCAAAGGAGAAGTTCAATTTGTCAACTGGACAAAGTTTGTTTGGTTGAAAACGTTTCGCCGCTCATCCGAGAGGCTTCGTCAGCTCTGGTTATTGTACTGGTTAGACCCTGCTTATATCTAGCTGCCGGGAGGCGCGTCCTACAATGACAAAAGCTCTGAAAACGATCCCCCTAATCTGTCTCTTTGTTTTTCAAATTACTCTGACGGCTGTTTCGACCCCCTATTCAACGTCTAACGACCCTCTCCACCCCTCTGCCCTGGCTCTGTTTGACTGGTCTAAGAATCGCATTATAAATGGGAGACAAGTTATGTCAAGGATGTACCAACACAGACGGGCGTGCCAGGGTGGACCGGCTTCTGCGGTACATCTTCACCTAGAAGCCACGGGCCATTCTTTTGAGGACAGTGAGGTTCAGATCTTAGCCAGGGAAAAGAACTGGTTTGAGAGGGGAGTTAAAGAGGCTATTTTTGTCAAAAAAGAGAATCCGTCATTAAACAGAAATGGGGGAGTGAGACATAACTTGTCTCCCATTTATAATGCGATTCTTAGACCAGTCAAACAGAGCCAGGGCAGAGGGGTGGAGAGGGTCGTTAGACGTTGAATAGGGGGTCGAAACAGCCGTCAGAGTAATTTGAAAAACAAAGAGACAGATTAGGGGGATCGTTTTCAGAGCTTTTGTCATTGTAGGACGCGCCTCCCGGCAGCTAGATATAAGCAGGGTCTAACCAGTACAATAACCAGAGCTGACGAAGCCTCTCGGATGAGCGGCGAAACGTTTTCAACCAAACAAACTTTGTCCAGTTGACAAATTGAACTTCTCCTTTGATCATAACTGTAATAGTATTACATCTTGATAACATTTCATTCACCTTTTCCATAGAAAATTGATTGTCACTGCTATTTAGAGCTTAATGATCACTAATGTTGTTTAGCTAACTACATGTACATAGATCTGTGTGGTTACTAAATTGCTGTGTCAGAGTGGGCAGTGTGGTAATAATGGCTATACTTGCAAAAAAGGAAGTCCAGGGCAGAAAGAGATTAGATTACGGTACATCCCCAAAGTACTGGAATTGCTTTGTCATATTGTAAATACTTCTCTTGTGTTGTACAAAACAAAAGGCAAAACATTAACACTGAAAATGTGTCCTCTTTTGCAGAGAAAATGAAATTATGTAGTGCAAGGTTCTAAACCTTCTCCAACTTGCTAGTATTACATTCAAATATAATGCAATACTAGTCAAGAAAATAACATTTTATATCAAAAGCAGATGTTTGTTTACAAGACTACAAGATACATCTGGATTACTCAATGATGAAACATCAATTCATAAGTGAGTCTGAACAAAGGAGAAGAAAGAAACTCAGCTAAAGAATGTGCAAATAAATGTGCAAGAAAGAAAGCAAGCAACAAATAGTTTAAAATAGAAACTCATTTATAACTCTATGTCACTGATGGACTTAAGAAGCTCAAACAAATATGTAGCATGTGTGCGTGTGTGCATAGTTTTACTCCAACTCTTGGTTATGAGAAAAACACACACCAAGTTGTCTAATAAGTCTAATATAAAAATGTCTCTCAAACCTATTTATGTGTGTGTGTGTCCCTCCAGGAGTGACTTGGGGGAAGGTTGTCTCTCTGTACGCTGTGGCCGGAGGATTAGCTGTGGACTGTGTGAAACATGGACACCCAGCAATGGTCCACACTATAGTGGATTGTATGGGGGAGTTTGTCCGCAAGAGTTTGGCCTCATGGTTAAAGAGAAGAGGAGGCTGGGTAAGAAACTTAACTGTTTTTACAAGTAGGTCATACACCATTTAGAAACTGATGCTTAATGAGTATATTTCTTTATAAGCCACTTATAAACAACACAGAAATAGATACTTTATTCATAATCAACACTGAGCGTATTCCAACATTTTGCTACATCGCAAATGATTACAAAGGCTATTATGATTGGAAATCGCTTTGAATTTTTTCTTAACTAGCTGTGTGCTTAAGTAAATTAACAATAACAAAACATGCCATAAACAGACTGTAACAGGGACATAAAAGAACAAAACAGCCCAAGTAATTCAAGAAAAAAGTAACCTGTAGTTTAGAGGTTATACAGCCAAATACAATATAGGTTGACATAAACTAATAGCCTATTGGACAAAAGGGACTTCCAGATACACATCTTCATAGCATCTGATTTTGTACAAAAGTGTGAAAAAGCAACAGGAGTCCAGACATGTGCTGAGTGAACAACTGTGTAGTGGTGTATTCAGAAAGAGTGCGCATAAGTCATGTCTGTTTGAGATGAACTGGAGTGTGACAAAGGGGGGCCAAAGCAGTGTATAATTGACCTCATAAGCACAAATAGTAGGATTGTTTATCGCTGTCTCACAGCCATAACTCTGCACCAGCATTTTGCTCCGTCATTCTACCCTAGAGGAAACATAAATTATAACTGTAGGCCTGCGGACTATGAGAGTGAAGTGATTAGTGTCAAAGATGACATTAAACTGTGTGCTCTGTGCTATTTTATGAACACTGAAAGCTTCTAGGTCTTAAAGTGACAATACTCTTTTCTTTTTATATTTAGGGAACGTTGTGAAACAATCATTTGGTTTTAGTGGCCTCTCCAAAACCAACTAATCATAGTCAAGATGGGTGTCTTGAACAGCACTGGCATTGAATATAGCCATAACATGACATCAATGAGCATAACAAATCCTATTGATTAGTACAGTGGTACCTCACCTTACGAAAGACCCTACAAACGAAAAATCCAAGTTACGAAACGCCTTCACGTTAAATTTTGGTCTCTAGATACGAAAGAAAATTCAAGTTACGAAACGCGAAATCTCAAAAATTCAATTAATGCGCGCTCAGATGCGCGCTCAGATGCACGCCCCGAAACGTAAATACACTTTGTCAACACACACGGGGTCCGTGAGGTAGGACAACTTTGTATTTTGCAATTGTTTAGGGCATGTTTTAGGGCTGTAAATGTCTCACCACACACATTCTACGCTTTTCTCAGACTGGAGTTGGGCTTTTCTTGCATTTCTCTCTCGTTTGAGCACTCGAACTTTCACAGATTTTCAACGGAATGTGTTGATAGTGAAGCGTGGGGGGAGACACGGCTCAATATAGCGCCAAACGCGCGAGGGGAGCGGAGACACAGGATTACTATCGCAACAACACATCATCAGTAGGCTAAAACTAACCGCTCACGTTCCCTATTAGTGAGTGAACAATCCAACGCTTGGTGAAATCTGCTTCACAATGATAGGAAGAGCCGACATCGAAGAATCAAAAAGTGACGTTGTTATGAATGCTTGGCCGCCACAAGCCATTATCCCTGGAGAGGTGAGCGACACAGTGCGAGGCCACGCGTACACCGGGGCTGCTCGGGGCCGCATAGACCTGGTTTAGACCTGGTCTAGACCTGGTTTAGTTCTGGTCTAGACCTGGTTTAGTTCTGGTCTAGACCTGGTTTATTCCACTTTTAGTCCTGGTCTAGTCTCTTAGCCAATCAAGACGCAGAACACAATGTTACACTATAAAAAAAATATTACACTATAAAAAAAAAAAAAAAACTTGGAACGAAAAGAACAGAGCCTCAGAACGAATCAGGCCTTTTCCATTGAAATAGCTACTCAACTTACGAAAAATTCACATTACGAAACCACTTCTGGAACGAATTAATTTCGTAAGGTGAGGTACCACTGTATAACTATTGTCTGTGTGTTGTCATATTTCCAGGTGGATGTTACAAAGTGTGTGGTGAATACAGACCCCAGTTTCCGCTCTCATTGGCTTGTGGCTGCTGCTTTTACATGCGGGCACTACCTGAAGGCCATAGTGTTGTACCTGCTCCGAGACAAGTGAAAAACGCTGTTATATTCATCTGAAAGGACAGACCAGTGCACTACGCTCACAGCTTTGGAATATGTTTACACTTCACTGCACTGAGCCTTTATCCATGGACCACGGTTTCTTCACACACTATATCTTATTTGTTTTAGTTTGGCCTTAAAGTATGTGGCACACAGTGAAATTTAATGTGTATGCTTTATATGTTGATTTACGTATGATTTACTGAATGTTAAAACTACACAACTTCACACCTGTACTAATAGATTGTACTGCCTCTTGTGGTAGAGACTAGGAATGATTTTAATAAAACAAGAAGTATCCAATAAAAGTAAAAGTACTAAAAGTATTAAAAAAAGATTATGAAGTACTTTTAACATGACCTTCAATAACTTAACATGAATTATAGGCAACTGTACTCACTAAGTGTCCAGATTTCTCACTGCTGTCAAAAAAGTGTACAGTGCAATAGAGATAAAATTCAGTTAGATGAATGTCATACTGTTAAGTAGAGTGAAGAATCCCTCAGTCGTCCAGGAAGAATCCATGGCAAAAGGAGAAATTCAATTTGACTTTCGCAGCTCATCCAAGCTACTTCTTCAGAACTAAAGAAGTAGCTTGGATGAGCTGCGAAACATCTTTGACCAAATAAACTTGACAAAATGAATTTCTCCTTTTGCCATACTGTTAAGTATAACATCCATCTAACTGAATAGCTCCTAACAGATTTTAACTCACATACACTGAGTTGTATTAGAAGACTGTATGCATTTTTGAGATTTTACAAACTCAAACAGGCTCAAAATGCATTGTTCTGTTATAATGATAAGATTTGTGTAAATTGTGTGTAAATTTGCATTCGGTTAAGAGACCCTGGCAGTTGCTTATCTATCACTGTTATAATTTGTGCGTCTTTTAAAGCTCTGTTGTAATAGCTGTGATGCAAATGGAGACATTGTCTTCTCTGTGAGCACTTTGATGACATTTCATATATGTAGACTTTATTCTATGAATAATTTCACTTTTTATGACCTAAAGCACTAGGATTCCTAGTAAAATGAGCAAATGTCTGTCATTTTGTACACAAATAATGTAAAATTTAAATAAATGTTTACAACTGTATTTACTCAAGTGTGGATCAATTCAGCTTCATGAACCAGTATTCTTAAATCAATAGTCATGTAATACCACAAATTTCATAACTTTTTTGAGTAAAGTCTATCTAGTTTATTGGCTATTTTGTTTTCTATAGTGGCCATAGACATAGATTGATGATAGTGGCAGACAACCTCAGTGACTTCTTCTTGAAGTGCTACGTCACCGTTCAGGAGTCCTCTTCTGCCCGGGCTCTGATTGGCTGAGTTTTGGAGACGTCCCGCCTCCTTCTGAATTCCGCAGCAGAACTGGCTCCTGATTGGCCGTGCTGACCCAGTGCAGAGAACAACAAACAAGACAGACTCAAGACCGTCGGGATGGATGCAGGTAACCGCGATCTCTCTCTACTTTTCTGCAATATTTCAAAGTATTTCAACAGCTAAGTACTTACATCAAAGCAGTGCGATCACCCGATTAAATAGCACCTTCTCTGTTATCTAAAAATGACAAAACCACCATTGATGCTTTGTAGCCTCGGAGACATTAGCGGCTAAAGTGATGACTAAAGCTAACTGTGCTAACCAACGTTTAGCCTGCTGTTTATGCGAAATCTGAAGGGAAACACGCCATGACAGCTGTTTTACAATTGTGTAACTTCCTGAGCTTTTTTCGAATGCCATTTCTGATTATCCCCCGGGGTTGTTGGACTGTCTAGCCCCCACTTTACTGACACGTCTCCGTCTTTGGCTCATCTGTTGTGCTAACTTAGCGTTACGCCCAAAGGAAATTATTACTGCTGATGCACGATTTACTGCATTATTTATTATTTAATTACACGATATTACAGTGTAGTTACTAAGGCCAGTAGCCGAACAACAACACATAGCTCTGTACTTTAATCTAGTTGTAAAGTAACCAAAAATCACGTCTTAAAGCTATGGGGCACGTAGCTTAACTTTTGTTTTCATCAGTGATTTGTCACCACGGTGCAGTGTCACGTTTGCATTGCATCAGAAGCTGTTTGGTCATTGGTCATTTATCTTTCATAATACATCTAATAACGCTGTGTGCCATCTGTGTAAACTTCAAAGTCCAATTTGGCATTTATGTAATTTCGGAACCGATTTCGATATCGATCTACTTTAGTACTGAAAATAGTATTTATTTCCTTTAAACCAGGGGTGTCAAACTCATTTTGATCCAGGGGTCGTATCCAACCTACTTTGATCCCAAAGGGGCCGGATCAGAAAACTCATGGCAAATATACCCCCAAAAATAGCAATAGCAAATATTTGTGCAGAGAAATGCAAATCTATTACAGAAGTCTTTTTTTATTTAATGAACTCTTTCTTTTACAAAATATTATATTACGAACAACCTGAAACTTTAAGAAAAATGCAATTTCAACACAAACATACAGGTTTCCCATTCACCTCTGTGAACAAATAGGAGTTAGTAAATTTTTCTTGGAAAATCCTGCACTCGGCATCCACTTTTCTCATTTTTGAGAACAGTCAAAAGGATGGTCCTTTAAGAGCGTTTGGAAAGAGGCAAGTCTTTCTTCATTTGTGCTGCTATGGTGGGAGGGGCCATGCACAGAGACGCTGGACACCCTGCTATGCTAAACAGTGCAGAAAAGAGGCGCAGAAAATTACCAATATTTTAATAGAAAATTAAAATATAATTAAAATATTTTAATAAAAAATCAGCTAAGGGCCAGATTCTTGGAGTCTTGGAGTTGTTGGACATATTCAGAGTCATGGAGGACCGGATCCAGCACCCAGGTCACACGTTTGACACCCCTGCTTTAAACAAAGAAACAAAAAAAGAAATAAAGTAAGATAAAAACTGATCCAAATGTGGTATATAGCTGCTATTTATCCCTTAATTAACTACAGAACAACTTTGTGTAAAGAAAAAAATCAAACATTTTTCTTTCGGCCAGTAAATAATCAATGTATATGTCCAACCGGGATATCGACTGACCCAATATTTGGAAACCGATATCCAAAACCAGTATTGGATCATTGCATCCCTACTAACAAACTATCTCCAAATGGATTGGTAAATTGTTATGGTAATTATAATGTTATTTGTTTTGTTTTTTATAGCTACTTTGACATACGACACATTGCGTTTTGGAGAGATTGAAGATTTCCCTGAGACCTCTGACCCAGTGTGGATCTTGGGAAAAGAGTACAATGCCCTCACAGGTATAAATCAACTACTGTGAACAACTAATGATTATAATGCAGTGTCTACATTTGTGTTGTTTATCTTTTAACATCTGTTCTGTATGTAGAGAAAGAAGATATTTTGTCAGACGTCACTTCAAGGCTGTGGTTCACATATAGAAGGAACTTCCCCCCAATTGGTAAATCATATCAAAATGACACTATAGATTATTAAACTGTATTTTTTTCCCAAATTGCTGATGGCGTATATTGGTAATGTTGCAGGAGGGACAGGACCCACGTCAGACACAGGATGGGGGTGTATGTTACGGTGCGGCCAGATGATCTTGGGGCAGGCTCTGGTGTGTAGACATCTAGGCAGAGGTAAGGACAGCAAAGGAAGCCAACTACCTGGGGATGTAACAATATTCCAATGGAACAGTCAGCTAATATAGAAGACCTTATAAAGCTAATCAGACTGATTAATTTACATTGTGATATTGTGGGAGGGCTCACACTGTTGTAGAAATGCTACTTATTCTTCAAGGTAGTGCAGTTATTATTGTAATATTTCAAAAGATTTATACCAATTAAATCAATACACAAAATAAACACCTGCGGCCAGTGCTGAAATTCTCACACTATTGTTGTATAATAATTTTTATGGTTATAAATAGTCTTATAAACAGCTGTTATCACTGCATGGCACTTTTCAGTGTGTTGACGTGCCCAACAGTAAACAAGGCAGATGAGATAAGGGTCTTTTTGTTCCCAGATTGGAGATGGGCCAAAGGCTGTAAACAAAAAGAAGAGTACATCAGTATACTCAATGCCTTCATTGACAAGAAGGACAGCTATTACTCCATCCATCAGATTGGTAAGATTTTTAGTTTAACAGGTTAGTATATGTCACCAAACGCGTACTGATTCACAAGAATTTCTGAGTCATATGGTAGCTCTATTATTTCAGTATGTAATAATGTAAGATATAACTGTTAACAAGATTCTTGGATTTAGAGAAATTGTCAGCCACTGTAGCTCTATCACACAAATAGTCAAAATTCCAAAGATTAAAGTAGTTATTAAAATATGCTAGTAAAAATATACAATTTTACGTTAACAGCATAATCTATAGACTATAAACAGAGGACATGTTTTGTTCGCAGCTCAAATGGGGGTTGGAGAGGGAAAACCTATTGGACAATGGTATGGACCAAACACAGTCGCCCAAGTCCTAAAGTAAGGATTGTTTTGTTGTTCCTGGCTTTTCTTTGTGTCTTTTGTCTACATTTATTTTTGTCCCATATTACTTGATTGTCATAATCAAATACCATTCAGGGAACAATATGTAGTATAGTTAAGTGATACATACAATAATATGTTTAAAAATATTTTTCCTAACCTCAAGTCAATAGCACTGACCAAACTGTGTCTATAGGACAATATAATGAAATTGTAAAATCTACTCAAATCGAACGCTAAAAAACAATATTGACAGTTTGGGGTTGAATTTAGGTTAATCTTTTACTGGCCTTGCCCTATTAGTATCAGTTCACTGATCATAACACATTTTTTTCATGTGACAAGAATAAAATTATAAAAACAAGTCGTATTGCTGTGATATTATATTTACTTTAATGGTAAAAGATGTCTGCTCCTCTTTGGACAGCAACTGTGAGCAAATACAGTATGTCAATGACTGCACCTCTGCTTCTAGTTCCATTTGATCGCATTATTTGTTTCTCATGTAATAGACAAAAATAAACAACTCTTATTGTTCTACCCACCGTGTAGTATGTATTTCCACATTTAAAATAAAATGTCCTTAAATATGCCCTGATGTTCTCTGATTTCTTTACAGGAAGCTGACCGTGTTTGATGCGTGGAGCCGGTTAGTCGTACATGTGGCAATGGACAACACAGTGGTCATCGAGGAGATCAGTGAGTTCACGTGTTGCAGTGATTTATTACACCAGCTTCTTCACAGATGTGCTTACAAGTCAGTACTTGGCTTTGCACTATGGTAGTTACTGCATTGCCAATGTCTTTCTGGCTGTCTTAAAGGGAAACATAAACCAAACGAATGATTTATTTTGCCATATCCTTCAACCGCACATTCCCTTTTTCAGTGTGCTCTAGCTCTTCTGATACTGCAGTTTCTCTTTGTCCATAAATAGTTCCAATTTGAAACCATTTGTGCTGCATTGCTATTTTTATAATGACAATACATTGTGTTATTGCATAATGCATTTGTTAATACTGTATGTATTTCTTGTTTACATTGGGTTTAGTCCAGTATAGATCCATGTTTTAGTCCTGGTCTATTCTTATGTGGCTTAGACCTTTATAACAAGCTCTTAGCTGGGGGAGAAATTCAATTTGTCAACTGGACAAAGTTTATTTGGTCGAATACATTTCGCAGCTCATCCAAGCTACTTCTTCAGAACTGAAGAGTACTGAAGAAGTATCTTCTTCTGTTACTTCAGAACTGAAGTAGCTTGGATGAGTTGCGAAACGTATTCGACCAAATAAACTTTGTCCAGTTGACAAATTGAATTTCTCCTTTTGCAATGGATTCTACCTGGACGACTGAGGGATTCTTCACACAGCTGCTTTATGCTTAACAGATCCCTGTTGAAAATGAGACATTATGAAAACTACATACATCTTATTTAAATTTGTGTTAAATCTGTTGAATTTGAATTAGTGAGCTTGATTAAAAGCATAAACAATTGGGTTCAACCAATGTTATTTTTAGTATAAACTTACATCAGCAGAAGTGACAAACTACAGTAATTGGATGATTTCCTCACAGAGCGCCTGTGCATGCCGTGGCTGGAGGGGGCGTGTGCAGAGGCAGAGGGGGCAGGGGCGTTAAACGGCTGCCTGGAGGGCGCTTGTGCTCTGACCGAGGAGGAAACAGCTCTATGGAGACCTCTGGTTCTGCTCATACCACTCAGGCTGGGACTGAGTGACATCAACGACGCGTATATCGAACCCCTCAAGGTGACCAACACTCACTCACTTCATTTAAAGCACAGTACTAACAAGAGTCTGAATACTTGCTGGAACTCTTTAGAACTGGGGCTGCATTTACTTGCACAACAAAATCTGTATTATCTGATTTCTACACCTTGCAGCAGAGTTTGCTGTTTACTCCAAAAATCTGGTAATAATCAGATATTGAGTATGCATATAACTGTTTCACAAGATACAAAATTCTAAAAACAATCCTGATAATTTTGTGTGCAAAACAAAGAAAAAAAAAAAAAAAAAAAAAAACAATAGTAGTAAATGTACTGTTCAGAAAGGTTATACGCAAACAAGAAGTTACATTTTGCCTATACACAACAATAAACTACTACCAGAAATAACCACAAATACTCAAACCAGACTAGACGAGCACCATAAAACAAATGGTGGCAATAACCATCAGGTGCAGTTGCTAACAATAGAGCTGCAGTGGAAGGTAATTGGAGAACTGGGAGAAGTGGGTGGAAGGATTTTTTTTTTTGTCTTTGTTAGAACCTGTGTTTCTCAATGGGGCAAGTTGTGAGCCCAGAATGTACTTAGACTTCAAATGTGCTCTGCCTGGAAATTATTCTAAACCTTTAATGTAGTTAAGTTATAGTGTGAACTTGCTTGGTAAATCTGTATGTTATATACAGATTGACATCAGTCTGGTCATCGCCGCCGCCACATCTCAAGCCAGAACCAAACATGATCGTGCAGTCTTTTGTTTTTTTCAGTGATGCATGTGAAGCAAAGGAGCTCTTTGGTCATCTATGATTTACTAATAAAATCAAACGTCTCTCGAGTTTAGTGCTTTGCTCATCAATCTTCAGAAAGCTCTGATGTATTTCCACCCCTTTTTTCGTCCCTTTTTGTCCTTGTAAGCAGCCTATTTGTTTTGATATAGACGGATCATGCAAGCCCCTAATTGGCTAGTCCACCTGTCAATCATGCCATCTGAAAACTGGGAGATTCACCTGTGATGGGCAAACTGGCAAACTGTAGGTTCTGGAAAAGTCCAGAATGGCCGTCCGGTCTACCGGCTGTCAGCCATACTACCAGAAGGCGCTAACATGATAATTTGCCCATTTGTCAAGCATAAATTGCATAGGCCTAAAAAACGACAAAGAAGAGTGGGGTACTACACTTCAAATTAACGTGTTATAAAAATTAACGCAATTAATTATGAGTGGCAATTCAATGCGCTCGCATTTTAAATTTGGCGTGTGGCGAGCAAATCACTGCCCTTTGACCGGCAAGTTTCCAATCCAATCCAATCCAACTTTATTTATAAAGCACTTTAAAAACAACACAGTCGACCAAAGTGCTGTACACAGGTTAAAACACAAAACATGACACACAGTAACATTAAAAACAGAACATGATAAAAGTCAACTACTCACACTGAGTTAAAAGCCAATCTAAAAAAATGAGTTTTAAGAAGGGATTTAAAAACAGGAAGTGAGTCGGCCTGTCTAACATTCAGTGGAAGTGCATTCCAGAGTCTTGGAGCAACCACTGAAAGGGCCCGATCACCCCGAAGTTTCCTTTTTGTCTTGGGAACAACAAGGAGAACCTGACCTGCAGACCTGAGAGAGCGGGAGGGTGTGTAGGGCACCAGCAGGTCAGACAGATACTGTGGGGCCAGGCCATGGAGACAATTAAAAACAAATAAAAGAATCTTAAAATCAATGCGAAATTGAACAGGTAGCCAATGGAGAGATTGAAGAATGGGAGTTATGTGATCGAATTTGCGAGAACCAGTTAAAAGACGAGCAGCAGCATTTTGGACTAGCTGAAGACGGGAAAGCCAGGTTTTGTTGAGACCTGAGTATAAGGCGTTGCAATAATCTAAGTTTATTTATAAAAAGAACAAAGACGGCGGGACTGTCAACAAGAACGCAGTGATTTGGAGCTTTTGTCAAAAATAATTTTCTGATCACCGAAGTTGCTCCAGCCCGACGGATCATTTGAACGATAAACACGTCCGGACAAGTTCCATCGTTACCGGTGATAGTGTGCACTTCACCAAACCACACTCGCAGAATTTGGGAAACAATTGAGCAAAGCAACCGCAAAAAAACTGACAAACTCAATCGCAAAGTGGGTTCGTTTGTTTGTTCGTTCACAATCTCTCTCTCTCCATCTCTCCCTCACACTCTTAAAATGTCATTAATTAGATTAATTAATCACAAATCCTATAATTAATTTGATTATTTTTTTTAATTGCCTGACAGCACTAGTTTCAACACTTGCCAAAGATGTTGAACAGAAAACATAAGGAGGAAGATGGATGGGAAAAAAGACAAAAAAGTTGCTTTGAAATGAAGTGATTTAGGTGTGTTTGTTGATAAACAATCAGAAGTACTTAATCTTTGTGTGTTTTCTTCAGTTATTTTCATTATTGATTTATTAAAATTATTCGTTATTTAAATTGGCAGGCCTATTTCTGAGGAAAAGTCCAGGGCTGTTTTTTGGTCCCAGACCAGTGACCAGACTCATTAAAGTACTGACAAAGTGTGTATTCTGGATCTCAGGCAAACTGCACCCTTATCTAAACAAAATTAACATTTTCATACTGTGGCAAAAAAAAAAAAAAAATCATTCATTACCTCATTACCTACATTTTAATAGGGATTTATACTAGTTTGCTACTGTGTTCAATAAAAGGTTGAGCTGCCCCCACTGTTCACTCTCCTTATAAAACAGGGTTAGCTACTAATATTTCTCTATTTGGAACAGACAATTAATTTAAGCTTGGCTTTCTTTGCTTCTCAGCAATGTTTCATGCTGCCCCAATCCTTGGGCGTTATCGGGGGCAAACCCAACAGTGCACATTACTTCATCGGTTTTGTCGGTAGGTAGTTTGCCTGTGTTAATAAACTTTGTGATTTGCTATATTTCGTCTCTTATAATTGTTTTGCTTTTGTGCAGGAGAGGAGTTGATCTACTTGGACCCTCACACCACACAGCCCGCAGTGGAGCCCAGTGAAGACGGCCACGTTCCAGATGAGACATACCACTGTCAGCACCCGCCCTGCCGCATGCACATCTGTGAACTGGACCCCTCGATCGCAGCGGTACAATATACAATATGTTTACACAAAATAATACAGCTGACAGGTTTCAAGTGTGCACAGAAGTAAATATTAATATAATTGCATCTCATGAGTAGTTTTCTTAAATTAAGCAACATATATTTGAACATGAGAATATTCAAATTGATCTTGTGAAATGATTTTACTCATATTTTCTCAGGGTTTCTTCTTCAGGACAGAAGATGAGTTTGATGACTGGTGTGTGCGAATCAGACGGGTAAACTGTTAATAGTTTTATTTTTTTCTATTTGTTTTTTACCCTTTGATTATTATAACAATGTTTTGGTATATTTGGTAGCTCTCCTGCAACAGAGGAGGCTTGCCCATGTTTGAGCTGGTGGACAGTCAGCCCTCTCATATGGTCAGTGTGGACGCCCTAAACCTCACTCCTGGTAAGTACAACAACTTACTTTCAGGCAGGGTTCACAATACTACATTTCATTAAATGTTCTTTCAGAAAAAGGTATGATACTCAATACCAATTTCTGTACCGCAAGGTAGTTCAACCCAAATATTGTTTTGTTAATATTACGTTACAAGTGTTACACTAGATAAAAATCATTCAAAAATGCGGAAAGGTCAGAATGGGTCCTATTTATGCATTTTGTTTTTGCATCTCTACTTTAGTAGCATTTTGGTTTAGTACTGGTTTTAAAATATAGATTAATATTGATTCTTTTGACAATAACTTGATGGTTTAAGGCAATTCTTCACTGACACTTTTTTTTTTTTAAATCAGGACATATCAAAGATGTACAGTCTTGCTTATGTAATGTATTTTGCATCATATTGAGACCAAATTGGTGATCACATAAAGTTGAATGATTGGTGGGATTTATTTATTTTATATTTATGAGACAGGGACAGTGCACAGTATACATTGACCTTAACAGGAACATGTCCTCTCCTTTCTATCATTCATATTTTATTTATTTTGCTTTTTCGTTTTGTATGTTTGTATATTATGTATGGATTGTCGCCATTCACATACGACTTTTTTGTACTTGCAGATTTCTCAGACTCTGACAGACTGGAGCGATTCTTTGACTCCGAAGATGAGGAATTCGAAATCCTTTCCCTGTGATGAGCAAACTGACATTCATTTGACTGTTGAACTGTAGGCAGACTGTGGCATCTCTGCTCTTGAATCAGAAGGGAACAAGCACGAAAAGAAAGGGCCGAACATTACAGGAGCCTCTTGAGCCTGCCCCGCTCCGATGATGTAGTCAAAAGTGCAAAACGGTGATCTCTTCTAAAGCTTCTGACCTATCCAATATGGCTGCCCTGTGGACGCAGCAGTAGCAGGAGCTCAGGATCCGTCTGTGTGCCCATCTCCACACTGCGTTTTACATCCAAGTCTTAACGAGTCTTTCATTTTATTTTTCTCAAGTGATATGGTGCCTTTCCCTGACTCCATTAAATAAATTGCCATAACAGTTTTATGTTGTGTAAAAGACAATGGATGATATTGTAAGCAGATGCACCTCCATGGCTAACAGTGGTCACTAATCCAACTACAGACTGTAATGAAACCAAATTTAGTCCAATGTGCAGAACAGTTGCATTAATTATACATTTTATTTATTACTCATACCATTTAGATTACAGTATATGTAATATTAACAGTTTAAATAAGGAAATAAAATTACTCCCAATATTTGAACGGATTTATGACTGCTATACTCTTGCTTCGAATTATGTTTACGTTTTGTTTTTTAAAGCTGATGTAGTAATGTGTAACAACCCAAAAACAAACTATAGGTAAATAAATCCTCCAGCTAAGATAGTCCTGACCAAGCCGAGCAACAAGATCATGGAGATGGGACCCTAGGCGCCCCGATGTGCTGCCCACTCCTCCTGAAGGATGGGTGTAATGCAGAGGACAAGGATTAAGGGGATAATAAAAGTACTAAAAACAAAATTAAAAAACAGTAAATTGTAATGATGATAGTCAGATGCTTATTTGTTTTACTGATACTTGGCTAAAATATAAATACTTTCAGTTCACTTAGGATTACTACCTCTTTTAAAATCAGTTATTACTTTTAACATTGGCTGCAGAATCATGCGCACTTAAAATCTGATTAACAGATTTTTAGTTATTTTTAGTTATTTAGTTTTAAGACACATCCCTCGTAGCACTTTTACTAATACTTTGAATTTGCCCAAGTTACTTGTCAGTGACTAAACTTTTACAAATAAGCATGCTTCCATTTCAGATATTCAACACCAAGATTATTATAAAAATGAGTGCCACTCCAGCCAGAACTGAAGTAGTATCTTGGATGAGCTGTGAAATTCAATTGTCCAGTTTCTCCTTTTGCCATGGATTCTACCTGGCAAACTGAGGGATTTTTCACACAGAAAAATGTATTATATTGCAAAAATTACAATCTTTCAAATTTAATATTACAAAACAGTTTCAGAATTTGAGAGAACAGAATTTTCAAGGTCCCTAAAGCATTAACTTGACTGCAACAAGCTCACTGCCACAGCACTCCAAGAGGCATGTCCTGTGCTTTGTTGATTGCATTTAAGCTGTGGTCCTGAATGTTCGTGTGGACATCCTCAATGCTTTGAGAAGCATCAATTACCTACAAAATAAAAGCACGTTTAGAACTATTTACACTGGAGCAATAGGATTTCAAATTTAAATGGATGGCGGCAATGCAAACCACAACACATTTACTATATGGATGAATATGGATCAAGCAATAAGCAGGCAAAATACAAACTATGATTTGCCAAGATTTTCATGCAAAGGTGGAATATCTTGGTTCTTTTATTTTGTTCTGTAAATGAGTTTGGCTCGAGTTTGTTCCCTTGTAAAAGGCCCCTTTGGTACAAAAAATAATGAATATAGAGCATTTAATTTTTTTATTTTTTTTTTACCTTCCAGTTGACTGTTGTATCCTTCATTAGTTCTTCAAACCTTTGTAGGACTCTATTCTGGAAAGCGCTGTTTTCGTATCTCTCCTCCCCAAACTGCCCCCTCTGCGCTGCGTCCGATGGGTTCAGTTGCAGGAACATGACCAGGTCCGGTTTGGGCAGACCCACGTCTGGATTCTTACACCAGTTCAGACAGAAGCCCTGAGCAAGGACACAGGCTAATTGTGGAGCAGTATCTTATTAAAGATGCACATTAAATAACTGCTGACTTACAGGTTTGGCACTGGTGAAGGCGGCTCCAGAGAAGGCATAACGGTCTACAACTAAAGTGGTGCCCTGCTCCAGCTTTTTCTTCATTAAAGGCCTGTGGGTAAATAAAACAACTGTTTAAAAATATACCAGTAATAGTTGCGAGAAAAGTCCCTTAGTCGTCCAGGTAGAATCCATGATAAAAGGAGAAGTTCAATTTGTCAACTGGACACAGTTTGGTTGGTTGAAAACGTTTCGCCGCTCATCCGAGAGGCTTCGTCAGCTCTGGTTATTGTACTGGTTAGACACTGCTTATATCTAGCTGCCGGGAGGCGCGTCCTACACTGAAAAAGCTCAGAAAACGATCCCCCCTAATCTGTCTCTTTGTTTTTCAAATTACTCTGGCGACTAGTTACAACCCCCTATTCAACGTCTAACGACCCTCTCCACCCCTCTGCCCTGGCTCGTCTGCCCTAATGTTTCTTTGTCTGTTTTGACTTGGTCTAAGAATCGAATTATAAATGGGAGACAAGTTATGTCTAACTCCCCCATTTCTGTTTAATGACGGATTCTCTTTTTTGACAAAAATAGCCTTTTTAACCCCCCCTCTCAAACCAGTTCTTTTCCCTGGCTAAGATCTGAACCTCACTGTCCTCAAACGAATGGCCCGTGGCTTCTAGGTGAAGATGAACGGCAGATTACGGTCCACTCTGGCACGCCCGTCTGTGTTGGTACATCCTCTTGTGAAGTGGCTGTTTGATTTCCCCAATGTAGCGCTCACTGCAGTCCTCACTACACTGAATGGAGTAGACCACATTGCTTTGTTTGTGGCTCGGTGTTCTGTCCTTTGGGTGGACGAGTTTTTGTCTTAAAGTGTTTGTGGGTTTGAAATAAACTGGAATTTCATATTGTCTGAAAATCCTCTGTAGTTTTTCCGACACGCCGGCCAGGTACGGAATCGCTACCCCTTTCCTCCTGGGTTCGGATTCTCTATTATCTTGTTTCTTGCCCTTGTCTCTCTTGGTTTTGTTAACAGCCCATTTGGGATAACCACAAACAGAGAGGGCTTCCTGCACATGTTGTTCTTCTTTTTCCTTACCCTCTGTGCTTGTGGGAACCACTTGAGCCCTGTCTTGTAATGTCCGAATAACACCCAGTTTGTGCTGCAGTGGGTGGTGTGAATCAAAAAGCAGGTATTGGTCTGTGTGTGTGTGTGGGCTTCCTGAAGACTTCTACTTGGAGTCCCCGGTCTCCTCCTATCGTTACTGCACAATCTAAGAATGTGTTATCATTGGCATCTTCACGGGTGAATTTGATGTTCGGATCTACAGAATTGATATGTGCAGTAAAAGGTTCCAAATCTTGAATTTTGATTTTTGTAAAATTATCATCAACATAACGATACCAGTGTGTGGGAGGAGTGCCTGGATATGAAGCTAAGGCACTCTGTTCCAATTGTTCCATGTATAAATTAGCCATGATAGGGGAGACCGGTGAGCCCATCGCACAGCCATGGATCTGCCTGTAAAAGTTCCCTCTGAACTGGAAATAGGTGGCATTTAGACAAATTTCCAGCAGTTGGCAGATTTGGTCAGGAGAAAGTTTGGTTCTCTCTTCTAGCTTGGAATCCTGTAGTAAACTCCTTCTCGCTGCTTCGACCGCTACAGCTGTGGGGATACAAGTGAAAAGAGAGGTTACATCAAAGGAAACCATTGTCTCATCCTGACCAAAGTGGAGAAACTTAACTTTGTTAACAAATTCGGCTGTGTTCTCAATGTGGTGCTCCGTGTTACCCACCAATGGAGCCAAGATGGTTTTAAGGTGTTTGGCCAAATTATATGTGATAGAGTCAACACTACACACAATGGGTCTGAGTGGTACTCCTTGTTTGTGAATCTTCGGGAGGACATAGATGCATGGGATAGCATCACCAGGGTACAATCTGTAATACAGCTGTCGATCAATGACTTCTTCTTTCCTCAACTTCTGCAAGCAATCAATGATCTTCTTTTTGTACCCATTGGTGGGGTCCCGTTTCAGTACTTCGTATGAAGTTTCTCCAGTTTGGTCAGGATGAGACAATGGTTTCCTTTGATGTAACCTCTCTTTTCACTTGTATCCCCACAGCTGTATCCCCACAGCTGTAGCGGTCGAAGCAGCGAGAAGTGGTTCCCACAAGCACAGAGGGTAAGGAGAAAGAAGAACAACATGTGCAGGAAGCCCTCTCGGTTTGTGGATATCCTAAATGGGCTGTCAACAAAACCAAGAGAGACAAGGGCAAGAAACAAGACAACAGAGAATCCGAACCCAGGAGGAAAGGGGTAGCGATTCCGTACCTGGCCGGCGTTTCGGAAAAACTACAGAGGATTTTCAGACAATATGAAATTCCAGTTTATTTCAAACCCACAAACACTTTAAGACAAAAACTCGTCCACCCAAAGGACAGAACACCGAGCCACAAACAAAGCAATGTGGTCTACTCCATTCAGTGTAGTGAGGACTGCAGTGAGCGCTACATTGGGGAAACCAAGCAGCCACTTCAGAAGAGGATGTACCAACACAGACGGGCGTGCCAGAGTGGACCGTCATCTGCCGTATATCTTCACCTAGAAGCCACGGGCCATTCGTTTGAGGACAGTGAGGTTCAGATCTTAGCCAGGGAAAAGAACTGGTTTGAGAGGGGGGGTTAAAGAGGCTATTTTTGTCAAAAAAGAGAATCCGTCATTAAACAGAAATGGGGGAGTTAGACATAACTTGTCTCCCATTTATAATTCGATTCTTAGACCAAGTCAAAACAGACAAAGAAACATTAGGGCAGACGAGCCAGGGCAGAGGGGTGGAGAGGGTCGTTAGACGTTGAATAGGGGGTCGTAACTAGTCGCCAGAGTAATTTGAAAAACAAAGAGACAGATTAGGGGGGATCGTTTTCTGAGCTTTTTCAGTGTAGGACGCGCCTCCTGGCAGCGAGATATAAGCAGTGTCTAACCAGTACAATAACCAGAGCTGACGAAGCCTCTCGAATGAGCGGCGAAACGTTTTCAACCAAACAAACTTTGTCCAGTTGACAAATTGAACTTCTCCTTTTATCATACCAGTAATAGATTATTTTAGGAAAAGTGATGACAATGACATAAGTTTAGGTATGTTCTGCAACTAACATTTATTTAGCTCAAGCTATTCCTATAAGAGCTGGGAAACACAGGGTCTCACATGATTCAATACAATACACGATATAAGACTCACAATATATTATCATGATATGGCTATACATGTGATATCAATGATATATTGCTGTTTTTTATGAACCAAATACATTTTAACAACAGTATTTTTCTGTTAAAACAGTACTTGTGCAAAGTTAATGTGAAATACCTCTACTTTAATCAAAACTGTGAATATGTCAAATGTATTCATTCATTCATTCTCTTCCGCTTTTTCCATTCTCTGGTTCGCGGGGGCAGCAGTCCAAGCAGTGTTCCACTGCCCAGAACACAATGCACCAGCCCTGATGTCAAATGTATTACATAAACAATTTTCCTTACACTAAATAAGCAACAGAATTGTAGTGTGGTCACTAGTCATAAAAATAAATGCTAAAAAGATACCAAAAAATATGATACGATAACAATACTGTATAACCAAATTTAGTATCAGGATATTACAATATCCTGATACTAAATTTGGTTATACAGTAGTAGTACAGTAGTAACTACAGTAGTAGTTATAGTATTTGTACACCCCAATACAGATTACATCAAACACTGTCTCCTAATCTGTGAGGTGTGACTGAGTGCAACAAAAGGGGATCCAATACCCCAGACTTGGGCATTGTACAGCTCCCGGGGCACATTTATTTATTTATTTTATTGGAATGCCCCTTGAGATGTGCCATCTCGTTTTCAAGGCAGCCCTTTGGTTGACTCTGACCAGCCCGTTTAAGCCAATTTAGAATTACAAAATAAACACATTTTATAATTTCACCTCAAAAATGAGAACTTCGCACTTCAATTTCTTCAGACGGGTGCGTTGGAGGCGAGGGAGCAAACCCAGAACACACACGGAGAAAACAATCCTGCACTCCGTCTTACTTGCAAAATGAAAAGTTTAAGACATGCAACGTTTCGGCCCTAGGCCTTCATCAGGCAGGCATAATTTCACCTCATGCATGGACTAAAGCTGCATTGCTTTTATTTTAAGTGTTTCTTTAATGACATTTTTTGTACATCACTTTTTCATTGCTTAGGCATAACAAATACTCAAGTCTTACCAGCGTGTCAGAGCAATGCTATTTACTGCTTTTTATACTGAAATACAATAATATTATGCAGAATTGAGTTAAAGGAAAAGCAGGGATGAAAGTCATGAAATCATGAAAAAAGTGGAAAGTCCCCCCGCTGGAAAATTTAAAAATTCTGAAATTCTCTGTTATTTCTAGATGTTTGAGGTGTAGCACTAAACAATAAATATTGTACGTACAAAATCACCGATCTGCTCGAAATCCTTCTTTGTATAAAACGATCGTTTTCTCCAATTTTGGTCAGAATATACTGGATTTGTTTTTGCCCTTTGAAACTTCGTTCTACTATTAATTACCGCATTGAGAACCGAAAAGGTTACAAACATAATTTTCTAGGTGAAAGAAGCGAGGAGCGACGCGTGAGGCACGGGCATGCCTAGGATGAGTCAAAGAACTCAATATTATAAAGTCTTGGGAAACCTGTGTACACGCAATGGTACACGCTGTTGCGAAAGAGCTGCGCTCACTCGCTCGGTCCGCGACATCCAGACAACGGGCTTGAGCCCGTGAATGAGTTAATACGAAGTTTAATACGAGATACACGTACTTTTGTTCTGAATACGGGATGATTCTGTTTTTCAAGGGACAGTTGGCGACCCTAAACACAACTATACATATATATACACCCAAAATCTTTCAACGAATTTGCAGATGTTAAAAACAAAAAAATTAAAAAAATTACCCCGCAGCTGGAAAAAAAGCGGAGATCCGCTAAAAACCGGAACTCTTTCATCCCTGGAAAAGCAACGTTATTTTACAATCTGAGCCTTCTTTCGGTAATAAAACAAGTCGTTTGACTCACCCATATCACGTTCGTGTCATTTGGAGCTGTTTGAAGAAAGTTATGTTGTAGCGTATCCGTTAGCATGAGTATTCGGGGCATTACTTTGCGGTCTCCAAATAACACAAACTTTAGCACTTTTCAAATCATAGAAGCCCGATGTCTTAATGTAAGATTTCGTTTGAAGCAAAAGTGGCCTGTAATCCGAGATTTATCCATAGTTTTCAGCTTTGCGTTTCATGTTTGGGTCCCGGGAGCTCAGAGCACAGTCCGCGCATGCGCACTGGCGTCCTCATCTACTCAAAACTATGGAAAAATCTAGGATTACAGGCCACTTTTGCTTCAAACGAAATCTTACATTAAGACATCGGGCTTCTATGATTTGAAAAGTGCTAAAGTTTGTGTTATTTGGACACCGCAAAGTAATGCCCCGAGCATATGATATGAGCACCATGTTAACGGATACGGGATCATTACTAGAACAGAACGGCTCAACATAAGTTCTGCGATACTGCTCCAATTGACAGAAAAATGCTATGGGTGAGTAAAACTACTTGTTTTATTGCCGAAAGAAGGTTCAGATTGTAAAAAAAAAGTTAATTTGCCTTTAAGCATTTTGGCCCGGGACTCCACAATATTTCCTGTTTCTCATGTGGCCCCATGGAAAAAATAAAACAAATAAAAACCTGTCTTACACTAGTTCCCATCTATTTGCAGAGAAGAGCAGGTGCACAGTGTGGTCCTCCAAATCACTTTTCTTCTCCAGGTAGGCACTGATCAGCTGTCCTATGGTGGTGGTTCTGTCTGAAACACATACAAAAACAAAATAGATCAAGTCCACAGCGTTTCCCTATCTTTGCTTGTGCTTTTCTGCTGGCAATGTGAAATAAATAATGGTGTGTATATTGAATCGGGTACATATTTATCAGAGTTCCCATCCCAAAGACTCCCACAGCATCCTGTCCTAATGACTATCGGCCTATAACACTCACATCTGTCATCATGAAGTGGTTTGAACGAATCATTAAGAGACACATCTGTGACTCCCTCCCTGACTCCCTGGAACCCCTGCAGTTTGCATATAAAGCAAAGAGGTCTACAGACGATGCAATTGCTCTAGCAGTCCACACCTCTCTCAGGGCCCGTCCCCACGACGTTTTTTGGAGGAAACGGGGAAGTTTGTGTGCGTTTGGGCCTGTCGTCCAGACGGCGCCGGCGTTTTTGGGGGTGAGAACGGTGTTTTTTAAACGGGTTCCAGAGTGGAGAAGTCTGAGAACGCCCCCCGTCGTGTTGTCGTGTGGCAGGCGAAAAACTCGACTGTTGGGAAAATGATGACGTTGCGCTGCCGTAATCATCACGTGACCGGTGACCAGAAGGTAACCCTGCGCCTTCCGCAGGTAACTACCAGATAACAACAACCATGGAGGACAATGGAGTCGAGTTTGTTATGCGGACATTTCTACGTTTATTTATACTATGCAGTGCAACCCCAGCGGAGACGCATGCACAATTACACACGTTGTGGCCTGGCAGTACGCACGACACACGAGTGTTTGCCAATTCAAAGCTAAGCACATATTTTAAAACTGGAAAGATCCCATCGCTGAAAAGGCAGATAGTGGACAATGAGGAGCCCATACCAATATGAGTGTGTTGTGTGCTGTAAATAAAGAAAAAGAGCAACCATTTCTTGTCTTTTTTATTGAATGAAAATTTACCTTTTTCAAACAGGCACATGCAGTATCACACACAAAAATATATAGCTGCCCGTTGTTATGGTCCCCGGTTGTATATTCTCGCCAAAAAGCCAACATAATGTCCGAGTATGTTTAACATTCCCGTAGTAAGATCCAAACAAGCATTTTGCCTAAATAACACGACCAAGGTTAACGAGTTCTACTTGTTAATGTCTATCTAATAAAACGATAGCAAGTAATACTAACTATTGATTTACAGGCAAAAACTCTGCTCAAGCAGCGCAAATCTTCGTTCTGTGGCGTCCGTCTATGTTAGGGACGGTCAGCATTTTCACATTACCGGAGGGAGTCGCTGCTACATTGGTGGTGACGGTCCCTAAAGTACACGTGTTTGCTTGTTTACGAAAGAGAAAGGACTTTATGCGCATGTGCTCTTTGTAGTCTTGCGCTTCCGGCGGCTCTGGCTCTTTCCGGTTTACAGCGCCACTATCGGTGTGACATATGTACTACATCGTTTTCACTCAGCGCTCCGTGCTCATCTTGACACGAATGTTTTCTGATCCAACACGTGTGTGGACGACACTTTTTTTTCACCCCGGGTAAAAAAAAAAACAAACAGGAACGTTGTCGTGGGGACTAGGCCTCAGTCATCTGGAGAGAGGAAACACATATGTGAGAATGATCTTCATTGACTACAGCTCGGCATTCAACCCCATAATCCCCTCCAAACTGGTCTCTAAGCTCACTGCCCTGGGAAGTTTGGTATGAACACCAGCATCCTCACAAACTTGTGAGGATGTACCATCACAGTGTGGTGCACTGCACTGCTCAGAGCCGCAAAGCACTACAGAGGGTGGTGCGAGCGGCAGTCTCCCCTCCATCCAGGCAGTGTTGTATAGTAACGAAGTAATAATACTTCACTACTGTACTTAAGTACATTTTGGGAGACTTTGTACTTTACTTGAGTTTTAAAAAAAATTATAACTTTTACTTTTACTTCACTACATTTCCGAATTTAATTGCATACTTTTACTCCAATACATTTTCAATGTGACGTTTAGTTACTCGTTACAAAAAAAACCCTCTACTGACTGAAGGAAGTCAGGACGTGCCTGGGCTTGTTCACGACTTGCGCATGACAATCAGCCTACAACTGTTGGTTTCATGCAGCTAGTTTAATCAAACAACATCCCTGATGGAAGAGGAGACAGCATCCACGTCGGCTACAAATGAAGGGGGACCTGACCATGAGCATCCCTGGCCGTACTTAAACACAATGTTCTCTTACGCTGATATGAAGGATTCGTATAACGTATTTTGTGCCTGCATTTACTTGCTCATAGGACGGCGTTTCATGGATATCACCAAACCCAATATCTTCGACAGTGCTCCATATGACACAAAACTACCATGGGTGAGCTGAACATGGTGTTTTACAGTAGAATTAAGGGCCCAATTGCAAAAACCCTCTTCCTCCAAAAACACTCCTTCAATGGTGTTATGTATGCCTTATTTTCAGCACTGTTATTTAAAAAAAAAATCAAAGGTTTGGGGGGGGGGGCAAACATTAAAAATATTTAAAAAATATTAAAAAATATTAAATTCAGACTGCCTTTGCTTGATACTTTTACTTGTACTTTTAATTACATTACTTGAGTACATTTATTTTGGCATTACTTGTCATACTTAAGTACAAGAAGTTCCAGATACTTTAAGACTTTTACTCAAGTAACATTTCAGTCAGTGACTTCGACTTTTACCAAAGTCATTTTTGGGAGGGGTACCTATACTTTTACTTGAGTTTGATTTTCCAGTACTTTATACAACACTGCATCCAGGACATTTACCACAGCAGGGGTCTGCGTAAGGCACGCAGCATCGCTAAGGAGCATACTCATCCGGCACAAGGACTCTTCCGTCTGCTACCCTCTGGTAGACGATACAGGAGCCTGCCAGCACGCACAAAAAGACTCAAAGACAGCTATTACCCCCAAGCTGTCAGACTACTGAACTCTGGATAATACTCTAACTAATACTGAACTCTCATAATACTGCACTAAACTACTTTTCGTTATGCATAATGTTTACTGCTGCTGCTCTATATGAATGTATCATGTTTGTCACTACCTCACTGTAAATGCTACTGTTACCTGTGCAGTAATCTGTGCAATAACCCACGTGCAATACTTATACTATATTATGTGCAATCTGTGAAATACCCTACTTACACCTTAATCCTACCTGTACCTTTGCATTTTATCCATTTTATTTTACCTTTTCCCTTGCACTTTGTTTACCATGTTCTATTATTGCATGCTATTAGTACTTCTTGACTATCTTTGCAAGTCAACGGGTTCTTCTGATCCTAAGCATTTCATTGCATTGTTGACCTTGTGTTGATCCTGCGTATGACAAATAAACAATCTTGAATCTTGAGTAGATTTAACATGAGGATGTGTGAGGATCAGGAAGGAAGAGTTTTGATTTAGGAGGGAAACAGCCTACGGGACGGGCTCCAGATGGATTTATAGGAAAAAGTAAACTAATTAGCATGTATATGGTGTTTCTGACTTCACATTAGCGTTATTTATAAACGTAAAAAGGGTTATATTTTACCGGGAAACCTCATCATCTCCGCCGGTCGTCCGCTCAGCTCCAGCGCCTGCACGAGTTTCTTGCACTGCGTGGTCTTCCCGGCTCTGTCCACTCCTTCCAGGACTATGAGCGCTCCTCTTTTGCACGCCATGTATGTATTTATGTTTAACCAACTCTAAATTCAATTCAAAATAAAACTAAAGTGTTTTGTAGAGACGCTGCTGATTACCCGCCTTTTAGGTCACGTAAATAAATACGGAAGTGGTTCTTGGAGCAGCTCGAGGTTACAGCGCCATCTGCTGTCACGGAGAGTTGGTGAGATTTTCAACATTTCTGAACTAAAAATTAGTGAATTAAGATTGTTAATACTTTAAATAAAATAAGTTAAAGTTTGTACGATTTAACTAACCATTTCCTTTGAATTGACGAAAGACTGCTATTTTAATACTAAAATACTTGATTTTGTATTGTACTGGTCATATTTTTGTATTGCATTTTTGTTTCTGCAAAATTATCAGTTTTTTCAGATTTTATTACTTATAGGAATGTGTTTGGGCAAAAGCATCATTTTTGTTTGAGTCTATAAACTACTGACAACATTTCCCCCAAATTCCAAATAAAAATATAATTGTTTAGAGCATTTATTTGCAGAAAATGACAAACGGTCAAAATAACAAAAAAAAGACACATGTTTTCAGACCTTAAACAATGCAAAGAAACAAGATCAATTTCATTTTAAAAGGTAATACTAATGTTTACACTTTACAGAAGAGTTCAGAAATCAATATTTGGTGCAATAACCCTTATTTTTAATCACAGCTTTCATGCGTCTTGGCATGCTCTCCACAAGTCTTTCACATTGTTCTTGGGTGACTTTATTCCACTCCTGGTGCAAGAACTGTGAAGAGAAGTAGGTCAGCTTTGTGTTTGTGTTGGAAATAAACAGACGCTGGAATGGAATGGCTGTAATACATGTAGAGATGCTGATTTCAGAATAAAATGCAGTGGACTCTTATTTTTGTCCAGAGCTGTATGTTTATGTTTGTTGTTTGTTTCGTTTTTGCTTCCTATTTAGATTTTCTTAGATATTATAATAATAAATACATTGAATGCTAACTTTCTACCCAACTTCCAATGCAGAGTATGTAGGGTCTATTTTATTTAGAAAATTATCTACTTGCTATATTTAAGTCTAAAACATGATCAAACCAGATTGTTAATATTTATGTTTTGTTTTTGTTTTTAATTGGAGAGGTTTTTGTTATTTATGTTAAGATTTGATAAGATTTGAGTTGCAGAGGGTTGAATAAGTGATTATGACTATTTATTGGTTCATTCTGATATTTATTTGTTGCAGCTTATGGTTTTTAATGATACCGTCTATTTTTTAAAAAATGGGGGAATAACTGGCTTTATTTAATTGTATCTGTGGCATAAAATAGGTGCAATATTATTGTTTATTGCAGTATATCTCTATAGAACTATATCATGCTTCAAAATTTGTGACAGGCCTACCTAGGTCTAAATCAAGACTAGGCCAATGATCTATGGACAAAACAAGGTTCGAACATTTTATTTTTTATTTCTATATTCTTTTATTTAATAGGGACACTGCATATAAATAGGTAGTGAGACACCTATCGTCCTGCATATAGTCAATAACAAAATCTTAAACACTATTTATTACCCCTATTCACATTTTATTACAATATCTTTACACTTTGCTCTTGTGGCAGTGTTTCAGAGCATCTTTGAGAGCGGCCAAGACCATGTCAACATTGGCCTTAGTGCTGTTGCATCCCATCAGTCCAACGCGCAAGACCTGAAAATAAGAAAAAGAAGAGGATTCATAAAAGATCTTGATAAGTAATTTTCATTTTTTATTTTCTTACCAGACCCACAGAGGGACCAAGGCCTCCTGATATCTCCAGATTATGCGTTTTCATGATGTATGCTGTGATTTCTTTCCAGTCATATCCATGTGGAGCAGCAATGGTAGTAACTGTTGGTAATCTAGCTTTCTGAAAGGATTAAAGAGAAACATTGCAGTCATATTGAAAACTGTAGAACTGTCTAGACGCTTTCACTACATTGTAAAGTTCACATAAGCACTTACTTTTTCCTTAACAAACAGCTTTAGACCCATGCTCTCTAGTCCGGCGTGGAAATACTCGGCCGCTGACTCATGTCTTTTCCAGGAATTCTCAAGACCCTGATAATAATAATCACAAAATTTAAAACGCTACAGTCCAGGAAATTATCTAACTATTTCCCACCTCTTCAGCAAGAATAGCCAGGCCTTCCCTCAAAGTGTAAAAAGCCGTGATGGGCCCAGTGTGGTGATATCTGTCAGGAAATTTACAGTATATGTAGTATAATATAGGTGTTTGATTCATTATACCAGTCAGGCTTAACATTATGACCACCTGCCCAGTGTGCCATCTCATATGCAACAAACTACAATTTAATGTGTATCCTGATCCCTTTTATACAATATTCCTATCCCTCCTTAGGCAACTTTTAATAGAGTTTTGTAGACTTTTTTGTGAGAAATATGACCTCTTCTTTCAAACAATGCTTTTGAGCAACCAGTCCCAGGACCTAGTAAAGATAATCAAACGTATTTTATCAATCCAAAAGAATATGGTAATGATTTTTGAGGTTTAAAGCTGGACTATGTAACTTTTTGGTTAGGGGCCCATCACTTCCTGTTTCTATGAATGTCATTGCTCTGCTTGGAATATTCCACAGTATGACATTAAACAGCTACCTTACATATATTAAATTACAGGTGGTTTTAAAGCTCAAAAATACCTAGAAAAACGGGGATTCTGACTGTGAGCGGGGTTGCCTCTCCACAGATCTGACCTGTAACTTGGTTGAAGATTGAGGTTTAATATCATACTATGAAATATTCCAGACAAAGCAATAACTTAATAAGTATTTGATGGACTATACCCCAGAAAAGTTACACAATGCACCTTTAATTATCAAACAAATGGACTTTAAACTTAACCACAAACGACTTTATAGCCTTGTTTGAATGATTATTTGTTATCCAGTTCTTTTTTTACCTTTACTCAAAGAAGCTAAATTTTTAGAGATGGTAATTACTTTGATATAATAGCGCTTTTTATAACACTTTTTAATAACTTTCTAGCTCTCAACTTTCTTTTTTTTTTTTACTTTATTTATTAAAATCAACAAAGTAAATAAACAAGCAGAACAAACCTTAACAAAGGGTTATTTATGTTAGCCATTATTCAGGTACATATTCACCGGAGTCCATCGTTCTATGAACATGTCCATTTTCAGATGGAGTTTGGCTGTTAACTGTTCCCTGATATAGAATTGTTTTAGTCTTTGTGTCCATTCTGTCCTTGTCGGAGAGGAGGGTTTCCTCCAGGGAGAACATAGTGTTGATCTTTTACACATACATTATCTGACAATGCTCCTAATACATATATCAGTGGATCCATAGGGAGTTCACAAGATAGTATCTTTTCTATTTCTATTTTAATGTCCTGCCAATAATTACAAAGGGCTGGGCAATCCCAGAAAATATGTGAGTGGTCTGCCACATTTCTCCAGCATGCCACAATTTCTCCAGCATAGTGGGGATATGTTTTTGTAGAAATCAAGTCAGTCAAATTCCTTCCACAGATTACTGTTGATACCTTTGTGGCTGACCACACGCATATCCCTCCATGTCTTATCCTCAATAATTACATTTAACTCCAATTCATATTTATCTCTGATATCGAATGCATCTTCTCCCATATCTCCCATAAACAGCTTATATGTTAATGACACATGTTTCTTGGTCAGCAAGTGTTTTTCTTGTATTGTTATAAAATATTGCTCAACAACTGTAGGTTCTGCTTTAATTTTTTCCCATTCAGCATGACTCTGAATATAGTCTAGCGCTCGACTTTCAAGACATAATCTACACTTCCTAATATATGGCAGAGGCTATGTTGAGGGTCAGTGGTCAGTGGTCATAATGTTTTGTATAGTTTAATCTTACATTCTTGCTGGCTTGTCATCACATCCCCAGTAGTTTGCCAGCCAACTCAGATCCAAGAAGAAAGAGACTGGTTTGGTTTTGCGCTTGAATATTTTCTCACTGTAGGCAAACTGAATTTAGTATGAAATTTTCCTTACAGTAATTGGAAATAGTGTCATACTCTTACCATGCTCGTTCACTGAAGGAAATGGGAGCTGTGCCAGGGGGAACATTTAGGACTTTTTGTGATCCTGTGTACAAAATGTCTATCTCTGCAAATAAGGAAACTATATTGAGCGAAATGCAAATCTTAAATCTAACTTAAATCTTGCATTGTTAGTTTTAGAAGATATATTATTATCTCAACACCCAAACAATACAGTTTTATCAGCTTGGTGCCCACCTTGTTTGTCCATGTACAAAGGTGTTCCTCCCATCGCTGCCACGGAATCAACAAGTAACAAACAGTCATATCTGAAGAAATATCAGTAATTATTAATAATAATAATAATACCGGTAATAATAAATATAGCCGCAAGCGGCAATGATCGGCCCTCGCTTGCATTCACAAGCCCGGCAAAAATTTTGTCGTAGCCAAAGCAAATTTGGTACACAGAAACACCATTGCTAGGCGACCAACAGGAAGTCAGCCATATTGGACCGAGCATGTGACCCTGCGCCGAAGGCAAATTTTCCTGTCCTCGTATTTTAACGAACTCCTCCTCGGGTTTTTGACCCAAACTCACCAGAATCGTGCTAGATCATCTTGACAAGTGGGACATTAAAAGTTATTAATAGCTTTCTAAAAGACTGAACGGTGTTTCCGTGAAAACGCTTTTGCCAGGCGTCCCATTGGCGAGGACAGATGTTTGGCCTGTTGCCATGGCAACACGGGTATAGCCATAGGCGCAATGTATTTTGATTTTCCAGGGGGCGCTGTCGAGCCATTTTTAAAGATTTTTTAATACAGATTATTTGTAAATTCCTTTTTTAGCATTCTTGAATTTTGTGCTGTACAGAAGGTAAAATCAGTAATAAAACAAGTAATAAAACAATAAGCAATCAGACAAACATTAAACATTAGGAAACATTAAAAGCAGTTTTAAAAAGGTGAGTCTTGACCAGTATGAGTATGTGTCGGTGGTATTAGTATGAGTTACACCACTGACGTAAGTAAGCAGCTCTAATAATTTCAGATGACAGTAACACAAGCATATATTATTTGTCATGTATCTTTGGATTCAACTTTATAACCATTTATATGCATGCCATGATATTTAGCCACATAACCTACTGTTATACCACATGGTCTCACACTTCAGAGTTTTGAAGCCACTAAAGTCTCTCTTCAAGAACACACTGAAAACTTTGGACAAAAAGCCTTTACAGCATCATTATTGTAACATCTTAAGTAAGTATAACATTTTGGATTTTGATAGTTATCAGATATTTATGGATGCTTGTCTCATTTTTAAAGTTTTAAACGGGCTTGCTCCTCCTCCCTTACTGGATTTTATAGGTAAAAAACCTAGCGACCGAGTAAACACCAGAGCATCGACCAGAGGAGACTGTAACATAAAAAAGCGTGGGACTAAATTTGGCCAAATGGTGGAGTCTATCAGAGGCTCACAAACATGGAACACACTGCCAGTCCATGTCAGGAACTGTGGCACCTATTCAGCCTTTAAAACGGCTCTGAAACACTGGTTGAAAACTAACCAGACGTGCTCACACATGTAGATTATTATTCTGACTTTTGGGACCATGTAAACTCTGAGATATTGCAACTACATGCTTTTGGTGTAATGTCTATTGTGTATTCTCTGTTTGTGTGAATGTGTTTTGTTCTTACCTGCCTTAGGACTACATTGAAGCTCTCTGCTGACATGTTGATTAATATGCATTGTCCTAATTTAAATAAATAAATAAATATTTGATCTAACTTGTGACACAGTGCTCCGATGCCATCTAAAGGGTGCAGGACTCCAGTTGATGACTCTCCATGTGTTACAAACAGCAGCACAGGTCTGTATTTTGACACTGCCTGTGGGTCAAGATTATACACTCTGTTACTGTAACTGTCATAGTATATTCTAAAATGGTTTATATGCATGTCTTTCAAAGCTGTACCTGCTCAATTTCTTCTAGACTGAAGAATCCTCCAGGGGGCGCTACAATAGTGCTCACTTTGGCACCTGGATGTTGAACAAAATACTTGGTCAGCAATTGTTTATATTTCCTGTAACCCCAATAACCCCCTTATTATTAATTATTGTAGTGTCATGTATTTTTTAAATGATTTTTTTTTTTTCCAGAGGGCATAGATTCGAACATTGAAATTATTTATATACAGCTCTGGAAAAAAATAAGAGACCAAGATTCAAGATTCAAGACCACTGCATTTTTTTCTGAAATCAGCATCTCTACATGTATTACAGCCATTCCATTCCATTGTCTGTTGAATTCCAACACAAACACAAAGCTGAGCTACTTCAGTTCTTGCATCAGGAGTGGAATAAAGTCACCCAAGAACAATGTGAAAGAGCATGCCAAGACGCATGAAAGCTGTCATTAAAAATAAAGGTTATTGCACCGAATATTGATTTCTGTTATTTTGAAATGAATTTGATCTTGTTTCTTTGCATTGTTTGAGGTCTGAAAACATGCATCTTTTTGTTATTTTGACCATTTGTCATTTTCTGCAAATAAATGCTCTAAATGAGAATATTTTTATTTGGAATTTGGGGGAAATGTTGTCAGTAGTTTATAGACTTAAACAAAAATGTTCCTTTTGCCCAAACACATACCTATAAGTAGTAAAATCAGAAAAACTGATCATTTTGCAGTGGTCTCTTATTTTTTTCCCGAGCTGTATAGCCTGAAATGATTAATTATTGTTATTTATTTGTTATTATTTGTTATTTACCATTGGTTTGGTTTTTGACTAGGCAAGTCATGGTTGCTTTTTGTGCAGTTACTTAATTAAATGTACCTATCCTCTCGGCCATGTCAGCTGCCCTCTCTCCCCAGATCCCGTTCACCACACTCAGGACGCTCTCTCCAGGCTCCACGGCGTTAAAAATGGCACACTCCATTGCCGTGTGGCCCGTTCCGCTCACCGCAAATGTCACTTTGTTCTGAGTCTGGAACATGTACTGGATCCCACTTTTGATGTCGCTCATTATCTGTCAGTAAATATTTAAAATCAGTACAATTATCACTTTGACATTATATTTAATAATCAATGTCAATAATCAATTTGTTGCATTTTACATGTTACATCAGAAGTTCAAGTTTAAAGTTTAAAGGCTCATTGTGTGACTGGTGGAGAAGCCGTCACAACCTTTTCTCCATGGAGATGTTATTGCTTTGTCTAGAATGTTTCACAGTGTGGCAATAAACCTTTCTATCTTCATGGAAACCAAACCTGACCAAGTTACAGGTCAGATCTGTGGAGAAGCAACCACGCTCAGAGTCAGAATGCCTGTTTTTAGGAATTTGTGAGCTATAAAACTACCTAGAATGAAAAAAATGTAAAGTAGAGGTGTTTAATGCCATTGTGTGGTACACTCTGACACTAGGGGCAACTAAAATATCTACATTATTCATAGTAGTTCATCTAATTGTTTCATGTTTCACATTTTTGTTTTGAAACAACATAATTTTATAACTTGATTAACCTTTTAACCCTAGAGCACTATCGTAGGGTGATTTTCACCTGAACAAAAGTATTTATATGATTTTCAATATGTTTCATTTTTCATTTGTCATGAGTCCCTGGGGAGCTTCACCATTGTTTTTGACATCTTTGGAGGTGTAGATGTTTCCCTACCCCAAAGCCCATTTTTTCCTACAGGCTTTCAGGTGATTTTCACCCGGCGATAATGAAAGAGGAATGTAAGAATGTAATGAATTTAATGTAAGAGGATGTAAAAAATAGGTAAGTAAGAGTGGTCCTGGAATGTGTATCTATCCTTATTTAGTGCAGTGGTTATGTTATGAATAAATATCACAAAGTGGTGATTTCGAAGGGAATTCTTATGGTGAAAACAATATTTTACTCAACTGGTCATTTTTACCCACTGAAAAAATACTATTTTTTGTTCCTTGTTCCTGCACCACTAATTTTGGAGCATGTTTTTCAGGTCTTCCTATGTTTTTTTTCCATTTTGTTACACATACCACAATTGAAAATAAAATAAAACCACTCTAATTTATCACGTGTTGTCATATTTTGATCTTTTTGTTGGGAATATTATATCGGGTAAAAATGACCTAGCAAAAGTGATGGTGTTACTTTTTATAGCAAAAGTGTCCTAGGGTTAAATGTGCTTTGAAAATGTAGGAGCTCTTTTGAAAGCATACCATACCCTCTATGATCATCATGCCCTATCTTTGCTTTTGTGACTAATGTCCCTGCTTTTTGCTTAACTATAAAAAGGTCTCATTAATGTGGTTGCAACTACAAAAACTTGCACAATAGCTTGCACCTTTCCATGTTTTCTAACACAACTACAATAACTATAATTCCACTGTGTCTTTCCACTCACCTCAAATATTTCTGGATGCATATGTCCGATTACAGGCTTTGCCCCTGCCTCTAGGATCCTCTCTGGGGCATTGGAGGGTCCCGGACCAAACATGTGCCTCTGGGGGACGTGGAGAGGCCTCTTCAGACATTGTGGTGGAGGAATGGTAAGGGCTGACATGTTTTCAGTAGATTCAAATGCAGACTAAATTGTTAAAACCTGCTCTTCAAACACTCCCCTTTGTCTGATTACGTCATTGCGTCAAAATAACAATTTAGGATCACTTTGGACGTCTGTTTGGTGGCTCGATGTTGTCCCAGAGATAAGGAAGTTAGGCAGCATGTCCTCAGATGTTAATCATTGACTTGTTAGATAGTTGTTGTGCCCCAGTTAGCATACAGGTAATGAAAATCAACCATTCAACAAGCCACTGTATTTTCATTATAGTAGGAGCTAGTTTAATGTAAGTAAAATGCTTTTCTTGTAACAATGAGGGACTACTTTAAAGGATATTGCAGTTACTTGTTTATTAGCCAGACTATTGGTTGCACATTTACTGCGTCACTGAACTCAATATCCTGTTACTATACCTCTGCACATCTGCACTGTTCCATATTAAATTCATTAAATAAAATGTCCAGGGTGGAAAGCAGGAGACCAATATTGTTTACAACAAAGTCCTATTTACAACTTTCTAGTAAAAACAAAACTATGTTAACAGTATATTATTTCTATATCTTTTATAAATTTTACTAACAATAACACACCACTTCGAGAAATGGAAAACCTCAGACTAAATTTTGAATTTTGCTGATTCCATTTTATTAGAAAGAAATATGTTAATTAATACTGCATCTAAATACATAGCCTGGAAAATTTGGAGTTTTCACATCTAGAATCTAGGGTTAAAATCAACAGCATATTATGATATAAAAATCATGTATTTGCACTTGTATGTACATTTCCCTCACAGTTGTGCCTGGTTCCTCCTCTGGTGGATGAAAAGATGCTGTCCAAGAGGCTCAGGGCTGAATCGTCCCTCCCAAAACACCAGCTGCCCCCGGACCACCGTGCCCCTGACTGCACCCCGGAGCTTCATACCCAGGTACGGTGTCAGCTAAAACATAACCACCATCTCATTAAACTCACAATGTGAGTAACATACACTTTACACAGTAGTAAAAGGTGTTAGATACATATTTAGGTAATATTTTGCCTTTTGCCATTGCTGTGTCATTCCTGCTGACAGTGATTGGATATGAAGTGATGGAAAATTATTCACACTTGACATGTGCAACATTTGGAAACTGCTACACATTATTTCTTTTTGTTGACAAAGGTGCAAATAAATTTGTCAAACTGAGTTTACCTTGTTCCTGTGATGGATACTTTCTTCTATTATCTGTAAAATATGTAGAACAATTAAACATAATTCACATTTGTTCATGTCATTAGTGACTTTTTCCACACACAAGTGTGCCTCAGCTTATTCTTTAAGATCTACTACCATTTACACAACTTTCTTGGTATGTGTTCAGCTAGTTCCTCATCTGATTTTGGTCTTGTCCTTGAAGAGCACCTGTGTCACAGCCTACAACTTCACATTCTGGAGCCCCAAAGGAGCCATCGCCTGCTTTTTTATTACTTATATTATTTAGATTTGGAAAACAGTTTAATAAATATAGATTTTAAAGTACATATTCCATTACTGCACCTCAAACTCCCTCTCTGGGTCCCATATGACCAGGTCTGCATCAAAACCGGGAGTGAGTCTGGACTTGAGGTGGTCCAGGCGGCACATCTCGGCTGGTTTTTCACTCAGAAGTCTCACCACATCCGGCAACCCAAACCCTCTTTGACTGGCAGAGGTCCAAAACAGAGGCAGACCTGGAATAATAAAACAACACAAATGTACCATCTGATTATGTCACTTTCGCTAAGCAATTATTTAATTTTTTTTATAAAGCATAAAAATAAAAACATTTTTTTAATCATTTATCGGTGTGGCCCTCTGATTTCAAATGAGGTCATATTTGAACATTGTCTGTACAGTAAATGATTAGGCTCTGGGTGAACTTTACCCATTGCGAGAGAATGCCTCGCAACTTTAACTACCCACAAAAATAACATGATTAGATGCTGTTTTTAAAATATTTCTGCAAAACTATTCGTATAGTACTAACATTTTGGATTGTTTATATTTTTGACAATCTATGCAGTATTATTCCTCAATAATTCTGGTATAATTTTCTTACCTGGCTCCTCCGTCAGGGTTTAAGCATAAAAGTTGTCTTCAAACTCCTTACCAAACTGCAGAGAGGAGATGCCTCCCCAGGCCTCAGTAAAGTCCCCAGTCTCCAGACTTTTGAGGTCCGGAGTACAGGGAGAGTGATCAGACACCACCATGTCAATGTCCCTGGCTTTTAATGCAGACCATAACTCCTCCTAACAACACGAAATACATCTTTCTGTCATTTCACCATTTTATTACAGTAGTAAAGGGGCAGAGGGGGATACAAGGACCAAGATCTTTCAGATTCAGTGTTGTCAACATGAATAAATGACTTAGTCCCAATATGTCAAAACGTTTAAAATATTACTACAATGAATCCACTTAACAGCAGAATCAATATTCTATTACATTCCTGTGACTCTCCAAAAGTGTAATTATATGGTGTAAATGTTCTGTTTACCTGATTTGCAGAGCTTCTGATTGGTGGACAGCACTTGAACTGTGTGGCCCCTGCTGGTATGTCCTCCGCTCGCAGGCTGAGGTAGTGATGAGTGGTTTCCACGGTGATAGGGGCCCCTGCATCTCGAGCTTCCTGGATCAACTTCAGTGGCCGGGCAGACGACAAGTGAACTATATGACACCGCACCCTTTAACAAATCACAGCTTATTTAAAGAGGGAATTAAGATTTATTTGACATATGTGACATTTGACATGTCTGTTTAGACATACAATTGAAAAAAACATGCTCTGTCAGAATCCAGGCTTCAGTTTTACTGGAAACACCTGCGACTGATGCCATTAGAATTGACTTGTTTGTGTAGAGCACAATTGAGCACAGGCCTGGACTGGTAATTGGGCATACCGGGCATTTTCCTGGTGGGCCGACGTTGTTGTTGTTGTTGTTGTTTTTTTAACTAAGAGGCCAGCCCACAATTTAGACGAGGCGTCCGATTGGTCCATCTTCAATATAGACAGTGGACTAAACTAATTAGGATATAGTAGCTTACGAGAGTGGTCCCACCCCAGTTTCATAGTGTTGAGCGTGGAAACATGGAGAAGCAGCAGAAAGGGGGTGTGGAGAAGATTTAAAAAAATGTTACCATAGATGCTGCTAGATGTTCTAAAATAACAGGAAGGAAGAGGGAGAGGCTGTGGACAGGGAACCTGAGGGACAGAGTGACCAGGGAAGTGTCGCACAGGCACAGTAGGTAAGCAGGTAGTAATGTGAGGATAATACCGGGACTTTGAAGTGATGAAAATCGCTCACCTTTTGGCCAGCCAAAGTGCTCCCGACCTGACTTTGCGTGCAAGATGAATTTTAAATAAACCGTTGAATGTGTAGTTACTGCGAGTTTGCTGGTGGTATTTGGGAGCTGGGATTTTTCCTTTAAATGTTGCGCCCTGGTTTCTCCTTGGCCAAAACGTAACAATAGTAAAATACTTTGCTTTGGGGAACACATACACAGGGCTCTCAAGTTTTGAGCGGGGTCGTGCGTGTGACTGTAATTTCCGAGGACGGGGGGGGGGGGGGGGGGGGGGTGCGAGTGAACAATTTTTGGCGCTTGAATTGCGTGAGAAATGCCGTGTGAGCGTGTGAACACGTCGAATTGCGTGTTGAGAGCCCTGTTTGTCTAAAGAGCAAACTTAAACTACAAAGCAACTAATGAGAGTTCTATAAATGAAGTTATTACCTGATGGTTCTCAGTTTGTTTTATCATCACTGCACTTTGTCAGTGCGCGCTGAGAGGGGCGGGGAGGAGGGAGCGGGACATTTTTAACGGATTCATGTAAGAGTCTGGTCAATGCACCGGGCCCGCGTCTCACCGCGTCTCGCCGCGGCTCATCGCGTCTCACCATGGGCAGTTCGGCTCTGGGCCGCGCGTATTCCGCGCGTAAGCCGTCGGGGGGGACACGTTACGCACAGACGGAGACACCGGGACCGGAGTCGGTGCGTCTCAGAGGAGACGTGGCACCGGGACTGAGGCTCAGGACGTGCCCGGGGGACGGCGAGCAGACGCGCCGTCCCCCCCTCCCCCTGTTCCCCCTGCCCTGTTCCCCCTGCTCGGGGGAGCAGGGGGAACAGGGGGAGGCGGCGCTGAAAACGCGCGGAGCCTGCATAAACTAAGCCACACAGACCGATTTTCTGGGCACAAAAAAAAAAAAAAAACACTAATCAGCGTGAGAAATGCCATGTGTGCGCGTGTGAATACGTCGAATTGCGTGTGTCACACTCTCAATGCGTGAGACTTGAGAGCCCTGCATACATAAATTAGTCCGTTGTGCTCCGCTAATTATGAGGGGCCGGTCTAAGCCAAAAATGCCAGGGCAGTTTTTTTTGTCCCAGTCCAGCCCTGATTGAGCATGATTTGATCTTTTAACTAGCTAACTAACTGTTAGTGTTCTTACTGGTATTGTAGGCAGAGCTGTGTGACAATGCGAATGGCCTCAGTTTCCATCTCATCTGGCCTTGATTGCAGAAAAGTGGAGTACTGACAGGGGTCTAAAAACAACACCCTTTTACTCTGATATGTATATATTTTTGCAACATATTTAGAGATAGCATTACAAATATAAATGGACTATAAATATATTCTTAAACATAGGCATCAACATCTCCCTTATTTGCATCATAGTATTTCAACAGACCTCAATTTATCCAGGCATACGACTGGCACATCATTTGATGTAAGTAATATTATGCCATAACCGTACAGTGAATATTACATTTTTACCTCCTGAATCCTGTTTGACATCTTGAATTTCCCTTTCTGCGTGAAACTAGACCAAGAAACACGTTTCAGCTTAAGAAACCTGCATCATTTTTCATTTAAAGGTTGAAAATGGTGATTGTGCTGTTGTTATTGTCTTACCAGCAGCACAGTACCAGTCCCTTGCAGCTGTTTCATGGCTGTGTGCAGATCACTGTTGGTCACATGTGGAAACTCGTCCACTCCACTGTGAATCATGAAGCATTTAAACCCTGCAACTCCAGCCCTGATCATCGGCTGAAGCTCCCACTGTAAAGACAGGACAATGATGGCTCACTAGTTTATTAGAGGAGGACAATATGTGATCCAATGAATCCAGGTTGTGTATCTTAAAGATGCCGTACCTCATTTCCAGGTATGACTCCACCCCAAAAAGCAGTGTCCACAAAACACTTCCCCGCCGCTTCACGCAGTTTCTCTTGAAAGTTAGCAAGTGTGGTGGTCGGAGGGATGCTGTTTCTAAAAGGACAAACACAAGTACATTTTTGTGATCTAATTATAATGTACAAATGCATAATAGTTTCACAAATAAATGCTGAATGAATAAATAAATGGGATTGCAAAATTGTTGTTTTTGTGTAGTTTTACAGTGGCATATCCACAATCGTGGTCACCCCTCCTGCAGCGGCTGCTCTGGTGGCAGTCCAGAAGCCCTCCCATGTGGTGCGCCCTGGTTCGTTCACATGCACATGACTGTCAACTAGACCTGGCATCACCACGCTGTCTCCAACATCTAACACCTAAAACAAAATAAACATGATTAGACAAACAATTCCATTGATATACAGCTCTGGGAAAAAAATAAAAGACCACTGCATTTTTTTCTGAAATCAGCATCTCTACATGTATTACAGCCATTCCATTCCAGCGTCTGTTAAATTCCAACACAAACACAAAGCTGAGCTACTTCAGTTCTTGCACCAGGAGTGGAATAAAGTCACCCAAGAACAATGTGAAAGACTTGTGGAGAGCATGCCAAGACGCATGAAAGCTGTGATTAAAAATTGCACCAAAATATCAATATTTATTGCAACAAATATTGATTTCTGAACTCTTCTTAAGTGTAAACATTAGTATTATGTTGTTTTAAAATGAATTTGATCTGGTTTCTTTGCATTGTTTGAGGTCTGAAAACATGTATCTTTTTTGTTATTTTGACCATTTGTCATTTTCTGCAAATAAATGCTCTAAACGATAATATTTTTATTTGGAATTTGGGGGAAATGTTGTCAGTAGTTTATAGACTCAAACAAAAATGTTCCTTTTGCCCAAACACATATCTATAAGTAGTAAAATCAGAAAAACTGATAATTTTGCAGTGGTCCTATGCTGTATATTCACCACTGCCCCCTTTCTACCAGCAGAGGGCATTCTCACCTCGGTATCAGAAAAGTTGGAGTCGGTCAAAATTTGGTGAATCTTCCCCTTCTTGATAAGAACTACCGCGGCCTGTAACTCAGAGTCCCGCAGGACCCTGGTGCTCCGGATCGCTCTTACTGGTGATCCCAGCTCCATGCTCGGCCTGGCAGTACCAGTGTCAGGACGGTGTTACCTTGGCTCTGGTCCTCCCCCTGTCCACTGTGCCACAGTCAAAGGATGCGCCTTTGTGGACTTTATTTTGCAATGTTTGACTTTGCTCAGCTTGTTTGCATTGGAGTTTGACCCCGAAGTTTGTTTTGAGAATAATGACTGGCTGATGAAGTTACCCGCGGCACCGGGACACTCGCTCGCTGCTGTTTCCGCCTCTGTCCGCCGGTGTCTGGGCGGACCTGGGCGTAGCGCAGAGGGCTTAACTCCACCTGGTGCTCTCGTCTAATATGGACAGGTGGAACTTTCAGGTTTAGCTGGACCTAACTGGACCGGGACTTGGACCAGTTTCATCTCGTCACATTGGACAATAATACAGACCCAACAGGACAGCAGATAGAGGATGCACTCCGCTTCAGTCCTCTGGAGAAGGTAAGAGGCTTGTTTTCGTTAAGTTTGGGGTAAATCTGAGGACAGCCTCACAGGTGCGTAAATGAGCTCATGGATGGGATGGAGCTGTTCTGCTGTGAGTGCTGATGTGGTCATGTTGGGACCGTACAGTAGCCTCTTATTATAGTTTTGCTGACGTTGCTGTGTATGGTTGTGAGCGGTGTGTTACGTCGTGTTGTTGGGGCTCAGATTGTGCTGCTGCGTAAACTTTGCGCTTGGCTGTGCGTTGTGCTCGGGGTGATACAGTTCTATCTGCCCATACAGTTCAGCCAATAGTGACTAAAGACTGTCTGTTTTTTGGCATTCGTTATAATACTATATAGCCTATATATAATACATATTTAATATATGTGCGTGTCTGTTGTTCCAATGTGCAAAATTGATTTTGTTTGTCGTTTATTTTTCGTGTATGTCTCTATGTGATGGATAGAATTATTATTTGATGCACATAATTCAGCTGGCTCAGCCAAAGGCGAGATGAAAAAATTGTCTGGCTTTGGCTGAAACTCTAAATGGCGCAAATGGCGGCGCCTGGCGGCGGCTTCGGGATCTTGTTAGAGTAACTTGCAAATACAGTATGCATCTGGATGTGGCCTTGATATGTACTAATTTTAACGTTGCAACTCATTTTCTTTCTAAATGTTTCCAGCGTAGCCCCACAGATAGCCATTGGCGATATTTGCATGAGTAGAAAACACAGCCCACGGCCCGCGTGCACTGCATGTGCGTGACATGTTTACACGCTCGTGCTCACCTGCCTGATGGAGGATGGAGAGTGAGATGCTCGTGCGGCTCTCTGATTGGCCCTGCGCTGGAGACAGGGCCGTGTCTGAGCCAATAGGAGCGCACGGAGGCAGAGCTGTGAGCCAATAGGAGCGCACGGAGGCAGAGATGAGGCCAGTGTTTGATGCGCTACGGCGAAATGACGTCAGCCCGTCTGTGAAGAGCGCGTGAGTGGCGGAGACCTCCAGCTGCTCGGGCTGTTATGTAATGCGTCAACAGCGGTCCGGTTTGGGAGGTGAGGGCACGGTGGAGCGGAGCTGGGAGATGTGCTGAGCTGCGGCCGTGTGTAACGGGGACAATGCTCTTCGTGCTTCGCCGTTAATCGGTGTTGAGTCTGGGCCCTGCCTCTCTCAGGTACACACGTCTGGAGGCTGCGGAGCTGCCCTGAGGAGCGGCCATAGGCGCGTCTCGGTTCACATCCGTCTAGCAGTGGAAATAGCCCAATGCGGCTTGGCTTCAGGCTAGAAACAGGATCATTTTCTCTTTACCCCCTTCGCTTAGCTCTCAGCCAGCAGCCTCCACACTGTGGATCTCACAATGGCGGGTCCGGAGCAGTCCCAGCAGCAGCAGCAGGTCGAGGAGAAGGCAGAGCCCATAGATGATGCTGAGATGGCCCTGCAAGGCATCAACCTGCTCCTCAATAACGGCTTCAAGGAGAGCGACGAGCTCTTCAGGAGATACAGGTAACAAATACGTGAGAGCTGCACTGTGCCAACAGCACTGCATAACCGCTCATGCATCTGGGAGTGAAATGTATGCTACATCTGCTAATGTGAGAAAAGGCACACACATAAGGAATAAATGTAAATGCCAAATTAAAAAGGAGCACAGGAGAGGGACAAGTACACAAATACTTGTTCAAAAGGTCTCTGTCACCATGGCAACAGCCAGGAATCAGTAATACCAGTGTTAAGCTACTATACTAAATACATAGGCTAATAATATATATATTTTATCATTACAGTACATATATTTTACAATACGTGTAAAATCTGATGGGTCAGCATTTCATTCATACAATGCAAAAAGTGTTTTTTGTTTTTGTTTTTAATGATGGCTTTAAAACTGTCAATTTTGAAGAATTCAAATGTTATCCATCCTGGTGTGTTTGATCTGTTTTTTCCTCCTCCTTCAGGACGCAAAGCCCTCTGATGAGCTTCGGAGCGAGCTTCGTCAGTTTCCTGGTGAGTTTTATTTTTAAACTGTGTTTAAATTAATATTGCTTATTCTGATGCTAACATTGTAAACGGCCTTCTCTTTTTTATTTATTCAAACCTAATAAGTAGTTTACATCATCAGAATAAGTTGGATCTAGAGCTGGGAGCTCACCAGCAGGTTTACTGAAAGATAATGTGTCTGATGTGAACATTAAGAAAATATAGTAGTATGGCCAATTTACATTTCATGTTGTCTCCCTGTTTTCTACTTCTGATTTTAAGCATATTTTTTGCCTCAGCAGGCTTTATGAAATGAGAGAGAGATACTTAATTCACATACTTAATAATAATAATAATAGATTTTATTTATAACGCAGCACCATATTGTTACTTGTAAAATGTTTGTCACATGGTCGTCACATCATCTGCCTCTAAATGTCTGCGGTGATAAGATTTAACACTCACAGATGGGATGCCCTTCCTGATACAACTCTTTCTGGTTTAATTTGAAGTCTGAATCTAATGTAGACCAGCCATAACAATGTATAACATACTGTTAAAACCTTCTCACCCTACCTATCTTTAATGCCATTTAGTGTTAGTTTTTGAAGTGTTTTTAAAGAAAAGGGTGTAATTGAAAAAAATTAAAGCCAGAGCTAGGTGTATGATGTCAACAGAACCTGTGATAAACTGTATCAAATCTTGGACGATTGTCACAACTGGCTTCCCTTTGCATTTCACTTTTCCATCCATTAACATAATGGATCCCTCCTCCCAACAGCCCCACGAGCATTACTGTAATATGTGCTGCGTGACTCTCCGATAGAGGAAGTGATGTGTGTGTATCTGCCACCCCCATTGCCCCCTCACTCACATGCCCACTCACATACCCACTCACGTACCCACTCAAGTGACGCCATCACTGGGTCTTTGATGTCATGCTGAGAATTGTCCTGTAGGCTTTATCAGACATTAACAAACAGACCTGGGGTTGTGTTTTGTTTCATTCACACATGTTTATATTTAACACACAAGTCCTGCATATTTAGGCTGTTCTTCTCTCTCTGAAAACACCTTGTTCCACTTTCTGATGTCATGTCGTAATACAGGAAGTGCTTCACTGTGTTTTTAAACAACATACGTCTTCGATTTCGGTTCTGGAATTGCCGATCTCTATTGAAATAAAGGTTAAATGGGCTGTGAACTTTAACTAATATTTAATGACATCACAAGGTGGAACAGAGCATTTTGAGCTTTGGAGATGTAGGCAGACTAATAATAATTATTATTAAATGAAATAAAACAAGTGGCAAAAAAGCAAGCTCCTCTGTGTTTTTAAAATCAGTACACCTTGCCCAAATTTACTGGATTTCCAATTATAGCTCTGGAAAAAAATAAGAGACCACTGCAAAATTATCTTTTTTTTTCAGATTTTACTACTTATAGGTATGTCTTTGGGCAAAAGGAACATTTTTGTTTGAGTCTAGTATCTAACTACTGACAACATTTCCCCCAAATTCCAAATAAAAATATTATCGTTTAGAGCATTTATTTTACAGAAAATGACAAATGGTCAAAATAATAAAAAAGATACATATTTTCAGACCTGAAACAATGCAAAGAAATAAGAGCAAATTCATTTTAAAACAACATAATACTAATGTTTACACTTAAGAAGAGTTCAGAACTCAATATTTGGTGCAATAACCCTTATTTTTAATCACAGCTTTCATGCATCTTGGCATGCTCTCCTCAAGTCTTTCACATTGTTCTTAGGTGACTTTATTCCACTCCTGGTGCAAGAACTGAAGTAGCTCAGCTTTGTGTTTGTGTTGGAATTCAACAGACGCTGGAATGGAATGGCTGTAATACCTGTAGAGATGCTGATTTCAGAAAAAAATGCAGTGGTCTCTTATTTTTTCCAGAGCTGTAAATCACAGCATTCTGTAGGCCTGTAGTGTACAACTGCGCCCAGCACTACATACTCACAGATGGGGAAAGAAGTGAGTGCTCCTGAATAATTTTCAGAAGAAATCAAAAACGAACAATTTCAATTTCAAGTTCCTATATTAGTGATGCATTACAACACTTTTAAAAAATTGACCTGCCTCCATTTAATTTCAACAGTTACAAATGGGATTTTGTGATGTTATCTGTCCACAGCTGCTACACTACAGCCATGCAGGGGTGGTGGAATCTGACCTCCAGTGCTAATATGAGAGGCGTGAATCAATACGCATTACACAAATTAAACTCATTTGCATGTTTTCTTTTTATTTCTGCCACTATTATCACATTTTAGCAATAGTTCTAAATGTGTTTATCTCCCTTTTCTCGGGATGTCACTGCTCTGTCCTCCTTTCTTTCTGTAGCACAAAGAGCAGCTTGTTTTCGCCTTCCTTTAATTCACTTTCTAACAACATGTCGTCTTATTACAGTATGTCTCATTGTGTACACAGATCTGACACATTCCTGCAATAGTGCGCACAGAGGAACTGAAGTCTGAGTTTATGTCAGAAATCACTTGTTTAAACCAATGTACTGTAGTCTGCTGTTATGCTGAGATTAAATGAGTCATGTCTATATTTATTGTTCACTATCTGTACGTACTGTATGTCTTAGGCAGAGCTCGATTTCCTAATCTGAAGACTCCAAATGTAATGCATGTTGTGCAATGTGTTATTTTTGACTAATCGTTTCTCTGTATCTTTTGCCTTTCGAACCTGTTTACAAAGTACTTCATAAAAAGCTGCAATGAATAACAGTAGTAAATCCCAAACTGTAAAATTCCTATTAGGCATGTAACAATATGCAATTTTTGCTGTACAATATTTACTGCAAAATTATGGAAGGCTGACAGTATACCTCTAAAATGCCCCAAGAACTCATTGGCTTTGTTCACATGCACACCAAAATCTGTTTATGATCAGATTTCTGGATTTTAAGTTTACGTAAATGACATTTAAATAGTCAGAGGGATCATGATTACAAAAAATAAATTTGATGATTTTGCTTTTTACATGTCTTTTTAATAATCTTATAACTGCAAACATCTGACATGAATTGAGTAACTGTAAACCAGTGTTTTTGTTACTGTCCTATACATAAGGTTTAAAATTGTGTGATTACAGTATTTTATTTTAAAGGCACTGAATCAAATAGGGCTAAGGACACTAGTCTAGTTTACTGCTCAGATAAATAGCAGGTTGCATATAATTATTATGTATTTTATTGTCTGTCTCTTCATGTACCAGAATAATGTACGCGCACAATGAATTTTTTTACCCCTACCCCTCTTTACCAAATAACAAAAACATTAGCAACATCACATATTCTCATTCACCATAAATAACTACAACAATTAGAATAAGCCTCTGTTATTCACATCTCTAACCAGTTTTGTGCATAATTTATTGACTTGCAGAATGCGATGATGACGTTCGAGGAGGAGAAGATGCAGACGGCGTGCGATGACCTGAAGACCACAGAGAAACTGTGTGAGAGCGACAGCGCCGGAGTTATCGAGACCATCCGCAACAAGATCAAGAAGAGTGTGAGTCCAGTCTGCTCATTCCAATAGGATCAAATCCAAGTCTGTTCTGTAGTCTCTTGGTACATTCACTGTCAAACTGCTATTTTTATCTACTAGAGCTTTATAGGTTAATCTTGCAAGTATACGTTTTGTTCTTTGGTGTATGATGATGGTACCGCATTTTATAATCTTACTATGTGTAAGATTTTTAATTTTAAATTCCATAAACCCAGGACCATCTGTGTTCCCATCTGGTTGTTTGTTGTAATTTGGTGTTTTGGTTTATAATCCAGTTAAAAAGCGTCACATGAAACATTTCATTTGGTTTGCCAGTTTCAGTGCGATCTGAATCAGTGCTAGTGCAGCCTCTGCAGCTGCAGTTTATGCTATCCAGATAGGCAGGTTATGGCACTGGCAACCCTGGTCTAGGTATGATTGTGATGCCTTTTTCCAAACTGGAAGAGCACAGGCTACATACAGTCCCTTTAGAAAATATAATAAAAACGTAGAAGTTGTGATTATTTTTTTCATTACATCCATCTGTAGATACAAATATTTATTTCTCTTCCTGTGTACAGCTCTGGAAAAAAATAAGAGACCATTGCAAAATTATCAGTTTTTCTGATTTTACTACTTATAGGTATGTGTTTGGGCAAAAGGAACATTTTTGTGTAAGTCTATAAACGACTGACAACATTTCCCCCAAATTCCAAATAAAAAATATTATCGTTTAGAGCATTTATTTGTAGAAAATGACAAATGGTCGAAATAACAAAAAAGATACATGTTTTCAGACCTCAAACAATGCAAAGAAACAAGATCAAATCCATTTTAAAACAACATAATACTAATGTTTACTAATGTTTTTTTTTTTAAATACATGTAGAGATGCTGATTTCAGAAACAAATGCAGTGGTTTCCAGAGTTGTACTACAAATTTTACCAGTAAAGTAAATATTTTAACAAAAGATTTAGTTTAAGAATTGTAGTGTCCTCTCTTGTTTTCTGAAGTGGATAACTGTTATTGTAGCTCTGATCTCATACCGGCGCCGCTCTCTGATTGAATTACTGTCTGATTGTGAGATGAAATCAGGAGTCCGCACATGTCCTGGAGTCTCCTCTCTTCCCTGGACTCGTGCCACTGGGGAAACTCCTTAATATATATTGAATTAGAGTGTGTGTAGTTCAACCAGTGTGCCTTTTATATAAATCTTGGTTACGTATTATCTACTACAAGATCAAATTGAAAAAGAAATTGGATATTTTGAGTATACAGTATCTGTTGTCCGTAAAAATGAAACTAGCTATCTCAAAGCTGTGTCCAAAAGCAACTCTGAGGATCATTTAAAATATCTTATTAGCTTATGCGTGATATAGATGGACACCAGTTTTAGATAATCTGATTAAATTATGGAGTGTATCTTTGTGTGTTTGAATAAGTGCTTGTAAATGTGTTTGTATGTGACAGGTGGACTCCCAGAGGTCGGGTGTGGCTGTGGTGGATCGGCTCCAGAGGCAGATCATTGTGGCGGACTGTCAGGTGTACCTCGCCGTGCTCTCCTTTGTCAAACAAGAACTCTCTGGTAATATGTTTATTTACATGAGCCTCAGAAATTCACAACTGCCATAAAATGAAAATAAGGTAGTAGGAGTAGTAATAAAACTGGGCATTTGTATCCATTTCAACATACAGCACGTGTAGGTCGATTTTTCTTGTGCTTGTGCTGATCTGTCAGTGTCTCTTTGTTATCTGTGTGATTCTCTGTAGTTTGTCCCAGACTTCTAAATCAACAAAGGTGCCCTGAAAAGTGACATTTAGGCTGCGTCCCATTTCTCTGTCTTACCCCTTCGTCTTACCCCTACCCCTTGGTTTTGCTCTATGTTCTATGTTCTGTTGGTGCGGTTTTAATTGTAGTGATGTCTGTTTAGCCAACGTTATCATTTTCATTGAACTTTCATCTATAAACAAGCTAGTTTTTTGTCGCGCTGAGGTACCCGATAATCCTTGACATTTGTTTACGTTTGTTTGCGTCAATTGTTGTCGCCTCTGTAGATGTAGCAGCCAGGTAGAGGCAAGGGAAGGGGTAAGACAGAGTAATGGGACGCAACCTTAAGTTTATAGAACTAATACATGAAAATACTCATTTACTGAATAGCAATATAGTCTGTCTGTAATTGTAAAATTAATCCTGTTACCTTATTACTGGTCTCAACTCAAAACATGCACCATAGGTAAATCCTCCAGCTGAGGTCCTGACCAAGCCTAAGCAACAAGATCATGGAGATGGTCCTGGGCGCAGTCATGTGCTACCCACTGCTCCTGAATAAAGGATGGGTCAAATGCAGAGGACTTCTCCTGTGTGAGATCAATAAAAGTCAATCTTCTTCTTACAAAAGACTACTAACAAGTAGCCTGGTCAGCCAGCTACACTCACTTCCTTTAGATCAGTGTTTCCCAACTATTGATATGGAGACTTGGAATGATTTCACTTTTAGAAAAAAGGTGAAACTGAATAGCTGAATTTTACTTTGAAGGACAACGATATATCTTTGTGTAGTTTTTGTACAATAAATTGCTATATCAAAATCATAAAAACTAGAAGAAAAAATCGTAATAACTGGGAATGTATTAATAACTGGATTCATACGTGAAAAGTCCCTCAGTCGTCCAGGTAGAATCCATGATAACAGGAGAAGTTCAATTTGTCAACTGGACCAAGTTTGTTTGGTTGAAAACGTTTTGCCGCTCATCCGAGAGGCTTCGTCAGCTCTAATAAGAATACTGGTAAGACACTTGCTTATATCTTGCTGTAGGGAGGAGCTACCTAGCTAACTACTTTCCGGAACTATCTCATTGGTTTCGGTCTTTTGTTTCTCTGGCGTCTAGCTTAACGATCCCTATTCATCCCTACACGCCTGCTTTTTCACACCTCTGGCCCTGACCTGGCTAGCCCCATTGTTTCCCTGTTTGTTTGATCTAGGCTTAATAATGGAATTGTAGATGGGATGCAAATTATATCTTACGCCACCATTTCTGTTCAGAGAAGGATTCTCTTTTTTGACAAAAATAGCCTCTTTAACTCCCCTCTCAAACCAATTCTTTTCCCTGGCTAAGATCTGAACCTCACTGTCCTCAAAAGAATGTCCCGTGGCTTCTAGGTGAAGATATACGGCAGAAGACGGTCCACTCTGGCACGCCCGTCTGTGTTGGTACATCCTCTTGTGAAGTGGCTGTTTGGTTTCTCCAATATAGCGCTCACTGCAGTCTTCACTACACTGAATGGAGTAGACCACATTGCTTTGTTTGTGGCTCGGTGTTTTGTCCTTTGGGTGGACGAGTTTTTGTCTTAAAGTGTTTGTGGGTTTGAAATAAACTGGGATTTCATATTGTCTGAAAATCCTCTGTAGTTTTTCCGACACGCCGGCCAGGTACGGAATCGCTACCCCTTTCCTCCTGGGTTCGGATTCTCTATTATCTTGTTTCTTGCCCTTGTCTCTCTTGGTTTTGTTAACAGCCCATTTGGGATAACCACAAAGCCCTCTCTGTTTGTGGTTATCCCAAATGGGCTGTTAACAAAACCAAGAGAGACAAGGGCAAGAAACAAGATAATAGAGAATCCGAACCCAGGAGGAAAGGGGTAGCGATTCCGTACCTGGCCGGCGTGTCGGAAAAACTACAGAGGATTTTCAGACAATATGAAATCCCAGTTTATTTCAAACCCACAAACACTTTAAGACAAAACTCGTCCACCCAAAGGACAAAACACCGAGCCACAAACAAAGCAATGTGGTCTACTCCATTCAGTGTAGTGAAGACTGCAGTGAGCGCTATATTGGAGAAACCAAACAGCCACTTCACAAGAGGATGTACCAACACAGACGGGCGTGCCAGAGTGGACCGTCTTCTGCCGTATATCTTCACCTAGAAGCCACGGGACATTCTTTTGAGGACAGTGAGGTTCAGATCTTAGCCAGGGAAAAGAATTGGTTTGAGAGGGGAGTTAAAGAGGCTATTTTTGTCAAAAAAGAGAATCCTTCTCTGAACAGAAATGGTGGCGTAAGATATAATTTGCATCCCATCTACAATTCCATTATTAAGCCTAGATCAAACAAACAGGGAAACAATGGGGCTAGCCAGGTCAGGGCCAGAGGTGTGAAAAAGCAGGCGTGTAGGGATGAATAGGGATCGTTAAGCTAGACGCCAGAGAAACAAAAGACCGAAACCAATGAGATAGTTCCGGAAAGTAGTTAGCTAGGTAGCTCCTCCCTACAGCAAGATATAAGCAAGTGTCTTACCAGTATTCTTATTAGAGCTGACGAAGCCTCTCGGATGAGCGGCGAAACGTTTTCAACCAAACAAACTTGGTCCAGTTGACAAATTGAACTTCTCCTGTTATCATCAACTGGATTCATACTAAAAAAAAATCCTTGGGGGTACTCAGTACTCAGAGTTTTAGATAAAGCTTAGTTCTCCAAGACAAAAAGTTGGGAATCGTTATTTTAGACAATCGGCAGTTCAAGAAGAGTAAGCAAGTGGAAAAATATTCAAGATAAATATTTTCTTTGATTGTTTTCTTTAGAGGAGTAAAGTGTAATCTCCATTTTACCAACTACCATATGTATCAGCGTTACACTTCTATTATTTACCCACTCATATATTTCTTCACACTTTGTCTTCTCATTCAGCCTACATCAAAGGAGGCTGGATCCTGCGCAAAGCCTGGAAAATGTACAACAAGTGCCACAGCGACATCTCCCAGCTCCAGGAGGCCTCCCAGCGCCGCTCCTCTGTCCCCCAAACGGAGTCCATGAGCACGGACAACGACAACCACAGCCCCAGTCCGGAGTCCAGTCCAAACACCAGCCCCCAGCCCAAGGTCCTAGCAGAGACCGGGGTCACAGACGAGGCCTTGGACCGTCTCAAAGGGTCTGTCAGTTTTGGATATGGCCTCTTTCACCTGTGCATCTCTATGGTCCCGCCTCACCTGCTGAAGATCATCAACCTGCTGGGGTTTCCCGGAGACAGGACGCAGGGGCTGTCTTCTCTCATGTACGCCAGCGAGAGCAAGGACATGAAGGCACCGCTCGCTACGTAAGTGCGCTCTTGGTTTAGCGAGTAATTAGATTAGATTACATTCAACTTTATTGTCATTACGCATGTATAAATACAGGTAAAGAAATGTGGTTTAGCATCTAATCAGAAGTGCAAGGAGCAGCAAGTGCGATATATACAGTATACAACATAGACAGTATAGTTGTAGTGAATTATGTACAAATATATAGGGCAATATGAACATGTGGGAGTACTTTGTTGTTAATCTGTGTAGGGGATATAAACAGATGTATTATACAAGTATACAGTAGAGCTATTAAGTGAATAAATAAAATATGTATGAACAATATGTACAAGATATGTACCAGATGAACTATAACAGAGATATACAGAGGATATACAGTATTGATCATATGCATGTGGTTTGGGTGGAGTGCCAATGGATGCGAGGATTGGGTAGAGATGGAGAGGCGAAGAGGGAGGGGGCGTGAGTGGTGCCATGGAAGGGTGGGCATAGAGGTAGTGGAAGTGGTGGGATGGAAGGGGGAAAGAGTGGTGGCATAGCAGGGGGACATGGAGGTTCAGCGGGGGGTAGAGTTCAGCAGGGAAACAGCTGTAGGAAAGAAACTGTTCCTAAACCTGCTGGTTTTAGTCCGAAGGCTCCTGAAGCGCCTTCTGGAGGGAAGGAGCTGGAAAAGTCTATGGTTGGGGTGCGAGGGGTCCTTTAGGACGCTACGAGCCCTGCGTAGGCATCGCTTCCTCTGGACGTCCTCGATGGCAGTTAGTGGGGTCCCTGTGAGGCGTTGGGCGGTTTTCACCATCCTCTGTAGTGCTTTGCAGAGAAGTTCCCATACCATGCCATGATACAGTTGGTCAGGATGCTTTCAATCACACAGCGGTAGAAGTTACCCAGGATATTGGCAGACAGGTGGTCTTCAGTGTCCTCAGGAAGAAGAGACGTTGGTGAACCTTCTTAACCAGGCTGGAGGTATTAGTTTTCCAAGGTTGTCAGAGATGTGAATTCCCAGGAACTTGAAGCTGGAGACACGTTCAACAGCCATGCCATTGATATGGATAGGTGTGTATGTGTGTCTCCCTTCTCCTTCTCCTCCTTCCTGAAATCCACAATCCATATGTCACTGTGATGCAAGCGCTGTGATGACTCTTAAGTGTGTCTTGATAGATGAACAAAATATATTTACCTAATAGAAATGTTGGCTTTCAATAGCAACTTAAAGGTGCATTGTGTAACTTTTTTGGTGGAGGGCCCGTCAAATGCTTTTCTACGTGGAGATGTTATTGCGTTGTCTGAAATGTTTCACAGTGTGGTATTAAACTTTTTTATCTTCATGGAGACAAATCCAGACCAAGTTACCGGTCAGATCTGTGGAGAGGCAATACCGCTCACAGTCAGCTTGCCTTTTTTTTTAAGGTATTTTTAAGCTATAAAATCACCTAAAATTGAATAAATGTAAGATAGAACTGTTTAATACTGTGAAACATTCCAGGCAGAGCAATGACATTGTCCATAGAAACAAGCAGGAGTTACATCATGTACAATTATGTGTCACTTGGTAGATGAACAAAATATACAGCTCTGGAAAAAAAATAAGAGACCACTGCAAAATTCAGTTTTTCTGATTTTACTACTTATAGGTATGTGTTTGGGCAAAAGGAACATTTTTGTTTGAGTCTATAAACTACTGACAACATTTCCTCCAAATCCATAAATAAAAATATCATCATTTAGAGCATTATTTGCAGAAAATGACAAATGGTCAAAATAACAAATAGATACATGTTTTCTGACCTCAAACAATGCAAAGAAACAAATTCATTTTAAAACAACATAATACTAATGCTACACTGCATGGCTACTACACTACAGCCATGCGGGGTGGTGGGATCTGACCTCCAATGCTAATATGAGAGGCGTGAATCAATACGCATTACACAAATTAAACTCATTTGCATGTTTTCTTTTTATTTCTGCCACTATTATCACATTTTAGCAATAGTTCTAAATGTGTTTATCTTCCTTTTTTCGGGATGTCACTGCTCTGTCCTCCTTTCTTTCTGTAGTACAAAGAGCAGCTTGTTTTCGCCTTCCTTTAATTCAGTTTCTAACAACATGCCGTCTTATTACAGTATGTCTCATTGTGTGCACAGATCTGACACATTCCTGCAATAGTGCGCACAGAGGAACTGAAGTCTGAGTTTATGTCAGAAATCACTTGTTTAAACCAGTGTACTGTAGTCTGCTGTTATGCTGATGTAATACATGTGGTGGTCTCTTATTTTTTTCCAGAGCTGTATTTACCTAATAGATGCTGAATTTCAATTTTTGTGAATCAAAAGTAAGACTAAAACATTTACAACAAATAGAATAGAATAGAATAGAATAGAATAATATACTATAAATGCTAACTATACTACACTATATACTATAAAATAAATATACTGAGAGACTACTTGTATCATTACAAAGCTATTTTTAAAATTTGTGAATAACTCAGCTAATCTTAGTAAGAGCAGCTCAGCTGGGATTTTAATTGATTGAAGCAGGAGTGTGGTCAGGGGTAACAGCTTGAGTTCGATCAATATCCACAGTAAACAAAAGCAGGAGGACCATATGGCTTTTGTTGGGGCACCTGCCTGTCTGGACTATACTTGTCTTGACTGTACATGCTAAAACCTCTTTTCAAAGGAGAAGAAAGGAAACTTTACTTTACTTTATTATGATGTGTTGCTATGAAGTAGCTGGATGAAATGAATTTTAAATATTTAGGCATCAAAGTGGAAAATGGCACATGTCATGTCAAAAGAGTTTTTAATTTTACAAACTGACCAAAGTTTAAACCTACACATTGTACACTATAATCTTCGTTGAGTAATGTTTTTGGATTGCAAGATTTGACCTGATTGGCCAAGTTTATTGGGTGGATGACTTCTGAATCATTTGGAAATAAAATAAAATCCAGTTGACCATTTTTCTTTTTGGATTGCACCCTGATATGTTGTTCAGTTATTGCATATCACAGCACTATAAATGTAAGAGCGGTCTGTTCATCTTCGTCCTAAATGACAATGAGTGATATGAGAAACATCTGAACACTTTCCTTCTGTGTCCTGCCTCAGGTTGGCCCTCCTGTGGTACCACACTGTAGTGCTGCCCTTCTTTGCTCTGGATGGCTCAGACACTCATGCTGGGCTCGTCGAGGCCAAAGAGATTCTTCAGAGAAAATCTGTAGTTTATCCAAACTCCTCTCTCTTCATGTTCTTTAAGGGCAGAGTCCACCGGCTAGAGGTAAGTACAGTAAATGCATATTATTTGGTTTTGTAGTTCTCAGTCAATGTCAGTACTGTTTTAGAGTTTTTTTGTTTTCTTCCTATATTGTACCACAGTCATATTTGCATTTACTTTATTTTTCCTTATTTGTAATGGCCAAGCTTTTATCGACCTTATTCATTTAGCCGTCCAAGTTGTCGGTGTTACTTAAAGTCTTTTCTTTACTCCTTGTTTGCAGTGCCAAATCAACAGTGCTTTGGCCTGTTTTCACGATGCACTAGAGCTGGCCTCAGACCAGAGGGAGATTCAGCACGTGTGTCTGTATGAAATTGGTCTGTCATCTCTCATTCTTTTACTGCTATGATGTCCTTTCCAAAACAACACATTCACATTTATTATTATATATTTTAGGTTGGTGCAGCATGATAGAGCTCAACTTTGAGGATGCATACAGAGCATTTGAGCGACTTAAGAATGAATCTCGCTGGTCCCAATGCTACTATGCTTATTTGACTGGAGGTAAACTCACACACATCAGCAACCCTCTAAAATGTGCAACATTTTTTACACTATTTATGTTTTCCTTGTCAGTTTGTCAAGGAGCATCTGGTGACCTGGAAGGAGCTCACACTGTTTTCAAAGATGTCCAGAAGCTTTTTAAAAGAAAAAACAATCAGATAGAGCAGTTTGCTGTTAAAAGGGTTAGTCAATGTAAACTCAAATACAATTCAAATTACATTATATTACAGTGAATAATGTCCCAAATCTGGAAAATGTACGGACTTCCATAAAAAGAAAAGATAGAATTTACATTCTTCATAAATAATATAACATATATAATTACAAAAAAACTGTACTCCTTTTCACAAAATGATAATTCATGTGTGCCTTTTGATCTAAGAATTGGTTTTAATTCCTATCTCACATATTTCTGCATTTCCTTATGTAGGCTGAGAAATTAAGAAAAATGTCCCCCACGAGAGAGCTGTGCATCCTGGGAGTTATCGAGGTGCTGTATCTGTGGAAGGCCCTGCAGAACTGTTCCCCGTCCAAACTTCAGATCATGAATCAGGGTAAAACAGCTTTAGAGTGTGTCAGAACTTTGTGTGAAATATAAGTTTAGTCTGAGGGTTTGTGTGTTTGGACAGTGTTGCAGCGAGTAGATGACACTTCTTGTAGAGGTCTGAAACATCTGCTGCTCGGCTCCATTCATAAATGTCATGGGAACATCAGAGATGCAGTTCAGGTAGTGAAAACCCCATTTTATAACACAGACCACATTTTATCTACCTTCATTATCTTAACTAAGAATGCTGAATGCTGAAAGTCTTAACACATTGCAACTATATTGTATTGCAACTATATTGTACATTTTAGCTCCAGATCTTGAATATAATATTTTTCCAATGAACAGGTTAACAACTAGTTTCATATTTGAAAGATATGCGTGAAAAGTCCCTCAGTCGTCCAGGTAGAATCCATGATAACAGGAGAAGTTCAATTTGTCAACTGGACAAAGTTTGTTTGGTTTTTTGGAAACGTTTTCAACCAAACAAACTTTGTCCAGTTGACAAATTGAACTTCTCCTGTTATCATTTGAAAGATATGTTATATATTTTATATTATATTTTTTTAAGATGCACTATGTAACTTAGCTGGTAGACAGTCTGCTACCTGTTTGTCTTTGCCTGAAATGTTCCACAGTATGGAATTAAATCACTGTCTGTGGAAACAAGCTGATGACTCTACAGGTCAGATCTGTGGAGAGAGGTAAAAAAAAAAAAAAAAAAAGGAATGTATGTGAGATAGATTATTTTAATTTACAAAGCATTAAAGAAGACATATTGTGCTTGTGTCTGTTGTATAGTTATATCTATGACACCATTGGAATATTATGTTGTAATTTGTACATTTTAAATCACAATATTCATCTAAAATGGCTTAATAAAACTGTGGTGCCCAATGGGAGCAGATCTCGCTATAAACATCATCACAACAAAGAGCAGTGGAGCTGTCTGTCCCTTCGATGGATAGCTGCACATCACACGAGTGAGCAGTAGATTTATTTTTCATTTGTGCCAAAATTACTCCACAAAGCTGCCGAATGCTGCGCGCATCACAGAAAATTAAACTGGAGAATGAAGTAAGTAGAAAGCATTGGGTGTGTACCGGTGGCAGTGAAAACGGGAGTTGATCAGCAAAATCTCTTGAAAATGAGTGATTAAAGGTTGCACAAACATGCAGAAATCACTCCAAATACAACTTTTGGCGATTAAATGGTGAGGGCAAACAACTATAACATGGTTAAGTCCATTTTGCATAATAGGTCTGCTTTAGCATCTCTTAAGTGAGTTAAGTTGTGAGTGGACCCCTGAAAAGTTACATAGTGCACATTTAAGTAGTGGTTTTCTTCAGAATACCTCATTTCTATACCGTTTACAGCATCATGTCCTGAGGGTTCTTGGTACAAAATGATGTCATAACGGTGATGAGATTAAGTTGGACCTTTGCTAACAGTTGAGTTTTTGCTGATTGCTGATTTCCCAATCATCAGCATCAGTTGACCATTCTGTGCAAAGTTCCATCACCAAAATTAATGTAATTTCACCTGCAAAAAAAGTAATATTCTTATGAAACTTTATCTATTGTCCTTAAGTTTTGTCCGGGTTTCAGTCATTTCAGTTGGCTGCTAGAGACGAGTACGGTCGTCAGATTAACTCCTATGTTCAGCCTTATTCTATCTATGAGCTTGGCTGTATACTACTGGGAAAAGCAGAGGTGAGCGATTATTCTTTTCAGATATCATTAAATGGCTCTGTAAATTGATTTTTGCATTTTAACATTTCTTTTCTTTTCTTTTCTTTTTGCTATGTAGACTGTTGGAAAGGGGAGATCTTTTCTTCTTCAAGCAAAGGTAATACAGAAAGCTTGGAGTTGGAGATGGGAAGCTGTGCTGGTGGTTTTTAGGAGCAAAGAGGTTTAGGAATCAGTATTTTTAGATCAGATGTGTCCAGATTCAGATAGTTTAGATAGCACAGTGTGGAGAAAGAGGATATCTAAAAGAATTGCTGGTTTGAAAGAAGAGAAATTGTTTTTGTTTCCTGTTAAACGTCACAATTCAGTTAATATCATGTCTTTCTATTATTTTGTCTTTTTTCAGGAGGATTTCACAGGCTACGACTTTGAAAACAGGCTTCACGTTCGCATCCACTCAGCCCTGGCCTCCATAAAGGACATAGTGCCTCAGTGACCTCAGCAAACCTACAATAAGAAGGCTCAAGTTACTCGCAGCACACAAGCCACTCACTCTTTCATTTAATTTTACCGTGTTTGCCCATACAGTAGTAAGTCAGTTCATATCTTCACATAACGGATCAGTTGAAACTAATGTGGAAAGAGAAGTCCTCCACCAGTGCACTGCAGTTGACCCCTTTTTTTACATAGTGATACAGATGAGCAACAGAAATCATTTATTTCATGAAACTCAAGGCCTTACCTGAAGAAAAAAAAGTGTTGTTAACATCAAAAAGCTTGAATATGCTTCTTCACATATGCATTACAGTATTTTGTCCATCATAGAGTAAATTAAAGGTATTCAAATCCAAATTTATTTACATATTTCAAAAACTATTGTTTGATTAGGAAAGAGGGAAGTGGCTCAACCTGCCATATTTTCATCTGAGTAGAAAGAATATCTGCCCGCTAGTAGCTACCATTCAGCCTCTGACCAGTAGTACAAATAGTTTTTCATTCATAAAATTAGAATTGAATCAAACGTTTTATAATATTGCTTTTTGTAAGCACTACACTACCTAGTCTGAACTTGTACATTACAAGAATTAGCTATTAGTTATCACATTTTAGCTCATTAGAAGGCACCAGACTACACAATGCTGTAAGGTGACATTGACTGGCCCACTCTGCTTATATGGACAGGGCATCAATCAGTGACTTTACACTGTACCTGTGTCCATTTCTTACAATGTATTTCAATATAAATGTGCAGTACTGTCAACGTTACCAAAGGCAGTTACTGCTAATCATAACTTACTCACGTATACATTGACCCATATAGCCACGTGTTTTACTATGCTTTTCAATCATCACTTTTGAGACTTATATTTGTATAGGCTAGACTGACATATCAATTAAAACACAATTAGATAATATTTACAACATTTTGCACAATTTATAATAACCTTTTTCAACATTTATTTAGATGTTCATATCATTGTGTGCAGCGTATTGGCTTTGAGCTCTGTAAGCAATACATTGACAGACCATAATTGCCCATTACTTGGACGCACATGTTTGATTTTCCTTAAAAAAAAAAAAAGACAGTGATGGTCATCCTCGTAGCTGGTTGTAAATTGTACCTGTAAAGATGGCTTGGCAGGGCTCAGTGTGTTGAATTGTGATGGTTTTTGTCAGTAAGCTGTGATCTACCTGCTCTATTGAACCGTTGTCACTTACCTGTTATTATTTTCCCCTCTGAAGCTTTGACTCTGTTACATGTCAGGCCGATGGTGTTTCAATGTGCCACTGATCTCTTCAATAAAATGTCCTCAAGTGAAATTGACATTTGTGTTGCATTTTGCAGTAATTGCAGTAATTCAGGTGGAGGAAAGACACTTTCCTCCCAAATCCTTGAGGTGGAGCACACAACTTCACAGGACTTTCAGAGCTTTTATTATTAAAGATTAAAGTTAATAATAATAAATATGTGCAAAATGTACAGAAGTGTGGTGGCAGTCTGTGCATGGCTGTTCATATTTGGGCTTTCACTACTACTACCAACTCTTAGGTCAGACACAGATTCACAGTCATGTATATTATTATTATTAGGGGGCCAAGCACCGAAGGTGCTTAGGCACCCTATAGGAATTGCTTTGCGTTGCCTAGGCAAGTTGCCTAGTAACCCTTTGATCTTTCCTTTGATGTTCTGGTCTCCTGATTCTTCTTCTTATTTTTTTCTTCAATGGGAGTCTATGGCAGCCCATAGAACCGTCTGGTAAAAAGTTGTGAAATTTTGCATGCACATTCCAGCCAGTCTCCTCATTACTCACAGCAATTTATAGGCCCCCAGTCCCAACCTTCTAGTGGCACCAGCAGGTCAAAGTTGCAGAAATTTGTCAATTGCCTAGCAACGCACCTAGCAACCTTTGATCTGTCTTTGATGTGTCTGTTCTGACAGGGTTAGAAACCTGTCAGACCCTGTCAGGCTCTGTTAGATCCTGTCAGACCTTGTTAGACCCTGTCAAACGGTGCTTGGCCCCCACATTGCTGCTTGCAGCTATATTTATTATTATTATTTTATATTCTTTCTTCAATGGGAGTCTATGGCAGCCCCTAGAACCGTCTGGTAAAAAGTTGTGAAATTTGGCATGCACATTCCAGCCAGTCTCCTCATTACCCACAGCAATTTATAGGTCCCCAGCCCCAACCGTCTAGTGGCACCAGCTGGTCAAAGTTGCAGAAATTTGTCAATTGCCTAGCAACGCACCTAGCAACCTTTGATGTGTCTGTTCTGACAGGGTTAGACCCTGACCCTGTCAGACCCTGTCAGACTCTGTTAGATCCTGTCAGACCTTGTTAGACCCTGTCAAACGGTGCTTGGCCCCCACATTGCTGCTTGCAGCTATATTTATTATTATTATTATTATTATTATTATTATTATTATTATTATTATTACTTCAGGTCAATTGACTCCTTTTGGAGGAAGTAATGATAGTCTCATATTCTAAGGCTGCAACAAGTTAATTGATTAATTGTAAATAATCAGTTATTGAAATGCTATGAGCTGACAAAAGAGGTTTTATGACACGGACAGAGGAGTAATTGCATGAAAATTACATGAGAACTTTATGTTTTAGATGAAATTGCCTAGTTTCAAAGGTAGGCATCATTCAGCTGCTATATTGAAGTCATTTTCAATCAATTTGTAAATATAGAGCACCAGAATGACCTTAAGTGGCTTCGCTTCAGCTTTCTCTGGGTAAAATGTAAAAATCTCATGTTCTGATAATCGCAAGATGAATTGATTACCAAAGTAATCGTTAGTTGCAGCCTTAGAAGATTCTCATTAATCCTCTACTTATGTACTGTTAAATAGTTAATATTATAAATATACTATTAATATTCTAGACGATAAGGATATATTTAGATGATCTTTGTATATTTCAGATTCAAGAAATGTTATTGTCATTGTCATAGAAAACAACAAAGTTACGTTTAGAGCAGTGTTTCCCAACCAGGGGTACAAGTAACCCTAGGGGTACGCAAGCACATTGCAGGGGGTACTCGGCAGTGTCGCTGCCAGGCGCAGGGGGAGATTTTTTTGAATTTTTTAATTATAATTTGAGTAAATTTGTGTTAAAGAAAAGAGAGAAAATGCGAAATGAGAATTAAATTTTCAAATTAAGGAGATGAAATAAAATTATTTTAATTTAATAATCTGTTGTGTCACGTTCTACTTTTGGAGAATTATCAACACGTATGAGTGAGGGGGTACTCGAGGTATGACAAAAAGGCTCAGGGGGTACACAAGACAAAAAAGGTTGGGAAACACTGGTATAGGGCATCAACCACTGCATAGTTTTGATGTAAATTGCAATACTACAGGTGCAAGACCCCACCCAATAACCCCTTAGGGCAGCACATTTGTAATAATGCAACAATGCAAAGACCAGTTCAATGTTATTTTATTTGTGGCTGTGGTTATTTTACAGGGGAGAAAGGCAGAGAGGGGGCACTGTTCAGCAGCCTCACAGCCGGGGGATACAGGCTGTTGGTCAGTCTGGTTGTTTTGGCCTCTGTGGACCTGGACTTTCTACCTAAGGGCAGCAGATGGAAAAGGTGCTGAGCAGGGTTGTGCGGGAGAGTCGTCTCAGTGATTTTCCTCGCTATTTTCACCACCCACTGGAGAGCCTGTAGGTCTGCCTTAGTAAAAATCCAGATGTCAACACTTCTGATGGCACAGTTGTAGTAGTTCACCATCAGCTTCAGTTTTGATTAGACTGAACTTCAGAGTAACAGCAGATTACACAGAGACTGAAGGCCTTCCCAAAACATGCTCCAGGTAAAATTCTCCAACTTCGGTCCTGACCAAGCCTAGCAATAAGACTATGGAGATGGGTCCCCGGGCGCCTGAAAGATGAGCTGCCCACTGCTCCTTAAAAAAAAGGATGGGTCAAATGCAGAGAAATAATTTCCCTACGGGGATAAATAAAGGATGTTTTCTTCTTTCTTCTTCTTCTTCTTCTCACTTGTGTTAGACCAGGCCTCCTTCACCTCTTCCTCTCATGTGGGCGAGAGCATCTGATGGGTCATACTCCAGGAATGTTTTTGGATCCTAAAACACAAGTTTAGTGTAACTTTACCACACAGATTTATTGTATTCTATCTGTATTTTCAGATAATAACTTGCAGAGCCCTGTGGATCATCTGACTGGAGCGAGATAAGCGATTGTAATTGTAGACGTCTTAGCAGAGATGACGGTGACTATGGATCCTAAAAGTGCAATAAAAGTACAAAACACATTATCATGATGTCATCTCTCATTTCACAGAATACCTTGTGTTCTAACATTAGGATCAGGGCTCCCTCTGGTGGTGGTTCACTGCACTTTGTGGATGATACCATGGATAGCTCCACAACAGTCTTTAGTAATTAATACAAATATTACATTAGTATTGCTCTTTACTCACCAGGACAACATGGACCGACTAGAACACAATTCTTGACATATAAATAATAAGACATATTAACTTACACAGCAGCCCGCCTCCCAATCAACGCCCTTTTTATGGCATTAGGAAGAAAGAATGAAGTGCGCATCTGCACTCCTTCTGTGGGATGAATCTACAAATACTATAAAGATGCACTTTGGTTTAGGCCCTCCTTTGAATGAACAGCCATCCTGAAAAACAGGCTTTTGTTTACCAATACGTACAGAATGCTGTGCAAAGAAGCAAGTACTGTACAATGTTTTATCACACAGTTAAAATTCAACTTAAAGCCCAAGTGTGTAGGATTCGTGGCGCATAGGTGGATAGTCGCTATTGCACTTTCTGTTTTAGCTACGGTAGACCTCGAGGGACCCGCGCGGTCACGTTTTTTTTTTTTTTTTTCTCATGAAAACACACATTCCCGATCATGTACCATGACGCTCTACACATCAAATGAAACCTTACAGTCTCCTCTTTTTGACTATGCAATTCATTTCCCTGCAAAACAATCACTCCCCGAGCACATGGGGCTTTTATACGGAAAAGCACAAAGCGAGGTTAGCTTACCTTAGAATGCTTTCCACAGGTCAAACTCTGTATTTCACCATAGACTTGCTTTCAATTTGTCCGTAAGGATCCAGCGAATAAAATCCAGTAAAACAATTTAGTCCAAAACACGTGTTAGATCCATTACAACGTCTGATCCAGCAGCATGCTTGTGTTGTTTACCCAAAACCATGAGCCTTGCCGAAGGCGGAGCCTAAATGTCCTTCTGCGGCTCTTGTATTCAAAATGGCTGCCTCTGCATGGGGAAGATCCCCCTTTTATGTGACTATATCTAAGTCCAAAAGAATACTTTGATTTCATGATGGAAGTGAAAAGGCTTGGAAAACAATGTATTTTTGAATGGGTATCTTCAATTTCAGTAATTAGAGGGTAAAAATCTTACACACTGTCCCTTTAAACAGGAGAAGTAGGAAAGGGAGTGTTCCACCAACTGACAAGTTAGTGAACAAACCACATCTTCACATCTTACAAATTATTAAAGGAAAAGTAACGTTATTTTACAATCTGAGCCTTCTTTCGGTAATAAAACAAGTCGTTTGACTCACCCATAGCACGTTGGTGTCATTTGGAGCTGTTTGGTAAAAGTTATGTTGTAGCGTATCCGTTAGCGTGAGTACTCGGGGCATTACTTTGCGGTCTCCAAATAACACAAACTTTAGCACTTTTCAAATCATAGAAGCCCGATGTCTTAATCTACGATTTCGTTTGAAGCAAAAGTGGCCTGTAATCCGAGATTTATCCATAGTTTTCAGCTTTGCATTTCATGTTTGGGTCCCGGGAGCTGAGAGCACAGTCCGCGCATGCGCACTGGCGTCCTCATCAACTCGAAACTATGGCTAAATCTCGGATTACAGGCCACTTTTGACCACACGAAATCGTAGACTAAAGACATCAGGCTTCTATGATTTGAAAAGTGCTAAAGTTTGTGTTATTTGGAGACCGCAAAGTAATGCCCCGAGTACTCATGCTAACGGATACGCTACAACATAACTTTTACCAAACAGCTCCAAATGACACCAACGTGCTATGGGTGAGTCAAACGACTTGTTTTATTACCGAAAGAAGGCTCAGATTGTAAAATAACGTTACTTTTCCTTTAAGTAAACGTAAATGTACAGTTTACAGAAAGACACAATGGCACTGAGATACACATGCACTGTAAAAGGTTTAGTTCTAAATACCATGGCTGTGCCAATTCTACATTTCAACCTTAAATTACAATTTTTGAAAAAAACAAAAAACAAAAGCCTAAATCACAAAAAAAAGAGAGAAACTGATTGTCCCTCCAACTGTTAAATGTAAGGTCTCCCGAGTGACAGACGGGAATACGCACCGCTACAAGGTACGAACGGACGTCAAGTAGCACCGTCAACAACGAAACATAGGGTGAGTCCTGTCGGGAGCCAAGAAGTACAAGGAAGCCCGGTCTCCCCGTGACAGGCAGGAACTCACCATTATACGACACGTAAGGACGCCAAGAAGGACGTCACAACACATACAGAGCCTTACACAACACGCATAGGAAAACCACAAGCCTCAGAAATTCCTCTTTCCGTTTCCTTCTTTATTCCCCTTCTTTTTATCAACTCTGTATGACCTTCACTTTAGTAAAGAAAGAAAAGACAAACTTTTGATTCAAGACTCTTTATTTTTACGTTACGTGACGCATCGGAAAGAAACTTCAAGAAACACCGAGGCCGAGGCTAGTGAGTCGGTTCGCCGCATTCACACTTTAAGTCAAAAGACTAATAAGCAACTTTAAGTCACGAAGTCTACAGCATCACGTCGAAAGACTAAACATCAAAGTCAAAAGAATCAGTATCAAGTCAGGAGACTTGGTTGAAGAAAGAACCATCTGAACCAGCAAGAAACTCCATCCACGGCTGAAGCAAGCGTTCCCTGGGTCAGGTCTGACAATTCTTTTCTCAGTTTTACTAGTCTGCTAGCCACCGGAAATTGAAGTACATGCCCTAAGGACACATCCAATAACTCCTTTCCCAAGTGTCGATGAAAGTTAGTGTGACCGAATGGAATTTAGGACTACTGGCACTAACCAGACAACGCCACCTATGGGGGGTTGGCCCACAGGAATAAATAAGTAAACCCTTTAAGAAATATTAGGCAACACAAGTTCGCACACTACACAGGACAGAGACGTGAGTTCAACCAATTTATATTTATTTGCTAGTGACCAAAGTAGGACAGAGAAAACATTCTAGACCGATAACAGACCGGAGCCAGCCAAATCTGGCTCAGCACTCAACACCCCCCCTTCTTACACACACACACACATACCACCATACACACAGGGACACACTCATACCCCACCCAATAGAGCACACCAGGAACACTGCACACCTCGTACGCAATGCCCACCCCTGCGGACACACCACTACTCTAGGCCAAGGAGGAGCAGGGCAGCAGCTCAGGGCAGTGGCTACCACGACTGGCAGGGGCAGGAAACATAGGATACGGGTACCTCTAACACTATACACCACTCGTGAGTAGGAAAGAAGAGGGGACACCCGAAGCGTGAACCGAAGAAGCTCCACCACCAGGGAGCTCGTCCTGCCACTCGTGTAGACCCGGTGCACCTGGCTGAAACAACGGGCAGAAAACACAAGCACTTCAGTTAGAAGAATTCATTGCACAAGGCACCTATGTTAAATGAGGTTCTACTAGATGAAACACTGGCACTTATCTTATAACTGAGGGACACGATCTGAAGTGGATGGAGTCCGTCACCGTAGGTGTGCAATGTCCTGGTCACTAGAAAAATATAATCAAACAACCCGTATACCCACCCTTGCCCCAAGACAGCTAGTCAGTGCCTAATGCAACAAAGCAATTCCAAAAGAAAAATAATAAACAGAAATCACGCCATGCTTATAATACACTGCAGCCAAAAAAAACAAAAAGAACCACAATTAATAATGCACAAGACAAATCACACAATCGGAAGTGCAATGCAGGCACCAGACACCGACACGCCTGCGAGGAACACAGGGTAGCAAACCCCAAGCACGCGAAAGTATTGTAATGACCTGGGTTAATGGTGTCTGTGCCTTTAAGGGGTTGGCTGTTGGGCGCATGCGTGGGACAGGTGGGGGGCGTGTGTGAGGAGTTGCGCTGCTGCAGGTGTTGAACTGTGAATGTGGAGTGAGCCCGAACTTCGGTTCTGTTCAATAAAGTTCATTGGTGACTAAGAGAAGCCTGGAGTCATTACATTGGTGTCAGAAGATCGGAATTCAGCTCCCGCTTTGACTTTGCTGTTCCTGACTGACGTGAGCGTTATGGATGACTACACGAGCACGCGACCGAGTGTTAAGATGGAGACAACAGATGAGTACACTCTACCGGAGTTCCACGGATTATCACGCGGGACTGATGAACTTTTTTATCGGGGTTCTGATGCTGCAGCTTCGCGCCACGTGCAGCCCGAGGAGAGGGCGTCAGACCGGCGTCACAGCGGCGTGGTGCCCGCCGAGGCGAACAAAGATGGCGGCGCCCTGCAGTGCGCTCCCGCCAGCCCGAAGACGCCTAAATTCAACGGGAAAGGTAGCTGGGAAGCCTATCGGGCTCAGTTTGAACTTTTAGCTTCAGCTGCTCGCTAGTCAGATGCTACAAGGGCCCTTCAGTTAGCGCTGTCACTGACTGAGGACGCTTCAGCATGCTTGCTGCACTTGAGCCCGGAGGAGAGAGGTGACTATAAGACACTGGTGGGGGCGCTGCAGAGGCGCTTTGGAGAATCTAATATAAAAGACTCTTTGCGCTGTGAGTTCAAGCATCGCGTCAGACAGCCGGGGGAGCCCCTCCGCATCCTAGCTTATGACATTGAAAGCCTCAGCAGGCGTGCTTATGCTGACATGCCACCCGCCATCCAGAGCGAGCTAGCCCGTGACCAGTTTGTCCAAGCCCTGACACCGGACAAACTGCGTCTGCATGTGCAGTTTGCCCACCCAGCGGACTTGGATGCAGCACTTGCTCTGGCCATTGAGAGGGAGACGGCAGTCTGTGCTGCAAGGCAATCGACACCAGCTGCAGTCATGGTTGCTACGACGACGGAGATGGAAGACCAGAGGCCTGCGTGGGTGGACGAATTGGTGCGTGCCGTGCGAGCCCCAGCGGCGCGCTCCCCTGAGGACGACACCAGGTGCCGCCCCATCGCGTGCTGGGGGTGTGGCCAGCGTGGCCACCTGCTTCGCCGCTGTCCTGCAGTGAGGGGCCGGCGGGGAAACGAGACCGGGTCCGGGTAGCCCCGATACCACGGACCCCTTCAGCTGCTCACAGGGGACTGCAGTTTTCATCTGATGGGGGGGAGTGCAGGAATGTGGTCAGACGGGCCCTGTTGTAACAGTGGGCTGGACGGAAGTGGGTAATTTGTGCCATGTTCCAGTGCTAGTGGGCAATGTGTCATGCTCAGCCCTGGTGGATACAGGGTCCACCGCTACGTTAGTGAGGTCTGACGTTGTTCCAGCAGGGACCGTCTTAGAAGAGACCTCTGTTAAGCTGCAAACCGTTACGGGACAGACTGCCTCAATGAGAGGTAGGGGGACTTTTGTGTTCACATTGGGGGGTTTAGCAGTGACGTTTGTAGCTTCCAGTGACTTTCACATGGTCACTGGAATGCCAGCAGGCATTTACCACACTACAACAGGCCCTCACGCGCACGCCGGTTCTCCTTCCCCCAGACCCGGCCTTACCTTTTTTGCTGGACACAGACGCCAGCAATGTTGGCATGGGCGCAGTGCTGTCACAGGCAGGGCCTGACGGGGAACGAGTGGTGGCATACTTCAGCCGCATCTTCAATAAAAGTGAGCGGCGTTACTGCGTGACAAGGCGTGAGCTGTTGGCTGTTGTCACGGCTGCCCGGCACTTCAAGTACTACCTCTGTGGGGTGCCTTTCACCATCAGGACAGACCACGCCGCGCTCCAGTGGCTGATGTCCTTCCGTGAGCCGGAGGGACAGGTAGCTCGCTGGCTGGAGGAGCTGCAGTCTTTCCACTTCGCGGTAGTGCATAGGCCAGGGGCTCAGCATGCCAATGCTGATGCCCTGTCCAGGCGCCCATGTGCGGTGGAAGGCTGTAGCTACTGTGACAGGAGGGATGCCAGAGAGAGAGAGCTGCGGGGTGAGGGGAGTGCTGCGGAACCCACCTCCTGTACACTACAGGTGGTGGACGCCGCTGAGTGGGTGGCCCGTCAAGAGGAGGACAGGGACTTGAGGCCAGTGCGTCAGTGGGTCCTCAGCGGGCAGAGACCACCCTGGGAGGCTGTATCAGGACTGTCGTTGGCCGCCAAAGGCTTGTGGAGTAAATTCAATGTGCTGCGCCTGTCTGAGGGAGTGCTGCAGCGTGCCTGGAAGGAGCCAGCTACAGGAGAAGAGAGGTGGCAGGTCGTGGTGCCGGCGTGCCTCAGAGAAGCTGTGCTGGAGGCCTGCCATGGGGGCTCTGGCTCCGGTCACTTTGGGAACTCCAAAACTCTCCACCGGCTACGCCAGGGGTTCTATTGGGGTCAGCACCGCCGGGATGTTGAGGATTTTTGTAGGCGTTGTGATGCGTGTGCAGCGCATAAAGGGCCCCTGGACCAATCTCGCGCTCCCCTGCAACAACAAGCATCTGGGGCGCCTATGGAAAGGGTGGGGGTGGATGTAATGGGCCCGTTCCCTGAAACAGACAGGGGAAACAAGTATGTGCTGTGCGCGATGGACTACTTCACTAAATGGCCGGAGGCCTACGCTCTGCCAGACCAGGACGCTGAAACGGTAGCTGACGCACTTATAGAGGGCATGTTTAGCCGGTTCGGGGCAGCAGAGGTCATCCACAGCGACCAGGGTCGCAATTTTGAGTCGAGGGTCTTTGCTGCCATGTGTGAGCGCTTGGGCATGAACAAAACAGGCACAACACCGTTACATCCACAAAGCGATGGCCTAGTGGAGCGGTTTAATTTAACCATGCGACAGCAGCTAGCCATCCTCACAGCAGACCACCAGCGGGATTGGGACAGGCACATCCCGCTTGTTTTAATGGCCTACCGTTCAGCTGTTCAAAGCTCCACCTACTGCACACCTGCCCTGCTGATGCTAGGCAGGGAGATCCGGACGCTCGCTCAGTTGGCATTTGGTAGGCCACCTGACGCTGAACATCCACCGGGGCCGGAGTATGCCCGGAAGCTGCAGGATAGACTCGAAAAGGCTCATGCCTTTGCCAGAGACCAGCTAGAGAAGGCTGGCATGTCGCAAAAGAGGAATTATGATGTGAGGAGCAGGGGCAGAGACTTTCGGGCCGGGGACCTGGTCTGGGTGTACACTCCCAAGCGAAAAAAGGGCAAGAGCCCCAAATTGGACTCCCACTGGGATGGCCCTTGTAGGGTCATTGAGCGGGTGGGCGAGGTGGTCTATAGGGTTCAGGTTCCGCCTAGGGGCAGGAAGGTAGTTCTGCACCGGGACAGATTAGCGCCTTACAGGGGGAATGCTGTTCCATTGTGTGAGCTGGGGTTCGCGGGCGGACCCTGGCCTTTCTGCGGACTCAGCTGCTGGGGGGCCCTTTTCTCAGCCCGCCAGCCCTAATGACACTGACGCTTACCCAGAGCTCCCTGTTCGTAAGAATACAGCCGTATCACGCACCACGTTGTGCAACAGGGGAACTCCCTTCCCGGTGCGTAACTGGGATTCCCCCGGCAGCGTGCTGCGTGATACGGCTGTATTCTTACGCACTGGAAAATAGTTCCCACCCAAAATGACCAAGGCAAGCTCTCCGTGTTGATTTGCACATTTATTTGCACTCGATATGAATGCGCACTACACACAAAGTAATTGGGAAACGCATCGAGCAAATTAATTCCTTTTGGCCGAAATCTTTCTCTGGTGACGTTAGACTCCAGTCTAAGGCGGAGGAGCACCAGATACCGCGGCGGTCAGTGGCGACAGACTCGGACAATGGCTGGGTGAGCAGGAAAACGCTTTCCACCACTTATTTTAGTCTCTGGACTGTGGGGAGATGCCCAAATTTGACCTGGGGGTGGCATATCCCTTTAAGGGGTTGGCTGTTGGGCGCATGCGTGGGACAGGTGGGGGGCGTGTGTGAGGAGTTGCGCTGCTGCAGGTGTTGAACTGTGAATGTGGAGTGAGCCCGAACTTCGGTTCTGTTCAATAAAGTTCATTGGTGACTAAGAGAAGCCTGGAGTCATTACAGTATAGTCCGTAACAGTAAAAATACCTCAGGTTCGCGTACAGCAAACTGAAATGGTAACAATGTCTCAAACAGTACAACAGGTTAAAATTGAGGGAGGATTTAAGTACAAAGTCCATCTATTGTATGCTCCCAGTCCAGTGTAGGTTATAAAATACGTAGGCACAAACCAATAACACAGACCATGCGAACGCCGAAGACGTCGGCGCGCACGTATCAGGAAGTGCCGGTGAACAAAACAGCAACCTGGAGCCGTAGACACGCCGAGCTGCAAATCCACACAGTTGAGTGACAACTAATCGTCACTGATAGCGGCTAGGGAGAAAACAGACACAACCACCGTCGGTAGGAGCGGTCTGCAGCAAATAACACAAGAAATAATTAACTTAAGATCCCCCCGAGGTCTCTCCAGACAGCAGCACGAGGGGGGAGACTCACCGCTCCGAGGCATCCAACCCAGCGCCGCCACACACCCACAGCACGCTGCTCCAATGACCAACACCTTGTGATCTACAGAGCAAAGAACCGCGGATGTAACAAACCCAATTAACGAACGCATGAAAGACGCAACAACTCACCCAGTCTGAGCGCACGTTCGCCCAAACGCAGCCCCAGCAGCAGACCCGTGTCACCAACACAAAAACCGGCCATATGGAAGAGGAGAGGAGGAAGTAGTCGCGTTGGCTACTTAAGTACCCCACGCCCAGATCCACCACCCAATCACCACACCCAGCGGGCAGAGACGCAAACGTGACACCAATAATCCAATCAGTCACATTAGGAAGAGTTAGAAGCTGTGAGGAATTCGAGCAATTGTCACAGGCTAAGGATGTATACGGGAACCATGATGTCAGGAGCGAGTGCTGACGCGCTGTCGGACTGGTGGAAAAGGTTCACCAACTATAGCAGCGACCATGTTGAAATTGAAAGGCCTTTGCATGACGTCGGGTCTAAAGCTGCTGCGCCAACTGTCTCACAGGCGCAGCCAAGCGTCCCTTCAGTCAGTAGAAAATCTCCAACAAGGCAAAGGCAAAGCCCATTGTGCAAAGATGCTGGGTACGCCACCTCAGCCACCGATAAACGCAAAAAAGAAAACCAACTTAGGAGAGGGTGAGCACAAAAGAAGCAGCTTCGCTGTCGCTGTGACTGCTGCTGATAAAAACAATGGTAAAAACCGATTAGAGAAGAAAGCACCAGCAGTAAAGTCAGCCAACGCCTTCCAAAATCCCTGCTTATACTGTAAGGGGAAATATGCGCTGAACGTGTGCAACAAGATTAAAGAGCGGCCTTTGCAGAAGAGAACCGACTTCCTGAAATCTCGAGGGCTTTGTTTTGGTTGTCTTACGCCAGGCCACATGTCTAAGGACTGTAAGAAAAGGAGCTCCTGCCCTGACTGTTACTATAGATATCCTGCCATCTTGCACGTCGCAAAATGAGATCAATCCCCAGAAGAGACCAAAGCAGATGACAACTCAACAGGTACGGCTGTTGAGCGTGGTGCTCCTGTACTTGCAGGGTGTAGAAGCGGTGAACAAACCGGGGCCGGGAATGAAGACATTCCAAAGAAGCTACAACAGGCAGGGCAGAAGGAGCCAGAAGTCCTTGACAAGCTGTCAGATCTCAGCGAAAGTAAATGCTTTAAGTCCAACACATTCGGGCCCACAAAGTGTGCACAAATCCATCATTTCTCAAACGCAAGTCAAGATGGATATGGGGTTGTGTCGTACCTCTTGTTGAAGAACAGACAAGAGGAGAAACATGATTGCCTTTTGGTGAAGAAGTCCCAGGTCGCTCCTCTTAAGCAGGTTACAATCCCTAGGTTGGAGTTGACGGCTGCAATGATCTTGGTCAAGACTGACCAAATGTTGAAGGAAGAACTTCAATTCCCCCTGACGGATTTGGTCCTCGGGACGGATAGCACAACAGTACTGAGGTACACTGAAGATGACGCTCTCCGTTTCAAGATTTTTGTGGCGAGCTTTTTTTCCTTTGTCAGAGGGGCTGCTACAGGAGCTCAGTGGAGCTCGAGAGTTGACACCTCTCGGGGTCCAGCCGATCGCGCCTTGGGAGGCTCGAAGATTGAGAGCTTCATGTCATGTAGGATCTGGTTTCACAAGGCTAAAAAGTCATGGGAGATAATCAACAGCCAAAACAACGGACCGCATGCCGTGAAGGCGGCCCTAGGTTGGGTAGTCAACGGGCCTGTCAGCGGATGCCAAGAGAAAGAATTCGATGACGCCGAAAAACAGAACTTCGTTAATCGCATCTCTGTGTCAACCATAGAAGACATGCACTACGAAGCAGATTTTCCAGAACACCGGCGTGAGGACAAGCAAGGGCCATCTCAACACGACAAGCAGTTTGTGCGCGCTGTGGCCGCATCGGCACATCTTTCGGATGGCCATTGCTGCTTTGAGCTACCTCTGAGGGGTGACTGCATGAAGATGCCAGGCAACCGAGGTATAGCCAAGCAAATACTCGACTCCTTGAGGAGGGAACTCATCAGGTTTTCAGACTTCTTTCAGAAGTGCAAAGATTTGATGACCAAGATCCTAGAGAAAGGATACGCCACAAGAGTCCCAGATGAACAGCTGAGCCGAAGAGTATGGTACATACCGCACTACCGGGTGTACCATCGAAGAAAGAGAAAGAAAGAAAAGTTTAGAGTAGGGGGGGCGTCTGAACAGATCAGCGACGCCTGGGGAAGCCAAGCTTCCCGCCCTACTCAGTAAACAACACAGAACAACCCACCTTATTCTTCACCACATCCATCTGGAAACAGGACACGGCGGCAGAAATCATATCCTGGCAAGTTTAAGGCAACGGTATTGGAGGAGGTGGACCCGAGAGTACTTGCCACTGCTTCAAGAGTGGCAAAAGTGGCTTGGAACGAAGAGAAGCTTTAAGGTCGGAGACATCTCCGACCTTGTGTCGTCCTCGTCATTGATCCATCCCTGGCAAGAAATTCCTGGCTGTTGGGCAGAATCACCAAGGTTATGCCAGACTCCAAGGGGATGGTCCGCAGTGCCGAAGTCCAGACGAAGACGAGTATTGTACAAAGGCCCATAACTAAGTTGTGTCTCTTGCAGGGTGAAAACTGAAGAAGAAAAGGACTTACCACATGTCCAATATGCACTGTAAATTGTGAAAAGTATACTTACTTGTAAAAGAAGTGAGAAGAGAATGCTTAACCTATTTAAAGAAAAATGTTCGTGAAATATAACGGCTCTAAATTTAAAATTAGTAAACGGCTCTAAATCTTAAATTAGTAATTGACTTGGTAAAGCATAGCCAATTAGGGGCCGGGATATGTAAGAGCCGTTTCGTACATTCTGTAAGTGTGGGAGCCATTTTGTTTTCGTTTCTATAATTCTGTTCTCAAAATGGCGTCTGCCCGCTGATGTGGAAAAAACGCGTTCCGATTGGCTTGCTTGGATCCTTTATTCTTTGATCCTTTATCTTTGATTCTGCTTGGTATATATTCAGACATAGGGAACACACGACACAACACAGAAGACTCAAGACGCAGAAGACTCAAGACACAGAAAGACAGAAGACCACCACAAGACAAGACACCACAGCCAGACACACATATACACACACAAGAAGAAACGACTACGCTACGTAAGGATAGAAGCCGCGGTCTGGTGGCCAGGAGGTTACCCCGAGCCAGAGAGATGACGGGGTATTAGGACATCCTGGACCACAGAAGCTACACAGTCTTTTGACCGTGACGTAATCGTCGCGTAATAGTCATGTAACAAGTAGTAAGTAAGATGGATTCCCGTCGGGAGCATACGAAGCACGGTCTCCCGAGTGACAAACGGGAATACGCACCGCTACAAGGTACGAACGGACGTCAAGTAGCACCGTCAACAATGAAACATAGGGTGAGTCCTGTCGGGAGCCAAGAAGTACAAGAAAGCCCGGTCTCCCCGTGACAGGCTCCTGGCAAGGTTAAGGCAACTATCACTATACGACACGTAAGGACGCCAAGAAGGACGTCACAACACATACAGAGCCTTACACAACACGCATAGGAAAACCACAAGCCTCAGAAATTTCTCTTTCTGTTTTCTTCTTTATTCCCCTTCTTTTTATCAACTCTGTATGACCTTCACTTTAGTAAAGAAAGAAAAGACAAACTTTTGATTCAAGACTCTTTATTTTTACGTTACTTGACGCGTCGGAAAGAAACTTCAAGAAACGCCGAGGCTAGTGAGTCGGTTCGCCGCAAGTTATTTAAAAAAAAATATATTTATGAGTTAAACCTTCACCAGAGTGGAACCATGTCAAAGTAAGGCAAGGTGTACTATGCAGGAAACTAGACATAAGTTTCAGATGGCCTTTTTTCTCAAATAGACTTTAGTCATTGAGTGCATTTAGAGAATCTGTTTATGCTGTGTCTGTTACATTCCTACATAATATTCCTTCTGTTTCAACACACAAACAAACATAGCAAAGGAGCAGGAATAGCACCAGCGACCCCAATATTCCATGGTATGACATTAAACATATCCCTCTAGCATTTATTCATTACAGGTTTTTCTATTGCTCAAAAATACAACAATTCCTTCTGTGAATAGAGGTGACTCTCCACAGATCTGATTTGTAATGTAGCATAGTGCTGTAACCTGCTTGTCTCCCTCGTGATACATACATATACTGTGGAATATTCTAGACAAAAGCAATAACATTTCCATGGAGACAAACAGCTAACAGCAGTGCGCCTTTAAGTCTAACATGTCAAATTGTAGGCTGTAAATTTCCAAAAAAAAATGTTACTCAATATTACTCGGAGATAAATACAATGAAATTACTTTGAAACTACCACACCTACTGGTTTTCATTGTAGTTTGCTCCTCCCTTCAGGTAGATATAAGGCAGTGTCTACCAGCATCTGACCAGAACTGAAGAAGCAGCCTGGATGCTATTTGGTATTTGACCAAATAAAATGTTGTCCAGTTTGCCATGGATTCTGCCTGGACGACTGAGGGATTCTACACACATCTTAAGAACAACTACGAGCCTACCATTGTTGGACTCGTAAGAAAGCTGGAAAAGAACACGAAAAGGTTAGCAGAGAACAAAAGGAATACTTACCTTCAACTCACCTGTGTCGTCCTCATCTGATGAGAAGTTGACAGCAGCAGGGTCCCCCACAGCGTCTCCTGGAGCATCCCCTGGAGTGTCCCCCAGAATGTCCCCTAGACTGTCCCCTGGAGCATCCCCCCAGAGCATCCCCCGGAGCATCCCCCCGGAGCATCCCCTGGAGCATCCCCCAGAGCGTCCCTGGAGTGTCTCCCGTAGCATCCCCCGGAGCATCCCCCGGAGCGTCCCCTGGAGGATCCCCCGGCGCGTCCCCTGGAGGATCCCCCAGAGCGTCCCCTGGAGGATCCCCCGGAGCGTCCCCTGGAGGATCCCCCAGAGTGTCCCCTGGAGGATCCCCCGGAGCATCCCCCGGAGTGTTCCCTGGAGGATCCCCCGGAGCGTCCCCTGGAGGATCCCCTGGAGCGTACCCTGGAGTGTTCCCTGGAGGATCCCCTGGAGCGTCCCCTGGAGGATCCCCTGGAGCGTACCCTGGAGTGTTCCCTGGAGGATCCACCGGAGCGTCCCCTGGAGGATCCCCCAAAGCGCCCCCTGGAGGATCCCCCGGAGCGTCCCCTGGAGGATCCCCCAGAGCGTCCCCTGGAGGGTCCAGAGCCACTGCAACATTTTACAACATTAACAACTTGCAAAGGTATTGCTACTGTTTTGTAGATGGTACAAGGAGCCAGACAAACTTTTAAGTGTTTCAAAGTGTTTCTACATAATTGTAAAAACAAGAGCTGCTGGTGCAATATAGAAGCCTATAACTACTTTTTCTTGGCTCACATCCTGAATTATAGACTTACTATACCAGCAAGGTTTCAGGTCTAAATACAGGCCTATAGTTTTTGTACAAGAATCTGTCTGGCTTCCCTTGCATAAGTCTACAGTGCATCTGCCAGCATCTGCCAGTGTGCAGTGGACCCCAGTAATCCCATTCATCTTCAAGTAAAACTCAAACCAAAACGTCATAACGTGACCTCTTTCAATATAAAATGTACATCTGTGCAAATATTCTACTGTAGAATATTTGAATATTTGGCTGGGCATCATTTTGTTTTTGTTTTTTTTATTTTGCAAAAAATTCTCTAAAATGATGATAAATTTCAACACCAACAAACTAAAATATGTCAGTTTTCCAGAAAATGCTTTGATAACATTTTACTTTGCACCCATACCAAGAAAAATATGCCCCTTTTACAAGGTTTTTTTTCCAGCCACAGTAAATAATCGCTGACTGAAAATCATATCTTCTCAAATGAATCAGTTTAATTAATTTTTTGGTAATATTTATTAACCTTAACAATCACTTAATGACACATGTATCCTATAAGTAAATAGTGATAAATGAAATTGTTGAATAGATGGGTTCAAAATAAAATCATTGTGAGAGGTTTCACAGAAACCTGGAGGCCTGTGTAATATGGTTTCCATTGTGAAGACACACCAGGGTGCAGACAAATAAGAGCAGAGGTCAGCCCCACTGGCCCATGGACAGCTCCTCCAGCTCTCCTCCTTGCCTGGAAATCCAGAAGAATATCTCTCTGTATTTGTTATAGCTGCTGGTACAGTGATGAGTCTGGATTTTTCCAGGCAACTGAACCATGGATTTGATGTTGTAGTCTTTGTGTTGTGGGATGGGATTTATAATCCAGTACAGGCAGGGATTCTGGGGTTTTGTTTGTCATTTAATAATCAGCCGTGTTATTAACCATATGTGATTCTATTTTGATTTGAGGTGAACAAATTACAGGAATAACATGGCCCACTGTGTGCTGGTGGACAGGCCATAATTCTTTGCTTCATTTCAGTGTAGTCAACATGCGGCTCAATTTGACTCTTGTTGACTTTTGTTTATCTATTAAATACACAAACATGTATAGATAGGATTTTGGATATCTTATTATTAATAAGATTATAATATATTATAAAAGACATACTTATATTATATATATTGATATTTGAGTAAACTTGATCTTACTGAAAATTGGCATAGACCAAATGAATTAATCAAGATTAGATACCAACAAGTGAAATTTGCTTGCCTGGAAGAATCCATGACTCATCGCTGTACCAGCGGATGAGTCTGGTAACGCTTGATCCAGAACGCGCTGCGGTTGCGCGTAGACAGACAGCTAAGTGAACCAATCAGAGATTGCGCCATCTTGATTCAAAACTGAGGAGGAACTTCCGCTGCCTAAGAGTGACGTTGCGGGCAAAGGCGGGTGCACTGACGTCACCATCTTTGAACGAATCAGAATCGCGGAGTCCGTTTTTAACCGGAGGAGCGAGAGTGGAGCGAGGGTGTCCAAATGGTATCGCGCTGTATAGGAAATACAGAGAGATATCATTTGGCTGGCCAGGTAAGAAATTTGCATTATCTCATATAAATCTATGGCTAGAATGTTCTTGTCTCCATGTGAAAGTTTATATCCTGAGAGTGAGAACTCTACTCTATAAAGGAACAGCACTGGCTAAGTTACTAAGGGTAGCTGCTGCTAATTGTGCCTTATTCTTTTTTTAGATTGACCCATTTAGCCACATGTTTTACTTTGTAATTACTTTTGAGACCTATTATTCCATAAGCTAGACTCATATTCCAACTTAAACATTCAGTATTTAAAAGATTAAAAACATTTTGCACGTGTATTGTATGTATGAAATGTTCATTGTTCACTGATGCGTGCATCATTGTGTGCAGGGCACTGGCTTTGGGTATTTGCTCTGTAAGCAATACATTAACAAACAATATTAGCCATCATACATGGTTTATTTTCCTTTAATTGTGCAATATCTAACTTTCTGGAGGTGGCACGTTGCTTGCATGATTTTATGGTCATACAAAGTTAAAACCACACAACGGAGCAATCCTCATGTACATACATATGTGTTTATGCCATACTGTGGTCTTATTTCTGATGGTTTGATTTCTACTATCCACATGTGCCCTTAAGGATTGTTAAAGGTAACAATAAATGTGTGCAAAAGTGTGTAGTGGCTGACATGGCCAGGTGGATCAGGGCCAGAGGAGCAGCGTCAGAGTAAAGGAGGGTCTCTTTTATAGGCGACTGGTTGTGCTGGGTGCTAGCACATATACTGGTCACCTCGAAGGCCATTACAAAATTAAAACTAAGGCAGCATCATAGAGGCCATTAATTAGATATAGGACAAGATTAGTTCTTTCATCTCCAGCAATTATTCTGGATAATGGATATTGTGGAGTAGATTCTGGCCTGAAGCTAGTCACAGAGCTCACAGATTTCATCAGTTCAGGAGGAAGATGATATTATGAACACATCTTTACTCTGTATAAGGAGGCGTATCACACACACACACACACATACACACACACACACACGCACACACACACACGCACACATACACACACACACACACACACACACACACACACACACACACACACACACACAGAAGAGCAAATACAGTTTTGCCAGAATGGACCAGCTCCTATGGAACAGGCTCACTCTGGATCTTTAGCAGTGTGTATATACTGTATAATATAGGCCTCTCATACTATTAATATGTAGCTTACTAACATAACATTCACGTAATGAAATAGGGAATCAAATACCACTTCCTCCAAGCCTATAATACAGAATTCTATGGAGGATATTGCTATTATGTTTTTACTATGTTTTTAATATTTCTGCGATAAGTGAGTCATCCGACGTGAAGCAAAAACAACCAACTCTCAATGCCTTCTCTATCAACATAAATTAACATACAGTATGTGATATTATTTTACGCACAATAGTCTCAAACAAATGTTAGGCATAAACAAAATTGCTACCTCCTAGTGTTATAGAGTGTCATCCCTCCATTTGTCATTTGATATGAAATTCTAGACATACATTTAAAATACAATGTTTTAATCCGTAGATCAATTTGACAGAAAGGTAGCTGTTGAAAATGCTGGGTATGAAGTGCTGAGAAGAGAAAAAAATATATAGACAACAGTTTGCCTCATCACATTAACACTTGGATGGGTGCCCTGAATGATGAGCAGAACTGGGCTGTGAACAGTGACTGTGCTCAAAGTCTTTACTTGGAACTGACATAGACAAAAAACACAAGAGATCATCTTAAATGTCAATGTTTGTTTTTTCTCAACAAAACTTTCAAATACCAGGTAACCAGTATGTACTGCACTCATTATGAACAGTGACAAAAAAAACCTTTCCAAGTAATAATTTCCATTTTATTTGATAATGACAAGGCACAAATCACAGTAAAGTTATAGTAAAGTTACAGCTCTGGAAAAAAATAAGAGACCACTGCATTTTTTTCTGAAATCAGCATCTCTACATGTATTACAGCCATTCCATTCCAGCGTCTGTTGAATTCCAACACAAGCACAAAGCTGAGCTACTTCAGTTCTTGCACCAGGAGTGGAATAAAGTCACCCAAGAACAATGTGAAAGATTTGAGAGCATGCCAAGGCGCATGAAAGCTGTGTAAGGATTATTGCACCAAATATTGATTTCTGAACTCTTCTTAAGTGTAAACTTTAGTATTATGTTGTTTTAAAATGAATTTGATCTTGTTTCTTTGGATTGTTTGAGGTCTGAAAACATGTACATGTTTTGTTATTTTGACCATTTGTCATTTTCTGCAAATAAATGCTCTAAACGATAATATTTTTATTTGAAATATGGGGGAAATCTTGTCAGTAGTTTATAGACTACGTCTCTTATTTTTTTCCAGAGCTGTATATGCATACATAAAAAGTAGAAGTCACTAGCTTTATAAAACAATTGAGTATAGAACCTTAACCATTTTAACAGCAATAAAACAATGAACCAGGCCAGAACCACCATTGTGTATTGAAATGTGTCAGGAACCACACCCAGTAATACAAGACAACAATTGTGGCTTCATGGATTTAATAGGTTCATTCTAATTTCATGCTGAACAGTTGGCACTATCTCTTTCATTGCAATTTTAAGTGCTATACGATAATAAAAATAGAGTTTACAAGGGTCAGACAGACTATGGTTTTGCTTTTGTCCTAAAATAAACTGTCAGTTTGATCTGACGCCACTAGAGAGCGCTCCAAACCGCACAGAGATATCCATCTAAAAGGGTGTGGAGCGTCTTCCCTATGCCTCAATCTAATTTGGTTGTAGAACATTATTGATTTCAGCCTGCCAGCCTGTATGAAGCTTTATTGTAAAGTATGTATATCTTTCAAGAGATAAACTATTAATAATAGGCCTTCTCTGAATAATTGTAGACAAGAGATTGTATTACAAAATGAAAAGTATGCATTTTGTTTTGTACATTGATACATTTATTACAGCATGTAGAGTGGATAGATATCTGACATCATGTACTGAATTCTGAATACTTAAATTCAAATCTATTTAGTAACATATTCCATTGTAAAATCAGAATACTGTATTGTGAATATTTAGAATACTTTAACATTGATTTGTATTAGGCTGTAGTGTAAAAAGACACAGCATAGGATTAGAAAACTTACATTTACAATCAATTATTTAGCTGATTAGCCAAGAAAATCCTTACATGCACTCTCCACAAGAAATTAGATGCAAGAACAAGTACAGCCATATACAGTATTTCTTTGATTTTAGTAATGGTACCGGATTACAATTATATCTTCAGTACATTTATTTATTTTTATTTTTATTTTGTTAGTTTATTTCATTCATAAAGTATAAAAAGACATCAACAGTGTGCTAACAATACAAAAAATAAAAATAATAATGAAAGGGAGCAGAAAGAAGAGTAATCTTATGTTATCTGCCCCTCTTCCCTTTTCTAAACAATAACGCCGATAGTGACTATAAAACTTTTCATCAATACATTCCATTTTAATCACAATTATTAATCAATTGTAAACAGAAAGCTTCACTTTTATGCGCAACAACTTAGTTTTCTTTTTCATAAATACACATTACACTGGATTTTATATATTTTTTTAAATGCCATTATTGTACTTGATTTTTTGATTTCTATTCCATAAATTAACTCCTTTCACAGCGACGCATCGCTCCATAATTTTTCACTCAATCTGCACTGATTATTTTACAGTACTTTGTGTTTTTCTCATTCGGTGTACATAAGAAATGTTAGTTTTTTATATATTTTTTTATTTAATTATTACCAACCGTGTAATTTTCTACTATTTTCTTATTTACCTATTATTATTATTATTATTATTATTATTATTATTATTATTATTATTATTATTATTATTATTATTATTATTATTATTATTACTTATCTTGTTTGTATGCACATTTTGTTCTAAATTCTTTCCACTAAATTGCCTGGAGCTAATGTGGCAAGTGAATTTCTCCTGTGTGAGATCAATAAAGTCTTATCTTATCTTATCTTAGTCTTGGTTGTGAATCTAGGTTTTTTAAACATGTAGGTTCCTTTTAAATTGTAGTGGCTTGTTCTCATCTCAAACAGTCTTTGAATATTTACAGGTAATACATTGCATAATACACGCTGGCCAATGTTATTTCATGTTATGTAATTATGATAGGGCCTACAGACTGTGGGACATGATAAAGTGGGAATTGCCTCTAATATATTTGAACTCAAAGCCCTTGTTAAGAAAACATGTCTCTCACGCTGAAGCTGAAGCTGAAGCGGTGCTCTCTCAAGTCTATCAATTATTCAGAGCCCTGGGCCACTGGCTATAGACAGCAGAGAGCGCTGGGAGGGTGGGGTTAACCATACCAGCGCAGCCACACTGGAACCAAACCAGAATGACTTGGTATTTTCAGCTATAATAATCATCAGTGTTGTTTGTGTAAATGGCAAAAGTGTTAAAAATGTGTTTAATATTGCTTAAGTATAAAGTCACTAATACATTTAAAGTACTAGGATAACTGAAAATGAGGTTTCTTAAATTTTCTCAAAATTTTGATAACAATTGTACTAGTATGTATATTATAGCGCTAGTAGTAAGACTAACAACTATGGTTAAACAGAGTAATAGTACATTACAGGGATGAATAACAACTCAATCTTAAGTACTTCTTGTACTTTTTGCTACAGGTATATGTGACGTTTTAGTCATGGTGTTTATCAGATGTTTTATGTTCACTGTGGGCCTAGGGAGTGCTGCAATTTCAAACCCTGTGTGTGCAACCTGTACATATGGTTTCTGACGATAAAGCTGATTTTGAAGTTTGAACTTTAAGTAACCTAATGTAATAAACTTATGCTCTGTCAATCAGTACATTATTGCACTGCCGTTCTTGTCTCCTGTATATAGCTGTGATGTTATATTTTATGTTATTATTTTTCTTTTCTTTTTTTTGGACTTGTACATATACACTTATTATTTTTATAATTATGTCTCATTTGACAACTATCTTTTTTCCTATACCATCTATTTTTTGTTACTCTCTGTTATATATTATGATGAGTGTGCTACTGTACCCAAATAATTTCCCTTGTGGATCAATTAAGTTTGTCTAAATCTAAGTATAAGTGAATTAGTGGTGATATTATTTAGTAAAGTTTAATCTTTATGTAAAGTAATATAATTTATTTTCATTTTAGTCCCACTTTTAGTTGAGTATTTGTATTTTGAAGTACCTTGGCTAGACCGACCTCTGTTTTTTAAAGGGATACAACCCAGACAACATGGCAGCATACAGTACTGAGTTACTTTGAAAGCGTAATGTTGAATGAATAAAGCATTTACATCTGAAGTGAATGCCTCAACACTGTAAGCCCGGATAAGTTGAATATACTTAAAAAATTTGAGGAAACCGGTTGCCTTAAAAAAATTAAGTAATGTGTAATCAAAACTTGAGTGAATTAAACTTAAATGCTTGATGGGAATGGAATTGCTATTTTAAGTACAACACACTAAATGCCAAGTTTATTTAACTTAAAATCTTTCGTTAAACCAATTGTTTTCTATAATCATTAAATGTAATATGTTAAGTTCATTGTACTAAATTCCAAGCTGATTTAATTCAATATCAACATTAATTTTAAAGAACAAAAAAGAAAATAAAATAAAATTTACTTTTTCTCTTTTATTTTGCTGTAGAAGTTTAAACGTCAAACTACAACATGGAACATAACGCCCTGCGTTAAAATGTTTACTCTGGCATAAACACTTCTGATATTTAAACAACTCCATACAGTAACGTCACAAGAAATCACATTAAAATAGGTGGATAAATATAACATTATAGCCCTCTGTTTAAATAAAATGTATGCCACTTTACAAAAAACACTTTGCAAAAAATTGGAGCAGAAAAAAAAAAAAAAATTCCACACAACATCCAAATCCTGGGTTCACAATACTGATAAAGATTCTTACTGAGAAATTGTTACAGAGAGAGAGAAAGAGAGAGCAAGAGAGAAAGAAACATACACCACAGACAGAGAAAAACATACACCACAGAGAGAGAGAGAGAGATGAACTACCACACCAAAATATGAGCTCTCTAAAGCAATGTCTACAATAGCACTCTGAAAGTCTTCCACAAAAGCATGCTACAGATAAAAGCTACACATCACTGAAAAGGTTTTAAGTTACTTTTTTTTTTTAACCTTTAACACTCTCAAACCCTGAGGTGTACAAAAACCTGGTTAACCAAATAACATGTCCAATCAAATTAAATGACAGTAAATGGAACATTTACCCATGGCCTCATTGTCTATGTCATAAGACAAAGTGAAAACAGTGCACGAACAGCAGCACACTTTTCTAAAAGTGCATTATTAAAAACCAAGCACCTGATATCTGGAACAGTAGCACAAATACTTGAAACTCATTAGACTTCAAGCTGATTTTTCAGCGTCTGAATTTTGGGTGCCAGCTCACTTTTACCCAGGTTGAACATTACCTGTTGGACAAAGTAAAAAGTGTTTTTCATGTACTTTGGATAATCCAGGTGTAGGGCGTAAATCAGCCCAAAAAGGACACAGAAGGCCTGAGGAAGGTTGAGCAGCTCGTCCATCACCACAATTCCTTCCAGGATGATTCCCACTCTGGACGGGTTCAGCTGAGGACTTTCCTCATCAATGCAGAGGATTCCCACTGGAGTCTGACTGTACAAGTCATTGCTAGTTGCATCCTGACAAGAAAAAGATTGATAAGTACAGGACACAATCATACCAGTTAGATATATAAAATGAAAAGCCTCAGAAAATGACAGTGAACTGAATGTAATTATTGAAAGGACAATAAAGACTGGTCATATTTGGATCTGTGTGTTGCAAGTACTGATTCCAAAGCTGTCTGTCTGGTACCTTGGCAACTTAGGACATTTTTACCACTTTCAGTCCCCATCAGGTTGAATCTGTGATCCTGTTTAACAAGAAACCCAAAACTTGGGCTAAAACATTTGCCTAAATTCCAACTGGTGACATGAAAAGTACAAAAACAATTTTGGCGCATGTAAAAGAAATCCTACAACTACATGATTTAATGTGACTGGGACTGAAAGCATGTAAACTGTGTTGAGGTCTAGGTGTTTACAATAACATCAAGGTATTTAATGTGAACTGAGTGTTTTAGTTTAGTCATGCATTAGTAATCAATAATGTAAATATTTAAGTAGTTGTTCACAAAAATTCCAAGTATGAATGAATGAAAACACATAAATTAGTAGGATAGGCTTCATTAATTGTTCAAAAATGAAAGAAAAAAAGCAAACAAAAAAAAAAAGTGCAGCAGCAACAGTCACAAATTCTTTTACTTACAGAGGCAGTCTTAAAAAAGGCAGAGGGATCATCTCCCAAGATGACTGATAGTCCCCGAAGACAAACACACCTGATGTCTGTTGGTTCAGTGGTCTGGAGAGTGCAAAGGATATAACACAACTCAAATGTATCCCACGCTTGACAATTTGTTCTGACAAAAATTACAAATCTTCAACAATGAGAAAAAGAGAGGACAGGGGGGGAACATGAGGCAGAAGATGAGAGAATGAAATGAGAGTAGAGAGTGGAAAGGAAAAGGAGATGAAAGGGAAGGAAAGATCTAAGAAAAGGGAAACAGTAAAAAAAAGTAAAAAGAAAAAATAGTAAATAAATGAGATTTGAAAATACAATTGACTGATGTAAACAACTCAACTTGCCTTTCTCTGGCGTAGAAGCTCAGCCAACAGCTGTCCAGCAAGGCCTTTCTTCTTCCTGAAGAGGTCCATCAGGCTTGGAGCGAAACGGTCAAGTGCATCAAAGAAGTTTTCTCTGAGATTTTTCCCCACCACTCTGTGGAACTCGTAATAAATCTGAAACATAAAACACAGCAAACTTTGTATAAGACCATGCTCAAATGGCATCATCAGTGACGCTTAATTTATCCCTTTTCCTGCTCCATGTTGTATTTTTGGTCTGTTACAAAGGAATAAAATCTATATTTAGACAGACTGTGGCTACTTTGTTTGACGTGAAAGATGACACTGTGCTTTTTGTGTGCACCTTTACATGCCACTTAATAAGGAGTTAGATGTCCATGAACAAGGTACAGGAAAGGTTACACCAGTCAGCTTTTACAATCTGAGGAAAGCAGGCAAAAGCTGTCCAGGGCATGAATTTACTTATTAATTTGCTCATTTTATTCAACATTATAATTAGAACACATTCATACAAACCTGATTTTCTGTGAAAAGAGCTGGCCATCGATGGAGCATCTGGCTGATGGCAGGCTTGTCTATCACAACTTCTTCTTCTGCGAAGGGCAAATGTGACATCCATTTCTTTCTTCACAAGGGATCCATTTGGTTTTTTCTTCATCATTTCATTCACCAGAACTTGGCGAGCTCCTTCCAGGTTGTGGTCATCCATCCCCTCTGGATAGTCAGGCAGGAAATTTATTTCACCTTTCCTTGGCTTCTTGACGTCTTTGTTGGGAGGATCGCCATTTAAAGTGTACCTTCCACGTTTACCACCATTGACAGCGACATCAAGTCGACCAAGATGCCTCATTTTGGTTCTATAGTTACCCATCTTAAACTTGAGACTGTTCTTCCATCCGTCCCAGCCAGTAGATGACCCTGATTCTTTAAGACAAGGATGGGTCTCTACTAAGGCTTTTGCCACAACTTCAAAATCTTCTTTCGTTGGGTATGCTTTAAATGCATACATGGTCTCAGCTAATTTCTCAAGTATGTCATGTTTTAGCTCTTTTGTCACTTTGATATAGGTTGCATCCCTAAGATACACCAGGTTACCTTGACGGAGCCTATACTCGACATCAACTGGAAATTTGGGAATTTCAAACACATCTGGCCACTGTGAACTTCTTTCCGAAGAGGAGGTGGACAGGATCTCCGTGTCGGCCTGGCTGCTTGTGTCAGTAAATAATTCGGGTTGTGCAGAGAATGGTACCAGCTCAATTATCGGGATAATTTTGATAGTTGGTTTCTCTGGGAGTTCAGAGAGATCTGTGAGGTTGCACAACTCGTTGTTAAACTCTGGATCTTGGTATTGTACGGTAAAGCTATAGTTGGCTTGGAGAGTGCCTTTGAGCCAGCCAATCAAATCTTCAAGTGTGGCTGGTGGTGTTGTCATTGTCATCTTCCTTATATCTCCCTCAGAGACAATAACCCTCACCGTTAACTTCTGTGGCACAGCCATCTGGGGGAGAAATGATACAGGTGTTTAGCAAATAACAAATCGTCTCAGGGTCACCATGAGTTCTCCTTGTACCTTGTACGCTGACAATGGGAGAACATCATTTAACTCTGACAACTTGACCACACACATAGTGATTACATCATTACAGTGAAGTTGGTAGGATCTTAAGTGTTCACAGTACCATGCTGTCATCTTCTGACAAACAAAGACAATGTCTGCATTAACTGCAACAATCTTTTTAATCTGAACAAATTCAGGGAGACCTGAACATGAGCCAGCAGTCAGCATCATGTCTACATGATACTTGATTCCATCAACACAAACAGATGACACATCAAGCACTGACTCTGGTGTTGTAATGTTTTGAGCAAGAACCTTCTGAACATTCATAGGCAAAGAGGCAAGCAAAATCGGGGTAACCTTTGTCATCTCAACTGATGGTTTGAAAATGAACTACAGTCAAGATGGTAACTGACTGCTTTCTGGTGTTTGGAAGCCAGTGTCATGGCAACATTCTTGAAGTTCTGAGCATTGCGGATTGCCCTTTTAAAGAACTTATGTTTTCCTTCAAAACGCATTGTCCAGACCTCAGACAGGGGACCAAATTTTCTTATTAGTTGAGGGTAATGTTCTATATAGTGATGCTTTGGCCTTAAATGAAAACCTGGAAATACTGACTGCAGCAACTGCCTGTGTTCTGATATTTTACACTCTAGGAACTGCAGTGTCTCTTCAGTATGCCTTGGTGCCACAGCAAGCTCAGTGATGTCTTTCAGAAGCATGAGAATTTCCCATGTGTTGTCACCCTCAGGAACACAGTGACCAATAAGAAATGGAAGTAACCTTATGAGACACCAATTCTCATGTGCATTTCCACCAATGGTCCCTTTGGAGGAAAATCCCTTTCCAATCATCTGAGGTCGGTCTGTTTTGTCAGTGTATGTGTAATTAAAATACCTGATGGTCTGATTGAGCATATCTAGTGTGAAATACCTCTTGCCTATTAGGTCTGTAAGACACAGGGACAACTCAGCTGGAACAATGCCTTCCAAGACATCATGCAGGATGTCAGGAGGGTACCCAGTGATCACATGAAAGTGCTCAAGATTCTCAGTTAAAGGACATGCTCCTTTCACACCATAGGTCCGACTCAATCCTGGGTCCTCACTCACGTCCTGCACCTGCTTATCATGGGACTCTTTGTCTCGCAGTTGAAAGAAACCAGAACATACCTCCTGTTGTTGAGCGTCGCTACTGCTGGCTGAACAGAATCTGCAGAACTTGTCAACAGCGAAGCTCTCAAAGAATCCTGCAAGGGAGTGAGCACCAAGATTATCAGCTGCAACATACAAAACTGTACCTTTCACACTTGCACCTACCTGATCAAGGTAAACACCATTTTGCTCCAGAAACTTAAGATCGTAGATTAGAGGTTGCAGAACCTTTGCGTAACCACACTCTTTGACTGTGGAGGTATTGCACAATATAGCAAGCTGGATCGAGTTTAGGGTTGACCTATATTTTGAAGGTATGTTGGCAATAACCCAGTATACTGCACACATTTTGTGTTTCAGTTTTGATGTCCCAAGAGGATTGGCTACTTCAAAGTCATCAATGTATAGACCAAGAGCAACTGTAAACTCATCCATTACGAGAAGTGAATTTTCTGTAAAGTACTGCCCATCTACATATGATCTGTATTCTGCTGGGATGTGGACTTTTTCTGACATAGCTTTGTCTAAAACATCAGTTTTATTAAGTAGCTTCTGTAGCATGGGAATGATGGGAACATATGCGAGAGGTTTTTTGCCTTGTTTCACAACATACTCTACAGGGTTTACCAGCGGAAACTCTCTGCGTACATAGGCTGCTCTCTTTTTAGCAGTTCCTAAGGGTCCATCTTTGACACAATATGTCATGATGCTACTTTCTGACACAGCGCTAATAACTTCTTTTACAATTGTTTCATCCATGTCAGCATAATATTTCTTTAGTACGGCCTTGACTTTGGTTTGAAGAAGTGGCTGTGACAACTTATCAATTTGACAAAGTTGTTGTATTACTTCTTGCACAGAACTTTCTGGTATGTGTAGAACAGTTTGCATTTTTAGCATAAGCGATGCTAAGTTGTGCTCCAGCTGTTTTTGTAAATCATGAAGATCACTATCACTGGTTACTTCACTCACTTCTTCGAAGTCCCCTATATCACCATCTGACAATTCCTCTTGTGCAGCCCTGTTGTCATGGCTTACAATATGATCATTACCAATGATTTCTGCCTTAAACCTCTTAAAGTTTTGTTCCTTGTGTACTTTACTCTTATGTGCTTTGAAAGTGGAGTAAACACTGCTTTCAAAGTTACAGTCTTTGTAAGGACACCTGACTTTATGGTTTACTCTTAAATGTGCAGAATGCAGATGAGTAAAGAAGTCATTCTCAGAACAAGACTCAGAAAACCCACATGACATACAGCTAAACGTACCTGGTACATCTACACCTCGTTGCTGATCCAGGGTTTTGGTGTGAATGCGGGATAAGTGCACTTTTAGGGCATTTAGTGATTTGAATGTGCATAAACATTCCTGATGCAAACAAGGAAATGGTTGTGTTCTTGAATAACTCCCATGTTTTAGTCTATAGTGTTTAAATAGCTGTGCTCTCTTTTCATAGCTAAGAGGACAGTACTTACATTTCCAAAGCATTGTAATCACAGTTGTAACTGAAACATTAACAGTGTGTAATGTTAAATCTGTGTTTACCTAATTTTCCCTTCAGATAAGCATACATGAAGTATTCACAGCCAATATGGTCGAGTAACGTACAACTGGCGTTAAAATGTCATAGTTTTGTCCCATGCATTAACTACAATAAACCATTTCGCTCATTTGTTTGATCTGAATAATGAACCCTAACCTAACCTAGATGCTTTCAAGTCATGGTCGTCTCAAAATGCAACAGCACTTACCAGATTGAGTAAATCGTGACACAGCAGCACGCCTTTCTTTCTCTCTCCTTCTCTCTTGTGCAGTGTGGAAGACCGCGTTTTCTGTGCTATCGGTCAAGTGCAGCTAACAGCTAGTGAGCACTCAGCTAACAGGGGAAGAAATGTAAATTCTAACGTTAGCTACTTAAACGTACAATGATTAAAACTATGATATGATTGTGGGGCTGAGTACTTACATTATCCGAAACGTTTTTAGAAGTGGCCCATCCAAATCCAGAGATCTCCACAGTGATAAAAGTAACTTTAGCTAACAGATGAAAATGATGTGAAACTGGTAAAAATACATGATGTCCACTGCTCCAAAAGTTAAAACAAACATTTCCACCGACAGTCGGGATCCACAGAGAACAAACGTTGGCTGAAGCTCACTCACTCTAAATTTCAGCAAAAGCCGCATGTAAATGCTGCTGATCGGTGAAGTTAAAATGGTGGCCCTTCTCAGCGCCTAGAAAAAGAGGGTGTGGTCATGACTAAAACTTAGCGATTTAAGGCCATTCAACTTAAACTTATCAACACTTTTGACGATGTCTACAAATTAGTAGAATATACTTAATATTTTTTAGTAATGCACTTAAACTTAAATTATTTACGTACATTGTAATTAAAACATTTAATTAAATACAAAGTCCGGGCTAACAGTGAAGGGAGCTGTTACACTTGGAGCAAGTGTGTTTGAAGGAAGCAAGGAGAGAGGAGGAGAGGAGCTAGGACTGAGCAAGGTCACTAAACTGCATTGTATTTCACCGGGGCTGAAACCTGAGTGGTATGTATCCTAGTTCCTGAAGAATTCCTGTTTACAAGACTGTTAGTGTTATGGGCAAATGTTTCTTGTTATAAATACATTTAAGTGTATAAGGGTTCAAGGTGCAATCTTTTTTATTTCTACATGTATACTATGATAACAGGAGAAGTTCAATTTGTCAACTGGACCAAGTTTGTTTGGTTGAAAACGTTTTCATGTAACGTCATGAACGTTGAAAACGTCATACATGTATACTACTTTCAAGTTACTACTGCTAAATCTTCAACCACACTAACAACCATAGATCTATTATGTTTCACATTACGCCTTATCCAAAATTAAGGTTTACTATATTAACACTATTAGAACTCCACTGCAATAAAGGTACTAGTTACTAAAAAATATATGATTACAACTACCATCAAAGAGCCGTTAGGTTACTTCAACTACTTTGTACTATAATTACCAGATTAATTTACTACTACAACTACTATGTAATTATTGATCCTACTGCTTATACAGCTCTGGAAAAAAATAAGAGCCCACTGCATTTTTTTTTTCTGAAATCAGCATCTCTACATGTATTACAGCAATTCCATTCCAGCGTCTGTTGAATTCAAACACAAACACAAAGCTGAGCTACTTCAGCTCTTGCATCAGGAGTGGAATAAAGTCACCCAAGAACAATGTGAAAGACTTGTGGAGATCATGCCAAGATGCATGAAAGCTGTAATTAAAAATAAGGGTTATTGCACCAAATATTGATTTCTGAACTCTTCTTAAGTGTAAACATTAGTATTATGTTGTTTTAAAATGAATTTGATCTCGTTTCTTTGCATTGTTTGAGGTCTGAAAACATGTATCTTTTTATTATTTTGACCAAATAAATAAATGTTCTAAACAATAATATTTTGATTTGGAACTTGGGGGAAATGTTGTCAGTAGTTTATAGGCTCAAACAAAAATGTTCCTTTTGCCCAAACACATACCTATAAGTAGTAAAATCAGAAAAACTGATAATTTTGCAGTGGTCTCTTAATTTTTTTCCAGAGCTGTATGTGCTGTTATCTTCTGTAAACAATGCTGCATCCATTCCAAGGTAACACATTTTAACTCATATTGCCTTAAGACTGACACTACATGATCCTAACATCAATTTTTTACTCGTAGTAGAAGTAAAAATATAAAAAAAAAGTTATAAAAGAGTGGTGCTTGTTGTTGGCTAAATCTCACATGCCAAGATTTTATTTCATCACTGATTTACAACGCCACAAGGCTGACATTTGAGCAGGCTTCTGTGTTGAACATGATCTAATTATACATTTAAACACACCCATATGAACTAGTGCTATGGTGTTTTTAACCTTGGATTAGAATCAGTGAATGTCTTTAAGCGACCAGTGAAGGCAACATTCGATCAATAGATTTTAGATTATATCTGATAACAATAAAATGTGACACTGTATACTTTTCTTGTTCATGTAAATAATGTAAAAAATCTTTTAAACCCTGACCTATCACTATGACGTAGATTGACAGATGAATACAGCTGAAAGGTAAAGCACTTGTAGCACATTTGTAGTATAAGTACAGTGATTGTGCAGACACGAGGGCTCTTAATGTAATTAGTCTGTCCTTGTGCTCTTGGGCTCGTGACCTTCTAGGGAGACTTCAGAGATTCTTTAGGGCGGCCTATAGAGGGGACTGAGATTGGATCAATACAAGCAACAGTCTCTCCCTCTCTCCCGTCATCCATCTCATGACGAATCCCGCTGGTGCTGGTGAACTATGACGTCATTCACTTTACAGGAAACGAGAAGCTGCTTTTAATTTATTTTTTTATTTTTTTCTTCCTCCTCTCGGCAAGCAACCTCTCTCTTATTCCACTCTTGCTTTCTTTAATTTGACTAGTAATTATTAGTGAAGTCATATTTCTCTATTTATTAAACTACATTTCAAACGCTATAGGCTATATTCAATGACGACACGTTGACAATGTGATGGGTCATATAGGTCTATTTGTAGCCTCTGCAAGTCAATATTCATCATAAAGAGATCGTGTTTCCCTGTCTTAAGTAGGTCACATTTTTATAAGCAGAGTATAATAAAAACCTATTGATCTTTTGCTCAGATCACTTGAGAAAGAAAAAGGCCCTTCCAACCAATTGTGGATTGACAAGCCTCCCCTAAAGTTCTGTTGCTATCTAAAAATGGCTTTACTTGTATTATGGTTAAGAAAATATGAAAATATGAATATGATATTGATTTAACATGAACTAGTTTTAGGATATGCCATCTGTTGTTTTGTGGGCTAATCCAAAGCCCGCTGGGCATGTAGGGTCCACATCCTTATTCCACTGTCAAACATAGCCTAAAGGTAAAAAAATAAATAAACAAATAAACTGACAAATATGTATATGTAATGTGTATATGCATGTGTGAATGTATTCGTATATACACTGCCTGACAAAAGTATTAGGATGATTGTGTATTTCTGAACTTTCATAAATAATGATAACAAGACTTATTGGTAATGACATCAAATCAATGTATTGGTATATTAAAGCAAATATCATCACATCATGTGTAGAGGCATATTATTGCAAAAATGGGGACTCATCACAGAGTAGGTCTAACTCAGGTCTAAACCAGGACTAGACTGGGGTTATCATCCTAATACCTTTGTCAGGCAGTGTATGTGTAATGTAATTGTAAAGTATTTATTTATTGGAATGCTCCTTGACATGTGCCATCTCATTTTCGAGGGAGACAAAATATTAGTAACAATACAGTACAATACAGTACAAATACAATACAGAATAAAAAAATTACAGGTTTACATTACAAAACATACACACACATACATACATACATACATACATACACAGACAGACACGCTCGCTCCCTCATGCACTCCTCCCAAGAGTACCTGATTCATAAAATAAAATAAAATTAAATTAAAATATATATACAGCTCCACTGCAAGAGACCACTGCACAATTATATTTTTTTTTCTGATTTAGCTACTAGGTATGTGTTTGGGCAAAAGGAACATTTTTGTTTGAGTCTATAAACTACTGACAACACTTCCCCCAAATTCCAAATAAAAATATGATCATTTAGAGCATTTATTTGCAGAAAATGACAAATGGTCAAAATAACAAAAAAGATACATGTTTTCAGACCTCAAACAATGCAAAGAAACAAGATCAAATTCATTTTAAAACAACATAATACTAATGTTTACACTTAAGAAGAGTTCAGAAATCAAAATTTGGTGCAATAATCCTTATTTTTAATCACAGCTTTCATGCGTCTTGGCATGCTCTCCACAAGTCTTTCACAATGTTCTTGGGTGACTTTATTCCATTCCTGGTGCAAGAACTGAAGTAGCTCAGCTTTGTGTTTGTGTTGGAATTCAACAGACACTGGAATGGAATGGCTGTAATACATGTAGAGATGCTGATTTCAGAAAAAAAAATCCAGTGGTCTCTTATTTTTTTCCATGTGTGTATGTATGTGTATGTATATATTGTTATTGTCTTTGTCATGATTGTATACTTGTATGTCCTTGACGTTTTTTTGTGTGTTACTATTGTCTTTGCAATTTAATAAATAATATATAATATGTGTGCCCACCCTTGCTTGTTTTACCCTCCACTTGTCCCAGCCTGAATAAATTATCAACAAAAGTGATTGTCAATTGATCAATGAGGTTCTAGGCACCTCTGATGTCACCAGTGGGAATCGACTCTCCCTGTAAAGTTCCCAGTCTTAATCCGTGGTACATTTCCCCTCCTCCTCCTCCTCCTCTTCCTCCATCCCGCATCATCATCACTGCATCCCCGCGAGCTCACCTCCCTCCCGGTGACGTCAGCCTCCCCCTCTCCTCCGCCTCTCCTCCCCCTCTCCTCCGCCTCTCCTCCGCGCACGGACCGACGCAGACAGAGCCATTTTGGACAGCGACGGACCGGGGCGCATCCGTTCACTCGACCCCAGGGACATCACCTCGCCTTCGGATACACCTGCCAAGCCGGGGCAGGGCAGTGGGGGTGGACAGGGATAGGATCCGCCCGCTGTCATCCCCGCGTCGAGCCGATTTCACCTCGTTTTCATGGCGAGAGGAGGCTGCTCCTAGCGGGGCACGACCTGGAGGAGCGCAGCCGAGGAGGTGGAAGTGTGTCGGGATAGAGACGAGCGCAAACACCCGGGAAGGGGGACATTAGGTGGCACTGCAGAGGTGACTTTTCTAGCTATGTTATTTTACTATTTCTCAGCTTGATAAAACTGTTGTAACGAGACAAGATGCTATTTGCTTAGCGTTAAATCTCCAGGGAAAAGATGGGTATTGGGTGCGGCCATTGGAAAGTGTGAAGAATAGTAGGGATGCAATACAGAATGGATGACATTACAGACGTCTGGACTGGACTGGACATGTATTGGCATGTCAACGTACCTAATGCGTTATTACATAGATTTTTGTATTAAAATAATGTTATAATCTGAACTGCGACGCTTTACTCCTACATCTCTGGGGAAAAAGGTGAAGCACAGGTAGAACGTAATGTATCATCAGCTATTACTTTTACAAGGACATGTATTTTTATTTTTACCCAGTTATTTTTAATGATCAGCCATTGGGCCTATAGTATAAGATGGTGTGTATACATTTTTAGGCCTTACATGTCAGGTTAGTCATGAAGCTTAGTACAGTAGGCGAGGTCACATATAACAGAGGGAACACTAACCATCCTAACCATAACCTTTACCTGTACGTCACATTGTATGGATATGACATTCGTTTTGGTTTTCACTAGGAAAATGGTGGACGCCCAGCTGAGCCACATCATCAGCTGGAGTGGGAGATTAATAGCCATTTTTTTCATTTGGTTTTAACAGATATTTTGCTTTAATATCCTTTAATGAATCATGGTATGTTACTAGTCTATAACCATCAATTGTAAAAAATAATTACATTTCACCATTTCAGGCAATAATATCATATGGTACAGTCTAAGTATGTCCCTGCTTTTCTGACACCTTTTTTTTTAACTACAATATTGATTATTATAGTATATTTCTCAACATATAAAAGAATTCTGCCATGCCACAATACCGCTATGTAAGAAAAAATGGAATTATAAGCTATTTTATTAGCTATTTTCCTCTTTTTCCTCCGCTATTTTCCTCCTCTTTCCTCTTTTCCTCTGTGTGGTTTATGCTGTTTTCTGCTCTGCCCATCTCGCCTGTTACTGGAAGGTGGGTGACACAGCAGATTTATGGGTGAACTACTCAGATGAAACCAATTGCTGCTGCCCGTGCATCAATCATCTCGTTACCTCAGCCATGTTGCTCTGCCCAGACCTATCAGCGAGACTAGACGTAGACTGACTGATCACAATAATAAAAAAAATACAGTTTACAAACGATGTGCCTAAAGGGTTTGTTGATTTAGGCTATATACTAGTATCTATTGACAGTATATGTACACTATGTATTTTTCACACCAGTTCATCACATCTTTATAACCTTAAACAGGGTTAAATTAAAACAAGCGTTTCTTAAAACCTTTAAAATCTGGTCTAGATACAATTACTTTGCAAATCAGTGCCTTACCAGAAGTCAGTTCTCCCAATTCATCTTAACAAGATTTAATTGTCACACAAAAATAAAACTCTAGATGGTCAGATTGTCTCTTATTTCCAGCTATAATTCTTACTGATGATCACATTGACTTGATTGTAATTTAAGCACTCCAGGAGATGACTCACTGCGGGCCTCAGTGGACCTGTGATGATGCCGGCTCACGATAAAACTGCATTCATAATAAGTAGTTTTCAACCCACTGTCCCATCACCTTCCTGCTCAGTTTTAAACCCTCTAGGACAGAAACATGTATTTAACAGAAATCTGAAAATTGGCAAATTGTACTCATTCAAATTAAAATTAAAATTTAAATTATTTCCGTGATTTGAGAAAAAAGCATGAAGAAAAGAGCCACAACAAGACTACCTGTTAGCCCTGTAGTTTTAGACCTCTACAAACATGTTATAGTAAAGCTAAGTAAAGCAGTACAGTAATTCATATTTCAGTCTTTTCTCTAGTGATTTTGTAATTAGTCCTATCACAATAATACATTTAGAAGCTTGATATATTACTATAGATATATACTGCGATAAACGATAATATTGAAACTGACACAGTAACAATGTAAGACAATACCAGCAAACCATTTTTAAATAGACAATATCATTGTAAGGCAAACAAATAAATAGCAGAATGAAGCAATAATTAGCCACAGAAGTTAGTTATTCAACACTCTACAGGTCAAATCTCATCGTATTACAACAAAAAATACCTCCAAATCTCCATATTTTTACAAAAAAAAATATGTAGACCGAATAAATATTGAGTCCCAAAATATATTGTTCCAGAGTTCATAATAATGAAGAACTAAATTGTGATTTTAAAGGATATACATCCAAATATTAATGGTAAAACCAAGCACATGTTTTCCATACATTTTCCATCCTCAGGAAACAGTTTCTAAAGGTTAATTCTTGTGTTATTCCCAAATTATTTTCCCTTTCCTAAATCATTTAGCCCTATGCTGAAGGGAGCTCGTCTCTGGATCGTAACTGCTTTCATTGTAATCCGGGGAAATGGCGAGGCATTCAGCTGCTCGTGCACTTCTATTGTTACGGCTGTGGCTTCATTATGTGTGTGTCTGTCTGTGGAGCAGGAGCTGATCGTGCATACACTGCCCTGCCCTTCTGAGCTTTGTGCTGACCGCGCTGACCGGAAACTGTAATAATCTAAAGACCACCTCCTTCCTTCCACCAAATGCATCTTTAATGAAAACGTCCAGCCTGGAGTAATTAAACATTCTTGGGATAAAGGTCGCTCAGCATTGCAATATAAGCTCCAGAGATAGCTCCTCACTCTATCAGGGTGGGAGTTCAGGACGTTGGTCAGTTGTAGAGTAAATCAGTTAATTGAAAAAAAGTTTATGAGCAGAAATAAACTCACTATGGTGTTTTATGAATTAGAGATCTCAACCCTTTTCAATTCAATATATTACTACCAGAGAAGTTTAATATTTAATTTAATATTTAATTTAATTCAGCATAATATTTCTATAGAATGTTCCACAGTCTGGCATTAAACTAATCTAGTTTGTTTTTATTGCTCAAACATACCATACCGCATGTATTCTAGTGTAAACAGGGTTTCCTCTTCACAGATATGACCTGTGATGGAGATTAATGCCTTACTGTGGAACATGCTATGGAGAGAAGCAGGTGGGGGGGACCTCCCTTACATAGTGCACCTTTAAGTTAAATATTCAGGTTATTGGATCGCACAGAGAATGGTTTGTTCAGTTGTTTTTGTCTTTTGTGCAGCCAGTTTTCCTTGTTGTCCAGATTACGACTTGATTCTTTCCCACCCAGTAAGATTATGTAATACTGCAGTGACAAAGGCTTAATCCCACTCCTCTCTCTTCTCTCTCCTGCAGGTCTTAGCCCCTCTTTTCGGGCTTCTGTGACATCTCCCGTAGGTGCCCCTCTGACGCAGCACCATGGCAGGGGCGTCGGTGAAGGTGGCGGTCCGAGTCCGCCCCTTCAACTCCAGGGAGATCAGCCGCGAGAGCAAATGTATCATTCAGATGTCTGGAAACACCACGAGTGAGTACACAGACTGTCTGTAGTGTTATTTTAATCTAGAACAGTATTTAATTTTAGTAATTAGAAAATCTGTTCTTCATGTTGTTTTAAAATGCATGGATTTTTTTCTGTACATTTTAAATGTACAGTATATATTACAATCTTGGTACCTACGAGCAATAGTCTTAATTTGTATATGGAAGCTTATGTTTACTTGGCACAAAAATTCATCTCGTAATATTTTTTTTAATTTATTTATTTATCTATTTAGTTAGTTACACAGAAACAACACATCTTTTAATCTGTCATCTTCAAGCTTTAATTTAACTTTTAAAATGAATACATTTTTAAATTACTATAGACTATTTAACAACAATAATAGCAGCGATCCAACAATTGTACATACTTCTAAACAAGAAAAGATTTATTGTATTGTATTTTTTTAGTTTAACACCAGCGGTAAGCGTGTAGTAGCCACTCCTCCAGTCAGCCTTAATCTTCTTTTGTCATATAATGTGCTTTCTAATGCTGGATATATAGCAGTTGTATAGACACAGCAGATGTTCACCCCAAAGGTTCAAACTGGTTCTTCTGTATGAGTGCATTAGATCTTTTGGTTGTATTATTATTATTATTGCATATTTTCTCATGGTTTAGGCTGAGGGAAAGGTTTAATAGCTGAACTACCATTAAAATAACCTGACTTTACTTGAATAATATGTGTCCTTCTGGCATGCACACTCTTACATGATTGATAATACTTTGATGAAACACATCCCTAACAGTCTCAGTGTATACAAATTATTTGTTTTTTAATCTCCTTTTTTTAGTTTTTAGACCTCTACAAACATGTTATAAGTAAAGTTAAGTAAAGCAGTACAGCAATTCATATTTCAGTCTTTTCATCTGTCTGATCATTTTATAATTAGGCCTGTCACAATAACACATTTTGAAGCACGATATATTGCTATAGATATATACTGCAATAAGATAAGATAAGACTTTATTGATCTCAATAAATGATAATATTGAAACTAACACAGTAACAATGTAAGACAATACCGGCAAACCATTTTTAAACAGACGGTAGTAAGTTTTTTATTACATTTTTAGCAAGGTCCATTTTTCGCAAGGTGGCAAAAGAGAAATTCAGTTGACAGAAGTGAATTTCCTTTTGCTATAGCTCCTACCTGGACGACTGAGAGATAACACAAACATTTTTGGCAAGACACTTCAGCCACTTTGTGCTTTCCAGTTACAGTATCTAGTTTTGATGAGAAGGTATAAAAGAGTGTCATATATAAAGTTTTTTTGCTGATATCTAAGTTGAGTTACATCTGAAATCATAATCTTATCTAATATGTGTAAAATGTCTCAAATTTAGCTGCGTGGGCCCAATATCCCTGACTACATTCCTTTACTTGACTGTATACAAAACTCCAGCGCGGACTGGAAAGACACTCGATCTGTTCTCTGCTTTGGAAGGTAAAGCCATTCATCAATAATACATGAAACGTTCTGAAATATTTACCATTTGGCCTAATTTAACCACCTCCCCTCCCTCCTCGTGCCATGGGTAACTAGACAACATGGGTGGCTCTTTTTTGCGTATAAAAGTTTTGCGTAAATAGTGCAAAAGTTAGAAGAAACAAAACTTGTAAACTGTTTGTTGCAGTCCAAACTTATTCTTCACTTTCCTAGCACATATTCTTTCTAAGCACTTTAATTCAACTTTATGAGAGTGAAGTTTTGTTGTCAGAGTAACGCTAACAAGAACTGTATCTGTAGCCCATTTAATGTTTTTTTTATGTCATTAGTGCCACTACATTGGTGTACTATGTTTGTTGTTTCAAAACCACCATTATAATTGTGAGCTATATCAAATTTCATATTCTTGTATTCAATTTTGCATACACAACACTGTATGAGGTGTTACATACTCTCTGTTCTCTGCTCTGCTGAAGTCATATTGTCAGCAGTTCCTCTTGTGAGCCTAAATCGGTATCTGGGTCCATTGGGAGGGTGTTATCACTGAGCCATTATAATGTCCTTGCAAAAGCCCTGCACAGTCACCAGCCATTTTAATCTCGCACCTTATTCACTAGACTATTTGCAATCAGTAGAAGCTAGTTCACTGTAAATCTGTGCAAGAATACTTACACTTTTGCTTTGTTAATATATTATGAAGTAGTGTAGCCCTAAACCCCCTACTGAAAGGTTCTTGGGTTGGTCTCAGTCTGAGGTGTGTGTTCCTTTACTGTGATGTCATTGCAAACAGTTTAAGTAGGGTGTTTCTTTGGGCCAGTAGAGAAAGTGGGATGCAGCAGAGGAGACCCCTAGCCAGGTTCATGGTCTATTGGATCAGGGCCTTTTCCAAGGCCCCGATCCAATAGAGTTATCCCTCTCTCTATTGAATTTGAAAAAACAGAAACACATTAATAACATAATGTCAAAAGGTAATACAGCCCAAGCCCAAGGACTAAAATATGCATTAAAGCTTTTTATTTTATTTTATTTTTTTATCTTTAACACAGGAAGGGAATAGGCAGAAATACTTACTCCTTTAGTCGACACAGAATATGCCCGTTGGATGATATTTCGAATGCTATTATCAACTTGTTCGGCTAAATCTGCTACAATTGCCTGAATAAGGAGTTTGCGTTGACCTCAGACAAGGGTTGAGTGGGGAAGAGCAGCATTAGAGAAAGCTGGAGCTGCTTGAGTCAGTAGGATCAGGACTAGATAAGAGATATACATGTCAAAAGTCAAGTCAGAGTCAAAGTCGTGGTATCACGGTAACATACTGATAAAAGAATACAAAATTGACATCTATGACAGCATTCATTAACTGTAAAGTAAACAGTAATGTTGGGTATATTTAGATTTAAGTTATGTAAATGTTTATCATGTTAATATTCTTGGAACTGCCATTAAGAAACTGATACTTTATATAAGACATACGTATAAAGCATTTTAAAATAATGAAAATTTTATAAACTTCGCTAAATGTTCGTTATAGATTAAAGTGGAATATTTTTAAGAAATACATAAAATAAATATTTAATTCTATAAAGACTTTTTTTTTTGCAACGTTTCTTTAACAGTGGCTCCAGATAGTCAAAGTCAAAGTCAACTTTATTGTCAATTCTGCCATATGCGTTCGACATACAGTGAATTGAAATTCCGTTTCTCCCTGGCCAAACAGTGCAAAAAAGACAGTGTACAAAATACAATACAGTGGTACCTCACCTTACGAAATTAATTCGTTCCAGAAGTGGTTTCGTAACGTGAAAAATTCGTAAGTTGAGTAGCTATTTCAATGGAAAAAGCCTGATTCGTTCCAAGGCCCTGATCCAAGTTTTTTTTTTTTTATAGTGTAACTTTTTTTATAGTGTAACAATGTGTTCTGCGTCCTGATTGGTTTCTCAGACTGGATTTAAACTTTTCTCACGTTTGTCTCTCTTTTAAACACTCAAACTTTCATAGATTTTCAACAAAACGTATCAATATTGAAGTGTGGGGGGAAGCGGGAGGGGGGAGAAAACTGCGCGGACACGTGTGCGCAGCATGACCCCGTGCAGAGCTGACAGCAGGACTAGACCAAGGTCTAAACCTGGACTGGACCAGGACTAAACCAGGACTAAACCTGGACTAAACCAGGACTAAACCAGGTGGATTAAAGCGCCGCGTGCGGGTCTATTTCCTGGTTTCTCACGAGTCACAGCTGAGGCGAGCAGCGAGGAGGAGACCGCAGGGAGGAGGGGACCGCACGCAGTCTGAGCGCATGTGAGTGCGGCTCCTCCTGGTTTAGTCCAGGTTTAGTCCTGGTTTAGTCCAGACCACCGCGGCTCCTCTAGACCTCCTCTAGACCTGGTCAGGTCTAGAGGAGGTCTAGACCACCCCGGCTCTTGCATGGCTCTCGCTCACATGCGCTCAGACTGCGTGCGGTCCCCTCCTCGCTGTGGTCCCCTCTTCGCTGCTCGCCTCAGCTGTGACTCGTGAGAAACCAGGAAATAGACCCGCACGCGGCGCTTTAATCCACCTGGTCTAGTCCTGGTTTAGTCCTGGTTTAGTCCAGGTTTAGTTCTGGTCCAGTCCAGGTTTAGACCTTCGTCTAGACCTGCTGTCAGCCCCGCGTCGGGTCATGTGCGCTATCACACACGTGTGCAGTTTTCTCCCCCTCCCGCTTCCCCCCACACTTCACTATTAATATGTTTTGTTGAAAATCTATGAAAGTTTGAGTGTTTAAACAGAGACAAATGTGAGAAAAGTTTAAATCCAGTCTGAGAAAAGCATATGTGTGTGGCTGAGCGCGCATTATTTGAATTTTTGAGATTTCGCGTTTCGTAACTTGAATTTTCTTTCGTATCTAGAGACAAAAATTTACCGTGAAGGACATCTTCGTTTGAAATTTTCGTTTGTTGGGTCATTCGTAAGGTGAGGTACCACTGTATAAGACAATACAAAAACTATCTAAGACAAAATCTAAAAGATGTTCACACAAATCTGAATTGGTTTGGTGGGTCTAGTGTGCAAAAGGCACAGATGTTGTGGATCTTTTTGTGAAAACCAGAATGTGTTTGACACATTTAGGTTTTCAGAAGAATGTTAATAAGCTTGTTAGGGTGAGGTTTCAGAGATCTTGAAAAGAACTCCTGAAGAGGGCGTGGAACTATCCTGCCAAATATGAGCTTGGAGGCTTTCTGGGTCACTTCAACAATCTGGGCCTCTAGATGTGTGCAGAATCCCTCAGTCGTCCAGGTAGAATCCATGGCAAAAGGATAAATTCAATTTGTCAACTGGACAAAAGACAAAAAGTTGGTTGAATACGTTTTGCAGCTCATCCAAGCTGTTTCTTCAGTTCTGGTCAGACGCTAGTGGACACTGCTTATATCTGTCTGAAGGGAGGAGCTAACTACATTGAAATTACTCTGAGACTACCACACCTGTTTGTTTACATTTTCTGTTAGGTGGGCCTATTAAATCTTGTTAGCAGAACCATTGAGGACTATAATGGGTGTTTTCACACCTCTGGACCTGACCTGGCTGCCTTATGATTTAGATTTGAGGATAGAGTTATAAATGGGAGACAAATGATGTTTGAGACCTCAGTTTCTGTTGAAAAATTATCATCCACATAACGATACCAATGTGTAGGTGGAGTGCCTGGATATGAGGCCAAGGCACTCAAATTGTTCCATGTATAAATTAGCCATGATAGGGGAGACCGGTGAGCCCATTGCACAGCCGTGGATTTGCCTGTAGAAGTTTCCTCTGAACTGGAAATAGGTGGTATTTAAACAAATTTCCAGCAGTTGGCAGATTTGGTCAGGTGAAAGTTTAGTTCTTTCTTCTAGCTTTTAGTAGGGATTCAAGTGAAACATCAAAGGAAACCATTGTCTCATCAAACTGGAGATGCTGGAGTATCTTGGCCTCATATCCAGGCACTCCACCCACACATTGGTATTGTTTTGTTGATGATAATTTTTCAAAAAATAAAAATTCAAGATTTGGAACCTTTTACTGCTCATATCAATTCTACAGGTCCGAACATCAAATTCACTCATGAAGATGCCAAGGACAACACATTGGCTTTCTTAGATTGTGCAGTAACATGGGATAGGAGATAGACCAGCGACTCCAAGTAGAGGTCTTCAGGAAGTCCACACACACAGACCAATACCTGCTTTTTGATTCACACCACCCACTGCAGCACAAACTGGGAGTTATTCGGACATGGGCCCAAGTGGTTCATACGAGCACAGAGGGAAAGGAGAAAGAAGAACAACATGTGCAGAAAGCCCTCTCTGTTTGTGGATATCCTAAATGGGCTTTCAACAAAACTAAGAGAGACAAGGACAAGAAACAAGACAACAGAGAATCAGAACCTAGGAGGAAGGGTGTAACCATTCCTTACCTGGCCTGCGTTTTTGAAAAACTACAGAGGATTTTCAGACAACTTGAAATCCCAGTCTATTTCAAACCGACAAACACTTTAAGACAGAAACTGTTCCAAAGGGCTAAATTTTTTTCTATATTCTTGTATATTCTTGGCCTAGATTCTCCATACTGTACCAGCAGCTGTTTCGTGAGTGGGAAGTGCTCTGACCAGACCACATTGTCCTATTTGAATGTCCGTGGATGTTAGCTGGAGGCTGAGCTCTCTGATGTGATAAAAATAAAAAATAAAAAAAAACTTCACTGGCCTCAAGTGGTATTCAGAAACGTAGTATAAAACCCAGCCTTGTCCTTCTCAAACTCAGACGAAAAAAAATTGTGTAGTATTTTGTGTGTGCCTGGGTCGGCCTTTGTGTTTTGACACTTGTGTGGTGCCAAGAGCCTGGTTCCCACAGACAGGAGAATGCAGTAATGTGGTGTGGGTGCGATCGCCCCTCCCAATCTAGAATTAATTAAGATGCATGAGACAGGACAGGCCTAAATAGCAAGCTAGGCCCAGACCGTGAAAGCTTTAGAGGGTAAAAAATCCTAAGAATGAATAGCAGACCTTTAAATAGTAGAAAATGTTTAGTTTGAATTATCTGGTTTGTAAAGTTCATTTGTAATTTAGTCATTTTTTGTTTGTTTTGTTTTTGTTTTCAGTGTTGTAAATTGTGTTCCATAACAAAGATAACACAGCAGTGTACACAAAGAAGCAGCCAATTACGTGGCACGCTGGCCTAGCACAGATTCTATATATAACTCTTAGACTCAGTTATGTACACGTCATAACTATTCGTCCATGCGCAGTCACTGTGTTCAGACTCTCGCTGACGTGGGCACTTTACCTTGGCTGAATTCAGATGTCCTTCATGTTACAATGGGCTCTGCTCTTTCTCCCACCGTCCAGGCATAAATGTCTGAGGAAAATTGGTGACCCTGTGTGTAGAGGTGTTGCTAAAATATCAGAATATCAATACAGCTCTGGAAAACAATAAGAGGCTACTGCAAAATTATCAGTTTTTCTGATTTTACTTCTTATAGGTATGTGTATGGGCAAAAGGAACATTTTTGTTTGAGTCTATAAACTACTGACAACATTTCCCCAAATTCCAAATAAAAAATATTATCGTTTAGAGCATTTATTTGCAGAAAATTACAAATGGTCCAAATAAAAAAAAGATACATGTTTTCAGACCTCAAACAATGAAAAGAAACAAGATAAAATTCATTTTAAAACAACATAATACTAATGTTTACACTTAAGCAGAGTTCAGAGATCAATATTTGGTGCAATAAGCTTTATTTTTAATCACAGCTTTCATGCGTCTTGGCATGCTCTACACAAGTCTTTCACATTGTTCTTGGGTGACTTTATTCCACTCCTGGTGCAAGAACTGAAGTAGCTCAGCTTTGTGTTTGTGTTGGAATTCAACAGACGCTGGAATGGAATGGCTGTAATACATGTAGAGATGCTGATTTCAGAAAAGAACGCAGTGGTCTCTTATTTTTTTTCCAGAGCGGTCTATCTGTTATCATGTGTATTGCCATATCATATCATATCCTTATCGAATCGTGAGGGACCCTGTGATTCCCAGCCCTAATCTGTGTGTTAGCCTTGGTGCAGATATCTCCAGATTTTGTGCCTCGATATTGGTTTGGAGTGTTAATCTGTGATAGGAAACCCACACATAAACAGAAAACATACAATCTCCACACCAAAACCTATGTAATATAGGGTTTAAGTCCTAACAACTATGCTGCCATGTCAGACAGTAAATGCCTGTGACACAATAAAAGGGGCTTTATCACATTTTTAGTTCAATTAGGTCCTGAGATGTGATTGGTGTGAATAAATGTAGAGTATCTCATTTTGCTCAGGTTCTAATATCAATGTGTAAAGTGGTTGACTGACTGGCCAAGTATATTGCTACTTCTTTGTTTTTTCTATATCCTGAGTTGGATTATTATATTTTTTTTATTTGTTTGCATATTATTTACTAGAAGGATTGAAATCTTATCAGCAATGGGACCATATCATATTTGGTTGTGTCTTATTTTTTATACTTAAATTCAATGGATCTTAATGAAATAAGGTAAAATTTGTAACAAAACAAATCTAACCTTAATACTATAATACTATGACCATCAACTTGTAATTATGGAAGTTACTAAAAATCGGACTTCTCCTTTCACTCCACTCTGATTAATCCCATAAACTAACCTGGCAGGTAGTAAAGAGACTTGGAGACATTTTGTTGTCTGTAAAAAAAGCTAAATGCGTTCTCGGCTGGGGATATCCGTAACACGCTGACATTAAGCGCTAGCAACGTCACCAAAACCTCCTTCCCATCGAGTTTCACAAACGTTGCCAGTGTGCGCCACTCTAACCTGATTATTTCAACTGAACGGTGGACGTGTCTCTTCCGGTGGCGGAGATTACAGAGACCATTTTGCATGAATCACTGTTCAATCAGGAATGAATAAGCAAAGGATGTCTTTCTGCAGTTAGGCCAACGCAGGCAAAATAAGAGGCAGGCTCTCTCTTTATGGGCTAACTGCAAGAAGAAAAAGTAAAAATATATAGTATTTATATTGTTGCATTTGACCAATCTTTTAGGATGGCTGTGGTAACCTGTATTGCTGGCTTATGATCATGTTATCAACGCTATTAAATATGGTATTAATAACAGTGATAAGCTTTTGAATTGGATTTAAAAATACTTACTGTAGAATTCATTTGATTTACAGACTGGTTGCCGTTACGTTCTTATTTATCACATTTATTTTTATCTTTATTTTTCAATGCACATTCTGTTGCACATTTTGATGCACACTGCACATTTTTGGACATCTGTAAATAGGTATTTATTCTTTGCACTGCTCTTTTTTTCTCTTTTTGTCCTTTGTCCGGTCTTTATATTGTATTTTGTACACTGTCTTTGTTGCACTGTTGGCCAGGGAGAAACTGAATTTCTTTTTTTTTTTTTTTACTTTTTCTTTTTTTGGGGTCTGATTTACAGAAATAAATTAAATGCAATTACATCAGTCCGTGTGCCATTCGTTCTTTTGGATTTTAATTAACAACGAAAAACAATCAAATGGATAAAGAGTCATTTCATTATTCCATTTTAGTGTCAAACCAAAATTTCCTCTATTTCCAATATTCAATTCAAAGTTTATTACAAAAAGAAAAAAACAGTCTCAGTGTTTTTTTTTATATATAATTTTCTTTTTATTTTCTTTTATTTTTTTTTCGAAATTTCAATTCACTGTATGTCAAACACATATGGCAGAATTGACAATAAAGTTGACTTTGACTTGACTTATGACTGTCATACTGTACAAAATAATATGATTTGCTTATTCTTAGTCATAAAATATTTAGTATGGCAATAGGAAATATTTAGCATTGCAATGATTGGCATTCTGTGGTTAAAAATACACTTGCCTATTTCATTTCACAATACACAATAGACAGACGCCAGACATCGCCTTGAGTAAACTGTGTTCTATTTACCATATGTCCATTTCTGGAGCACTGCCAAAGTCCTGGATGCGTCTGAGCATTTTAACACGAACCCAGCGGCTCATTGTCATCAGCAAGGCCTTGAAACACTATATCAGCCCTACCAAACTCGCCTATATTTCACGAGTGGACAGAGGAAATATAATTGTGTACACACTAACTGCAGAGTGCACTTTGCTCAGGGCCCTTTCTTCTTTTATTGACCACACCTGCATTAGCGACCAAATGATCTGTATCACCAAGAGAGCGGGAGGAAATCAGTTTGGAGACGGCATCACTAAAACCACAATTGGATATGGCCTGGTTTAGTATTCATAAAGACAGTACCTCATATTATATGGCAAAAATGTTCAATGGTCTTTGGTTTTTAGAGTCACCACAACAAATTTCCGTAGAGACTAAAAGCTCTCCACCAGGTTTGATCTGACACAGTACTGCTGTCTTAGTCTGATATGTTTAAAATGTAAAATCAATAGTTCAACTACAGTTTTCAACAGGGAAGACTCATATATATGTCCATGATACAGCACCACACTACACCCGCACCACACTTTGTCTTCATTAGTGTATTGATTTCCTCATTCATGCTTCATAACCATAACAGTAGAAAGTCAACTGGATAATGGGGTTTTTCATGAGGCCCCAAAGTGACAAATTACAAATGAGAATCCAGCAAATAGCTCAGGGAACATTCATTATAAAGACACAAAACAAATTGATCTGTCAAGTTTTCTCATGCTCTAGTAATAGAAAATGAACATGATTGAGGAAGAAAAAAAACTGTTTCTCCAAATAATGTACTAAATCAGGTTTACAAAATACAAATAATTGGCCTGAGCACAAATACGAGACAAGACAAGACAAGAGTTTGATATTAAAATAAAATGGTCATAGATGGCAAATGCTGAGAGAGTGCACATAAGCTGCCTATAGCTTAAACATCTCCTTTTGAGTTTTGTTTCAATACTGCGTTACAAGAATGTGAATATTAATGTAAATATTAATGTGGGGAGTTGCTAAACAAAACATTATAGTGTAATATTTTCTGACTTGGAGACTAAACAAATTGAAAACCATTTTCCAAAAGGTGAGAAATCTTATTTTGATCTAGCCCGATCCCTGGTGTGTAGGTAACTGTTGATAGATAGATGTTGGTAGACCTACGCTTACTGCAATGTGACACATTTTATTGCTCTGTAAATGTGACTCTCTGCTCGACCTGCTTCCATAACATTTCCTGTCGTCAGCTGTGCCTCGCTCTCACCTGTGTCTGTGTCCTTTGTCTTTCAGCCATCATCAACCCCAAACAGGCCAAAGACAACAAGAGCTTCAACTTTGATTACTCCTACTGGTCTCACACTACGGTAACTCTCTTTATATTAAACTATATGAAAAAGTCAGACATATTAACCAACTGCATGTCTAGCTGGGTTTTCTTTTTAATTAAAGCTCTATAAAAACAATTTATTTATTTATTTTTCCATTTTCGTTGTTATGGCTCTGAAAAACTTGTGCACTACTTGAGCAGGCTTGCATCTCCACAAACCTTATGTTTCACCTGCTTGTTTCCATGGAAATGATGTTACTCTGGCTATAATATTCCACAGTATAGTATAAAATGTATATGTCTCAATGGAGAATGTTTAATCTGGTTTTAACTTTCTGTTTCCATGGAATCAGGCAGGTGACACTAACCTGAAAGTTACACAGTGTTGTTTTATTTATAAAGCACAATTTTGAATAAACATGAACTTTCTGTCAGTATTAACTGACTTGCGTAATTTTTTTGAACAAAAAACAGTTCAATTCCAAGTAACACATTAACTTCGAAGACAAAATGTTCACTTGCTACTTTCTCATCCTGATGAAGTGAAAATCTTTGTCATTTAATGTTGATGCTTGATCATTGTATGCTTAACTGCACTCTTTTGTATTGAGTTTGTCAGCTTTACGACTTTGGCTCAGATTTATAACGCTGATTATTGATCTGTGCCCGCAGCCAGAGGACGTTAATTATGCCTCTCAGATGCTCGTGTACAAAGACATTGGGGAGGAGATGCTGCTTCATGCCTTTGAAGGATACAATGTCTGCATCTTTGCCTATGGACAGACTGGAGCTGGGAAGTCCTACACCATGATGGGCAAACAGGACGTCAAAGATCAGCAAGGAATCATCCCATTGGTAGAGCCACGGAATATTGTTTTATATGTAAAGGCTGCAGGTTAAAGTGAAAGAATGACCTAATTACTTATATTTTTACCTACTAATTGACAATCTGCCCAATTCTGGCAGTCCAGAAACCGTTAGAAGACGACTAATCCATACCCGTTTTCTCTTTATAGATGTGTGAAGATCTTTTCAGTAAAATCAATGAAAACACAGATAACAGCCTGTCTTACTCAGTCGAGGTAAAACCACTCCCACTTTTTTTTGGATCACATAACATTTGTAGCCTGTAAACCGACCTTATTTAACTATGCTCAGGTAAGCTACATGGAAATCTACTGCGAGCGTGTGCGAGACCTTTTAAACCCCAAAAACAAAGGGAATCTTCGTGTCCGTGAGCACCCCCTGCTGGGACCTTATGTGGAAGACCTGTCGAAACTCGCTGTCACCTCCTACAACGACATCCAGGACCTGATGGACTCAGGCAACAAGGCTCGGTATAGAACTTTTATCTGATATAGGCCGATTAGACAATATTTGACTCCAAAAACACACAACCTATTGAGAAAATTGTGTTATTTTTAAATGATTTTCATTGCAGAACTGTGGCGGCCACAAACATGAATGAAACCAGCAGCCGCTCACACGCTGTCTTCAATATAATCTTCACACAGAGGCGCCACGACGCTGACACCGACAATGTATCTGAAAAGGTAACAAAACAACATATAACATACTTTAAATTGTATAGCCTTAATATATTTTTGAATTTTAGCTAGCATCAGGGAAAAGTCCCTCAGTCATCCAGGTAGAATCTATGATAAAAGGAGAAGTTCAATTTGTCAACTGGACAAAGTTTGTTTGGTTGAAAACGTTTCGCCGCTCATCCGAGAGGCTTCTTCAGTTCTGGTTCTAGTGCTGGTTAGACCCTGTTTATATTTAGCTGCAGGGAGGAGCTCACTACACTGTAACACAAACAAACTTTGTCCAGTTGACAAATTGAACTTCTCCTTTTATCATCACTCAGAGAAAACAAAACAGTGTCCGAAGCTCTTGGTTCCCTTATTTTTGTGGCTGTGTTTGGAGAGAAATTTCCCACTATATGTCTATTTTTACACTGTAGAATTAAATGTCAGGTGATTAAAAGATAAAAATCATTTTTGCAAGTCATCTCCCATTGGCCACACTCAGATGTTGCTGGTGATAAAAAGCGAGACTGCTTGAATGTACCATGGAAAGTGATTATAGTGTGGTGATGAAGTGGAAGGTTCAGAAAAATAACCTACCCTCACATTTTAAAACTCCTGTATCAAAAAGTAATAAGAGACATTTTAAAAACAGACAAAATACGATTACATAAGGCCTGCATTTCAATCAGTTAATCAAACTTTTTTATATAAAGCGCTTTTCATACAAAAAAATCTAACACAAAATGCCAAAACAATCCCACATTTCCTTCCACCCACTCACCAACCCCCGACCACACACAACCAAACAACCCAGACAGTCACACACTCAGTCTCACCCACATGCACACACTCTGACTCACACACATACACACTTATGCACACACACCAACACACACACATGCTAACATCCTAAAATACATAAAACTACATACAGTAAAACATGAGGCTGAATACAGGCAAACAAGTTGAGAAATGTTCATATTGTTTATTTAGACTTCGTTTTATTAGTGCTGTCAGGCGATTTAAAAAAATCAAATTAATTACAGGATTTGTAATTAATTAATCTAATTAATTACATTTTAATCTCGTGTGAGAGAGAGAGAGAGATGCAACCCACTTTGCGATTGAGTTTGTCAGTTTTTCTGTGGTTGCTTTTCTCATTTCCCAATTCTGCGTGTGTGGTTTGGTGGTTTGGTGAAGTGCGCACTATCACCGGTAATGATGGAACTTGTCCGGACGTGTTTATCATTCAAATGATCTGATGCATTCTTGTTGACAGCCCCGTCTTTGTTCTTTTTATAAATAAACTTGCCGGTCAAAGGCCCTGGCAGCGATTTGGTCACCGCATGCAAATTTAAAATGCGCGCATTGAATTGCCACTCATAAATAATTGCGTTAATTTTTATAACACATTAATTTGCAGTGTCTGCGGACACTTGGGCCCTATGGCAGAAGTATATCAAGGCTGGCTGTGACGTGGGCCATCCTCCTGTGGACCCACCACCCGCGGGAGGATTCATGGGGGCTGCTGCATTGTGTTCTGGTCAGCAGATCTGCTTGGACTGCTGCTCCCGCGACCCAGAAAATGGAAAAGCGGAAGAAGATGAATGAATGAATTTGCAGTGTAATTAATTAATCTAATTAACGCGTTAAACTGACAGCCCTAGACAAAATACAATTACATAAGGCCTGCATTTCAATCAATCAACCTTTTTTTATAAAGTGCTTTTCATACAAAAAATGTAACACAAAATGCTTTACAGTGATTAAAAACAATCAGACATTTCCTGCCACCCACTCACTAACTCCCACAGCTGCCCGACCACACACAACCAAACAATCCAGACGCACGCACACACACACACATGCACACACACTAGCACACATGCTAACATCCTAAAATACATAAAACTACATACAGTAAAACATGAGGCTGAATACAGGCAAACTACAGGCAAACAGGAAATTTGCATATTGTTTGTTTAGACTTTTTATTTAGACTTCTTTTTATATAAACTTGATTGCAGATTGAAGATGTTTCTTAAGCTCTTTATATTTTGTTGATATATTCTTATTTGATGCTGTTTTATTTCAGGTCAGCAAAATCAGTTTGGTGGATTTGGCCGGCAGTGAGAGAGCTGACTCAACTGGAGCAAAGGGGACACGACTTAAGGTACGGTTTTATGTTTTTCGAGTTTAAAGATGACATTATAACATTTAATTTTTGATATTTGATTTGTAGGAAGGAGCTAATATCAACAAATCTCTCACCACATTGGGAAAAGTCATCTCAGCATTGGCAGAAGTGGTATGTTTGTGTCCACTTACTAAAAAACTGTATATTATAAGTAGCATGTTACACTCTACATTCTGTTCCATGTTTTCTAGGATTCTGGGGCAAATAAGGTAATATTTTTTATTTATTCTTTATTTAATAGGGACATATGATAACTGAAAAACAATACCTAATGTTAACATTGTTTTCTGCAGAATAAAAAGAAGAAGAAAGTTGAAAGTTTTATACCTTACAGAGATTCAGTCCTAACATGGCTGCTCAGAGAAAACCTGGGTAAAGATGATTTTTTAAATCTAAACATTTCTTGTTGTGGTAATGCATGGTGCTCCTTAGACTTTTGAAAGACCACATACATGTTTCCATTTTGCATATCTTCTAAACAACAATTTCAATATTATCTTGTAGATGTTAAAGGGATATTACAGGATTTTTGACATGGGGGCTCATTTCCGAGTTAGCCAGAGTGTTGCAGAGATGTGGAGACACTTTTTAGCGAATTTCATGCAGTCCTTTCAGCTGCAGAGTTTCCAGTTGCTAGGCTAGCGCAAGTCAATGGTAAATGGTAGCCGGATTTTAATCAGGCTTACTCACTCCATAGTGCACCCAAAACAAGTCAATTATAACGCCAGACTGTCGACGCAAATGTCTGTGTTGATGGAACAATTTTAGAAAGATAATCAACCTTGTACTTTAAAGGATTTATGTCCTTATGCAACAGCGCGTTTTTTCCGATCTAGCTAGGCATGGGCGGAGTGATATCACCTTGCAGTTAGGTTTCCAGCTGATATTTGTTTACCTTCAGCTGTCATCGTTAGCGGTAGAGTACAGTAGCCTGCCCTGTTCTACAATCCAGACATGGACACGTTTGGAGGTCTCCCCGATGCTTGGAATATACAGACGAAGAGTTGAGAGAGATGGATGTTGAAAGGGCAGAACGCGAGAGAGTGTCGGTGAGTTAGCCCCCGCTACAGCTACAGAAAACCAGGTTGTTGCATTGTTCGTTGGAATGAACATCAATGCGGGGCTGTCTTTTCAGTTCCGTGCTCAACAGTGTAAACATCTCTTCTGTAAATCGCGTCACTGTGAAACGACATATAAATTTGCATTGCATTGCATGCGCATGTGAGCTTGAGCCTATTATTCCACTCTGCCAAGCTATAACACATAGCGTTACCTTTACATGAATGTTCACGAGCTAGCAACAACTTTATGAGCGTGCATGCCTTTTCTGTCAGCTGGGTAGACTACAAGAGTGAAGCAAAAGCTCTAGCACAGTCTTCATCAATCGACCAGCAGGCTAACATAACGACAGGAGCAAGCTTGGGTAAAAAAGGTACAAACCTGTTCTTCATCACGGGATCTTGCGCTTGGAAAGACAGATGGTATTGCAGTGGTTGTCAGACTAGGCTTTCCAAGGGATTTGGTGTAGTCATCTGGTCCGAAATGATCACTGCAAATCTTCTGTTTATATGTAGCGTCTCCACCAGTGTGTTGATGTCTAAGCCAGCAGCTACAAGGCACAGTCGCGTCCTTTCTCGATCGTGCACCGGAAAGCTGTGAAAACTTTGTGGTGCCCACCTGCGGGCTTTATTTGTACATTTTCGAAATGCACACTGAAAAACCATCTTGCCCGGTAGTTCCTTTAAAATTCACCTCTTCACTCTGTGGTCTTCCCAACTACAACTTTTCTCGCTTCTCTGTTTACGTGATTGGTCACTTCACAACAAACTAGAGTAAAGTAAAATTCCGCTGCTGCTGCGAAGCTAGTCCCTTAGATATGGAATGATTCATGCTATTCACAGTCAGTTTTATTTCAAAAATTACTCAATCAACATATATTTACATCGACAGTCTGCCGTTATAATTGACTTGTTTTGGGTGCACTATGGAGTGGGTAACAGCGGCTACCATTTACCATTGACTTGCGCTAGCCTAGCAACTGACAACTCTGCAGCTGGAAGGACTACATGAAATTTGCTAAAAAGTGTCTCCATATCTCTACAGCACTCTGGCTAACTCGGAAATGAGCCCCCATGTCAAAAATCCTGGAATATCCCTTTAAATCACCCACCTCTGCTGTGTCTAATCAAGTCTTTTTGCATTTTGGCAGGTGGGAATTCTCGAACAGCAATGGTGGCAGCTCTGAGCCCTGCCGACATAAACTACGATGAAACTCTTAGCACTCTCAGGTAGAAAAAAAATAACACTTTCCTCCTTGTAAGCCTGTTAATTTGTGTGGGAAAATGGCACAGAGTTATGTAACAAGTGCACCTAAAGGGATTGTGCAAATTATCACTTCAGTCAGTCTTTCTCCAGCTGCTACTGTGTGTGGGTAGGTGGGACTAAACCAGCTACAGCTCTGGAAAAAAATAAGAGACCCCTGCATTTTTTTTGTGAAATCAGCATCTCTACAGCCATTCCAACACAAACACAAAGCTGAGCTACTTTAGTTTTTAGTGGAATAATGTCACCCAAGAACAATGTGAAAGACTTGTGGAGAGCATGCCAAGACGCATGAAAGCTGTGATTAAAAATAAGGCTTATTCCACCAAATATTGATTTCTGAACTCTTCTTAAGTGTAAACATTAGTATTATGTTGTTTTAAAATTAATTTGATCTTTGCATTGTTTGAGCTCTGAAAACATGTATCTTTTTTGTTATTTAGACCATTTGTCATTTTCTGCAAATATATGCTCTAAATGATAATATTTTTATTTGGAATTTGGGGGAAATATTGTTAGTAGTTTATCGACTCAAACAAAAATGTTCCCTTTGCCCAAACACATACCTATAAGTAGTAAAATCAGAAAAACTGATAATTTTGCAGTGGTCTCTTATTTTTTTCCAGAGCTGTATATTAGAAAAAACATGTTAACTTATTTGAATAATGCAATAACAATATGGCTGATGTGTAATCCCACCACGTTGAATTGAAATATTACATTTTTATTTGTACAGATTTTAATTACAGGAGAACTGACCATATAGAAAATATATTTTATTTAATTGTACTAATCATATACAGGTCGTACGTTAAATAAACACAAGAGGCATGCCAGGGCTGAATGTTGAAGAACTATTACAGGGTTTAAGCATGATCATGATAAATCCTAGCTAAGCATGGTCTAAACCAGCCGTTCTTTCATTTCAGTTTGAATTTTGGACAAATTTATGGCAGATAAAGTAACGTATACATTGCAATAATTTTGTGATCATCTGTTCTCTTGTCTTAACCTTCCAGGTACGCAGACCGTGCCAAACAGATTCGCTGTAACGCTGTCATCAATGAGGATCCAAACAACCGCTTGGTCCGAGAGCTGAAGGAGGAAGTGTCCCGCCTCAAAGACCTGCTCTACGCTCAGGGCCTGGGCGATATCATCGAGAGTAAGAAAAATCATATCATCACAATACATTGGTCCCTCGCTATATCGCGGTTCACCTTTCGCGGTCTCGTTGTTTCGGGGATTATTTTATTCCAATTTTTTTAATAGTGTATCAACGCGCATTGTGTTCTGCGTCCTGATTGGCTAAGGGACTGTAGACCTTTGCTGATTCGTCAGTCATTCTCCTCCGTGCCGTGTCTCCTGTACAGTACAGAATGCCTTCAGTTTGCCAGATTTATATGATTGTTCGATCGCTCACAGTGTGACTCTGAAGTGTTGTATGTTTGCAAGTTTTCTCCCTGACAAAACCCACAATGTCGACGAAACGTTATATAATATAATATAGTCGAAGGTGGCGTGTCTGTTTATAAGAATCTTCTCGCCCAAACGAAAAAAGAGCATCAACAACTACCCATAACCATGTTCTTCACTTGGAAAAAGACGCCTGCACCAAGGCGGAGCAGCGTCAGAGGAACTGTGAAATACACGCGTCACTATTAATAATTTTTTTTGTTGAAAATCTACAAAAGTGTTTAAATAAATAATTAAAATATAAAGCTGACAACTTCGCAGATTTCGCCTGTTGCAGGTTATTTTTAGAACGTAACCACCGCGATAAACGAGGGACCCCTGTGTTGCTGATTTCATCACATTGGCAAATAAGCTATACCTGATTCAGATGTAGCTAAGCCTGCATATCTGAAAATTGAATGGTCCAATGGTATTTATGTTTTGTAGTATTATCTATAATCTGTGACAGAAATTAATTTATGTAGTAATGAAAGACAGTACAATAATACATATTATTAGTATCACTATCTTTCTGAATCTCCCCACTGTTGGCTATGTTAAAATAGAATAGCCACCCACTCAAGTGCTTCAGGAAAATAGCAGAGCGCAACATACAAAGGAGGCCTGTTTCATGACATTTGCTGGCATCTGGATGTCTCTGTCTGTCTTCTCTCTCCCTTTCTCCTCTTTTCACTCGTTTCTCTCTTGACTCTTCCAGCGTTTCGAGGCACTGGTGCAGACCTGGAGGGTTTGAAATGTGTGTTCATTTGGCTGTTTCTTGCTTTTGCGCTTGTGGCATCCGAGCAATTATTATGAGCTTATAACTGCAGCAAATCGCTTTATCCTCTCTGCAGCAACACAATATTGGTTATTATTGGTTCTTGAAAAATGCAGTTTTGAGTAAATTTAAGTTGGTCAATTGAAAGTGAAAAACAAGTCCTACTGTATGAAGAACAATTGCATCAGAAGTGGTAAATGGCATAGCGACTACTACATGAATTACTGAACACTGATTGCACTAGCATCTATTAACATACAGTTAACACCTGAAAAAGTTTATATCTTTGTGCTTTTAGTGTACTCCATGCTACACTATGGTGCTGTCGAGATATAGCTCTGGAAAAAATAAGAGACCACTGCAAAATTATCATTTTTTTCTGATTTTACTGATTTTACATTTCCACCAAATTCCAAATAAAAATATTATAGTTTAGAGCATTTATTTGCAGAAAATGACAAATGGTCAAAATAACACAAAAGATTTATGTTTTCAGACCTCAAACAATGCAAAGAAACAAGATCAAATTAATTTTAAAACAACATAATACTAATGTTTACAGTTTAGAAATCAATATTTGGTGCAATAACCCTTATTTTTAATCACAGCTTTCATGCACCTTGGCATGCTTTCCACAAGTCTTTCACATTGTTCTTGGGTGACTTTGTTCCACTCCTGGTGCAAGAACTGAAGTAGCTCAGCTTTGTGTTTGTGCTGGAATTCAACAGACGCTGGAATGGAATGGCTGTAATACATGTAGAGATGCTGATTTCAGAAAAAAATGCAGTGGACTCTTATTTTTTTCCAGAGCTGTATGTGGCTTGGGAGCTTTTGCATTGAACAGTCTGCACCATCATTAGGCCACTGAAATTTTTGGCATAACCTGCTCTGCTTGGCCTTATCGCCCTCTGTCGGCAGCCACAGCACGAAACGCATTAACTCCTGATGACACAGCTTTTAGTCACTCAAAGACCTTTATATTAATGGTTGTTTGAGGTCTCATTTTTTGCATTGCATTTTTACTGTCCTCCCATAACATATGACTTCATTTACCACTCAGATGTGGTTGTAACATTGGATCCTTTTTGACAGGCAGTAGTCCGTGTAGTAGATGGATGACGGTCATAGCATTTTCCCATTTTATTGCACTGTGTTGCCATAGCAGCAGCTGCAGGTTTGATGAAGTACCTTTTAAGGTGTCCTGGCAAGATAAGGCTGAAACCTACATGAGGAACAGTCATAAGGTTGTTGTCACTGGAAAGTAAACAAAGAAATGAAACAGAAATTACTGCCTTACTTTTACTCTATATAATAGCTAATTTCTTGCGTATCCTATTTGGTGATGCTGGCTTAGAATAAATATGATAAAATGTCAGTGAATAAGTCATATTTTTTCTGTTTCAGTGGTTGTTGAGTAATGCTGAGTCATGGGTAGAGGCTGTTTCTCACTTAAAGAAAAAATTGAAAATTTGTAATACCACTGCAGTTTGGCATTTGCTTCTTGGTCACATTGAAGATAAAGTGCATATTGCAGTTGTATATTACACTTCATCATACATTAGCTCTAAGTTGCTGATGTAGAATTAGTTGAAAAGTCCCTGAAATAATTGTTCATAAACAATGCAGAAGATGAATGCACAAAACATGCTTTTAAGTGTTTAAAGTTCCAAAGTCCAAAGTTCTGTGTTGGTTATACTATGGCAAAAAAAAAAAAATTGCTTATGAATGTCCTTGCATATTATGGCATTTTGCTTTTGTTATTTGCCTTTGTCTTGCTAAACTGGATGGCTTTCTTTTATTTTTAAGTTGTTCTCTTTGCCTTGCTTTCTGCTGATGCGTTCGAGCTCTTTTCCACTCAGATCAAATTTCACTCTGTCGATTAGATTTGTTTCAAGACACATATCTTCTTTCTCTCCTCTCTCCCCTTTCCTTTGACTCTTTAATTATCTTCTGTACCTCTTTTTTTGTTCAATTTATTTTTCCTGTCCCATCATCCATCCAAATGTGCCCCCTGTCCTGTTCTGACAGGCGTGTCCGATTTCAAGAACAATAACAATAAGGGATTTTCCACAGTGACCAATGCTATGACCGGGATGAGCCCCTCGCCCTCACTCTCTGCCCTGTCCAGTCGAGCTGGGTCCATCGCCAGCCTTCACGACCGCATCATGTTCAGCCCTGGCAGTGAGGAGGCCATTGAGAGGCTAAAGGTAAAAAAACCTACACAAAAATACACATTGACAGTGTTTTTTTAAATAGACCCTTTATAGATTTGACCCCAAGCCATGTAGCCCTATTAAAATAACATATAGCTCCAAAAATAACTTGTTTTATATCATTTATTGCCACACTTTTCAGTATTTTACATTGCCCGGTTTGAGACCTACATTCTGTATGCTGATGTCTGAAATTATCTTCTTTTCATTTAAACTGTTATATATTATCAGGAAACAGAGAAAATCATTGCAGAACTTAATGAGACCTGGGAGGAGAAACTCCGCAGAACCGAAGCCATCAGAATGGAGAGGTAATATAAACCAGTTTAATTGTTTCAAAATACAATACAATAAAACAATAAATACAATAAATACAATAAAACAATACATTTATTACAGTAACACGCTGCATGTGTCAATCAAAACCTTGTAACTCCCACCACCAGCAGCCACACTCTTTATTTTTACCCTCTTGATAATCTTAATTCTGAATTTCTGTGAGTTTCTGTAATTTTTAAGCACTTGGATAAAAGAAAGGCTCATGTAAGCAAGTTGATGTACAAAAATGTCTTAATATTTTTTATACTGTTTTGATTGCCTAACTGAATTCAAGTAAATCAGAATAGTGTTTAATCAATGTGACTGGTGATTCTCAACTTAGGCTATGTAATATTTTCAAATACAAATGATCAAATCTGGTCACAGCAATTCACCAGTGTCAGGTAGCAAGTAAACCCACAATAGTTATTAAATATGCACCTGTGTAAAATGTTTGTTCTGTTCATTTTATGTAGAGAGGCTTTGCTAGCAGAGATGGGTGTTGCGATGCGAGAAGATGGTGGAACACTAGGAGTATTTTCACCCAAAAAGGTATGAAAATAATTTATTTGATTGCTTAAAATATTTTAACACGCCTTGTATTTGTTTAATAAATATGTATCCTCATGTTTTTTAATAATTTTACCCAAAGCCATCAGATAGTCCTAGAAAACCAGAGCCTGTATTTATCGACACAGTTGGGCTGTTTTCACCCAATGAGGTTTGTGGCTCTGAAGTGTTGTGTCCTCTCCCTCGGTGAAACATTTTATCTGGAGCTTTTCTTGATGTGGGAACCTCTGGGTGTATTCAATACTACTATCTTTGCACAGATTAAAATCTAGGGCATCCTCTTCTGCATTATCTTATCACTCCAGGCACCCAAGTCCTTGCTGAGGTTTGAGTGTAATGCACTGATAACGCTTCTGTCCCTGTTTCTCAGAATATTGTTGAATTGAATTTTGTTAGTTTTACCCTTTAGTGTCTCACTGACTTAAAAAAACGTAAAGGCAGAGGGAGGGTGAGAGATGCATGATTTTAAATATCTCTAATTGTTTGATATTTTTCTCTTGGAAGATTTCACTTTCGTATGCACTGATGTGGAGAGTCAAATGTTTTATAGTTGATAACATGGGCACATCAGAATGATCTTTATATTAGTTCTACTAATTTAATGTGTATTGTCTCAGACTCCACATTTGGTGAATTTGAATGAAGACCCTCTGATGTCTGAATGCCTTCTGTACTACATTAAAGATGGAATCACCAGGTGAGATACACATACAGAGGGGAGATAGGTTCAAGATTCAAGGTTTCTTTGTTAGTTTCCACTAGGGAGAAATTTGACTTAGAGCTGAGGGAAGGTTGCAGTACAGACAGAAAGAACGTGCAACCAGAGCCCTTCTCCATGTTGCCAGCAGAGCAGTGCCATCTTAAATAGAAGAGCATGAAAAGGAATAGAAAATGCACATACACATACGACAATACAGTGGAACGGTTTTTCATAAGGTATCTTTTTTGTTTGGAATACATTACGGGAGGGGGAGGGGAGGGGGCAGGAGATGAACACAGAAATTTTGACTAACTGAGACAGAAGGCTATGTAAGCAGGACAGTGTATGATAGAGTCATCATAAAACCCTGGCCCTCTTGTTATGTAATACACAAAATTTACATACATTTATATGCATGTAGGTCATATATTATGGCTGGCCGTCAGAGATTATACAGTCACACACCACATTTATACATAGGCAAGGTGGAATAGTGTTTTGCCAAAGGACATAAGGAGTATGCATTGGTCAGAGCTGGCATCCACCGCTCTGTCACCTCATCACTGATGCCTCTCCAAAGAAAATGCAAAATTGAACAGATTTAGGAAATGTTAACATTCACAATACATTTAAAAAAAAATTCCTGCACTATATTTCACAAACTGTCATCTTGCAGAGTTGGGCGTGAAGATGCCAGCAGCCGTCAGGACATAGTTCTCAGTGGTCATTTTATCAAAGAGGAACACTGCACCTTCACCAGTTCATCGGACGCTAATGGAGAAAGTGAGATAACCCTTCTGTGATTTACTACGGCACATAATGGTCTGTGTGTTTGCAGACAGGAAATGAAGTCTTTACTGCTGTCTACCTCTGTCTGTGTGTGCAGCTGTGATTCTGGAGCCGTGTGAAGGAGCAGAGACCTACGTGAACGGGAAGAGAGTCACCGAGCCCACTGTCCTCAAATCAGGTCAGAGACTGTCTATTATTATCAGTTAAGAAATATATTATTACCAATGTTCCCTCTAAGGTGCACGCATGCACAATCGCGCACTGCCCAGATGTTCAGCGCGCACATCAAATTCTTTTCAGTGCATAAAATAAAATCTAACCTAAACCAGCGCTGGTTTGACACACGGAATCCAATCTGATAGATTCAGGTTGCACATGTGAATGTGCACACACGTTAGAGACAAGCCAACTACAAACAGATACATTTCGACCGCATTTCACTCGTTTCCTTCAGTATGACCGTAGTTGTCGTGCACATCTCCTCAGAGGAAATAACTGCAGTAATTTCATTAATAAGCTATGTAACTTGCGATGATCTCAGGTGTGATATTGGTGTGGCCAGTTGGATGTTGCTCTCAGGGAATGCTCAGGGAGTTAGTGTGTTTACTCAGACACATGAAAAATTAGGGGGGACATTGATTATTATCCTGTTGTATTTTGATCTACGTTTTGTTTTTTGTTTTTTTCATAACTTAAAGGTGCACTATGTAACTTTTTTGTTGGGGTTCGTTACCTGCTTGTTTCTGTGGATATGTCATTACTCTGCCTTGAACGTTTCAAAGCATGACATTAAACAGCTCTGTGTTACATTTATTAAATTATAGGTGGTTTTATAGCTCAAAAATATCTAGAAAAGAGGTGAGGGAAAAGTGGGCTTGCTTCTCCACAGATTAACCTCAAACTTGGTCTGGTTTGGTCTCCATGAAGATGGATAGGTTTAATATCGTCCTGTGAAACATTCCAGATGAAGCAATAACATGTCTATGGAGAAAAGCATTAGACAGACCCTCAACATTAACGTACAATATATTTTAAATCTCAATTATTAAACCTTAAAATAAAATCATTTAAATGATCAAGACTACTGCTACAGCTCTGGAAAAAAATAAGAGACCACTGCAAAATGATCAGTTTTTCTGATTTTACTACTTATAGGTATGTGTTTGGGCAAAAGGAACATTTTTATTTGAGTCTATCAACTACTGACAACATTTCCCCCAAATTCCAAATAAAAATATTATTGTTTAGAGCATTTATTTGCAGAAAAAAGATATGTGTTTTCAGACCTCAAACAATGCAAAAAAAACAAGCTCAAATTCATTTTAAAACAACATAATACTAATGTTTAGAGAGTTCAGTAAATCAATATTTAATAACCCTTATTTTTAATCACTTTTTAATCATTCAACAGACGCTGGAATGATAGATAACCAACAATTGCTTGAATCCCTTTAGGAAACCGCATCATTCTGGGGAAGAGCCATGTTTTCCGGTTCAACCACCCGGTGCAGGCTCGGGCGGAGCGGGAGAGGACTCCCTGCGCAGAGACCCCCTCGGAGCCCGTGGACTGGGCCTTTGCTCAGAGGGAGCTGCTCGACAAACAGGGCATCGACATGAAACAAGAGATGGAGCAGAGGTATTCTACAAAGGGCATAGCTGTATATTTCATTTCACTTTTTAGATGCACAACAATGAAAATACATTCACAGAAAAAAAAACGCAGCCCATGATTTAAAGTATCTTAATATATTTTAAGTGCTTTAAGTTTGGTTTTGAAATCAGAAATTGTCTCTCACACAAATATTAACCTTAAAGTCTCAGTTAAGGCCTATAAGTTTGACAAGTGAAATCAACTGAAATTACCAACTGAAAAGTGTCAGAGGAAATGGCTGTGAAGTGATGCAGGACGAGAGGAGGCCTGGAATAAATGGGTTGTCTGTTTGTTTGTGTCTTCAGGCTGCAGGAGCTAGAGGACCAGTATCGCAAAGAGAGGGAAGAGGCAAACAACCTACTGGAACAACAACGTCTGGTACTTTTCCTACAGTATATTAAGTAGACCAGATTGTATTGTCATTGCAATTTGTATAGTTTTTTTGTGGGCGTGTGTGTTCTGGAGAATGATCACTAATGACAAGATAGCCTTCACTGAATCTTTTTCTTTTTTTTTTTTTTTTTTTTTTTACTAAGGCTACGTCCCATTACTCTGTCTTACCCCTTCCCCTTTATCTACGTCTTTGTCTTTCCCCTCGGGGTACGAATGTTCCCCTAAGAAATGGGACACCACTCGATTACCGTTTGCGTCATCATCCCTTGCCTCTACATGGCTGCTACGTCTACAGAGGTGACAACAATTGACGCAAACAAACGTAAACAAATGACAAGGATTATCGGGTACCTCAGCTCGACAAAAAAACTAGCTTGTTTATGCATGAAAGTTTGATGAAAACGATAACGTCGGCTAAACAGACATCATGACAATTAAAACCGCAACAACAGTTCACTAAAAGTAACGTAGAACATAAGCGTCATAATTGTAAACCATGCTAAACTGTTAATCGATAATTATCCCTTCAGCCATCACATTTTTGAACAACAGGCCCCGCTGAGTGTGCCGTAACGCTTATTGTATGTCTTTGTGTTTGTTGTGTTGTTGCTGTGTGTGTCAAACAGGCTCTGTGTGCGTGAAAATGAATTTCCCCTTGGGGACAATAAAGTCTAAAGTCTAAGTCTAATTACAACTGCTGAAAATACATTTATGAGACTCCTTGGCTGGTCGATGTGACGCTGCCATCCTGATCCCAAAACCTGCCTGAGCTTGTAGGCGTACCCCTTCGTTCCAAGTCTGGTCGAGAGCTTACTTAGTTTCAAGGGGTATGTAGCCCTCGGCCGTGGCCTGAGCCCTTGATCAAAATTAGAATCGGGACACCACTTGCCCTCACATGAACGTGCAAAACCAAGGGGTAGGGGTAAGACGAAGGGGTAAGACAGAGAAATGGGACACAGACTAATTTGTAATTCATAAATAATTCTTTATTGTCACTTTATTATTTTATGAACTGTAGGATTATGAGAGTAAACTAGAAGCCCTTCAAAAACAAGTGGACCGTTGTTACCCAGACGCTGCCGAGGAGGAAGAGGAGCCAGAAGAAGAAGGTATAAACTAGGCAGCACATTTTATTAGGGGTGTTAAATCATTGTTTATGCTAATTAAATATAACGATTTTGCCTTTCAGTTCAATGGACTGAGAGGGAGAGAGAGTTGGCCCTGTGGAGTTTCCGAAAGTGGAGATCTTACCAGTTCACCTCTCTGCGCGACCTCTTATGGGGCAATGCCATTTTCCTGAAAGAGGCTAACGCTATAAGTGTGGAGCTAAAGAAGAAGGTTAAGAATCTAGTTATTCAATTTTAAGTACTGTGTAAAATTTGAGAAGTTAATCCCTTAATTAAAGTCACTAAACATTGCACTGTATTGCTGTTAAAAACAAATTGAATCCAGCTATTGACACGTGTTATGTACTTTTTTTGTTTTGCTTTGTCATTTTCAGGTACAGTTTCAGTTTGTTCTGCTGACTGACTCACTGTACTCTCCCCTGCCCCCGGACTTCTTGCCCCCGGACGCAAATAGTGACAGAGAGAAGCACCAATTCCCACGTACCATTGTGGCTGTAGAGGTGCAAGACCAGAAGAACGGGGCCACACACTACTGGACCCTCGAAAAACTCAGGTACATACTAGTTTTTTAAATTTTAGTATAGATTATAACTAGTGCTGTCAGGCGATTAAAAAAATAAATCTAATCAATTACAGGATTTGTAATTAATTAATCTAATTAATCACATTTTAAGCGTGTGAGAGAGAGAGGGAGAGATTGAGAGAGAGAGAGAGGGATTGTGAGTGAGTGAGCGAGCGAGCAAGCGAGCGAACCCACTTTGCGATTGAATTTGTCGGTTTTCATGTGGTCGCTTTGCACATTTGTTTCCCAAATTCTGCAAGCGTGGTTTGGTGGTTTGGTGAAGTGCGCACTATCACTGGTAACAATGGAAATTGTCCGGACGTGTTTATCGTATGATCCGTCAGGCTGGAGCAGCTTCGGTGATCGGAAAATTCTTTTTGACAAAAGCTACAAATCACCACGTTCTTGTTGATCGTCCCGTCTTCATTCTTTTTATAAATAAACTTGCCATCATGCCAAATTTAAAATGCGCGCGCATTGAATTGCCGCACATAATTAATTGCATTAATTTTTATAACACGTTAATTTGCAATGTAATTAATTAATCTAATCAACACATTAAACTGACAGCCCTAATTATAACTGAATAGTGTTTCTTCTTTTCTAATGTACATGCTTTGCCCTGACTTCAACTGAATTTTTTAGATTTTTCTGTAAATAGTGTCACAAAAATACATTTACGCATTTCATTTTAGAGGTATTACTGAAGATTAGACTTCTTTTTATTAGGCTTCTTTTTATTCATTACAACAATGCATAGGATTAGGAATGAGTACAAGTTAGATCTTTTGGAGATAAAGTCAGATTACACAGCCTGAGATTGTTTAGATTGTTTACTATAGAGGGAGAGTGAATATATGGGTAGAAGGATGCTGAGGTTAGAGTTGTATGCCTAGACAAACGCATCCTAGACAAAAACCTTAGTAGATTTATGGGTGTCGTGAAAGGACGCAAAGTTCATTGTTTGAGAGAAGAAAGAGGATGCAGATGAGACGGTCAGATTGACTTAAAGAACACAAGAACATTAATTAAGCAGCAATGACAACACTAATTAGTTTCTTTAATATGCACAAGTGTTAATTGCTCCTTTTTATTCCAGACAAAGGCTTGATTTGATGCGGGACATGTACGATCGCGCAGCTGAAGTGCCTAACAGCTCCATAGAGGACAGTGAAAATGTAATGACCGGAGGCGACCCCTTTTACGACCGCTTCCCCTGGTTCAGGCTGGTCGGGAGGTAAATGTCACACAATAAGAAAGATAGAGTGAAATAAGGTGTTATCAGAGTCCACAACACACGAGTTTAGAGCGACAACTTTCACTGCCATTCTGTTAGCATTGCAAGTCAGCAAGTAAAGTATTATTAATAAAGTAAAGTAAATTATTATTATTATTATTATTATTATTAATAATAATAATAATAATAATAATAATAATAATAATAATAATAATAATAATAATAATAATAATAATAATAATAATAATTAATTTTTTAATATTTATAATTATCTCATCTGACACTGGTCTATTGCTCTTTGGTTCCTATTCCATCTAGTTTTTGTTACCCTCTGTTAGATATTATATTTGATGTGTGAGCTACTGTACCCAAAACATTTCCCTTGTGGATTAATAAAGTTTGTCTAAGTCTAAGTAGACAACACCAGTTATCATGTGAATTGATAGTGTACATTAAACACTGCTTTACACCAACCAAACCTTACATATGGGTATAGAGGAAAATTTGACACAGTACAGTCTAATTCAGCTATTTTATTACACTGAGAGATGCACAGCTGCTACTGGTGCATTCGATATCAAAGCACTGGGAAATAATGGTAAAAAATATATATACAATATATAACACATTAAGTGTGAACTTAATGTAAACTTAATTAATATAATTACAACATGTATTTTTAATACATTTTGCTTTAAATAAATACAGAGCATATTAGCAATATAGTCTTCACTGTAACAATGACTTTTGGTACATTACTGACAGAGAAAGAAATATTTTTGAAGGATTTCTGTTATTGCCTCCTACTCAAAACCTGCATATTTTTTCTTTCTCATACAAATTTTGGCATCCGGCCTCCTAATCTCTCCTACACAGTCACAAGCTGTGATTCCATAACAGTAGCAGCCTATGCGCCTTTCATTCAGCTCATTGTGTTTCAGGAAGAAATTCATTTGAAATGTGCCCTTAATATCTCTCCTAACCTCTGCTCTGACTTACTCATACGACTTAAACTAAACCTTCTAAGACCTGTGACCAAAAATAAATCGTACTAACCATTAAATCCTAAAACGTAAACACACTTAATTATTTTGAAGTAGATTGTAACTAGGGTGTGCTGTTTTTTGTTTTTTGTTTACCGCACAAAACATTATTGAATCACGGGAATGGTAGCATTACATTTAAAATGCATAATCAGTAGTATGTTTGTCAAGATCATTCTCTTAGAGCAATGCAGTCTAACATCAGACACTGAAACCAAAACTGACCTAGAGGAGGCGTGTGTGAGGATAAGTGTCTGGGTTTAGCAAACACCTGCATTAAACAGAATCACTCAATCATATGACAATATCACCAAAAGAGTGTAATCACAAGGAAGAAATCAAAATTAGATTTTTATTTTTATATTGACCAGCCCTGAGTATGCATATTAATGAACAGTTGAAATAGAAGCCTCTGTAGACATTGCCCTCTGTCTTATAACTGTGCAGCGCTGCCTGTCTCAAAGCTGGAAGTGCTGTGAACAGCAGCACAACGAGGACCACGTTTGCAGCTTCTGCTTTGTGTCACGTTTTGTCCATGATTAACAGACTGTCTACAGGCCTCAGCTCTGCGCCTCTGCTGCTTCTGCCTCTCACTGTACTAACCCAGTTCTGTGTGTGGCTGCACCAGAAACCCTCTGTTCAACACATGCATGAGCGAGCGCATGAGCGACCCCACCCCGTCCCCCACCCCGTCCACATCTGAGGTCACCGAGCTGGCTGACGCGCAGCGGGACGGGCGCGGGGCAGAGGGCGAGGACGAGCTGGAGGCTCTGGATGATCTCGACCAGGATATATTTTTGGATGACTCGTGCTTGGAGCTGGATGATGATGATGATGAGGAAGAGAGAGGGGTGTGCCGAGGCTCCTGCGAAGGCCTGGACCCCTTTTACGACCGAGCACCTTTGTTCAGTGTAGTGGGCAGGTTGGTGAGGTCTCGGAGCAGGCTGAGAGGAAACTAGCTCTTTCACATCGGGAAGAAATCTTTTCACAAACTTTACTCTAACATCAGATTGGTGATAATAGGTTTTTATTTTCTCCTTTTTTCCTTTTTTAAATTTAGCAATGTTGTTGATGATTAGCAATTATAATGTGGATGTTAATAAACCCACGTTGGCATCAAAATTTCACATTGGCCAGTCTGGCCCACTCACTGTGAACCTGATGCTTTTTATAGAGTTAAACTTGGGTGACTGGCCAGTCTACTATATTTGAGTTATTTTTTTACATTGTTTATTTACAATAAATGCATTTTGTCATGTTGCTCTCAAGCACACCACTTTATTTACATCAGCACTTGTTTCCTTAAAAGTCCAAGCAATGTTGATGCTCAGCATCTGCTTGTTTTTGTGTCACAAATGTTTAACCTGTAGAGGTAGAATTATATTTAATTTAAACCCTGTTTACCAGCACTGACATGTCTTATTGATGACTACTCCTTTAAAATTGTTTAAATATAAAGTTGTGTTTTTGAAGAAAAAACCTCAAGTTGAAAGAGCTGGTTTCTACTGCAGCGGTCTCTTTTAGGCATGCCAGAGCACAAGCATTTTTTATTTTTAAAATGAATTTTGGCTTCAAGTCCACAAGTTCAGTGCCCGTCATGAGGAGCACCTTGATTTTGATGTGGTTTTTGTCTGGAGCTTTTGGCAGTTTTTATTACGGCTGAAACATGTGATGATTTCTGTTTCATTTGCTTATGGTTCCTTTTAAGTCCAGAAGTATTCAAAGTATTTTTGTTCACCTTTTTTGTCCTGAGCATGCCTTATTTGCACCTCACCAATCTTGTCATATGCCTTGTTCCCTTTTTTACACTTTTCATTTGTAATTGTTTAGTGGCTTCTACAAAATATTTGTTCCTTGAATGGTCCATGAATGATGAAGATGAAGGAATGTTGATTATATGTGGCCTGATAACAGTCAATTGAACAATTTTAATTTAAAAACTAAATTAATAATCCAACAAATACAGGAGCTGGTTTCTTTTCCATTTATTTCAGTAGCTCCTAGCCTCATCAAACCTTATCAGTACAATGTACATTTTTTTATTTGCATGTTACAATTGTCCTGATAATACAATTGACTAAATGGTGAGGATAGTAACAATAGTAAAAGGTTTATCCATGGCCATCGCAAGAGCCGTTCCAACTTCTGTTCAGTTGCTTTGCTGCTCTATGTTCTGTTGTCCAGTCGAGTAATGATACTTTTTAATTCCACACTACGGAGTATTAATTTTGACAGCAATTTTTTATTGTATTTCCTATTTTTGTCAATGTTTTTGCAGGGCATTTGTGTATCTAAGTAACCTTCTGTACCCGGTTCCTTTGGTTCACCGCGTTGCCATTGTCAACGAGAGAGGAGAAGTCAAGGGCTTTCTGAGAGTGGCAGTGCAGGCCATATCAGGTAAGGATTTTAGGCTTTCTACTATTAGGCATAATATCAGACCAAACATTATGACCACCTGATTAATACACAGCTTGTTGCAACAGGCATCAGCTTTTTATCTGAGCTGGAATAGTATTTTAGTCATTTATGTTACTGTAGTTCAGAGGTTCTCAAACTATTCACTGCAGAAAATATTTGTCACTACCTCCAGATCTAATTCAGCTGTAATACAAGACTAAACCAGGGTTAAAAAAAAAGGACTACGGCATAACTTGAAAAGTCATAAACTAGGGCAACCTGCACTTTTGGAGATGCTCTGATCCAGCTGTTTTTCCATTTCTCATTGATATTACTTATTTGAGAATGAGGTACAGCTACTGGGCAATCAGTGGTCATATTGTTTTGGCTGTATTGTGAATACAAAGTACAGGTGGTGTGTAACTTCTTGAGGGAGTGAGGTGAAGGTGCTCTGTGTTTCCCTCCAGCTGATGAAGAGGCCCCAGACTATGGCTCAGGAGTGAGGCAGTCCGGCACCGCTAAGATCTCCTTTGAGGACCAACAATACGAGAAGGTACATCACACAACTTCCCTGTGTCCATCTTCTGGTTCCATCTAGATGAGAGGCATCTTACTCCATTTAACTATTTTAATTATTTATTTATTTCAGGGACAAAGCACATTAATAAACATTTGCATGTAAATATGCCAGAATTAGCCCGAGGGCTATTTTTCATCTGTAGTCCCTGGACAGGTGTAAAATACAGGAAGTAAAATCCAATAGAATAAAAACAGGGTTAATATTTACACTCTAAAATCATTCTTACATACAGTCACGTAGAGCTCCATGCAGTTATATACAGTCATAAAGCCACATTCAACCACATACCTTCACTTTCAGCCACAAACACCACGTACCGTTGTGTGCAGTCACATACAGACACATAAAAAAGTCAAACAACAGTAACACACGAGGCAGGATGGTGACACGGGCATCGGGAGGTGGATGTTAGTCATGACAAGACTGATTCTCAATTAACCATTTCTTTAACTGGAATTTAAATGAGATGTAAATGGGGAGGCTTCTGATTGTGGTGGGGGTGGTGTTCCAGTCAGTCCAGCTACTGTGAATCAAACACTTTTTAGTAATACAATTGGTGGGAATATTGCTAATCATGGTACATTTACTTGAGCTCTGTATGGTTGGTGGTTATTCTTTTCCCTTTAACAGTTCCAGTCTGAGTCGTGCCCTGTGGGGCTGTCCCATAAGGGTGTGTCCCAGGAGGAGCTGCGAATTGTGGAGGGAGAGGGCCAGAGCACAGAGATGGGGCCTTCAGCTGATGAAGTGAACAACAACACATGTGCGGGTAATTTTATTTTAGATGTGAGAGACAAGTCCAGTCTGTAAGTCTGTTTTATGTTCACTAATGTACTTTAAAATTAAAAACTTAGCTAGAGATAATTATTCTGTAACTATATTTATATTTTTTCAGATTTTTACACGAGTTTACCTTATCCTGATGGGCAACACAAGAAAACAATGATTTGTAAAGTTAAATGAATGATTTTTCTTCACAGCTGATGCAGATGACGATAATCCTGTGAAGGCCGGACTGGAAGAAGCGAGCCTGGAGCATCTTCAGGTTGGAAATCTTTTCACTTTCAGAGTGACGGTGCTCCAGGCCTCCAGCATCTCTGCAGAGTATGCCGACATCTTCTGCCAATTCAAGTGAGTATTTCAACACCAAGTTAGAATTCATTAAAGGTCCCATGGCATGAAATTTTCACTTTCTGAGGTTTTTGAACCTTAATGTGAGCTCCCCTGCCCTGTTTAGGGCCCCCCATGGCTAAAAGTTGCGAAATGTGTAAACTGAACAATTGCGATCCTTTTCCGCGTTTGAAAAAAAGGCAGCCCAAACGGGCGATTCTGAACAAGGGAACTTTCTGACGTCACACTCGGGGAAAGGTTTCCACCCCCCGTCTGGATGTCCACCCCCTGTCTCTGGAAATCATGCCCAGAGAATTTGGACCGCAAACGAGCTACGAAATGCGAGATGTGTTTTTGCTCGGATGTCCTTTATCCGAGCCTCCGAACCTCTGAAACAGCAGTGGTTTAATTTTATTTTCTGTGGAAATTTGGTTTTTTTTAATGGAAAGCGTCTCATACCTTCCTAAGTGCTTAAAACACGGAAGTGGGTGCGCACACCGCACCGCTAATCCAGGAAACAGTGGCGTATTTGGCCACACCCCCACCCGCCTGCACTGGCCTGTCTCTGTCCTCCTCATTTGCATTCAAGCAACAACACCCAGAATAAAGTGTTTCAGAGACATATTTATATTAGTCATATATTTAGTTAGTCAGAGTCATATATTTATGACTCTGACTGTCTTCAGGAGGCTCTCTCATGCACTGAGGCTTGATTTTGGAGAAGGATTCATTTACAGTATTTGGGAACCATTAAGGCACCATATAAAAGCATCAAGAAGTACCATGTCATGGGATCTTTAAACTTACATATGCTGTAGTGATCTAATCTACAGTTTTTTCTACAGTTTCATCCACCGTCATGATGAAGCTTTTTCAACTGAACCCCTAAAGAACACAGGTCGTGGTCCCCCTCTCGGCTTTTACCATGTCCAGAATGTAAGACATGTTTAAAAAGAACAGAAACACAATACTTCGCCCTTGTTTTCTTTTCTAAAATTGCTAATTTTCTGTAGATTGCTGTTGAAGTCACCAAATCATTTGTGGACTACATCAAGACCCAGCCAATTGTGTTCGAGGTGTTTGGACACTATCAGAAGCAGCCTTTCCTCCCGCTCTGCAAAGATGTTATGAGGTACTGATACAACAAATTTGGTTCTATCTTCTCTCTATTATTATATTATATTATATTAATCATCACTGGCCTAGATATCAGATTATGAAAATACGAGCTAACTTAATGGCTATGACAAAAACATACTATGATCTATTATACATTTATACATTTATAATAGATAATAATAACAGTAGAAAACATCATAGTGTTAATATTAGGGCTGTCATTTTAACGCGTTAATTAGATTAATTAATTACACTGCAAATTAACGTGTTATAAAAATTAACTAAATTATGAGTGGCAATTCAATGCGCGTGCATTTTAAATTTGGCGTGTAGTGAGCAAATCGCTGCCAGGGCCTTTGAACGGCAAGTTTATGTATAAAAAGAACGAAGACAGGACGATCAACAGGAACGCAGTGATTTGTAGCTTTTGTCAAAAATAATTTTCTGATCACCGAAGTTGCTCCAGCCTGACGGATCATTTGAACGATAAACACGTCCGAACAAGTTCCATCGTTACCGGTGATAGAGCGAGTGTGAGCGCACTTCAACAAACCAACAAACCACGCTGCAGAATTTGCGAAACGAATGAGCAAAGTGACCACATGAAAACTGACATACTCAATCACAAAGTGGGTTGCCTCTCTCTTTCTCTCACTCACTCACTCTCGCTCTCAATCTCTCTCGCTCTCAAACTCTCTCTCAATCTCTCTCAATCTCTACCCCTCTCTCTCAATCTCTACCTCTCTCTCAATCTGCAATATTGACTGCGTGCACATGGTAGGATTGGATCAGGATTGGGTTGGTTTTTTCACACTTGCTCGGCAGGTGGTCTGTCGTCCAATCCGAGTGCACATGCATGACGCGCAATCAGATTCAGGTCAGCGACCTGGCACGCTCCGCAACGCTATGTGGCGCTGTAGTCCAACTACTTCCGGGTGATGGCTACTAAAAACACAACACAACACAGCTATCTGGCAGTATACTGCGATGGCTTTTCGAGGAGTTTGACAGAGCAGCAGTGGCGTACTTGTTGTGCATTCTGCAGAGTTAGGTTGTTCGTATGAACAACAAAACAGCGTTTTTGGTTTCTTTAATACGACACGAACTGTGTTGTCGGCGTTTGATATTACAAGCAATCGAGGACAACGAAAATTACGAGGACTGGGAGATATACCGCACATGTTTTAATCATGTTCTGCCTTGCTGTTTTTTGTTGCGTGCATCTTTTATGCCACAAATAAAGGCATTAAATTTGTAGCTATGGGTTTATCATTCATTTATGTAAGGTCTGGGGAAAATTACACAACCACACTTTCATTTTGTATGTCTTTGTAATGCTTAGCTTATATTCTGTTGTTTCTTCCACTCTGTTCTGTCCTGTCTGAGTGAACAACTTAAGTAAATTTCCACACTGATTTTAACATTTACGTTTTTAATATTTAAGTTATACAACAGTTTTTAAAAAACACTCTCTTCTGATACTATAAGGTCACAATAGATAACTCAAAATGTTTGTAAAAGTACCCTGTGCGTTATTTCAAAAGTTCAAAACTCCATGCACAGCTTCCAGGTGCTGGTAACAACAGGAACATTGAATAATCCCAGAAAAAGACGAAAGTTACCGCATACTCTTATTTCTTTATCGGGCTTTGAGCAAACAACGCGTTTCGATTCTACGTTATGTCCATAGTCCCGAAATGGTGGAAGATGGGACTTGTTGGTTCCGTGAAGAACGCTGTCATAATGCGGGCAAGTTGTACGGTCTTGACCGCTCTCCCGTTGTTCTTTCTTGCCGTGGCACATGCCGCCCTGGCGTTTTTCCACTTGATTTTGATTTGCTCCGGGGTCCGAGCAAACCCTGCCTCGGTCCAGTAGTGCGAGCTTGTAGCTTTCTTCACAGCCATGTTTTTGTCTGAAAGTCCGGCAACAACAAGCACTACTTATGACGCTGTAGGCACCCCCTACCACTCCTACAACTTCCGGGTGACATTCCTGACATTCCTGAAATTCTGGCGCGCCCAGAATGCTAATCCAATCCAAAATCATTCACATGACGACTCCAAGTGGTTTGCTATCGGCTTAGGCCAGGGGTTCCTGGGGGATGGGGCAAACCAATCCCAATCCAAACCAATCCCTGTGCACATGCAGCCGTTACGACCCCAATCAGTTTGCAATCGGTTTGGAGTTTTCCATGTGCACGCAGTCATTGTTTTTTCAATACTCTCCCTGTCACTGTTTTATTATTATTATTACTTATTCGAATTATAACTTATTTTATTATTATTATTACTTATCTTTATGCCATTCTTGCCTGCATGCACTTTTCTTTCTTGTTCAAACTGTCCCTACCTGGAGCTACTGTGACAAGTAAATTTCTTCTGCGTGAGATCAATAAAGTCTTATCTTATCTTATCTCTTATCTTAATCTCTCTCTCTCTCTATCTCTCTCTCTCAATCTCTACCTCTCTCTTAATCTCTCTCTCTCAATCTCTCTCTCTCACTCAATCTCTCTCTCTCTTCAATATCTCTTTCACTAGATTAAAATGTGATTAATTAGATTAATTAATTCCAAATCCTGTAATTAATTAGATAATTTTTTTTAATCACCTGACAGCATTAGTTAATATTAATAGTTTATGTAATTATTAGCTGAAAGTACTATTTGTAGACCTATGTTTTGCTTATGTTTTATGGGTGTTGTATTTATATAATGAATTTCTAATATTTTTTTTCTGTATTATCTTGTACACAGCCCACTCCGACCCTGCAGGAGACAGTTCCCTCGGGTCATGCCTCTTTCTAAACCGGGTATGTCACTCCTTCACTCTGTCTAATCCTCATTCATGTTTTTAAATGTATGTCTGTGCACTGCTGTCCTGCTTCGAGTCATGTCATAGCTTCATGTTGTTGGGTGCAAGCAGCAGGCTCCGAGACCTCTCCGGACCGCGAGAAAGCCTTGGACTTGATCCGATACCTGGTCCCAGATGCGTTGAATGGGGCCTTAGTGGACTCGCTGTCTGGACACGCCCTTTCAGCTGCTGGCCTCGCTGCTTCTTTCATCATAGAAGCACAGGAACGGGCCCAGCTCCCCGCTCCGCCCATCTCTATCTGTTCAGTTATTAAAGCGCAGACGCCTGGTTGGTTTTCATAAACAGGTCACATCCAACAGGATCCTGGAACTCACTGTCTTTTTATATCCGGTTATGATGTATCAAGTTCAGTGCCGTGCTGATTATTTTCATGGTAGAAAATCTAAATGTACTAAAAACTGTGTCATTAGTCATCAGTTATTGCAGAGCTGCTTTGCCCCTGTCAAGCTTAAACTGTATTAGACATTGTTGTCGAAAAATGTGCTGTTGAAAAATAACATAGAAAATAGTTTTGCCTTCCCAAAACCATGGAATAATTACTACCAGCGTAAAGTCATGCACCATTTACTACACATACACAAATGCAGAAGTGTAGTAAATCTGTGGTATAAAAAGACAAATGATCCAGGATCCTGTGGGTGGATTGACTCCAGTGTGTGACTTTCAGATTGAGTGGTGGGTTCCTTGCAATTCCTTCTTTGCATTCCCCTAAAAGTATTTATTCAGCAATATATACTTTTTTTTTTTTTTTTACAATGACAAGGACTATGGGTAACCTATGGTAGCCTACATTTCATTATTCATATTGTGTATGCCAGTGTTTATTATAGGTGAAATATTGCATTCTTATGTTATTAAATATTTAGTGTCAGATCTATGGAGGTAAAGACTTTAGTACAATGCAAGATATTTTGTATCTTGCTTCCAAAATCATAATGAAAATCTGTTTCTAAAGCTACTTTATTTGGCTCACCTTGAAGCATTACAGCATAGTTTTGTTACTGCAAGATAAACCACTCCCTGCTATGAAACATACAGCTCTGGAAAAAAATAAGAGACCACTGCGTTTTTTTTCTGAAATCAGCATCTCTACATGTATTACAGCCATTCCATTCCAGCATCTGTTGAATTCCAACACAAACACAAAGCTGAGCTACTTCAGTTCTTGCACCAGGGGTGGAATAACATCACCCAAGAACAATGTGAAAGACTTGTGGAGAGCATGCCAAGACGCATGAAAGCTGTGATTAAAAATAAGGGTTATTGCACCACATATTGATTGAACTCTTCCTAAGTGTAAACATTAGTATTATGTTGTTTTAAAATGAATTTGATCTTGTTTCTTTGCATTGTTTGAGGTCTGAAAACATGTACCTTTTTGTTATTTTGACCATTTGTCATTTTCTGCAAATAAATGCTCTAAACGATATTTCTATTTGGAATTTGGGGGAAATGTTGTCAGTAGCTTATAGACTCAAACAAAAATGTTCATTTTTGGCCAAACACATACCTATAAGTAGTAAAATCAGAAAAACTGATAATTTTGCAGTGGTCTCTTATTTTTTTTCCAGAGCTGTATCTTATTAAATGTTTAGTGTCAGATCTACGGAGGTAAAGACTGCAAGATATTTTGTATCTTGCTTCCAAAATCATAACAAAAATTTGTCTCTAAGCTAAGTTGTAGTGCACTTTATTTGGCTCACCTTTTGTTGTTAGTGCAAGATAAACCACTCCCTGCTATGGAACATAATGTTTGCATTCTTACCCAAAATTACACTGTAGATCTGACCCAAAGTTTGAACCACAACTTTGCCTCTTCTTGAAAGATCAATACATTGATTCCTCCTGATTCCTGATTACAAACTTGAACTTGGTGACTCTCTTTTGTGTGCTTCTACAGCCCTCTTTTCTTCCCTCCATCTCTCCTCTGTTGGCTAGACCAGGTCTCTCACCCTGTTGTTGGCTTGGATATCTCACATTTTCTAACAGATTTGTCCTTGTTTCATTTCAGTCCCGGCCACAAAACTCTCTGCACTCACCCGACCACAGCCAGGACCCTGTCACAGCAAATACGACCTCATGGTTTTCTTTGAGATCTGTGAATTAGAGGCAAATGGAGAGTGAGTATTAAGAAAAAGACTATGCCTATAGCTTATAGAGTTGAATTGCCTCTACAAATGCGTTTTCATAAAAGGTTTAATGTGCCTCTGTTTATAGGCGTACATTTGATTTGATTAAAATATAGGCATATATATTTTTTAGTTTCTTGATACTACCACCTAGGACAACTAACCTAACATTTTCAGCTCTCTGTATGTTGCTTTTATTTACATTTTAGACACAACTTGATCTGATTAATGTATTCTCCACAGCTACATCCCTGCAGTGGTGGATCACAGAGGAGGGATGCCCTGCCATGGCACTTTCCTTCTTCATCAGGTACGTCTGTCTCATGCTGGAAATAGACTCGTTACATCAAATATTCATTAAAAACAGTGGTTACTCTTCTTACTTGTGTTTTTCCACTACTTTCAGGGCCTCCAGAGAAGAATCGCTGTCACTATAGTTCACGAATCTACAGGGGACATTGAATGGAGAGATATCAGAGAACTTGTAGTAGGTGAGATAAGGCTAAAGCATTTTAGCAGTTTTCAGAGCTGACGAAGCCTCTCGGATGAGCGGCGAAACGTTTTCAACCAAACATACTTTGTCCAGTTGACAAATTGAACTTCTCCTTTTATCATGGATTCTACCTGGACGACTGAGGGACTTTTCACGCATTTTAGCAGTGTTGTTTTACTTTTATGGCTGCCTGTATGATTTATAACCAAAAATACCAACTACAGCCAATGTGGGGTAGCAAGTCAATGCTCTTTGTGAGACATCACAATAGAGTGTTGTAACAATCCAAATACCATTTCAAAGTTAAGGAATAGATTTGATACTCAATAATGATGATAATACCACCACAAAAAAACACACAGTTTTCAGCATTAAATCGTAGGAGTTTCTTTTATATTACCTTCTGGTCTTATATCTGTTTAAACCCTCAACTGTCCAGGTAGGTTCCATAGCGGTCCATGGGTGTATACTAGTCTATGTGCTCTTATACTTGTTCTGATACAGCGCAAGATCATTCTAAAGCTATTCTGGAAAGGTTCATTTCTATCCCGTGAAAGTGACTTTTTTAGTATGTGTATCTGCTCAAATTAATATTTCAGTACTAGTTTTATCATTACAGAAGTCGTCAGAGGCCATATTCATGAGCAATATATTTTCTTCCTTGTTATCCCGAGATAAGGAGATAATTAATTTGAGATCTCGAGAAAACAAAACAATTATTCCGTGATCTCGAGAAAACAACTGAAATGTCTACCGCCGCGTTGTAACAGGATGACTTCGGGGCTATTTCGGGGCTGTCGGCTTCCGTATTGATTAGTGTCTCATTTTTCCTAAATTTGACGACTCTACAAAAAGAGCATTTTGACAAACTGAGGTGAGATTTTTGTCTTGATTGTTTTTCAGGACGTCTCCGCACAACCCCAGAATCAGATGAGACAATCATAGACCCCAATATTTTGTCCTTGAACATTTTGTCTGCAGGATATGTCCGACCATTGCCGGAAGACAGGTATGCAACTTTCATTGATTTCTCTTTACAGTAATACAGGCCAATTTATGGTATATATGTTTACTAGCAAGACTTACATGTTTTATTACAGTACATTCTTCATGTTTAGGGATTAAATATAGATGACAGTTTATTGTTGTTATGGGTATATTGCTGCAAATCTGCACCAGTGGTTTTCAACCTCCTCAAATCATTCAGTTGCATCACATTAACACAGGCAAGGTGGGTGAAGTGCCAGTGGCAGCTGAGGTAAACGCTGATTTCGAACCAACAACCTTCAGGAAAATATTCTGATGTAATTTTATTTTGTTTTCTTGGGTCATAGAATTGAGAAGACACAACTTTGATTAAAAATACTTTTGAATTAATTGCTGGCTGAACGACCTTCCTTAATGTTCATGGCTTTTAATGTTGTCATTGTTATGTCTCAATTGCATCTTCATCTTTCATTTCATAATAATACATGTATGTTTGCTGATTTAATCTCATTGATGCTAACACCCCCACTCTGCTCAATTAATAATCCATTTAAGAGATAATAGTATACCATAAATACTCCACTAATAATTGCTATATTTTTATTTCAGTCACTCAATTGAATTAAATGTTTAAATGCTTATTAACCATAATATGATATTATGTCAGGCAAGGCATAATATTGTTATTCATTCACATATTACTATCACATTTAACTATATATGTAGTTTACATCCCTCCAAATGAACAATATATTTATAATATATTTGTGGCTCGTGTACATATATTGTAATTCTGTTGTCAGCCAGATGAGGGTAGTGTTGTTTCAGGTATATGACTATTGTTATTCCCAGTAAATTATATTCAATTCAATATATTCAATTCAGTTATATAAGGCACTGTATGTACAATCGCTGCATTGTTTATGTTATTACTAAATATTTTAAGTTTGTAACTTTGTATGCATTGGACTAATTTATCTGTGACCTTCGTAAAAACACCACACCAACCACCTTCCTGTTCCTGCGGGGAAATTTACCACTTTTCCTGGAAAAATGCAAGAATCTGATTGGCTGGATGCTCTGTTTCCCTGCTTAGCAACCAGGTTTTTGACAAAAGTACTCTGCCAATTGTCAGTTGTTTTGAAGCTTGCTTTTGTCCATGAAGTTTGCCCACATCTGCAATCCCCAAAACCTTGAAAACATCCTTATAATGGGTTACTAACTGAATGTTGTTTTTGCTTTTGCAGACAGTTTCTTGATTCGGACATGCCTAGGTATATTATTTTGCCTCCCCGGGCTCTTCAAATGCATATTAACTCCACCTTTTTACCACGCTGTATCCATTTCCCCCTCTCTCTTGCTCTTTTTGTACCATTCTGTTGTGTGTTTTGTGTGCCCCTCATCAGAAGTGAGAGCTATGGTTTTGCATGTTCTTTGCTGCTGTCCTACTGTTTGACTCTGTCTACTGTGTTTGTGCGACTTAAAGCTTATAAAGAGTATCTATGACAAACAAGGGCGTGCATGGCTGGCTTCATGTGCAGCTTTTGGTTGAGGCGGTGTCGTGGAGCCAGTCCCACAGTCTAGTAGAAAAATGATAGTCTTTAGCACCTAAATACTCCAAAGAAACACTGAAAACAATCAAACTAGATTGTTGGGCATACATCTGCATACATCTATGACCACTAGAGGGAGATAATTCTCTATCAGAGGAGGTTATAACATGTTTTTTGTTACAGAATTTGTAATGGAAATTTAATATTACTTTTAAAGAGTTGGAAGAGACAGCTGAACATCTTTAGTATTGTATTTTTATTCATAAATATGTTATTTGATTGAGCTAAAACACAGTTAGGTCTACATTATAACACTTGTATGTGTAACTCTAGGCCAGATTGAAGATATATTTTAATGATATTACTTAACAGCATTCACGGTTTACTTTTAATGTTCCACATCTTGTTGTGAAACAGTTTTCTATTAGCAGCCGCTGCTTATTAACAGAAACACTCAACTCAATAGCTTACATCATTTACAGTACAGCCCTGGCATTAGTTTCAAATACTGCTATTAAAAACTAATCCAGGGGTGCATTACCTCACCAGTAGCACCCTGTGTCAAATTGCTGCGATGTTGTGAATATTTTTAAGTCTTTCTTGTCCCACCCTGAAGTGTTGCCAAACTCCAGAAACAAATGTCCCGTTACATGTGGTGCCAGTGACATGACTTCAGTCCTGGCTCTGAGATTTAAGGAGGCAGTAAAACACAAAGTGGCAAATGTAGATGTAGCACTAGGGAATAGTTTCCTTTTTACAAATGTTTAATGCATCAGTTCGTGTTATAAAACCGCAGGTGTTCTTGTTATGTACTCTTGATGATTTGAAGTTAGATTTTTTACTCTTTTCAGTTTTTTTGTTAGGTTACTCACAGGTCATTTTAGTTGAAAACCAGAAACACAATATAGACTAGTGCAAGATAATTCTACAAACTATCTCTATGTTGTATTCTTTGCTATTAGTGCTTGATGTTGGTTGGTTCATATGAAAATGAAAATATAAAATGTTTTAGATTTTTTTCCTTTTAATTATTAACAATATATACAGAAGCCTATAGGCAAACAGACAGACTTTTTAAACTTTATTGTCCCAGAGAAAAAATTGTTCCAATGGCGGTTGTTGACATTTCACACCATAAGCATATAACACAACAGATAATAAACCAGATGCTGGACAACTAAACTACAACCCAGCTCAGAAAAAAATATTTTTACTATTACTTTTTATGCTAAAGTTACATAATTGGTTTGTGCCTCCGTTCAGTAGTACATCTTATGGAGTTACTCAATTTGTCTCTCTATGCCAACCACCCAAAGCTGACCAAATGAGCTGAATTAAAGGGCTGAGTAAAACTTTCCGAACAGTGCATGACCACAACTTATTTCTTGACTCTTTCTTTCACTGATCTCGTCTTCTACAGTATCGTCTTGGAGAGGGACCATAGGTATTTCACTGTCCCGGCTCTTTACGCTGCTGTTCCTTCATCCCATTTATTTCTGGCCATCTCTCTCCATCAAATCATTTGCATGCAAATCTATTACAGTGTTAAAGCTTTGGAAGAACTTTACAATGACACACCAACAACAGAGAGTTTCATGCTCATACATGTGCGGAAAATGTTTTGTCAGAGAGGGCATCTGGTGTAATTCTTGTGCTAAAGCAATACAGCTCTGGACAAAAAATAAGAGACCACTGCATTTTTTCTGAAATCAGCATCTCTACATGTATTACAGCCATTCCATTTCAGCGTCTGTTGAATTCCAACACAAACACAAAGCTGAGCTACTTCAGTTCTTGCACCAGGAGTGGAATAAAGTCACCCAAGAACAATGTGAAAGACTTGTGGAGAGCATGCCAAGACGCATGAAAGCTGTGATTAAAAATAAGGGTTATTGCACCAAATATTGATTTCTGAACTCTTCTTAAGTGTAAACATTAGTATTATGCTGTTTTAAAATGAATTTGATCTTGTTTCTTTGCATTGTTTGAGGTCTGAAAACATATATCTTTTTTGTTATTTTGACCATTTGTCATTTTCTGCAAATAAATGCTCAAACGATAATATTTTTATTTGGAATTTGGGGAAAATGTTCTCAGTAGTTTATAGACTCAAACAAAAATGTTCCTTTTGCCCAAACACATAACTATAAGTAGTAAAATCAGAAAAACTGATAATTTTGCAGCGGTCTCTTATTTTTTTCACAATGATGAAAACAGTTGCTGAAATAATATATGATTTCTGAAGTGGTGCGTTGTTGTAAAGCGAAAATTATGTCCAAAATATGAAGTTAATTTGAGAATGACTGTACAAATTTTAAATTTTCATCATGTAATACTACTTTATTTGACTAAGTTGCTTACTCATATGTATGGCTGTGTTAAGCATGGGGTTTATCTGTGTTCAGAATCTATATTTTGGATTACTAATGTGTATTTCTTCAACCACCACAGGACGTTTTATCGCTTTGAGGCAGCGTGGGACAGCTCAATGCACAACTCATTGTTACTTAACCGAGTGACTCCAAATGGGGAGAAGATCTACATGACACTATCAGCCTATTTAGAGGTAAAGTTTTTTAATTAATCACATACTGATTTAGTTTAGTTATAGTTTCAGCAGTAGCACCGGTTCACTACTGATCCTACCTAACTCACAAAACTAAAACATTTGGAGATCACTGCTTAGTCAAATCTTCTCACTGCAAAAAAACTTTAAGATTTTAACTTTAACTTTAAGACAAAAAAAATTTAAGATATTGACACTTAAATCTATCAGAAAATGACTTAAAAGTAGTGAAATTATCTGTCCGTGCAGCAAGACAATTTTACTGGACAAGTTATCTTAAAATAAACTACCTCTAGACTAGAATTAAGCAGTCTCAGAACTAGTAAGTAGATAATAAATCTGACAACAAGATGAATAACCTCATATAAGTACAGTGGTACCTCACCTTATGAAATTAATTCGTTCCAGAAGTGGTTTCGTAACGTGAATTTTTCGTAAGTTGAGTAGCTATTTCAATGGAAAAAGCCTGATTCGTTCCAAGGCCCCGATCTAAGTTTTTTTTTTTTTATAGTGTAACTTTTTTTATAGTGTAACATTGTGTTCTGCGTAGAGACTGTAGACCCAGGACTAAACGTGGACTATACCAGGTCTAGACCAAGGTCTAAACCTGGACTAAACCTGGACTAAACCAGGACTAGACCAGGTGGATTAAAGGTTTCGTTTCGAGTCACGGCTGATGCGAGCAGCGAGGGGGACCGCACGCAGTCTGAGCGCATGAACGAGACCCGTGCTCAAACCATGCCTCTACCTCCTCTAGACCTGGTCTAAACCACCGCGGCTCTTGCATGCGTTCGTTCAATCTACCTGGTCTAGTCCTGGTTTAGTCCAGGTTTAGTCCTGGTTTAGTCCAGGTTTAGTCCTGGTCCAGTCCTGGTTTAGTCCAGGTCTAGACCTGCTGGCAGCCCCGCGCCGGGTCATAATGCGTGTCCGCGTGCAGTTTTCTCCCCCCTCCCCCTTCCCCCCACACTTCACTATTAATAATTTTGGTGAAAATCTATGAAACTTTAAACGAGAGACAAATGTGAGAAAAGTTTAAATTAGGTCTGAGAAAAGTGTATAATGTGTGTGGCTGAGCTCGCATTATTTGAATTTTTGAGATTTCGCGTTTCGTAACTTGAATTTTCTTTCGTATCTAGAGACCAAAATTTAACGTGAAGGCGTTTCGTAACTTTAAATTTTCGTTTGTTGGGTCTTTTGTAAGGTGAGATACCACTGTATAAAAATTTGTAGTGCTGAAATTGTAAAAGCTGCCAGTTATTCTGCTTTCACGACAGAAGACTTGAATAGCCTTTCAGTGGTCTTAATAATATGTGGCTGATAATATGTGATATGATTATGATTAGGATGTAATGATCATATGTCTTCCTGTCTATATTTCAGATGGAGAACTGCTCTCAGCCCGCAGTCATTACCAAAGACATCTGTATGGTCTTCTACTCCCGGGACACTAAGCTCTCGGCCTCACGCTCCATTCGAAACCTCTTTGGGACGGGCAGTCTCAGAGCAGCAGATGGGTGTGTTCAAAACATTGTATTATGTGTATGTTTTCATATAGTGGCATATATTTAACAGCTATTGTATTCCTTCATAGGAACCGAATAACAGGAGTCTATGAAGCCAGTCTTTGTAACTTGGCAGATATAGGAAGCCCAGGTAATTTTAAAATTTCACATGTGCTCTGGCTTTTTATTTTATATCCTTAGTTTTAGATTGTATTGTATTGTAAAATAAAAGCATCCAAAACAAACAAGAAAACATTTGTAGCAGTTGTAAGATGGTATGGACATAGGCTACGTTCAGACTGCAGCCTGAAATGACCCAAATCTGATTTTTTTGCCTCTATGCGACCTGTATCTGATCTTTTAATGACAGTCTGAATGACACAGATCTGATTTTTTCAAATGCGACCCAGGCCACTTGATATATGATCCTAAAACCGATACATATCCGATCTTTTAGCATGCGACTTCAGTCTGAACGGTCAGGTAGCAATCATCTGACCGTCAACAAGCGAGAGTGGTACAAGTAGGCACTCACAAATGTACACAAACATTCTTCTCGTCATACGAAAATTGTGTATGAAGTCCATGTCAGTGAAGCAGCAAAGCACATAGCAATCCCACCACTCTCAGCACCAACACGTTCCTTTCTACAGATGTTGCTGCCACTGCCCCACAAAACGCCAAGGCCAAAAAACCTTCTCCTTCTCAATCTCATCCTTTAAAGAAATAAGTTGTACATGTTCTGGCTCTGGTAGGACAGCAACTTTAAAATCTCCAGGCGCTCAGTGCTTGCGTCCATGCTTAGGCCACTTCCGTAAACACTGACCACCCTCGCTGCATGTGACCTCGTCCTGTCCACACTTGGCACGGTGGCTGAGTGGGTAGCACTCATGCTTCACAGCAAGAAGGTTCCGGGTTCGATCCCCGGGTCGCCCAGACCTTTCTGTGTGTGTTCTGTGTGGAGTTTGCATGCATGGTCTGGGTTCGATCCCCGGGTCACCCGAGCCTTTCTGTGTGGAGTTTGCATGTTCTCCCCGTGTCTGGGTGGGTTTCCTCCGGGCACTCCGGTTTCCCCCACCAACCCAAAACATGCACCATAGGTACCTCCAGCTTTGGTCCTGACCAAGCCGAAGCAAGAAGATCATGGAGATGGTCCCCGGGCGCAGTAATGTGCTGCTCACTGCTCCTGATAACAGGATGGGTTAAATGCAGAACTGGAATTTCCCCACTGTGGGACTAATAAAAGCATAGCTTTCTTTCTTTCTTTCTTTCTTTCTTTTGGGGCATTTAAAGTTCACACTGGAGATCACATACAAGTCGCATTTAATTGGAAATGTGAACGACCTCGCAAAAAATTCAGATTTCACAAAAAAATCCGAATTGAGCTTTAAGCCCTGCAGTCTGAACGTAGCCATGGTAATGCAACTTAAAGTGTGTAAAGCTTGCTTGTATTTAAAGTCCTGTCCCTGTGCAGGTATGCAGAGGAGGCGGAGGCGGGTGTTGGATACCTCGGTGGCGTACGTCCGTGGAGAGGAGAACCTGGCTGGGTGGAGACCACGCAGTGACAGCCTCATCCTGGAGCATCAGTGGGAGCTGGAGAAACTCAGCCTCCTACAAGATGTATGTGCGCAGTTGTTTACTGAGATACTGGAATTGTCTTGTGATTTGCTTGAAAATTGTGAGGAAATTTTATATCATGTTCTGTGTATTCTTGTAATTTATACTCATCCAAGAAATTTAAGTACAGTGTTGCTTTTGTTTTATTCATTATTGGTTACTGCTTACTTGTATTTCCCATACAAGTATTTCCCATTATATTATAGTGGCCTCCCCCAGTGTCTAAAAACAAGCCAAGCAGTAATTGCGCTTCATAAAAAATGCATTTTGGTTTGCCTAAAAACTGAAATACTGTGTGAAATAGTATGAATGAGTCATAGTATCCAGTGTCAGGAGAAACAAACGCTGCATGATTTTTGAAGTATATCCTACAATTTGGATTCAAGCAGAAAGAAATTATGAAAAAAAGAAACACAAATTAATGAATTGTGCATGTATCTGTGTGTGTTTTTTTTCTTAAATTAAAAGCATTACTCTTTTTTGTTCACGTATGCAATCTATATTTTTCTGCTCCTCAGGTGGAGAAGACAAAGCACTTCCTTCTGTTGCGAGAGAAGCTAGAGTCGAGTCTTGTGTCGGGACCAGACCCAATTCAGTCCTGTTTGACCGAGGACCTGACAGAGGCTCCTCAGACCTCAGAGGACCATGAGGCTGCCCCCTGCTCTGAAATCATCACGGAGAGGCAGCGGGAGCTTGCAGAGAGGGTCAGTAACCACCATTTTCCCACTCGTACAGACAACAGTGGCGGCCTTGCTTCTTTTGATGTCAGCTATAAAAGTAACTCTATTGTTGTTCAGAAAAGAACTGCTCAGTAACTGTAATTTCCTCCCAAAATTTCTATTACACAAAATGTTTTGAATAAGGACAGCCTTGCACAACCTTAGCTCTAAACACCCTCCACATACTGCAAGGTTTTAAGCTCAAACTCTTGACTGTAAATACATTTTATCTTAATAGTTAATAGTTTAACATTTATCTCTTTATCTCGTCAGTGTTTACGGCTGCTCATGCATTCCTTCAACAAAGAGTACAGCCATGTTTGTATCAGCGCCAGTGAGAGCAAGGTACGGTTTGAAGATTGTATCTATTATATTTTCATACATACATAAATAGTACTGACTATTGTGTTGATGTTTGTGCCTTTCAGATCTCTGAGATGTCAGTTACAACTCTCAAAGACTCCCCTTCAGTGTCCACATTTAACACGATCACTCCCTCCACAACTTGCCCTTCGTTGGTGGAGGGCTGCTATGGAGCCACTGATCTCAGGTTTCCCATTCTTCTCTGTCTTCCTGTTCAATTTAAAGAATATAAATATGTTTATATTAAATGCAATTAAAAGCAACTCCAATGCAAATTAATTATTTTTGCCAGACCAGTAATAAATATATTTTTTGTAGTGCTGTCAGGCGATTAAAAATAAATAATCTAATTCATTACAGGATTTGTAATTAATTAATCTAATTAATCATATTTTAATCTCATGAGAGAGAGGCAACCCACTTTGTGATTGAGTTTGTCAGTTTTTCTGTGGTTGCTTTTCTCATTCGTTTTCCAAATTCTGCGAGTGTGGTTTGTTGGTTTGGTGCTTTGGTGGTTTGTTGAACTTCGCTCACGCTCGCTCTATCACCAGTAACAACGGAACTTGTCCGGACGTGTTTGTCGTTAAAATGATCCGTCAGGCTGGAGCAGCTTCGGTGATCGGAAAATTCTTTTTGACAAAAGCTCCAAATCACCGTGTTCTTGTTGATCGTCGTCCCGTCTTCGTTCTTTTTATAAATAAACTTGCCGTTCAAAAGCCCTGGCGCACGCCAAATTCAAAATGATTGAATTGCCACTCATAATTAATTGCGTAAATTTTTATAACGCGTTAATTTGCAGTGTAATTAACGCGGTAAACTGACAGCCCTAATTCTTTTTGTATTTGTATTAGCCTAATAATTCATATTCATTCATGTATAATTATTTATTGTATTGTATTTATTGTAGAAATATTTTAGATTGGGAGGATTTCCAGACCTAAGTGTTTTGCTTGTTTGATAAAATGCTGTATTTATTTACTTTTAAATTAATTAAAATATTTACATTGAGTTACATTACACATGTATCATAATGATCATATGTTGTAAATCAGCACTATGTATATGGAAAGAATGTTTTCCATAATCAAATAACACATTTCTTTACTTTCAGACCTCCCACGCCTCGCTCTGGTGCGGTCAGTCCCAGTCCAGACTCACATCCTGAGCCAGAGGAAAGGAAGCCCCACAGCGCCCCTTCTGACACAAAACCACGCAGCAGAAGATTTGTTCCTGACATCCAGGAGATCAGAGTCAGGTATGTTACCAATATAATACATGACATTAATTATGACAGACCAGGGCTCTCAAGTTTTGAGCGGGGTCGTGCGTGAGACTGCGTAATTTCCAAGGAGCGGGGGGGTGCGAGTGAACAATTTTTTTCGAGGAGGGGGGTGGGGGGGATGCGAGTGACTTTTTTTCGCTGAAAACGCGCGGTGCCTGCATTATCTAACCGATTTTCTGGGCACAGAAGCGCTGTGCGCTGCGCTTGAATTGCATAACTACATTTCAGCGTGAGAAATACCATGTGTGGCGTGTGTCACACTCTCAAAGCGTGAGACTTGAGAGCCCTGTGACAGACATTTCCTGCATCTTATCCATCTTTGTTAGCTAGTTTGGGTTAAATGTGGTCAGAGAGAATAAGTGAAAGGGTACACGGTATTGCCCGCACTCTGTAACATAAAGATACTTAAAGTAATGTAAACTTATTGTATACTATTAATAAATTTAAAACAGACCTTGTCTTCTTCTTTCAGTCCCATAGTATCAAAGAAGGGTTACTTGAACTTCCTGGAGCCTCACACAAACGGGTGGATAAAGCGTTTTGTGGTGGTGCGAAGGCCTTACGTCTACATCTACAACTCGGACAGAGACGGGGTGGAGCGAGCCATCCTCAACCTCTCCTCTGCTCAGGTGGAGTACAGCGAGGACCAGCAAGCCATGCTCAAGGTACACTCAGTCCCATAAAGTACAGTGCTATTTTTTAGATCAGGAAATACTTGATTGAGTTATTTAGGCTACGTTCAGACTGCAGCCTGAAGTGACCCAAATCAGATTTTTTTTGCCCCTATGCGACCTGTATCTGATCTTTTAATGACCTTCTGAACGACACAGATCCGATTTTTTCAAATGCGACCCAGGCCACTTGGATATGTGGTCCTAAAACTGATACATATCCGATCTTTTGACATGCGACTTCAGTCTGAACAGCCAGTCGCATTCATCCGACCTACACGTCATCAACAAGTGAGAGTGGTACAAGTAGGCGCTCACAAATGTACACAAACGTTCTTCTCGTCATACAAAAATTGTGTATGAAGTCCATGTCAGTGAAGCAGCAAAGCACATAGCAATCCCACCACTCTCAGCACCAACACGTTCCTTTCTACGGACGTTGCTGCCACTGCCCCACAAAACGCCAAAGCCAAAAACCTTGTCATTCTCAATCTCTTCCTTAAAACAAATAAGTTGTACATGTTCTGGCTCTGGTATGACAGCAACTTTAAAATCACCAGGCGCATGCTAATGTCCATGTTTAGGCTACTTCCGTAAACACTGAGCACCCTCGCTGCTGTGACGTCGTCGTGTCCTCCAAAGCGCAGGCGGGACACTTTTGGGGCGTTTAAAGTTCACACTGGAGATCACATACAAGTCGCATTTAATTGGAAATGTGAACGACCTCGCAAAAAAATCGGATTTCACAAAAAAAAATCCGAATTGAGCTTTAAGCCCTGCAGTCTGATCGTAGCCGTAGTTAGTTCATGAAAAGGTTCACTATGTAACTTTTCTGGTGGAGGATCACTCACATCCTCCATGGAGATATTGTTTTGTCTAGAATATTCCACAATACTGCACTGATTTGTCTATTTATTCCTAAATAGAGCAGCAAAATCCAATCAAATGTGCTAAAATAAGCTTTGGTTTCTCCATAGACTCCAAACACATTTGCCGTGTGCACAGAACATCGCGGGATCTTGCTTCAAGCCAACAGTGAAAAGGACATGCATGACTGGCTCTATGCGTTCAACCCACTTCTCGCGGGAACTATCAGGTACTGCCGTTGAGGTTAAACTTCTCAAAAACGCAGCTCTGACACTTCTTTATCTTTCAGGTCAAAACTGTCAAGAAGAAGAGTTGGACAGATGAGGATGTGAAACTGGAAAATCACAAAGACTTGATGTACATAAATCTGTGTCTTCTTTTTGTGCTGAGCTGCGTCCTCTTCGTCACCAACCACCTTCTTCATCATCAACAAACAAACAAACAACTTTACTACCATCTTTTTACTTTGTCTGCCGTATCCTCAGCAACACCTATCTGTATCCGCCCTTTGCGCCCTTGCTGTGAGTCTCGCTGTCACTGTTCTGTACTGGAGGTTATTTATAAATGGACAAATGGAAAAAAGAAAATATGGAAGCAGTAGCATCTCAAAAGTCAAAATTACTCATGTATGTTAATGTGCTGTAGTCGTAATTGTCAGTGAGCCTTTTACATTGACTCTTCAAATGCAGAGATAGTTAGCTTTCACTTACAGCTGCCATGTTATCAAGAAAATATGAAATTTCTACAGCTAAATATTCACCGGTTTGCATAACGCATACAGCTTGACAATAACTGAAAGAAAAATAATGCTGAGGCTATCTCTGAAGCTGTTTCTGAATATTTTCTATGGTCTGTGAATCTAATGTAATTTGCTTCATATTAAGAAAACAAAGTAAACAGTATTGGTATATCGCACTTGATGTCCATAAAGGTCAATCATCCAACATTATAAATCCAAGGGTTAAAAGAACAGAATGCCTTTGCTTAAGAGTAACTCAGCCCTATCTTCCTAAATTAAAGACCCATAACATTATGCCACGTAACACTCTGGATGCTAGATGACAAGTATAAAAAGCATGTTCAAAATGCAATCATGTAATAATACATAATACTAAAGCAGTGAGCCTCGGCAGTGAGCTAGGGATGAGTTACTCGTAAAGTTTTTGATACGTCATCACTCAAACTTTCCTCTTCCATGTTTTTGCTAATCACTTATCATAGCTCCCCTCTTCCACTCATTTTCCTTTGTTCAAAATGTAATATTTTTAGATTTTTAATAACAACTTTAGTATTTATTATTTCTGCACGTATTTATTTTCAAAGACATCTATATTTATATTGTAGAACACAGTGCAATTTCTGCACACTGCACTTTTTAATATGTTCTTAGAATGGTACCACCTCTTCCCTTCTACTCCTGCTAAACAGCTTAGCATATTGTTAATATTGGACATTTTCTTTTGACTGAAAATTACTTGAAATACAAGTTCTGCTAATGTTAAAAGAGAAGAAAATAATTGATAGTTGAAATGATGAGTGCCCCAAATAATATAATTTACTTTGGACTGACAGAAAACTGATTTTTATGAATGATACTAATTCAAATGTAGTGCCTATCTTTTATTCATATTGTACATGTTAGAATCTACAACCTTTGCTTTAAACAGCTCCCATATGCTGCTACAATGAAACTACTCTGCTAATGAGACCATGTATTTCTATTTTCAACAACATAATCAGGTACACAGTTATGAATGTGTAATCATCATCCGTAATTTTTCCATTGATGCAATTTAGCTTATTTTACATCTACTAAATGTGAATGACCAAAAGGATGAAAGGAAACATAATGAATAATTGTTTTATTTCAATATGAAATAATACAATAAATAAATGTATAAATATCCCTAAAACTTAAGTGAAACTGAAGAACTGTGAGCGAAGTTGTTGATTTTGAAGCAAGCCAAAGGTCAACCAGCCTTGAGAGCAATTTCAAAGTCAACATGTACTTCACTATAAACAAAACTATTGTAATAAATTCAATTCAATTGTTCTAGATAGATTGTGGTACATTGACAATGTGTTTATGCTCCAGCCTCTCTGCCAGGTGGTTGTGGGTTAAATTTTGCTATCCATGAATGTTGAATTAGTAACTCTAAAAAGTGTCTTATGAATAAATGTGAGAAAGAATAATCAATCAATGTTTTAGCCCTATAATACTTGACCCCGACTAATTAACTTTTGATTTTATGCATACTTTTTTCTTTATTTTGTCTCCGTCACTTACGAACTAACCTGTCAACAAGTCAAACACTGAATGTAAACTGTATTTTCTATATTCCGTTTACTAATTTTTAAACGTTACACTGGTTCAAAATTGATTGTACTTTGTTATTAATATCAGGGAGTCATAATTAGCTCATGAATGGCCCACTTAGACTTATCTTGTACAGATAAAATTGTAGAGGTTACTTACCAATCACACTTGTTTCAATATCTATACACCTATATTCACATATCATACATTTTCTATGCTACCCCTCTCAAAGTTTTGTGCTTCCATAAGTAATCTTTATGGCACTGTCAGATTGTAACATTTTGCTGTTTTTGTTTATTTGAAATTATTTTGCATTGTATATAAACATGATTGCTGTGACATGTGTATTATAAAGGGACCCATTTGCAGATAAGGTGAAAATGGGCTGTAGTTGTGTCTCTGAGTGTTGAGGTTTCGCGTCAGATGTTTGTGTACACTGGACACATTGTCATATAATAAATAAACATGAGATTTATTCAGCCATGGGAGATCTTACTTGAGCACACACTCATTTTAAGGGAATTGTAGATTATTTCTGTGTTTAGTTTGTGCAATAGACAGTTTATTGGATATAGACTGTCTATTGGATAAATTATAAACAACATAGGCTATAGTAAATGTAAAAACATACTCATAATTAGTCATAAGTGATTGAGTATATTGCACAGTACAGCAGAAAGGCCTAATGTCTGATTGGATTAGATCATAAAACAGCACTCATTGTATCTTTATATTTACATTTTGAAGGTAAAAATGCTTGTATTCATTAAATGGAAGATAGATTTATTTAATACAGTATCATGTTACAAACATTACAGACAATGCAATAACATCTCCATGGAGATGAGCAGGTGGCTTAGCCCACACCATAAAAGTTACATAGTGCACGTCTATGGTTCCCAACTTGAGAAAGCCAAATGTGCTGCCAGTTGCGTGGATGAATCAGCACGTGTTATATTAAGCATGGCATACTTAATATGTATTGGTCTTTTTTTATATACTTGTTTTTAAACCCTATTTAGTCTGTGTTTTACTGAAATCTGGAGCGCTTTCTAAACTATCTGGCAACACAGCCCGAGCATGTGGAGACCCCGGAAGAAGTGTTATAAACCTGTGAAGCAACAGAAAAACTGTAATAAAGTTTAAAGGACTGCTGCTACTATCACTGAGCATCGCTTCTCAAGGTCAGAAAGGCCCACAGCCATGGAAATATTAGCCCACAGCAGCTAAAGCTAGAGAATAACTGATAGCTAGTGTTAGCTAAAGAAAGACAGCTGCTTTCTGCTAACGCTGTATTTACATCTGCTTCTGGTTAAACTCCCAAGTGTATAACCACGTCCATGAAGACTTTCAATTCATAATTTTCTGATCATCTAATAATTGAGTACGGTCAGTGTTATTACTACTAAACTAACCTTAAAACGAGTGGGTTAAAATAATCATTTCAGTCTGATTGATTGATGAGTTATTCGACTCTTATGGACAAAATTCTCATTTAATAAATAAATTACACAACCCTTACCCCCAGAAAGTTTCTTTACATTAGTAATTTTATAGATTTACTAACACTGAATCAGTCATTGAATGTGTTGTACAAATTTAACTATTAACTACTGTTATGTTAACAGCAGAGTCCAACTTCCCAGAAAGCATGAGTCAAAATAGGTAACTAACTACCCATGCTAATGTAATACATCATAATTATCAAAAGTTAAACATGACATGTTGTTTGTGGTTTAGAATATACATGGACTACAATGCTACTACCCCACTGGATCCACAGGTGATCCAGGCCATCACTGAGGCTCTTCATGATGCCTGGGGAAACCCAAGCAGCACATACGCTGCAGGTGAGAGACGTCAAAAGGAAACTCAAATGTATTAAGGCAGACTTTTGAGTTTATCTTCATGACCAGGTATCAAAGCCAAAGCCATTATCAGTGAGGCCAGAGAAAATGTGGCAAGGATGGTTGGAGGAAAAGCAGAGGACATCATATTTACTTCAGGTGGAACTGAGGTAACAAGCACAAATGATTAATACAGTTACCAAAACATTTGATCATGGCTGTAGGATCTTAAAAAAAAAAAAAAAACAGATCTAAATAAGGAAAAAAAGAAAGACAGTTTAATGTGCAGATTATGCTATGTTACTTTTGTTTTATTTTTATGTTTAGGCCAATAACATGGTCATCCATTCTGCGGTAGAGTACTTCAAGAGGAACTGTGATGCGGCTGAACAAAATACAGACCATTGCAAGGGATGCCGAGGCCTCCCACACATTGTCACCTCAAATGTGGAACATGACTCAGTGAAACTAGTGCTGGAGCATCTGCAGAGGGAGGGCAAGGCAGGTTTGTACAAAAATTTTATTCATGAAAGTTTCTTCCATGAATAATGTCTTACCCTTATACAATGATTTCTAATTGTGTGTGTCAGGGGTCTTCAACGTTTTTCAGGCCAGGGACCCCCATACAGATGGCGAACTGGGCCAGGGACCCCCTACTATATATACGGCATAGAATTGTGTTTTACATTAAATTGAGCTTAGTGTCATGTATAAACATTGCTACTCTGTTATGGTACATCCAATACAAGGAAATAATACACAGGTTAATACTGTATTTTACACTATAAAATATAAAATGTTATTATTTTAAAGTGAAATCAAAAGATTTTGCGACCCCCCTGCTGTGGGGGTCGCGACCCCCCTGTTGAAGACCTCTGGTGTGTGTTATTAATCACATCACTTTCTTTTTTTTTTGGAGAATTTTAATTATTTACATTTTTTATTTTGATTTCAGTAGGGATGGGATGTGATCTCACAAGATCAAATTGCAAAAAGACTGTGAAAAATGGTTTCTTAGTGTAAAGTCCGAAAGAAGGAGCGGGAAGCACCGGGCGTGTTAGAGCAGCAACAGTAGGGGAGAAAGGGGAGGAGGTGGCAGCAGATACAGTTTTGTCTAATCATTTGAACAATAAAAAATAAGTGTAGTATGTGTATTAAATATATTGTAATAATCAATAGTGATGCATGTCTGTGTTTACACTTCAGAACAGGTGTTTTAAGCATAAAGGTTATTTAATGCATTTAGGCAATTAAAAACATCATGTGACCAATTGTGAATTGATTATTGCAAAATATTTCAAAAATATCACCGCGTCTTGATCTTGTGAACCTTATCTCATGTCTGTCCTTATCCTTCTGTCTTGTCCCACACCTCATTTGGACCTCAAAGTCAAATTCAACTTTATTGTCAATTCTGCCATATGTGTTCACCATACAGTGAATCGAAATTCTGTTTCTCCCTGGCCAAGCAGTGCAAAAAAAATCTGTACGAAATACAATATAGAGACAATACAAAAACTACAAAAATCTAAGAGCAGTGCAAAGAATAAATACCTATTTACAGATGTCCAAAAATGTGCAGTGTGCATCAAAATATGCAATAGAATGTGCATTGAAAAATAAGAAAATGTACAACAGTAGTAGACCTGCTTAAAAGTTGGGACTTGTTCTGTTTAACACCCAGTTTACTGGTAATTCAATTCAGGATTATGTTTATTAGTGCACTGCTGTGGTGCATTACCAATTAGACCACTACATTAAGGCATTCCTTAAATACTGAAACAGGTTTATGTAATTTAGTGTTGTGTTGTTGTTTTTTTTCCATAGATGTTACCTTTGTTCCGGTGTCTAAAGTAACAGGGCGTGTGGAGGTGATAAATGTCCTTAGCGCACTGCGTCCCAACACCTGTCTGGTTTCCATTATGTTAGCCAACAATGAGACGGGGGTCATCATGGTGAGAGGAGATAATGACTTGTAAAGCTCTTTTATGTTCACGCTCAGTCAGTTCCTCTCTCATCTGAAACCTTAGTGCGCATCATGTGTTTGATTTTTCCTAAACATGTCCCTGGGGCTCTGTTCTGTGATTTCATAGAGAGGTCTCACAAAGTTAATATTTTAAGACATTTTTAGGTTGAGGTTGAAGATTTGTTTATCTGCACAAGATGTTTTAGTTCTAGTTGAGTCAGTTCTTTATGACAACATAGTTTTACAAGACTTGTAAAGTCTAAAGAGTAAGGTAGCTTCAGACAGTGCCTCCAATTGTTGATGATATAAATTGGTATAAATCACAATAAGTACAATTACATTAATGCAAACTCTCTCATTGCAATTACAGTATATTTATTTTTATCTAATCCTTCTGAGTGTAATGTCAGTAGTACTGACTGCTACAAACAGTTATAAAATATTCCTTTTCCTAATTAGCAGGCAATTCCAATTTTAGAGGTTTATCATTATTGAGGATGTTTAAAGGTGCACTAGGTCACTTTTCTGACTTCTTTCCATGAAGATGTTATTGCTTTGCCTAGTATGTTCTATACAGTGTGGCACTGAACTCCAGGTCAGATCTGTGGAGCGTGAGCCTGCTCACAGTAAGTGTGTGTTTTTGGAGTAATAAAAACAGCTGTCAAATAAATGCCTGATGGATAAATAATGCCATACTGAGGAATATTCCAGTGAAAGCAGTAACATCTCCCTGGAGATACACAGTTGGCAGACCCCCCCACCAAAATAGTTGTATTAAAGTATCAGAATGTATGATGATAAAAGGAGAAGTTCAATTTGTCAACTGGACAAAGTTTGTTTGGTTGAAAACGTTTCGCCGCTCATCCGAGAGGCTTCGTCAGCTCTGACGAATCACGTATCAGAATGTAGTATTAAATGTCAGTCACATTACCCCATTGCCATTTGGTATTTCTAACAACTTGTTTTCTTGACAGCCCATCAAAGAGATCTTTTGGACAATCAGAGCTCAGATTAATCAGCCTCCGCGGCGGCGGATCCTGCTGCACACAGACGCTGCTCAGGCTTTGGGCAAAATCAAAGTGGAAGCTCAATCACTCGGAGTGGACTATCTCACCATCGTTGGACACAAGGTTAACTGTTTTGTAAAATGTGTAAATTATAATATTGCATCTAAAGCACATAGTATGAGAACTCGACCTCATAATATCTACATTACATATAGTCTTGATTAATTTTGCACTTTTACATTTTATATATTGATATTGATGACATTTTTTGTATATATATAGATTTATAATTTTTTTGGATTATAAATTATGTATAATGTATACTCTTGTAGACTTTAAATATTTGGTTGAATTTGCAGTTTTATGCTCCTCGGATTGGAGCCCTGTATATGAATACTGAAAATAAAGCACCTTTATATCCAATGCTCTTTGGAGGAGGACAAGAGAGAAACTTCAGACCCGGGTAAAAAAAAACAAAGTGCTTTTACATAAAATGCCTTAATGATCATGTTCTAAAGTATAAAATCTAAATATGCTATGACTTACTTTTGCAGGACAGAAAACACACCAATGATTGCAGGATTAGGAAAGGTAAATATTTTAAAATATCAAGGTAATATTTGCATCAGTTGACGATTCATTAAATTGCTCTCTTGTCACACTTGCTCAGTTAAGGTCAACTGGCAGTCAAAATACACTACTGCTCAGTGACCTTTTTCTCAATCTTAAAGACCATTTTGCAGAAAGATTTTATTGAGTGAAAACAATTAGTTTAAAATAAATGAAAGGCTTACAATTTCATATTTCACCATCTATTAAAAAAAGCGTATCCTGTCCATGTCCATGTGGGTAGAGTGGTATAATTGTAAAGAGTAGTTAAATGAGAACCTATAATCAGTATAGTAAATGCCATCAGATATTTTTCCCTGAATGTGGAAAAGGTTGTTCCCTACATGTTGGACATTGAAACCTAACACTAACATAATACTTAAGCAAACAACTGTTTACTGTAGCAAACAAGATTACTAATTTACAGTGTTTTTGTGAGGCTGCAGATCTAGTGGCATCTAATTTGTCAGAGTACGAGAGTCATATGCGAACTGTCAAACTTTACCTGGAGGATCAACTTAAGGTATTTAGACAATGTTGTCAATATATATTTTTGGCTGTTGGTTTGTTTTGTGCTTTTGCTGTAATTGTTTAGAAATGACAGAAATTGCCTATGTATTCTATTCTAGTTTTGCGTAAATAACAAATGGTCTTTTACTCCTTAGCTCACCTTCAGAGGAAAACTCCATTTCAACAACCATTTTGAGGATTCTGAGGTCCTTCCCAACACATGTAACTTGTCCATCGAGGGTCCACAATTACAAGGTGCTTCCTTTGTCTCCTGCCTGTTCTGCCCCTCTGACCTGCACCCATGTTAGGTTGTTCGTTCATGACCCACGCTGCTGGGTCATTTGTAAGCATCACGAACTTTTAAATCATTCATTCCCCTCCACTCGAAGAGAGGGAGGGGTCTGTGGTGACGTGTAAACTACTATTTCCCAGCATAGTAATAATATGAACACAACAGTATAAAATGAATAATTACTCTAAAATAGTAAACATTTTATTGCAGTCAGAAATTGTGTCATGACTTCTATTTTGGCAAAAAGCAGTAGTAATATTAGACTGAACCAGCACTTTCAAATTGATATGTTTATCACTCTTAACATAATTTAACCCGTTATCAATCTGGAATGGCTAAATAATTGCTAAATAAATGTGTAGCATCATACCTACTGTATGATCAGTTACCTGTACAAGATGGATTCCTGTGAGTTAATAATTTGCACCAGTCCATCTTGCAGCACAAGGTTAGAAATGTTTGCAAAATCAGTACTAATACCCACTAAAACAAAGTTGAGTGCTTATATTAGTTTAGTTCACAAAGTTACAACATTTTAAAGTCAGTCTATACCCCTCCTACTCTTAGGCTGGAAAATACTGTCCAGGTGTGAACGTCTCTTGGCCAGCGTTGGTGCAGCTTGTCACTCAGACAGAGGACACAGGTAAATGTATTTTGCTTGATGATTAATGATAAGGGAATGTGTTATATTTATTTATTTTTCCTCTATTCAGGCCATCCCATATCCTCCTGAACTGTGGTGTTCCAGAGAACGTGGCAGTGAATGCGTTGAGGATAAGCATGGGACGAGGAACGACCCAAGAAGACGTGGATGCAGTGGTGGAGGATCTGAGGAAAGTGGTGGAACTCTTAGAACAAATGGACTAAAAATGTGCAAGTGGGGGGGTCAATGTTGACCAGATATAGATTTTACTTACATAATTGGCACTATGTGGCACATCTACTGAAAAAACTGTGAATTCATAGTATGAAAATTGAAGATAAATTATGCAAATATTGCACCAGGACTTATCATTCCAAATGACATTTTATGATCATGTGAATTCATAAAATATTTCTCGTGAATAATAAAAGGCCATGACTTTGGAGTGACCTGGAGGCTTTCATGAGGTTGTTTTTCCATTGGGTCATGTTTGTAATCAGCTAAATGCATTATGAAACCAGATCCAGACACACACTTGCCTTGATGAGCTGCAGACACTGGACTTTTCAAATATAAACCAGATGAGTGGTCACTCATGGGAGGGTACCGTTTAGTAACATTACTAAAACTTTTGTCTCCTTGTAGCGCAGTATGTCTCAACTCTCTCAGTGCTTAAGTTTCCGAGCTCCAGTGAAGCATGCACAGTGCTAGCAGATGGTCAGTGCCTCAAAGACTCAACACACGCGTTTCATTACCTTCATTCTCTATGGGCTTCCATTACTCGCTCCTCAATATCTATGGAAAACAATAAGTGTATTTCAAATATTCGTATATTGTTGTGGTTAATTTTTATTACTGCTATCAAGAGACTACCATGAGGGAGTATTTCATGGTATTATATGGTATCCTTAGTTTTTGCTATATAAAAAATTGGTGACACACTATTTTTATAGTATGTAGTTGACTGTACAAGCCAGATAAAAATCACATCTTCAAGAACCATTTTTTAAAGAATATGCTTGGCAATGATAAGGACAACTCAAACTGCAAATATATTTTTGTTATTATAGATTCAAGATCAAGATTGTTTATTTATCATATGCAGGATCAACACAAGGTCAACAATGCAATGAAATGCTTAGGATCAGAAGAACCTGTTGACTCGCTATGATAGTCGAGAAGTACTAATAACATGCAATAAAAATACAAGGGAATAAAGTAACCAATATGATAAAACTATGTAATAAAATATAATAAAATACAAAGGTACAGGTAGAATTAAATAAGGTGTAGGTAGAGTATTTCACAGGTGGTAATACTGCTCAAAAGAATTTCGTATTGCACATAATATAGTATAGTTTTAAGTATTGCCTGTTGATTTCGTATGTTGTATAGCCAGTGAAGGTGCATTTGACCCATATTTCAACATGTGTGCCTCTGATCTCCAGATTTTTAGCTTGCAAAACATTTTTTCACCAACTACAGTGTCTTCTAACCAAAAAGACTGACTTGGAAGTGCCCCAGACGAGCAGCATATGGTACCCGAATAGACCTAAAGAACTTCTCCTATCTTATACCTTCACCCCCTCCTCTCAGCTCAGCAGGCCTGCCATCTGCCTCTCTCTCTGGTGTCGCTTTCCCTTTGGCCCTGGGTGAGTTTTTTATTATTGTATGAGATGGAGATGCTCACGTCTTTGAAGCTTTCATGGAGCTTGTTTTAATGTGTGCCATACAGTAGTTTGCTTGTAGTCTCCAGTTATGGTGCTACATAGAGCTTTCCAGGCAGCCCGAACTGGGGAACTTTCAACCTTGAAGGAACTTGCATCGTCTGGACATCTTTCCACTGCAGTTGTAGACGCACAAGGGGCCGGGCCAGTCCACTATGCTGCGAGATGTGGACAGCTTGAGTGTGTTCAGTATCTTGTTAGTGAATTTGGTCTTCAAGGAGATGCTCGGGCTTTGAATCTCGCCACGCCAGCTCATGATGCGGCTGCAACTGGACATGCAAGAGAGCTGCAGTGGCTAATAGAACAAGCAGGATGTAAGGTAGAGGTAAGGAGGGTATCTTTTCAGCTCAGTTGCCCCAGGAAAAAGGTGCCTGCCACATGACCTTCAGTTCTTTATCCTTCGAGATTCAATTTAGTCCCTGACTTAAGAAGGGTCATTTGAAGTGATGCTTTAGAGAAATGAAGTAGTAGAAGGCACTACACCCATCTTTTTACATGTATGACTGGGTCAGTACATTACAGTGCTTAACATATTAAGCTTACTGTACATGTATTGCACAATTTCAAATAATCATTTAAAAAACAGACTGTGATTTAGCCTCTTGCCTTTGTCCTTTCTAATATTTCTTCATTCACCATAGAAAACTTTTTTGATGATTCTGTCATGTTAAACTACCGTGTAACTTGAGTTGTATATGCAGTATCACCTCAATGTGAATGTTAACAAGCAGTGCTGTAAATACACAAACTTTAATGATAAGATCTCATCTGTAGTTTCTTCCCATGTATAGTTCCATAGATGAGCTAATTTTGAATCTTTATGCAGACTTAATTACTTACATTACTTTCCAAAGTGGGTAGTATTTTAAGAAACTGTACTTTTCAGAACTTTTCTAGCAATGTAATTTTACTTCTACTTCAATAATGTTTTTATGGAAGTAACAGTACTTTTACTGAGTCAAAGTTTGGGTTACTCTTCCCACTGCAAGAAAGTCTACAAGTGACAAAAGCTTTATGTTACATGCAATTTGTTTGTCAAATTGATTTTGTCTATCTTTTGAAAATAGTAGATTTTGTGCATTATTTCGTACTCTTACTTGAGTACCAAGTAAACTTTTTGGCAACTACCCACCTCTGCATTTTTTATTTGAACCCCTTATATGTTTATCACACAGGACAGAGATGCAGCAGGTGCGTCCGCCCTGCACCTGTCTGCTCGGTTTGGGTGTTTGGATGTGACCCAGTGGCTCCTGTCGGCAGGCGCAGCAGCTGAGGCCGAGACCCACTGTGGGGCATTACCTGCTCACTACGCTGCAGCCAAAGGAGACCTGACCTGTTTAAATCTACTTATTCAAAAGGCACCCAGGTCAGTGTTTATTTACCCCAACTATTTCCACGTAAAACAACAGGTTTTACGTGGAGGAATAGAAAAGCAACAGGAGAAAAAAATGCATAATTACTTATTAAACATTGGGCAAATAATGTATAAAACAACTATACACATCTTTACATTACGGGGCCCTTAATTTTACATGTTTTTCCTTTTAGTTCAGGCAAATACAGCACTTAATCCAGTTCAAAATTCAATGCATGGTAATGAAAGTAAACTACTGTAAGTATGTTTATGTGAAGTATTTAAAATAGAGTTTATTAAAACTACATCACCAACACCATACAATATAATACTTCTTGTTATATTCCTGTTTGGTATTTTTAAACATTATTCATATTTAATTAATTTATATTTAATTTAAGAATCCTATTGAAGAATTCTTAAACTTGTCATTCTGGATTGCGGCTACTTCCACTTTTCACTTGGTTAGCAATGAGGTCAGGGCATGGTGCCAGCTTTGAATAAGTGTAAATTCACATTTACACATTACACTTTTAGCTTAGGTTATACGAATGACAAGTGAAATCTCACCAGGCTCTTTAAATGTATTTTACAGTTCAGCATGGTGCTTTTGATATAGGTAAAGTTGATGTTGGGGCATGTATTTCCTTGTTACCTTAGAGTTTCCACATGCTGAGGTGAATCACATGTGACCATTGGCCTATACTGTAAATAATGTATAGACACAAGCCAGGCTGATCACATGGCAGCCTTTTTAGTCTCTACTACTATACTACGTCAGGCACTATGTCAAGTTCACCACATCGACAGAGCATTTGAGGAAAGTGATACACTGTACTTTCGACTCTTTACAAACAAGCATAAAATATTAACCATATTATCTACCAGTCATATTACAATGCTGGCTGGTTGTTTTTGTGTCCCAGATACTTTTTACAAGTTGTTCTGTTAGTTACATATGCTTACAGATTGCATTATTTGTAGTAGAATATTACTTGAAGGTGAGACTAAAATGTTATGATTATCAAATCAAAAAAAGCAATTCAAAAACGATTAGCAATGTGTGAGAATGTGTGTGAGTACTATGCAACTAGGGCTGGGTGATATCCTCCTGACTACCAGAGAAAAAAATGTTTTCCAATTTTTTATTTTTTTGGTTTCCCCAGTTATTTAGAGGACAATGACTACACTGAAAACTTTTTTTTTCTTTTTCAAGTTTTTATTTGAAAAATACAGCATATCCACTGTAGTGGACATCGGAAATTTATTGACGTACAAATGTATCAATTTCCAATCCAGGAACCTCAGTGGTTTCTTGCTCAGAAGCTGACACTCAGCTTTGTATTGTAGCCATGCATTGCTGATTGCGACATCAAAGAAGTGGAAAATTATTAGATTGTCCATTTCCAAGTATGAGAGGCCATCTTGTAGAAACTAAGCATCCTGTCAGCAAGATCCACACCACCCATGTTGTTGTACTCAGCAATTGACACTGGTCTTGAAACTTGGACAAACCTTTTTTCTTTCTTGGACCATCTTCTGCATAGGTCCTGAGGCTCAATGCCGTAGGCAGAGGAGCACATAACCACTGGCTTGTTGTCAAACCATGTAATGATAGTAAGTTCAGGACTTCTTCTGACCACCATCTCAGTTGCTCCTCTTGCTTTCTTTTTGATAGCCTGATCTTCTGTTATTTTGCAATCCCTGGGGATTCTGTTTTTCATTATAGTCCCAGTGCCTGCAAGCCCTTTCTCTGCCAGGATGTCCAAAAGTTTGACTGTAGTGAAGTACCTGTCAAAGAACAGGTGAGAACCTCTGGGAACAGACTCAGCCAGAACTGCTTGTTCTCCAACGCCCTGTCCTGCAGTGACATTGAAAGTGGTCTTCCCCTGGTAGACAACAAAGTCTAAAATAATCCCGCTTGGTGTAGCCAGAACAAACACCTTCAAGCCAGTTGGATGTGGTTTCCCTGGTACATGTTGGCGGAATTGGACAGCGGCCAGTAAATGGAATCATTTGCTCATCGATCGACATTTTGCCTGTTCTAGGCTGTCTCAGACATCCCTGCCTCACTTTATCCAGAATTGGCCTAACCTTCCACAAAATGTCTTTCTTTTTCCTCCTCAGACACATCAAGATCAATGACAAGCTTAATAGAACTCCTAAGTTTGTAGAACGGATTTCTGGTCATGGATTCTGCTACTATTTGAAATCTGGTCTTTGAAGCCCAATACATTTGAATGTTTGGATAACCCAAACAGGCCATTTAGATGGAGTACCCAAAGAAAGTCTTCAACTCTTCAGGGGTAGTGTTTAGTGATGTTCCAGAATGAAGGACTCCACGTTGGTTTGTGCACATAGCCATTTTTTTCAAACACAGAGTCATCAATGTACTGTTCAAAATAACAAAGTGGGGTCCAGTTTTGGCGTGTTGTGGCATCACTGCTTAGAATAATTGGAACATCATCTAGTTGGGGGTTGAATCTTAAGGAAAATAATAAAAAAAATGTCAGTCTTTTCATTTTAAAGATTACACTCATTGTTATAGTAAACTATTACAAAACTGAATTATTCTGAATAGTTTTTTTTTTTTTTTTTTTCAAAATTATTTGAATGAAATAAATATATAAAATACATTGTAAAATACATAATACTAAGAGAGGACAGAGTCAAGATGTACATTGTAGTCTTGCTCCAGAGCGGACGACGACTGGACACGACTGACACTTCTTCCTCTGCTTGTCCTGTCTCAACCTCATCCTCAGAGCTCTCTGATTCCTCTGCCTCTCCCTCAAACAGTGGATCTTGGTCATCATCATCAGTCAACTCAATCTGAGTTTTCTCCCACAATTTGTAGAAATATTCTCTCTGCTCCTGACCTAGAACCAATTCTTTCAAATTTGAAAAAATAAATGCATGACTCCAAATGTCCACTTCGTAGGACATGTGTTAAACACTCAAATTTCATTGTAAAATATTGTTACTTTACTTCAAAAATGGTTTTAATGTGTTCATTAGACATTCATACAAATATAACAATGCAACTTTGATCCAAAATTTGCTTAATAAAAAAGGTATACCACTTACTGTTCTTTTTTCCATAAAATGTGGTTGTATTGATGGCACACATTTTCCTTGAGAAGGAGGAGGGTCTTTTCAAAGCTCCACCCTTATAAGTTTGGTCTCATTTGAAAGCTCTGAATGTCCTCTTTAGATCACAGAAGGAGTTGGTTAGGTAATGTGCAGGGGGTTGGAAATATTTTAGAAAAGAAAAGTCCACTAGCGAGGACAAATATGAACTATGGGTAGTCAGGAGGATATGGCCAAAAAAAAGTTTTTTTTCTCATATTTATCAATCACTATTCACTTTTATATAATTTTTATTTTTATTACCTAAGCATTTTTTTCCCCCCAGGACAGTGAATTGTCAGACAGGGCTTGGTGCAACTCCCCTGTACTTGGCCTGTCAGGAGGGACATCAGCCTGTGGTTCAGTTCCTGGTGGAAGAGTGTGGAGCAGACATGAACCTCAGGGCCTATGATGGGATGAGCTGCCTGCATGCTGCTGCTCACCTGGGCCACCACGACATCGTGTTATGGCTGGTTAGTAGGGCCTCTCGTGGTGGTTTCCACATTTTAGATTGTGATGATTGATGCGCTGCTCTCAGATGGGAGCATGGAAACAGGAAACAGGGTCAGTGTTGATGATGTGCTATTTTTGTAAAGACTGAGAAATCCACAAATTTGATAGCATTATCTTGCTATCCAAGCACACTGCAAATTTAGTAAGTTAACAGTAATAATAATAATGGGCCTCATTCATTAATCTTTTCTTAAAAAATATTTGTAACTTCCGCTATAAGAAGATGCTGAGAGAACAGAACGCCAAATTCACCAACACCCAGCTGAGGGAGAGAATATTTAAGTCATAAACCTATTGACATAACCAGGTTCTTTTATCAAATTTATTGCTCTTTCTGCGATTGCGGATCTGCGGTAAATAGTGAGGGAGGGGGGCTGCGGTGGGTTATGGGTGCTGGGGTGGGTGAGGGGGTGATGGGGCTGATGAGTCCAGCGCAGAGACCAGGCACAGGGGTGTAAACTTACAATCATGGAGGAATTTGAATTTTTTGTTGCATTTTCAGAGTAATAATATTCTGAAACAGTAGAATTCTTGTTCTTACGAGTGCTCCTGACTGTAGGATTTGTTCTTGAAGAAGAACATTTTCAGTTTCAGTTTTTAAAAAAAAGTTTTGTGAATGCCAAAAATGTTTGTAAGAAGAAGAAGAGAAGAAGAAATGACTTTATTGATCTCACACAGGAGAAATTTTTCTCTGCATTTAACCCATCCTTATTATTAGGAGCAGTGAGCAGCACATTACTGCATCCGGAGACCCATCTCCATGATCTTGTTGCTTGGGCTTGGTCAGGACCTCAGCTGGAGGATTTTACGTATGGTGCATGTTTTGGGTTGATGGGGGAAACCAGAGTGCCCGGAGGAAACCCACCCAGACACGGGGAGAACATGCAAACTCCCAGATTCCCAAGAAGGCCTTAAGTATAAATTTGTTCATAAGAACGTTTCATGAATGAGGCCCAGTATCATGGATTTGTATATAGTAGCTTTCAATCTACTAAAGGCACTTCACTGCATTCATCATTTGTAGCCATATTTTCTACATTTCCACATCTCACTTAAACACTATAGGTTTATAGGATGTAATGTCATCCGAAACCCACACAAGCTCCTGTTTCATGATTGTCTCTAGGTGACCTGCACCAATGTGGACCTCTGCGCTCAGGACAGAGAAGGTGCCACTGCACTACATTTTGCTGCCAGCAGGGGGCACTATTGTATCTTGGAGAAGCTGCTACACGTGGGCTCAAAGGTCATGAAAGACTACTGGGGAGGGACTCCACTGCATGATGCTGCAGAGAATGGAGAGCTTGAGGTAAACATTGTAATACTTTTAACCAGTACAAATAAGGATCAGAAAAACAAATACATTTTTGTTGTTTGGTAACATTCCTTGAGTGAATCCAGACCATGCAATAAGAAGAAGAAGAAGAAGAAGTGAACTTTATTGATCTCACACTGGAGAAATTCTTCTCTGCATTTTAACCCATCCTATATATATATATACATATATTAGGAGCAGTGGGCAGCACACACCAGGGCGCCCGGGGACCATCTCCATGATCTTCTTGCTTCGGCTTGGTCAGGACCTAAGCTGGAGTACCTATGGTGCATGTTTTGGGTTGGTGGGGGAAACCGGAGTGCCCGGAGGAAACCCACCCAGACACAGGGAGAACATGCAAACTCCACACAGAAAGGCTCGGGCGACCCGGGGATCGAACCCAGACCATGCATGCAAACGCCACACAGAACACACACGGAAAGGTCTGGGCGACCCGGGGATCGAACCCGGAACCTTCTTGCTGTGAAGCAAGAGCGCTAACCACTCTGCTACCGTGCCGCCTATAAGAAAAATCTATTGTTGTGTTGTCAGTTGTTTTATTTTATTCAGGTATATTTTATTGATCCTCATGGGAAAATTCATTCTTTGACGATTTGTATGACCAGAATGCATGTATACAGTGGGTCAAATGCAAAGGACAAAACAAAAACATGAAGGATGCTTTTCCTTTCTAAAATGATGCAGAAACATGTACCCTTCCTCTTCTGACAGTGCTGTAAGCTGCTGCTGGCCTATAGAGCAGAGCCCACAGAGAAGGATGTAGATGGCTTCACGGCTGCAGACTTGGCAGAATACAACGGGCACAGTGAATGTGCCAGATATCTGCGTTCCATGGAGAGCAATGTAAGTGTCTGCACTGGGGCCCTGCTTTTTACTCAAGTCAAGTCAATTTTCACCAACACAACATATTTGTGGACTGGCTTGGTGTGTTTTATTGTGGAAAGACTTGACTACAAGACTAATCAAAATGTGTTTTTGACAACCTCTTTACCACACTGTAGAATGTATTTAATAACTAATGTTAATTATTTTCCTAATTAAGGCTGTTTATTTCTTCTTAACCATATTTGTGCATGTTGATATGATAATGTGTGTCGTAGTCCATTACAGCTGATGAGGCCGGAAGATTCTTCTCAGTTTCATTTGAGGGTTCTCAGCAATTGACTCTTTTGTTCTTTAAGCACGACATGTCTTAATGTGATCAATGAATATTTCAGTGTTATCTCTGTTTCTGCTGTTGCTGTCAAAGTAACAGCAGGACACAAGGAAGACAAATAATCTACTTCTTTAATTGATGATAATGAGGCTATGAAGTTTCTAATGGAGATTGGTCATTTGTCTGCAAGGCACTAATAATTCTGGGATAGCAATTTGCATTTAGAATTCACTTTACGTAAGTATTGTTAAACTACAGAGCTCCTGCACCCACATGACTAAATTTGATAGGAACACCATGTTGGCAGTGGTGAAGTAGTGGAAATGAATGGCACAGAGTCGAGCTTTTTTTTGTCTTTAAATGAAACTGCAGACAATGTTTTATCTTTAAACTAATCAAATTAAACATTAGTGACCCTGGCACAGGTCTGATTTTAATTATGTGAGTATTGATCACATAGATTTAACCCTAACTCTGCAATATCTGGACATCTGGCTTATTTTTCACCTTCTTATATCTTCAGGAAAGGTCTCTGAAGATGTTTGTGAAGAATAGACTTTATTATAAAGCCCTCTATCTATAACATTTACTGATACTGATAGTTTAAAGTATGTGAAATTGATAAAATAGCAAAAACACAATGTGCTCTAACTAACGTGCAAATGTTGTAGCCTCCAGTACATAAATCACTCATGTCAATGTAATAAACACACCAAAAACTTAAGTTTTAGATTTAACTTTAGTTTGTGATATTATTTTTCTACAATTTGACATCTCTAAGCAGTCAGTTAATGTTATTATTAGCTGTTTAGCAAAAAGCATTTGGGATTGTTTCATCTTCGAACTTTCCTCTGCCTAATTAACTGACTAAAATGCTAATTCACAGTACATAAAATTAGAGTTTTTGAATCGTTATGAGACAATGGTTTAATAATTCAATACATGCATAGCTTAACGTATGCCTTGATTAGCAGCTAGCCCATTTATCAAATCATCAATCTGAAGTTTTGGTAATCCGGTAAAAGGCTCAGGCATCGAGCTGCGTAATATTGATCCACAATCTCTGAAACTTTGATAAAGATAAAATGTCCACGTACTTCAACTGTGCATGGGCATTTTATCTTTGATCTATTGATAAAATGACTACAACTACAACCACAACCACAAGTCACTTTAACCTTTAAAGTTATGCTATTTTCTAATCTATGTTATATAACATACCTGGTGTCTTGTTTCATTCACACATGTTTAACACACAAATCCTCCATAATTTATCCTGTGTACTTCTCTCAAACTGAAAATACTTTGTGATGTCATGTGGTAATACAGGAAGTGCTCCACTGTCGTTTTAAACTACATGCACCTTCACTAGAATAATTTGGATGATTTCAGCCCTGGAATTGAGCTACTCTACTAAACAAGGTAAAAAGTAGCTGTTAACTTAAAAAACTACCACTTCATAACATCACAAGGAAAAACAGAGGATTATGTGCTTTGGAGATGTAGACAGAGGCTACATCTCCAAATTCAAATCAAAGGATTATTTAAACAACTGTGAATGAAAAAGAAAAACCACAACTCCGGGTATGATGAAGTATAATGAGGTAACATTCTAACATGGCTTAAAGCTCACAAGAGTCAATTTTGCTTAATATAAGAATAAATGTTAAATTGAATAAACAGTTTTAGGTTTCTCTCTTATCAAAATATAGCATCATGGTATTAACATATACTTTTGTTGTCCCTTTTATGGGACCAACTTGTGAATGGAAAAGTCTATTGGGGACAGTCTGTCAGCAGACCTGTTGAAGCATTCCCATATCACACTTCAGTCATCACCTATGGCAGCCTAGATCAATAGACATTAATATTCACTAAACTAATGAAAGGTGACTGCCAGAAGCAAATCATGAATAAGTTACACAGGGATGGGCATTCACAAAGATATAATGATCGGAAGCTGCAAATATAATCAACCTTCGACAATGAGACCCAATCAGTCACAGGTACGGGTGCTGGCCAAAGCTACGGCCCTATCGGTTACTCCTCTCAGGTGGAAGTCCCGCGTCTGAGTTCGTTATGGGATCCACAAGCTTATGTTTCACAGTTTTCACCATTTCGATGCCTGGAACTGGCAACCCAATACATGAGGGATTTGGAGAGCAGGATGTCAGTGCCTTCACTTTGATTGTGTGTCATGTTTTTTACCAGTGAGAACTGGAAGTGCAATGATTGCCACTCATCGTTGAAAGGTATAGTAGCAGACTGTGAGAAAACATGTTATGCAATAAGTAGTAAGGTTTACTGTGATGTGGTAATGAGGTAACACTTGAGAAATCAAGACTCTAGCTTCCTTTTACACTTGTTCTTATAACCACGCCAAGTTGTCATTTAAGCTCCTATTGATGACTTTTTTGGACAGTCTTTTCCAGTTCATTATGTTACTACATACTCATGAGATATGCACATATGCAGTTGTTGATAGAAATGAGTTTATTAAACATTACGTTATCGGTTTTGTGTCTTTGTGCTGAGCTTTGCCCTGGTTTCCTCGTAGCTAATTTTATCAATGTTTTTGACATGTCAGTGTCTTGCTTAATGCCTTGTGCCTGTGTTTATAGTAGACCACAATGAGATTGAAAGTTGTGTTTATGCTAAAGGCATTGCATACTATTGTTGTGCTCTTGGGCAAGACACTTCATCCTCTTGTTGTATGAAAATAAATGTTCACCTCCACACAAAAATACCATATCTACTTGTTTTTGATAATGAAATATCAGTTTCAAAGTTACCACCCAATTGTTTTAACCCCAGCTAATCTTTTTGCACCTTATTCTTTCAACACCATTTTAATTACATTTGTTTGACACAACCTTGCAGTACTCTCTTGATAACAAGTTTCCAGTGTCAGATTGACTCATCTCCGGACATTGACCTAAAAGCGTTGTGCACTACTCTGACCCAAGTTTGTGTTTTTTGGCTCGCTTCCAAATCTCTCAATCTCTCACAAACAGGTCACTGGCTCACGCGCTCTTTGTGTATCTTGTATTTCCGAAAACAGCTGCAAACAAATCCACAGCATCCTGGTGTTCAATGTGCTTTTTGCTCCAGGCAGAGACAGGAGAAGACACTGCTATTTTTAGAAACACATGCATCAGTGTGTTACTGGGACACACAGATCATATTTCCTCTTTGTGATGCAAAACATTTTACTACTTAGTGTTCTGCAAGTAAACTAGAAAACATTTTATTTAACAAATCACTTTCAGGTTAGAAGGCTCAGGTAAGACGACTAAACTAATCAACACATCTAATAATTTAATACTGTTGGAGTGGTATTTGGTTTTCTTGATAGCATTTTTAGTGTCTTTAGGTATAGGTATAGGTAAGTCTATAGGTTCAGCCTTTCCAATCAGTCATAAATATTGTTATTGTTGATGTTTGTCTGATTTAATTTGTGTCTCATAACAATGCTTCCAAAAATGTGGACCAGTGCCCAAACGTGAGTCAATTGCCAATTATCCAATTACACATACATGTCTTTGAATTTTGACATTTTAGCTTATATTGGTGGTTACATTAGAAAAACTACATGTAAAATACAGTATTATTGTGTATATATATTTTTTTTAAAATAAGAAAACTTGAATTTGAAAATACTAAAATAAAAATTGCAAGAATATTCATTCAGTTTTCACCCAATATATCATCTTTCCTTCCCAGTTTCACCTTTTCAAACTCTTAATTTTAAAACATTTAACAACTGGATGTCCACTCTATGGAAAATAGAACATGCCACATTTGTATAAAATGTCTCTTTTCCAGTTGCTTTGACAAGTCTTCCGCTGATACCTTCCCTTCGTGCCTCGACATGGCAATTGGTTTGTTCATCCATGCATTAGTGACATTAGAGGGCCATCCAATCCCCTATACTAAATAATTCAGAGCATTCTCCTATCTGAGTTTATTGTTTATTGCGCAGTGGCCCTTAGACACAGGCGGAGATGCGTAGGACAGTGTCAAACGAGTGATCGGTGATTGCGAGATAGTGTCGAGTGGTAGTTGTGGCTTCTCTGGATACCTGGTTTGGTTTGAACTGGTCACTGGGTTGGATTGACGGAGCAGCCTGGGACTATTGCAGTGAGTTTGGGCTGTTTTTAAGTTGTAGTTAATATACTTGTATTTTTAGTACATTTTGTCATTTTTTTGCAGATCGCTTTTAAGACCTGGTGATACTTTGCCATTGTTAATTTTGTTGTTCTAGGACATTTGCAGCTACATTAGCATGGCAGCATTATGTTTAACATTTTTCTGTGTTGGTTTGTGACAGTTATGGGAAATTGCCATATGCTATTTGAATTGTCATTCACTGTATACACTTAATAATGTAAATTAACTTTGAGTAACTCTTTGTGACTCTTTCAGGAACTCGGACTAGGTAATTATTGTAAAAGTTTAATGTAACTAACAGCAGATGTTTTGGGGCAATTTGACCTATTTTTGATTGCTTTTTACAGTTAACTGTGACTAATTCTCCACCACATTCTTGACAATATGAGCTCTTCTTAATTTGTCAGTGAAGAAGTATTTATTGCAACAGCAAAGTTGTCTTTGTCAGTTGGTGTTGTGGTAACATATAAAAATATGTTACTTTGTAGGTCCATAATTTTATGTTGGTGATTTGTAGTAATATTCCAAAAAATATTTATTTTATTTTTATTCTACAATTACTCAAAATGTCAGTTGTATGTGCACAGCAAACTGGATGAGGCCCACAAATTATATTAAACTAACTCTTTATGATGTTATTCAGCTGTTAATAAGACTAGAGTAAATACAACTACCTTACTTAAGCTAGGGTTATAGTAAGACCTTGACCACCTATAAAAAAAAATCAAACTCCCTAACTTCTCCTCTCCCATGTTTATGTTTTCTGGATTGCTCAACTTCTGTGAACTCCTCCCTCTGTCTCTCTTTTTCTCTGTTGATCAGTGTCCCAGTATCTTAGCATTATTTTGGCTTCAAAGTGCCATGAGAGGAAACAGCAGGGGCTTCCTCATTGACACACAACTCTACAGGGCAGAACACCAGTCCCTTAAACAATCTTTGAAGTTTGGATTTTACTAATAATGTCCTCTGAGGCCTAACTTTCATATGCATTTATTGTGGAATGAGATACAATAATGCAGGTTTTTACAGGGGATTTATATTGTTCCATACATCTAACTTTCTCCTCCTGTGTGAAAATCAGCCAGCGTACACAGCTGCCTGCTTTTGTTTCGGAAGTGATTACATAGCTCTGGTTGCCACGGTAACATGTCCACTTCTGTTGTTATGGATAGGCCTAAAATGGTATATTTTTTTTTGTTTTGTTTTATTTTACAGTGATCAAAGGAGAAGTTCAATTTGTCAACTGGACAAAGTTTGTTTGGTTGAAAACGTTTCGCCGCTCATCCGAGAGGCTTCGTCAGCTCTGGTTATTGTACTGGTTAGACCCTGCTTATATCTAGCTGCCGGGAGGCGTGTCTGACAAAGACAAAAGCTCTGACAACGATCCCCCTAATCTGTCTCTTTGTTTTTCAAATTACTCTGACGGCTGTTTCGACCCCCTATTCAACCTCTAACGACCCTCTCCACCCCTCTGCCCTGGCTCTGTTTGACTGGTCTAAGAATCCCATTATAAATGGGAGACAGGTTATATCTCACTCCCCCATTTCTGTTTAATGACGGATTCTCTTTTTTGACAAAAATAGCCTCTTTAACTCCCCTCTCAAACCAGTTCTTTTCCCTGGCTAAGATCTGAACCTCACTGTCCTCAAAAGAATGGCCCGTGGCTTCTAGGTGAAGATGTACCGCAGAAGCCGGTCCACTCTGGCACGCCCGTCTGTGTTGGTACATCCTCTTGTGAAGTGGCTGTTTTGTTTCCCCAATGTGTGTGTTTATTTTACAGTGTAAGTTGAGATAAAGCTTCTTTTTTTTAAGTTACTTCTACTGTTAACTACACCAAAACATTTTCTTCATCTTAACTTGTCAGCTTGTTCCTAAACTTAACCAAACCCTAACCTTCGCCAAACCCTAACCTTCACCATTTCCCTAATCATAACCTAACCCTCCTAACTTAAAAAAATAACCCTGTTCAAATTCCATCACTTCGAATGACCAATCACAGCAGGCCTTCCCTCTCGATATTCTAGCATTGACCTTGATGAATTGGGTCACTGACCAGATATTGAAATAGCAGCGCATTCTCATTACCATTAAAATCCAGAGCTCAAGACAAGCTTTAACTGGTCCCACTTATTTTGTACATTTGATTTAATGTATGACTACGTAATTATTTCAGTGTGGGATTCTGTGGAACATTGAAAACAATAACATGACATGAGTATGGAAAACATAATTACAGCAAATTGCATGTAACGCAAATACAGTAATTTTTTGTTGATGTGTTTTTTCAGGTCTTGCGCGCTGATAAGTCCATTGAGGTCAGTGCTCCATCGGAAGAGGAAGTGAAGTCTAAGCCAGTTTCAGTGCAGCGAAGCAAAGCGGACTACTACGGCTCCCTTGGAAACACATGTGGCAACAATAACACCAAGAGCAAACCCATGGATAGTTTAAAGGTAACTTTTTTAGAATGGTTTGGTTGAATTTTAGTTGTTGTTTTTTTGCACACAAATCAAAATTTAGTTTGTTCATTTTCTGCTGTGTGATGATTTTGCCAATAACAGGTACAGATCTTCCAGAGAAAAGAACTGGTTTGAGAGGGGAGTTAAAGAGGCTATTTTTGTCAAGAAAGAGAATCCTTCCTTGAACAGAAATGGGGGTCTCAGACATCATTTGTGTCCCAACTATAACTCTATCCTCAAACCTAAATAAAAACAAACAAAGAAAACAATAGGGCAGCAGATCCAGTCCAGAGGTGTGAAAACACTCATTATGGTCCTGAATGGTTCTACTAACAAAACCCCCCACTCCCACTGCATATTGAATAGGCTTACTTAACCAACAGAAACTGAAAACAAATAGGTGTGATAGTTTCATAGTAATTTCATTGTAGTTAGCTCCTTTCTTCAGACAGTTTTAAGCAGTGTCCACCAGTACTCTAGTCAGAACTGAAGACGCAGCTTGGATGAGCTGCGAAACGTATTCGACCAAATAAACTTTTGTCCAGTTCAGTTGACAAATTGATTTTCTCCTTTTGCCATGGATTCTACACGTATAACAAGTCTAACTGTTCATGGCTCTTACTGGATTGTTGGACACAGTCCTGGTACCCTTTGCATCAAAACAAACTTTATTTATAACACACTTTTCACACATGGCATATAACCAAAAGTGCTTTAAAAAACAATTAAAATCATTCCCCCATCACCCCACTTTCAATCAGCCCTCCGTCACATGCACCCACCCAAACACTCTCAAACATACACATACTAAAATTATGCATATTAGGCTGAGTGCAGAAGAATCGGTTGAGAATATTTGTCATTTATTCCAGCAACCTGAGAGTGAGGACTCCCCCCAGGCCAGGTACCCCCAGTCCTCTGACGGTCCTGCTCAGTCTGGGGGCATACTTGACAAGACCTTTTCCACCAAAATTGGGCAGATTCAAGTCTCCACAGCTGGTGAGTGAACTCCACTAAAGCTCTTACTAAAGAGAAATACTGTATTTGTGTGCAGTGGTGGCCTTTAAAATGTGACTGGTTATGATTTGTGTTACAGTTATTAAAGGTTTTAATCAGCCCAAAAGTGGTGGGAGTGAGAAGACTGTTCCGAATGATAAGGGCCCTAATGCATGCCTTTTGGGGGGAAACAAACTCCTTGGAAAGTCCATCACTTCCCTCAAACAATCTGGGTTATCAGGAGCCTTCACTGGACAAGCTGTAAGTAAAAGAACTGTGCCACAAGATAAACAATGCATTTTATATTTTTATGAATCAGAAAGATGGGGTTGGAACCTAGTGCAATGCAATTATTCAGTCATTCCTCTTTGATAATTTATTTGTTCACTAATCTTAACTGTATAATATAATACCAAAACAAAATAACAACAAACTAAAAGTCATTAATTAACCATACCATGTAATTTATTCTGATCTAGAATAAGATGGTAGTTCTGCCCACTGAGGAAGCTAACCTGTCTGATATTGACTACCTGGTGCCCACCCATGATGAGAGGGGACGTCCCATTGCAGAATGGAAAAGACAAGTGATGGTTCGGCAACTGCAGGCGAGACTGCTTGACGAGGAGGACCAGAGGAGGAAGGTAAGGTTCAAAGACTTAAACTTGAGAAATGCTGTTTTCTTCTGAGTTTCTTTATCTAAATGTTATTAATATGTCAGAAATGTTAACATAAGTGTCCTAAATGAGTATGTGAGTTGCTCATTACATTGAAATATCTTCTGGAAAGTACCCAATAAGCGAGAGTATACAACAGATCAGCCAAAATGAGAATAGGGAGGCAGAAATTAGTAACTCAAGAAATATGTCCACCAGATATGATAAGACGCCTATAAACACTGGTGTGCAGTGACTGAAGCTTTGGCTTTGTTCCTTGGAAGTAGAGTGACGGTCACACAACAATAGTGATGGGAAACAGCAGTTCAGCAATGTGGTTAGTAACCTTGAAACTTAAAACCAAAGAGATCTACAGTATAGGTATTAGTGAACCAAGTTTTTTTTTATATGCCTTAAATAACACTGGTCTACAAGCAAAATGCTTCAGGAACAAAAGTAGTGACATTTTTCTTGGTTTAGGTCACTAATAAAGAAAAAGTAAGTCAGAAGTGCTGATTGGCTATAGTTTCCCAGATATAGTATTGGGTCAAAATAGGAAATTTATGCAAAATAAGGCAAAAACTGTAGTTTATCAGAAGGTACAGTGTGTCTACAAGCAACTAGTTCTATCTGAAAGCCTGTCTGCACATTCCAATACATTCATTTTAATGTCTAGAGTTTTAACATATATCAATATATATATTATATCATTACATATCTTGAATACGTTAGCTAACCAACAAAGTTATCAATTGGTTTTCAGTTAATCTTATCAATATAAATGAGATTTAGCCACTTTTTATCTCAGAAGCAGATCGAGTCCAAAAATGTGTAGACCAGTGTAACCATAAAAAAAGTATAATTAGTTATAGGATTGATATTATGTGTGTCAAGCTATTTTAAGTATGCTTGAATCATGTAGTATTTGTTATTTATTTATTTATTGGTGGTAGGGCAGGATTCTATATCCTGTTTCTGAAATATATTTTTCTGCCAATGTTTTGGTATTTTGTTTATATATCAATTCCATGTTACTCAAGATTTACAAGATTAGGTTATGTGAGAAGAGTCCCTCAGTCGTCCAGGTAGAATCCATGATAAAAGGAGAAATTCAAGTTTGTTTGGACGAAAACGTTTTGCCACTCATCCGAGAGGCTTCGTCAGAGCTGACGAAGCGTTTGGTCGAAACGTTTTCAACCAAACAAACTTTGTCCAGTTGACAAATTGAATTTCTCCTTTTATCAAAGATTAGGTTATGCAAATATGCATTATTTAACTAATTTCCTTACCATCTCACTATATCCTCTCCTTCAGGAAAATGGGAACAAATATGCCAAAGTGAGCTGGAGGTACTCTCAAGCCCACAATGCCATCCTGGGTCCCTCTGGTGAACTGCTGACCGAGGATGACCTTATTTATCTGGAACAACAAATTGCCAATGTCTCAATGCAGAGGAACTGTGCCGGCTACGAACTGGAGCTCGCCCGTCTGGCGGAAGAGCTACGTCAGATTTTGCCTGCCCCTATCGTCAACATCACAGTCAACACTCAATTCAGAAACTTCCCCAGTCAAATCCCCTTACCTGTGTGGTGCGGCCGCATTTCAGGCATTGTCCAAAGCATGTCCCTTCTTATGACCAATTTAACAGATCAGCCGTACTGCAAAATGCCCAATACTGAACTTACCACAGTCTTCTCTGAGACGCCAGATAAGCAAACCTTCACTAGGGGGCGAAGAGAGAGCAGAGAGAGGGTTGAAGGTGAAATTCAACAATTTGGCGTCTCTGTGAGGAATCTAAAGTCAAATTTTGAGTCACAAACGAATATTGAAGAGGCGATAACAGAAAAAACGGAGCAACAGGAGCAACAAGAGCAACAGGAGCAACGGCCCATAATAGGAAGTGGCTCACTACTCCAAGCGTCTCAATTCAAAATGCTCCCAAAAGCTCTTAGCGCATGTCCCGAAATTGACCAAAACAGTGATTCAGGCATTGACCAAGATGACAATCTCTCCGATGTGCAAGAAACAAATAGTCTGAGAAAGGAGCGTATAGTAGTGCTATTCTTGGGGCATTGGAAGAAGTCAGCCTACACGATTGCAGAGAAAAACAAGGACACAGAGGAGAGGAAGAACAGCGCAGGGAACTTGACCAATGATGATAAAATTGCTCTGAGTCGCAGGGGAAGCGTGGAGAACACAAAGATGATGAACAGTTCACTCGGACACTTCTTCCAGCAGAGGAGAGCTGTCAACAAGATGCTCGGGAGCTGGAGGAACATGATCTCTAGCGTCCCCTCCAGGCAGATACGCAGGTGAGCCGTGGTCACAGAGGTTGTCATGTAAAAAATGTATCTAATCAGCCTTTTGTGTATAAAATATATTGATAATTTGCCTATCGGGGATAAATAAGTTTTGATTCATTGATGAGCCTACGAAAAATAAACACTACAAATGCTATTATTATAAGTTTAAAAAAAGAAAGAGAAAAGATGTTTGGCAGGCAAAGGAAAAGGTGGGCTTATAATGAATTAATCGGGAATTCTTTCTACTGTGGTTTGTATTGATAACATAATTTCAGTCTTTTATAATGACACAATAAAATAATTATTGTATTGTTTTGCCAATTAGTAAATAACATATTGAAACTTCAACTTCACTGAAACATTTTGATTTTCTTCCCACAGACTCCACAAGCAGCCGGCCCTGTACTCTCCAGAGCAGTTCTTGCCCCGAGTGGATGGCGTTCCCATGGAGTACGACAAACTGACCCTTGACCTCTTCATGCTGGGGTACTTTCACATCCTGGAGCTGGAGCTACCTGTGGACGAGCGCAAAATGAGGCACCTTCTCTGCTTTGAGGTGTTTGATCATGTGGGCAGTTTTCCCTGGGAGACGGTCCGGGACTTCCACAAAGCTGTCATTCAGGAGATTGAGGCTGGGAACAGGGAATGGAAAGACGGATTCGAGGACATTAAAGTCAAGTTCTTTGGAAACACAGTGAGTCCATCTGAAAACAACACAGAGGTGGTCAAACATACTCTGCCAGAAGTTAGACAGGTACCAAAAGTCATTGTCCAGACTCCAACACCAGATGAATCAATGCTCTACAGAGGGACTGACATCTCCAGTTTCAGCAATGAGGAGATTTGTAAATACATTGACCGCAGTTTTGCTTTTTGGAAAGAGAGAGAGGCAGAGATTTTTGATTTTGAGTAGATTTCTTTTTGATATTCTTGCTGCACAACTGGGCTGGGCATCAAACAAGTCATTATGTATTTATAAAAGGTGACCATGAACGTTTGGCCAAAATCTGGCTTTGTTTACTTGTTTATAATTCCAGAACTTTGTTATGAATTTTGAGGATTTTTTCACAAAGAATTGCGTTCAACTGTGATGGAACTCAGGTTTACATTGGCACTAATATTGAGTACTTCCAAAATATCCAACCCTTTTTCTAATGCCAGAGTGTTTTTGGTTATAAATGAGTGTATGTGTGATGTTTTGTTCATTATTATGTTTGAGTACACTAATGACACCTGTTTTTCCCTATACAAGACAAATTTTCAAAATAAACTTTGCACTTATATGGGATGTTCTGACCTCTTAGTATTTATTTGGTTTGATTCTTTTTTCTTTTTTTTTTACTCGTTGAACAGCTAGAGCTAATTGTCCATTTACTTTGATCAAATCTAAATGTTGTCAGAATTATTATTACATTATTATTATTATTACTGTTTGTTTGTTTTACCACAGATGCAATCTTAAATTAGTCTGGCATGGAACTGGCCACCCCTTGAGGCTTGACAATTATATACATGACCTTTTAAAATGTTATGCATTTTACCTTACCTTCATTTTTAACACATAGTCCAAGGATGTTAAACAGTGAGTGGCTTATCTCTTGAATTGATTTATGTATTTAAAGTGCATTTGCTTGAGCAGGCCCATTACTATGTGAAACATGTGCCCGTAACAGCAGCTGTGGCCTCCATGGTGGTTGTTTGGAGCCAAGCCCAAGCTCGGCGTCACACTCGGAGCTAAAAATACCAGAGTGAGCGACAGCGGGACGTCCTAGTGACTTGGTAGGAGCTGGTTCGCCATGCTGCCCCAGTCTCCCCAGTCTGTCTGATCAGCTGCTACAATACACACTGTGGAAGCAACAATGAAGAATTTTCTCAGTTATCTCTATTAGTGGTGAGTGTTTTGACCTATTATTTTATTACATGTTTATATTTGTTTGCATTGTTTATATGGGGTTGAGAAGAATGGGTGGGTGTACATAAGTTCTCGTTCTTCCATGTACCACGACTGACCTAGAAAACATAACTAAGGTAGAGTGATTGTGTGTGTTTTTAGTTTAATATAGGACAGGAACAACTGATTTCAATATCATATTCTAATGTAACAATTACACCATAGAACACAAATAGGGCTTGTTATAATTGAGTTGGAAAGCTCTCATAAATTAGTAGTTAATAGTAACCACATTTTTTCAAATCTTAGACTTAGTTATTGACTAAATATTCACATAACAGTGTAAATTCAGTATTTACAAGATTGACTATGTTGCTTGCTTATATCATATGTAAGAACCTTATAACTGAAAATGTCTTCTTTTTTGCAGATAAACTTCCCTTTGCCTGTCAATTGCTAAACTTCAACAATGGTGCGTAACGTGGATGACCTTGACTTCTGTCTCTCCTCTCATCCCCAGAGCATCTTGGAGGGCCTACGCTCCCTCTGCTCTCACCCCAAACTCATCGATGTCACACTGGTCGCAGGTGGCCGGGACTTCCCCTGTCACCGGGGGGTCCTGGCTCTGTGCAGCACCTACTTTCGCTGCATGTTTTCTGGGGACTTTGTTGAAAGCATTGCCGCTCGAGTGGAGCTCCACGATGTAGATCCAGACATCCTTAGCCATCTTCTTGATTTTGCCTACTCTGGGAAACTCACCATTAACCAAAGCAATGTCGAAGGGTTAATTTGTACCTCCAGCCAGTTACAGTTTCAAACAGTGAGAACAGTGTGTAGCAGATACTTACAGCACCAAATCGATGCAACCAATTGTCTGGGTATTTTAGAGTTTGGTGAGATTCATGGTTGTCCCGAAGTAGTAGCCAAAGCATGGGCGTTTCTGTTGGAGAATTTTGAAGCAGTGCAACACAGTGAAGAGTTCCTCACATTAGCAAAAGACAAGCTCACCAAATGCTTTTCAAATGATGGACTGCAAATACGGTCAGAGTGCACCCTTGTGGAGGCTATCTTGAAATGGGTGGGACACTGCAGAGAGTCTAGGCTTTGTCATCTTCATGAACTGTTAACCCTGTGCAGGCTTTCCCTACTTAGTGTGGACTACCTAAATGACAAGTTGCTGAAGGACAGTTTGGTGCAGGCCTCTACCATCTGCAGAGAAGCTGTGGAAAGTATTCTCAGAGAGGTCAGTGAGTGCAAACCTTAACCTTTTCCTAACCCGGGACACATTTCTCTTTCTAGCCTAGTTTTGATCATTGTGGTGAAATAGAGGTCAGACCCTAAGTATGATGGATAAAGGTCCCTTGAGATAGTTATTTGGATGACTGAGAACCACAAACATTTACTGTCTGCTTTTCAGTGGCTTTTAACACAGTGACTATGTGCTCTCCCTAGTTAATCCAAATATAGTTTAGATCAGTATTCTTCTCCAAGCTTTCATTGTTGCTAACCATGCATAGTCATTCAGCTGTCATCTTATTTGTTTACATTATTTGGTTTTGGCCATTGAAAATACTAGACATTATATAACTCAAATGCAACACTACATATCCAATAGCCTTGTTTATATTTTCAATAAACCTGAGGATTCTCATTAATTATTGCCACAGTATTTATCTCAGACTTGTATGTAAACACTTTTAACATTAAAGATAGTATAGCCTATATTTTGAGAGAAGTCTCCAAATCACACACAAAAGCCATACCCATACCACTTGCATTGCCCGTATTTCTTAAATCTGAAAATGATTTATCCCATTTCCTTTCCATACAGAAAATGAGCCTGGCTCCCGAGTTCCTGGACAGGGCCAGTTCTCACAGTCCTCACCAGAACCTTCAGGAGGTGCTGTTTGTGATGGGAGGCCGTGCACTGGACGACTCTGACGATGAAGAAGACTCGGATCAAGAAGACCGTGACCCAAGACTTGAGCGACTTCCACCTAAGAACTGTGCCTTTTACAACACAAAAACAAGTAACAATGCAATACTGTAATACTTTCCAAAGCTACTGGGCTACTGGGAATCACTGTTCGCCAGTAGTGTGGGTTTAACACTCAATAAAATACAATTCATAGTTATATTGTGGATCAGATCTGTTTGATCGATGAGTACTATGAAACGTAGAACTCAGATATTAAGTCAATTATATGGCTGACTGGAAAAGGCGCTCATCCCAAAATTACTGGATGGTTTGATTTTGTGTTACTATTGCAACGCAATGTCTGCCTTGGCAGAGGTCTGTCTTTACAGATTGCTCCAAGTTAACGTTTCCTTTTTTGTTGTAAAGCCTTAGAAACAAGCCTAAAACATTTGCACAAAACCTTACATGTGGGCTATATCTTACATTACATATTTGTTGAGCAATATTCCTGTGATTCCCTAAAACAGATTGTGGGTGTTTTTGGATGTTGTGTCGACCATTAAATGCAGCGTTGACAGAAAAACAGCTTTTTGAAGAATGTGGTCTGGATGTGACAAAACTGGACCATCTTCTCCCATCTTAAATGAGCATTTTATTGCACAGAGTTGGAAGAAGCCATCCATGTCCACAGTTTTATTATGGAACGAATTGTTGTAACTTACTCAAAGATTCTGTGGGGTTTTTATGTCAGAGCTTAACATGCTTGGCTGCAGAAGTTCTGCCACATTGCTTTGCTGTTTTAGGCCAGAAATCTTTACCAACACTATATTTTCTTCTTTCTTTCCTGACAGAGCAGTGGCACCAGCTTCCCAATTTTCCCAATCCAAACAAGTGGGGCTACTCCATGGTCTCTTTAAACAATGACGTTTATGTTACCGGTGAGTTTAAACTGATTTGTGTAAACCCTTCTCTTCTCTTGCATCATCTAACTTAAAGGTGCACTATGTAACTTTTCTAGGGCATGGTTCACCACCTCCTTGTCTCTATGGATAAGTTATGGCAATTTCTACAATGTTACACAGTAGCCTGAACACGTCACCCGCTTTTGTCCTTGGATATGAGTTTAATTTTGAGTTTAATGCCACAATCTCCATGGAGACAAGCAGTTGGCATACATGCTACGAGAAGAGTTAGAGGAACTCACTTTTAACATTCATTTTAGCTCCTTTTTAGTCTAAATATCTAACTTTAATTCTACTGAGATATACACTATTTTCCTACATGCTCAATCCATTTTAATCTGACCTTTCTGATATTATTACTGTAACATATTCTACTCTATACTTTATTCCACTCACTCCAAACAAGTGTAGACAAACGTGCAAAAACTGTGTTTTGTTTCTCTTTTAGGGGGCTCAAGAGGTTTAAATACCAACACCTGGTCGACCACAGAGACGTGGAAGTACATCACAAGAGAAGCAAAGTGGGTTACTGGAGCACCGATGCTCCGACCTCGAACCAACCATACCTCAGCGACACTCAATGGAGAGATCTATGTCATTGGAGGTTAGAAGAGCTTTGTAATACATAAATTTTGTGAACTACTTGATTCCTTAACTTCTACCATTCTCACATTTTGCCAGTAAAACTAATATATCTTCCATTTATTCAATCACATGTCTTTATTGCTCAAAAATATGCTTTCTTACTGGGAGCGAGCCCTCCCCTCCACAGATTAGACCAGTAACTTGGCCTTGTGGCATCTCCTGCTTGTTTCCATGGAGATAGATTCAAGATCAAAGATCAAAGTCAGCTTTATTGTCAATTCTGCCATATGTGTTCAACATACAGTGAATCGAAATTTCGTTTCTCTCTGGCCAGGTAGTGCAAAATACAATATAAAGACAAAACACAACAAAAACTATCTAAGACAGAGATCTAAAGTTAAACTAAAGTCTAAGATCTAAAATCTTAAAGCAGTGCAACATAATAAATAAATACCTATATACAGATGTCCAAAGTGTGCAGTGTGCATCAAAATGTGCAATGGAAGATACAGCAGTGAAATAGTAATGTGCAATAGAATGTGCATTGAAGTTGAGATAAAAATAAATGTGCAACAGTAGTAATTCTAGTGCAATAACAGTAGTAAACAACAGTAGTAAAAATTCCAGTAGTAAATGTAAATGTGCAACAGTAGTCCTTAGCAGCAGTTTTTTAAAGTGTCTAGAGTGATATGTCTTTTTATGGAATACAGGTTATGCCAATATGGGGGGTGGGGGGTGGGAGACGGGTAAGGTGAGAGTTCAGGTGAGAGTTCAGCCTCCTGACAGCTGACAGATTAGTTTAATTCCATTTAATTCCATTCTTTGAGTCACATCTTCATGGAGACAAGCGGTTGAAAAAACTCCACCAGAAAAGCTACATGATGCACTTTTAAGAAATGTACTTTTGCAATGTATGTTTTAATAGATTTTTTTGTGTTATCATTACAGGAACAACCTTAGATCGCGTTGAAGTGGAACATTATGATCCATACACTGATTCCTGGGCACTGACATGTCCAGCATTGAAATATGTCACTAATTTCACAGCCACAGCGTGTCAGGGGAAGCTCTATGTGATCGGCTCATGTGCAGTCAAATATAACGCTCTGACTATGCAGTGCTACAACCCCGTCATAGGTAAGAATGCATCTCATTACAGCAACTTAAATGGAACATAAGAAAGTGCCAACTTAAAGGGGTTTAAGGGATTACAGCGGACCACTACAGGTTGATCTCTACATAAATTAAAGTATGTTTAAAAATGACCTCATGACATTTAAAATGCAGTTTTAATTGACATAACATGGAAAATGGTGTTTTTAACATTCCAAGTTACATAGACAGTAAAGAATGTGATTTTGAACCTCAACTGTTGCTTGTGTCTCAGTAATTATTATTATCTGGTTATTTGGTATTATGGTATTTTATTATTATTATCAAGAATGTATATCTATCAAAATTGATTTGGAGTATTACTAGTATTTTAAAGTTGAGCTTACTTATGGATTTGAAAGAAATAAAATGCTAGGTATACAGTAATGTGTTATTCATTATTAATTTAAAGTCTTTATTTATCAATAAGAAGAAGCAAGAAGCAACTTTATTGATCTCACACTGGAGAAATTCTTCTCTGCATTTAACCCATCCTGTTATTAGGAGCAGTGGGCAGCACATTACTGCGCCCAGGGACCATCTCCATGATCTTCTTGCTTCAGTTTGGTCAGGACATCAGCTGGAGGATTTTACCTGGAGCATGTTTTGGGTTGATGGGGGAAACCGGAGTGCCCGGAGGAAACCCACCCAGACACGGGGAGAACATGCAAACTCCACACAGAAAGGCTCGGGCAACCCGGGGATCGAACCCAGACCATGCATGCAAACTCCACATAAGCTGTTAAATATGTTACACAGTAGGAGAGTCGTCTTGTATAAGAGTATGAGTGAAGTCTGTTTTCCAGTCATAATTCGTATTAAAACATGATAAAAGGAGAAATTAAATTTGTCAACTGGACAAAGATTATTTGGTCGAAAATGTTTCGCAGCTCATCCGAGAGTGCTGATAGATTCTTATGTCTAGCTGCAGGGAGGAGCTAACTACACTGAAATTATTCTGAAACTATCCCACATCTTTGTTTTGAGTTTCTGTCTTTTGTTTTCAGTTTTTCTCTGGCGTCTAGTTTAGCATACCCATTCAAACCCTAATGGCTGTTTTCACACCTCTGGGCCTGACCTGGCTGCCTTATTGTTTCCTTTGTTTGTTTTGATTTCGGTTTGAGAATGGAATTGTATATGGGAGACAAATTATGTCTGACTCCCCCATTCCTGTTTAAAGAAGGATTCTCTTTTTGACAAAAATAGCCTCTTTAACTCCCCTCTCAAACTTAATAACATGAAAACCCTAACAAAATAAATAAATGGAAGGAACTGTATTTTCATAATGATGCTGTCCTTACAGATAGTTGGATCAATGTATGTTCGCCCTTCATCCCAAAGTACCTCTCGTCTCCTCGCTCTGTGTGTTTGGATGGAGTTATTTATCTGGTCGCCGACAACACCAAGAAAGTCTACTCCTATGACCCTGAAGAAAACATCTGGCAGAAGGTGAGAAATGCTCTTTAAAATGTCCACAAATGGAATGGTAAATGGAATATTTATGACTAAATATCTGCAAAAATTAAATCTGACCATTATTTGTTTTAGAATGAGCTTATTAACAGTTCCCTAACATTTAAATTAAAAAACAAATGACTGCATTTGGAGATTGCATGTGCTCCTTTGTTGAGTTTCTGCTAGTATTCCTATTCCCAACCATCCACCTGAACATCTAAGATTGGCTAATCCCAAACTTTTCAGGCAGGGACCCCCAACCGACCTCGGTCACTCAAACTACAGAATAGAAATATTATCTTTGACTGTTTCAAGTTGCAAAACATTTTAAATCAGATCTAATTGTATTTATTTGGGTAGATCTAGTTTCACAAAAATTTCAGTCATCTTGCGACCCCCAGCTTGGTACCTCCAGACCCCCTTTTTGGGAACCACTGGTCCTGGTCCTGACCAAGATTCTGGCTCAGGGTCAGGAGAATTGGTTTCAAATGATGATGTAATGTGGACCCCCACTTCCTCTGATAGTTTCACGTTTGAAGAATAGGTCAGATGAGTAAAGATTCTTAACAAGGGCATTTTTAACTTGAACTTTAAACCTGTCTTTTGTACTGTCTTCCTTGTGTACAGGTCCAACTTCTCCAAATGCTCCACGAGAACGGTGGAATGGTGACACTGGATGGTAAACTCTATGTAACAGGGGGCCATTGGAAGGGCATGGAGGGAGACTATGGGGTGGAAGTGGAGGTTTACAACCGAAGCTCAAACTCCTGGGATATAGAGTGCACCCTCCCCCGAATGTGGTTCTACACTGGACTCAGTACCATCTTCTTAGACCCTTCCCAATGGCCAGACACATTCCCTGTAGAGGGAACATAGTGTCTTCTTCATTCAGATTGAATTTAGAGTTTAGAATTCAGTTTAATATTACCTTCTGTAATGCAAAAGGTATGTTTATCCCTGGAGTTCACTGTGTCCAAGAATAGCGTTACATGATCCTTGGGTATTACTGATTGTGTGGGAGAGATATTAATTCAGCAGCTCGGTGTGTCTTTGTTTATACTTTGTATAACCATGTTTTTTATTAGATGGAATTAATTATATACTCAAACTGTGAAATAGTAATTTTTTGCGGAAATTCTTGTAGACTGAGTTGATGTTCTACTCTACTGTTTTGTTTGTTTGTTTGTTTGTTTTGTATAAGGAAATACTTTATGGAAGGGAAAAGATCTCACAACTGCTCTTAGGCCTACACATACACAATGTTGCTTTAATTTGTGAAAATGATTAATTATTAAATGCATTTTTTATAGGATTTGTCCGGATTTATTTATTTTACAATAGACCAACTGTAAAATTGTGAGACTGTGACACCCCAAAATGACAATCAATAAATTTGCTGGGTCACTTCCAGCTGAAAAACGTCAAATCAAAATGTGAAGCTTATTGACTGGCTATGCAATATGATATTCTCTACGCACAATGAGGGCATTTAGTTTATGTAATAAAATGATGGCATTAGGAGAGGTTTAACTCCTCAGATCATTAACCCGTCGGAATCCACAGGCCTCAGTGAAGTTTTGGATCTCCATGACAATGGGCACGCCAGCATTCTGTTCCCATGACAACAAACCCCGGAAGCGCGGGGTCGCCTTGGCAACGTGCTGTGGAACCAGAGAGATCTGCACTGCTTTATAAAGGTTGCCAGATCTAAACTTTTATCATAACACTTCAGGGAATTTTCTATTTCCTTTTGCGCAATTAAACTTTGGTGAACTAAAATGCATGATTAGGTGTTTATGGCACACGTTTTTACAAGCTAATTACGAGTTAACTGCTAGCGTTAAGTCGGTATGTCGTAATTTATCTGAATTGGTCATTTCACGCCTATTTTGTATTTTGCAATGGATTCTCAGCGGGAACAAAGTTTAGATTCACCTCGACTGGAAGCTGTGATTCAGGTTAGTTTTGTTTGTGGTCTTAGCTAAGTTACATTATAGTAGCTAACATTAAAAATAATAAAATAATGACGGCAGAAATGCGTGCTTTCAGAAAATAATCTTAAATGCTGTTTACTTCAAGGGTGAAACTACGTTGCCTCGATGCTAGTGTTGACTAAAGCTTCACACATTGGGATTATATGTTCATTTGTACTGTATTGTGTTATAGCCTGCTAGCTATGAATATTCAATTCATTAGGTTCATAACTAGTCTTAATTACATTCAGTCACAGTGAAATGTTGCTCCTCAGAACTAATGAGTTACCGTCTGTAGTGCCATATTGTTACTTAAACCTATGAAGGACAATACCCACTGAAGAATGCTTTCTGGCAGCTAAATACTCATTATGGATCATTACCAATAAGTAATTTATTGTTACTGATCTTATCATTTATGTGTTAGAAACTGCAGGAGTCCCTTCTCTCTGAGGGCAGTTCTGGAGAGGGGGCTTTGACACTTCGAGGAGTTGACCTGGAATCCACAGTGTCACCGACCCCCATGTCCAGTCGCATCCGCCAGATCATCACCCAGAGCCTGTCTGAGGAGCCCGGCTCTCACACAGCGTCAGCCCCACACACCTCCGGTACTATCCCCATCAGCTGTGCATGTGTGTGTCCTGGTAGCAGTGTCACTTCCGTATGCATGATCTGTTTTCAAATCTCAGGTGGCAGCTGTGAGGTCAGTGAGCTGGAGGATTGCAGGGCCCTGAGGGAGCAGTTTTGTTTGAGCCCTCCAGACTGTGACCAGGTGTTAGTCAAGACGAGTCTCACAAACAAGGTATGAGTGACATACTGTACAGGTACACTCACTTTGAGAGAAAGGTCAAGCAACAATGGAAGAATGCCAAAATTGTTAGCTCTATTACTGTGAAAGACCTGTGACATTTGAGTATAAACAAGTTTGTATTAGTGTTATATATAAGGAAGATCAGCATTGTTGTGTTTTCTTACAACAAAGAGAAAGTTTCATACTACACTAATGTATATTTCCTACTAACTATCAAGGGAGTTTGGTTTTCTTATTTATTTTTAAAGCGCATTCAGGTTTATGGTGCTGCATGAGTTAGTTTTGTATTAAGTTTCTCGTCATTTTTAGATCATACATTTTATTATGACTAATACTGTCGCTGGTGAAGTTTTGATTGGAGATGAGATCAAGGCTGTGCACAGTGGAGCATTTACTTCAAGATGGGACATCACGTGTTTAAAGTTAAACAGTAAACATAAGTCTGTCCACATCTGAAAGCTTGGAACAGCTATCTTTTAGCTTTTGTTCAGAAGAATTGGGCAATTCCAGAGCTGAAATTATTCAAATGACTCTAATGAAGGTGTATGGATTTTAAAAACACAGAGAAGCACTTTTTGTATTGCCACATGAAACCACAAGGTGGAACAGAGTACAGTATTTTCTGTTTGAGAGAAGAACTCAGTCTAAACATTCACATGTTTAACACATGTGAAACAAAACAAGACTCCATGTATGTTTTTGATGAGGAAATACAACAGATCAGAAAATATGGGCCCTTTAAGTTAATGTATCCTGAAGTATAGTTTACACTTTACAGTAAATAGTGAATTTTAGGCCTGCATTGTGGAGTCCTCTTGATCCATGTGAGTATGTTGTTGGTATAAATAAGAGCCAAGATTACTGAAGGGTTGCCTTGTGGTGGGTCGGTTCAGGCCCTCTGCCCCCCATGGCTGCTCCTTCATGTAGCAGCCGTAGTTTTTTGGGGAAAATGTGAAGGTCACCGGCCTCCTCCCTTGAGACTGTAGAACAAGTTGGTTTTTCAGGACGCAGAAAGGCGCTATTTGTGATAACACTGCTCTCATTCTGCCCTAGAAGTCCAGTGATTCCCTCAGCTCGGCTTTTCCCTCAAACTTAATTTAACACCACAACTAAAAATATGACTCAATTAGCTTTGGAGTTAAATATAGCATATTTATTTTGTTGATATTTTTAGATGTGTGAAAGCCGCTAAACAGAAAAAATATTTGTCTAGCAAACATCTAAGGGTTCTACCTGAGTGGTGGAGAATGATGCAGGCGCTTTGATGGGCTAATTTGAGGTGTATATGTATGTACTATATGTATATACCTTGATGTTCAAATATATATATATATAAACAAAATATAACAAATGAATTAAAGTTATTCATTGATGAAAAATCTTGTTCTATAGATAAGTTGGCATGAAATGACACACATTAGCGGATGTAATGTAGTGTAACGTGTTAGGTAACAATTGATTCTTTACAGTGACATCACGCTCAGGGATGTATTTCTATGGTGGAATGTTCAGCAGTTACCATGGAGGCACAATGCACACATTAGCAAACACAGCCAAAAATGTTTTATTATATTCTGAAAATAAAAAAATGCATATTGGGCTGTTCCACGCCTTTTCTATTTAGATTTTACATAGTTTTTGCTTTGTATGCAAGTTTTAACCAGTGTTTGACGCTGAGCTCTTTTTAGATTTTTGGATTCTGATGGAGTTTATAACTTTATAAATGTTTGTGAGTATTGCTTTCTGTTTCTGGATATTACATTTTGTCAAATAAGGTAGTTTCACCTACATGTAGTGTAGTAGTGTGTGGATATTACATGTCATTTAATCCCTAAATTAGTGTTTCTCTAAATCCGCGGGAGGCTTATAATGTCAGCCCAGCCACAGAAAGTGTGACGGCTCTATGGTTATCCCAAATCCCCTATTTTCTCTGACACGACTTCAGCTGCTTTGTCCTGACAGACGCTGTTACTGCTGAAGCCTGTGGTCTGCTCCGTCACTCAGGGTGCTCTCTGCGCTGACCCCAGTAAATTACACCTGAACCGGGATAAACCCTGACCCGGTTTGTGTGCCTCACCATTTGGACGCCATGTTGGGGTGAATTCTGGACCTGCTGTGTTGCCTTTGGAGCTTTGCCAGTGTACGCTTTCTCAGACATAGACACCCATAGTCCGCTGCCTACACTAGTGACTGCACAATACAGCAGTGTGGCAGGCCACTCCATAAAGATAAACTTGTGTTGAATGATTTCTGACACCAGCTGCATTTGCCAGTGGCCTCTGTAATCTTAAATCCCCACGGTCTCTGCATTGGGAGCCTGATAAAGTCTGTTAGAAAGGATTGTATTTCTGTCCCTTGGTACGACCCGCTGTTTTTCGACTTTTTTTCCGCCTGGCATTGGCCCATTCATGCTGTACTATAGTGTGCTGTTTAATTGGAGCACCGCCAGAAAGTCTGACTCCCTCAACTATCATGAAATTGTAAAAATTAATTGCCTTCCCCAAGGAATATATGGGCTCCGATGTTTGATGAAAGTTTCCCATTAAACCTTTTGACATCTGACATTGGGCTGCTCATGTTACCTGACTTTAAAGCCCAACATTAAGCCCAGCTCTTTTTCAGATGCCACCAGTGTGTAATTCAAAGTGAAGTTTTACATCAAGTTGGGGATGCATGTGTGTAGGCTTGCCCTGTATTGGAAAAACATGATCTTTGTGGTCTAACTAAAGTATGTTGAGTAATATTAAGATAAAAGTTAGAGTGACTGTATGATGATGTTATTGGTTCTGTAATTAAATATGGCATAAGTTCCACAGGAGTGTTCATTTACAAAATAGGACTGTTAAAAAAACCACAATTTTATTTTCTAATTCAAATAAGCATATATTTAAAACTCTGGTTAGGAATTGAAAAAAAGAAACTGAAATTGAATAAAGAATCATATAATTAACAGTGTTACTTTTTTTTTTTTTTTACATTGGGGGTCTCAGGTTGTTTGGGGTCTCTGCAGTATGAAGAGTTTGAGAAAGTTTGCTCCAGAGAAGACCTGCCTATATTAGTTGTGGCTATTGTACTAAGCTCTACAATGCTGCAGTCACATTTTACACATTAACTTGTGATGCTGTGGTTTATCACTTATTATCTGGCCTCACAGCAGCTGTCCTCAGAACCAGAGTAGATCCCCCAATGCACCCCCTTCTAACTGTCCCCATTTTCTCATCCCACATTGTGTAGTTACAACTGTGATGATACAAACAGAGCTTTCACAATCAGCTGGGGCTCTTTCACAGAGTCAGCAGGGCTCGGGGGGTAACATGGGGGAGAATGTTGTGGAAGCAGGATTCAGGATAGTAAGTTTGGCGCAGCTTGGGGGCGATGGACATCCGCTCCAGCTGTGTTTAGGAATCTGACAGATAGTGCACTCCATTAATTCCCTTTATTAAGCCTCTGGGTCCAGGCCAAAGCCAGGGAAAATGTTTGCAGCTGTAACCCTTCACATGCTGGCTGGGCTGCACTCATGGCCAGATGTCACATGAGAACAACAATAGTAACTTTTTTACATTTAATGAAGGCAGGTGATGAACAATGCAGAATGCATATATGTCTTAATATGTGCGACATTGTGACAGTTTGGGATGATATTTGTAATCATAACTTTGCGATATGGACTAGATTTTGATAAACCACATAAGTGAGGCAGCAAGTGCTGGCCCGGACTCCAAAGTACTGCACTTGAGCCTTGAAAACTATTCTCTTGTTGCTCATTGGCAGATAAATCAAAGCAAAGATTATCCCTTGATGTTGTTTGAAATATTTATCAAAAGAGACAATACGAGGAGTGGCACAAATCATAAATATCAAGAAATATAAAAACTTAATTTGAAGCACATTTATAAAAAGGTCGAGTAAGTATTTCACTTTGGGAACACAAACTGAGCTCAAGAAACGGATACGTGGGGTGGGGGGTGGGGGGGGGGGGGGGGGGCAGTCCTAGTCACCATATGGAGGCATAAAACATACCCTTTACTAATGTCATCCTGGAGATTTTTGCAAAATTGCAGTGAATGATCTCAGTCACACTGAGATTGGACAAAGGCTCATTTAGAGGAGAGTGATTGTGCTGAGGCCTCTCGTAAACACAGGGGTGTACAGTGAGGCTCATAAGCCCCTGTAAGCCCCAAAGTCAGGCCAGAGACCGGCCTGGGATTACACTGGGTTTGGCTTTGAGCTGTCACCACTGAAGGCTGGGTGAAGATCACTACAATGGCATTTCATGATGCAGACTAGTGCAACAACTTTTAAAAATCATAATCCAAAATTACCTTTTTGACCCAGAACCTCTTTTCCAAAGCATTAATCTCATGTTTAGTGCAAGTTAAGGTAATTTAAAGTTTTTATTCTCTAAATATGTTAATAGGTGAATAAAGTAGAGACGTTTCAATGGTGTTTTTAAGATCAAGACATTCAAGACGTATTTTGAACTGCTCCTGAACAAATGATAGAATACACCATCTAATAGATGAATAGATAGACGCCTTAAATCATATGATCATATGAATCATATGATCATATAAATCATATGGTCATATGATTTATCATATGATCATATGATTTCTCATGAAGCTGAAGAGATTTGAGTTTGCGTGGGGACCTCCACATGTGATGGTTGTGTCGCCCTCTTGGGAGTGACCAGCGTGAAGCATGGCTAATCCAGAGCAGCCTGACGGCTGGTGCTTTAGAGCTGACTGTGCAAAAGTGTAAATGTGTTCTCTCTGGAGTAAGTGGAGTGGGCCAGGCTCTGGTTCTGAGTTACACACTACTTCTGAAAAGGTGCAAACTGCAGTTCCCATGGGGCCAGGGGGCACACTTTTAGCATGCCAGCAACACCTGGTTAGTGAGTGTGCCATGAGGAATGACCATTACTGGAGTTGTGAGAGCATCCTGTGGAAAATATTAGAAAAGTGCAGAACATGTATCATGTACAGTTAATACTTTCAAATCTTCAGGTAATTTTGTCCACCTTTTAGCCAAAAAGACCACACACATTTGTTTAAAACAAGTTACAGAAAATGCTCCCTAGATTCCACAAAGATCCATGCTATATAAATTGTTTCTCTTTTATTGTCAAAGACATGTGGATTTCTGAATAGATTTTCATAAATATTTGTACAGCAGATCTGTTGGCATAAGTGAAATGGATTCAGAACATGTTGAAAACATGTCACACTGGGGGTGTTCTATATGTATCGCTATTGGCAGAATGTTAACCAGTTACCATAGTGATACAATGCAAATACAGACAAAAAAGTTTTACGATGATCTGATAACTCAAGAAAAAAATTAACAAAATGGATTTAAACAGCATATTTTCAGGAGCCTGTGATCAATAAAAGCATTCATGGTCCTGTTTAGGTGTTTGATTTTCAACAAAAAGGAGAAAGTGACTAACCGAAACACTGTTGGCTGATGCCTGCTAGCATGTGACTGAGTGAGAGACTTGTTTAAGAGCTCAAATTAGCTCACCTTTCTAGTCAGATTGTGTTAAAACAAAACTCAGATTATAGTCTAACAGAGCCTCATCATCGTTATCATCACACCCCTGGAAATTTTGATGGCATCAGCTGTTAAGTATCAATAGCACAACTGGACAAAAAAGCTTTAAAATCTAGTTTCATAACTTTTACTCACTGTTTTTTTTTTTTTGTCACCTGAAACATGAATTTAGTCATGCTAACCTCTTAATAAGTCTGTTAATGTCTCATTATTCCTGTGTCCTCTTTTTGACAGTATTTATGCATACTTACATGAGTCACTGTTTTGCTGTAGTTTTTCCCAAAATACTTGATGCATAATAACTAAGGTAGTACATGCAGGCGTTTCCAGGAGCCCTTCAAACACAGCTGCTGAGACTCTGTTTGGACCCCTCCTCCCTCTTGGTCCCTAAGCTGTCACCTCAACAACAGTTCCACACTGCCAACTCTAAGCCAGCTCTTTGATGCTCGCTGATGTTTGTAGTATAAAACTCTGAAAAGGCCATTTGAAAATGTGTTAATAATGGTGGCAAAGTGGCCCAGTCCAGCGCCGAACAGTGGGACTATTGTCTTGGCCCTGCTGGAGCCTGCTGCAGAGATTAAGCACCCAGTGAGGAGATGAGGTACAGGGAGAGGGAGGGGCTGGGTCGCAGGGTTGATTTGAAGGGCTTGGATGGTGGTTTGCAGTGCGCTTCAGGGAAGGGGGCTGCCGCACTCGCACTCTCTTCCTCTCTTTTAAATGAGAAGTCAGCAAGGGCAGCTGGAGGCTGGAGGCACGCAGCGTTGTAGTGCAGTGCAGGGCCATGTGGTTTGTATTAGACAGGACAGAGAGTCTGGCACCAGCACAGAGAGAAGGAGAGAGAGGGATGGAGAGAAAGATGGAGAGAGAGAGGGTGGTGCATAGGGAGTGGAGGTTGTGTGAAGTTGAGAGGTTACAGGACATTTGGATTTCTGATATGAGACCTAATGAAAATATTTAAATGACCTGTATGCCTTTGCTTGTTTTAGACAGTGTTTTCATTGACTACAATATTTTGTTATAGTTTTCTTTCTTAATTTGTCATATTTTTGCCGACTAGATAAAATTATGTCTTATAACACAAACAATGACTAGTAGAGATGTATTTTTTTCAATTAAAGTACTGATATTTTCCTTGAATACAAAAAAACTAAACTAATCCATCCCAGATCCCCAAAATGCTACAAACTAAAACAAAATTTAAATTTCTTGTCAAAGTTCTCACTAGTTTCAGATGCAATATGCCCATGGAGACATGAATACACAAGTAAACATAATAAATCCCATGAGAAATTACAGAAATACGTATTGACATTTACAGGATAAAGTGTTATTTCCAGTCAAACCTCTTGTTTTGTTTGTTGCACCAGCTTGACCAGATGCCTCGATTGCACTCATCGGTGGAGTCTTACCAAGACAGCTCATCAGGAAATCTACATGTGCAAAGCCAGGAGAGGACTTACTGGCAAAAACTGCAGCTGTACCAGGAAGCTCAGCAGAGGCAGGCACAGCTCGTTCAGAAACTTCAGGCCAAAGTAACGCTAAACCAAATCAAAAATTTTTGTTTTTTTGAGAATGATAATTACATATGGTTGGTGCTTTTTGACCAGGTTCTTCAGTACAAGAAACGATGTGGGGATCTTGAAGTGCAAGTCCTGGAGAAGACTTCAGAATTAGAAAAAATGAGATTGTTGGTATGGAATATAGTTATCAACACGCTAACATAAAACAAAAATTCCAACTTCGTTAATCCTAAACAACATTGTTTATTTATCATGAAAATCAAAATTGCAAGAAACTTCCGGGTTCGATCCCCGGATCCCCCAGGCCTTTCTGTGTTTGTTCTGTGTGGAGTTTGCATGTTCTCCCTGTGTCTGGGTGGGTTTCCTCCGGGCACACCGGTTTCCCCCATCAACCCAAAACATGCACCATAGGTAAAATCCTCCAGCTGAGGTCCTGACCAAACTGAAGCAAGATCATGGAGATGGTCGCCAGGCGCAGTAATGTGCTGCTCACTGCTCCTAATTACAGGATGGGTTAAATGCAGAGAAGAATTTCTCCTGTATGAGATCAATAAAGTCACTTTTTCTTCTTCTTAAAATAAACCAATTTTCTTTACAACAAAAAGGAAATAGGGTTTATTACAAATTACATGACAACATGCTTATAAGAACAACTTGCTCATTGAAAAGTTTTTTTTTAATTTACTGGCTATGCACAAAATGTCAGTGTGGTCAAAATTAAGCTTGTGGTTGAATGAAGATTTTAAAAGATATAGCTGATTAATGTTAGCCTTTGCAGCCCCACAAACAGAGTGTTGTCGTGGAACAGAAAAGATGGTTAATGAAGGGAAAGTCCAGCAGCAACATATTCCATAGGCTTTTCATAAAAACTCCTTTATCCTTAAGTTAACTTGGTCACACGCTCTTGTGGTCACATTTGTCACAGTCTTTCATCCATCTTGTAAATTTAAGGCACTGAGGAGCAGCCACATGTTGAGCATCTGTGCATTTGTGACCCGGCTGTGGGCTTAGATACATGTATGTTGTGGATATAAAGAAAACATTGTCCCAATATATTTTATGAGGCAATTTGAAGGCTATTACTACAAGATTTTTACTAGCTATTCTCAGAAATAGTCAAGAATGGCCATGTGCACTTATGCTTGCTCACCTGCTTTAGTGAAGTTAAAATGTTAGTGAAGTTTGGGCCATCTCTATCTGTAAACTTTGACTCTTGTTCAAAGTACAAAGCCTTTCAGGTCTACTTACATTAACTGAAGGCAAAGTAAAATAAAAGCAAAATATAATGTTTAGGTTGCATTATACATTAGTGTAGTTGTTGAAATGTTATGACTCCATGTTTACAGTTTCAGTTTCAACTTTTGATGCTCAGCAAGATTTGTGCTTGTATTGATTCATTTAAATATTATTTTGGGCTGAACTTTGCCCACAGAGTCTGAATTAGCAGATTTTCACTGTAATTATGAAGGTTTGTAAATATTAGGCTACTGCTTTACACAGTACTGCTCCCAGGGTAAAGTTTTATTGGGATGCCTGCAGTGATGGTGTGTGTGTTCAGCTGCAGAGCCACTTGGACTCAGCCCAGCGACAGCAGCACACAGAGGACGAGCTCAGCCTCCTGATCCAGAGGAAGACTGCTCAGCTGGAGGAGGAGCAGAAGAAGTGAGTCAAAGTCAACTTGGGTTCAATCTAATCAAATGATTGAGAATAGAGAAAATGTGAAGATTAATCTACTTCTAATGGAAGCTTTATTTGTCATAGTAAACAACGAAAATACTTGGAAATGGACGGGTCCATGGACCTTAATGATAATATTGATAATGTATTCCATTAGTGCTTTATTGAGGATTTATATAGGCAATCAAAACCAGGGCCTAATACCAATGAAATATCCCCCGTGTTCAATACCAAAGTTTAGGTAATGTGAACACTTCCTAATACGAGGAGACAGAGCACTTTGAGAGATTGTCCATTGAAATGTGTAGAAGGATTATTAGACACTTGGCGCTCTGCTGAGCATGTCTCCTGCAGAAAGAGCCGCTGTCCTCTCTGGGATCATGTCCGTGTCTGGGATCATGTCCCTGTCTGGGATCATATCCGTGTCTGGGATCATGTCTGTGTCTGGGATCATGTCCGTGTCTGGGATCATGTCCGTGTCTGGGATCATGTCTGTGTCTGGGATCATGTCAGTGTCTGGGATCATGTCTGTGTCTGGGATCATGTCTGTGTCTGGGATCATGTCAGTGTCTGGGATCATGTCTGTGTCTGGGATCATGTCTGTGTCTGGGATCATGTCAGTGTCTTGGATCATGTCCGTGTCTGGGATCATGTCAGTGTCTGGGATCATGTCCGTGTCTGGGATCATGTCATGTCATGAGGATTTCAGCAGATTTCACAGTTTCAGAGTTGTAGGACCTGTTACTGAAGTTTGAGGCATTTTTCTCATCATTTACGCACTTACTTGCATTTAACGCATATGGATCATTAATATTAATATATCCCACTCACTAATATTAATTTAGCATCATAACTTATTTTATCACATGGCGATAAGTGCTTTTAGTGCTGACAACAACGCTAGCTAACATCATGTTAACCGCACAGACAGCGGTGCTTTCTGCACTCAGGCTGCGCACGCATCCCCTGTGTTGATGAATAAATAATCCGTCTACAGCTTTAATAGATCCATGGGCTACATGGACACTTCATAACAGCAGTATGGCGAGTGTCAGCAAATATCCCGCCTGTTCCACTGCCAAGAGCCAATCATTATGCCAAACTGTACGAGCGGCGTTGCAGCTTTGTTCTCTGATGTTCTTCTCGTGCCGGTACTGAAGTAGTGCACGTGCGCAGTGTCCAAGTAACCCATGAAAAAAGTGTCTTTTAAAGTTTTATTTTTATACAATGCAGCCAATATAATTATTTCAGGGATGAAAGAGTTCCGCTTTTTAGCGGATCTCCGCTTTTTTTTTAGCCGCGTGGTAATTTTTTTTTTTTTTTTTTCAAATACGTTGAAATTTTGGGTGTGTATTATTGTGTATAATTGTGTTTAGGGTTGCCAACCGTCCGTTGAAAAATGTAATCGTCCCGTATTCAGAAACAAAAGTACATGTCTCGTATTAAACTTGTACATGTGTGCGGGGCCGCGCGAGCTTGTGCGGTGAGGACACCGCACGTGCTGCGCCGCGAGTGCGCTCTCTCGGCTCGTTATCAGACTTTGATGTCGCAAAATCGGGGTCAGTGCCGTGTTTTGATATCAACTTTCAAATAAAAACCACTACAATTGTTTAAAAATGTGTTTTATCGCTATTTATTAAAGTTTTGCCCCCCCCCCCGGATTTTTTTTTTTCCCCGGGGGGCGCCGTGACTTTCTGCTTTTTTCATGATTGGCCACTTTCATCCCTGTATTATGTAATAAAATAGATTATAATTATATAATCTAGAGGCCACGTAGCCCCTCACACACCCTTCTCACCTTTTTCACCCCTGACCTGTTTTCATGCCTGATTTAACTAACACTGTAATATTGAGTTGTAACCACTTATTGTAAGTAATATAGAAATTATGTTTTCAACATTTTCCTTATTACTTTTAAATTCATTCCATAACCTCCCACATGGGTTTGGCTTTGTGTCAAACACGCTTACAGTAACAGGGTGTGTGTTCAGGGTAAGAATGATATAAACATTTTGGTAAATTGCTATACAGTACAAGCAAATCTGGATGGAATTAAAACTAACTTGTGACAGGCTTTATAAAACTGTCACACATGTTCACGCTGTGTGGCTGGTGAGGGTGGATCTACATCAGAGAAAGAAATGATGCCAAGTAGAGTTTGGGCGGGCGCTGTTTTTGTGACATTTGTCTGTCAGCCAAAAAATGCCAAATGATCCCAAATACTCAAAAGGCTTGTTATTGCCAGGTGTGCCAGTCTCAGCCAAGTCAACTCTGTGCTTAGAGACCAACTGGAGCAGGCTGGCATCGTGAACCAGGGCCTCACGGAGAGTCTGCTGAAGGCTCGGGCAGATCTGGAGCTGTATGAGACACAGATGAGAAAAGAGCAAGAGGTGAGGAAAAAAACTGCACAGATCACATGAGGCTACGCTAAAAGTTATTGAATCTACTGAAGTTGCACAATTAAACTTGTGTAGAGTTCACTAGAGGTTGGAATTCCATTCATAGCCAGTTTCATCTATTCATCCCCATTCCCTGTTCCCTTTCTTGCTATGATTTCTGAGTTGTTGTTTCCTGTGAAAACATTCCAACTGCTGAAGGGGAAGAAAAAATTTGTCCAAACAATCTTTCGTTCGTGTTGTAAAATGGCCACATCTGTTGATTCAGGGAAATCCAATTATTTGCGAGAGGCCAGTACTCAGCAGTTCCAGTATTGCATCTGTTTGGTATCACTGTAAACGGAGAGGTGCAGTGAAGTGTTGTAAGCAGCCCCCTACCACCCAGTCCCATCACATTGTGCTCTTGTGTGCAGACCAGCGCCTCCCGCCTCAGCCGTGAGCAGGCCCGTGTCAGGGCTCTATGGCGCCAGGCTGCCTCCCTACGAAGCACTTTCACACAGCTAAGGACTTTCACTGACAGGTGAGTGCGGCGCTCTGCCAGAACCCCTCCGGCGGTCCACGATTGCACAAGAAACCCCTCCTCTCCTCCTGTATCTCTCTCATACATAAAACTACAATCCATCTCCAAGCCAGGGATCAAAAAGGAACAGGTCATTGAGGTCAGCACACCGCACTGCTTCATTGTTTCCTCACTGGGGGGACAAGAGGTGTTGAAATCATCTGTCAGGACAACCCTAGAGCTTTTTTAAGAGATGGCTGCTCTCATGTTAAGCCACTGTAAGCACTGATGAAAAGTAATTTGCTTGAACTTTGATAGCTCATCCCATCTCATCTTCTGATGATAATAGAGTGAAGCCAGACACAAGCGTGAGTTCAAGTCCAGACATCCATCCAATTACTAACACAAACACACTGGGTTTCAACAGACTAATGACTTTGTACACCTTGAGTTGAATCAGAGTGAAACCAGATGATCTTTTACCTATATGAATCTATGTCCTATTTGTGTTTGTTTTGATCAGGACCCTGTCAGAGCTGCGCGGGGAGTGTGTAGCTGTCAGCAGAGAACTGCATGGAGTCTGCAAGAGCCTTGAGGGCAGAGTCACACAGGAGAGCGCCCCTTGTGGAGAGGAATCGGAAGTGGAGCGACAACTGAGAGACAAACTCAAAGAAGCCATGCAGTTGCAGGGTCGATGGGATGCAGAGAGAGTGGAGCTGAATTCAAGGTATACAATTAATAGAAAATTCATATTTTGTATATTGTGTTTCTCTAAATCATATCAGAAAGGTGCAATGTGGAACTTCTCTGGTGGGAGGTCTGCCATCTACAGTATGACACCCCCTGCCTTATCTACTGTTTCAATGGAGGCAAGCCGGTGGCAGACAAAAAATTGTTCTCAACAAATTCAATTCAAGGGGCTCTCCTTTCTAAATAATCCCATCACAATTATTCAACTAATCTTTTGTGTAAAGTCAAAACTTAAATATAAGCTTAGACATCAAAGTTCAAAGAGATCAATTACAAATTCCACATTCCTGTTATGAGGGAATTTCGATCACTACAGCTCTTTCCATTTAACTACTGCTGATGTGGTTCAACACAAAAGGATCAGGGCTTTTCAAACATGAAATCTGATTACCTTTATCTCCTTTGATCATAACTCCCATGTCAGAGGGTTATTGTTCAGATTGTGTCCAGGGAAAATGATAGTGTACATCATTGGGTTAGGATTAGTAAGTGGTAATTGATGGAGCTTTATGTTTGGGTTAAAGGATACGAATGCATATGATATGCTGCTATTTCATTCATTCAGTCTCCAGAAATGTGTAAAGGTCCAAAGAAACACACAAAATCATAACAAATTGTACATGTAATCAGGTTTGGGCAAATACTGTTACTATGCATTATTCATAGTAAATTGTGTAATCACTCCTATTCCTGACATTGTTTTGCTTGTTCTGTAAAACTGATAATTACTTTGAATATTTCAGAATGTTTGAGTTGAACGACACAGTCAAACATCTACAAACCAAGAGCAGTGTGAAGGATGCCAGCCTGGACACCATGCAGATCAGCCTGCACAGGATGGTAATCAGGGGAGGGAGGTGCCAGATAAACCATTGCTAAAAAGGGGTCAGATTTGGCTCTGGTCTGTACTTTGGGTTTTAGTTTGATAAAGTCCATAACTTCCTTGTCTCAAGAGCTGCCAGCTGGACAATGTCAGGAGTGTTGTATGTGTGCTTATCTGACCTTATTGGTTTCCTGTTCAGGAGATGAGGAGAGCAGAGGATAAAGCAGAGATGGAGGCACTACAAACAGAAAACCAAGCTCTGCAGAAGGTCATACGCCACATACACCAGGTCAGACATGAGCTGAATTAACATGACTGTATTTGTTAAGTTTAATATCACCTGGAGTTTGTATCTAACACTAATGTTTAAGCCTTAGATTTCTTAGATTTATTTATATTTTTATAATTTCTCCAGATGGTGATTAGTGAAAAAGATATTGGCAGCCCTGACAGCCCATCCAGCTTCCTTCATCATGGTTGGTCTCCTCAAAGAAACCCCACATCGATAGCTGTTCACAGCGCTCTTTCTAAACAACAGAAGCATGCACAGGTTATGTATTGTTTTAAGGAAGTGTAGAACAGCCATCAAATTTGATATTCAAAGTATAACTTCCTTTTTAAGGACGTGCGCGGGTGTCTGGATGATGTTTTGGAGCAGGTCAGCACACTGCGTACCAGACTGCAGGTCAATGAAGCTGAGAAGAAAGAGTTACAGCAGAAGATACAGGAGGCTCAGAGAGAAAGTCAGGAGGCACAAACAGCTCTTGAGGCAAATCTCAGAGAATCTCAGAGCTCACAAGAACTCATCTCCAGGTGTGTATCATTCCTGGTTCATTGTACATTAGAAGATTTGAATATTTGACAATAGTAAAGTTTAAATGCTTCCATAACAGTTTGTTAACAGTGTCTTTTATTGCTCCTAGTGAGAAGAGCAGCCTGGAGAAGCTGGTGTCAGGACTGCAGCAGGAGATGGATTCCCAGCGGATGGAGCTGGACAGACTGAGAGTCTCATCACAGGAGCTGCAGAGACAGAGAGACGTCCTGAAGCAGCACAGAGAGGACCTCCAGCTGCAGCTCACACGTCAGCACACAGAGGCCCAAAGGAGGTAGCACTGCACTCTGCACTGTCACCAACCATTGTCCTCAAACTCTGTTTGTTTACACCACAGATCAGGAACACATGTCACTGGTCTACCACACAACCACTTTGTATTCAAACGTAAATCATTTACATTACATTACTGCAGTCATGCAAGAAAGATGTTTTTTCATCTCAGGTTTCATTTGAAAAAAAAAAGATTAGTGGGAAATTGAATATGCACATGTAAGCCAACCAACAAACTTTGGGCAAGAGATTGGTAAATATTTTTGTGTTTCAGTGAGAGGAGTCTTGACGAGATTGAATCTAAGCACTCTGATGTACGTAAGGAGCTGGTGATGGTTAAAGAAGCATTGAGTCAAATGACTCTTCAAAAAGAGCTGCTGGAAGATGACAAGGCTAGTCTTTCTCTGGCTCTCAGTAAGGTAAACAAAATGCTTTTTGGCTCCTTCTTTTCATTTATTTCACCTTGTAATGACGTTTCATCAATAACATTTTCAGATTGAGTCCCAATGCACCACACAGGAGCTCTCTCTTGCCAAAATGCAGAATCAGGAGGCTGCACTAAAAGACTCTCTGTCCAAGATGGCGACTCTGAGTGAAGGCTTAGCCAAAGACAAGGTGGAACTCAACCGGGTTCTGCTGCAGGCCAGTCACTCAACTTTTTTAGAGAGTAAAGAAAAAACAGAAAAAAACAATGTTGTTTTTTTCTCCTTTACAGACAGAGAGCGAAAAGGTTGAACTTGGAGAGCGCAGGCTTGAAGCTGAGGTGGCGCGCACTGCAGCCAGAGAGGAGGCCGTGAGGCTGCAGCAGGACATGATGGATCTGCTGGCAGAGAAACAGAGTCTGGAGAAGTCCCTGAGCCACACGCAGCGAGTGCTCCAGGAGCTGGAGTCTGAGCTCAGGCTGCTGCACACAGAGAACACACAGGCCACAGAGCAGCTCTCTCAGGTCCGCCTCAGCCCTTCACACCTGGGACAGCTAACCCAATGTTATGAATCTCTTTCAACACGTTTGTGGGGCCTGTTGTCATGTTAAAATGAATTGCACACATAGGACACATCTGCATTGTCTTTTGTCTTTCCAGGGATATGAAGATCATTTGTATTCTCACTAAGTGCTTTATGGGCAACATGGGACCTAACAAGCAAGGGATTTAAATGAACGTATGTGAACTGGGGAAGATAAATACAAAGACATATAATATCTTGAGGCGTTTAGTGTAACACTATGAATTGAACACCCAGAGTACTTCCTTAACACATCCAGATTTATCTACCCTGCCTTTCAAAGAATGAGAAGAATCTAATGTTTTATTATCTGTTCCCAGTGTGAAGCTCAGATACCCACATTTCTCCCAGCTCAGAATATTACAAACCTAAACAATTTGACAAATTCCACCTAAACATTTTAGATAAGATATCTGCAAAAACAAATCTACTGTGCCAGAGACAAGTCCTGGGGTGGCCTCTGTTGCACTATGCTCATGTTTCATCATATTATTATATTATTGAACACTACTCACATAAAATAACAATGAACTGTTCTTTATGCTCCTTGCTATGCACTGAGGACAAAGTATTTAATGTGGACTAAGTCACTGTGAAGTAACACTTTGTTAAAGTTAATTCATTTTTCTACATTAAAATGACTTTGAAACACATTGCAATGATATATTGTAAACCTAATCGTTTTGTAGTTATACATAAACTAGCCGCAAAACCACAAGTGCAGGTTTATTTTCACAGAAAATAGTTTGAGGTCAGTTAGTTTTAATTGCTTCACAGTTATTATGAGTTAAGTGCCAACATTCTCCGTGCAGTTCACATGAATTACACATGTGCAGAGTTGTTTTATTTTACTTTCCAAATATAGGTTCTGGGCTTTAAGCTGTAGTTGGAAAGATAAATTGCACCCCACCAATAATTTTTGTTTCGCTTAAGGCTGTCCATTTGTAATGATTTTGCAGTTCCTTTAGGTTGCCTTGTATTTTGTTTAATTAATGGTACATAAATAATATGCATAGCATTGGTATACAAAGTTCCTCTTGCATAAATAAAGGGTACATGGTGTTACTTTATCCAATGTACACTTATGATGCAATTATAGCTGCTATTTTCCCCTTGTAATGTAAATAGTTTTATTTGAGTTAAAAATCCATGCTAATGATTATACAGAAAGAAATGTCTTTCCATTGGCTGTTATGTTTTTATGTATTCTGTTATGTATTTTGTTTGTAGTCCCACATAGCTATGACTCTAGAAATGCTTACATTCCCTTTATCTTTTTCATGGATGTAAAATAAGCAGGGGCCATACTGCATTTACAGTGTCCTAGAATCTGTATCATAGAGCAGTTAAAGCCACTAAAGCTTTGCCTTTATAAACACACTTAGGCCCGGGTGTTTTGGATATTTGTGCATGTTTTTTGAACTCTTTGTAAAAACACAGAAATATTACACTGACAATTTTCCATCTTCTCATTTACAGTAGTAGAAGTATGAAGTGTATTTGTGCTTGTGTTTGTCTCCAGGTCAACAAGCAGATGCAGAGTGTTTCAGAGGAGCTGTGTGCGTGCAGGAGGGAACTGGGGACTCAAAGCGCAGCCTTAAAGAGAGCGTCCAGTGAGCGGGACGAGCTGGCCAGGGACAGAGCTGCTCTGGAAGTCAAACTGAGCTCTGCTGAGCGAAAGCTTTCCGACCTCATGGAGGAACTGGCAGCACTTAGGTTTGTTTGTGTGCTGCTTTTCATGTGGTCTGACCTACATTTACACCAGGACAAGCACTACTGTTGTGTAGTAGCACCACTTGAACCTTCTCCAAATGTAGAGTCCTTATTTCTTTGATAACTGTTTTGCATAATGCATTCTGTGCAATCAACGGACTATTGGTTTAATAGAAACCAATAGGCCATTATATCTGATTTGGGAATAAGAATATGTTTTGGGTTTTTCTTTGTTATTTTTGTTAACACTTTAGTTTAGAGACCACATGTTTGTGGCTAACTAGTAGTATAATGCAGAACCACAGTCCCACTTGTTTGTTACTAGGATTCGTTCATGATTACAGTAATTACCAGCTCATATGTCTGATTAGGCCAAAGAAAACAACTGAGTGTTTCCAGTCAAATAGTTATGTTTGGATTATTGTGTTTTATGGTCTTATACACCTGGTGGTTCAGTCCATTTGAGAGCTAATCCTTGTTTGCGGTGTTTTGCAGGTTGAAGAAGGAGTCGCTGGAGACCTCACTGTTTGAGAGCCAGGAGCTTGTTTCTTCTCTGGAGGGCGAGTGCAGAAGGATGGATGGGGAGAGGCGCAGTTTACTTACTGCTAACGAGGCCTTGACGCGTGAGTAGCCTGCTCCCTCTGAGACCTCTCTGTCCTCTGTGCCAAGCCCCCGTCCCAGCAGCCCACAGGAGAGCCATATTTCATGTGTGAGCTCCACAGCAGCTGGACCTCAGGATGACCACGCTCCCACCTCCACACTAACACACATGGTTCAGATAAGAGTTGTTAAATCATGGAGAAGCAACCTTTTGTTATTGCCAGAACTACACATTGTCAAGTACAAAACTATGTCAAATTATTCTGTCTCCCAGTTCTAAGTGGATTACTACTACTGAATGCTTACATTATAGTCACAAATCATATGTTTTATTGTGATGACTATAACAGAGGCATAAAGTTAAAAAGAAAAATCTTTAATTTGAATATGTAAAGGTCACATATTATGCAAAACTGACTCCTGTGAGCTTTTAGCAATGTTATAATGTTGTTACCTTCTTGAAAACATACACGTTTGAGTAATCCTGGATTATTAGTCTACATCTTCAAAGATCAAAATGCTCTGTTCCAGCTTGTGATGTCGTGAAGCAGTAGTTTTCAAGTTAACAATTAACTTTTACCTTTAGTTTAGTAGTTTGTCAATTCCAGGCCTGAAATTATCCTTGATTCTCGTGAAGGTGTATGGGGTTTTAAAACACATTGGAGTACCTCATGTATTACCACATATTTCAAAAAAGTATTTAAAAAAAAACCACACAGCCTAAATATGCAGGGTCTGTGTGTTAAACATGTGTGAATGGAACACAACATACTGTAGCTCTGGGTTTACATTTACATTACGTTATAACATAGATTAGAATTTTGTGTAACACGGGCCCTTTAAAAGTGCACTATGTGATTTTTCTGGTGGTTATGATCAAAAACAAATTTGAGGAACCATCAGCAGATTCCAAAGACCTCAATGTGTATAACAAAAAATAAAGAAAAAAGTACAAAACACTAAACTATCTTACAGGAGCAAAAATGCAACCAAAAATGTTGTGTTATGTAAAATAAAATAGAACAAATCTTCACCAGAAATGGAGAAGATAAAAGAAATCTGTTCTGACTGGGGTGATATACTTAATCCATTTGTTCTAAATACAATAAAAATTAGTCTCTTTGAATGTTTATTGTATTTTATTGTAAGTTTGCTTTTCCATCTTAAATATGTCAAATATTATATCACTCCAGCCATCCAGTGGATCAAGGTGAAACAGGAGTTAGCCATTTTGTTGTGATTTTCTTTTTGTTTGACACCAATAGCGTTTGTAACAGCTTCTTATCACTTCTCCGTTCCAAGCAAGTAACCCTATCTAAATGCAGAGTTTCAAAATCGAAAGGTATATTCACTCCAAAAACTAAATTTAATCTTGTGTAGATCTCTCTCCAATATATTTTTAAGCACCATTTCATTTTTCATTGCATCAGTATTTGGGGACTAAGCAGTACTGGTCAAATTTAGCATTGTGACTGGACCATGAATGAATGTTTTGTTTCCAGGTGAAGTAGCAGAGATGCGTGCAGATGCTGAGAGCCAGTTTGATGCGGCTACACAAGAGCATTGTAAACTGGAGGAAAAGTTGGAAAGGATGGAAAGGAACGCAGAAGCAGCCCTGAAACAGAAAGAGCAAAGTCACAGAGAGCAACTAGAGGCTGAACAAAAGCAGAAGGCATGCAACAATGAGGAGTACTTTATAGAATTTGTGGTTTGCCATTTTGTAAGTGTATGTAATGTTATGTACAGGAGCATGAGTTTGCAAAGCTGGCAGCACTGAGGGAGCGGGCTGAGGAGCACCTGAGGAGACAGTGTGAGGAGCAGCAGTCGCTCAGTCAGAAGGAGCTAAAGCAGGTGCAGGAGGAGCTGGCCAAACTTCAGCGCGAGTCCAACCAAAGCCTCCTGAACGCAGAAAGCGAAAAGCAGCATGTGTGTGGTTTGACATTCCTCTTAGTTTATGAGCCCTTCACAATACAATAATATATCATTTTTTTCTGGCGAGGGAGGGGTTGGAACATGTTTGATTGGGTCAGGGCACTTGTAGAATGACTTATTCAAAAACTTTACTCTTGGACTGCTTTTTGCCAAGTTTCCCCTCCTATAGTTCTTCTTTTGAAACATAATCTTAACAATATTCTACAGGGAAACATGAAACTTAAAACTTAAATACAGTTAAAAACTTAAAAACTGTTTTCCTGGTAGTTGCTTTTTAACTCAACAAAAATTATAAGAAATATTGAACCAGTGTCATTAAGCAGTTAAATTTGACATGTGATCTTTCTTAAAAGGCAATAAAAATTACAATGCAATAAAAAATAAAATAGTACAGATAACACAATACATTGCGATCAAATTAAAATTGCAATTTCAGCTGAAGCAATTATCCCAAAGGCTGCAGTTATTTATAATAAATGTCCTCTGCATAGTTTATCAGTTCTTATCAGAAAAATCACATCACATCTTTTTTTCCCAAAATAAGCAGCCCTACTTAACCATTAACCCTTTCTACTTCCAGCTTGGGAGAGCGTAATTTGTACAAGAATAAATATGTTAGAATAGCATGAACTGAGCTTCCTTTGTTGGTTTACAGTGACCTTGTGGCTTTTCTGTGCAGGCTCTGTCCCAGATGGAAGCTGAGAAGGCTGCCCTCGCTGAGAAGCTGGCGGCTCTGGATCGGGACCTGGCCACTGCAGAGATGGAGCTGGAGCGCATTAAGAGGGAGGCTCACAGCAAAGAAGAGCAGGACAAGGTAAAAAGACCACCATGTTTTTATTTGAAGGACGTAGTGTACTGAATGTTGATATTACTTTAATTTGATTTAAATATTGAATAAATGTTTTAGAATGCGCTGGATGTCCTTCGCTCTGAGCTGCAACGGCTCCAGGCACACTTTGAGGAGTCACTGGATGCACATGAGGCTGACAAGAGGAGTTTGACTGAGCAGATAAAAGAGTTGAATGAACTAAAGGAAAGGGCTAAGCTGGAGGTGAGAGTATTTCAAACATTTTAGCCCCATACTGCCGTTGGAAATGCATTATATAAACTGCTATTGCTTCTTTTGTTTGAATACATACATACTAGCCAATTTAATATAAGCCAAATTTTGTTTTTGACTTTTAAAATCAACAAACAAATCAAAGTCCTTACAGATTTCAAGTCACCCAGTAAATGACACTGAGGGATTGTACAATCATGGAAATGGATGGGAAGTTACAGCCATGTTTGTCTTGGCGTAAATATAAGTCTTTGGATTTGCCTCTGCTGGGAGGAGGGGGAGTTTGTACCAATTAGTACAGAGTGGGGGAGAGCCATTTACCAAAGACCACTGTTGACATTGGCCTGTGCTGCTGAGCTTTACTAGCATCAGGACGCCTTCAGGTGTGTAGTCCACAGGGCCATAATCTACAAGGCAAAATTCTCATTGCACACTCTCTGCAAAGTTCCCTGGTATAAATTTTAGCTTCACTGACCTTAATGTAAACAGAAGAGTGCAATTACACTACAATTTGGGCCAAGTGACATACATCTCCAAGTTAAATGAAAGCAGTAAATCTCATCTCTTGGGGTTGGCTGAGGTCAGAAAAGCAGGCCAAGGGTCGTTGGGTGTTTCAGTAAAACAACAACCTCAGAGTCACCTCATTAGACTCAGGCAGAGCTGTAAAGTATTAGTCTAAATGACAGGAAAGTCAGGACCAGGGGATTGTTTATCAGTTTGGTTTTGGTACAAAACATTTCAATGGAGCATCGTCCTGTCTTCACTCTGTCTCTTTAGTCTTGTCAGATTGTTGTGAATGAGGCTGTGTGGAGCCACAGCAGCAGAGTTTGAGGTTTGGACCACTGTGTTCTGCTGTAGATCAAGTCATGCTTCTGTGACACTGTCGGATTTGGCTGCCAAGGTCTACTCTATTCATTGTTTAATTATTTTTACTAATCCCATCTCATGTCAAGCTGTGACAAAGGAGAAGTGTGAATGTATGTAGCCCTTCAAGAGAGCATTTAGGAAGGAAAAACCAAATGGAAAGAGTGAGAACAAGATGGGAGGATATGGTCCCTGGTACCAAAATATGAAATCAAAGTTTGAGTTAACCCCTTGTGTAAATAAGCCAGTGGGGGAGTGTTTATTTTCTCCCCTACAGCAGCGAGAGGCTGGCTCCACTGGGACTCCAGGTCCCTCTGTCTCATCCACATAACACAACACTGCTGCCCTCATATTCTCTGCCCCTTCCTCCACTCCCCTCCACAAAGAATCAGATAAAATAAAGTATAATTGGCTGGATCCACACTGGCTTGTTTTTTCTCACATTAAAGTTTATGAGAAGAAAAAGCATCTTGTGTGGCCTCTGAGTACAGCACTCCTCCTCGCCTTGCTCCTCAGCCTCCCTCCACCCTCTCCGTGCTGGGGTGGGGGCCTGCTGTTTATCATGTTGCACTCTGTGGATTCTTTACACTTGAAGCAGCAGCACAGAGATGTAGAAAGACAGCACCTGGCTTTGAGCCCAACTGGCTCTTATCCATGCCAAGATAAGCGCCGTCCTCCCTATTCCTCACACTAAACATAATGCCTTAAAACAGAATATAGGTCACTGAGTAGCATGAGATTGTGCACACAACATTTGGACTTTTAAGAAATACCAAATTACGTGAAAATGCATAAGAAACTAGCTCTAAAGAAATTATTGCTGGACTGAAGACTTGTTCAGTGTATCGATTTATTGTAATTCATAATTCATTCCCAAATCTCGAGCTAACTTAGAACCATATAACCAATTATTCCTTATCATCTCTGCTGCAGTCTATTTAAATATAAAAATAATGAGTTGACTAAAACAAATTTTGACCTACCTTACAGCCCTAAAACTTTTATTTTGATGCATACCTTTATTTTATGAGAGTTTATATTTTTATTCTTTGTGGAATATTGCACCAGAATGCCGAAGCAAGATCCTCGTTTTTGGCAATAAAACTGATTCCTAGAAGGTCGTGTAAATAAGAGTTAGAAAGTGTAGAGTGTAGAGAATGTAATTGTGTTACTGCAGATGATGAGACACTAATATGATTAAAATAAACGGTATAATGTACTTTTCAGCTTGCATACACATTTACATACAGGTTTTTGACACATACATTTGAACACAAAATGTAATATTTTTTGTCACATGAAGGGAGAAGGCCTCTGCCACAAGTTAAAAGAAGCTGAAGATCAAGTTGTCCAACTCCGAACCGAGCTGATTGAGGCTCATAGAGGGCTTCAGGAGAGAGTTCAGGAGAGAGACAAGCGACACAAAGAAGTGCTGGACCTCAAAAGAGTCTTGACAGATGTGACCAGGGAGAAGGACGCCATTCAAAAGACAAATGATGAGCTGAGGATTCTTATCAAGAAAGCAGAAAGTGACAATAGCAGGTAAGGGAATTTTAGGTGTCAAGTAAGCCTGTTAACATTATTATATGGTGTGGGTGTCAACAATTTTGGATTTTGTTTCTGATGTGTATTAAAAGCTTGAGACGGAATGCAGAAGAGAGAGAGCAAAAAGTTTCTGTCTTAGAAGAATGTAGAAGTTCAATTCAACAGGAGACCTCTACTCTACGGAGCACTTTGAGAGAGCTGGAGAAATCTCGCCTGGAAGCACGTAGAGAGCTGCAGGAGCTGCGGCGACAGGTACAATATGAACTGTTTGATTGTCTTGTTTCTGCACAAATGTACTATTGTGTATAACATCCAGGTGAAGAGTCTTGACGGGGGGAACAAACAACAGAAGCAGGAGCTGAAGGAGCTTTACGGTCGTATTTGTCAAGAGGAGCAGAAAGAAGAGGAGGCACGACGTGAGGCTTTCACTCTAAAGCAGAGATTGCTGGAGAGTGACGCTGGTAGAGACGCAGCGCTCAGTGAGGTAGGAGTCACTATAAAAGGATATGTATATTACAAGGAGCACATTGTTTATATTTCGAGGCAGTTAGGCAATGTTAAATGTGCTTTAATTGTTTGATTTTATTTTGAGTTCAGTGGTGGGGTGCCTGCCAGGTCTCTCTCGTTTCACATGAGTTATATGTTATTGCTTTGGTTACAGGGTATTGTCTGTTAGGATAGTCAAGGCAGTTTTATTGTTTGCTTGTTTGTTAGTCCAAATCCACACAAGGACATACACTCATGATGATAAATCCCCTTCCCAGCAAGTGATAGACAACAAGAATTAAGTTTTCCAAAATGAATTAAATGAATTCTGCAACATAAACTGTCCTCAGGTTTAAACAATTTCCAGTTTTGTTTAGTTTTATTCTTTCATACACTGAAGTTGAAGGATGAACCTGTGCATGGGGCTGTACAATCAGAGATACATGTTGGTGTCAGAGGATTTTACATTGTTGATTCTTTATCCAGGTTGCAGGATTGCAGCGGCGTGTGGTTGAACTAGAAACAGCTGAGCATCAAAACCAAAAACTTGTTTTACACCTGGAGTCCAATCAGCTGCAACGTGAGCAGAGGCACAGAGAGGCCACTGCCCAGCTGGAGGGGGCGCTAGAGGATGCTATGGTCCAGATAAGGCAGCTCTCAATGCAGGGAGACATCAATGAGAGTAAGACACAGGGCCTGGAAAAGCAGCTCCACTTGGGCGATGTTAGAAGAAGAGATTTGGAGACACAGCTGGCTGGGCTACACTCAGCACTGCGCCGCACGGTTCTTAACCACACACCGGCCACAAATGGTTCTCACAGAAGATCTCCGTCTCCATGGAGAAAGCAGTTTAAAAGTATGTTTATGTGTGTGCTGGTAATATGTATTTTTGTATTATGTTAATGGAATTACAAAATTTTCTTTGTTAGAAAATATTAATGGAGGAGAGTGGAGTTCTACAGAGGCTGAGGAAGTGGATGTAGAAACCGTGCAAATTGTACTCCAGGGACTGCAGAATGAGCTGAAAGAGGCACAGAGAGACAGGGTGAGTTTAAGATGTGTAAATAGTTCTACCATTAACATTAATTTTACTATTCTAAAATACAGCTTTTCATTCTATATTATTCTATTGTAACCTCAAATGTAGGATGAAGCATGGGCCCAAATTGACAATTTAAGATATCAAGTAACAGAACTTCAGGACAACCTTAAAAAATCTTCCAATCAAATTGAACTGTTCCAGAAGTCCTTAAAACAATCCGAGGCTGGTATGTAAACTTTGTGATATTCAAGTCAGTATTACTTAACCACTGTCTCTTCATCTGAATAAACAGTTTTATGTTTTAGGAAAAAGAGAGGTGGAAGAGCAATTGCACAAAGCTCTGACTTCTTTAACTCTTCAGGAGGAAACAGCGCACCGAACTGAAAGAGAGAAAAGAGGCCTTCAGGATGAACTGACTCACCTTAAAAATTCTCTACAATCAGCAGAAGCAGAGTCAAGAGCACTGCAAGTAAGTTCAATATTAAAACGTGAAATCAGATTTGATTTTGCCTTTATTTAAATCTGTAATTTTATACCTAGGACAAACTGGAGCTGTATCAGAGCTCAGGATCTCGGGTTGATGCTGAGCAGCTGAAGCTGAAGGAGGCTCTTGAGGCGTCTGAGGATCAGGTGAAATGTCTAGAGCTGTCCAAGCGCACCCTGGAGGGAGAGCTCCAGAGAGCTCAGCTCAGAGCAGCCGAGCTGGAGGCCCATGCAGGAGCTCTGCAGCTCAGACTGAAGGAGGTCCGGAGGAGGCTGGGAGAGAGTGAGGATCAGTGCTCTGCTCTGAGGCTGAGCGAGGAGAGACTTAACACACAACTATCTCGAGCTGAAACACAGGAGGCTCAGCTGAGGGAGCAGCTCCACAAGCTGTCCTTGTCTGTAAGCGACAGCCACGGCAGCACACACTGTCTACAGGAGCAGGTCACTCAACTGCAGAGGGCTCTGAGCGAGTGTGAGCAGGACCGGCGCACACTACAGGTATAGCCGGCTAGAATCCTTTCAACAAGAACATTGCGTCTAAGTATTTATTAAAACATTCCACAAATTGCTCCTTTTAGGATTGCATTGAACATATTTACTTGCTTTGATTTACCGTGTTATAATGTAACCTCCTCATATCCAGACAGATCATATTTATTTACAGCTGTATTTTTCCTAAAGGTCTTTACACATGCAGCAGTAAAATTTTTGGGCAGCTCATTAATTTACTTCTCGAGAGAGCTTTGGGCTGCACATTTAGGGATATTGTGCAAACAAAAACATGCAAGACTTAATGTAAATCTATCATTTTACATTTGGTTTCACAGGAAAAGTGGGTTAAGTATTTCTGACCAAGACAGACACTATAAGAAATTAAGTTAATATTAAAAGCTTAATTTATGCTCAACAGGAACACCTGGATAAAACACGAGAAACTCTTTCTGAGTCTAAAAACCTGAACCACTCTCTGAAAGAGAGGACCCAAAACATTCAAATGAGCCAGGAAGACTCGGAGCTAAAATACTCAGAGCTGGAAAAGCTTCATAACACACTGAAGGAGGTAATTTAAACAGAGCAAGTGTGCAGATTTAGACTATGTATATTAATGTACACTTTGTATTCCAGAGCTTGACACAGCGACAAAATGCAGACCTTAATGGCCAAAGGAGACTCCAGCAGCTCCAGCAAGAGAAGAATGATCTGCAGGAGAAAATTAAAGCTCTCCAAGGCGCCTTGCAAAATGTTCAGAACGAAAGGGCAGAGATGGAGAGGAAAGTTACACGGCTGAGTAAAGACAAATCAGCTCTGAGGAAGTCCCTGGAGAAGGTCAGACATGTAACATCATGCAGTAGATTAAAACGTTTTTTAAAATGATTATTATATATTTTTACTTATTAAAGCACATTACCCTGATTACCATTATTACTTTACTGTTTTTAACTGTTACTATTGTTCTTACATTATATATTATTTATATTCATATGAATGTAATGGTTAAATCTTTTTCAAAGTCTACCTATTTAGCAGGTTGTCCAGCAGGGGATGCCAAGTCCCATTAAAATATATGACTGTATAGTCACACAATCACCACGTGACTTCACGTTTCTATTTTTCATTTGTAGTTCATTATGTATTGACACCATAGACTGTATAAAGAAGTGGACTAAGGGTGTGTGACATCACCCATAGCGTTTGGCTCCAATCAAATGAAGCTCATCAAGGCTTGCAGTTACAGGGACAAATTTGCAGCCAAGTTACTTATTAGGAATAGGAACTGATTTACAGACAAAATGGCAAAACTAAAACACCAGAATCATGTAGAGCGGGTTAATATGTACATTTTAAGACCAAAATTGGAATGGGTACCTATGATCACTTCCAATTTGGAACGGTAATTACATTAGCTGTGTCCATTTATATAATCTATGATTAACAACGCATACAGTATCTCATTAATTTGTGTGCCACTGAAATGAAAATGATTTGACTTTCCAAAATGCGCCTTAGTCACCTGAGTATATCTCAGTGGAAATGGAAAGACAGGCTTTGTATTTAGTTCTGAACACCTAAACAAAGCAGTATTTGCTGCCATGACAGCAGCCACAGTGTAAGATGGATTTTTACTGCTACTGTATAGTTTAAACAGTACACTGAGTCCCAGGACAGCACCAGGCCTTAAGTCCTGAAGAGACCTGAAAACTCCCATAGAGTTATATGAGGTAAAAGATCTGAGGTACTAAAAGTTATGCAGCCAAGCCACAAAAGGCTTTAAATGCAATAAAATCATCTTAATGTCAAATCTAAAACTTTTGGAAGCACTTTTAAGCAAAGGGGCCAGAACTGGAGTAATATATGTATTTAAAGTAGTCAGAAGTTATTTTGCCACATTTTGGTGTCGTTAGAAAAGCATTAACACACAAAAATGACCATTTACCTTACATAAATCAAGACAGCAGGAGATCATTTAGATATCACATCTGATTTACTTCATATTAATAGGCTTTGTCACACAGTGCCTGGTGGTGGAAACATGTAGGTGGACTTTGAGAAGTAGTTCTTTGTTTGGCCTCTGCTACATGCATTATAGGACGGCACATAAAAGCAGGGCGATTATGGTAAAGTCATTCAAGTTGTGTCACTGTGTCGCTGTTGTCAGGTGGAGATGGAGAGGCTGAGGAAAGGGGAGGAGGCAGCAGCAGTGACCAGAGACAAGCAGAGACTGGGGGAAACTATCCACAAGCTGGAGCAGGAGATTACAGAAAAGGAGAGAGAAATGCAGGTTAGACTGGTACACAATTAAATATACTATACTTTTAAATCACAAATTATGTAAATAAAATGAAGTTACTTTAATTATAACATATTTTTTCCTGGACCACTTAACAGAGCAATCCAACAACCAGAAAGAGACAGAAGTGTAGGGAGGTTAGAGACAATAACAAAACTGATGAGCTGAAGATGAGTCACAGTGAGCCATTGCAAAGTCCAATAGAGCAATAAATCATTTAGATTCTCACACATGAATTTACTGTTGAGGTTCAAGTCATTCCATTATTGGGTTGTAGAGAGCCTATGGATTATAGTCTACAATATACACAGAGAATCCATTCATATATCTGTTTGAGCCGTTCACCTAGAAACCCGTTGAACCCAGGTTCATGACCTCAGTAACCCCCATACCCCACACCCCTCACTTATACTCCACCTCCACAGCAACAACAGACGACAGTGTTGTTCAGTCTCTATTTTTACTTCTTGTAATTCACGTGCACAAATGCATGTATGTAATGCGTGTATCCAGGCTCATATATCCCAGATGGAGCATTCTCATGCACAGCGCCTCCTGGAGGTGACAGCACGACATCACCAAGAGTTGGACTTAGAGACAGAGCGTCTAAGAGCGAGCCAGCTCCAGGCAGAGCAAGCTTTAGAAAGCCGGGAGAAGGCCCATCGCCAGAGGGTCAGATGCTTGGAGGAGCAGGTATCATAACAAGAACAATGGTGCTTGCCATGAAAATATTGTAATCTAGCCTCATTTTATTTTTCTTTTGTCTGGTTAGGTATTGACTCTCAAAGAGCAACTCGATCAGGAGACACGGAGACGACAGTCCTATTTTCATCAAATGCTGCAGCCCGGCGTGTAGGTAGAAAGTATGTAGCACCTCCGACGCCACACTCACTGTTCCTATGGCAGACTCCCAAAAACGCTACATTACGAGCTACATCCACATTTGGGACAGAAACAGCCCTCGGCACTTGCTCCCACCCATGCACATGTGCACACGGATTACATTAATCTGCAGCAAAACTTAACAACAACAAACAATGAGTGTTTTGTTTATGAGTGGACTGGATGTGCCAAATTGTTTAAGGATTTCCTCTGGCTCTCTACTGTTGGTGCTTCTAAGTCTGTTTATGTTGTGTCAATTTTTTAGGAAATCATGTGATGAAAGATTTCCTTAGATGGTGCTTAATTCAACAGAATCATTTGTTTACTTACTGTTATCATGTTTCAGTTGTCATTTAAGATCAACAAATATGCTACATATTTATATTTTAATTGCAACATGAATAATAATGTGACCTATTATGGTAACAGGGTACTGCATATTTTCATACTTATGAACTTAATTGCTGGTGAATGTATGATTGTTTTTAATAAAGCTGGGTGTATCAAAGCAGTTTTTGTTTAAAGCTTGTTGACATGTGATAATCAATAACATTTCAGCTGGCCACAGAACTGTGTTATGGAAAGAGTTTGTCTGTGAACTTTGTGAAAGACAGCACTGCCCTTTGGAGGCATGTGTTTGGTTCACACCATTAAAAAAGCCTTTGTGGATTTAGTGTTGTGGGTGAGAAGATGACCTTCGCTCTCTGTTGCCAGTGCTGTCTCCAGTGTTGTCTTCCAGCAGATTCGCTCCACTGTGTGTGAAGATCCCCCATTCCTTTAAAAAAATTTCTGGCACTCACTTTGTTATCCTTAATGACCCCAAAACTCAGAGATATTTGGTCTTCCCTGCACTCATTACATGTGCTATTTCCCAAGTGCTTAAACATCATGTGTAAGTATTTACTTTTCATTCCTCTCCCTCCATTTCAGCTGTGAGTGGTTCCCCTACAGCACTGCATGTCTTCTCACTGTGTTACCTTGTACGCCGCAGCAACTGTACATAGTAAGAGTTTTGAACCAGGGGGAAAATCCTGTCAAAGTTTCTTTAAAGCAGCCCTTTGATTATCATAGATCCACCCAGCGGTTATCCAGTTACCAGCCTCCTTTCAGCTATTGGCTAGAAAGAGCTAATTATGCAAGGTAGTGAATCCCTGTGGGGGAGGTGGGGCCAAAACTGAAAGAACTCCTTTGGCAGGCAGAATAGAGCTTTTATTGAGGATATTTCTAAGCTTGACCATCAGGGACCAAATCAGTGGATTGTTAGAAAAAAAAGAAAAAACATCTCCGCTGAATCACGCTTACCCTGCTTTTTTCATTCTTGCAGTGAGTCGGGAGTGGACCTCATGCAGCAGCAGGCAGTATGCAAGGAATCTCCAGTATTCCCCGCTTTGACAACACAAGCCCGGTTGACTTTTAAAGAACCAGTGTGGAGAGATAGAGAGCAGCCTGGGGAGCATTCACACCAGCGTGTCTGAGAGTAGAGGAAGGTACTATTTCTCTGCCTGTGCCGCTCTGCTCTTGTTGCCTCAGGTGCGCGCTCCTCCCTCCACCCATCAGCGCTGCATCATCCCAGGGGTGGATAGGGCCATGGTGCTGGTGGTTCTTCTGTCCTACCTCTGCACCCTGCTCTCCCTGCTTACAACGCCCGGGGTGCTGTCAGCCGTGCCCCTGGAGGACTTCTACCCCTTCGGATCGGACAAGGGGGACTCCCAGACCGTGGCTCAGGACGATGGAGGGTCCCGCTTGGTGGAGATTTCGGTGGCTTTCCCTTTCTTTGGAGACAAACACACAGGACTCTATGTAAGTACGACACCAGCCAACCAACCACCACCGGCTCTCCATGTCTGTAGTATGGCATTAAACCACTAATTTATATCTGTCTCCATGGAGATAATAAGGTAACTTCTCCAGGACAAATTACAGATCAGATCGGTGGAGAAGCATCAAAACTCACAAATTCAGGTTTTTCAAGCATTTCTTAGCAAAAAAAAAAAAATATATATATATATGTAATGAAATAAATGTGACATTCCAGACAAAGCAATAACATCTAACAAGCTGGTGTCAGACCCTCCAGCAGAAAAGTTACATAGTGTACCTTTAACTTTACATAAGTTCAGACATAGTTTAGACTCTTGTACAAAGCTTGTACATTATCAATTCATTGAAATATCTAATAGGTTTATTTATATCAGAGTATCCCAAAAAGTTGCATTATTTTTATACTGTGCATCCACATTGTGCATGTGTCTGGATGTGTCAGCGTTTATGAGCGTGTGCATGCTTCTGGCAGTGGGAAATAGAAACTGACATGGTGTGGATTGTATAAGAGCCTCAGGGACATTAAAGTGGGCACACAGCCAAATACTACATTGCTTTGCCCTTTGAGAATTTGTATGTTTGTATGTGAGTGCATGTGTGTGTGTAACCCCATTTGACGAATATCGCGTTTTCCCCCCCTCGGCTGGAGTCATAACCATCTATAACCTTCTCCTTACTTTACATCTGCTCTCCCTGCACTGAAAAGAGCTCGCAGTGGGAGCGTAAAGCAGGACTATTAGGCGAACAGTGGTTAGTCCTGGTCTAATAAGTCTACAAAGAGCTGTTAAAGGAAGTGACAGTTTGTGTTCGCTCTGTTGCCGCGCAGCATCTGTGAGCAGTTGGTTCTCACAGAGTTGAGGGGAAAAGTATGCACGCTAGAGAGAGAGAGGGAACAGCGCTCATGGGAGGAAACCCAATGGTTTGACAAGGATTTTCGCGCACCACAATGAAACACACTTTGATCTGCCTTTGTCATGTATTGGGTTCTGTTCCAGCTCGGGGAAAGGCAGAACTCCCTTAAATCAACACCACCTGTTGTGGTTATGCATCCCGTGCACGCTCCATGAATCCCCCACCTCGTCCTGCCCTGAGCCAGGAGAGGCAGAGGATCCATGGCAACAATGGCTCGGTCAAAGGTTAACTTTCTAAAATAAGCTTTTGTTCAATAGAATGAAGTCACTCTTCCAAAGAAGGACCCTCACACTGAGCTCTGTACAGTGACACTGTGGTGATGTGCTCAGACATCTAAACTCTCTAACCTTTGGCATTTCTATTATTGACACGTATTCCACTGACATAATGGCATAATATGGGTATGCTTAATATTAATGAAGGAGAGGTAAAAAGATATCTAGAAACCATTCCAAATATATTTTTACCACTCAATAGAATCTGTAAAGTAATTGCATAGTGAAATTATCTTAGATTTTTTTTTTTTTTTAATGGGTCTATTAATCCTGTGTAACCACTTTTCTTTGGTCCATCTAGGCCATAGAAAAAGGATTTGTCCTATTATCCATCTCTGTCAACAACATTGGTCCTATACTGGCCAAAACCTCAGACACAAGCAAGCTGTTTATAATTAAGAAATGTGTCAGCAAAACTTTGTATCTTCAAGAGAGTAGCTACCACGTTTATACTAGGTTATGCAGATTACCCTGTTTTCAAAGAATGTGTAACACAGCTGTGCACTTTAACAAATTTTCTTCATTTGCATTGGCATGTGTTTTGGCCTGAATTGCAACATTCTTGCTCTTATCATAAATCTGATATCCAATTAGACAAGACAAGACAGGATACAGATTGTTTTTCTTGTGAATCCCCGATCAAATGTTCAGGTAATCAAGATACAAAGGCGCTTAATGCTGAGCAGCTTGAGATGTGATATCCCTCCTTAGCTCTGCATCTCATTGGGCTGTAACTTTGTAGTCACGCAGGGCATAACAGATTGTGGCAGGCACTTGAAATTACAGTCACGCTCATTGAAACGCCTCACCTGAATCCATTAAAACATCTGCTATAAAGAGTGCGGCCACATGTTGATCTCTGCCACGAGAGAGCCTTTACTGCTTTGAACAGGCAATATTTCAGCCAGTGGTAAGAGGCAAATTTGTATGAATAGTTTCTCTGAGGACTTCGGTTCAAGTGGACGGCAGCCACATGGAAGCTGCACATCCAGACTAATTGTGGATGGGTTGAGGGTGCTGTCTCGTGGTATTATTTTGACTGATACCTCTTTAGCATGCCTTCTTTCCCTCTCAAATGTAATTAGATCCACTAACCTAGCAACACAATAATTCTCATAAGTTCTGCAGTTAAGGAGAAATTAAGTTTAAGTAGCAGCGTTTCCTACCATTTGCTGTAAACTGTTGGTAATTTCATGATGAAAGGTAAAAAAGTTTAAAAAGCACTGACTTAGTTGTATCATTGATTTAGTCTTAGTCCTTGGCCTAGTCCTGGTTAAGTTCATTATAGTCCTAGCTTCGGACATTGGGTTAAGTTTGGTATAGACCTTGTTTAGATTTTGCTGAGGATTTTGGGATCAGTTTCTTTGTTTGACCTGCTTGATCATACTATAATTGTATAATTATTAATTATTTCTTACTCAATTCAAGTTTGTTTGATTTATTGTTGACATTATGTGGCAGTATCCTTCAGCCTACCCCTATAGTCGTTTTCCAAGCACACCAAGTTCCACTACTGCTAACTAGCCTGTTATCACCCCATATACCCCCCTCTCTTCTACGCCTCAGATAGGACAACAGGGGTCTTCCCAGCTGCTTTATCTGCAAAATGACCAATCAGCGTAACACAACGCATGTGTATGTTCAGGAGGAGTTTCCGAACAACACCGGATAAACTTTAACTTATGTATAGAACAAGGAGGAGGACATCCAAGGTCAGAGAGGAAGGAACACAAGCTTACAAGCAGATGTTAGCAGAGAAATCATCAAAGGTATTTATTGTCAAAGGAAAAAAAAGAAAATATTATCAAATCAAGCCCCTCTCCTAATTTATGGGCTCACTCCAAATGATCAACATTTATTCAAATTTAATATATTTGAATTAATATATCTGAAAGTTGTATATTTTGAATCGAGCAGCTACATGTAAACAAAGGTAAAGTTTGTGCCAAGAATGTGCAATTGTAAACTGCTTTGGGAACATCTGCTAGTGCTCATCTGCCTCGCTCCAGATCTCCAACACTTGTGCAATTTCATTCACTCACTTCAGCTCATCACCACTGCGTATTGGGCCAAGGATGCGTGCATTCATGATTCTTTGTACTCTGCTTGAGTGCTTTTTACTCACCAGATGAATGACATGAGTGCTATTACTTGCACAGAGATCTGGTTCAGCATACAGAAGACACATGTGCCATGTGCCCTTAATATGTTATCATTTTATCACTTTTTACAGGTCATGGTAGGATGGAGTTTATACCAGATGCTTCAGAACTAAGGTTGTGGTTTGCTATGCGCAAATAGCTGCTAAACATATGGATAACGCAATACAGACTTCATGAATATAATTGTCTGCCTCCCTCTATGGGGTATTCAGTCATTACATTTATGGTGTAGAAAGATAAGGTTAAGATATTTCACCCGTAGGGAGATTTGTTCTCTCCAATTGACCCATTCTTTCAATGCCACTGGGGCAACCTGTCAAGAGCACCTGGAAACCCATCTCCAGATCTTCAGTTTTGGGTTGATTTGGGGATCTGGAGTGCCTGGAGGAAACACACCCACCCAGACACATGCTGTGAGTTGATTTCATTTGTTCTGTGATTATATTTTATTGTTTGTAAGATATCATAATGATAAACCATTAGTCTTATATGTAGCACTCAGTTATTCAAAGTTGTGTTATATTTTCAGGCATGCTCCATAGAGGTGAGGTGTAGTATGTACTGTATACTGTATGTCTTTATGTCCTCACTATGTAGTAAGATAGATAACAAACCAGAATCATTCAAATAGTGTGTTTTTATTCTATTTACTTGTATTAGACAGATTACGACAGATTATAAGATTTTTTTTTTTTTTATTAATTTATTTGGAAGGGACGGTGCATATTAATGAACGCACAATCTGTATAAGATCACACAAACCGACGTAAATATGCCGGATTTAGCACAGTGCTAATTTCCATCCGCAGTCCCAAATTACCTTTTTTAGACTGGTGTCTAGCAACTATTATGTAAAATTATATTATATTAGTTTTTTATTTGTTTATATTGACTTTGGTTGGTTAGTGATCATGCTTTTCAACTATTTGGTTTGGGTTTGTCAGGGGCATAGTTTGATGTTCAGTTAATCCCTGCTTTGTTGATGTTGTGCAACCACCAAAAATAGTCAGATTTTTAAGCAATCATCCTGGAAACAGCTTATTCAGGGCTTTCTACTTCCAGTTGATTTTAAAAAGTTTACATTGCAAACATCCATATTTGCTCCGCCACTTCAGCCTGTTCTCCACTCCCTCTGAGTTGGACTGGATTTATGGCTGATAAAAGTGAACCTAGGTTAAGTGCACACACACTGTCAGGGCCTGGTCTCCTCGTCATGTAACTGGACAAGCTGGTAACTGTGAGCCCTCCTTTTTGACAAGGCAAACTGATGTTTTCCTGACTTGATCCATGGGCACCTTTTCATTGAGGTTTGTTTTGGCCTGAGTTTAGCCAGATGAAAGTTTATTTTAGCCCATAAATTGCTGGGCTCTTAAGAAAACCACCCAAGCAAAATCCTGCATATATCCGGCAAAGAATTCCCCAGACATAACAAGGGTGTTGTGGAGTGAAGGGGCAACATGAAATATGGAGAGAGTGATGCTTTGTGCTGGTAGACAGTTCACACCCAGGTTCAAACATTGGTCATGTTCTAATGGTGTAGTAAAAAGCTGAGCATTGCCCATTAGATTTCTAATGTACTTACCTGCTCTTTCTTAAAACAAAATAACTAAACACACAAATACTTATTAAGACAATTGTACTGGCTTGTAAGGATTTGTTTATTCTTTTGACTTTGCCTATCTATGCGCGGAATGCAAACAATATCATGGGGTTCTGTGCAGTTAAAATAGATATAGATTTAAGACATGAATGAGTAAAAATAGGATATCGGTATTGGAGATATCAGAGCGTTTCCCCCAGATATTGGTATGCAATATCGACAGCCAGTGTCTATGTGTCATTTTCAATTTTGAATAGACAATTGAGTAAAAGTTTAAATAGAAGAGCTATTAGGCAATTAGGATTGCAAAAACATTGTCCAAATGATCACCATTAATTTGTGAACTTTACTATAATCCATAGACCTAATATACAGTAAGTAAGTAATGGTTAGTGTGTAATTAGAGGTTGGTGCCCTATATTTTTAAAGAGATGCGTGCATGAATAAATAGTAATTTGCTCCTAGTAAATAAATGTGAGAAGAATTAGTCTAGCTTTTAGCTTTCGCCTAAATGGGAACAGTCTTGAGTTTTTTTGTTATGTAAGGGCATTTCACATTCTGGGTAATGCCATAAGGTCAAACCAATGTTGAAATAACAAAACTAAACTAAACTAAAAACTCAACAGGGAAGACGTATGCTTGTTTAAACAGCCCCAGATGCTACAACAAATTAGATTAGGCAATAAAATGTACCCCCTGATCGAAGTATGAAGTGTATTTTTTGTAGAGCTTGATCTCTTAACACTAATTCTGTTGTAAGATGGATACCTTCCCAACCACTGCCACCACAACTCCCTCATTAGTGGCATGTGGGTGTGTAGTGTTAGCGCTGCACGGACATCTTTTCATCCATCCAGCCCCTATGTTTTTGTATCAGATGGTGTTTTGGCTGACCCCTGGACTGGACCTCCTCTACCCACATCGGGCCACACTCTCGCCACATTTGCGCTGATGCAGAGGGGAAGGCTGTGGTCGGGCAATTAACTGAGCTCCGGTGCTGTGCCAAGCAAAACTTCCCTTTTTGTTTTTACTGTAAAATCCTTCAAATTATGTTTTTAGACTTGCAGGAAGTAAGGGCCAGCCCATCTGATGTTGCTTTGTCACAGTAACATTGGGCACATTGAGGGGTAAAGTTCATTTGCGACATCAGGAGAAACTGGATACTACCATAGTGGGAATAATGTTGCTTGTAAAAGGCAGAGATGATGAATGAATAGCTTTCATGAATTGTACTTTTTTTAATAATAAATAATAATTCCTTATACTTAAATCTGACACCTTATTTTGGATACGTGTGTTGTCAGTTCAGAAGGAGATAGTTAAATACAGTTTCCAATCTAAGTCAGATTCCTTGCTGTTGAAAATATTCTAGAAATGTTAAACCACTGAATAGGGCCAAATGATTCCCAGAATATACTGGAATTGGCCTCAGATGACCCCATTGCAATTATGATCCTCCCATTTGCAGTGTAGAAGCCATAATATACCATATAATACTGTTTACTTATAACTGGCACCACCTACTATGGCTGATTGTGGAAACAATATGTAATGTAGATTTTCTTTTTTTTGACATGCATTGCAAATGCAATTTGCAATACCTCTATAATTTTAGTTTTCTGGTCAGAGTGCAAATTGTGAGCACAAACATGAGAAAAAATAAAATTAAATAAAGTAAATTACAAGAATGACTTGCATTTCAAAACATGTTTGTAGAGGTCTAAACTTCAAGGTCAGTACAGTTTTATCATTTTACATAGGAAATTATGTTACTTCAGTAATTACTGGTAATTGCAATTCTATTCGGTTTAGATTAATATTATGGATATATGCATTTTGTCAATTAGGCAGAATAGGAAACACAATTTCACAGTGGTTCATTGTGATCAAATTAATCCTGGCCACAAGGTCCAGAGCTTAAAACAATTGAGATAAATTGTGGTGACAGGGATATCCTGTCATTATTCAATTTATTGAACATTCAAAAGGAAGAAATATACCAACAATTTTCCTTTTTGAATTTTGGTAAGTTCTCTGAAAGTGCTAAATTCTGTCTTTCTATAGCTGCCTGTTCCTGCCTGTTGCTAACAGTGCATTTCTCACAGAGCAGTCATGTGGGCGAGTGGAGGATGGGCGCGTTTATTTGGTTACTCTGCTGTTAGCACACATCTGTGGATTTAAAGGTCCATGAAGGTCTTCTCCAGTGCCATGACTTCACAGGTGTCCCAGCAGCTCAGGCCAGGTTTTCTCATTTCTTCGAATAAAGGTCACGCCTGTTTGTTACACAGGAAGTGCAAACATCCGTTATGGGAACATTTGCAGTTTGCCAGTCCATTTGACCACTTTTCTAAGTTGTCTTATGCCAGTGTTGTAGTGAACATACTGTCCATGTTTTTGTTTGTTCTAATGCTGGATTTATTGTAATAGTTAGCTTGATAGTTCTTGATAGTAAAGATACAGGATGTAACTTTGTGAGTCTCACTGCTTATGTCTAATAAGATGTTATTCCTTTATCTAATATATTCCACAGCAATAAACTTACCAGTCTAACATGAATTCACTTACAGTGGGCATAGTCGTATCTCTACAGATCTAACCTGTAACTTGGCCTGATTACATTACTTGAGAAAAGCAAGTGTTGTATTCTCTAGGAAAGTTACATAGTGTATTTTAAGTTTACTAATCAACAACATTTACATAATTTGAGGTGTTCATTTTATTGTGAATCTTCTCTTTCCAGGTTAACAACAATGGCCTGGTTTCTTTCCTGAGGGAGGTTTCTCAGTTCACACCTGTAGCTTTTCCCATCTCTGGAGACCGGAGGGTAGTGGCACCATTTTGGGCCGATGTAGACAACCGTCGTGCTGGAAAAGTGTTTTACAGAGAGAGCCTGGAGTCAGACATCCTGAACAGAGGTTCTTATGACGTTAGGACTTACTTTTCTGAGTTTCCAAACTTCAACGCTTCATGGGTCCTCATCTCTACATGGTACAAGGTTACTTTCTTTGGAGGCAACTCAAGAACACCGGTACTGGATTTTAAAAATGCTATATGAGCTCTTGATTGTTTTTTTGAGAAATTAGCTGAGCCTTTTTTTCTTTTCTGTAGGTCAATACATTCCAAGTGGTGCTCATTACAGATGGAGAGCTTTCTTTCACCATATTCCAGTACCATAATATCACATGGACTACAGGCATGCACACCACCAGTGGAGGGAACCGGGTGGGTTTGGGGGGCATTGCAGCACAGGTAAGAGCACAGAAAAAAAGCATTAAGAAAATTTATGGTATAACTCATGCTAAAATATAAAAAAATTAAAATAGATTCTCATTGCTAGATGAATTACTACTTAGACCGCATGTTATTTTACATTTTTCATACTATGGATAGTGGGGCATTTAGAGTGTTTTGGTGTTTCCAATCTGTGGTTTATGCCTGAAACATTGAGACTGCAGTAGTTCAGAACAATAATTTTCTTTCTCTCATTGTGCTGGTCTTTTCCTAGGCAGGTTTTAATGCCGGTGACGGAAAGCGCTACTTTAACATCCCTGGCTCTCGCACAGCTGACATTGTGAACGTAGAAGGCACCACTAACGTAGGATTCCCTGGCAGATGGGTATTTCGGATAGATGACGCAAACGTAGAAGTGGGCAGCTGCAACAACTCTGGTGAGCTGAGATAGACACCTTTATTTTGGTCTATATTTGACTCCTTGTGTTGTTCTGTGGACTCAGACTGTCTGTTATTATATATCAGGATCAGCAGGATATTGATAGGTGTTGAATCAAACTTTTCAAATTATGACTAAAGGCTGGCCATAATATTTGTTTTTGCGCACGATGACATTGGGTATGTTTTTAGTTCATCTCAATTGTCTTTTAATGTTGAACAACTAAAAAAGACGCTGCTATAATAGACCTGAAATGATCTTTTCACTTTAGTTATGTTTAGTTTACTAAATTCAGAGACAGTTTAACATTGCTTTTTTTAACTGCTCAAATACAAAAGTGAAAGGCTTTTGAAAACAATATTTATCATTATAAACTATTCAAAGTCATGTTTTGTTTTCAACTAGACTTAACCTCTAGAAAGCTTTCTCGTGCATTTTCCGACCGTGAACTCCTTTTTGGGTGACTCTTGACTTTTGGGTGACTGGTCTTGGAGGTAGACGAATAAATGAAGTGACTCATTTAAACACATCCAGTGAGAATGTGCTTTTGCATAATCTGTGACGTTGAAGAATTACTCTGAAGAGTGCCATTTTTCCACAGCCTCTGTTTGCCCACACTTGCGTCCATGTTTGAATGGTGGTCAGTGCATTGATGACTGCATCACGGGAAACCCCTCTTTCACCTGCTCCTGTCTGGCCGGATTCACTGGGCGGAGGTGCCAAATCGGTGAGTTATGGCTAATCCTACTTCCTGCCGTGTTTAACTTGACACACTACACATTGTGAATTGATACTGATATTTCAAATAGGATTAGCCAGGAAAAATACTATCAGCTTGTAAAAACAGAACGATTTTGTGTGTCTTGCCAGAGGCACACATTGACACATAGAATTTTCCAAAGGCTATGCATAGTTGCCGAGTATCAGTTGCATTTTTGAACTTTCTAGGAACCCTTCAACCTGGTCAGATGTTTGTTAATTAAAAAGGACTTATTTGGTTCTTTGTTATCCTGTTTTAGATGTCAACGACTGCGCCTCCAACCCATGCCAAAACGGAGGGACGTGTGAAGACCAGATTAACAGTTTTGTGTGTCAGTGTCTACCGGGATACACTGGAGTCCGCTGTGAAACTGGTAAATGTTACTAAAGATTGGGTTATTTAAATTATAGGACATCCTTAAAATGCGGAGAACATTTTGTAAAATAAAAAATATAAAAGTACAAAGGCTTTAGCTGCCTTTATATGTGTATATTTTTTATTTATTTGTTTTATTTCTTTGTTTTTTCATTTGACTAATGCAGAATTGCTGAATTTCTTGTCAGACTTGTCACTAGTCTTGTCCTGGGAAAGGAAGAAAAGAAAATTACTCAAAATATTTGTCCTTTTTGTTGTAATCTAACACAATTTCAATTTGATTTGATTTGATCGTAGTAGAAAAAAATAAAATTGTCTTTCAGTATTAATTTCCTTTAATTGAAAGGTCCTATATTACACAAAATGGATTCTTGTGAGCTTTAAGGCATGTTGTAATGCTGTTACTTCCCATATGATCCTAGGGAAGGTGTATGGCATTTAAAAACGCAGTGGAGCACTTTCTGTATTATCACAAGGTGGAATAGAGTGTTCCACCTTGTGATGGAGATCAGATAGACCTCAGCCTAAATATGCAAGATTTGTGTGTTAAACATGCGTGAATGAATCAAAACACAACTCTGGGTATTTTTCTAATGAAGAAACATTATAACATTGATCATAAAATACTGTAACAAAACTTTTATTTAAAAAAAAAATTTGAAATGACTTTGTTGCGCTGCCCAGAATAGTTTTACGCATTTGAGATTAAGAATATAATTGTGTGCATCTTACCATTATTGTGTTGTGTCCAATGCTCCCACTTCACTATAAAATCTTAGTCCCTAGAATTATGGTAAACATATTTATATTAGTTAACAATATTCTAAAGACAAAAATTGAGTCCTATTCCTACCACCCAATAGAGACTCTACAGCTTTGGAACTAATCTCTACCTCTGTGTTTCAGACATCGACGAGTGCAAAGACAAACCCTGCTTCAACAACGCCCAGTGTGTCCAAGGAGTGGGCAACTTCACCTGTGTGTGTGAACCTGGGTACACTGGGCTCCTGTGTGAGATTGGTTAGTATGATAAAGTTATGTGTGTTATTATATAGTATTAGATTTTAATACACATTTATTATTTATTTCAGAAATATAGACTAGGCCAAAAAGCAACGTGCATATCCTTTTGGTTATTTCAAAGTTCAAAGTCAACTTTATTGTCAGAAACCATATGTACAGGTTGCACACACAGGATTTGAAATTGCAGCGCTCCCTAGGCCCACAGTGAACATAAAACATCTGATAAACAAGACAATAAACACAATTACTAAAACATCACATACCCGTAGCAAAAAGTACAAGACAATAAACAGTGACTAAAACATCACATATCCGTAGCAAAAGTACAAGACAATAAACACAGTGACTAAAACATCACATATACCCATAGCAAAAAGTACAAGACAATAAACACAATGACTAAAACATCACATACCTGTAGCAAAAGTACAAAACAATAAACACGGTGATTAAAATATCACATATACCCTTAGCAAAAGTACAAGACGCGTGAAGAGTCCCTCAGTCGTCCAGGTAGAATCCATGATAAAAGAAGAAATTCAATTTGTCAACTGGACAAAGTTTGTTTGGTCGAAAACGTTTCGCCGCTCATCGGAGAGGCTTCGTCAGTTCTGGTTAGAGTGCTGGTAAGACACTGCTTATATCTCGCTGCAGGGAGGAGCTAACTATACTGCAGTTTTTCCGAAACTATCTCGCCTATTTGTTTCTGTCTTTTGTTTGTCTGGTGTCTAGTTTAGCAGACTGTTTTTCACACCTCTGGCCCTGACCAAATCTGCCAACTGCTGGAAATTTGTCTGAATACCACCTATTTCCAGTTCAGAGGGAACTTCTACAGGCAAATCCATGGCTGTGCGATGGGCTCACCGGTCTCCCCTATCATGGCTAATTTATACATGGAACAATTTGAACAGAGTGCCTTAGCTTCATATCCAGGCACTCCTCCCACACACTGGTATCGTTATGTTGATGATAATTTTTCAAAAATCAAAATTCAAGATTTGGAACCTTTTACTGCACATATCAATTCTGTAGATCCGAATATCAAATTCACCCGTGAAGATGCCAAGGATAACACATTGGCGTTCTTAGATTGTGCAGTAACGATAGGAGGAGACCAGCGACTCCAAGTAGAAGTCTTCAGGAAGCCCACACACACAGACCAATACCTGCTTTTTGATTCACACCACCCACTGCAGCACAAACTGGGTGTTATTCGGACATTACAACACAGGGCCCAAGTGGTTCCCACAAGCACAGAGGGTAAGGAGAAAGAAGAACATGTGCAGGAAGCCCTCTCTGTTTGTGGATATCCTAAATGGGCTGTCAACAAAGCCAAGAGAGACAAGGGCAAGAAACAAGATAACCGAGAATCCGAACCCAGGAGGAAAGGGGTAGCGATTCCTTACCTGGCCGGCGTGTCGGAAAAACTACAGAGGATTTTCAGACAATATGAAATCCCAGGTTATTTCAAACCCACAAACACTTTAAGACAAAAACTCGTCCACCCAAAGGACAAAACACCGAGCCACAAACAAAGCAATGTGGTCTACTCCATTCAGTGTCGTGAAGACTGCAGTGAGCGCTACATTGGAGAAACAAAACAGCCACTTCACAAGAGGATGTACCAACACAGACGGGCGTGCCAGAGTGGACCGTCATCTGCCGTACATCTTCACCTAGAAGCCACGGGCCTTTCTTTTGAGGACAGTGAGGTTCAGATCTTGGCCAGGGAAAAGAATTGGTTTGAGAGGGGAGTTAAAAGAGGCTATTTTTGTCAAAAAAGAGAATCCTTCTTTAAACAGAAATGGTGGAGTCAGACATAATTTGTCTCCCATCTATAATTCCATTCTTAAACCTAAATCAAAACAAACAAAAGAAACAACAGGGCTAGCCAGGTCAGGGCCAGAGGTGTGAAAAACAGTCGTGTAGGGATGAATAGGTATGCTAAACTAGACGCCAGAGAAACAAAAGACAGAAACAAATAGGCGAGATAGTTTCGGAAAAACTGCAGTATAGTTAGCTCCTCCCTGCAGCGAGATATAAGCAGTGTCTTACCAGCACTCTTAACCAGAACTGACGAAGCCTCTCGGATGAGCGGCGAAACGTTTTCGACCAAACAAACTTTGTCTTTTTTTATTTTATTTATTTATTTATTTGAATGGGACAGCATGTATTAATGAACAACTAGTGCCGTAAATACACCGGATTTAGCTAGGAGCTAATTTCCATCCGTAGTCCCATTGGAAGGGGTAAAACAGGATACAGTAAAAGAGCAGAACATGCAGTGACAGACAATAATAAAACACAGTCTAGATTAAGACAATACAACAAACATTATACCCATGGTTGGACAAGACATAAAACAAATCTGTACAATCACTTAAAATGCCATGAGGTGGTTCTAATACTAAGGTGCTTTTAGTTAAGGTGCCTATGACTGTGCTCATGCACTCACTCACTACAACTTGCATTCACACACTCGGCTTCATACACACACATTCACACTCTCACACTAGTCTAAAAAGATTAAAAGATTAAAATGATTTTTAGTGATCACATCTTTGATTATTAAATAGCCAACCCTTTAGTTGTTTTTTAAAATACCCAAAGGTGGCGCTGTCCCTGACTGCATCAGGCAGAGTGTTCCAGCTCAAACAGCCCTTTATAGAAAGAACGTTTTGGGCAAAGGTGCACTTTCTAAACTGGACTTCCCAGTCTCCCCTCATTGTGGATCTCGTGCTGGTCTCACGGTTCCTTTTTTTGATGAATTCTACCATAGGTGGTGGGGCAATGCCATTTAGGACTTTTTACACAAGACAACAATATTTAAAAATGTTTAGATTTTCGAAATTTAAAAACTTATATTTGTCTAAAAGTGGACATATGTGATAGGATTGGGGCTTCCGATCTAATATCTTTATTGATCTTTTGTACAGTTGTTCAATTGGCTTGAGAGCAGTGACACCAGCAAATGACCACACTGTAAAACAATAGTCAATATGAGAGAAGAGCATAGAATGGAGTCCAGTTGACAAATTGAATTTCTTCTTTTATCACAAAAGTACAAGACAATAAACACTGTGATTAAAATATCACATATACCCTTAGCAAAAAGTACAAGACAATAAACACAATGACTAAAACATTGCATATACTCAGCAAAAGTACAAGACAGTAAACACACAGTGTCTAAGACATCACATACCCGTAGCAGGGGACCGAGAGCAGCGTGTTTCCGCGCCACCATTTTGGTAGATAGCAATGTGTATGCAGTAGGTTTTGAAAAATGATGTAAATTCCAATGAGAGCAGGAGCAGACTTTTATTTGTCAAATTGTCATGCCATCAACATTTTTTCCTTATTACAGATTCATTTAGCAGCATTGTAACTATGCATTGATACATTAGGTTTATGGCTGAGCTGATAGACACATATTATTTCCATGGGTCAAATAGAGCAGCAGCAGTGAGTTACTTGGTGTAATATTTCCGAGACCTCATCTTTTATCTAGCTCCTTATGGAGTTATTAATGAAACCTAAGACTCCCAGAGGAATGAACTGATCAGGCTTTGAATCTGTGTTCGTACATGAGACCGGATTAGTCCTAATACAGCACACCTGGTCAGTGAAACCCAATGCTCTCTGAAGGGAAGCTCGCAGTGTTTAATCCTGGGACCTGGAGAGTGAACTGACAGATTCTTCTTTTCTCTGGACGTTTGTGTTTCTTACAGACATAAATGAATGTGACTCGCAGCCCTGCCTGAACGGAGCAGAGTGCGTTGACCACGTGAGCAATTTCACCTGTGTATGTCTGGCAGCCTTCAGAGGACCCCTCTGTGAAACTGGTGAGCTCTTTTGTTGTAGTATTTTTGGTATAATAATTACACTATTTACAGCCTTAGCAAAGCAAGAATAAAGACTTAAGCTATAGTGAACAAATTATTTGTTCAAAACTATTTGTTTCTGGCTTAGTAATTATTTGGTGTAGTTATTGTAATGTGTCTCCATATTTATATATTTTTAGAAAAGCATGATCTTATACAAATATAAACTGTGACCTTTGATTGGTTTCAGTCCAAAAACAACAACAAAAAACACTTAGTTAATGGACATTTCTACATTTCAAAATAAGGCAAATGTTTTTGTCTTGTTTTTTTGATACAAAACTACTGGATTAGTAGTTTTTTCAGTTAAATATCTGTGACCCCCCCCCCCACACACACACACACACACTATATATAATTATAAGTTTACAAGTTCAGTTGAGGTTGCCAAAATGATATTCCAACAAGGTGTCAAAATTGCTGATTAGATAGCTGATTTTATGATAAAACGTGTTTATTTTACTCACACATAATTCCAGGGCTAATGTTTCTCAGTCAGAGTTTGTTGTAAAGCATTTTCTGATTTGAATAACACTTTAAGCACCGTCTTGTTTTGCTTGTCCTTACAGAACTTGTAGTACTTGAGGTGAACACGACCGAAGCAAATAACCAAACAGGTAAAAACAAGTACTGTATAGATACTTTGCTCTTTACTTTTCATTGCACTCTGTTGGCACCATGGATCAATAATTCTAACCTTCTAATCTCTCAGTGTATCAGACTTAAGTGGATATGAGAGATTAGAGTACGTTTTCACCGAAAAATGATTTATCATAAGTACAAGATTATAATTTTTCTTACTTTGACATTGGGCGGCAGACCTGACATGTAAATTGTCTTTGCATTTTGGACAGAATTTTAAGTGTTGATGACATATGTAGCCATATTCAATTTTAGAATTCAACTTTACTTACTCCGGTATTTCTGTACTTCCCAACTTTTTCTCAACAAACTGCCACTTAAGTGAAGTAAAATTATGATAAATATTTGCCACAGGTTTTATCCCACCAAACCAAGTAATAATTAGGAAAAAAGATGAAAACCTGTCATATGCACTTTAATGTATTAAATCACAACACAGTTGGAGCAATAAAGAGATACCACCAAATAACTATTGCCGGTAATGACCATTTGGACCAGAACTTCAGTCTGAGAAGTACTGACTGAAGCAAGCATTTTTGCCTGCTACTGTCTTCATGATTTGAGGTAGTGACAGTTATGGAGCTCAGGCGCAGGCTGTTTCTGCTGCAGCGTGGCAGGTAGCAGGCAGACTCGGGTATGTGGAGAGGAGCCGTGTTATGCCACAGGAATTTGGCCTGGTGCCCTGGAAGAGGCTGCTGTGCTGATGGATTATTGTAATTATCAAAACTGACACCGCCTCACCCAGTTTACTACCACAACCTGGAGCAGCAGCCGCTTGATGTTGCAAATTATCACTTTATTAGCACATTTTATTAGTTTACCAACAAAGAGGAAATGCTTTGTCTAGACTTAAGTTGCCGTTTATGAGTCAAAGCCTGTCTATGGCATTCAGGCTATTTGTGCGGACTGAACTGCCGAAATATGCATGCTCTACACTGCTGCTTACTTGCTGGAAGTTGGCCATGGCACTACACTCTCAAACACAGCTGCTTCTTGCATAATCATTGCACAATTTGTTCACAAATATGAGGTATGTTATTATCCTACCTCAATTCTCATACCTTCCATTCATAAAAGATTATATTAGGACATTATACTTGTTTTTGGAAAGAACTAGTGGTGTTGCAAGTAGTACACTCCAAAAAGTAATAGTTTACATTAGATTAATATCCATCCATCCATCCATCCATTTTCTTCCGCTTATCCGGGGCCGGGTCGCGGGGGCAACAGTCTAAGCAGGGACTCCCAGACTTCCTTCACCCCGGACACTTCCTCCAGCTCCTCCGGGGGGACCCCAAGGCGTTCCCAGGCCAGCCGGGACACAGTCCCTCCAGCGTGTCCTGGGTCTTCCCCGGGGCCTCCTCCCGGTGGGACATGCCCGGAACACCTCCTGAGGGAGGCGACCAGGAGGCATCCGGAACAGATGCCCGAGCCACCTCAGCTGGCTCCTCTCGACATGGAGAAGCAGCGGCTCTACTCCGAGGCCCTCCCGTGTGACTGAGCTCCTCACCCTATCTCTAAGGGTGTGCCCAGCCACTCTGCGGAGGAAACTCATTTCGGCCGCTTGTATCTGCGATCTCGTCCTTTCGGTCATTACCCAGAGCTCATGACCATAGGTGAGGGTAGGAACGTAGATTGACCGGTAAATTGAGAGCTTCGCCTTTTGGCTCAGCTCCCTCTTCACCACAACGGTCCGATACAACGACCGCATCACTGCCGACGCTGCACCGATCCGCCTGTCAATCTCACGCTCCATCCTCCCCTCACTCGTGAACAAGACCCCGAGATACTTGAACTCCTCCACTTGAGGCAAGGACTCCCCACCCACCCGGAGAGGGCAAGCCACCTTTTTCCAGTCGAGAACCATGGCCTCGGATTTGGAAGAGCTGATCCTCATCCCAGCCGCTTCACACTCGGCTGCAAACCGCCCCAGTGCACATTGGAGGTTCCGGTTCGATGAAGCCATCAGGACAACATCGTCCGCAAACAGCAGAGACGAGATCCTGTGGTTCCCAAACCGGATCCCCTCTGGCCCCTGACTGCGCCTAGGAATTCTGTCCATAAATATAATGAACAGAACCGGTGACAAAGGGCAGCCCTGGCGGAGTCCAACATGCACCGGGAACAGGTCCGACTTACTACCGGCAATGCAAACACAGCTCCTGCTCTGGTCATACAGGGACCGAACAGCCCTTAACAAAGGGCCCCGAACCCCGTACTCCCAGAGCACTCTCCACAGGGCGGCCGCATCGACAATAGAGGCCGAGAACAGAGCGCATTCGGACTCTATGTCCCCAGCCTCCCCCGGAATCCGGGATCAGCCAGACGTTCCCAACAGACCTTGACTATGCGCTTGGGCCTGCCATGTCTTTCCGGCTTCCTCCCCCGCCAGCGGACCCAACTCACAACCAGGTGGTGATCAGTTGACAGCTCTGCCCCTCTCTTCACCCGAGTGTCCAAGACACGCGGCCGGAGGTCAGATGACACGACAACAAAGTCGAGGTCTGTCCTGGTGCCACGTGCACTGGTGAACACCCTTGTGCTCGAACATGGTGTTCGTTATGGACAAACTGAACAGCACATAGCACAGAAGTCCAATAACAGAACACCGCTCGGGTTCAGATCAGGGAGGCCGTTCCTCCCAATCACCCCTCTCCAGGTGTCACTGTCGTTGCCCACGTGGGCGTTGAAGTCCCCCAGGAGAACAACGGAGTCCCCGGGCGGTGCACTGTCCAGTACCCCTCCCAGGCACTCCAAGAAGGCCGGGTACTCTGCACTGCTGTTCGGCCCGTAGGCCAACACAACAGTGAGAGACCTGTCCCTGACCCGAAGGCGCAGGGACGCGACCCTCTCGTTCACCGGGGTGAACTCCAACACTCGGCGGCTAAGCTGTGGGGCAATGAGCAGGCCCACACCAGCCCGCCGCCGTTCCCCACAGGCAACGCCAGAGAAATGAAGAGTCCAGCCCCCTTCAAGGAGTTGGGTTAGATTAATAGTATTAATGTAAGTAGTTTTAAGTAGTTGAGATTTATCTACTTGATATACCTAGACTACCTGACTTGTTTCAAGATGCTTCTGTCAACAGTATATTGCACACAGTCATTTGGTAACAATGTTTAAAAGCTTCTGAGTTGTTGCCTCATCAAAAAACATGTCTGAAGAGGTTTTAGATGTCATCCATGCATGTTTGAGTATTTTAGCAATCTCTCCCGGGCCCTATTCAAACCCTCCTTACGGGTAACTGTAAGATTTTGTCCAATGCTCAGCCCACATGACTATGTCATCCATGCTCCCACATGACAGTTCTCCATAAATATACAAAAACATGATACAACGCTGCACATAGCAACTTAACAAACCTGGTGTGATGTGCAGTTGTTTCTTTAGTGGGATGCACCCTGATTGTGTTGTGATAGTGCTCTGAAGGAGGAGTGACTTATTGCGGGGAGCGCAGGGAGGTGAGACTCAAAGCTAGCAAAGCAAAGCCAAAAATTGAAGTGAAACTTATAAAATGCAGTTTGCTGCAAATATAGTATTTTCAAAACAAAAGAAGGTAATGGTGATCTAAATATGTTATGTGTTAGCACTTAATACCCCATAGAAATAAAATACCTCCTCTTTAAACAAAAGCTGAATGGAACCTAGAAGTGAACAGAGCAGGAATTTTACTGTATACCTGTGTGAGTAAGATTTCTCTGCATGTTTGTTTCTGTTTCTGTCTTTTTATTTTCATACAACTCTTCTCTGTTGCCTATTTAACAGTTTCTATTTTAAAATATAAATTGCATGGGTCTCCCAAACAGCAATATGATACATGTTTGATAAATCTCCCACTTCATGTTATATAAGCACACAAGTCACTTTAACCATGGCTAGATATTCATTTTTGAAGTGCACTTGTCAAGCTATGATTACAGTTTCCCTCAAAACCTCCTTAATAGGATTTGTGAATTGCAAATGTATTTTGCTTCTCACCCTTAAGCTGAAATAACTATCACAGCTTATATAGGCTCTCTTAAATCCCCCACATACTTTCCTGCCTGGCTCACTTGGACGGCACAGCGGAAAAACAACACTATCCTCCGAGGAAGAGAAAGTCGCAGGACACAGGAGCTCCTGATCAGGCCGGATCAAAAGGGCCAAGCCGCACAGGTGGCTAGTGAAAAGTGGCTCTGGCAAATTAACAATACATTTATTGCCCTGAGGTCTTGTGTGTTGGTCACAAAATATGCTCTTTATCATCAGAAAAATAAAACCCTCCACCGCGCTGCCGGGACTTCAAACAAAAGGCATTTAGCTGTGATACGGCTGCCTCCTTTGATCCACTGCTGCAATTAGGAAGTAGAGGAAAATAAAAACATTCGTACAATTTGCACACAGCGGATGTACATTGCTCTGACTTGTAATCTTCTGCTCTTGTGAACTTTGGGAAAGATGAAGGAAAGAGGGATGACAGTGAATCAATATGAGTTTACAGAAGAGCAGATGAAAGAAGCAGCGCATCTGGAGCCTATGCTGACGGGGCAAACTCTGTGCATGTTTACCCTACGACCAACCCCCAAAACGTAACATTCAAGAACAGAGGCTACTTTCAGCAAAACGGTGTACCTAAAGGTTCACTTTTTAGTGGAGGGTCTGCCACCTGCTTTTCTCCATGGACATGGTGTATTCCGTAGTATAGCATTATCAATCATTATTCAATTACAAATGTTTTTTTATTTTATATTTTATTTTATTTTTACTGATAAATTAGCCTAGTGGCATCATATTCTTGTCTTCATGGTGAAAGATAAGTTTGTGGAACATTCCAGGGAAATAACATCTACACATTAAAGGTCCCATGGCATGAAATTTTCACTTTCTGAGGTTTTTGAACGTTAATGTGAGCTCCCCTACCCTGTTTAGCCCCCCCCCCAATGGCTAAAAGTTGCGTAATGTCTAAACTGAGCATTTGCGATCCTTTTCTGCGTTTGAAAAAAACACAGCTCAAATGGGCGATTCTGGACAAGGCACCTTATTGACGTCAGATCGACAAAAGAAATGCAAATGCAGTTCCACCATCGTCTGGATCTCCACCCCCTGTCTCTGGAAATCACACCCAGAGAGTTTGGACTGCGGAGGAGCTACGCAATGCGAAATGCGTTTTTTTATTTGCCTGGAGGCACGTGCGAGTGTTTCTAGGCTTGGAAGTCCTTTACCCGACCCTCTGGACCTCTGAAACAGCAGTGGTTTAATTTTATTTTCTGTACAAATGTGATGTGGTTTTTTTCATTGAAAAGGCTCTCCTCTCCTCCTTCGCGCTTACACACGCGGAAGTGGGGCCAGCACACAGCGCACTGCTAACACAAGGAACCAGCGGCGCATTTCCCCCCCCCCCCCCCCCCTTCCTCTTACCAATCTGTGTTCTTCTCATTTGCATTCAAGCAACAAGGCGCAGAATGAGTTGTTCAGAGAGTAATTTTTTGACTCTGACTCTGTACATGTGTCTTTCCCATGCACTAAGTGTTGATTTTGAAGAAGGATTCATTTACAGTATTAGGGAACCATTAAGGAGCCATATAAAAGCATCAAGAAGTACCATGTCATGGGATCTTTAACAATAACACCTTTGGGTCAAGCTTAGATATCTATTAGTATTTGAAAATCCACACAGATTGTTCAAGTCATCTCCTAAATTTCTACCTCACTGCTGTCAAAAATAAACAAATTGTGAATAATTTATGTTTTTTTGTGTATTTGTGTTTTTTCTCCGTGTAGCAGCCAGCTTTGGACAAATATTTGCTTTATACATGTTGGCAATAACTCTCATTGAAATAAGAAACATAATAAACATCTTAATAATCTAGATCCCAAATGTAAATACATTTCAGTTTGTCAAACTATAGTCTATGAATTGAGATGCAACTGCCGTGTACATAAACCATCTAAAAAGCATCCCTTGAATCTTTGGTTCATAGCCCTCTTTCTCTGTCTGTCTCTATGCAGAAGAATGCCTTTGTCAGAATGGCGGCGTCTGTGTGGACCTCAATGGGACGTGTGAATGCCCCGCAGGCTACACTGGACTCTACTGTCAGTTTGGTGGGTATTATCTGCTCACAGTCTTATCCTCTCAAATATCTCACTACACCTTTGATCAAAACATCACAATCGTGTCCTCTCAGAAGTAACCCATACTCCGTGCAGTCACAGCCGGCCCTGTCCCGACGGCGGCCCCTGTCTGGAGTATGGAGGGACCTACTTGTGCACATGTCAGACCAGCGGGCCAGAGCTAGACCACAAAGACTACTACCCCTATGGTAAGGACCTCGGACCAACACAACAACAGGGCATTTTGCACATATGTGTGATTGGCCTCAGCTGACTGTTACTATAGAGACCAACGTATTTTTAAACCTGGTGTCACTTTCTGTTTAGAAATGGTTCCACATAGTTTACATGATCCAAACAAGATCTCTTGTTCTTTTAGTTTGGGGTATATGGTGAGAATGTCCAAAAAGTTTTCAAGTCCCTTCAATCATTTTAGTTCACTTTTGCTGACTTTGTGCCATTTTGTTTCATGTATACCAGCTACATAGACCCTGCATTTTTACCATATGTACCACAAACTGGGTCAAAACTCTGGCATTTACAGCTAAGCCAAATTCTATCATAGAATTCAGGCCTCCGTTCCACCTTAATTGTAAATTAACGATTCTTTAGTATGTTCTTCTGATGTTATTAACCAAGGGCCATTCGTGAATCCAAACCCACATTCATGTACATTGTTTTGCTATAACCTGATTTAATTTAATAGTAAGTAATTTTAATATACAATTGTCAATTTGAAATTCTCATTTGAGTCCCAACCATCAGTTTGAAATCACTGGTAACTCTGGATATGACTGAACGTACTTAATATGACTTCATTGATTCATTATCTTCTTTTGTTTTGGACCCTATTTGTAAAATGTAGCTTTGGTTGTTTGGTCTATGCCCAGGGACACAGTCAAGTGTCTGTATGTTTTTCAGTACAGCCCCAGTCGGTGTGCGACTCGTCTCCGTGTCTGAACGGAGGCTACTGCTATGAGCGAGACGGAGGCTACAGCTGTGAGTGCAAGCATGGATACTGGGGCAAGCATTGCCAGAAAGGTAATTTCACTTGAGAAACCTAAAAAAGTATGTTTCCATTACACACAACCTGTTTTTACATGCATTAATGATAAATGCTTAAAGGTCCTATATTTGGAAAAAATGACAGGGTTGAAATGATCAAAATGGTTCTAGTGATGGTGTATGGAGCTTATAACTCTATAAGGTGGAACAGAGTGTTTTCAGTTAGAAAAGAACACTGCTTAAATATGCAGTTTGTGTGTTAAACATGTCGACGAAACAAAACACAACTCCAGGTATGTTTCTCATGAGGAAATACCATTATAACAGATCAGAAGATTGCGTAATATGGGCCTTTTAATAAAATTTTGCTGACACAAAAGAGAAGAGATGCATGTATTCTGCAGTATATACTGATGGACATGCCATATTTCTAAAGCATGCATAAAGAATGCAAAAGCTGTTAGTAATAGAACATACAGTAGTTCATTTTGAGGTCTGTTTAGTGATTTGTACCTTATTTAGACTTGAAAAATATGACAATGGAAAAACATAATTACATGACTCAATAAAAACTCCAAAATGTCTCCAGTCCAGTTATAGTGGGCTATAACTCAGGCTTACCCCTAGCATTAGTTTTATGCACCAGGAAGCTCGCCATAACTCGTAATGCTGTATGAAATGTTCCATAGCTAAAAGGCTTATGCTAATAAGTATTTAAGAGTAACTTATGGGCTTCTTCCCTGAATTATGATTTTGAGATGAAATTGACTGAAACTGATCTATTTAGTGTGATTCAATATTTTTGATTTCTTCTTCTTTACAGTTAGACTCAATACCTGTGCCGCTTTGCCCTGTCGAAATGGGGGCACATGTAAAGAAGAGCACGGGATGTACCACTGTGTGTGCCCCTACCGGTTCACTGGGAAGCACTGTGAAGTCGGTCAGTGACTGTAGACTCAGAATGTCCAATAGAAGTGGGGGGATATGTCCATACAAGATATTATCAAAAATAATTGTTTTTCTGGTATGCATGCAGATAGTTCATATTGTTTATCATAGAACTACAGTAGACTAATCAAGATTAGACTGCTTGTTGTCCAATCTATTATGTGAGATACGTATTTGAACCTCATTCAAGACTGTATAGCATGTATTTGAATGCAAACATTTTTAAAGAATATGACCCACCTCTACAACCCTATTATAGTAATTTCCTGTAGATGGATGCCTACAGTCTATAATGTATTGTGTCCTTCAGGAAGACCAGACCCCTGCTCCTCCAGCCCATGTCTAAATGGAGGAACGTGTTTTCATTACATTGGAAAGTACAAGTGTGAGTGCACAGAGGACTTCTTTGGGAGACACTGTGAGATCAACATGAGTTTGACACACGCCTCCACTGGTGAGACTGCTTATTTTGTAGGAATGACATTAGATTTTGAATGGCTTACTTGATATTGGTACGAAATGTCTATTTGAATACTAAAATGACAATTCTACCATGCTCGCACTAAAAGGTTGAAACTCAACATAGTTATTAATTCTTTGCTTACCTGGAGCTCTTTCTGTCTCAAGCTAAGATTATCAGTGTTGTTGTGTGGAAATTACAACTTTTTGGTTAGGTTTTGGGTAACTTAAGGAGTTGTGCACTATTGTTGTTTGCATGTCCTGCATACAGCTCTGGAAAAAAAATAAGAGCACACTGCATTTTTTTCTGAAATCAGCATCTCTACATGTATTACAGCCATTCCATTCCAGCGTCTGTTGAATTCCAACACAAACACAAAGCTGAGCTACTTCAGTTCTTGCACCAGGAGTGGAATAAAGTCACCCAAGAACAATGTGAAAGACATGTGGAGAGCATGAAAGCTGTGATTAAAATAAGGGTTATTGCACCAAATATTGATTTCTGAACTCTTCTTAAGTGTAAACATTGGTATTATGTCGTTTTAAAATGAATTTGATCTTGTTTCTTTGCATTGTTTGAGGTCTGAAAGCATGTATCTTTTTTGTTATTTTGACCATTTGTCATTTTCTGCAAATAAATGCTCTAAACGATAATATTTTTGTTTGGAATTTGGGAGCAATGTTGTCAGTAGTTTATAGACTCAAACAAAAATGTTCCTTTTGCCCAAACACATACGTATAAGTAGTAAAATCAGAAAAACTGATAATTTTGCAGTGGTCTCTTATTTTTTTCCAGAGCTGTATTACCCAACCTAGCATCCCATGGCACTGTTTAACAAAATCTGGTTGTGTTTCAGATGAGGGCTGTGGAGACCCGCCACATGTGGAACACGCTGAGGTCCACTTCTCCAAAACCACCCCGGGCTCCATGGCTGTGTACATCTGCCATTCGGGCTTCGTGCCTGTGCCCCGTGCCACTCAGAGCATATGCGGCCTGCAGGGAGACTGGAGTCAGCCCCCTGTCTGCGAAGGTCTGTCAATACAATTCAATGAGTTTCAAAGTTCAAAGTCCAAAGTCAGCTTTATTGTCAAAAACCATATGTACAGGATTTGATATGTACAGGATACACACAGGATTTGAAATTGCAGCGCTCCCTAGGCCCACAGAGAACATAAAACATCTGATAAACAGGACAATAAACACAATGATTAAACATCACATATACCCATAGCAAAAGTACAGTAAACTTGTATATAATACAAATAGGTAAAACACAATGTGTGGCATAATAAAGCTCAAATGGTGTTATTTAAGCAGCAGGGTCAGTGTCATTTAAGTGTCTTTTAAGCAGTATTTACACAACGAAACACACGAAAACACTGTAATGTTGGGACCGAGAGCAGCCGCTGTGTGTGTTTGCGTCACCATCTTGGAATGAAAGAAGTTTAGGAAATTTACCTCCATGAAGGAAAAATATATTACTGCCAACCTCTGACTTTACAATGAACAACTAGAAAAATAAGGTGTACTCACTTTTATACTAGCAAAGACACCTTCCTTCACAGCAGCTTGTATTCCATTGTTTTAGTACAGTGTCCTATTCTGTCCTCTGTTTCTAATGTTAATTAATGTTTTCTCATAGAGATCAATGAGTGCCACTCACAGCCCTGTTTAAATGGAGGAACTTGTCGGGACCAGGTGGGGTCCTTTCTCTGTGAGTGTGGAAAAGGCTTCAGTGGAAACCGCTGTCAAAATGGTACAATACAAGTGTAATTCAGACTTTTATTATTTGCCAAGGATATTGATGTATTATTGTTTCTGCAGCTGTCAGTCAGTGCTCACCGGACACGTGTAAGAACGGAGGCACTTGTGAGAATCAGTCTGGCTCATATTTCTGTCACTGTCCTGCAGGATTTAAAGGATTGCACTGTGAAAAAGGTACAGTTCTTTACTTTTGAAATCTGAAATACTTATGTATATAGATGTAAAGATAACAGATGTGTCCTGTGTGTGTTTGTGCAGAGCAGGATGTTTGTGACTCCACCCCCTGTTTAAATGGAGGAGTGTGTCGAAGCTACAGGCGAAACTATCTGTGTCTGTGCAAGGAGGGCTTCTTTGGAGACCAGTGCCAAATGTGTAAGCAGCTTCATTTCGAGGTGTCCTGCATGGTTGAATATGTTCGAACCTTGGCTTGACTTTTTTAACTCTACAGGTAGCTCTACAACTAGCTCTACAGGTTGACTTCAATTTTGGACTAATAACAGTCCAACTACTTAATGTCTGCTTGATTTAAAACTAGATGTCATATTTATCTTTTTAAAAATATGTTCACTTTTTCATTCTTTCAACAGAATTTTGTTTTTCTTTTTTTTCAGCCATTGTCCAAATAATTTCAAAGTCAGCTTTATTATCAATTCTGCCATATGTGTTTGACATACAGTGAATTGAAATTCCGTTTCTCCCTGGCCAAGCAGTGTAAATAATACAATATAAAAAATACAATATAAGGACAATACAAAAACGATCTAAGACAAAATCAGAAAGTAGTGCAACAGAATAAATAAATACCTGTTTACAGATGTACAAAATGTGCAGTATGCATCAAAATGTGCAATGGAAGATGCAGCAGTGAAATGTGCAGTAATATGCAATAGAATGTGCATTGAAAATAAAGATAAAAATAAATGTGCAACAGTAGTAATTTCAGTAGTAAATGTGCAACAGTAGTCCAGTAGAGTAATTTATAACTCTAGTTGTCCTTTTATATGCCCACATACAAAGAACAATATAGCAAGGGAATCTTAATGCCTAGTGATTTCCGAAAAGCAACCATCTTTCACATTAATTGTATGCTTTTGTCTCCCCCCAGTGGAAGACCCCTGTGTGCTCAACCCTTGTGGAAACCGCGGCCTGTGCACTAGTGACAAAAGAGGCAACTACAACTGTGTGTGCAACGTGGGGCACACAGGGAAAGACTGTGAGAAAGGTAAGGGTAAATGTACACTACTGGGCTCCCCAAAGCTTGTCTCAGCTAACCACAAAACAGTTATTTAGTGGGGTTGCCTTTGGGGAGAGTCATCAGCGTTTGTGTTTTGATGTGTCATTATTTGATATGAAGTTGAACACCCTGCACCTGAGTTGTAAGGGCCTTTTTTTTTGTTTTAGTCATTTAATTAATATGCTTATTTTTAAGTGTATTCATTATTTATTATGTAATTTATTATTGCTTTTAATGTTTAATATACCTCTTCATGCTATTTTTGTGTAGTTTTCTTGTGAGCACTAATGTAAAATGTACTTTACACATAAACCAGGAGTAATATGGAAATTGTCTACTTCCCAGACCTCCTCCCTCCTTCTGGTCTCCGTGTGCTGCGCGTGGAAGAGAGTGAAGTGGAGCTACGATGGGATCCTCCTGTGCCCTCTCAGAGCCCGGTCAGCGGGTTTGCAGTGAAGTATGCTCCTCTGGGACGTGGCAGTAGAAAAACGGACCTGCTGGACCGAAGACAGCACACCCACGTCATGAGAGGTCTGCTGCCCGGGCTCCTCTATAACATCTCCACCCTCTCCCTCAAACACAGCATCAACAACAGCGACTACAGTCGGCCCGCCACCGCACTCATACGAACCAGTGAGAATCTTTCGTTTATTCTATCCAAAATAAACACCAATCAGTGTAGGATGGCACTGATTGAAGATCTACATGTATAGCCACATAGATTTGTAAAATAAGTATCGTGAATAAGAAAGCGTAAAGGTAAATAGGTTGAATTAATAAAAACAGTTGAATGTATTAATAAACTAATAATAAATACATTTACAACAGCACTAATGTGAAATAGGCTAAATATTGAATCTAAAGTTATCTAAAATTGCTTAAAATTGTTTAATTGTTTTTATAGTAAACCTTTGAGTAACTATGTAATTACTGGAAAATTGCAAATAAATATATTACATTTGCCTATTTAACAATCCTGAAGTTGGAATATTATTATCAAAACTCAAAATACTGTAGTCATTCATTTAAATAAAACTATGCTTGTACTGTCTCCTCACTTTTCCCTCTGCCCCTGTGTGTGCAGGGCCGCGGCGGGTGGAGCAATTGACTGTAGCTAATGTGTCGTCCTCTGCTGTGTGGCTGCGGTGGCAGGTGCAGGCGGCTCGTCACGCTGCTGTGAGCAGAGTCCTGGTCTCTGTGTTTCTTTCAGGAAACCACACAGAGGCGCTGTCTGCTATCCTGAATGCAAGCGTCACAGAGCACAGCTTCAGGTGAGGCACTGGAGAGAAAGCTGTAATAGTTATAATTCAAATATGGGAAAGTCATTTCACTGTTTTCATCTTTAAATATGCTGCTCATTCTAAAATTGTCATTCATGTCTGACACTGGGATTGGACCTGGATACAAATGCAGTACATGTTTTCATCACTAGATGACAGCAATCTACCACTGTTGAATGAAGTCTTTCACTTTTCCATTGAGTTTCAACTCAAGTCTGTTTGTGTTTCACAGTTCATTACTTCCTGGTCACAAATACACAGTGGATGTTTTGACTCAAAGTGGTGTCAGGCCTGATGAGTTTCCTTCCACCAGCCACTCAGCCGGACCGCTGAACTTCTGGACAAGTAATGTTACACACATTTCTGTTTTACAATTAAATATATATTGATAAACTGTAAATACTAGATTAATACTATTTTATTAATAAATGTTGATAGTAATTTTATAATATAAAAAGTTAAATAATATCAAACATTTAACAATTCTTCAAAGGTTTTTGTGTTTTAATTTTAAACACTCATGTTTAACCTAATGTGTATCTTTAAGGACCCCTCCCCCCTCTGAACTTGTCCCTATCCCACGTGAGCTCTACCTCGGCCCTCATCACTTGGGCACGCCCCTCCAGGATGCTCCCGGACGGTTTTGTGGTGAATGTAACGAGGGGTCTGAACACAAGGAGCCGCTTTCTGCCCAATGGAAAACTACAGTCGTACACTTTGAGAGAGCTCACTCCAGGACAGCTGTACTATGTCTCCCTCACCTCAGTCAAAAACACAGGCCACGAGCAGGTGCACAGTGCACCCCAGCACCTCACGTTCTCCACATGTAAGCATATGTGTTCTTCTGAAACCTCCAAAAACATAGGGCAAACTCATTTTGTCTACATATTGTATTGCATTACAATGTCTATAATACAGTTTTGCCAGAAAGTATACCAGGCATGATCCACACACACACTCTCTGTATTCAACCTCTTGTGGGCAAAGTGTATTGCTTAAGTACACTGTAACAGTTTGCTGTGTTTGCTATGGGGATTACAACTCCATCATTTGGCATAGGTTGGATGAATGTCTAAGTTAAATGCTGTTTGACCTGTCAGACAAAGTTTAAGTACTAGTATTTAGCATTTATTTTTATATATACTATATTTAGTATTTATTTTAAGATTATGATTTATTTTTACACAGTACCAATGCAAAGTAGAACAGGCCGAAGAAGAGAAGAAAGGCAAAGAGCTACGGGTGCCTATAATGCACAAACGGCTCCTCCATCACACACTCAGGACCTGGTAGTGAATGAAGAGACAGAAAACTCACAAGAACTGCCCAGGTAAGTCTAAAACGCAACAATAATATGCTACTATATAATATGTGATGGTTATCTGCTGCTAAAATAATGTAATCTCTATTTGATTCCATAGATACACAGAACTCATTGATAGAAGGGGGAAGATTACAACTAGATTAACTAATATGCCCAGAAAAGCAGTTCGACATCGAACAAGTAAGTTAATGACTGTAAAGCAATTTACCTAAAGACATATGTAATTATATTCAGTACAATGGTCAAAACATCATCATTTATGTATTTATTGAGTTTACTTAGTTGATCTTTTAACAAAATACTACTATACGTACTAGATTTGGTATGAGTCTGAATAAATCCCTAATCATCACCATATTAATATATTAATGTGATGAGAATTGTGCTTGTACAGCTAAATATTTAGAGAGATTATTCTTATGGTTAGCCACATTTCTAAATTCCAAACACGTTAAACGCATTCATTCATTTTCTCACTGCATAAAGGTCACAAATCTACAGCTCTTAAGCTCTTAAAATCTTTTATGAATACAAAACCATAAATAATGTCTTAATGGAAATTCTCTTGATATTAACCCAGTAAATAAGCTTTGGCCACATTGCTTAACATATGTGTTTGTATGCATTTGAGTCTTTAGTTATCCACTACTTTCTGTTTGATCACATGGTATGAGGATTTTGTTTGTAATTTGCACATCTAAAGCAAAGATTAAATATTCAAACATTTTGCATCAAATATTTAGCAAAGCCATTGTGTATTAATATTTAAAGATTTGGTCTGCTGCAAAGTATTTTTCTGACACAACTGTTTTGATTTGGTCTAAACATGGTTTCTTTTTCATGTCATGTTGCAGATGGAATATTTTAGACCAAATATTTGGCAAACCAGAGTTCTGCCAACGAGTAATATGAACCATAATATTCAACAAACATGTGCATTATATATTCCGCATTTTATACCTGCACTATAGTTTTTTGTTGTTGTTGTTGTTTTTTTTTTTTCATTTTCACTATAATGCTGTATGACTAAATGTACTTGAAGGCATTGGCCCTATATCTCACAATACAGCTGTTACAATTTTGGAGTGCCAGCAACAGACAAATCAAAAGATAAACACTCATTCAAAGAGAATACAAAGATTCAAAGCTGTCATATGCGCAGTAAAGAAACATGTTTCCCTGTACAATGAAATTCTTACTCCGCTGCCCACCCTGAATGCCAAGAGCATGCAAAAATAAAAATGGATAAATAAGATGAAGAGACAATTGGCTCATTGAGCCTATTAGACTAAACTATTGTCTTAGATTTTATTTAATTTTATTTCATGTTAATGTTATTTGTTTTACTTTATAACCAACTTGGTTATAGTAGGCTTGGTAATAGTTAGATAGTAATAACCATCTCCACATGTCATGATGTGCTTGAGTGATGCCTTTACTGGGGATTTTCAGATTTTAGAATGTAATGATACTCCAGGTGGGGAGCAGGAGTCAGTTTTTCCAGTTGATAGCGTTGTACTTTGCCATGAAATATTCAAATGGCAAATGCACAAATGTAGCTTATAATTTGTGTGTATTTGAGTGACTAGATGCACTGTTAATTATAGCTTTATCCCATTTGTATAAAATACTACTAGCCTATATAGAATGTTCTTATATGATCTCAACCCAACAACAATACATTAATTTGATTATATTTCTAAATTATAATAAAAGTTGATAACACAGTCTTTCTTCTCCCCTTATTCCAATCCTGTCTGTGTTTAATTTTGACCTATTACAGTGTTTAATGTGTGGAAATGTTTTGCCTTGCAGAACCTGACCCTCCAATTAGATTAGAGAAGATGGAGGAGACAACGAACAAAATCAGCCTGGCACTACAGCTCCAGGAGGAGGAGGGTGTGAGGACAGTGCCTGGTAGGTGTCCTGGAGATGACTCAAATTATCACATGTGGTTGTGTTTAAGGGCAAAGCTGATCCACCACACAGACTGTACTGAAGCAAATATATTGTAACCAGTCAAATGGTATTTCATTTTGATGGTGGACAAATAAACAAAAGAATAAATACTAGTACTGCAGTTATAGGATCATCGTTTAAATAAGACAAGCTAATGTTTAATGTCACATCCCCCACTTAAATGCCACAGTACCTTCCTTCTGTCAGTGTTAATATTATGGAAACCTTCTAAAAGGATTAAGGTTGTCAGTTTTATTCATTCTCTGCCTAACAAATTCACTTTTTGAACAGAACAAGATCATTCATGTTTCCATAATGTTATTCACAAACCTTTTTTGATGTGTGTAGAATCCCTCAGTTGTCCAGGTAGAATCCATGGCAAAAGGAGAAATTCAATTTGTCAACTGGACAAAAGTTTATTTGGTCAAATACTTGATGTACTCATCCAAGCTGCTTCTTCGATTCTGAGCTGAGCTTCTGAGCTTGGATGAGCTGCGAAACGTATTCGACCAAATAAACTTTTGTCCAGTTGACAATTTTAATTTCTCCTTTTGTCACAAACCTTTTCTACAAATTACAAAGACAAAGACAACCAACCTATATGTGACTTAATCCAAATATGACTTTGAGCAAATTGATGGTTTTCAGATTAGAATGTTACACTTCCATTTTCAATAATAATATCCAATGGAATAATACACAAATGTTGAACCTGATACTTTGCAATATACATTAAAGAATGTTGTGATGTAATCTAAAACAACTCTGTATATTTTAACTTTTTATCAAATATGAATCATGTTAGTGTATGCACCTGGTACAATAATAATTGGGTAAACCATAAAGACACCCTGTAGCTGTAACTTTTGCATTTGACCGGCCAAAAACAATGTTTGGTGTTTGTAACTGGAGCCTGTGTGCTTTGTGGATGTTGATTGCAGCTGTTGTTCCAGAGCTGCCCCAGGACTGTCGTCGCCTGCCCTGTCTGAATGGGGGCACATGCGTGGACTCGGGGGATGCCTTCATCTGCGACTGCGCCACGGGATTCAAGGGCAGGCAGTGTGAGCTCTGTAAGTGTCGTCACACATACTGTGCATGTCAGCAGATACTTTTTATATGGACAGTGCCACGGCTTATTTTGGTCGCTGTTGTTGGCATACATTTAATTTTCTCACATTTTTGATGGGTACAGGACATGGGTGGCTTATTGGAGGATTTGGCAAATATCTCACGATAATTCTAGGGTGTAATGTGTATGTTCCTGTTTTGGCAATTTGCCTGTGTCAGACCTGCCTGAAGGTTCTCCTGTAACTACTGATTTACAGATTATATTCTTTCACAGTGAAAGGTGCTTCACAAGTAACAAATAATTACCATAATAAAATGTTATAAAAATAAATAAGTAGAACAACTCAAAAGGAAAAAAAAACATTTGTAGTAGAGTTTTTAGACGCTTTTTGAATATCAGACTCAGGATTGAATCGGGCTAAATGGATCCACTGACCGTTTCTTATTGGCTGAATTACAGTATTTACATGAAATGCCATTCACACAGAGTTAGTAACATTCAAATTGCATTACTCCAAAACATCTTGGTGTGACCAGAATTACACTAAATCTAATGGACCGTGCTTGAGCGAACAAATTCAAATAATGCAATAAACCTTCAGCGTCACTTCTCAAGAGTCAACGTTTTACGCACAAATGGTTAAAAAAATAGATTAAGATCTGGAATGAAATTATATATGCTGTTTTTTTTTGGGGGGGGGGGGGTTTCTCACTTTTTCTCCAAGTATTGAATAAAGTTGTTGAAAATCAGATCCTAATCAATACTAAAATTAGTATCGAAACTAGATACTGATTTGAGCAGGTATCAATACTAAAAAAGTCGCATTCACAGGACAGAAATTAACCTTTCCTGAATAGCTTTAGAATGATCTTGAGCTGCATCAGAACAAGTATAGCCATGACCATGGACCACTATGGAACACACCTGGACAACTGAGGGATTACACAGATGTAAAACTGCATGGGATTATAAAAGAAAGTACTATGATTTCATGTTGAAAATCAAATTATGTTGTTTCAAGTGTTGTGATGAGGGAAGACTCCATAAGAAGGTTTAGTTGATGTTTATTCACAATTTGTAACAACAGCATCATACCGTGGCTACTTGTAAATACAACACGCTGTTAGGTAGGTGTGCAAAAATACTGAAATATCTATATATCGTACCGCTTAATGTGATGGTACAGTATCGATATTGTGGGCTGCTGTGTCAATATATTGCCAAGACAATTTTTTGGTATATTTTACTCAATTATTTTGTTACAGATCTACAATTGTGTTGCTTGTTTAAAGGAAGGAAACTCGTTTATGCAACACATTTGACATATTCACTGTTTGTTGAGTAAAATGGGTGTGTTTCATATTAACTTTGCTTAAGAAGTGGCTTAGTTAGTGGCTTTTAGTATCACAGCCATGATTTAGCCATTATTTTTATTGAACCGTATCGAATCTATTTGAAATATATCGTATCGAATCGAAATTGTACTGTATCGAGACATGTATTGTATCGTGGCCTATGTATCAAGGTATGTATCGTATCGGCAACTTCTTAATGATACCCAGCCCTACTGTTAGGTGGAGCATCCACAATAAACATAAGTACAACATGTAATATTGTACACATACAAATCAATACCAGAATGATTTACATAAAGAGAGTGTTTTTAATTATCATTGTCGTATCGGAATCAGTATCGAGTCTTTTCCTTAGTATCGAAGTAGAGCTTGAAATGTATTGAAACAAATGTGCTTACAATTAGAAATATTTAAATTCACTTGATATTTTGAATGCATCTTTATAGGATTATTATATTTCACTCCATAGTGTATCTGTCATCCATACCTGTATGTACTGATCCAACGATGACCCATGTGCTACACTCAGCTCTGTGGGTCAGCTGTGAACGGTGCCACGACTCCGGCTCTTTCTCTTAAAAGCAGGAAACTCGCTCCAATGACATTTATGAATGGCCTGGTTAACTTAAAGGCTGCAGGGCACAAATGTATAACATGAATGCACGCTGCTGTTGAAAGAGGCACAAAGAAACATAGTATTTTCCTTACCCGGCCACAGAGAGGACCCCAGTTTCATTATAACCCTGTTTTTCTTCGCTACATCCTGAATACAAAAGAGGGCTTTGCTGTCTCTATCAGGCTTATGTAAAACTAGTGGTAAAATGTGCAGTGCCTGGAAGGAGCATAAGCACTAATACTTGACAAACATACTTACATTAATAAGTTTTATAGACTTGTGAGTTGAGTAAACAAATATGGATATGTAGACCAAAAGAAAGAAAGCATGTTTTAAATTTGTTCTAGTTCCTGAATGAGAAAAAAATGCTTTACATTTGCATTCAGGACATTACTAATTAGGGTTTTCCACTGCTAGATAAACAAAATATTTTTCTTGCATTTGTAACATAATTTACTCTAGTACTGATAAAAGAAAATGAAAGAAATAAACACAAATTTTACTCCAAAGAAGTAAATACTGACAAACAATACTTATACATTCAGACTGACCATGCAATCTGGATTATAAAGCTTTTGCTGAGTATATTTGCCTGTGATTCTTAATGCAAATACAACATGTTTAGGCTACTTATTTTTGACCATAGATAGACTCTACATAGACTTATCATAGACCTTCATTGCCTTAAGGGGACCAAAGTGTCACTGTACTTTTCTTTCTCCTCCTGAGCCCCTTTCTTCACCTAAACATCAACATTAGATTGTTTAAACATTCCTTTCCTAAAATCATCCATCAACAGGTCAGGATCACCCAGCCAGCCCATCCCACACGGTCCCCAAAGACCCCCAAAACCATCTAACAGACTTCCCACACTTAGAAAAAAATCACTAGTTATTTGTTGTTATCTTTTCCAGTGTGCCAAAGAGTCCAGCACCCATGCACTCGATTATATTCAGAAACCAAAAGTGTGCCAGTTTGGGAGGGAGGAGTCTGTCATTACCTGTAAGTTACATCGGATACTCTAGCCTCCCTCCGGCCTTGGAACTGATTAAAAAGACACATGTTGAATTTGGAGCAATGCATTTAGGATGTTGTATTTTTTTGCAGGTATAAGCGAACATATAAGGTCCAGCAGGATGTGTGCTACAGAGAGATTTGTGAACCGTCACTCCCAAAGAAAAGTCAGAGTAAGTGCTTTTTCCTATACAGTTTTCCAAGATCAATCCATTTTCCACATCAGTGTTATTTATACTTATTAATATAATTTTCTTTTACATTTACAGACAGAAGAACAAACAGGCAACAATAAAGGTTTGTGTTACAACGTTATTATTTAGTGATAATAAATATAGTACAGTAGTACACTATAATTATTTGTTAACAACAAAGTGAGTTATAATTTTTCATCTATCTAGCTGTGGTTTAATATATGAATATATGGTTCTTTTTTTTCTACAGAGCACACAGATTCTGACAGAAGTACTGGTGTCACTGTTATGCGAAAACCTCCAAGCTTCAATGTTGTTGTTTATAATCTTCTACTTGAAGTGACTGATTATGGACATTTTTGTGCTGTTGAACCCACTGTAAGGTCTTTTACTTCAAAAACAGACAAATGTGTGTGTTCCCTCTCAAGTTAACATGGTGTGGAAATAGTTATTCTTTATTGGTAAATAATCACAAATTTTAACAGTCCGTAATAGAAAGTATACCATATTACCTCATGTCCACGACAGTGCTGACACAGGAGCAGGTTTGTCCCTCAGGGAAGTGTGTCCCACCGCTGTTTTTACCAAAAAAAAAACATCTTATTTTAAATCCGGACTTGTTCTTGACAATGACGCACAGTGGTGTCTTTGTAAAAAATATCTCACTTTGTGTCTTAGCAGGCGTTTTTGCTTGCTACTCTGTAAATAGTGTTAATAGGCTGTTTTGTAGGTGACTATTTTAATAATAAAAATCTTAAAATGTTTTCTTTGGGTATTATGTGTGTCTAGTCCAGTGTTGGATGTGGGAAACATTGTCCTGATTTATCAAAAAGCATGCAAGACAGAAAATTAACATCACCCAATAGAATAGGGTGATGGTTTGGAGGCTACAATAACAAACCAGAACTGAGACTGACAAGGGCCAAGAAGCCTACTTCTGCAGTTAAACTAGAATAACAGACACATCTATGAAGCAATCCATCACTTATAAACCAGCCCAGGACTAAAATATACTCTTGCAGATCTATATCCTTCATTGTATAAGGGTCTGCTTCACACCCAAGATTTAAATAGGGCAGGGCAGTGGGCCACAACCTTGCATTTCACTTGTGGCACATGATTGAAGACCGCTGACCGGAGTGACCCCGAGACCACCAAGCATACAAAATAAGTGCATTCCAAATCAATGCATTTTCATTAGTTTTTCAATAATAGTTCTTTATTATCTTGCTTCACACATCAGAAATGTATAGGCTAAGGCTACGTTTACCCTTGTATTTTGTAAAAGATCATAATTGTAATTTCCCAAACTCAAGTTGTGTTTATTGACGCACGGAATGTCACACCTTTACGCGCATGTTCATCTGCCAGCACGCATTCAGAGCTAAATGTTTGTTTTTGTTTTTGTTTTTTAAGTAGCAGAGATTACAGTTTTGATTCCACTTAAATGCACAGTCTGCTTCTTTGTGAGTAAAATTGCAGGTTTAAAGTTGGCGTAGTTGAATGGGGCTGGCTCTTATATTCCCGACAGTCCTTGAAAGCTGCTGCGGTGGAGCCGGGGAGTGCGCGCGCCCTGCTGCCCCCTCCTTCCTCCTCCTTCCTCCGAGTGAAAACTGAGAGAGTGAGAAAAACCAACGGGGACGGGACCATGGAGCGACACTTTTTATACGCCATTGCACTTATTATAATGATACCTGTGCGAGAGTAAATAGGGTCGCGTACGTGTGACCAAATGCTGGTGTTTGGGAATCCGTTGTGAGCCTTTTGGTGCGCGTAAAAGCTTGGAGAGGAACTTAGCCAAAGGAAAGTTAGCCCATTGATGCTAACAAACTTAGCCTGCGTCTGCTAAAGCGAGGGAGACGGGACAAAAAACGGCGCACTGGGGACAAGGATCGTGAATTTTACACGCTGGAGCTGAACTAAGTAGTTATGTTGCTTCGAGGGATTAACTTTCGATACGGATGAGACAGCGTTTGGCGGAGGAGGAACACCGAGTGCGCGGAGGAGGCGAGCCCAGCGGAGCGGTGCCATGTCGGGGTCTGGATCCCTGGGCTGGCCGCTGTCGGTGCTCTGCAGACTGGGGGGCTTGTGTCTGCTCCTGCTGCTGGAGGGGGCCGTGTGTCTGGCGAGTCCGAGCAGTCCTTCTGGCGTCAACAACAACAACAACAACCAGCCCTATGTCAACATTTACATGAGCGTGGAGGAGGTCAAGAAGCTCCTGGGTAAGACATGGACTCGGATCAGTGCAGATGTTTGGACAGTTTGGGTCTTGTGGGATGTGTGGAGTTGGATTGCAAGTCTGAGAAATGCACACGATTATTCCAAATTGTATCACATATCCTTATCCTTAACATATCCTTATCCTTAATGCGTTAGCCTAGTATGCAAGCTTAATCCAGGGGGGAGATCAGGTGCCTGTTTTTAAATTGGGAAAGATTCAGAAAAATGGTTTTCCATGTCCTACAAAAATGATATGTACAGTACATATCCCAGTTTTGTAATCAGAAATGCATTTGAGAAAAAAAACTATATACAGGCTAGAGTCACTATACATGTATAATGGCATTCTTGAATAAACTGTCACCATGTTCATATTAATCAGGGTTTAGCTGGCCTTGTGCATCAAATTATATTGCAAAAGCGCAGCGATTGGAAGATTTTTGGAAGATGTTTAGTTGTGGGTTTTTTTAAAGTAATGTTGTCTCTATAACTTAACCATCACTTTGCCCATTGTCCTACATTCATATCACAGATGCTTCAGGAAAATAGTTTTGCATGGTTTGAAACGGGCATTATGAATTCATTTTCAAGTAGATCACATATCCATTGCCTTGAAGACTGTAATGGTAAGAAGCTGCAGTTGACCTTAAACTGTGTCAAGTTTTTGTGGAGTATCTACATCAGACAAAAGCCCCATGGATCTAAACTTGTTATTCCATAATAGACCTACATGCACTCACTGTAACAATACAAAAGAATGATCACCTATGCAACAGGCATATGGGCTAATTGTGACACTTCAGTCAATAACTGCTTGGAGTCTACAATGTGGTACAGTTATAACTATGTAATTCAGATTTCAGTTTTGTTAAGATCTTTATTGTATCATGATACCATTTAAAACGTGCATCTTCAAGGCAAAAACTAACAAAACGGTGAGAAATGCAATAATGACTCATCACAACGCTAGATATTCTCCATTCCAGTTCATTAGATAAAACTGTGGACTCCAAATTACTCCTCATATTAAGTGCGCTTAGGTGTGCTATTGTAGGGCTAAAATTAGCTTCAGTGTTAATGCACCAGGCCAGTTTTGGATACGTCCTTGGTGCTGTCTTTTATAAACTGTGCTGGATATTAAGCTTCACTGTTTTGTGTGGAAAATTTGGAGCCACATCACAGGTCGATATGCCACCAGTAGTGACAAGGAGGAAGTGACCTAACCAGACTTTAACCACCTCAAAGTAAAGGGTGGTGTCTGGAATGAGCCAAGGACAAAAGTATTATTTTTGTGGGGAGGCTTATCAAGTAGTGTTTTAAAGGAATCTTTACTATTTTGGACCATATTTCTTTGTTTTGCTTACCCTCCATTTTATCAGACATTTCAAACAATCACTTATTTGTTTGGCATATTTTTTATTGGATACCTTGCTGTTGCATTACATTTTTGTAACTTGCGTATTAATAATGTTTGTGAAGACGTTTTATGCTCAGGACACAATAGGAAGAGTTTCATCTGGCGAAACTTTGCAGTAGTTGGTTCAGTGATTGCATTTGCAGCCAGACTAGGGGAACTAACTTAACTCAAGAAATACATAGACTCAGCCAGTAATGAGACTAATTAAAATTTTGGTCACTGCAGTCTCACGCACAGGGCTGCTCTAGGACATAATGACCTTGAATGCAGAGGAAGCGTGAGCTGCACTTTTCCATTGACTGATGAGGGCCACAAATAAAAAGTTTGTGATCAGCATTTTGGAGCAGGTCTGCAGCCGACATCAGTATTCACTGCACAGGCTGCTCTGAACGGAGAGTTTTTGGGAACGCTCCACCTGTGCCACTGCTGCTGCTGTGTGCTCACATACAAAGTAGGTAAAAGTATGACAGAGGGCGGACGATTGTTGGGAGAATAGTTTTTAACCTAAATATCTTTATACTAAACTCAATTTTTACAAAAGCCATTGGCAAGAAGACTTTAAAACCAGATGGACCGGTTGCACCTTTTTGGCCTGTGAGCAGCTTGATAATGAAGGTTTATAAATTAATCCCTACATGTAAATATGATACTGAATTGAAGTCAGTACTATGACAATTTAAAAGCAAGGTTTGTACTTCTGCCGTAATACTTTTAAATTTCATATTTTACTGGGAAATAATAGTTGACATTAACAGACTGGGCTCACATGTCCATTACTTCAACACTAAAGTCATTTGTCAGCTTATTTATTCAACATGGATGCATACTTTTTGGTGGATAATTTCTAGGTAGACATTTTTAAATCACTTGTAGGCTAAAAGTCAGTTCACATATGGTGACATGGTTAGCTTTACTTTTTTGTGTTCAAGTCTTTAAAACATTTGACTTCCTCCTCTCTATAATAATAACGCTGTTCCACAAAGTTCCTGCCTTGTCTGTCCTGATTTCTCTCCATTTCTTTCCATGCTTCAGACTGGGCCTCTTTTGTGGTTTGCTCTATAATCTTGTCCTACAGAACAAGGACATCTCAAAATGTGTTAAAGACTGACTGGAGCTGAAATAGGCAATGATGGAGCTGCTGTAAAAATAATTTTGCACTAGGACCTCTGAGCTTCTAACACTAGTTTTAAAATATGCCTTTTTGGTACCCACCCTACACAGCATAGCCATGCATTATGTACAGTATGCCAAACCCCTTCCTGTGAAATGAAAAGGAGCAACAGCCAAATGTATGGCCTGTAATGCTTAGGTGTCTGTGGTGCCTGTGTTTTATCAAAACAGGAGGGTGGCAAGGGACTCAAGGATGCCAAAAAGGATTTTTTTGGCCAGATAAGTCTTTCGATGTAGATCTGAGTAGTACTTATTCAATCACTTGATGTTGATTTTGAAGATTGAAGAAAATCTAAGTTGTCATAAAAATAAAACTAATTAGTCTTCTAAGATGGGGGTTGGATTAAGTATTCACCCATGAGCCAGAGTTTTTTTTTTTATTATTAAAACTTTATTTAACCAGGGAAATCCCATTGATATTAAAAGCCTCTTTTTCAAGAGAGCCCTGGACAAGAGGCAACAAAAAAGACAGTTACAACAGCCACGTTTCAGAGGTAAGCGCAATGTCCACATCTGTTGAACTAACCCAAATTTTGACTGTGTCCATTTTAGATAATAAACTGCTTACATTAAAATGAATAATTTTGAGACCAGACATTGATTTAAAATCAGCAGGGGTCTGGGTACATTGCAATTCAGGTCCAGGGTTCGGTTGCACATTTCCAGATAAAAGAAATTCTTTTGGTCCTCAACAAGCCCTCAACAAGCACTTCTCATTCCAACCCTGGGTAAAACACTGCACCATCAGCCATCTTTGTTCCACATTATTGTTTGTTTGTTTGTTAGGCCTGCGGTATACTTTAGTAACCAGGTATGTAGAGAACATTTTAGTGGACAAATTCATCAGGATACATACATGCTTGTATGCATGATTTTTGCAGACAGTTTAAATAAATGTTTATACGGGTAGCCCTTTGAGGAAATGGGACTAGTTCAGTTTGTGTTTTTCGATTTAAAAGCTTAAACCCTCAAACATACAGTAAAAACCTGATGATGCACATGATGGCAGACCCTGTGTGTTTATTAGCCTGAGTACTGTCCTGCTGCAGCTGCCCACTGAGCTCATTAGTGAAGGCGACACACGTGGACCATATTAAACCATGAACTGGACATAATGAGCAGGTTACAAACATGAGCATCAGAGTAGCAGTACCCCTCTGTCATCTCTTAGTCACCGCTTCCTTTTGTAACGTGATCTTTTCCCATTGCCCTGTGTCATTTTTGTCTAATCTGGCTGCGTGACTGCCGCTTTGATTCCTGGAGGCATTTGTGGGATTTCTGAGTTTAGCTTACTCTTTTTCCTCATCCTATCTAAACACTCAGACTAGTTTGGCATGTTGGTGTAGATTTGGTTGGATGATTTTGGAAAATTAATTGACCGACATGTGTTTTTCCACAGGATGAATAAAGTATCTCACTCTCTCTCTCTCATTTTCCATGGCAGCTGCCGATATCGATTGTTTAGAATTCGAGCTCATAGCCAATGACCTCTGCCAATTTTTTTGGGCCGATGTGTATGACAGATTTAGGTAATTTTCCCCAAATAATCTAATTTGAATTTATTACAAACTTGTACACGACCTTGCCTCCTAGACACACTGGATGGTCATTTTTTGTACTACCCACTTTGGATTTAAGTGTTCAGATAATTCATTAATATTTAGGCAGCTGGCAGGTAAAACAAAATACGGGCCTCTGTTAGAGTTTTAAATAAATTGTGTAACTTTTCCATTGGAAGCCCAGTCAAATACTTTTCTCCATGGAGATGTTATTGCTTTGTCTGTAATGTTTCACACTATAGTAGCAAACCTTTCTATCTTCATGAAGACCAAACCAGACCAAGTTGCATGTCAGATCTGTGGAGAGACAGCTCCGCTCACAGTCAGAAAGTATGTTTTTCTAGGAATTTTTGTGCTGTAAAACCACCTGTAATTTAATAATGTAAGATAGAGCTGTATAATATCTATAGAAACAAGCAGGTGACAGACCCCAAACCAAAAAGTTACATAGTGCACCTTTTAACGTCGCTCAGTCTATCTCTAAGAAAAATTACTCCTAGACTAAGAATCACAACATGATCAAATGTTTGTAGAGATCAAAATGACAAAAAAAATTGACACAAAATATCTAGAATGATTTCTGGTTTGAACAGTTACAAGTGAGAATGCATTGAGCACGTCCTTGTTCTGTTAACGTGGGTCTACATAGGAATCAGGATCCTGTTCAAGTTTCCATATCAGGCCTGTACTAAACATAATCCAACACTTACCTTGCATTTCCATTCACTTCCATGTGTCTGAGATCTTCAAACAGACACTCATCTTTTAGAAATCCCCCTTTCCCCCAGAATGGACAGAGAGCGCAGAGTCACGGTTGAGTTGTGACTTGACTTTAGCATTCATTGGTCTTTGATGAAACCCAGGTTGTAGCTCTGATTGTTTCTACATATGACTAATGTATTTAGGGCCATGCAGAGCTGTCCATCTCCAGACTTCTCCACATTCCCACATGCATTCCTGCCTCGACTCCTATATCCGTTCAATTGTGTTTGAGATGCTCAGATTAGCGAGTCTATCGTGGAGCAGTTATGTGGTGCTCGTGATAGAGAGATCTGAAAAAATGCATATGTTCCTGGTATTGTTTGGTTGTTAATCATAAGAAAGCTACATTAACTCTAGCATTTGGTGCATGAAGTATTAAGCCTTGGATCTAATTTTTGGAAACCTCAGACTTTTCCTGGCATCTTCAACATTCTCTGAAATGGTTTAGTCAGTAGGAAATCTAAATGTTTTGGGGCATCCCTGTTATTGCTCTTGCCTTTAATAATGATGTCCCTTTTACTTTTCCTTAGAAGATCAGCAGTGGTTAAATTACTCCCAAAGATTTTCCCATTGGTTTATTTTCCTGACAGTTACCTTAGATTAATCTTGTGAGATGGAACTGTTTATAGTTGAACTGGAAATAGTTTTTCAAACAATGCAAAGAAACAAGATCAAATTCATTTTAAAACAACATAATACTAATGTTTACACTTAAGAAGAGTTCAGAAATCAATATTTGGCGCAATAACCCTTATTTTTAATCACAGCTTTCATGCGTCTTGGCATGCTCTCCACAAGTCTTTTTTTGTTCTTGGGTGACTTTATTCTACTCCTGGTGCAAGAACTGAAGTAGCTCAGCTTTGTGTTTGTGTTGGAATTCAACAGACGCTGGAATGGAATGGCTGTAATACATGTAGAGATGCTGATTTCAGAAAATAAAAATGCAGTGGTCTCTTATTTTTTTCCAGAGCTGTATATTTTATATGCGTCTCTTGAGGTCAAAATAACTCTGCTGTGAGCGGTGTCTAATTATAATAGCTTTTATTGATTTAAGTCTTAATTTCATTGGATGAACAAAAATGTGACACGTTTAGGGCTAGGGTATTTAGTTTGAATTAAATAGTATGTAACTTGGCCATACACTAGGGGTGGCATGGTTCAGGAAAAACCGACGAACCGTTCGGTTCGCTTGTCACGACGAACCGTTCGGTGCACACCTGACGGTTCTGGGCATGCGCAATGTATACTTGCCTCTGGCATGCCCGTATGTAACCTTGGCTCGCGAGAAAGATGAATGAGTGCGGTAAATAAAGTTAGATAGAAATGGCAAGTGAGAGTGGAGATTGCGGCAAGGACATAGAGGATGCACCAGTGTCATTTAAGTCCGGTGTTTGGGGAAAAGCAGAAAGTCACGGACACCCCCCTCCCACGCCGCCGCCGAAATGCGCTCTAATCAGAGGCATTGAGGAGGGAGCTTATGCGCCATCAGGGAAGCTAACAGGAGGAGAGAGCGCGTGAAAAGTCGGCAAGTGAGGCACGGACAGATGTTTTATAAAGTTTAACCTGCCCTGTGATACACGTTACACACGCTCGCTCGCTCGCTGACATGCGGTATCCGCAGCTCCAGATGGAGCGCGGCCCACACACCGGTAGAAGTTTAATACGAGACACGTACTTTTGTTTCTGTTTCTTCAGTCTAGTGAAACGTTTTTTTCAACAGCAGGTGACATAGTTACTGCCACCAGATCGGAGAGATGGTTCCAATAATGGGCTTAAAGTCATGTCAAATTCAGATTGTTTGATTATTACATTGTATTAAGATTTTATATTACATTAGATTATTATATAATCTTATAACCTTTTTAATGTTGTATCCTGTTATTGTGGATTATTAAGATAAATGGATATAAGGTAAAAAGAAACCAATAAGAACCGTACAGAACCGATAACCGTGACCCTTAAACCGTGATACGAACCGAACCGTGAATTTTGTGAACCGTGCCACCCCTACCGTACACAGATACTATTATTTTGTGATTCAAATATTTGTGATTGGAATCAACAGGAAACCATGGTTAAACTCAGGACAGGCCTAGTTTGAACCTCATCAAAACATTTTGGTTGTCCAGGTTTATTTTTGCCAGAGTTTTTATGCTGTAGTCCATCAGACCTTGTTTTCCCCTGATTTAGTCTTAAAGCAGACCTATTATGCAAAATCGACTTTTCAACTGTTTTTTAACTGTTATAATTGTTTCCTGTTACCATTTTACTCCCAGAGTTGTATCTGGAGTAATTTGTACATGTTTGAGCAATCTTTCTTTTCAAGACACCACTTTACATCCGTGTTCACCACCAGTATATTTTATGTTCTTAATTGGTGATATGTGTAGGATTCAGTATTTTGGTACAAGTGAAGAAAAATCTGCGGTTCACTAGCTTGATATGCAGCTTATTCATCGGAGGTGCATAGAAATCCACGGCTTTTTGTTTTGATGACGTTTACGACAATGACGGCAATGTCAGCTCCCATAGGTCACCACAGCAGACTTGTTTTTTGTTTGTTGTTAATTAGTATTACAATTAAAAATGTTCACATTATTACCAAATGCTCCACCGGTGTCCTAGATTATAACATCCAGTATATAGCAGACATGAGCCCAATATGCCATCAATAAGCTATCTTCTTTATTTATTTTGTCATGTATTCGTTTTCAGCCTCTAATAAACAGGCAAACATTGAACCACAGAATTACAGTAGATTATAGACAGTATAGTAAGTATGGCATGAATTTGGGTGGTGTTTTGCCCGATGAGATGCCTGGAGTATGATGTCATGCTGAGACACGGTTGGAGCAGTAAACTTGGAAACCTGATACACAACAGCCCTCTTTACACATTTTACACTTACATTTTCAGAAACACACTCTGCTAACCCCAAACTACCAGGAATATTTGCCTTTCCGAGCTTGTAAAACCATGTGCACGTCCAAATATATCCAGAGGTGTGACAACATTTAAATGACCTCTCAGTTGCGTTACCATAAAAATGCACCACTACAAACAGATAAGCATTTTAAAGTCATATTTGTGGAGTAAACACATGTTGGCGCCTCTCTGAGCACTAAATAACCATCAATGAAGTGTCTATTCTGGGACGTGCCCTCAGGCCTCCCGGAGGATAAAGGTTTTCTGATGCACGCTGGCTTTGAAGTGAATGAAAGTAAACCGCAAAGATTGTGACTTTAAAACATTGCTACTATTTTTATGTACTCTATTGTATTTTGTAGGGGTGGCACGGTATATGTATTCGTATTGAACCGTCACGGTATGGGGGTCACGGTTCGGTGCGCGTATTTTGACGGAGAATATACGGTACAAAAGTTTAATATTGAACTGACCACGGGACTTTCATTTTGCAAGGGTTTCCTTGAGGACTCTTTAACCATTGCCATTTGCGAGCCCTGATGAACATGTATACACAGGGATAAAAGTCATCAGTCATGAAAAAAGCGGAAAGTCACGGACACCCCCCCATCCTTCCCCCCACGCCGCCGCCGAAATGCGCTTTGAGGAGCTGAGGTGCATTGGGCACCCACACGTGCTATGAACAGGAGGAGAGAGAGCGTGAAAAGAGAGAGCGTGAAATTGAGGCGCGGGGAGATAGGAAGTTTTATAAAGTTTAACCTGGCCTGTGATACACGTTACACGTGCGAAACGGCTGCGCTCGCGCGCTCGCTTGGTGACGTGCGGTATCCACAGCCCCAGACACGGGCTCGCGCGCACACCGGTAGAAGTTTAATACGAGACACGTACTTTTGTTTCTGTTTCTTCAGTATCTAGTGAAAGGGTTTTTTCAACAGCAGGTGACATAGTTACTGCCACCAGATCGGCACTCAGCACTGATGTAGACAGACTTGTTTTTTTGAAGAAAAACCTGAAAATTTAATGAAGGTGTACACAGCTGTACACAGTTTGTTATTGCAAAATGCACATGTTTAAAACAGCGTTATGTTGTTATCTGTGATATAGGCCAGGCCTATAGCTCATGTTCACTGAGCTATGTGAATGTAAAAAAGTGTTACACACAAGTGGTACTTGTGTGTATTGGTATTTAACACATGTGAAGGTACCCATGTGTTAAAACTTCACTGATGTACCCAGCTCAGTAACCAATCAGTATATCAATATATGACAACTCAATGTGGTGCTTGCGTGTTCACTTATTTTACTTACATGTTTTAAGTTGCAGCGATCTCAGCTGGAGATTTAAACAATAAAAAGCTGCCTTTGAGGACAGCCTTTCTGGCTATGTTTTTTTTTTTTTCCTGCACTGTACCGAAAATGTACCGAACCGTGGAGTCTGAACCGTGAGTTTTGTGTACTGTGCCACCCCTAGTATTTTGCATAGAGGCAGTATTTTCTTTTAAATTGATCCAGCAGCCATTTTTCATCATTAGTTTTTAACAGTTTAGTTTTTTTATTGACCACCGACTAGGATGTAATGCAGGTGAATTATGCTGTCTATTTAAAAATCGTTTACTGGGATTATTTTGCTTTATTGTTATTGTGTCAGTACAATAAAGTAGTTTTAATATTATAGTTTATCGCAATATTTCTCACTAGTTATCACACGCCTAGAATGATCTTAAAATCTGCAAAAATACCTGCTATTTAAATGTAGTATGTTCAAAGCTGCTAGAGTAAGAGAATCAATCAATCAATCAATCAATCAAACATTTATAAGGCGCTTTTCATACAAAATTGTAGCACGAATCCCATCATGGTCTCACATGAAGACAAAGTTTGCAATTTCAAGATTAATTTGGGCCAAATTTTGTGCAATTGAATCAAGACTTAAAATCATGACAAACCCCGTAATGGAGAGAGTAAATCAGAGCCTGTGTGAGCACTGCACCACGTTTTAGCTCAGATCCTGTTTTCAGGCACTGACCATGTGAGTCTGCCAGAGGAAATGGACACAGGATATTATGGACTGGGGAGAAGGTCAGTCTGACATGTGACATGGACAATAAATATACAGACTTGGTCCAATGTCATTTACTACTGTTGTTTCAGATGCTGCGCTAGATTTCACTTAATTGTTGTTTCTTAACTACAATAGTTCATACCTTGTGTCACTGTTGGGTGTTGTGTTTTTACTTTATTTGCACATTTGTTTTAGCAGTCCTACCTTTGCGTTCTCCACATTATTGGGAATTAAAAGCTGCATTAACAAATAAATTACCCATTGTGACATCACGTTCACTGATTTTAATAATTACTTTGGGAGATCAGTTTCCTGGAAGAACATATAATTTCTAAGTAACCCTGTCATTTGTCTGTCTACACCTGATTCAGTACACAATTGCATGGTTCACACCTAGGACTCCTGAAACGCTTCCACCACCACACCCATAATTACACACTACTTCCCTTAAGACCTCGTAGTTGCCTCTTCTCCCCTCATTACAGTTCTGATTAAGGAAAGGGATGATACCTAACAGTCTTGGTAATGGTTTTAATTACTGCATTATTATTGTTTTGCTTTTACTTTATGTAGTGCTCTAGTTGGACGATTAGCAGGCTATGTTTTGCCAGAAAGCAGCAAGTCCGTTATTGACAGTGAAATGGTTAGAGCTTTGCTAGTAAAACTTGCTTTGCCCATGGGGTTTAGTGATAAAAGTTGATAAAGCCATTTAAGCCAGTAAATTCGAATGTGAGAGATGCTGTAGTCCTGTTGGCCCAGTTGGCCTGTGTCATACTCAATAGTGAATATAATTATGGTCCCAATTACTGTTACAAAATTGCAGTGTTTCTTTGTCTTGTCCCTGTACAGAAGTCCTTGTTGAGGCTGTTACCTGCTGCTCCTCTTGTGCTGTAAAACCCTCTGGTCTCCTCCTCCTGTGTCTCTGGGGCAGTGTTTATCAGCGCCCTGCTCAGGAGTGCACCCATTGGGAGCCAGTGTAACTACTCTGGACACAACAGGCTCTTTGTAGTCTCTGTCCCGGGACATGCCACCTGGCCAGTGCCACCTTTTGTTCCCCTCTTCTCCCTCCTCTGCAACACGATCCCCCATTGGCCAGACACTGCAGACGCCACCAAGTATTTTAGCTAAGAGGGGTTTGATTTTGGCCTGTTAAGTGATGGGAAATGATGGACATCGGCGTGGGAATGTATTGTCCACTAGTTAAGTGGAAGGAAGTTGGGGGGATAATAAATTATTATTATTATTATTATTAATACCCATCATTAATACCATTACCCATCTCCATGGAGATGGGTAATTTTAATTTAATCTTATTTGATACCTATCAATAATATTTGTCTGACAAACATGGAGTTGCAACACCAAGCCTTTTCTAACCCATGCCTTTAAAAGACAACAGCGTGTTTCTGGATTAACCAAATGTTTTTTTTGTGACTGCATGTCACTACATGACATTCTCTCCTGACAGAATGTCAAAGACGCCTCTTATCTAAACATGGGCTTCGTTAGTGTGTGTGAGTGTCAAGATGGAGGAGCTCTTGTGTTTAGGCTAATTCAGGACAAATGGCTTTTCACTGTCTAGTCTGCTCTTATGTCTCCTCTATGGCCACAGCTAAATGCTTCATCATTTTTGTAGACTGTAGTAGATCACAACTTATATTTAGTTGCAGGCTGTGATTCTTCTGAGAGTTCACAGTCCACTGTGATTGGTTAAATCCACCTGTCACTTATTCAGAGACTGGAAAGTAGATGTTTGTGTGCTTCAGCATAGAGCTGCTTTAAACAAACAAACAAAAACACAGATTTACCTTTATTTAACCAGGAAAAAAGTCCCATTGAGATTCAAAGATCTCTTTTTCAAGGGAGTCCTGGCCAAGAGGCCCACACAATACAACTCACAAGACGACAATTAAATATACGGTCAACACAGATAAAATGTTAAAAACAATTAGAAACACAATATGACTCACCAGACAACAAATAAATCTAAAATCAACACAAATAAAATGATGAAAAACAGTTTAAAAACAATTGATAATTGATAGTTGATTGACCTTATCGATCGATTAACGATCAACTGATAAGCGGCGTTTTTCACCTGAATTTTAGTGTTTCAATAGGGTCTTTAAAGGGATATGCCACCCCCAGGTCAAATTTGGGCATCTCCCCACAGTCCAGAGACTAAAATAAGTGGTGGAAAGCGTTTTCCTGCTCACCCAGCCATTGTCCGAGTCTGTCGCCACTGACCGCCGCGGTATCTGGTGCTCCTCCGCCTTAGACTGGAGTCTAACATAGCCAGAGAAAGATTTCGGCCAAAAGGAATTAATTTGCTCGATGCGTTTCCCAATTACTTTGTGTGTAGTGCGCATTCATATCGAGTGCAAATAAATGTGCAAATCAACACGGAGAGCTTGCCTTGGTCATTTTGGGTGGGAACTATTTTCCAGTGCGTAAGAATACAGCCGTATCACGCACCACGTTGTGCAACAGGGGAACTCCCTTCCCGGTACGTAACAGGGATTCCCCTGGTAGCGTGCTGCGTGATACGGCTGTATTCTTACGCACTGGAAAATAGTTCCCACCCAAAATGACCAAGGCAAGCTCTCCGTGTTGATTTGCACATTTATTTGCACTCGATATGAATGCGCACTACACACAAAGTAATTGGGAAACGCATCGAGCAAATTAATTCCTTTTGGCCGAAATCTTTCTCTGGCGACGTTAGACTCCAGTCTAAGGCGGAGGAGCACCAGATACCGCGGCGGTCAGTGGCGACAGACTCGGACAATGGCTGGGTGAGCAGGAAAACGCTTTCCACCACTTATTTTAGTCTCTGGACTGTGGGGAGATGCCCAAATTTGACCTGGGGGTGGCATATCCCTTTAAGAATATAAGCTATAGTATACATAACACTGAGTAAAAAATATATCATAGCATTATTATATTGTGTATTCCTCAATTAATTATTCCTTAGTAAAAAGCAGACGACTGTATTGATGCTGAATAACAAAATACAGTAATCCCTCGCTCTGTCGCGGTTCACTGATTTTTTTATTTTTTTATTTATTTTTATAGTGTAACATTGTGTTCTGTCCTGATTCGCTAAGAGACTAGACCAGGACTAAACGTGGACTGGACCAGGACTAGACCAGAACTAAACCGGGTCTGGACCTGGACTGAACCAGGATTGGGCCGCTGCGTGCCGCTGCTGGTTTCGTGCGGCTGGTTTGTGGCTCGGGGCCCGGGCCGCAGGACCAGCAGCGGCACATTGCGGCGCATTCCTAGGTGCCGCGGTTCGATCTCGCCTCGCGTGTACACCCGGGGCTGCTGAGCAGTGCCGTTGGTGCCTGCGGCCGGCTGTGAGTCGAGCGCAGCGCGGTGCGCGGTTGGTTGCCTTGTTTCATGACCACGCGGGTGCGCGTGTCCGCGATTAATTACAATTAATGCATTTTGTTCAACTAACGTCTTAATCGACAATTAATCGTTAATCGATTAATTGTTGACATCCCTAGTTAGCACACTGTGCAACAGTTGTTTTGGTTGTAAATGTTAGAGTAACTTGTGTCTAACGTGATTCTGTGGACATTTTCTACATTTTTACATTCTTATTGTTTTTTTTTTTTTTACAGACATGTCTGCCTTTAGTTAATGATTCGCTAAATACCCACGGAAATGAAAAGCTCAAACAGGAAACACCAGAACAACATTATCAGACCGGCATGACATTACACTAACATTAGAACAACACTGGCTGTCCTTCTGTTGTGTCTGTAACATAGTACAGTATACATACCGGACCTCCTCATCTCAGGAAAGAGGGATCCTGTTTATGGTCTGTAGCTGCTGCGGGGTAATAGAGCAGAGTGAGTCAGAGCATTTGGCCAAATCAGGACTAACCCAGATCTAAACCAGCTCTCACTATTCAGACTCTAAATGGGCCTGGACTAATACTAGAAATGACTCAGTGCAGGATAGAAGAAAAAAACTACATGAATGAATTCTAAATATAAAGCTGAGGTTAAAAGTGTAAACTTCTTTTTTATCATGTTTTTTTTTTTAAATAACTTTTTAAAATTAAGGTAAATTAAACAAAAAAATGGCTGTGTTTTCAAACTGAAAACACTTGTGATGTCATGTGGTAATACAGGAAATGCTCCATTGTGTTTTTAAACTCATTACACCGTCACAAGAATCATCTGGATGATTTCAGCTCAAGAACTGACTATCTCTACTGAACAAAAGGTAAAAGGTTAACCACTACTGTAAACTGTTAACTTGAAAAACTACCACTACATGACATCATAATGTGAGACAGAGCATTTTGAGCTTTGAAGATAGACAGTCTAATAATAAAGGATTACTCAAACGTGTGAATGAAACAAAACACAACTCCAGGTATGTTTTTGAGTAAGTAACAACAGTCTAACATGACTAAAAGCTTGACCATTTTCAAGAGTCGGTTTTGCATAATATAGAACCTTAGATTTACTTGAAATGTGTCAAAATAAAAAGCCAGAGACCAAACCCAGATCAAAACAAGACTAAAGTCAGATTTAAGGATAAGGAATGAAATCCTTTACTCGTATTGCACTATTACATGATGCAGGTATCAGAGTACGCAGTGGCTTCTCCAGATGTGTTATTGGGACCTTTGAGGTGTCGTGAATCTCAATCATAGCCCCCCCCCCCCTCCTCCATGCTGTCAGACCAGTGCTCAGCTTCCTGTTTGGTACTGAAGTCTGAGGGAGGCAGACGCATGAGTCAGACCCGTGTCGCTGGGCCTTCGGGAGACTTTGCAGTATTTTGTTTGCATTTTTTGGGTTTACACATGACATACCAAAATGTGATTAATCTAGAGCAGCCCTACTTGGTAATAAAATGTCTGAATTGAGTAGTGCAAGTTAAGCTGGTGAAGAACTCGCTCTGATGTAGAGGATGACGGTTTTATGCTGTTGCTGCATCTTTGCGCAAGACACTTCACCTAATGGTTTTGTATGGATCTGTTTGACATTGTGTTTCTGGCATTGATCACATATTAATAGTAGTACTGTCAGGCGATTAAAAAAATTAATCTTATTAATTGCAGGATTTGTAATTAATTAATCGAATTAATCAAATTTTAATCTTGACAGAGAGAAGAAGAAGAAGAAGAAGAAATGCTTTATTTATCCCTGTAGGGAAATCATTTCTCTGCATTTGATCCATCCTTCAGGAGCAGTGGGCAGCTCATCTTTCAGGCACCCGGGGACCCATCTCCATGACCTTATTGCTAGGCTTGGTCAGGACCTGGAGAATGTTTTGGGTTGATGGGGGAAACCGGAGTGCCCGGAGGAAACCCATCCAGACACAGGGAGAACATGCACACACAGAAAGGCTCGGGGATCGAACCCGGACCATGCATGCAAACTCCACATAGAACACACACAGAACGAAGAGAAAAGAGAGAGTGGGAGAGAGATTGAGAGAGAGGGCGAATGAGAGCGAGAGATTGAGAGAGAGAGAAAGAGAGGCAAACCACTTTGCGATTGAGTTTGTCAGTTTTTCTGTGGTCGCTTTGCTCATTCATTTCCCAAATTCTGCGAGCGTTTTTTGGTGGTTTGTTTGTCACCGGTAACAGTGGAATTTGTCCGGACGTGTTTATCGTTCAAATGATCCGTCAGGCTGGAGCAGCTTCGGTGATCAGAAATGTATTTTTGACAAAAGCTCCAAATCACCGCGTTTTTGTTCATAGTCCCGTCTTCATTCTTTTTATAAATAAACTTGCCGTTCAAAGGCCCTGGCAGCGATTTTCTCGCCACACACCAAATTTAAAATGTGCGCGCATTGAAATGCCACTCATAACGAATTTAGTTCATTTTTATAATGCGTTAATTTGCAGTGTAATTCATTAATCAAATTAACACGATAAACTGACAGCCCTAATTAATAGCCTTACCTTTAATGCATTAAAGTGTGGTGTAGCTGTTTGAAACTTTTGGAAGTGCATCTGGAATACTTCAGATCCAAACTGTTAAAAGCACTTTACCACAACTTGGTCCTTTTCCATCTTAGGTTCTGGACTTTATTAACGTTTGAATGGCCCAAAAGAAAAAAACAAAACATAATTACATCAAAAGAAATACAAATTGAATACATTTAGTTGTAGTTATTTCCAAGGAGGACTTTACCAGGTTGACAACAAATTAGTTCCCCAATAGCAGCAGCCTTATCTTTGTTCTGCCGTAGCCGTGATTCCTCTTGGTGTCGAGCTGGCAACGCCTCGGACTGTTTTTAATTGAAGATGTGAGAGAGGTGTATGGGACGGCCTGGGGCACAGGGGGCATAGAGGGGGGCAGAGTAAGAGGGGAGAGGGAGGCCTGGGCACATTCCTCCACACAGTCTTTAAACTAGATCCTCTCAGACTGATAGACGGGCCCGCTCTGCCACCAAGACGCTTTCAACCTCTGATAACACTGCCGCGGGCCACAGCTGGGGATTTCAGCAATACTCTGTTTACAGCATGAATTTTAATGAAGCCAACTCAAGTTTTAGATTCAGAGACAAAACAAAATTTTAGTGGATTGTAGTTTCAACATGATAGTCACAAAACTCTTCTCAAGTACCAATTTGGATTTGATTAGCCTTTTAATATGTTCTGTATGTAATGAGAAACATTCTGTGTACATTAGGGTTGCACAATTACTCAAATTTTAATCAAGATTGAAGTTCAGTGATTTTTAATTGTCAGTGACGCATGTGGGTCTTTTTAGTAGAGAGGTCTACAGCCAATCTTCTGTCAGCATTAGGTTTTGGTACAAGTACTCCAAAAAGTGCAGTTCTATTAGATTGACATTTTAACTCTCATTGCATTGTAATTACATTGAAAACATTCCTCTCCCTCTTAACCCTTCATCTGCCCATGTTTTTTTGTTTCCTGGACAGAAAATGACTGTGTGTTTTAGCTGTACCCTCAGCGTTTGAAGGGTTCTGAAGTTTCTCTTTTAGGCACTAAGACGGCTCAAGTGCTTACAGATGTGGTCACTCCATCCCACTCAGTGCAGCGCTTAAGTTGGTGGGGTACTTTTACTTACTTGTATGCATACTACTAAAAAAACAAACAAAACAATATAGAACCAAATAAAAAATAGGGGCATTTTTTTGGTTATGGAAACAATGCCAAAGTTAAAGAAGAGATATTAAGACATATTTGATATTTAGTTTTAAACAGTTACATACATTGATCATTATTTTACATTTTGTCCATTTTTAATCTTCAAAATATAGATCTAAAATAACATAATAGAAGTGGTTGATTGACTGATTGACCCCACTCCCCCATAGCAGCATTTCACTGTAGCAAGAAGTGAATTTTCATTTACGCTTTAAAAAAATTGTGTAAAAAAATGAGGTGAAAACAGAATTTTCTGAGCACCCAAGCCTTAAATACATGGCGACACAAGATTACTGAAACATGCATCAGTCGATCAAAATTTGATACTTTGGATAAGCTAAATGATAGGGGATTGCCATTGTAACTCGGGATGCACCAATCCAAAACTGGTATCAGATATCGGTGCCAATATTGAAAAAAATTGCTAGATTATATATCAGTTTCCAAATATTGGTTCAGCCGGTATCGTAGTTGGACATATAAATTGATGTGATAAGACTGTTTACTGGTCATAGTTGGCCAGAATGTCTCATAATGTTTGAACATTTATAAGATTTTAAGATGAACTGAAAATCAATTGATAACTGTGCTGGTAGGATAATGCAGGGATGAAAGAGTTTCGCCTTTTAGCGGATCTCTGCTTTTTTTTCAGCCGTGGGGTCTTTTTTTTTTTTTTTATATATATCTGTGCAAATTCGTTAAGAAAGATATATGTATAGTTCTGTTTAGGGTCGCCAACCGTCCCTTAAAAAATGGAGTCATCCTGTATTCAGAACAAAAGTACGTGTTTCGTATTAAACTTCTACCGGTGGGCCGCGCAAGCCCGTGTGCTCGTTTGGAGCTGTGGACACGTCACCGAGCGAGCGAGTGAGCGCGCGCAGCTCTTTTGCAACATTGTGTACCTTTGCGTACCATCGTGTAGGGGTGTGCAAAATAATCGTCATGACAATGCATTGCAATACTAACTTTCACAATATACTGCATCGATTCTTGATGCCAAAAATCGATTATTATTAATTAATAATGTATTAATTAATTATTAATAAATAAATTAATTCATTATTAGTTTATTTTGTTTATAAATCCTATGCACTTTTTTCTTTGTGAAAGGGTATTGTTTGTTATGATGGTAGCTACCTCCAAAATGGCATATGTTTGAACATCATTTTTTGTTTTAGAAAAAATCCGCTGCACTTTTTTTTTGTTATTGGTTTAGTTTATTTGTTTTTGTTATTCAATAAATTCAGTTATGAATTGAGTTGCTCAGAGTTATGTATCAATTGAAGACACTACCCACATACACAGCCACTGATATTTAAGTTATCCTCTTTTTTTTTTGGTACATTTTCACTGAAGTATGTCGAATATATTGCAATGCATCGCAACAATTCAAGTATCGTGATGCATCGTGATAGTATCGCATCGTGGCATATGAATCGTGATTCGAATTGAATCGTGACTTCTTTGCCAATACCCACCCCTACCATCGTGTATCGCAGGGCAGTTTAAACTTTATAAAACATCCTACCTGCCCGTGCCTCACTTGGCGCCTTTTCACGCTCTCTCCTCCTGTTCATAGCGCGCATAAGCTCCAACCTCAATGCACTCTGATTAGAAGAGCAAGACTAAGTGCAAAGCAAAAACAAATCAAAATTTATGTTTAAATATATACTACTAGTACCTGTTAATAAAATGTTGGGGTTTTTTTGTATTTTGATTTACAGTTTTACTTTATTGCAAAAATGTAGCATCTAGAATTCCAAATTTCAGAAATTCAAAAATGGGGGGGAGTGACATTCCACTTTTTTCATGACTGGGCACTTTCATCCCTGAAGAAATAAACATCCATCAAGAAATAAACAAGAAATATCTTAAGACATCAGGTGCACACAATTTCGAGGCATCTCTCTTATGTGAAATCAAAAAATATTTGATGTTAAAACTAGGGATCTCAACAATTAATCGACTTACAATTAATTGTCGATCAAGACGTTGGCCGAACAAAATGCATTAATTGTAACTAATCGCTAGAGGGCGCTACTCTGGAATGTGAACACGAGATGCGAACCCACTCACGAGAAAGACCATAGCGTTACATCATGTAACCCTTTCCTCTCTGGATGTTGCCATTAGGGATGTCAACAATTAATTGACTTACGATTAATTGTCGATCAAGACGTTGGTCAAACAAAATGCATTAATTGTAATTAATCGCGGACACGTGCACCCGCGTCGTCACGAAACAAGGCAACCGCGCAAAGCGCTGCGCCAAACTCGACTCACAGCCGACCGCAGGCGCCAACGGCACTGCCCTCGTGCGTACACCAGGGCTGCTGAGCACGAGATCGAACCGCGGCGCCCGGAATGCGTAGTCTCAGCCCTAGCCACAAACCAGCCGCACGAAACCAGCAGCGGCACGTTGTGGTTTAATCCTGGTTTAGTCCAGGTCTAGACCTGGTCCAGTCCTGGTTTAGTCCAGGCCCAGTCCAGGTTTAGACCTGGTCTAGACCTGGTTTAGTTCTGGTCTAGACCTAGTTTAGTCCACGTTTAGTCCTGGTCTAGTCTCTTTGCCAATTAGGAACACAATGTTACACTATAAAAAAAGTTACACTATAAAAAAAAAATTAATAAAAAAAAATCTGCGAACCGCGATTGAGCAAGGGGTTACTGTATTTTGTTATTCAGCATCAATACATTTGTGTGCTTTTTACTAAGGAATAATTAATTGAGGAATATACAATATAATAATAGTACTATGATATATTTTTGACTCAGTGTTATGTATACTATAGCTTATATTCTTAAAGACCCTATTGAAACACTAAAATTCAGGTGAAAAACGCCGCTTATCAGTTAATCGTAAGTCGATTGATAAGGTCAATCAACTATAGATTAATGAATTAATCGATAATTTGCATCCCTAGTTAAAACTCTATAGACATATTAAAATGAATGTATTGGAATGTGCAGACAGGCTTTCAGATAGAACTGGTTGCTTGTAGACACACTGTACCTTCTGATAAACTACCGTTGTTGCCTTATTTTGCATACATTTCCTATTTTGACCCAATACTTGGAAACTATAGCCAATCAGCACTTCTGACTTACTTTTTCTTTATTAGTGACCTAAACAAAGAAAAATTTCACTACTTGTGTTCCGGAAGCGATTTGCTCGTAGACCAGTGTTGCAGCTGCGGAACACATTTGGATTAGATTCACTTAATTTATTTTTGTTTTGGTGTTTTCAGTCTCAGCACTGGTATCAGTTAATATCGGGTATTGGCAGATACTTAAACTGAAAAAGATGGATCGCTGTATCTCTAATTGTAACATGGTTAAAGGCTCATAGGAAGAGATTTGATTTGCATTCCAAATTAGGACCTCTCTGGGCAAATGTAACTGATTAAATTCCTGTCTTGCATGTTTGTTTCTACTCCTTAAACTCAATAGCACTTGTCCCTCCCTTTATCCCTCAGGTCTTGATGCAGAGCTGTACTATGTGAGAGACGATGTGGTGAATTACTACGCCCTCTCCTTCACTCTGCCGGTGCCCAGTGACACCAGCAGCCTGCACTTCACCTGGCACTCCAAAACAAAGGTGAGGGATTCTGATGCTAATCGAAATGCTCCAGTAGAAGTGGTGTGGTAAAATATTGTTATGGTAATGATGTTGTGATGTTTCTAAAGGTTGAATACAAACTCACATACCAGGTGGAAAATCCTATGGCCATGAACGCACCCCAGAGCAACATCTCCAGTCAGGGGGAGCTCCCTCGGGTCCCATCTGGTTTGTCAATCTGTTCTGTTGGTACAATTAGACATAAGGAGACATTGTTAAATATATTCTATCAAATTACTTTTATGTCACAAATTGGTTGGATTCTCAAATATTAATTTATTCAGATGTCAAATATTAAACTACACTGAGAAGAACAGAGAGCTCTCTAGACAAGAGCTATAAAATCTCAAATAAAATACATACTGATACCTGGGTAATTCTCCAACTACATTTGGTCATGATATTTTTCAGAAAATCCAACACATATTTTTTTGAAATATTTTGATTTGTTCTACTTCATCACAATGTGTAGAAACATTAACTGATAGTGGTTGTAATGAAATTACATAAATATTACATACATAATAATAAACATTAACAATAAATAAAGTGATGGAAAGGACTGTTGTGGAAATGACAATATTTAGCATTTCTTTTAAAATCTCATGACATATTAGCATGCTATTCTCTGTTTTAGAGATGGCATAAAATATACTCAAAATACACAATATAAAATGGTATTTTTCTCATTTGTACATTCAAAGGAAATATGTTATATATATGTATATATAATATATGTTTGGAAATGACGACCAATAAACCTGCTCATGGTTTTGCAAAACTTTGATTTTGTTCTTATTTCCCTTCCTTCCATGGAGCTAACGATGCTATCCTGCCATGAGCTCCTGTCACATTACAACTGATGTGGTTCAAGTAGACAAAGGTTTAAAAAAAAAAAGTTAAAAGTTACATTTTGTGGTGGAAATGACAGTGATTCCTAGGGACAGGTGTAGCCTACATTTTATGAAAAATAAATAAAATGCTAATATATCTTTCAAGCACATGATATTTTCCATTAAAATAAGGAATTTCTGTGCCATTTGTCAATGAAGTTACTGTTGAATCAAATTTAATTTCAGTCTTATGAGGGACTGAGAGTCCAAAACTTGGCCAAGGGACAAAGGACATAATAGCAAAAAAACTCAATATAAAACCATATTGTATATAATAAAAATAGTAATTTATCGATAATAATTTTTTTGTAAGGTCGTCTTTGTGTCTAGTAAGTGCAGCATGAATAAAAAATGACAAACATGTTTCTCTTATTTCTGCCTGGGACACACATTCTTTGATAGTTGGAGAATCACCCACCTATGAAGTAGAATAATGAAACATACAAACCTCCTCAGCAATAAATTTGATTCTAGGTCTATACTACGACTAAACATGGACTAGCCAAAATAGCCAAATTGTTTGAAAGTAAATGTTTTCAACTGTCAATTTCAACATTTTATGTCTGGTCATTATTTTTTCTCATAAGCTGCAGTGATACAAATAAGTGTACAGTGAACCCTCGCTCTATCGCGGTTCACTTTTCGCGGCCTCGCTGTTTTGCGGATTTTTTTCTTTTTTTCTTTTTTTTTTTTCAAATGTTTTTTTTTTTTCAATTTTTTTTATAGTGTAACATTTTTTTTTACAGTGTAACATTGTGTCCTGCGTCCTGATTGGCTAAGAGACTAGACCAGGACTAAACGTGGACTAAACCAGGTGTAGACCAGAACTAAACTAGGTCTAGACCAGGTCTAAACCTGGACTGGCCCTGGACTAAACCGGGACTAGACCAGAACTAAACCGGAACTAGACCAGGTCTAAACCGCTCTTTGCTGGTTTTGTGCGGCTGTTTTGTGGCTCGGGCTGAGAGCACGCGGTCCGGGCGTGGCGGTTCTATCGCGGGGTCGCGCCGGTCACGTTTCTCTGTCACGGATTTGTCCACGATGAGGGGTGCACATGTGGAGCTTCTCTAAGAGGTTGGTGCGCGTCGCATCGCGTCCAGGAACGTGGCTCCTCGCACGTCCGGTGGGGCTTCCGGGGCCGTATCTCTCCCCACGCATCACTATTAATACATTTTGTTGAAAATCTACAAAAGTTTGAGTGTTTAAACAAGAGGTGTGGGTGGGGGGGTGTTTTTTAACCTTAAAACATGTAGAATAATTGTAAAACCGGGACAAAATTTGGACTAGGCCAGGTCTAAACCGGGATTAAACTAAACCGAGCGCCCCCCCTCCCAAATCTACGAAAGTTTGAGTGTTTAAACAAGAGAGAAATGTGAGAAAATGTTAATACCAGTTTGAGAAAGGTGTATAATGTGTGTGGTGAGGCGTTTACAGCCTTAAAACATGTATAATAATTGTAAAATATAAAGTTGTCCTACTTCGCGGATTTCACTTATTGCGGGCTATTTCTGGAGCCTAACCCCCGCGATAAACGAGGGATTACTGTAATCTAAAGTCTAGCATTTATTTTTGCTAGTCATACAGTCAATGTTTTGCCAATATTGAACGACAAATGTTCAACCAAAAATGTTGCACATAATTAATCCAAAATCACCTCTAATTCATCTGCGTGTTTGTATCCAGTGTTCAGAGTGGACCTTTTCTGCTCGGGGAAGGTGGACGGAGAGGCTGTGGTGACTGTGCAGCTCAATCTCACTGTCCACGCCAACAACTACACAGTGCTCAACTTCAAGAGGAGGAAAATGTGCTACAAGAGTCAGTATTTCACTTTATAATAATGTAAATGTATTAATAATGACAACGACAATTAGAAATCCAACTCTATATTAATGCTGCCGCCTACTTCCCAGAAACACCTTAATATTCCTTAATATTCTTATTATTCTTATACCTTAATATTCTTATTATACCATATGCCGTCAATATGCTCTCTACACTGTAAAATTAAAGAGCTAGCCTTATTTGGATACAATGGAGTTGTTATTGTATTCACAGAACTCTGACCATGTAATTTAATCACTTGAAATCCATCCTCTATTCTCAGTTTTATTAGTGTAATATCCTTTCTCTTTTTTTGTCTTCAGAAATAGATCCTGATCCAAACCGTCCAACTCTCCCAAACAACACGCTGCCAAGACCTGACTGTAAGTACTCCCCTATCTACCTACTCTGAAAAAACTACTCTTTATTTATTAGAGTGAAGTGCCAGTAGATCAACCCCAGCTGCTGTTCCTCCTACAACTAAAACAGCCAAGAGGGTCCTGATCTTGTATGGAACAGGGTCAGACCCCCACCTCTTTCTCTCCCCTGGCCCGCTTGTGGATTGGGGTTATTCATGCTCTTTGTAAGCCCTCTGCCCGGTAACAAAGTGCCATTAGTGGGCTGTCTTTCTGCTTGGGTAAGCCTAAGGAACCTGGGGCCCTCGGAGGATTCTGTATTAGAGGAGGTAATGAGAAACGCTTTCAGACATGGGCCAATGAGAGAGACTGTCTAGGCATCCATTAACCCTCACATGACCTCTTTGGACACTTGTATTTGTAATAGATAGATCTATAGATGGTACATGCAAGCCTTCCAACAAAGTGTATGTATAATGATTTCTAATGGTAATTTGAAGAGACCACAACTCGTATTACATATCCGCCGAGTAAGTGACAGGCGGATTTAACCGATCACAGTCAGGCATGACCTCTGAGAAGAAGCAGCTAGGTTTAGGCTGCGTCCTATTACTCTGTCCTACCCCTACCCCTTTTATCTACGTCTTTGTCTTGCCCCTCGATACAGAGCTGAGAGGGCCAGGGGTACGAATGTTCCCCTAAGAAATGGGACACCACTTGATTACCGTTTGTGTCATCATCCCTTGCCTCTACCTGGCTGCTACGTCTACAGAGGCGACAACAATTGACGCAAACAAACGTAAACAAATGTCAAGGTACCTCAGCTCGACAAAACGACTAGCTTGTTTATACATGAAAGTTCGATGAAAACGATAACGTCGGCTAAACAGACATCACTACAATTTAAACCGCAACAACAGTTCACCAAAAGTAACATAGAACATAAGCGTCATAATTGTAAACCATGCTAAACTGTTAATCGATAATTACAACTGCTGAAAATACATTTATGAGACTCCTTGGCTGCTTGATTTGACGCTGCCATCCTGATCCCAAAACCTGCCTGAGCTTGTAGGCGTACCCCCTTCGTTTCGAGTCTGGTTGAGAGCTTACTTCATTTCAAGGGGTATGTAGCCCTCGGCCGTGGCCCGAGCCCTTGATCAAAATTATAATCAGGACACCCCTTGCCCTCACATGAATGCGCAAAACCAAGGGGTAGGGGTAAGACGAAGGGTAAGACAGAAAGTTTCCTCTTCATTTTTATTTTTTTATTTATTTTTACAATTATCATACAAAGTAGTAATTTATATGTTCACTTATATCTGCTAAATACCCATACAATTTGAGAACACCATCTCTCTATTCTTCCTTATATTTGTTCTGTTTTCCCAGTAGATGTGACGACCCCCACCACCTCCACCCAGGTCTTCTACATCAGTGTGAGCGTGTGCTGTATCGTCATCTTTCTGGTGGCTATTATTCTGGCCATTCTACACCTGCACAGCATGAAAAGGGTCGAGATGGAGGACAGGTGTGGCACTTTTTCCTGCAAATTTTCACTCTCCCAAAGCTCCAAAATGGGTCACCTGAGCATTGTGACGAATTTGAGCATGCGAAAATGCTTAGTATACTGAAATTAAACTGCAAAAGGCTCCAGGGAAATTTGTGATTTAATATAATTGGAAATCAGATCACATCCTTCCTGTTCATTCAATACTAACTCTATACTTTATCTAAACCTGGTTTTCACAGATTCAACTTCACCCACGGCACACAAATTTAATTTATACAGAAAACATGAGGTAGTTTATGTTCTCTGCCTCAATCGCTACCTTAATAATGATATATTTAACACACGCAATATAGGTTGTTGGGCAAAGTTAAAAAAAAAAAAAATGGCTTGTAAAGTATGTAAGTAAATATGAAGCTAACGATATGACGATATGGTTTGATGGTAATGTCTTTTGGTCAAACCATAGACTATATACAGACACAGACTAAGGCTACGTTTATACGGCGACGATCAAAACAGAAGACGCAAAAGTGGCGTCTCGTCTTCAATTTTTTATCTGCGTTTATACGAAGACGCAAAAGTGGACGCAAAAGCCAGCGAAGGGAGGCGCTGGACTGAAAAAAAACAAAAACAAAACATCACGACAGCGTCAACTTACATTTCTAACCACGACTGTACCGGAAAAGAGAAAGGTAAAACTTCAAAATAAAATGTTCTAGTTGTGTTTTAAATGAGTTGTTAAGTTCCGCTCCAAACATTTCAGTGACTTGTATTTTTGTTTACATGTTTTTGAATATTGTACTGAAAATAGTTACATTACAGGAGGATTACAGTGAATTAGAAAATATAAAATCACATCGGGTTTTACATTTGAAGTGCTTCATGCGGAAGTCGCTTGTCTTGGCATCTGTGTGGCTGTGAGAGTGTGAGAAAGACTTGTACGCCGTAGACGTGTGTGGGTGCGATTTATACAATTGTTGAAATGACTTGTATGTTGACTAGAGCTGCTAGCGCAGCTTGAACATCCGTGGTATCAAGGTATGCCGCATCTATGTGACGTAAACGCGTACCGACGTGAGCAGATCTGACCAGTTTTGTGTCTTGGGCAGTTTACACGGAGACGCTACAGCGGAGCGTATTTAACTTTTCCACTCTGGAGGGTGGTTTCAGATTTTTGCGTTTTTAGACCCCAAAAACGCTGTCACCGTGTAAACGAAAGGCACTTCCGATAAAATATTTTGTCGTTTTTACCCTTAAGCGTTCTCATGTAAATGGGCCCTAAGGGAGTGTGATAAATTTATTCACGGACAAAACAGTGAATTAAAAATTCCAGGATTATAGAGCGGGTTAATATGAATTTTAAGACAAAAATGACTAGGTTCACTGAAGCAGTTATAGAGAGGAGGTGACACTTTTTCAATGTAAAGTCAATTGGAGCCAGAGGCAATGGAGCCAGAAGCATCCCATGATCACTTCCTGTTGTTATATTCCAGAAGCAGCAGAAAGATTTAGTAAAATCTCAAGTCAAAATAAAGACATTGTGGTCAACTTTAACAAAACAGTGATATCATTTTTCAGTTTATCATCCAACCCTACGTCACACCCTGCACGTAATGAATGTCACTGTGGATTTTAATGCCAGTATTTCTTTTCTCCTCCAGTGTCAGTGACAGTGGGAGCTCTCAGGGCCTGTCCCAGCCCTCCACTCAGACCACGCAGTACCTCCGCGCCGATACTCCCAACAACGCAACCTCCGTCACCAGTAAGACCACCTACTCCATACCACCACATTGTACTAACCTCTCAATAAATTGCATTATTTACTGCTGTGTATTCCTGTAAAGTGCTTTAGCAATAATTTAATATCAGAGCACGTCAACAGGAACGTTGGTGCACAAATGTAGTTTTTGTTTCATACTGGCAGTAAAGGCTCTGCATGCCTCTCTAAATGTGATAACAGCCTGTGAATGCCCTAATTCAATATAATGGTGTCATGAGATTTAGAGAAAAAGCAGTTTTCAAATTTAGTTCCATGCTTTGGGGCTCATTCATTTCTGAGATGTAGCATTGCAAAAGTTGTTTAGTTTTTTAGTTATATAATGTTTTACTCTGTACAAGCTTGTTTTTTTTTTCTATATTATAACAAAGGAAGAACAGAACTTTACTTTGTTTACTTTGTAAATGGACAGTGACAAGTGAGAAAACTTTCTTTCATCTTCCCAATATCTTTCATCACCCAAAATCTAACACTGTTCGTCCTGTTTTTACTGTCAAGTTTTGACAGAGATTGAAATTCAATTTTGAAATTAAGATTTAAATGCTTTATATATATGTATACAGTATGCCGTAATTGTAGTGTGTAGTGGTAAAAGCCAAACATTAAATATTTTTACTTCATGCTTCAAAATGATGAATTAACCTGACAAAAACTACATTCTCAAGTCTTTAAGTTTTGTTATTGTTTTTTACTGGTACCTTCTGTAATGGTGGGCAGGTCTGTATTGTATTAATACAAAGGGACATAATCTGGCACGACTTTGAAGAAAATCCTGGCCCCACAGGAGTTCATGATATCAAAAGGCTGCGTGTGAAATGTGAAATCTTCCAGCTGTACCAGCTGTAACTGTAGCATTATGCATACACATTTTTCATCCAAAAACAGTTTCTGTACTTTATCAAAAAATAAGTGTAATGCAGCAGAATTCAACAGGGTAGAGTTACTATGATTGGGAAAGATAACATTTTCTATGTTGATTTTATTTAAAACAAAGACTTTTGAGCCAGACTAAGTTAAATAAACATTTCTATATGTAACATATCTTTTGTTTCTTTTTTGTATCTCTGACTGAATGATGATGGAAAAATATTGGAATTGAGATTTTTATTGCGTTTATCTTGCTGCCTTATTCTTGTCCTTGCAGCCACAAAAAGAATATTAGAGATGTTTCCACACGTTCAGATTTATCTTATTTGTATGAGTCAAAATGTCAAAATGAAATTCAAAATGTAATTTGAAATTACTGTATGACCCAGCAGAGTTGATCAGTTAATCAGACCCTTGACCATCATAAGACCAGCCCTGATTTCTCCAATCAGATTATTATCATGTATTGTCTCCTCTTGTGATCCTCAGCTTTACGAAATGATTTGAACTTTATTAAATCTGTGCATTCTGGTGGGGCTACTTAAAGGCTGTTCTGTCCTGTGGCTCTGATGCTGTGAGATGCTTAGTCCAGATGAAGTTTGTATACCATTTAAGTTACTTATTCCCCTAAAAAGTTTTGACCCCGTTTCTATTTTGTCAATGGTGTGCTGGCTCCCTCTTGTGGATAATACCGGTCACATCTGTGCATTTGTTTAACCCTCTTGCCTTCTGTATGTCTGCATTTGTGATTGTTTTTTTCTGCCCATCACTCTTTTAATCCACCCTGTCTGATCTCCTTCACCTCTTCCTCTCCATCAGATAATCACCCTGGCTCTGCACCCATTCTCCAGCTTGCTGCCTCCTCCCTCCAAAATCCTGGTGTTCCCCCTCACGAACCTAAAAGTAAGTGCTAGGTCTCCAAAATAAAAAATTAAATAAAAACACACAACCTGCTCAATGCCAAGTATATCAGCAATACGTGTAATATACTTGCTCCAATGGCATAAAATATGTAGTAGCAGTAATCAGGTTGGGCCAGTAGTTTGCGTCTAGTGGTATTGTGAAGTTGTTCATATCACCTGCGTCTAACTAACATTTCTGCCACTGTCTGTCAGCTTTTAAATGTTGTTCAAGTATGTTACACTCAATGTCAACACAATTCTCTATAATGGGAGTTAATCTATAGTCAAATATGCCAACTAAACCAAGATCAAGTGACAAATTAATTTTATGTTTACTGGAAGACTTTTTGACATGCCATTTTAAACCACCAGGGGGCATCCCAATCTTTCACATTGTTTCCTTTTTAAATGCGTGAGAAATGTTATAATAAACCCAGTTCTCTCAGGCCATCATGGTAGGCCTCTGTTTTCAAAGTAATGTAAATATTGACCTCCACATATACATGAATACATAGAATTAATTTTAAATGTTTATTTTTTTTTTGTGTCTAAATATATAAATATAAATTCTGTATTCTTGCTGTCAGTTCAAGAGTTTCAGTAAGAAGTGTACTTTAGAGTTAGATGTTGTTGTCTTTCATTCCTGAGGTATAATGTTTATATTTTATACATTGGGTAAGTTTCTGTAGAGCCTGCAGTGTAATCTTAGGTTGTGTCATGGTCCGAGCTCTTACGTAGAAACCGTGTTGTGTAATAGAGCTGCTGTAATCGTGGACTAGGTTTGAAGCAGGATGTAGGTTTTTTGTAAATGCTGAAGTTATTTGAATTTGGGCTCCTCTATTCGGTGCGTGACACATTTACACAGGAATATTGGCGAACGCTATGGTATGCAAGTTGGTTGTAGGCCAGTGTGTCTTAACTGAGGCTTCAAACTGAATGTATCATAGACTGTAAATAACTTGTACTAAATGTAGGCACTTGGCCAGTATTTTTGTGGCAATACATAATTTGGTTTGAATGCCCCAAAATGAATTACAAGGATCTTGGTTCATGTAGTGGAGTCTCCAGTAATGCATATGTCTGTTTGCTGAGGCTAATCCTGTTTAAATGAGCTGTCTGTCAGTGGGCCCTCTTAAACGTGTGTGTGCCTGTCCCGTACAGGTTACCCCTCTCTGCGGATTGAGAAGAACGACCTGAGGAGCGTCACTCTCATCGAAGCCAAAGCCAAAGTGAAAGACATTGCCATCTCCAGGGAGAGGGTCACACTGCGGGACGTCCTGCAAGAAGGTACTTTACCCACGATGCTTTTCAATATGTTTAACAAGCTGCTCCGAAGATTTGTGTTTTGAAGAGAATTTAAAGTATCCGCATAATCTATTTCACACGCAATAATAAAACATTACACTTTATAATGGCATTTAACATGATATTTTATCATATAATTATCATTATAATGATTATTTGCTTAAACATTAGGAGTTATAAAGACTCATTGAAATTCTCGAAGATGGTCAGTACAGTGACAAGTTCCATGAAGCTTGGGCTCCGTGAATAATAATGATGAACTAAAGGTGTCCAGAGTAGTTTGATGGAATTATGCAAAATGTGAGCGCTTGATATGATAGGAAGATCAAAATGTCAACATTTTTTTCAGCAAATTAGGTGACGTTCAGACTGCAGGGCTTAAAGCTCAATTCGGATTTTTTTGTGAAATCCGATTTTTTGCGAGGTCGTTCACATTTCCAATTAAATGCGACTTGTATGTGATCTCCAGTGTGAACTTTAAACGCCGCAAAAGTGTCCCGCATGCGCCTTGGAGGACACAACGAGGTCACATGCAGATCGTGTACTCAGTGGTTACGGAAGTACCCTAAACATGGACACTAGCATTGAGCACCTGGTGATTTTAAAGTTGCTGTCGTACCAGAGCTAGAACATGTACAACTTATTTGTTTTAAGGAAGAGATTGAGAATGACAAGGTTTTTGGTCTTGGCGTTTTGTGGGGCAGTGGCAGCAATGTCCCTAGAAAGGAACGTGTTGGTGCTGAGAGTGGTGGGATTGCTATGTGCTTTGCTGCTTCACAGACATGGACTTCATACACAATTTTTGTATGACGAGAAGAACGTTTGTGTACATTTGTGAGCGCCTACTTGTACCACTCTCGTTTGTTGATGACGTGTAGGTCGGATGAATGTGATCTGGCCTTTCAGACTGAAGTCGCATGTCAGAATATCGGATATGTATCAGATTTAGGACCACATATCCAAGTGACCTGGGCCGCATTTGAAAAAATCGGATCTGTGTCGTTCAGACCGTCCTTAAAAGATCAGATACAGGTCGCATAGAGGCAAAAAAAAAAAACGTATTTTGCGTCACTTCAGGCTGCAGTCTGAACGTGGCCTTAGATTTTTTTTTACTGTATTTTTGGCAACATCTAAGCAACAAGACCATCTGTGCCTTTGTACCAGCCCAGATAATTGCAAAAGGTTGTGTCGGGTGTAAAGCGAATTGTATTAGTGATCAACCCTATATGCAACTCAAATGCAACAAGTCTCTGTTTCAAAATTTTTATTTTATTCAAAAGGTTGTGAAACAATATAACATACCCTCTGTGCGTGTATGCAAAGTACAAGTACAGAAATGGCCGTAATGTAAAATTGGTATTTTCTTTTTCTTTCATTCGTTAAATTTAAGTCCTTTTTAAAACGCACGCATAGTTTTCAAATATGCTCATATACATCCTTTAGTTTCAGAAAGTATGTTGTTGTTTTTGGCATTTGTCCCCTTCAAAAGTTGGACCGCTCTCATTGTTTCTGAGAAGAGTTTCCAGTCCAGTACGAGCGAATGGGAGCGGAACACCCAGGAGGCCTCCATAGCTCACATCTGTTTGGATATCAATGAACCACATCATCACAATATTATTATAACTGGAATCATACACACTGTAACTCTGAGGAGCACCATGACAACTGTTTACTATTCATATCCAAACTACTATTTGACCTACAACTTTCGAGGAGGGATGTGTTCAAGCAGCAGAGGGCAGTTATTTACAAATCACACATAAAATACGTTTCATGTTCTGGTAGCTTAATTTACTAGAGCACGTGATGTTATTTTGGCGGTGGTTTAGTGGTGGATGTAGTACTTCTGGTACAAAGGTTCCAAATCTTTTTTTTTTTTCAGTATTGCAAAAATGTCAAAAGGCTCATATCATGCCATTTTCTTATTCTGTTGTTTCCTCATCAAAAACATACCTGGAGTTTTCTTGTGTTTTATTTCATTTCATTCACAAATTCTGCTTTTTTTATTTTTATTTTTTATTTTTTCAAACAGAAAACACCTACGCGCACTGTTCCACCTTGTGATGTCATGAGGTGATACAGGAAGTGCTCCACTCTGTTTTTAAACTCTAAACACCTTTACTAGAATCATTTTGATGATTTCAGCCCTGGAATTGGTAAAGGTAGCGGTTAACTTGAAAACAACCACATCATGACATCATAAGGAAGAACAGAGCACTTTGAGATGTCGACAGACAAAAAAAAAGATTACTCAAAATGTGTGAATGAAGCAAAATACAATACAACCCCAGGTATGTTTTTCAGGATATACTGTAACATGAATTAAAGCTCACAAGAGTCAGTTTTTGTGTAATTTAGCATTTTTATAGGTCTTTACTCACCCCATGTGGCTTTATGTATTCATAAGGCGATGTACTTCTTGGCTTACTTGTGATTAAAGACATTCTTAAAACATGTATTATAATTTGGAGATTTAGGATTTTACCAGCCAACAAGCCAGCTGTAACAATTGCCTTCTGTCATGCTAACAGTTTATCATCACGTCTCATCACATCAGTCTATCTTTTGAATGTAAAATAGTATGTTTTTCTCGAGTGTTTAAATATTGACTTTCTCTGGATTCCCTCTGGCTCTAAGTCAAAGTTTGGACAGCTCTCAGTGCAAGTGTCAGTTTCCTCTCGTCAGTGCTTTTGTCGATGATTCGTTGTGTCATTGAGTCGCACGGCTCAAGAACACAGTGCTTGACTTTTGGACATTTGCCCAAAATGTTCCTGGATGTGAGCAAAATAATTATGTGGCTCCTGTTGACCTTAATAGTTGTTCATTTTGTCCCTGTTGAAATGCTTGGGCTTTTAGCCTTTATTGGTCTCACACACAATGACACACAGTGACACACGGGAGAAATTTGACTTCTGCATTTGACCCATCCTTTTTCAGGAGCAGTGAGCAGCCATCTTTTTCGGCGCCCGGGGGGCAGTACCGTGAAGGGTCTTGCCCAAGGACCCACACTGGTTAGCTCATTGCCCAGGGGGGGTTTGAACCTACAACCTCCAGGGGGAAAGTCCATGACTTACCAGTTGAGCTAACCAGCCGGTACCTCACCTTACGAAATTAATTCGTTCCAGAAGTGGTTTCGTAACGTGAAAAATTCGTAAGTTGAGTAGCTATTTCAATGGAAAAAGCCTGATTCGTTCCAAGGCCCCGATCCAAGGTTTTTTTTTTTTTTTATAGTGTAACTTTTTTTATAGTGTAACAATGTGTTCTGCATCCTGATTGGTTTCTCAGACTGGATTTAAACTTTTCTCACGTTTGTCTCTCGTTTAAACACTCAAACTTTCATAGGTTTTCAACAAAACGTATCAATATTGAAGTGTGGGGGGAAGCGGGAGGGGGGAGAAAACTGCGCGGACACGTGTGCGCAGCATGACCCGGCGCAGAGCTGACAGCAGGACTAGACCAAGGTCTAAACCTGAACTGGACCAGGACTAAACCAGGACTAAACCTGGACTAAACCAGGTGAATTAAAGCGCCGCGTGCGGGTCTATTTCCTGGTTTCTCACGAGTCACAGCTGAGGCGAGCAGCGAGGAGGAGACCGCAGGGAGGAGGGGACCGCACGCAGTGTGAGCGCGGCTCCTCCTGGTTTAGTCCAGTGTTAACCTTTCCTGTTCTCGTCCCCTAACCGTGGTTGGGGAGCACAGGGGAGATCGTCTTCTCCAGGGCCGGAGACAGCGTTCCCTCCGGGGTTAACTCCCTTGTGGACCTCGTGCGCTTGCGGTGGATGAGAATGCAAATAAAAGGGAGTGGTTTTCCTGCAGAGTGGGGCTTTATTAGCTCACTACACTGCAGGAGTAGCACCTTTTTACCCTCTACTTGCCCGATCGCCGTCTCTGTCTCTCCCCTGAGAGAGCACACGCGGACACACACCCAGACCGACCCGGCTCCACTGCTCCGCGGAGCCATACATACAGCGCCCCCGGCGAGCGCACACACTCACTCACTCTCTCACTCTCTCTCTTTCTTCTGCACTGAGCTATAGACACAATATAGACACATCTCACAACACCAGGTTTAGTCCTGGTTTAGTCCAGACCACCGCGGCTCCTCTAGACTACCGGCTCTTGCATGGCTCTTCCTCACATGCGCTCACACTGCGTGCGGTCCCCTCCTCCCTGCGGTCTCCTCCTCGCTGCTCGCCTCAGCTGTGACTCATGAGAAACCAGGAAATAGACCCGCACGCGGTGCTTTAATCCACCTGGTTTAGTCCTGGTTTAGTCCAGGTTTAGTTCTGGTCCAGTCCAGGTTTAGACCTTGGTCTAGACCTGCTGTCAGCCCCGCGCCGGGTCATGCTGCGCACACGTGTCCGCGCAGTCTTCTCCCCCATCCCGCTTCCCCCCACACTTCACTATTAATACGTTTTGTCGAAAATCTATGAAAGTTTGAGTGTTTAAACAGAGACAAATGTGAGAAAAGTTTAAATCCAGTCTGAGAAAAGCGTATAATCTGTGTGGCTGAGCGCGCATTATTTGAATTTTTGAGATTTCGCGTTTCGTAACTTGAATTTTCTTTCGTATCTAGAGACAAAAATTTACCATGAAGGCGTTTCGTAACTTGAAATTTTTGTTTGTTGGGTCATTCGTAAGGTGAGGTACCACTGTATTCTGGTAACTCAAAGACAGATTGGTCAAATTGCTATTTTTTTTATTTTTATTATTGTTATTATTTTTTTTATTTTTTTTTTTTATTTTTTTTTGTATCATGCATTACTCTGCCTTTTTGAATTAAATTATTTCAAACTTTTATCAATATAAATTTTTTTAGAAAGCATTTGAAAGCAAAGAAAAACCATTAGAATGAGGCTATTGAATGTGAATGTAAAACACTGCCTAGGCCCTCCCAGATTCTGTGAGCTGTGATTTGTAGGAATATGGCCTAAGTATGAAGGATTATTCAAACGGATTAAAAAAAAAACAAAAAAAACATGCATACCTTTTAGTATGTTTGGATGAGGAAATATAATTTTTCCAAAAGAAAGTGTTTTTAGCAGAATACTGGACGTTTTGATATTCAGAGTTAATCCTGGTCATTATCTGTATTCAGGGTTGAATTGCAATCCTATGATAGAAATCTGTGTTCTTTAATTTACATTTAGTACGAGTGAGCCATTTCTTTGCTCAATAGTTACAATAAACAAAAGACACTTGTACCTTGTAGCCTCTTGTCCTCTGTAACAAAAACTGAACTAATATTTAACCAGGAAACACAAACCATTGAATTGAGATGGATTGCGTTGACTGGAGTTGCCCTGAGTAGACAGCTCCTGTGTGTTGAGGGGGTGCCTGTCTGGGCAGGTTCGGAGGAGACGATGGGAGCAGGAGGCAGCCGCTAACAACACTAACTCTGTTGTTTAGCCTTCTCTCTGTGGTTGGCCCGGGGGCTGTGGTTTTTGCCTTAGTTTACTCTGAGAGTTTATTTTCTTAAATGGTATTTCTATTCACCCATATCCCGGGGCAGCTGACAGTTTAGACAAAGAAGATGATGATTGTGGTTATCAGGCTTGCAAAATCAAAACTGACTCTGGAGGAAGTGCTCATTTGCTTTAAATAAGTACGTGGTATGGTGTGTTGATGGTGGAAGTGTTGATGATTCTTTGATGATTCAATTGTTTTCGTTGTAGAATTGAACAACCCTAACAAACTAATTTCCCTTGTGAATCCCTTGTGAATGAAAAGTTTTTCTGATTTAAGGAAAAATGTAGATCTTTGTTTTAATGTGGATTTAGATATATTTTTTTAAATGGATGGATTCAGTACTGTTTTGTATATAGAGTAAATGCTACAGAAAGCAAACAAATGATTAACTGTGAACTGTGCATTATGGCTCAATGACAAAGCATTAACTCCTAGAGTTTGAGTCCAGGTCAGGTTATATGTGATCTAATAAACCAAAAGATCAGTCATCTACCACCTGTTTACCTGCCATGTGTGAAGTCGTCCTCCATCTGAAATACATTTTGTATTGTCAGGCACATTTGGGCGCATCTTTCACGGAGTTCTGCTGGATGAAAAGGATCCAACCAAGGAGAAGCAAGTCTTTGTGAAGACAGTGAAGGGTAAGAATTTATAATCCACATCATTACACAACACTTCTTTACTGCATCTACTGAACAGAACTCCAGGTCTCTGTATCCGGGACAACAGATGAAAAATAGCCCTCAGGCTAATTCTGGCATATTTACATGCAAATGTTTATTAATGTGCACTGTCCCTGAAATAAATAAATAAATACAATTTTAAAAAGTATATTATGCCTTATTTGACACTAGCCTCTTTCTTTTTTCCCTACTCATTTTAAATGTATTATTACTATTTATATTTTTGTTAAAGTTTAAGTCTGTAATGTTATAATAATGTCAGATAGGCTTGTTATTTTGACTCAAGTGGGTAAAACTGAATTTGACAATAATTGTCATATTCCACCAGTTTTCCTTTTTTTATGTTAAAGTTGAAGGATAGTGGTGGGGGCCAGTATAGAGACCTTTTTAGATAATGCCTTGTTCAAATTTTAATGAATTATTACTCATGTTATCCATTGACCTCTTCCCCATGTCCTCTGGAAGGGGTGGATACGGCACTCCCAAACAATATTGTCTGCCAATCTGAACTATGTTCAAACTCCCTGACTTCCTTCTCATGTCCCTTTTGGGAAGTGAACAATGCCCCTATCCCATGGGTCACAGGCGGAGCACGCACATATTACAGAACAGACCCAGATGAGTTTGAGTTGGCACAATTTGTTTGTTTGCTTTGCACTTTCCCACTGAGCATGATGGCAGACAGGAAGCAAATAAAATCCACTGATAAGATTGAAGCTGTGATTTGGACTGTTGCATTTATATATTTTATTTTATTCAAAAATGTCAGCACAGGGTCAGCACAGGGCAGTGGGTAAAGGAGTAGTAGAAGGAACACAAATTGAGCGACTGATGTAGATGGGTGGCTATCGTAGAAGTTGATGACTAAATTCCAAGTGAGATCAGTGCATAGTGTTGTTGTGTCGTTGGGCATGACACTTCACCCACCTTGTCTAAATTTGGATTTGGTTCAGGTGCGAATGACAGAGACTTGAGTCTTGCCATTTGCATCTTGAAATTGCTTGAGGGAAAAGTGTGGACATTAGACTGCTACTTTTGTGCCTTACTATGAAAAAATATTTCTTTTAACTGTATTTTATTTTTTGCTTTGTAGATCATGCATCAGAAGTGCAGGTGACCATGATGTTGACGGAAAGTTGCAAGCTTCGCGGACTTCATCACAGGTGAGTGCAAACAAAAAACACACTTCAGAGATGAAAGAGTTCCGCCTTTTAGCTGATCCCCACTTTTTTTCCCGCCGCGGGGTCTTTTTTTTTTTTTTTTTAATATCTGTGAAATTCATTGAGAGATTTTGGGTATATATATACTCAACAAAAATATAAACACAACACTTTTGTTTTTGCTCCCATTTTTCCTGAGATGGACCCAAAGATTCGTCCGTCCGTCCTTCCTTCCTTCCTTCCTTTCTTTCACAACAGCGTGTACCTTTGCATACCAATGTGTATCACAGAGCAGGTTAAACTTTATAAAACATCCTACCTGCCCGTGCCTCACTTAGCGCCTTTTCACGCTCTCTCTCCTCCTGCTCATAGCGCGCATAAACTCCCTCCTCAATGCCTCTGATTAGAAGAGCAAGACTAAGTGCAAAGCAAAAATTAATCTAAATTTATGCTTAAATATATACTACTAGTACCTGTTAATAAAATGTGGGTTTTTTGTGCTTTCATTTACAGTTTTACTTTATTGCAAGCATATAGCATCTAGAATTCCAAATTTCAGAAATTCAAACATTTTCCGCCGGGGTGGGGGGGGGGTGGCCGTGATTTTCCGCTTTTTTCATGACTGGGCACTTTCATCCCTGACATTTGTAGATTAAAGTTAAAGGACAAGTAATGTTTTTACAATCTGGACCTTATTTCAGTGATAAAACGTAATTTACTCACCCATTGTACTTTGGTGTCATTTGGAGTATTTCCAGAGATTTCGGAGTTTGGCGATATCCGTTTAACGTGACTTTTCAAATGACAAAAGTTCAATGTGTTAGTCTACACTTTCGTTTGAGTCACATTGAACTTTTCTCATTTGAAAAGTGATAAAGTTTGTGTTATTTAGTGACTGCAATAGCGTGCCTCGACCACTCACATTAAACGGATATCGCCAAACTCCGAAATCTCCGGAAATACTCCAAATGACACCAAAGTACAATGGGTGAGTAAATGACGTTGTTTTATCACCGAAATAAGGTCTAGATTGTAAAAACGTTACTTGTCCTTTAATCATTAGCCACATGCTCTATGGTCTTAGAGTTGTAATGCAGCTATTAAAAATCTATATTCATGCATTGGGTTTCAGTATTTGCGTAAGGCGGTACAGTCCTTCACACTAGATTCTGCTCCAGTGAATTGGTTATTGCATTAGTGTTGACTGCTTGTTTGTCCTGGGAAATGGGTGCAGTAATTTTTTTTCTCTTTTTATCCTGGTGACCTTTTAGCCCACAAGCAACAGTGATATTTTTACAAAGGGCTGTATTTTTTTCAGTAATTTCCACAGTTAAAATAATTCAAGATTTAAAACAGTGATAGATATTACTGACGTGTTAATATCGGACATGGATGTGAAAGCCCCCATTATGGGCCTGACTGATTATGCTAATATGACACCACACTTAATAGGCCCAGCTAACAAACAGAAACTGTAAACGAGTAGTTTGTTTCAGAGTAGTTTCATTGTAGTTAGCTCCTCCCTTCAGGCAGATATAAGGCAGTGTCCACCAGCATCTGACCAGAACTGAAGAAGCAGCTTGGATGAGCTGCAAAATGTATTTGATCAAAATAAACTTTTGTCCAGTTGACAAATTGATTTTCTCCCTTGCCATCAGGCATAGACTATATAAAGGAAGTGAACTAAGGGAGTGTGACATCAGCGGCAATAGGGGTGAATATGAATCTATATTAGGAATAGGTATTTATTTATGGACAAAATAGCAAAATAAAAACACTTGGATCATATAAAGCCAATAAATGCGAATCTTTTAAGACCAAAATGTTCACTGCAGCAGTTAAAGAGAGATGGGAACAATTTTTCGATGTAAAGTCAATTTACATCGAACCCCCCCCCCCACATTCGAAAAAAAGACACCCCAAACAGACGATTCTGAACAAGGGAACTTTCTGACGTCACACTCGCGGAAAGGTTTCCACCCTTCGTCTGGATGTCTACCCACCATCTCTGGAAATCACGCCCAAAGAGTTTGGACCGCAAACGAGCTACACAATGCGAGATGCAGTTTTTTATTTGCCTGGAAACACGTGACAGTGTTTCCAGGCTTGGATGTCCTTTATCCGAGCCTCCAAACCTCTGAAACAGCAGTGGTTTTAATTTTATTTTCTGTGGAAATGTGTTTTTTTTAAAATGGAAAGCGTCTCATGGAACTCACCTCACATGGAAGTAGGTAACAGCGCACCGCTAATCCAGGAAACTGTGGCGTATTTGGCCACAACCCACCCGCTGCACTGCCCTATCTCTGTCTTCCTCATTTGCATTCAAGCAACAATGCCTAGAATAAAGACAGTCAGAGTCATATCTCATGCACTGAGGCTTGATTTTGAAGAAGGATTCATTTACAGTATTAGGGAACCATTAATGCGCCATATAAAAGCATCAAGAAGTACCATGTCATGGGATCTTTAAAAATTGGAATGTGGCAGCTAGCGGGTTAGCTTTGTCCATTTATGTATACAGTCTATGGTATCAAGAGTTTACAACATTCCCCTTTCCCCATTAGAAACCTGCTGCCCATCAGTCATGTGTGCACAGAGGACGGGGAGAAGCCAATGGTGCTGCTGCCCTATGTGGCCTGGGGCAACCTCAAGCTGTTCCTGCGTCAGTGCAAACTCGCAGAGGCGAACAACCCACAGGTGAGTCAACGGGAGGGAGATGTGATGTACATTCGAGTAATTATGTGAATGATTCAGTACTTTTCTTTAGCTCTAACACGTTTTTGTTACGTGGGATCCAGAATACACACATCTTCAATGCTTTACAAAGATGTGAGTTTCGTCCCCGGTGAATCTCCCCGAGTTCCTATGGGTGTGTTTGACAGAGACAGGCACGTCTGTGGAAAAAACATAGGAAGATGAGCTCCTTCGTTTCACTTGCGTGACCAAAAAAACAAATGTGATTGCTCGATCATGTGTGGTTCTGGTTTGTGTCACTGTATAAAAAATACAGAAACATATCATTCCAGATTTGTCAGGCAAAGGATCACGCTGTATATTTTGGAACTTTCCTGGTTAAATAATGGTTCAGTAAAACAAAATGGACCCTTTCATCCTCTCAGTGCAAGGCATGTGGATTCAACCAATCCCAGTGAAGTGTGACCTCATAGTGGAAACAGAACATAGGCAAGCTAAACCACATGAGTCGTGATAAAAGGACTCTCAAAACCATTACCATCCTGCCTCTTTGCTGTAGATCATAAATGCACCTGGGGTTTGTAAACTGTTAAAATAAGTGAAAAAGTGTACACAGACCAATCTCCTCGCACCTCAGTCTAACTACTGTTTACGCTCTGATTAGAGGCCTGTTGATAAAGTTATGAAGGAGCGCTCAAGGCAGAGATTTTCATTCAGTGCGTAAAGACAATATGACTTTTGTACAGACGAGTGTTTGAAGTACTTGGCAATGCAACAGCGCAGCCCCAAACCACTCAATCAGCTCCAAAATACAGATGTAGCAATCACAAGATGCAGCTTGCCACAGTTTACATTCATCAAACCTTCTTTTGTAAAGGCACTGCTAAAACATCGCGGATCGGATCTCGTCAAGATCATTTCTTAGACCTCTGGCACCTGTGCGAAACAAAGAGTCAGTCATTGAGCGATGCAATTGAAGTAAACAGGAGGCCTCTGAAAAAGCACTGTTGAAACTGCACATTCTAAACATTTTATCGGCTGCAAAATGTAAATAAGAACTAGATTCAGTGATAAAAGATGAATATTCTTTAATGTTGCGCACACTGCTTTCACCCTACATGGTATGTCTGTATTTTAAAGTACACCCATTTCTAGCCCTTATTGCACCTTTTTAATGAAGTTTGAAGTATGCATAGTCTTGTGGAAATCTAAAAATAGTTTGAATTCTAATGGCAACACATGAAGTGAAAGTAAAGTGTAAGTAAAATGTAAAAAGAACATACATAAAAGGCACCATCTGTTTTCGTACTGTAGCTAAATACATACTTTGTCTCTAACAGATGTTATGTTCCACACATTTAAAGTTGGTCTGTGGACTTGAGTGTTTTTCTCTGCATGTTGATATTTTATCTGAGCTCAGTCCCTGCCAAGACTGTTTTCCATGTTCTTGGAGACTAATTAATTGGGTTGGCTCGTTGCCCACTGTCGGATAAGATTAAGAAATCAGCTATGTCTCTCTATTAGGCAGAAATGCAGTATAATTGATTAATGCACCTTGAAAGGAGTCAAGGCTGTGTTTTGAACCTAGATATTTTCATTGTTTTTGTTGGTTCTAATTTGAAGTAGTCCATGTATAAGGAGGTATACAGTTGATTGTTCAAGTCAAGTTGAGGTACGAGGTACACTGTGATGCAACTTGGGTAAATTTTAGAATTAAAATTATTAGTTTGATTAATTATCCATCCATCCATTTTCTTCCTTTTATCCGGGGCTGGGTCACGGGGCAACAGTCTAAGCAGGGACTCCCAGACTTCCTCCACCCCGGACACTTCCTCCAGCTCCTCTGGGGGGACCCCAAGGCGTTCCCAAGACATAGTCCCTCCAGTGTGTCCTGGGTTTTCCCCGGGGCCTCCTCCCGGTGGGACATGCCTGGAACACCTCCCAAGGGAGGCGTCCAGGAGGCATCCGGAACAGATGCCCGAGCCACCTCAGCTGGCTCCTCTCAACGTGGAGGAACAGCGGCTCTACTACGAGCTCCTTCCATATGACTGAGCTCCTCACCCTATCTCTAAGGATGCGCCCAGCCACTCTGCGCAGGAAAGTCATTTTGACCGCTTGTATCTGCGATCTTGTCCTTTTGGTCATTACCCAAAACTCATGACCATCGGTGAGGGTAGGAACGTAAATTGAGACCTTTGCTTTTTTGGCTCAGCTCCCTCCTCACCACAACGTTCCGGATCCCCTCTGGCCCCTGACTGTGCCTAGAAATTCTGTCCATAAATACAATGAACAGAACCGGTGACAAAGGGCAGCCCTGGCGGAGTCCAACATGCACCGGGAATAGGTCCGACTTACTACCGGCAATGCGAACACAACTCCTGCTCCGGTCATACAGGGACCGGACAGCCCTTAGCAAAGGGCCCCGAAACCCGTACTCCCAGAGCACTCTCCACAGGACCCCACGAGGTACATGGTCGAATGCCTTCTCAAGATCCACAAAGCACATGTGGACTGGTTGGGCAAACTCCCATGACCCCTCGAGCACCCGATGGAGAGTATAGAGCTGGTCCAGTGTTCTACGGCCGGGACAAAAACCACACTGCTCCACCTGAATCTGAGGTTCGACTATCAGTTGGATTCTCCTCTTCAGTACTCTGGAGGTCCACATTAAGGTCTAGTACTCTAGACCTTAATGTGGAGGCTGAGGAGTATGATTCCCCACTGAAATACACACTCGGGTCCCCCTTCTTAAACAGAGGGACCAAAACCCCGGTCTGCCAATCCAGAGGCACTGTCCCCAATCGCCAATTGGTTTAATCAAAACAATTTTAGGTCCTTAATTGAAATTGGGAAAACGTATTGGAAAAGAATTAGTTAATTCCATTAAAAAGGTATGGCTACTTAAATCAAAGTAAATTAATACATTTTTGTGTTATTTGTAATATTAGTAGTTTTTTCTTTGCTCAGCTTTTACAGTTTCCATATATTTTCCATGCTGTGGCTCTGTGCAGGCAATCTCGCAGCAGGACCTGGTGTACATGGCCATCCAGATCGCGTGTGGCATGAGCTACTTGGCCCGAAGAGAAGTCATCCACAAAGACCTGGCTGCCAGGAACTGTGTGTAAGTGCAATCATACTATCTATCAGCAGACTCTAATGGATGTTTAAATTTCAGTCTGCATGTCAGGGTTGTAGTGTTCATTGCAAATAGAAAACATATTTCTTCCATATTTCTTCCTCCAGCATTGACGACAACATGCAGGTGAAGATCACAGATAATGCCCTGGCGCGGGACTTGTTCCCCATGGACTACCACTGTCTGGGGGACAATGAGAACCGGCCCGTCCGCTGGATGGCGCTAGAGAGTCTACTCAACAATGACTTCTCCAGTGCAAGCGATGTGGTAAGAACCCCACCAACAATAAGCACATTTTATTAAAAAGAACAAGTGGGTGTGGCAAAGTCCCGGACTTTGTGGTTGTGTATTTTTTGCAGTGATGAAAGCTGTAAAAATATGCTGCAGATATTTATACTAAACAGTTTAGTTTTAATAAAATCAACCACTGTAAGCAGAACTATATCATCACAGTTAACTGCTACTACTATTTTTCTTTCTTTTGCTTTTGCACAATATGTTTGTTTGCACAAGGTGTGATACAAGTCAGATCAGAAAAGTGTGTAGAGGTTATCAGGCCTGTGAGTGACACATGGGATCCAAAGATTATGCATCAGATTTTAATCATCCTGTTGACTATTAGGTATTATTTGCTTTTCACGTTCTGTAATGAAGCAGAGCTTAGTAGAAGTACATCCATATTGTGGATCCTACATCTGTGAATCAAATAGTGTTCATTTCTATGGGTCATGTAAAGTTACTTTCATAAAACTAAAATATGAGCAGTAGGCAGATACTCCTAACCAACTTCCCGGTAAGGACAATGGAGATATCCTCAATTATTTTATTTATATTATTGGCAACCATCTCCTGAATCTCCTGTCATCAATGGCATCAGTGGACAGCGATCACAGGATGGTGACTCACTATGGCCATTCTTAGATTCTTGGAGCAAATTTCAAAGGTCAAGGTAGTTGGATACAAGCTGCATGACTGTAGTTTCCCGTGAAAGGATCAGAGCTGGGGCGAGGCAGAGACACCAGACGGAGACAGACGAGAGGCAGCCCCCAGCTCACCGCATTCCTCCTTCCTCCCTCCCTCACCCCTCTCTACTTCGACAGCTCAAAGTTAAGGTTTAGGGGAAGTCCAGAAGAGTACCATGGATGAACTTAATGCCCCCCTCTCTCGCCTACTTACCTTTACAGAACATATAAACACATCAGACCAGTTCCATTACAATGCACGACTTATCTTCTCTTAAAAGTTTGGATTGCAGTTTTTGACCAATTCTGGAAATATGTGCTAAACCAGGACTGAACCAGGATCCATCTACAAACAAACAAGGGTTATGCTAGCACCAACCTTGGTCTAAAAGATTAAAGCAATGCTAAACGAGTACTGAAGAAAAAACAAATTTGCACTACTACTGGTCAACAGTGTAAGCAACGCGAAAGAAATACCAAATGGAGTGCTTAATTTACTGAAATGTCATCATGTTTTGCGTGGTTGGAATAAATGAATCAGCCATAAGGGGAGATCTGTAAGAGCAACTTCGGGAAACATTGTCAAGGCAACACAACATAAATCTATAGTGTTATGTTGGTGGCTTTGTAAACGCAATGCCAGTTTATAATGACTGTAAATGACTGACGAGACAGTAGCATCTCACAGGAGCAGAACGTCCACTCTGCCCTTCCTTTAAAGGCATGAGCTCACCAACGTCAATGCCTCTTGATTAATACTGGGCAGATGTACAGCGCATTAAATTCATTCAAGTTTATTTACAGAAGTAATTCCCAACTGGTGGCACAGGACACAAAAGTGCATCACAGGGACATGAGCTATAGTTTCACTTCAGTGTATTGAAATCCCTAATATATTACATCAAATAGTTGAAAATGCAGTATGAATATTCTATAATATATCCACAAGTGTAGAATAAATGGCAAAATATTTTCTAGGCATCTTCTTTCACTGATTTCTTTCACATTTACAGTATTTACTTGTCGGTGTTAGCTGGGGGCCCTTCTCCAGAACTGGCCAAGGGTCCTATTTAGCCCTACTATGTTTTATTGTTTAGGTAGGAAAACAGTAGTGCAGTTGTCTACTGGCTATGAATTTTCTCATTTCCACTCATTTTCACAGGTTTATTTAATCATTTTAGGTTTGACCAACTATCCACCTACAAGTTCCAGTAATATGAGTAAAGATCACACATGTGGTGCGACAATGATAAACCACACACTTCCACTATAAGTGTTAAAAGATTCTTGCTAAATATAGTATATTTTTCACCACTTCTTCCTCAAATTGTTGCATAAACATAAATGTTAACAGAAGTACCAAACAATGCAATCAACTCAATACTATTGAGGGCATTTTACTGTAAATAATAAAACCACAACTCTGAGTGTGTTTTTGATGACAACATAACCAGATTAATATCAAACTAATTAATATCATTTAATGTATAACATATAGCAAAGCCTGCATAACTCCTAACTCTTTAGTTGAGGCCTGTTGTGAAATGCATGTCATTTTTGTATTGGCAGTTCATATTTCATAAGGCTTCCCTGAAATGTTAATACTTGGTGATAAATCGTATACTGTGAGCTAAATCCTGATGTGAAACCATAAATAGAATATCTTTGCAATACTTGATAGAAAAAAATGACTTGAACTAAGTACCTACAGCATAAACTGTTGCATTGACCTGATAATTCTTTGACCTTATACTGCTATGTGCTCACATGATGAGTAATGTACTGATCATTTTCTGTTCCAGTGGGCTTTTGGAGTGACGCTGTGGGAGCTGATGACTCTGGGACAGACTCCTTATGTGGACATTGACCCGTTTGAGATGTCTGCCTACCTAAAGGACGGGTACAGGATAGCACAACCCATCAACTGCCCAGACGAGCTGTAAGCAATGCCCTCACCCACACACGGGGGTACAACAGAGATTCAACCTCTTCTAATGGCAACACATGTCCTGTTTAGTATATGCTGAAATTGGTAGCACTTTGTTCATGGTTTATTAAGAGAAATTAAACTTTATTAAGACTTTCTCCTAACCACTTATTACTAGGCCTGAACCATTCTTATAATATTTGTTATGTTTAAAGCCTTTGTTCATGCTGTGTGCATGCTCTTGTATTCATTATCCTCACATGGACAGGCACTGTCTGGCCTAGAGCTGTGTACCTTTGTGATACTGAAACATTGTTGATCAAAATAGAAATAAAATTGTATTGTCTGTGTGATGGAGTAATCCCATCAGCCAGTGAATATAAACATTACTATTTTGTTTTATGATTCTTATAATTACTAGCATAGCATTATTACCAAATAAGTAGGGCTGTCGATTAGTTAAAGGATTATGTGAAATTTATTTTTAACCAAAAAAAATTTGAAATATGGTGACTGAAGGCTTCTAGATGAAGAATATTTGTTATAAAAAGTATTTTGGCATATGGTTGCAGGATCTGTACAGTTTGTCAGATAACTATGATCAAAATATGATTATTTTAATAGAATAGCTGTTATCATTAACGTGGTATTGTATAAGAACTAACCTCTGACCTGACCTCTCTGGAATGTGTACACACTTGCCAAAATATTACTCAACTACTACTGAATTTAAGGCAGGAATACTGTAGATGCCTGACATATTTAAAACTTTTGTCCACTGCCAACTTGCCGTGCTTATCAACATCCTGCAAGTGCCCACTGCTACTCCCATGGCCCCAATTATAATTTACTATTCTTTCTTAAAGTACAGATATTTCTGTTTTGATAAGAGATCACTGTCTGTCTGTAGCAATCACATTTACAACGTGCCTTGTTCATCTCCAGTAAGGTTTTATGTTTTCACTCAGTTAAGATGACAACATTTTATGTTTTTTTTTACTTTTGCCACCAGAAGTCAGTCAAATTGTATCAGTTTTATTCTTCTTATTTCTGATCACATTTGCTGATGTGGTCATAACTGAACCAGATGTCCGCCACTTCTTTGTCAATTAATTTTACTCTTAGAAATGTTAGGACTACCAGTTATTCTCATAGTTTTCATGTAGATAAGACCCACACAAGAGTGGATTTCCGTACTCGATAAATTACAAGCACAATCCATAGAGCTCAGAAAGGCCCTCAATCAGCATTTACATCTGTGGTTCTTGAAATACAAGTGTGAACAGTGCGGGGCTGTTTATATAAATACAATAGGTGGTAAAGTATCCACCTAATTCCTCTTCCTAAATATGAACGCTGAGTAACCCGTGCATGATTTAAGAAATGATTATATCTTTGTTGGTTTGTATCAGTGAGCAGCAGGCAGATCCGGCTACACTATAATTCTTTCAAACAGGGTTACGGTTTATATGGTTTTTAATCTAATGGTATACCTCAAATTTTAAAAATGGTATAGAGTTCGCTGCCTGCTGTCCATGGAGATGTTTCTCTGGTCTGGAATGTTGCACAGTATGGCATTAAACTAAATGTATTTAAAGGTCCCATGACATGATACTTCTTGATGCTTTTATATGGCTCCTTAATGGTTCCCTAATACTGTAAATGAATCCTTCTTCAAAATCAACACTCACTGCATGAGATATGACTCTGACAGTCTTCATGAGGCTAGATATGTGTCTAAAATGCTTTATTCTGGGTGTTTCTGCTTCCGTGCAAATGAGAAGGACAGAGAGATTGGCTAAGGAGTGGGGGGGCGGGTTTCCCCCGCTGGAAGCGCAGCTCTGCACCGCTGTCTGCTCGCTTCCGTGTTTAACACAGGAAGACAGATGGGAGACTTTGCAATGAAAAAAAGCATATTTACACAGAAAATAAAATTAAACCACTGGTATTTCAGAGGTCCAGAGGGTCGGGTAAGGGACTTGCGAGCCTAGAAACACTCGGACGTGCCTCCAGGCAAATAAAAAAACGCATTTCGCATTGTAGCGCATTCACAGTCCAAACTCTATGGGCGGGATATACAGGGACGCTGAGCGGAGACAGAGGGAGGGGCTGGAGCTGCATTTGCCGATCTGACGTCAAAAAGGTGCCTTGTCTGAACTCGCCCGTTTGAACACTGGTTTTGTGTAACGCAGAAAAGGACCGCAAATGCTCAGTTTAGACATTTCGCAACTTTTAGCCATGGGGGGCCTAAACAGGGTAGGGGAGCTCACATTAACGTTCAAAAACCTCAGAAAGTGAAAATTTCATGCCATGGTACCTTTAATTACAGGTGCTTTTATTGCTTAAAAAATACCTTGATTTTTCTTTTGTCCTTGACACACATAACAAATTTTAAGGCATATATTATACAATCTAAAGACATGTGCTTATCTAACCATTTTCTGTCAGCCTAACTTGTTCTGTCTGAGAAAAGCCAAAGAAATCTACACATGCACAGAAAAACTACACCGATCTTTATATTTTCCCTGTGTGTGTTGCAGGTTTGCGGTGATGGCGTGCTGTTGGGCCTTGGATCCAGAGGAGAGGCCAAAGTTCCAGCAGCTGGTCCAGTGTCTGACCGAGTTCCACGCAGCTCTGGGGGCCTACGTCTGAGAATGCCGCTAAAACAGGACTAAACCTGGGACCAGGGACCAGGGACCAGGAACAGTGGACTAAATAAAGACGGGATCCTGGACGGACTTGGAGCCAAAATCCTGATCTAAGGACAAATCCTGAACTGTGTGAATCAGACTGTGCCTTACAGGACAAGAGCACATTTGAAGTCACTGATTTTATCTTGTACAGTTCTTTAAAGTTTTTATATAGTTGAAATAGCTTTTTACAACATAGCAAATGGCTTGACCAAATGGTTCATAATTTGTAATATGATATTTTGTGTTGAGGGCATGGTAAACAACCATACAAAACATTTGTACAGATCATTCAGTGGAACTTTTTGCATTTTTAAATATGGTTTTAAAGTTGGTTGCAGTTGAAAAGCCAGCTTATTGACGAAGACTTTTGGTGAAAATTAGAGACTAAATGCCAACAGTGTTTTTGATCCATCCATGGTACGATATCTGACTTGGAGAACAGAGTCTTCAGGACTGTTCAGTGGTACTGCAAAATGTCGACTGTGCCAAGTTTTGTAAGAAAGTTCCAAAATATGCTGAAACATTTTGAAATGCAGCGCTTCATAGACCTTGGACATTCGTGCCACCACCCTAAAGTTTTTATATGCATTGCATTCTCTCCACCCAAGTACATGTTTTATCTTATAAGCTTTGATTGTTCTGTGTCAGAACAGCTCTGTAAAGATTTAAAACTAAACTTCAAATTTGTGAATGCAAATATTTACAGTTAAAATAGATCTTTTAAAACCACAGTCTAATGTTGAACCTGAGCCTGTAGCATCTTTGTCTTCATGTTTGTCACTGCATGTTGACTAAAGGTTGTTCCTGAAATCACATAACCAAATAAATTGGCTCTTTTAACTTCGAGTTTGGTTTGCCTTGTCTGTAAAACATTCAAATAGTCTTGAGTATATTGTTCTTGTTGATGTAATTTATATACCGTTCTTCATGACAGTTCTTCAAAGTGCAGAAATCCAACTTTCCTGGAACAGAAGTTATCTAAAGAATTTGGCTGAACATGGAGAGCAGCATTTTGTTAATGTAGACTAGGGATGTCAACAATTAATCGATTAACGATTAATTGTCGATTAAGACGTTGGTCGAACAAAATGCATTAATTGTAATTAATCGCTAATCGCGGACACCGCACCCGCGTGGTCATGAAACAAGGCAACCGCGCACCGCGCTGTGCTCGACTCACAGCCGGCCACATGCGCCAACGGCACTGCTCAGCAGCCCCGGGTGTACGCGCGAGGCGAGATCGAACCGCAGCGCCTAGGAATGCGCTGCAACGTGCCGCTGCTGGTCCCGCGCGGCTGGCCCGCGGCTCGGGCCCCGAGTCCCACGCGGCTGGCCTGCGGCCCGTGGCCCCAAGCTTCGCGCGGCTGGCAGACAGAACACAATGTTACACTATAAAAAAAAGTTACACTAAAAAAATAAAAATAAAAAAAATCTGCGAACCGCGATAGAGCGAGGTATTACTGTATTTTGTTATTCAGCATCAATACAGTCGTCTGCTTTTTACTAAGGAATAATTAATTGAGGAATATACAATATAATAATACTATGATATATTTTTGACTCAGTGTTATATACACACGTGGACAAAATTGTTGGTACCCCTCAGTTAATGGAAGAAAAACCCACAATGGTCCCTGAAATCACTTTAAACTTGCAGAAGTAATAATAAATAAAAATGTATTGAAAATTAAACAATCAAAATCAGCCATCACTTTTGAATTGTTGATTAACATAATTATTTAAAAAAACAAACTAATGAAACAGGCCTGGACAAAAATGATGGTACCTCTATAAAAGATTGAAAACTATTTGACCAGAGTGACATGATTAACTCAGGTGTGTCCTTTAATTGACATCACAGGTGTTTCCAAACTCATAATCAGTCAGTCTGCCTATTTAAAGGGAGACAAGTAGTCACTCTGCTGTTTGGTGAAAAGGTATGTACCACACTGAACATGGACAACAGAAAGCGAAGGAGAGAATTGTCCCAGGACATCAGAAAAAATATTATACACAAACATCTTAAAGGTAAAGGCTATAAGACCATCTCTAAACAGCTTGAAGTTCCTGTGACAACAGTGGCTCATATTATTCAGAAGTTTAAGACCCACGGGACAGTAGCCAACCTCCCTGGACGTGGCCGCAAGAGGAAAATCGATGACAAATTGAAGAGACGGATCGTTCGAATTGTATCCAAAGAGCCCAGAACAACCTCCAAAGAAATTAAAGGTGAACTCCAAGGCCAAGGTACATCAGTGTCAGATCGCACCATTCGTCGTTGTTTGAGCCAAAGTGGACTTCATGGGAGACGACCAAGGAGGACACCACTGCTGAAAAAAAATCATAAAAAGCGAGACTGGAATTTGCAAAAATGCATGTTGACAAGCCACAAAGCTTCTGGGAGAATGTCCTTTGGACAGATGAGACCAAACTGGAGCTTTTTGGTAAGGCACATCAACTCTGTGTTCATAGACTCAAAAACCAAGCATACGAAGAAAAGAACACTGTCCCTACGGTGAAACATGGAGGAGGCTCAGTAATGTTTTGGGGCTGCTTTGCTGCATCTGGCACAGGGTGTCTTGAATGTGTGCAAGGTAAAATGAAATCCGAAGACTATCAAGGCATTCTGGAGAGAAATGTGCTGCCTAGTGTCAGAAAGCTTGGTCTCAGTCGCAGGTCATGGGTCTTCCAACAGGACAACGATCCAAAACACACAGCCAAAAACACCCAAAAATGGCTGAGAGAAAAGCGTTGGACTATTCTAAAGTGGCCTTCCATGAGCCCAGATCTGAATCCCATTGAACATCTGTGGAAGGAGCTGAAACATGCCATTTGGAGAAGACACCCATCAAACCTGAGACAACTGGAGCAGTTTGCTCATGAGGAGTGGGCCGAAATACCTGTTGACAGCTGCAGAACGCTCATTGACAAATACAGAAATCGTTTAATTGCAGTGATTGCCTCAAAAGGTTGTGCAACAAAATATTAAGTTATGGGTACCATCATTTTTGTCCAGCCCTATTTCATTAGTTTGTTTTTTTAAATAATTATGTTAATCAACAATTCAAAAGTAATGGCTGATTTTGATTATTTAATTTTCAATACATTTTTATTTATTGTTACTTTTGTAAGTTTCAAGTGATTTCAGTGAGAATTGTGGGTTTTTCCTTCTTTAACTGAGGGGTACCAACAATTTTGTCCACGTGTGTGTATACTATAGCTTATATTCTTAGAGACCCTATTGAAACTAAAATTCAGGTGAAAAACGCTGCTTATCAGTTAATCGTTAATCGATCGATAAGGTCAATCAACTATCAATTAATGAATTAATCGATAATTTGCATCCCTAATGTAGACACTAAGAAAAGCTTGTAGCAACAAGAAGCATAACCACAGCATAAAACCAACAAATAAGACAGACAAATGAGATAATGTAATCCTTTAGGCATTAGGCCTGTAGCATTAGACTTCTATTACACATAAAAAGTGTTTGGTGTTGAACTCAGGTTTGCGGCATAAATATAATATGGTACATTCACATAATAAGTTACTACTGAAAATGGCGTTATTAAAGGTCTTTGTGGAGTTTCCTGACTCTTGCTCTTAGACTCCTCAGTGAGACAGAGTTAAGCAAATGAAAGTGACATTACGCTTGTTCCTCTACAGAGTCACTCTAGTGTTCACATCATGGAAAGATGCTGCTGCTTCGTCACTGCAGATGATTATCTGACAATTTAGTGGCTCACATTATTATGCAAGAGCAAAGGAGTAGGAGTAGGTAGTGTACATATTTGAATAACAGGAATAAATGTGAAATGTAAGATTTATTTTTGTATACATGTTTGCAATACAATTCAGTTTTATTTCTTTAACGTTAACTAATTGGCGTAGAATTTTAGAAATAAAATGTATATGTATCGGATTTAATATCTGGCTTCACTGTATTGAAACTGGGTGTGCAAACCTACCAACGCTGTGAGGGTTTTGTAAGTTTTAGTTGCTTGCACCGCCTTTAACCATAAACCCAAGACCCATTATTCCAAAAAATGTCATGTTAACGTGTGTGTATATACGTGTGTGTATATATATATTTTTTTCCTTTTGTTTTATACCAGCCAGAGCTCTTCCTCTTGGCTGCACTAACACCTTTTATGTGCCCTTTCTGTCCCATCCTGGATCAGTTCCCTTAAACCTGCAGCTTCACTTTGGATGATGTTTCCTTTGCACCCGTGGTTTAGAGGAAGGACGACAGACTGGATGTTACTTTCAATGGCATGAGTCATGTTTACCACATGCTTGTGAATTCTTTGGCAATAACCCACTCTGCTGCAAACAAGGGCACCAAGCAACAGGGGAGGTATTTGGTCAGTGGAGATGATAATGGGGGAAGACAACATACTGCAATTTTAAAAAATACTAACACTTTCAGTATTCAATGTGCACAGTTTATCATTTCATCACATGAAGGACAATGCTCGTACAGTGTGTAGAAAATCATGCTGAATTGAAAAAGTTTTAGAATACAATATCCTCTACAGGCACATACAGGCTTGGGGAGTAACGGAATACAAGGAACAGCATTAAGTAAAAGGATACAAGAAAAAAAGATAACTGTATTCAAGGAAAGAAGATGCACTCAGATTACAGGTACATTTAGTGAAAATGGGGATTATTTAGCAGGATTACAATTTAAAAACAATTTATGTTATTTATTTTTTTCATTTAAAGCTGGAGATGGAGGGGAAACAGAACAAACTGTTGTACACTACGGCAGTACTATGGAACAAACTTGCAGCTGGCATGATTTCGAGAAGAATGCATTTAAGAACGCAATTTCAACATTATTTTATTTTTAAGGAAGACAAGGAGATTTTTTTTCTTAATAAACTGTACTATGTGGTCAAGATAAGATAAGATAATCCTTTATTTGTCCCACAATGGGGAAATTGCAGTGTCACAACGCAAGTTTCAGAAACAGGAAAATATGAGCATGCATCAAAATTACGATAAATAATAATAAGTATGTACAATCAACTAAAAAAACAACAACAACACAACACTGTAAGGTTAAAAGGCACAGGAACACTGTACAATAAATGTCTTTGATTCTGAGCAGTGACTCCAGTATAGTAATATATAATATCACTACAATAAAGTGACTCAGATGATTGTGTACAGTGCAGTGATGGACAGTGGTGGTTAAATAAATCAGTAGCAGGTAAAGTGACTTTAAATAATATTGCACATTGTTATTATTACTATGTAGATGACACATTTTCACTTGTGCACTCGCTTGTGCATTTTCACTGTAGGACTATAAGCTACTGTTCAAATTAGCTTTCCTTAGTTTCTTTTATAATGCACAAAATTGTATTGTTGTTATCCGATATTTGGTGTTAAAGTCATCCAAAAGTAATTGAAAGTAATCAACTTACATTACGTACAATATTTTTTCCATGCATGCACTTTCTTTCTTGTTCAAACTGTCTCTGCCTGGAGCTACTGTGACAAGTAAATTTCTCCTACGTGAGATCAATAAAGTCTTATCTTATCTGACATATAAACATATAAATGGCCAATGCACTGTAAATATGGCACTCTGACCCCTTCCCCAGAGGACTACAGATGGAAATTAGCTGTAAAGCTAGAATCTGGTACAAGCATCTCTGCCTTTGTGCTTAATGTAACTGTACATTGTCCTTATAAATAAAAAAAAATTATGAAATGATGAAAATGACTTTAATATTACGGTTCTTGGATTACGTTACTGAAAACATATTTTAAGGGGTAACTAGTAACTGTACCAGAATACATTTCTAAAGTAACCCTCCCAACCCTGCACATATAAACATATAAATGGCCAATTTAAGTGTAATAAAAGTTACTTATCCTAAAATTAAGATATTTAGTAGCTGGGACTGCAATTAGGCAATTAAAAGACATTATGGGCCTTGCTTGTGATGGAAATTACAGCATTTTTATTAGCCTTAAAGGACCACTATTCTTACGCCTTCATTGGTTTACTAAAAACTTAAATATTTGAATACTGTTAAAATTGTTTTGTGTTTTTCCACACTCTTTAATTGCCTCATTTTGGGCTGCCTCTTACTTTTACCTGGAGAAAATTGTTGTGACGCAAAAAGAGCAAAAAGCTATAAAAAGCCCGTCTGTGCGCACACATTAGTGGTCATTATCTTCTCTGCTCTGGCTCCGGGGATATTGCAGTCCGGGGCCAGTCTGGGGCCGCATACCGGGACTAATGAAGCATTTACCCTCTGAACAGTTTGAACTCTCATATCTGCCGCGGCACAACATGACTAATTGTTTACCAGATTTATTTTGTGTCGTTTATAACAGGTTTGTGCACGCTGGCGCAGGTGCGTGACGCGCAGCAGGACGCGCTGTTCTTCTCTCAAATCACCATTCACAACTTTCCAAACACTTTTACGCGTGGAGTGGGGGAGCCGTGGGCTGAGAGCACTTCTTACATCAGCACTGACACGGATACAAAAGCAGAGCAGCTACAGGGAGGCAGGCCAAAAACTCTCCACGAGTGATCCACACGAGCTGCGTGCGCGTAAACACTCACACGGACATAATGGACGTACAATCCCTGAAAGAAGTGAAGAAGCCCCGGACTCTGGGCTGCAGCGTCAAGGTAAGAGCAGGAAAATAATTCTAAATGAACTTTTTTTGAATGGTACAATGCATGGACTGAACTGCATTTTAGTCCTGGACATTTACCTGGAGGTTGTGTTCAGTTCTGGGGAATGATAACTGCAATGTCTTATCCTTTTAACATTTTTAAAAACAGGAGAACTTTATCTCTAGGACATTGCATATGTAATTATAGGCATGGTGAAAATGTGAAATATTGTTGCCTGGAGCTAAAATTCTTACATTCTCCAAACAAACCCTCTGATTAGTTGTTGTTAATCCTGGGCCAACGATAGAAGATTAATATCATCATTTGTCTCATAATTATGCAGCTCCGGTAGATTTGTGATGTTAGGCCTGTAAATGACTCCAGTACAACTGATAAGAATATGGGAGACAAATGTCTGTTTATAAAGATGACAATTAGCGCATTGCTTTATAACATTTTATTTTCATTTCCATTCAGCTTCCATTTTTCAAGATTAACACAGACACATACAAATGTGCATGTTGTAGTTATAATAACAATATCTTAAAAACTTTTAAGCATGAGCATAGTCTGTCTGAAAATGTAAGAGTTAGAAAATGTAGTAGATGGCAAATACACGCCTTAATATGTAATCTATTTCCTCCTTTCCTTATCAATCCCCAGTGAGAAAATCAACTGTGATAAAACAGAGAGAACTTTAAAAGTGAAACAAAACTATAAATGCAATTTACTGTCAATAATTACATTCATCTTAAAAATACATGTATTTTTTATATTTATTTTCTTAACATGATTGAGTAGCATGTTTAGTGATGAAGAACTTCACTGTCTCACCTGTCTCACTGTCTCACCTATCTCTCTGTCTCACCTGTCTCACTGTCTCACTGTCTCACCTATCTCACCTGTCTCACCTGTCTCACTGTCTCACTGTCTCACCTATCTCTCTGTCTCACCTGTCTCACTGTCTCACTGTCTCACCTATCTCACCTGTCTCACCTGTCTCACTGTCTCACTGTCTCACCTGTCTCACTGTCTCACCTATCTCACTGTCTCACCTGTCTCACCTGTCTCACTGTCTCACCTGTCTCACTGTCTCACCTGTCTCACCTATCTCACTGTCTCACCTGTCTCACTGTCTCACCTGTCTCACTGTCTCACCTGTCTCACTGTCTCACCTGTCTCACCTGTCTCACTGTCTCACCTGTCTCACCTGTCTCACCTGTCTCACTGTCTCACCTGTCTCACTGTCTCACCTGTCTCACTGTCTCACTGTCTCACCTGTCTCACTGTCTCACTGTCTCACCTGTCTCACCTGTCTCACTGTCTCACCTGTCTCACTGTCTCACTGTCTCACTGTCTCACCTGTCTCACTGTCTCACCTGTCTCACTGTCTCACCTGTCTCACTGTCTCACTGTCTCACCTGTCTCACTGTCTCACTGTCTCACCTGTCTCACTGTCTCACTGTCTCACCTGTCTCACTGTCTCACTGTCTCACCTGTCTCACTGTCTCACTGTCTCACTGTCTCACCTGTCTCAACTGTCTCACTGTCTCACCTGTCTCACTGTCTCACTGTCTCACTGTCTCACTGTCTCACCTGTCTCACTGTCTCACCTGTCTCACTGTCTCACTGTCTCACTGCCTCACTGTCTCACTGTCTCACCTGTCTCACCTGTCTCACCTGTCTCACTGCCTCACTGTCTCACCTGTCTCACTGTCTCACCTGTCTCACTGTCTCACTGTCTCACCTGTCTCACCTGTCTCACTGTCTCACTGTCTCACTGTCTCACCTGTCTCACTGTCTCACCTGTCTCACTGTCTCACTGTTTATACAAAGGGAAGAGGGCAGGGCGTCTCTTTATCACTTTTGACGAGGACACGCACACACACACACACACGCAGTCACGCGCACACACACACGCAGTCACGCGCACACACACGCACACACACACACACACGCAGTCACGCGCACACACACACACATACACGCAGTCACGCGCACACACACGCACACACACATACACACACACACACACGCAGTCACGCGCACACACACACACGCAGTCACGCGCACACACACGCACACACACACACACGCAGTCACGCGCACACACACACACACACGCACACACACACGCAGTCACGCGCACACACACACACACACAGTCACGCGCACACACACGCAGTCACGCGCACACACGCAGTCACGCGCACACACACACACACACAGTCACGCGCGCACACACACACACACGCAGTCACGCGCACACACACACACGCACACACACACACACACGCAGTCACGCGCACACACACACGCAGTCACGCGCACACACACACACACACACGCACGCACACACACAGTCAAGCGCACACACACACACAGTCACGCGCACACGCACACACACACACGCAGTCACGCGCACACACACACACACGCACACACACACACGCAGTCACGCGCACACACACACACGCACACACACACACACGCAGTCACGCGCGCACACACACACACACGCAGTCACGCACACACACGCACACACACGCAGTCACGCGCACACACACACACACGCAGTCACGCGCACACACACACACGCACACACACACGCAGTCACGCGCACACACACACACACGCAGTCACGCACACACACACACACACGCACACACACACACGCAGTCACGCGCACACACACACACACACGCAGTCACGCGCACACACACACACGCACACACACACACGCAGTCACGCGCACACACACGCAGTCACGCGCACACACACACACATGCACACACACACACACGCAGTCACGCGCGCACACACACACGCAGTCACGCACACACACACACACACGCACACACACGCAGTCACGCGCACACACACACACACGCAGTCACGCGCACACGCACACACACACACGCACACACACACGCAGTCACGCGCACACACACACACACGCAGTCACGCGCACACACACACACACACGCAGTCACGCGCACACGCACACACACACACACACGCACACACACACGCAGTCACGCGCACACACACACACACACGCAGTCACGCGCACACACACACACACACACGCACGCAGTCACGCGCACACACACACACGCAGTCACGCGCACACACACGCACACACACACACACACACACACACACACACAGCTGCCGGGAGAAGATCTATGCTTCATAGTTTGTTTTAGTCTTTTGATGGAGCGTTGAACAATTTTGGAAAAATAAGATCTTCGCACAAATATTTTAATGTTTGCAAATGATTACACTACATAACTTTAACAACTGTAGCATTTCCAAATTCACATTCCAATCCAGTATGATGGACATAGCAGGCGTTACATGTACTGTAGGTCGAGAAAACTAGAAATTTCAGAATTATGAGTCTTAAATAGTCTTAAATGAACCATTAATAAACTATGGGCTAAACTAATACCTTCAAATAAGAGCTGCCCATTTCTAAACCCAGAAGAACATGACTCAGCGGTTAAAGTGGGATTACACAGGTCTACATTTGGGTCTAAACCAGGTCTGAACCAGGACACAATTACATTATTTTCTTCTTGGTGCACGTCTTACCTAGTATCAGTAAGATTCATTTGCCAAAGCTCTCAATTTCTCCAGGTTCCTATCTTGATTATAATCTTCCACTTAAACTTGGGTCAACATTTGTCTTTCTTGGACACGTCCCATAAATTCTTTTCCCTGGCAGCTGTACACACTGTTCAGGACATGTTTGTGTTTTTACTACTTCAACTGATGCATCATAAAGTTATCGCAATGTGGAGTCCATGTTTGGTTAACGCTCTCACATTTTTATTACAACTATTATGAAAAGTCTGAGATTGTGCTTTATCCAAATGAATAACCAACCAATAAAAGAGAAAAACTGGGGCTAAGTTGCCATCTCAATTATCCTGAATCTGGACTTAAACTGTGAATGACTCATGAGTTTGTTGTTAAAGGGCCTGTATACGCTTTTTCTGATCAGTTATAATGAGTCTCTGGGTCTCAGTTCTTTTCTCAAACAGAAAACACTCTGTTCCACCTTGTGATGTCATGTGGAAATAGTATTGACTATTTCTACGGAATTAAAGCTAAAAGGTAGCTGTTAATTTTAAATCTACCACTACGTGACATCACAAGGTGGAACAGAGAATTGAGGTGAAGACAGACGATTATTCAAACGTGTGTAAATGAAAGAAAACACAGTAACGATACACGTCTTAAAGGGGTAGTGCGTTTTTTTAATGTTAATCAGTATGGGTTTCCTTCTAAAAGTTTCATGCGGTAACACCGGCTTACCTCTGACAGTCTCCGCTCAGCCCGGTTCTGCTCAGGTTCTGGAGCTCACGTAATTAGGTCCAGTAAGTTCGCAGGGACTGTTAATAAAGCTTGTTTTTCTTCTCAAAACAAAACATTTGTCCGAAAGGTGATATATTTGCATCCCAAACAGTTGTAGACGAAAAATCCAGCAGCGTAGTTAGCATTCACATATCTCGTCTCGATTCGTATCACTGCACGCATATTACTTATTATTAGCCTGTTAACCTTTAGCGGAAGTGTACGGCGGATGCGGTACGGCGACATCCCGCGTAAACAAATGTTTACAAGTGAACAGGCAATAGAGCTAACGTACGTGCATTGATACGAATCTAGAGAGACAATATGCGAATGCTAACTACGCTGCTGGATTTTTCGTCACAAACAGTTGCCCAGGAAAAAGTCAGAAGTCATAATCGCTTGGTGCTATTTTCTCTCGAGTCCTATCGCTGCGCGCCTATTATTATTATTAGCCTGTTCACTTGTAAGTGGCGATGTTTACAAGTGAACAGGCTAATAATAATAGTGATAGGTGATAGGAATCGAGAGAAAATAGCACTAAGCAATTATGACTTCTGACTTTTTCATGGACAACTGTTTTGTGGATCAATAACAGGGCTCTCAAGTCTCACGCATTGAGAGTGTGACACACGCAATTTGACGTGTTCACACGCTCACACGCCACACATGGCATTTCTCACGCTGATTTTTTTTTTTTTTGTGCCCAGAAAATCGGTCTGTGTGGCTCAGTTTATGCAGGCACTGCGCGTTTTCAGTGAAAAAAAACTCTCCCCCTCCTCCCCACCTCGCTCCCCGGAAAAAAATCAGCCAATCAGAAAATAGATTGTTCTGTTGTTGGGCAGACTGTAGAGTGTAGTTTCAGCTGCTAAGCGCACACTGCGGTGATGATAAAACAAACTGAGAACCATCAGGTAATAACTTCATTTATATAACTCTCATTAGTTGCTTTGTAGTTTAAGTTTGCTCTTTAGACAAACATTTTGCAGGGCTCTCAAGTCTTACGCATTGAGAGAGACAATTCGACGCGTTCACACGCTCACACGGCATTTCTCACGCAATTCAAGCCACCCCCCGCTTCTCGGGAATTACGCAGTCTCACGCACGACCCCTCTCAAAACTTGAGAGCCCTGATCAATAAAGTTTGTAAGTCTAAATCTAAGTCTAAAATCTAAGTCTAAATTAGAGTCAGAGTCAGCTTTATTGTCAATTCTGCCATATGTGCTCAACATACAGTGAATCGAAATTGCGTTTCTCTCTGGCCAAGCAGAAAAAGTATCGGCAAAGAGAGGGGCCGCTGCGTCCGTGCACGCCGCCATCTTGGAGACAACAGAGTAGGAAAAAAATGCAAATACAATCAATAACAACAGTCACAAACACATACGACATAATACGGTGGAAGTGTTTCACATGAGGCGTCTTTTTGTTTGGTTTACATTATGGGAGGGTGGGGAAGGGGACAAGAGTGAAATTAGGGTGACCATTCGTCCGGATTTCGTCCGGACAGTCCGGTTTTAGAGCTGTTTGTCCGGCCGTCTGTTACGTGTCCTCCTTTTTTACATTTTCAATCAATCAATCAATCAATCAAACAATATTTATAAGGCGCTTTTCATACAAAATTTTGTCCTCCTTTCGGACCCTCGTCGCCCACCGTTGCATAAATCATCATAAATCCCCATCCATTATTTACACTTGCTAGTAGCAAGTATTCTTATTATTTTTTAACATATCCTAGATGAGATCTATGGTTATGCTTTGGCACAGAGTGAGACTTCACACAGAAACATCAGCGTGTGCGGCATGACACGCTATTGGTTAAATACACGGAAGCAGCTCGAAGCGCAAAGCGCGAGTACAGAGAAGAGATAAGAAGAGCACTATAATGAGCACTATAAGAACGCTATAATGTTTGGCGAGTATGTCTGCAGTCTGGAAATACTATAAAGTTGATGACAACAACATTGCCATATGTAAACTTGGGATTGCAAGGGGTGGAAAGGAAAGGGCGACATTTAACACAACAAACCGATACGGCACCTAAAAAACAAACACCCGACACAATACAGCGAGTTACAGGCAACCCAGCCAAAGACGAGTCAGCTCACGCTGCAGGAGAGTTTGAAAAGGAGAGAAAAATGCCCCTTGACAGCGCGAAGGCACAGGAGAACACAGCCAGGAGCACAAATGATCGCAATGAGTGACTTACCATTCGCCTTTTAGAGAACCCTGGATTTCTTATGCTTATGGAGCACGTTGGACCTCGTTAATAATAATAATAATAATAATAATAATAATAATAATAATAATAATAATAATAATAATAATAATAATAATAATAATAATAATAATAATAATAATAATAATAATAATAATAATAATAACCCCCTTCCCGAGGGGCCTTTGTCCTCCTTTTTGGACACAAGTGTTTTCCTTTCCTGTTTCATGCCGGTGGTCACCCTAAGTGAAATACAGAGAATATTGGACTTAACTGAGGCGGAAGGCTGTGTAAATACGTGTCAGTGTGTTCTAATCAATTGATATTGTGTTCTTTGATTCATGGTGAGCCGTGTTCTCACAGCTGTGTGTCCTTGGAGTGTCCAGTGCAGCAGAACAAAGTCAAAACACAGCAATCCTGTCATTATACATTCTCTGGGAGCGTGAATTGCCAGGGGGAAATGCACATAATCAATACAATTTAGAACTCAGGTGAACTGACAGTTTAGTCAGAACCCTGGTGTTGTAATGCCCCCAACTTCATGTCACCATGCAGGGCCGTGAGCCCTCTAGTCATCTCCTCCTGGCGCGCAGCGATGATTGTGGATGATTAAATGTGTTTGTCTCTTTAAGCTGTATGTTTATAATTGGATTACTGCTCATTTTTAACCTTGATTTTATTGTTGTTAAAACTGCATTCGATTTTTTTGTTCCCATGTGCCTCTGGTCAGTGGTACCCAGAGAGCACTTTGACACGCCGCACGGGTTTATTTGTTTATTTGTTTATTTATATGGACCCATGTTAACTAAAGGCAGTGCTGTTAGCTAGTCTTTCTGGGCCCACTAAAATTTAAAATGTTCATTTCATTAGTACAAACACATCATTAAATTGATATTTCATTGTAAAAAAAATAATCACATGAAAAATAATCACATTTGAGTTCAAGTTTCAAATACACTTTTCCAGTCCATTTACAGTCCATTTTGTCTTCATTTAAGCTATGCCTTTATTAGTCCCACAGTGGGGAAAGAGCGGAGAGTTTGGCCACACCCCCACCCGCTGCACTGGCCTGTCTCTGTCCTCCTCATTTGCATTCAAGCAACAACGCCCAGAATAAAGTGTTCCAGAGAGATATCTATGACTCTTTCTCATCTTATCTCTCTTTCTCATGCACTGAGTCTTGATTTTGAAGAAGGATTCATTTACAGTATTGGGGAACCATTAAGGTACCATTATAAAAGCATCAAGAAGATGCTTTATTAGTCCCACAGTGGCGAAATTCCATTTCTGCATTTAACCCATCCTGTTATCAGGAGCAGTGAGCAGCACATTACTGCGCCCGGGGACCATCTCCATGATCTTCTTGCTTCGGCTTGGTCAGGACCTAAGCTGGAGGATTTTACCTATGGTGCATGTTTTGGGTTGGTGGGGGAAACCGGAGTGCCCGGAGGAAACCCACCCAGACACGGGGAGAACATGCAAACTCCACACAGAAAGACCCAGGCGACCCGGGGATCGAACCCAGACTATGCATGCAAACTCAGCTACCGTGCCGCCTTAACACGTGATACTTTAGATTCTTTTTAAAGATCCCATGACATGGTACTTCTTGACGGCGGCACGGTGGCTGAGTGGCTAGCGCTCATGCTTCACAGCAAGAAGGTTCCGGGTTCGATCCCCGGGTCGCCCAGACCTTTCTGTGTGTGTTCTGTGTGGAGTTTGCATGCATAGTCTGGGTTTGATCCCCGGGTTGCCTGGGCCTTTCTGTGTGGAGTTTGCATGTTCTCCCCGTGTCTGGGTGGGTTTCCTCCGGGCACTCTGGTTTCCCCCACCAACCCAAAACATGCACCATAGGTAAATACTCCAGCTGAGGTCCTGACCAAGCCGAAGCAAGAAGATCATGGAGATGGTCCCCGGGCGCCCTAATGTGTGTGCTGCTCACTGCTCCTAATAACAGGATGGGTTAAATGCAGAAATGGAATTTCCCCACTGTGGGACTAATAAAGCATCTTCTTGATGCTTTTATATGGTACCTTAATGGTTCCCCAATACTGTAAATGAATCCTTCTTCAAAATCAAGACTCAGTGCATGAGAAAGAGAGATAAGATGAGAAAGAGTCATAGATATCTCTCTGGAACACTTTATTCTGGGCGTTGTTGCTTGAATGCAAATGAGGAGGACAGAGACAGGCCAGTGCAGCGGGTGGGGGTGTGGCCAAACTCTCCGCTCTTTCCTCTTTAGCGGTGTGCTGTGCACTGGCCCCACTTCCGCGTTTTTGCGCAGAGGAAGAGACGAGACGCTTTCCATTGAAAAATAAACACATTTCCACAGAAAATAAAATTAAACCACTGCTGTTTCAGAGGTTCGGAGGCTCGGATAAAGGACATCCGAGCCTAGAAACACTTTCAAGTGCCTCCAGGCAAATAAAAAAACGCATCTCGCATTGCGTAGCTCGTTCACGGTCCAAATTCTCTGGACATGATTTCCAGAGACAGTGGGTAGACATCCAGAGGGAGGGGTGGAACTGCATTTGCATTTTTCCCTGAGTGTGACGTCAGAAATGTCCCTTGTTCAGAATCACCCGTTTGGGCTATCTTTTTTTCAAACACAGAAAAGGACCGCAATTGCTCAGTTTACACATTTCGCAACTTTTAGCCATGGGGGGGGGGGGGGGGGCCTAAACAGGGTACGGGAGCTCACATTAACGTTCAGAAACCTCAGAAAGTGAAAATTTCATGCCTTGGGACCTTTAAATAGTTTGTTTTTACACTGTTCCAAGTGGATATCGATATAGAACGCTTTTCTTCATAAAGTTAGTCCTGGGGTAAGGTGTAGTTAAGTTCCCATTAGTAACTGTTTTAGTGCACAGAATTGCAATGCACTATTTGATAAAATATAAAAGCAGGTGTTTCTAGGGTCAGAGTGTTGTATAAGGAGTTGCCCAGTGTAACTTAAATAAAAATTGAGCCATGATAGAGTGGAATACATCTGTTCTCCTCTAATTTTAACTGAGCAACAAAGTACAAGTCTTGCTGCTTTGTTTTGAGCAACTTGCATTTTTGCTAAATGTTTTTGAGATGTGGAAGACCACACTATGGTGTATGGTATGGTGTACTGGTATTTTGAGGTGACAGAAAAACTGAGCAGACGTGGGGCTGACGTCTGAACACTGTCTGGGATCAATCTCGTGATCATGATACCATTGTGAGTGAGCAGAGCCAGTATAATGAGCTTTTGTTTGGATGTTTGGTGCAGTTTGTCTCAGTTACTTAAAAATACAGCTCTGGAAAAAAAATAAGAGACCACTGCAAAATGATCAGTTTTTCTGATTTTACTACTTATAGGTATGTGTTTGGGCAAAAGGAACATTTTTGTTTGAGTCTATAAACTACTGACACCATTTCCCCCAAATTCCAAATAAAAATATTATCGTTTAGAGCATTTATTTGCAGAAAATGACAAATGGTCAAAATAACAAAAAAGATACATGTTTTCAGACCTCAAACAATGCAAAGAAACAAGATCAAATTTATTTTAAAACAACATAATACTAATGTTTACACTTGATTTCTGCACAGCCAACCATCTTTGACTTAACAGCTGGAGTCCTTTTAAGTTGTTATATATACACTGTCTACATTACATGGCTTATTACACACACGGGACACTAGTATCAACTTAAACCAAGGGAACACACAATAAACCCTGAGGTGGGACCAAGTTGTTGCATAAACCAGACCACCTACCACTAGCGAGAAGAGCAGGCCCACGTTCCGCTCTGAGGCCTGATTTATTGTTTCTGTTGAGCTTAAAGATTATTTATAGCCTGGTGTTTGTGAGTGATTGTCCCTGTACACTCTCCTGCTGTGAGCGCAGAATCAGGGGAAGTTTAGAGCACAAATTCAGAACTTCAGAAGTGTCTGAGCTCTGTGACAAACAGTGTTACTAATAACGCGTTACTGTAACGCCGTTACTGTTGACAGTAACTAATACTGTAACGCATTACTTTTAAAATAAAGGAACTCAATTACCGTTACTAAACGGCGCGTTACCGCGTTACTGAACCTACTCATTTTGAAACTGGCATCATGTGCGCGACTCGCATAGGCACAGGGGAATTTTTTTTTCCTCCCTTTGGTAAGGGCGGGATAAGTAAAGATGATTGGCTAAAGCAGAGTAAGATTTCATGTTGAGCCAACCAGAGACACCCAGTGGGCGGTGGGCGGGTTCTACACACAATCCCAGCACACAGTAGTAGCGCACACACAAACCACACACCCCGTGTCAGATGGCGAGTCCCAAGTCGAAGACAGAAGTATAGGCAGTATTTTAACCTCGTCGAGGTAAAAGGTAAAAACCTACATGTTACGTGCACATTGTGTCAAAGACCAAAGACTTTGTCCACGTCCAATATAAGCAACTCGAATTTAATGAAGCATCTCTCGACGGTGCACGCTTCTGTTGAACTAGTGGCCCCCAGCAGGCCCCATGGTGATAATTGCATGCTAGGTGCTGTTAACAATGAAGGAGAGAGGAGTAGGTGGAGAAGAGGAAGAGGAAAGGAGGAGGAAGAGGAGAGGAGGAGGAGAGGAAGGGGCAGAAGAAGGCCAATGAAGGCCACGGTGACGGAGCCACGTCAGCCAAGCAGCAAAAGCTGTATAATGCACTGTCAAAAATATCCAAATTATTTGACATGTTTTAACTAAAAAAAAGTAACGCATTAGTTACTTTCCTAGGTAACTAGTTACTTTTATAGTGTAGTAGCTCAGTTACTAACTCAGTTACTTTTTTGGGTTAGTAACTAGTAACTGTAACTAATTACTTTTTCAACGTGCCCAACACTGGTGACAAGGCACATTCAGACTTGCCATTTTTGTGTTGCCATTTAAAGGGCCCCTACTGCTCATCTGTTGTTTCTTCGTCACAAACATGCCTGGGGTTGTGTTTTGTTTCATTCACACACGTTTAACACACAAACCTGCATGTCGGCTGGGTTCTTCTCTCAAGCAGAAAACACTCTGTTCCACCTTGTGATGCCATGTGGTGATACAGGAAGTGCTCCACTGTCTTTTTAAACTTCATACACCTTCACTAGAATCATTTGGATCATTTCAGGACTGGAATTGCCCATCTCTACTGAATTAAATGTAAAATGTAGCTATTAACTTGAAAACTACTGTTTCATGACATCACAAGGTGTTTTTTATGTTCGCACCTTATCACCGAGACAAGTTCCTAGTCTGTGAATTGTGTTCACTTGACAATGGCAATAAAAGTCTTTCTGATTCTGATTCTGATTCTGTAAGATAATAATGCAGAATTACCCGAACATGTGCTAATGAAACAAAACACAACTCCAGGTACGTTTTTGATGGGGTAACAACATTCTAAGATGGCTTAAAGAGTCAATTTTGCATAATGTAGTTACAGCTCTTGAAAAAAATAAGAGCCCACTGCATTTTTTTCTGAAATCAGCATCTCTACATGTATTACAGCCATTCCATTCCATCGTCTGTTGAATTCCAACATAAACACAAAGCTGAGCTACTTCAGTTCTTGCACCAGGAGTGGAATGAAGTCACCCAATGTTAAAGACTTGTGGAGAGCATGCCAAGACGCATGAAAGCTGTGATTAAAAATAAGGGTTACTGTACCAAATATTGATTTCTGAACTCTTCTTAAGTGTAAACATTAGTATGATGTTGTTTTAAAATGAATTTGATCTTGTTTCTTTGCATTGTTTGAGGTCTGAAAAAATTTATCTTTTTTGTTATTTTGACCATTTGTCATTTTCTGCAAATAAATGCTCTAAACAATAATATATTATTTGGAATTTGGGGGAAATGTTGTCAGTAGTTTATAGACTCAAACAAAAATGTTCCTTTTGCCCAAACACATACCTATAAGTAGGGCAGTAAAATCAGAAAAACTGATAATTTTGCAGTGGTCTCTTATTTTTCTCCAGAGCTGTGCTGTATATGTGCTTCCTGGCCCAGTACAGGTCGTCCTGCTCTGATTGGTCCATTTGAAGCTGACCTTAGCCTGGTTATTGTAAACTTGTGAAATAAACTGATGGAGCTATTTGCTTTTTGATCACAGACAGAGACTGTGTGTGATTTGGACTCATGTTGAATACAGACTCCTGATTAAATATGAACAAGTGTAAAGGACTATCGTGTGAGTTTTAGTGAAGCACAAAGCGGGGTTTAACGGAGCATTAACTGTTCTGAGCGCAGAGAGCCCGGGTCGACCTGCAGAAGCACAGACTCAGAGCTGGATTCGCCTTTGTTTTCTCAGTTAAATCCATCTTAATCTGAGCAGTATCTTCAGTGTCACTCATGCATTCACAGGCTCAGAAAACTAAAGCCAGAGCTGTCTTCTCCTAGTGTCTTTGAATGCCTCGCGGAGCACGTACAGACCTCACCACAGTCTGTCGAGTCTTTCAGGCTTTCCACTCTTCAATTTATATAATGTCAGAACCCTTTTCACTGTGTGTGATTGATGTTGATTAAGCTCAAAAGCTTCAAAAGCCATATATGTTTGTCTTTTAGTTTCTGTCACAGCTCAGTCTGAAGTAACACCGACTCCAATCACCTTCAGGTTACATAAATTCAGTAGCAAATTTGCACATTTGAATGGCAAGACCCGGCATGTTTTTGAAATTTCTACTGTGGTCATGGGTCTTGGAGTCCCATTTCTGACGTTGTGTTGGAGCATATGTGAATGCACCCTTACCGTTTAATGATGGGGCCATTGGTAGGCCTGTCGCGAAAACACTTTTCAGAGCTACAGAGAAATATCATGATAAACAATATTAAAACTACTTTATTCCACTGCCAAAGATAATTTCAATAAACAATTTTTAAACAGTATCATTAAAACGCCCAAGCTGCAACAAATAAATAGCAGAATGAACCGATTAGCTTACCTGGCCAGCCAAATGATATCTCTCTGTATTTCCTATACAGCGCGATACCATTTGGACACCCTCGCTCCACCCTCGCTCCCCCGGTTAACAACGGACTCCGCGATTCTGATTCGTTCAAAGATGGTGACGTCAGTGCATCCGCCTTTGCCCGCAAAGTCACTCTTAGGCAGCGGAAGTTCTTCCTCAGTTTTGAATCAAGATGGCGCAATCTCTGATTGGTTCACTTAGCTGTCTGTCTACGTGCAACTGCAGTGCATTCTGGACCAAGCGTTACCAGACTCACCGCTGTTACAGCGATGAGTCATGGATACTTCCAGGCAACCGGTTAGCCATAAAAGTGATTTATTCTACTCTCTACAGCTCAAATTTTACTTTATTACATAAAAATGGCAAAAATATCCCCACAAGAAATTGTAGACATGATAAATATTGATATATATTAATAACATAATTAGCTAGCTACTGCTTATTCCTGTTGTAAAAGTACATCATGGAGAGAATCAAATATATAACATGAATAATAAAAATGCATCTCTAAATGTAAAATCCATTGTTTTCTGTTGGTTAAATCAACAACTTGCGAGTGTACTGTTGTTATGATTTTGAGCTCTACAAAAATAAAGTGCAACTTATAACGAAATGTGGTGTGTGTTGTTTTGCAGCTGTTTGTGCTGTGCCACGGCCTCCTGCAGCTCTCTCAGCTCCTCTACAGCTCCTACTTCAAGAGCACCATCACCACCATCGAGAGACGCTTCGGCCTCAGCAGCTACTCCTCAGGGACCATCTCCTCCCTCCATGAGGTGAGGGACTAGACCAGGGGTTAAACCAGAACTGAACCAGGAATGAACCAGTACTGAACCAGTACTGAACCAGGACTGAACCAGGACTGAACCAGGACTGAACCAGGACTAAATCAGGTTAAACCAGGACTGAACATTTAAGCGTAGTTACTCCATTCTGCAATTATACACTTCACTCAAACTGCTGTGTGCATGCTGAGTGTGAGTGATTGGGTTTGGTCAGAAAGGTCACTGATGCAGATTGCTGCCTTGTTTTGTTTTGTCTGCCACAGGGCAGATGTGGCATTACCAGTTGGTAAATACATTAAAGCCATTGTCATTGTTGAGATGAATTATATGAATTATAATCAAATCAACAGTGAATCAAGTCCATAAACTAGGTCTCAACTGGTCATTTCCCTCCTGCCAAGAGCCAACACAAACACATCCCAAGACAGAGATAGCTTTATTTCAAAGTTAGCGATGACAACAGAGGAACTGGGGAACAGGCAGCACTTCCTCACATACAAGAGGGCTCTGTGTATTTTGGAAAAGTTTACTGCTGATTAAACACACGATTGTTTAATGAGGAAAATTACTGGGCTATTTCACCTTACCTTTGCGTGCTGAAAATCAGTCAAGTAATTTTGTACATTTAAAGGTCACCATGTGACGTTTTACTTCTCAAACAGGAGACACCATCTCACCAAATTACAGGTCAGGTCTGTGAATTAGCTGCAGAGAGACCATGTTTTTAAGAAAAACACGAAATACCTGTGACTGAAAAGATGCAAGAAAGTTTAATGCCATACTGTGGTGCATTCCAGACAAGGCAATAACATCTCCATTGAAGCAAACAGGTAGTAGACCCTCCACTACAAATTTTACATCATGCACCTTTAACTCTTTACTGACTCAACTTTATATAAACCAGTTCTAGACCAGGTCTAGACCAGAGCTTAACCAAACCTGACTTAGCTCTGTACACTGTACTTTATTCAGGTGCATGAGCCTCTGTGCAAGATCAGAATGACTCAGGGTTTGGCTCTGAGCACGGTCACAGGTCGATAACTGCGAATGAAATCATTGCACTTTTTTCCGTATCTTTTCTCTGTCAGTTCAGCCGTCATCGGGAGAATCAAGTAACAACTCCAGATCTGTCTATTTCACAGCTTTTGAAATCTGAAAAGAAAAAGTATTGAGGTTTTTTTTGTTTTGTTTTTTGTTAGTGTTTGAGTTTTCTCTCCTGCATCAACAATTCCCATGCATTTTAAGTGACAATAACATCAGCCAGTCTGAGACACAAAATATAAAAATGACAACTCTTGGCATGTCAATTTGTTTCATCATAATTTAAAACATATTTATTTTAATTTTCACTGTTCTTTTTTTTAGCTTTGCTATTACCCAGCTAATACTTTCACAACAATAACTGAGTCAATTTAACACTGTTGCATATTGACATCTCTTGTTTTCTCATCAAAAACACATACAAATCCTGCACATTTAGGCTGGGTTCCTTTCTCAAATAGAAAACACTGTTCCACCTTGTGATGTCATGTGGTGATACAGGAAGTGCTCCACTGTTTTTTTAAACTCCATACACATTCACTAGAATCATCTGGATAATTTCAGCCCTGGAATTTCCCATTTCTGTTGAACTAAAGGTAAAATGTAGATGTTAACTTGAAAACTACTGCTTAATGACATCACAAGATGAAACAGAGCATTTTGAGCTTTGGAGATGTAGACGGACTAATAATGCAGGATTACTCAAACATGTCTGAATGAAACAAAACACAACTCCAGGAATGTTTTTGTAAGTATGTTGTTTAATAGTAAGCATGTTGTCTTGTGTGTGTTTCATCTTCAGGTGAGTAACACGGTGCTGATTGTGTTTGTGAGTTACTTCGGCCACAGAGTCCACAGGCCGCGCTACATTGGAGCGGGAGGTCTGCTGATGTCAGTGAGCGCCCTCATCCTCACTCTACCTCACTTTGTGTCCCAGCCGTACGAATACGACTCAGTGCTGCACAGTGAGTACTGATTTGAAAAAACATAGATACACATAAAAATAGCAAATGCAACTGTTGGGATTGACTTTAACTATTATGCACAGAGTTAACTTTTTCCTCTGTCTCTGTAATCCTTCAGTTCTCCATAGCAAAACAAGGCTGAATTCTATCACTAGTTTTAGAGTGAATAAGCTTCTCCACTCATCCAAGAAGCTTATTCAGTTCTGATGCAGCTCTGGTAAGGGACTGGCTTAAATATTTATCTGAAGTGAGGCGTTAACAGCTCTGAATGTAACACACCTAGTAGTTTTTAGGTTACATTAGAAGTAGTTCTATCAAACCTTTGGGCCAATAGAGGATAACCCAGAAACATCTTAACAGTCCTGACATTTTTATAGTTCAAACCTTTAGGAATGATAACTTGTATATACATGTCTATACCATAACTACTTTGGAATGAATATTGCCTTATCATATAGCATTTATACATGGTCTTTGGCAATGTCTGATCATTTCTTGAGAATAATGAGTAGAGTTCTGGATTGCACTCCTCTGACTGGCTGATGTTGCACAGTGAGACTTCTCACAGGGCAGTGCTGAAGCCTCTGGCACCACAGTGACAGTGTGACCCGTCCCACATGAACAAATCAGCCTGAAATATTTATGAACCAAACCGCACCACCTCCTCAGTCTCTCTCCATAGCACTCAGCTGTAGCTTCAAAAATATCTGCTCTTTGGATTCAAGTCTGGAGCTGGAGTTTGGGGGAAAAAATTGTGCAAATGTATAATTATTTTGAACTCTAGTCCCAGTAAAAAGTCAGCTGGTTTTATTCTTATTAGCTCTAGTTTGGTTTTGGTTGGGTGCTGGCTTCTGAGTTCATCCAGTTTAATTCTTTTTTAGTTGAATTCTGCTTAGCTTCTGGTTAATGGGCAGGTATATTTTTTGGTCAACTTATTTCAAGGACTTGGTTCAGTCTTGGTTTGGACCTACCTACTCAAATCCAGATACAGAAGTAGTCTTTATCTAAGCACTTGCATTAGTAATGTGCTGAAGAAGATGACACTTGGAAAGTCAAAGAAATTCTAATGTGAAGACTAGGAAATGCCTTATTAAAGCTGTCTGTGGTCCCCAAAGTGAACTCTACTTAACTGGATTATATCTCCAAAATGAGAGTCACCTCCAGGGCTTTTCATTTCAAATATTTTTTTTCTCTCCTGTCACTTTTATTTTGCTCGTAGACCTCACCCTGTGCCTCCCCCAGTGGGTCAGACATCCTTCAGGAAATTAAACCCTGAAATTACCACATCGTCTTCCTTAGCAGACTTCTAAATGAACCAGTTTGCATTTTAAAGATACAGTCTATCATATTTTGGTAGTATTATAAATCATTTACAGTGTATTGTAGTAACATTCTATTGTTTTAGGATATTTATATTATGACAATGAGACATGAATTGATAGCATAAAATTGTAAGTGGGAAAGAAAACAAGAATAACACAATTTCAGATAGGGGAACAAATCTCAAGTCAATTGCCTAAATTCATAACTCATTTGATGTGTATAATAACTGTAATATAACTCTCTTTTCTTCAGACCGCCATGACATCTGTAATCTGCACAGTAACTCCACGCACCCCGAGTCGTGTGGTCGCGACGAGACGAAGCGACTGGCCGACAGCAGCATCGTGTGGATACTCATGGGCATCGCTCAGCTGCTGTTCGGGGTCGGGTCGGTGCCCATTCAGCCGTTTGGCATCTCCTACATCGATGACTTCGCTCGCCCTGGGAACTCCCCTCTCTATATAGGTGAATGGACAGGTTTTATTGAGATACGAGCAATATCTCTGTATACCGCAAAAAAAGCTTGTCCAAAATTTAAGATATGAACACTTAAATCTATCAGAAAATGACTTAAAAGTAGTGAAATGATCTGTCCATGCAGCAAGATAATATTACTTGACAAGTTATCTTAAAATAAACTACCTCTACACTAGAATTAAGCAGTTTCTGAACTAGTAAGTAGATATTAAATCTGAAAACAAGATTAATAACCCCATAGGTGTTTTAAAATCTTGGCCAGGACAGAGAATTTGCAGTGTATTATGAAGAGCTGTGGCAAAAAATATACATACAGTGTGTACATTTTGGGTGCACACACAGTGGAATTCATTCTAATTTGTTAGCTTGTTCTATTAGATTAAATGCCTCCTGGTATGTCATTTCAGTATCTTTTATATTTTTTGCTTTTAAAATCGCAGTATAAGCCATAGCTGTGCAAACATTACATAGTGTTAGTGTTAGTATTAGTTGAGTATTAGTAAGTTGTTTATTTGTAGCTTTTTGCAAGTAACTGATTTAGTTATTATAATTACTTTATATAATTAGTTTAGTTAGCTTTTGTATACAGCTCTGGAAAAAAAATAAGAGATCACTGCAAAATGATTAGTTTTTCTGATTTTACTACTTATAAGTATGTGTTTGGGCAAAAGGAACATTTTTGTTTGAGTCTATAAACTACTGACAACATTATTTTCCCCAAATTTCAAATAAAAATATTATCGTATAGAGCATTTATTTGCAGAAAATGACAAATGGTCAAAATAAAAAAGATACATGTTTTCAGGCCTCAAACAATGCAAAGAAACAAGATCAAATTCATTTTAAAACAACATAATACTAATGTTTACACTTAAGAAGAGTTCAGAAATCAATATTTGGTGCAATAACCCTAACAGCTTTCATGCGTCTTGGCATGCTCTCCACAAGTCTTTCACATTGTTCTTAGGTGACTTTATTCCACTCCTGGTGCAAGAACTGAAGTAGCTCAGCTTTGTGTTTGTGTTGGAATTCAACAGACGCTGGAATGGAATGGCTGTAATACATGTAGAGATGCTGATTTCAGGAAAAAAATGCAGTGGTCTCTTATTTTTTTGCCAGAGCTGTATGTAATAGAACCTGGTCAGTCAAACTATTAGTCGTGCTCTTGCTATTTTCACACACACACAAAAATCAAACTAATGATGTACCATAAAATATCCACATTACTGAAGGTCATATCATATGTCTAGATTCCTAAACACGTTGTCCACTCTTTCCCAGCCATCCTGTTTGCCATCTCTGTGTTCGGCCCCGCCTTTGGGTTCCTGCTGGGTTCTGTTATGCTTCGTATCTATGTGGACATCAACAGATCTGACTTAGGTAATACTTTATTTACCTTCTCTGTCTCATTCCTCTGCACCCTGTTGTGTGAGATCTAATCCACTCCCTACCCCCTCCTCTCTCTGCTCCTGTTCAGAGGCCGAGCTTGAACTGAGTCCATCTGATCCGCGCTGGGTTGGGGCCTGGTGGATGGGCCTCCTCATCACCTCGGGCTGCCTCTTCCTCACCTCTCTGCCGTACTTCTTCTTTCCTCGCAGAATGCCTCCAGTGCAAAATGTACGACCATGTTTTTAAATGCATAAATGCTCCTAAGATCAGATCTCGTGCTATTCGGGTCCTCAGCACTTTTTGTATTTGTTTTAATAAGATACAAATTTCAGATAGCGGAAACATGCACAATAGGCTCCAGCTAGGAAGTCCTGACCAACTACTGATGCTTGTCTATATTTATCGAGCTATACTGACCTCTACTGGCCACAAGGAGAGGTGAATGCAGAATACATTACAGAGCAACTTTTTCATTGATGGTATTCAGAATACAGTTACTTTCAAAGGAATACATCATGTTCATCCAGTTATGCTTCAAACTGTGCAGAGAAATTGGACTGCTGTGCTGAACCAAGTGCGAGCTTAGTCCTTGTTATCTTAACCTTCGTCATCAGACTCCCCACAACCATATGTCTTGAGGCTTCATGTCTCTGGGTGTTGTTCTGATGGTAAATAAACCTGTGTTAGAACTCCATCCTCATGCCTCTTCTTACAACTCTCATAGCTCTTGCTGTACGTGCATATGCATTTTCCTTCTCTAAACAGTAATAAATAAATGTAAAGCAAACAGTCCAAGAAGTGTTTAAATGTATGTAGTGAAAGAGGACACGAAGAGGATTCAGATGATAGTGTTAGGTGAATGCACAAAATCATGTTAAATTCAAACAGAATACGACCATGTCATTTTTTTTTCATGTCATATTTAATCCTGTAATGGTTTGAACATTATAGCTTTGCATGCTCCTGTGTCATTTTAATAGTGAAATCTCATGGCCTTTTGTAACCGCCTTGGAAAATTCATGAAAGCCTTTGGAATCAGACGCTGAAAATCCCAATTATATTTTTGACAGCCCGTTTTGATAGCATGGGCTGCTTGCTGCAGTTATTGCTTTGAACTTTTTTATTTCAGTGAAATGTCACCATGTTGTGATGAATGCTACATAAAAAGACTTCAGAAAAGAGAGAGTAAAAAGAATTTCTGTTTGACAAATCCAATCACCCGAGGAATAAGCGAGCAGGAGGCAACATGCAGGGTCTGAAGACAGGCTTTGAATTGGGCAAGTGCAAATACAACAAGAAAGTAAAGGCTTGAATATAGTCTGGTATAACCTGATCAGTCAGGTTTTATCTTTAGTCTAGGTCTGATTTGATATTGTTTTAGACTTTTTTTTAAGTGTTTCTTCTTGTTTTTGTTAGGTGATTGAACCTGAAACTGATGTAAGCAGTGATCTGAAGAAACCAGATGTGTCTTTACTGGAATTTCTTAAAAGTAAGTTATAAAACCAGGTAATTATAATAACTACAAGTATTGAAACTAACTGACTATAGCACCTTTAGTTGCTCTAACAGGCTTTAACTTTTCACAAAGGAATAAACATATGAATTGTAGAACATACTATTATTCTAAACATTTTTCACAAGTTTTAATGTTGAATTAGTCCAGATATTGGCGCACTTTAATTATTTAAGATAGTTAAGAAGACAATTATATCCAAAGTTTAAAAAATGTGAAAGTTAAATGACTATTACGCCTAAGCTTCTAAATCCTCTCATCTTTTGGCTCAGTGTTTCCGCGGATGTTCGTACGCCTCCTCCTCAGTCCTCTCTTCCTCCTCCTGGTTCTGGCTCAGTGCTGTTTCTCCTCGGTGATCGCAGGACTCGCCACTTTCCTCAACAAGTTCCTGGAGCGTCAGTACGGCACCACACCAGCCAACAGCAGCCTGCTAGTAGGTATGTTTACCTTTAAATATAGGATTTTAATTATATACTATACAGCATCTGCTTTTATGGGTGAAAAGAGATAAGGAAATGATTGGGTTGGTGTTTTTAATGGTATGTTGTTGTTGAATTGTATAAAATATAGATTTTGAACTTAAACACTGAATTATGATCAAAAGAATATATTACAGATAAGTCTTGATTCTCGATGTTCCAGGTGAAGTCTTGGTTTAGTCCTGGCTTATCTATGATGGTTTCACCCAGTAAAAGTAAAGTAAACTTTCTAAAATCTAATATTGATTCTGAAGTTTTCTTTTCTTCTTTTTCTTCCCAGGTGCTGTGAATCTGCCTTCTGTTGCTGTGGGGATGTTGATTGGAGGAGTGATCATGAAAAAGGCCAATCTCTCTCTAAAAACCATCCCTCGTTTCTCTGTGTTCATGCTGGTCCTGTCTACACTCGTCTGTGTCCCGCTCTTCTTCATGGGCTGCTCCACGCAGAAAGTGTCCGAGGTCTACCCTCGTCAGGATGGGTCAGTAAAGACTACAGTTTTATAATAACCAAATATTTTAACAAATACTCTTTTGTTTAACATTATAAATTAACTCCCTCTTTAGGCCCATGCCCAGGTGTTATTCCAACTGCTCATGTCCCACCAGTGCCTTCCATCCAGTCTGTGGGTCAGACGGTGTAGAGTACATCTCCCCTTGTCACGCTGGCTGCACCAACTTCACCAAAAATCCCAACAACACACACAAAGTCCAGGTGAGCATTGAATTAATCTTTCATCAAAATAAAGTATCCTTCGGACAAGTTTTTAAAAAACTTTATTTAAATGTTTATGTTTTTACAAGGCCGTCCTGGCCTTTGAAAGAAACTTAATTTGTTTAAGTGGTAGTGGAAAACAGCACTATTGGCATTCCATACTCCATCTGGCCCTTGTTGGTGCGATTACATATTGAATAGGCATAGAAAAGCAGCTTAGTCTTACGACAGCTATAGACAAAAGCAACTGTGGAGTGAATACTGGACTTTGCATGCCATGCAAAGTCCACTCTTTCCATAATGTCTGTATAACTTATCAATAAATGATGTATATTGTATCCCCCCTCCTCTCCACAGATGTATACAAACTGCAGGTGTATCCCAGGTGCTCAGGGATATGCCCATCCCACCCCCTGTACAAACAACTGCCCTCACCTCCTCATCCCCGTCATCCTGGTCATCTCTGTGGCTGCTCTCATCGCCTGCTTCACCCACAACCCCATGTACATGATGGTGCTCAGGTAAGACACGACTACAGTCAAGCAACTACAAAATGATGAGTCTTTCTCTGTTCTAACACCGGCTGGTTAGCTCAACTTACCACCGGCTGGTTAGCTCAACTGGTAAGTCACTGACTCCCCCCGGGTAATGAGCTAGCCAGTGTGGGTCCTTGGGCAAGACCCTTCACGGTACTGCCCCCCTGAGCGCTGAAAGATGGCTGCTCACTGCTCCTGAAAAAAAAGGATGGGTCAAATGCAGAAGTCAAATTTCTCCCGTGTGTCACTGTGTGTCATTGTGTGTGAGACCAAATAAAGAGTTAATCTTAATTGTATTTATAATTTCAGAACGGTTCCCTCTGAAGAAAAGTCATTTGCCATAGGAATACAGTTTCTGCTAATGAGAGTGTTAGGTAAGTAATAACTTTTATGCATTAAGGAAAGTGTTTTTTGTTTTTTTTTCACTTTTTAAAGTTTCTTCAGCTGTAATTTAACTTTTATTTTAATTTTCTTTTATTAATGCTGCCCTCTGCTGGTGTTTCTCTTGTTTTTAGCTTGGCTCCCTGCCCCAGCCCTGTTCGGGACGGCCATTGACACATCTTGTATCTGGTGGAGGCAGATGTGTGGAAGGAAATTCAGCTGTGGATACTACGACAATGATATGTTAAGAAACAGGTACACAACAACATTTTTGCATTATCCTCTTGTTCAAATTACCACTTCTCTTTCAAATCATTTAATGAAAGCAATGATATGACAATATGATGGTATGATATGACTCAAGTATTCACAGGAGTTTTGAATGTGGTCCAGTTATCATCAATATTCAAGTAATGTAAAAATCTACTCCAGTGATTCCCTAAAAACTGGGTCACGTCCCTACTGACGGACCAGGAAGAGGTTATATGAAGCTACATGTACAGCTTATGTAGCCAAATCATTGTTTTATTTACTATTTACTATAAAACGTCTGGCAAAAATGGTTTCAAGTTGGTTTCATGATTTAGGTCATTTGTAACTGATTGAAGGATTGCTTAAAATGAATAAGAACATGGTTTGGATTCAGAAGATTAGATCTAGAAGCTCTTACATTACAGTAGGCCCATATTGTGCAGAAAGCAGTATTTGCAAATCCTTGTGTCTTTGCAGGTATTTGGGTCTGCAGGTGGGCTATAAGATCATGGGCATCGTGCTCCTCATGGTGCTGGGCTGGAAGGTGAACAGGACGACTCAGGAGTACAACCTGGAGAAAATACCAGAAGGACCCCTGTAGACCTGGTCAAAATCAGTTCATCCTGGTCAAATCCTGGTCTATTCCTGGTTCAGTCCTGGTCTAATCTTTGTTTAGTCCTGGTCTGCACTGCACCTAACTGGTTCACTTCAGTTTCTGTGGTTTTTAAGAGTCACTTTGGACTTTTTGCATCTTCAACCACACTGCCGTTAAAGGGAATAAACCACAGTCACTAATGGGCTAAACTGACCTAATCTCCAATATTGTCTACAAACAGGCTACTATTGGATATGAGTGTCTGAGGGAGGTCTGGTGGAATTTTCTACAGAACTATTTCCATTTGCATGTTGCAGTGGGAACTGATTTGTAGCTAGTTTGTATAGCTTAATATTTAAGTTTATTTTAGTGTTTTGTCTCATACAGTGAGACACATTTCACCTATAATAACAGCATGTGTAGTCTGTGTCACATTTTATATTTTTACCGAAACTTATCTGTTTTTAATCAAATAATAAATCACCCATGCTTTACTGATGTTTGGATCTTTGTTCTCTGTAAATAAATTAAGATGCATTCATATAAAAAAAAGTATGCTTTATTGTAAAAATGTGCTCCAAAACATTGTTTTCCATTCAAGATTCAAGATTCAAAGCTTTTATTGCGATATGCACAGTAAAGAAATATGTTTCCCTGTACAATGAAATTCTTACTTCCAAACTGGATGCCAAGAGTATGCAAAAAAAAAAAATTAAATAGATAAATTAGATAAAGAGAAGGATGTAAAAAAATATAATCAAACAGAAGCAATCTTATAGAATAAACACTATGAAAAATATAGGCTAGGTGCTAAGTACATATTTGCAGATAATGTGCAACATTGGTTTTATGTGAGATCCCATGTCCCAATTGTGTCACTTTTTGAATGCTTATTAAAAAAACAAGGAATCAAGCTATATAAATCACATTTGCTACGTTAAACTAAAGTTGTGGGTCATTCCAGATTTGGAGGACATTTTGGAGGCGCTTTGTGCTACAATTTTGTATGAAAAGCGCTTTATAAATATTGTTTGAGTTGATTTGATTTAAAATTCTTGAAAAATAAACCTTCACTTTTCTGATTTTCTGCTACATATTCACAGGGCTCTCAAGTTTTGAGCGGGGTCGTGCGTGAGACTGCGGGAGGGGGGTGGGGGTGGGGGGGTGCGAGTGAATTTTTCCCGAGGGGGGGGGGGCTTGAATTGCGTGAGAAATGCCGTGTGAATGCCGTCGAATTGTCTCTCTCAATGCGTGAGACTTGAGAGTAGGGTGACCACTGGCATGAAACAGAAAAGGAGGACACTTGTGTCCAAAAAGGAGGACAAAGGGGGGGGGAACTTATGGATAATGTATGAAGTCAACATATATTTATTAACATGGAACACCCATCAAAAAGAAAAATGTGGCAAATTATGGTCAAGATGATATGAACAAAAAACAATATCATCACTAATTCACTGAAAAAACAGTCTTTGCCATGCCATCATATGCCATGGCAAAGAAGAAAGAGGAAATGCAGAACTAGTAGTTCTGCATTTTACTTTTAAAAGGTAAGATCTCGCTACCTGGATTTGTGTAATTCGCACAAAATCCCCAAAATATTATTTGCAATTATGAAAGCCGTAATGTAAATATTGTAACGTATTTTAACTGTACATTGAGAGGAAACGTAAGCGAAACCTGTTACGCAGCGCTCTCAAGTCTCATGCATTGAGAGCGTGACACACGCAATTCGACGTGTTCACACGCCACACATGGCATTTCTCAAGCTTTTTTTTATGCAGGCACCGCACGTTTTCAGCGAAAAAAAACTCTCCCCCTCCTCCCCGTCCCGCTCCCCGGAAAAAAATCAGCCAATCAGAAAATAGATTGTTCTGTTGTTGGGCAGACTGTAGAGTGTAGTTTCAGCTGCTAAGCGCACACTGCGGTGATGATAAAACAAACTGAGAACCATCAGGTAATAACTTAATTTATATAACTCTCATTAGTTGCTTTGTAGTTTAAGTTTGCTCTTTAGACAAACATTTACAGCAGGGCTCTCAAGTAGGCTGACCATTCGTCCGGATTTCGTCCGGGCAGTCCGGTTTTAGAGCTGTCTGTCTGGCCGTCTGTCACGTGTCCTCCTTTTTTACATTTTGTCCTCCTTTCGGACCCTCATCGGCCACCCTTGCATGAATCGGCATAAATCCCCGCCCATTATTTACACTTGCTACTCTGCGATGTGTCGTATGCAAACATTTGCGATGCGCGCCGCACGCAGCTGATACAACCCGTCAGCCCCTCGTATTGTCCGCTCTCTATCTGCGCTATCAGCCACTCTCTGAGGTGCAACTTGGCTCCTTCTTCCATCTTCATCGCCTTATTACTGTCCCTTAAAATTTTGTTTTCTTTAGTGCCATGCGTAACACAGGGCTCTCAAGTTTTGAGCGGGGTCGTGCGTGAGACTGCGTAATTTCCGAGGAGGGGGGGGGGTGGCGGCTTGAATTGCGTGAGAAATGCCGTGTGAGCGTGTGAACGCGTCGAATTGTCTCTCTCAATGCGTAAGACTTGAGAGCCCTGCAAAATGTTTGTCTAAAGAGCAAACTTAAACTACAAAGCAACTAATGAGAGTTATATAAATGATGAAGTTATTACCTGATAGTTCTCAGTTTGTTTTATCATCACCGCAGTGTGCGCTTAGCAGCTAGGGTGACCATTCGTGCGGATTTCATCCGGACAGTCCGGTTTTAGAGCTGTCTGTCCGGCCGTCTGTCACGTGTCCTCCTTTTTTACATCTTGTCCTCCTTTCGGACCCTCGTCGGCCACCGTTGCATAAATCGTCATAAATCCCCACCCATTATTTACACTTGCTACTCTGCGATGTTCGCCGTTTCCCGATTCAGCGAGTGCACGGTTCGGAGTGTGGTTTCAGTCTGCAGTCGAGGCGGTGCATACTCGCTCAGTCCTGAGTGCAGTCCGGGGATCACATGGGCGTCTGTGAAATGGAACAGGTCCCGCCTCAGCTCAATGAGCCGGGTGGTCTGTTCCTTGCAGGCCTGGACTGGTAATTGGGCATACCGGGCATTTTCCCGGTGGGCCGACAGTCCTAGGGGCCGATGCCCTTCTTTTTTCTTTTTTTTTAACTTAGAGACCGGCCCACAATTAAGAACTGAACCAGGATTGAACCAGGACTAAACCAGGACTAATCAGGTCTAAATCAGGACTAAATCAGATCTGAACCAGGACTAAACCAGGACTAAATCAGGACTGAACCAGGACTAATCAGGTCTAAATCAGGACTAAATCAGGTCTGAACCAGGACTAAATCAGGATTGAACCAGGACTAAACCAGGACTAATTACATCTAAATCAGGACTAAATCAGGTCTGAACCAGGACTAAATCAGGTCTGAACCAGGACTAAATCAGGTCTGAACCAGGACTAAACCAGGACTGAATCAGGACTGAACCAGGACTAATCAGGTCTAAATCAGGACTAAATCAGGTCTGAACCAGGACTAAACCAGGACTAATTATGAGGGGCCGGTCTAAGCCAAAAATGCCAGGGCCATTTTTTTGTCCCAGTCCAGACCTGGTTCCTTGCTCCCTACAGACAAAAATATTATTTTAGTAATACTTGGAATTGGGACATGGCCAATGTTCCCCCTAATTTTTTATGTGTCTGAGTAATAATAATAATAATAATAATAATAACAATAATAATAATAATAATAATAATAATAATAATAATAATAATAATAATAATAATAATAATAATTCAATTTGGTCATTAGAGGGGTGGGACAAGAGGAAAATGGCATTTTGGGGGGTACTCCAGACTTATTTGGTATTTTAAAAACTATTTTCAAGCATTTTTTTTTATCTTAGTTTTTTTTAGATTTGGTCTCAGGAGTACGTAAATTCACTGAGAAACTGTATGTTTTAGTATTTTGTATGTGTATAATTTAATATTTGATGGGTGGGACGTAAAATATCCTCCTATTTGGAATGACCCTTAAGCTCACCCAAAATTGACAACAGTTAGTGCGGGCTGCATTGCATAACCATTGCTGCAAATAAGAATAATGTGGATAACAGAACACACAGGAAAAAGCCAATAAGCAAGTTTACAGACAGTTCTGCAGCCAAGTGTTCAGCGCCGGTCCCACTCAGCCTCCGCCAACTCACTGACGTCATTCAGTACCAGCTCGGTTCCGTGGGGAGCGGGGAGTCTCCACTGCTCATGCGCACAACGCCCTCCCCGGCTCACAAACCCACCCGAGCGTCACGGACCGGTGCAGCAGCAGCAGCGGCGGCGGCGGCGGCACTGGCACTGTTCCTGTTCCCATCACGAACACCAGAGCCCGGGGCGGACTGCTGCACTGCCTGCCCGCACTAGAACCCACTCCACAGAGCACACCATCACCCATCCACCGCTTTACGCACCCATCCACCGCTTTACGCACCCATCCACCGCTTTACGCACCGGGAACGAGCGGGACTATCACCACTACTCCGATCGTGAAGGCAAACCCCCCCTGCACCCCGAAAATGTCCGTGGGCAGCGACTTTGGAAACCCTCTAAGAAAATTCAAACTCGTCTTTCTGGGAGAGCAAAGTGGTAAGATAATGTTATTTCGGGTTATTTTGTTGCGCGTAATTTTGTCGCTTGATTTCAGTTATTTGCACCTGCTACTGCACAGGCTACGGTCTATGGAGGATGTGTTGTAGTTAAACTTTGATTCATTACTAAATCTCATTGTAAAAAAAAAAAAAAAGTCACCTTTATGTTACAGCATGATTTCTAAATAGTCAAACAATGAACAGGGGTGGATTGGAAATTTAACTTTTTGAATGACCAATGCTTCATACTCAGATTTTTTTATATTTTTTTTATTACAAATTCCATTGTTATGACCGATAAGCATGTAATTTGTGATTGTTAAAGTGTATGTAGTAGTAACCTAGCCCTCTCTGTGGTGGTAGGGATGGATGAAGTTATATTTGAGACACACCCAGACAGACAGAAGAGATGCAGTGAAAAGTTGAACTCCTTTCCTTTGTATTGCAATTTTGTTTTTGTGTTGTTAATCCTGGACCTGTACTCTATATACATTGTAATTTGTCGTCAGTGGTCTACATATGTAATTTCCTGACCGTCATCACTTGCTTCGTGCTGCATTTTACTGCTGGTTTTCATGCATTTTGTTAACACATTACATTAGAATGAGTAACAGTTTAACTTTTGTTTCTTGTCATTTTACAAAAGCTCACAGTAGCAAGATTTTTGGCTTTATTTTTAAACCAAAGGAAAGTGCAAAGTAAAAATTCTTTCCCAAAATGAGGGCACTTGATCTTCTGGGTGTTTAATGGACTACAACATTTCTTTATTTCTTACTCCTTTTTCTGAAGAAATTGTCTTTGTTTCTCTATTTTTGAACATTCCATCACATCTTAAGAAGTTTAACCACTCCCCCAGCCAGGCAAAATGGAGCCAGACACTTCACCTGCCACCTGTCGTTTATGGATTACTAATAAGACTACTGAATATGGGATTATAAAGTGATTTGCTGATGCATGCAGACTACAGAAGTGCATATCACACGTCACATTAAGGTATTTTTTTTTTCCTTTTTCAAATTTGCTCTGTTTTGGTTTTGTGTCATCCAAACAAACCACATTAGTCACGGCTGGTTCTTCCTGAAGACTTTATTGATTAGTGTGGGGTCAAGCGTTAGTCCCATAGCGTCCCATTACACATGCACGGACTTAAACGGGGCTTAAACAGACTTAGATCTATGTTTCAAACCTGAACCGGGCTTTGTGACAGTGCTCTAAAGATGGCCGCACTGTCTCCTTCGTCTGCATCAGTGACCGCAGAATGAGTATTGACATTTGAAGACGTCCTGCAGTTTTAGCCTGAGATATGACCGTGTGCTCCCCGTAGAGAAATGTGATGGGCTTGTTTTCTGTACGGGAGACTTTATGATAGACTGAGCGACTGACATGTACCAAATACGACCTTATTGTCTGGTATGATATGATTTTTATTTATGATTGAGCACGCTGGATTTAATAGTTGTGCTTTTTAAATGGGGTGGGTCTTGATGTATTTTTGGAGTATAGCCAACCGATATATCGCACTGATATTTGGACCTTTTGGGGTATTGGAAGTATTGGCCTTAAAGCTCCAGCACAAGCCGATTATTATTTTTTTCCCCCCATATATTGTTTATTTGGTTTTCCCTTTCGATAAAGAAAAAAAAAACCCACAAACACTGCCAGTGCACAACATGTACAAAATACACAGCCTGCACAACCATGTCGAAAGATTTCCAATAAGAAATTAGTCCTTTGACGTTTGAGGTTGAGTCCTCTGTTTCATATAATCTATAAAAGGTCCGCAAATTTTTGTGAATTTATCTCGCTGATCTAACAGATTATACCGAATCTCTTCAAGATACAGAAGCCGATTTATTTTTGGCTGATCTGCTGCCTCAAGAGTACATAAAAAGCTTTATTTTAACTATTTAATGAGAAGAGATAACTGCACCAAACATGACTACACTGATTTTAAAGGTTTGTGGTGAAAAAGGGCTGTGAATGAGTTTGAATTAACATAATTTGTGGTAAATAACACTGGTCTACAAATTTTTGGACTCGATCTGCTTCCGAGATAAAAGTGGCTCAATCTCATTTATACTGATAAGATGAACTGAAAATCAATTGATAACTGTGCTGGTTAGCTAATGTATTCAAGATATTTAATGATATTGTTTTACATCAAAATCGAATCTGTTTATACAATAGATTTAGGCATTTTTGCTTAAAATTAATATTTATATTTTGAAAAATTTTAACTTGCACTTCTTTATCTGTCAAGAAATAAACAAGAAATATCTTAAGACATCAGGTGTACACAATTTCGAGGCATCTCTCTTATGTGAAATCAAAAAATATTTGATGTTAAAACTCTAGACATATTAAAATGAATGTATTGGAATGTGCAGACAGGCTTTCAGATAGAACTGGTTGCTTGTAGACACACTGTACCTTCTGATAAACTACTGTTTTTGCCTTATTTTGCATAAATGGTCTTTTTTAACCCAATACTATATCTTGGAAACGATAGCCAATCAGCACTTCTGACTTACTTTTTCTTTATTGGTGAAAAATGTCACTACTTTTGTTCCAGAAGCGTTTTGCTTGTAGACCAGTGTAATCAACATTGGCCCTATATATCAGCCCAAAAATATCACTTTCCTTGGATTCGAAATGATCTGCATCAGCTCTTTTAATTCAAATTATACATATAAATTATATAATCAATATTCAAATGCTCATATTTTCAAAACATTATTATTATATGTTTCAATTCTTGTGTTTTATCTTTCCAAATTGAAGTAATTTTAAGATTCTTCTGCTACTTTGATATAATTCTCACTTAGTTATTTGGTGAGTCACTTAGTCAACACATTACAACACACACACACACACTCTGTAACATCCATTGCATACTCTTCATAGATTCTGTATGTTTGCGGTGGATAATTTGATTCATGTTTCAGAGGAAAATGTGTGTTACACCGAGGAGTACATTAAACATCTGGTGAGAGCAGGCTTTATCAGATTTTTTTCCCTCTTTATAGACGGTGATTCATGGCTTTTTGAATTGCACGTGGATAAAATCTAGCTCGGTGTGAAGTGAATGAGTTTGCTGCTTTCCTCCGTTTTCACAGATTTAGCATTGTTTTGCTACAGGGTCTTTGGGGGATTTCAAACACGGACGGGGTATGACGCGAGATGGTTTTGCTTTCTTAAGAGCTTTCCTACAAGATAAGAACAAAAATATGTCAATAAACGATTATTTATGATGAGAAAAGTGTCACTACAACGTTATGCATGTAAATGTGTCTATATTCATAGATTTTAAATGATTTCCCGAGGTTATAAAGGAATATGAGAGGGTAAATGTGTCTATATTCATAGATTTTAAATGATTTCCCGAGGTTATAAAGGAATATGAGAGGGTAAAAGAACAAGTGAGAGTATCTTTGTTGATAAAGGAAGCATTTAAAAGTGTACTAAATCTGTTTAGTAGAGGTTTGCTAGGAAGGTTCCACGGTATTTGTCCATCTTGTCAATTTTACATTGAAGACGTGCATTTTTATTATGAGTATGGCCGCCTCAGATTAGTTTGAAGCCACTTTGAATCATTCTAGACAAAACAATCACATCTCTATGGAAAGAAGCGGGTGGTGTAGTGCACTTCTAAAGTAAATTAAGTAAACTAATTTCTTTTTATATCTGAGTACGTGTTAATCTTATGAGGAACGACTATTTCCTTGGCGGAGGCTGGTGCTTTTTACTGCCAGACACCCATGCTGCAAAAGTAGTATCTGTCAATCTGGATTAAATTGGATTACTGGTCTTGTATAGTTTTCTGAAGCATTTCCTTTGGGACTAAAACATAAAAGTAGACTAAGGCTGCATCCCATTACTCTCTCTTACCCCTTCCCCTACCCCTTTTATCTATGTCTTCGTCTTTCCCCTTGATACCGAGCTGAGAGGCCTAGGGGTACTGTAACGAACAGGCCGTTCGTTACGGAATGAGTATCCACACATGCACTTTCATAGACTTTGCACTTTATATATATTTACATTGCACCTTTAGAGCACGGAGCACTTACAAGATACGCTAATTTGCACATATAAGATTGCACACATTTGTATTGGTTTAAAGTATTTATTGAAAACATTTTAGCGTTTGTCACGGAGTCCGGTCGGGCGGGTGCTTCCGGTAATGGTGGCCGCCGGTCTGTGGAGACAAACAACAACAATCAATGTGCAATATGTGCCACTTTTTAAATTAGTTGTGTCTTGTGTGTGTTTGCGTGTGTGGGATGTGGATATTTTAAAGTGTGAAAGTGGTATGCGTGGGTTGAGTGGTGGTTTTACTTACCTGTGTCTCATGTCCAGGTGTCTGGCCAAAAGATTCCCCGGGGGACCAGACACCATTTAAGAGTTCCGGGCCAGCTCAAGACAGCGAACATCGGGGGGAGGAAATGCCACCTATTTTAATTGGGTTTATTCATTTTATACTTTATTAGGTGTTTGGTTTCTAAGAGTTTATTTTTGTATGTGGGTTTTACATGGTTTATTTGATGATGGGTATTTTATTGGAGGATTTTAACTTAGTTTTAAACAGCTAATGTTAATTATACACCCCTTGGAGTTTTTATGGTTTTACCCAACAGTATTTAAGCCACCTGTATCCTATCATTGATTGCTCTGCTGCTGGAGAAAAGCCACGCTCCTATCCTCCTTGCACCTTAATTTATTTTGCACTGCACTTTGCACGTGAGCACTTTATATTTTTGTGCAACCTGAAAAAAAAACATTAAAAACTGTGGACCACGTCAACCCTGCCTCCAGTATCTGTTTGTGGAACTCACTGCAATCCAGCCGCTCTACCCGTCTTGGTCACAGGTACGAATGTTCCCCTAATAAATGGGACGTCACTCAATTGAAGATAAGACTTTATTGATCACTTGCCACGTTGGCTCCAGGCAGTTTAGTGCAAAGAAAGTTAGAACAAAAAAGTGCATGCAGACAAGATAAGTAATAATAATAAAATAAGTAAATAAGAGAATATAGAAAAAAAATTGCACGTTTAGACTATATAGTAGAGTTATACAGTCTGATGGCGGTGGGGATGAATAATCTGTGGTAGCGCTCCTCCTTGCACTGGGGGTGCCTCAGTCGGCTGCTGAAGGAGCTGCTCAGCTCCTCTACAGTCCGGTGCAGAGGGTGAGAGCTGACCGTTTGTGTCATCATCCCTTGCCTCTACCTGGCTGCTACGGCTACAGGGGCGACAACAATTGACGCAAACAAATGTCATGGATTATCGGGTACCTCAGTTTGATTAAAAAAAAACTAGCTTGTTTATGCATGAAGGTTCGATGAAAACGTAGTGATGTCTAAACTACAATTAAAACCGCAACAACAGTTCACTAAAAGTAACGCAGAACATAAGCGTCATAATTGTAAACCATGCTAAACTGTTAATCGATAATTACAACTGCTGAAAATACATTTATGAGACTCCTTGGCTGGTCGATGTGACGCTGCCATCCTGATCCCAAAACCTGCCTGATCTTGTAGGCGTACCCCTTCGTTCCAAGTCTGGTCGAGAGCTTATTTCGTTTCAAGGGATATGTAGCCCTCGGTCGTGGCTCTAGCTTTTGATCAAAATTAGAATCGGGACACCCCTTACCCTCACATGAACGCGCAAAACCAAGGGGTAGGGGTAAGACGAAGGGGTAAGGCAATGAAATGGGACGCAGCCTAAATTAGCTCAATATACTAAAAAGTCTTGTCATTATATAGATACATTTCAGATTGTAAACTGAACCATTTTTCACAATAGTTTCTGTAGCTGTCTCTCTTCTTTTTTGGTTGATTCTGTGTCCGAAATGCTCCGTGTAACTCTCCCTCCCCTAATAGTGCCGACCCTTTTGTGAGAGTGGGGACTTGATTCATCAGACACTGTCTACAGCAGCTCTCCTCCTGATGCAGTTACTCTCACATCGGCTGTAATTGGGCCCGGAGCTCAGGTGGGAAAGAACTACCACTATTCTTTTATTAATGGACAGAGCGGGCCCTGTCACGAACACACAGGAGCATTTATTTAGGCTTTCTCTTCATACACTCGCTGTTCACTGCAGGTTGAGAATGTGGGGGCAGCTGCTAAAAAACTGTTTAAAAAAGGAAAGTTAGTGAGTTAAAAGGAATCAGCTACGTCAGGAAAATGGGAAAGGAATGAGGATGAGCTGTCAGGAAGTTTTCAGAGTGTTTTTGTGGATATTTTTGTACATTACTCACCCAAAGTGGTCACCTGGAGACAGACTTGAAAGAGCTTAGAGCTTTAAGACGGCGTGTCACTTTTTACTACTCCTACTACCGCTACCTCTACTAGGGCTGGCACAATTAATAATCATTATTGAACTTAAATTGTACACATTGGAAAATCACAAAACCTGCAATTTTTTAAGTACCTCAGTTCCTCCATTAACAACCAAATATTCTGTCTGCATAAAAAACTGCTAACCCTGTAGTTTAGATCTGTGCAGACATGTTCTGAAATGATTTTTGTACTAATGTGACGGTTCATATTTTAGTCTTTCCGTGGAATTTTGGAAGAGAACCCTATTATTGACAACAAAAATATATATATTTTTCACATACAGCTCTGGAAAAAAATAAGAGCCCACTGCAAAATTATCACTTTTTCTGATTTTACTACTTATAGGTATGTGTTTGGGCAAAAGGAACATTTTTGTTTGAGTCTTTAAACTATTGACAACATTTCCCCCAAATTCCAAATGAAAATATTATCGTCTAGAGCAGTGTTTCCCAACCTTTTTTGTCTTGTGTACCCCCTGAGCCTTTTTGTCATACCTCGAGTATCCCCTCACTCATACGTGTTGATAATTCTCCAAAAGTAGAAGGTGACACAATGGATTATAAAATGAAAAGAATTTTATTTCATCTCCTTAATTTGAAATTTTAATTCTCAGGTATTTTCTGTCTTTCTTTTTAAACTCAAATTTACTCAAATTAGAATACACACAAAAAAAAAATCTCCCCCTGCGCCTGGCAGCGACACTGCCGAGTACCCCCTGCAGTGTGCTCGCGTACCCCTAGGGGTACTTGTACCCCTGGTTGGGAAACACTGGTTTAGAGCATTTATTTGCAGAAAATGACGAATGGTAAAAATAACAAAAAAGATAAATGTTTTTAGACCTCAAACAATGCAAAGAAACAAGATCAAATTCATTTTAAAACGGCGTAAAACCTAATGTTTACACGGAAGAAGAGTTCAGAAATCAATATTTGGTGCAGTAACCCTTATTTTTAATCACAGCTTTCATGCGTCTTGGCATGCTCTCCACAAATCTTTCACATTGTTCCTGGGTGACTTTATATTTATTTATATCACTTATTTGTCCCCGAAGGGAAATTTGTCCTCTGCGTTTGACCCATCCTTTATTCAGGAGCAGTGGGCATGACTGCGCCCGGGGACCATCTCCATGATCTTACTTAGGCTTGGTCAGGACCTCAGCTGGAGGATTTTTACCTATGGTGCATGTTTTTGGGTTGATGAGGGAAACCGGAGTGCTCAGAAGAAACCCACCCAGGCACGGGGAGAACATGCAAACTCCAAAAATGCAGTGGTCTCTTATTTTTTTCCAGAGCTGTATTTAAAATGTACACAGTAATCTTAATCCTTATTTGGAAAAAAAAAAAAAATAATTAAAAAAAAAAAAATCAAAATTCTATTCCCTATATTAGTCAATCATTTGATTTTCAACCTCACAGCCTTGCTTTATGGCTTACAAATTGTCTCAATATACTCATTAAACTGAATTTTGTAATTTTCTCTTTTGGATCAATGACAGTTATTTGCGTTTTTAACTTGGCATACATTAAACCTAATACCCCTCCTGGTCTAACCCAGTCGATTTATCCAAGCTTTGGACCTGTACAGACATTCCTCTTCTTTTTGAACCTAAATATCCAGTCTGAACTCCACAATACCTAAATTATCTCCAACACAGCCGCCTCGATCTTCTCCCTGCATTACTCGCCGCATTTCACGCCACATTCGTCTTTAAAGAAACCAATCTCTGTGTGTTTGTTGTTGAAGCCAATTGTTCGGAGGAAATGCTCATCTCTCTGCTCCACTTCCCTACAGACTCCACAGATGGGGGTACATTTGGTAGCTTCAGCTGGGGATTTCAGCTCACAGAATCCAAATGCCATCTTCCTGAGCTTTGATTGGACCCGCTCAAAGTATAAGGCCACTTTCGAAATCCTGCTGAATCACTGGAGCGACTCAAATGAAGTAGTTTTTAGTTGGTCGTGTGAAACATCAATCACTCGAGGAAACAGCTTTCAGAGTGAATGAAACCAGAGCAGAGTGGTAGCGCAGCTGGCACAGTGCCTGTTAATGTTGGAGTCTATAAAAGATATGAGGCTATGTTTTATACAGGTTTAGACACTTTCAATGTGCTCAGGTTGTTAGAGGATTGGAGATTTAGTTTGAGCTAGTGCAGTGACTTTTTCTAACAAGAAATTATGGGATTATTAGGTGTTTTAAACCAGGCCAGAACAAAATAAAACTATGATTAATTAAAGACCAGATTAAACAAAGTTTAACAATCTGAAGGGGACTTGATAGCATTTTGGAGAGCACAGTGAAAAAAGTACAATACAACATAATTTTTCAGAACAATATTATAGTACTGTATTTGCATTTACACTGTGGTCTTACTATTTCTGATAAAGATATAGTTGATTCTCAAACTAAAATTGTTTCCAATTTTCAGTGATTTGGTTCTGTATTGATACCTCAAATGATCAATACTTAAGTTTAATATTAATTATTTTCTGGTTAGCTATCAATACTTCTGACAACTTTAATAACAGGAATATCCAGGCTACAAGAACTAAGCCAGAACTTCAAAAAGGTCTGTACAAGGATTAATCGGGTCTAGAAACCAGGTCTTATCCTGTCTGAACAAAGAAGAGATTCAAAACCATGGTTCTAACTTTGCTTGGTACTACATTAGAGAGCTATATTTGTGTGGAAAACCACAAGATAGCTTTATTCTCTGTATGACTTCCCTCTGCTCTTATTTGCAGCCGTCAGTACTTCCTGTGCTGTGTGTGCACAGTTTGCACCTGCTCCTCTAAGTCACTATAACAAAGTTCGAAACAACTAGGTTACTATGACCGGTGCTTTTGAGTGTTCTGTTTAATCACATGACATTGTTTTATTTCATATTTCTATATTTTAAACCTTTTTGTGCAGAGTGGACTTACTGTAGCTGTATTATGGCGCCAGGAGATGTCTTTTTCTTAATTGAGTTGATTATGATTTGAGAGTAAACGGATGTTCAAAGGAATTAAATTAATAATATTTTCACCAAAATCATGTTAGGACATAACTGAACAAAACAATGTTTTCAGTGAGTATTGTTAAAACACAATATCCAGTATCTCCAACAAAATACCTTTTTAATTTTCAGCAACATTTTTTACAGTGGATTTAAATAAACATGAAAAAGAATTTTACATGACAGTTTAAATTATTTCCTTTTTTCTCTTTTTCAGAGAATAGAACGTGTTGGTTAAGCTGTTTCTTGAATCAGCACTTGCCAACACGTACATGGTAGTGATGTCATTAAAGCTGACCTGGATACTGAAGCCTTCCCTTTCTTCTCTGATATTTGTAGATATGGTCTGTGTCTGTCCTTAAGCACTCAGTCATTAGTTTGGTCCACGTCTCACTCTCCTCTGGCTCTAAGCTTCTCTCTGATGGATTGGGAGAAGCTAGAGTCTGACAGCTTTGACCTGCTATCGATCTGGCTCTGCTGCCCAGTAATGTGGACGATTGATCCAAAGGCATAATTTCCAGAAAGTTCCACGCCTCTTTCTTCTTCTGTTGCTCTCCCCGGTGCTTAGTCACATCTTGGTATTAGATGTTCAGATCATTTGTCAAAGAGTTTTTCTTTTCAATGATCGTACTGAATAATTATTCGTCTGGTTAGATTGCAGTTACAGGAAGTTAATGTGTTTCAGACTACAGATTACAGTGTCTAACATAACAAGAAGAAAATAATCCTGCACTCTGTCTTACTTGCAAAAAATTGTTTTGCCTGATGAAGGCCTAGTGCCGAAACGTTGCATAAAGTTGTAGTTAACAGCTTCCTTTTATCTTTTGTTCAGTAGAGATTGGCAATTCCTGAAATTATCCAAATGACTCTTCTGAAGGTGTATGAAGTTTAGAAACAGAATGGAACACTTCCTGTGTTATTATATAGAATAGTGTTTCCAGTTTGAGAGAAGAACTCAGCCTAAATATACAGGTATTAAACATGTGTGAATGGAACAAAACACAACTCCAGGTGTTTTTTTGTTTGTTTTTTTTTGGGTGAGGAAAATGGCAAAATAGGCACTTTAACCTCAAAAATAGATGCCAACTTTGATTTGACCTAACTGAGCAAGAGGACAAAAAGCAAATAATTTTAGATTGTGGATTCTTTCATAAATCTTTTAATGATTTTATTAAATGAGTTGTAATGCCTTTGCAGAGGTCTGTGATTTACAAGTCAAAGCCAAGTTTGACCAAATCCTCTCTTTCTTATGAAGGTGCAATAAAGTAATTCCTCATGCTGACCCATTTAACAGTGTGTGATCAGCAAAGTGTAAGTGTACATTTCCTCTTGTATGTGCAAAGATGGTGCACGAGCAGTTACAGAGCCGCAGTAAACCACACAAACACACACAGATTTTATATATATATATATATATATATATATATATATATATATATATATATATATATATATACGGTATATATATATATATATATATATACGGTATATATATATATATATATGGCATACATAAACCTACAATATAAAGCCCCATTTATTCACTGCAGAAAAAGGCCGCATCACATAAGGAGCTGTATGTGATCTACAGTGGGGGAAATAAGTATTTGATCCTTTGCTGATTTTGTAGTTGTGCCCACAAAAAAAATGAGTATAATTTTAATGGTAGGTTATTTGAACCCTCTAAACAAAAAAGACTTAGTACTTGGTGGCAAAACCCTTGTTTGCAAGCACAGACGTTTCTTGTAGATGATAACCAGTTTTGCGCACATATCAGAAGGAATTTTGGTCCACTCTCCTTTGCAGATAATCTCTAAATCATTAAGGTTTTGTGGCTGTCACTTGGCACCTCAGAGCTTCAGCTCCCTCCTTAGGTTTTCTTCTTCTTGAGCCACTCCTTTTTTCCCTTGGCTGTTTGTTTTAGGTCATTGTCATGTTGGAAGACCCATCCATGACCCATTTTCAGTTTCCTGACAGAGGGAAGGAGGTTGTCACTCAGGATATTAACGGTATATGGCTCCGTCCATCCTTCCTTTGGTGCGGTGAAGTTTTCCTGTGCCCTTCACCTTCTCCCAATCCCTCTCTAAATCATTCAGGTGTTCATTGGCAAACTTCAGGTCAGCCTGCACATGTGCCTTCTTAAGCAGGGGGACTGTGAGCACTGCAGGATTTTAATCCATTGTGGCGTTAAGTGTTACCAGTGGTTTTCTGAGTGACTGTGGCCCCTGCTGCCTTGAGATCATTGACTAGCTCCTCACTGAAACCCCACGAGGTGAGATCTTGTGTGGAGCCCCAGACTGAGGTCAATTGATGGTCATGTTGTGTTTCTTAAATTTTCAAACAGTTGCACCAACAATTGTCTCCTTAACACCCAGCTTCTTGCTTGTTGGTTTGTAGCCCATTCCAGCCTTGTGTAGGTCTACAATCTTGTCCCTGACATCCTTTGTCAGCTCTTTGGTCTTTCCCATGTTGGAGAAAACAGGGGTCTAATTCAGGTGAAAGTTGATTAGGAGTATCTAACTGGTCTGTGGGAGCCTCTTAATGGTTGGTAGGAGATCAAATACTTATTTCACACAATAAAATGCAAATCAATTAATATATTTAAATGTGATTTTATGGATTTTCTTTTTGATATTCCTTCTCTCAATATTAAAATAAACCTACCATTAAAATTATAGAATGTTCATTTCTTTGTCAGTGGGCAAACCTACAAAATCAGGATTAGTGGATTAGAGACAGATCTGATACAGTGACTAAAGCAGAGAATAGTGAGCAGGATCAATGTGAAGGACTGTGTCACTCAGAATAAAACCTCCTCTTACAAATGCCATTATATTGTAGTAGTCTCCAAGGGGGAAGAAATGTGCTGTTGAAATGGTTAAAGTAGTAGGGGAAGACCCAGGACACACTGAGAGGGCTACAGTGTTTTTCTGCTGGCCTGTGAATGCCTGGGGTAAGGGAAGTCTGGAAGTAGCAGGAAAATGGCTGGATGAATGAAATGGTATATGCTCATTCATATACAAAATATTTATGGCATTTAAAGAGATTCATGGCAAATTATTAAGACATTTAAAGGGACTGTACGCATTTTTTTCTTACAATAAAGTAAAATTAACCGATATATAATATATTATAAAGGTGTCAAACGAGAAAGTTAGGCTGATGCATTGTTGGCATGCTAGTCATTGTTATCATTATTGTGATGGTAAAACTCGCTGGTCTCTGAATGCTGTGAAACGCACATTTTAATTCACTGCTTGGAATAAAACAGGTTAAAATGTAACTGTAGTTCTTCATTCTTGTTTTTTCAGTTTTGAATCAGGTAATGTACCTTACTTTGCACTATTACACAGCCCTGGTCAATATTTGTCTTTGAAATAGATGCTTGAAAGTGAGATCGGTGAAGTGGAGAGATGGAGAGTCCGAACTTAATCTGGTGCCTCAAACAGAAGGAGTCTGAATAAACCCCGAGCGTTGGTCTGTGCTGCGTGACATGAGACACTTGACTGAGCTTGAGCGATCCTGTCTCTGTCTGCCCTCTCCACACACACACACACAGACGAGTCCAGCATCTAGAACACTCTGACAGTATCCACTATATTATACAGCAGCCTAGACATAATGGGACTGTCAAGAATTCAAGCATAGCATTCATTCATAGCACAGTTTAAACTTGAACTGTATCCATATGTGCCCTGCTATATATTATATGTTAGTGTTTACATAATGGAAATAAGCTAGTTTAACTTCAGATTAGGGTTAGTATCAAAAATCATGGGTTAATTGATACTAAGGGTTCATCCCATTACTCTCTTACCCCTTCCCCTACCCCTTTACCTATGTCTTTGTCTTGCCCCTCGATACCGAGCTGAGAGGGCTAGGGGTACGAATGTTCCCCTAAGAAATCGGACACAACTCGATTACCGTTTGCACCATCGTCCCTTGCCTCTACCTGGCTGCTACGTCCACAGAGGGGACAACAATTGACGCAAACAAACGTAAACAAATGTCAAGGATTATCGGGTACCTCAGCTCGACAAAAAAAAAAAAAATGTAAACGTTAGATTTATGTTGTTTTAAAATGAATTTGATCTGGTTTCTTTGCATTGTTTGAGGTCTGAAAACATGTATCTTTTTTGATATTTTGACATTTGTCATTTTCTGCAAATAAATGCTCTAAACGATAATATTTTTATTTGGAATTTGGGGGAAATGTTGTCAGTAGTTTATAGACTCAAACAAAAATGTTCCTTTTGCCCAAACACATACGTATAAGTAGTAAAATCAGAGAAACTGATAATTTTGCAGTGGTCTTTTATTTTTTTCCAGAGCTGTATATCTTTCTATACACTATATGCAGCTCCTAAATCAGGAAAGACTGTTGTCTTGTCCTGTCTTGTGTCCACAGTGTTTGGCAGTGTGTATTTCCTTGACAAACACAGACACAGGGACCAGGTGGTACAGCAGCAGTAAAACCTCTCCCACTCGCTCTCATTATCCCGATGTATTCAACAGATCCTCCGCTGTGTTGGTCTCCTCCTGTCAGCCGGCCTTGGTTGAACACAGGAAGCCATCTTTGTCTCCTTTTTTATTCTTTCAAACCCAGAATGACTCTCTTTAGACTGGCTCCTGCTTGGATCAGTCCTCGGCCCCTGGTGCAGCACTGAAGCAAAGCGGGCCTTGATCCGTAAAAAACAATTGCTACAATAGTGGTTTTGTTTGCACCGTGGAGCTCAGATGTAACAGTATGGACTTGGAGCCTTGAACTAGGTCACGCAATGCACAATCCAATGGTACAATCAGCAGAAAACACTGATTAGTAATTTAACATTAACAAATTAGAATTAACAAATTAGAATTAGAAATTAGAATTTCTAAAACCTGAATTACAATAATGGTAACAATGTTCAATTAACTAGTGTTTTTATGTTTAGTAAGTAAGTCTGCTCTGGTTCCGAAAGTGAATTTACCTAACCAGCTATGTGGGAATTAAAGTCCATAACACGAATGTTTTAAGATTCTGCAAAATGTTTTAATCAACGATTTCCAGAACGTAGCTGATTAGCTTAGACCAGACCTGGGCAAACTGTTCCACAAAGGGCCAGTGTGGCTGCAGGTTTTTATTACAACCAACCAAAAGCACACCTTCAACTGTCTGAAGACTGAGATCAGTTGATTAAATGAGTCAAGTCTGGTGTGCTGCTGCTTGGTTGGAAAGAAAACCTGCAGCCACACCGGCCCTTTGCGGAACAGTTTGCCAGGTCTGGCTTAGAGTATGCTTTCAAACTTCAGATTTTTTTTTTTTTTTTTTTTTCATAACATCTATGAGGAAAAATGAATGGAAAGAACAAGCCATTTTGTCTTTTTATTGGACAGCCTTGTTGTACATATAGTTATATAGACCTTTGCAAACATGTTCTGTGATTCTTGTATTAGTCTCAGTGCATTTCATTCTGACAAATGCTAATTCTCCTGTGCTGCTTTTTAAAATGTATATTGCATAGATACTCACAATACTTTTGAGAAAAAAATTGTGGAATCCTAAACAACCACCTGTATTTGGATGTAATTAATGCACAATATATTACATTTTACAGAGGTGCTCTCCCTTGTCCTTTAATATGCTGTTATAATTGCATTTGATGCAGCAGCTTGACTAATTACATTTTATTAAAGGCTTCGTCTATGTTGTTTATCACGGATAACAAGGTCAATGAGCATATATCGAGTTTCACTAATTACTTTGTGTTGATAGAGACCTAATGTTGACAAATAGACTGTTATGACTTTACATCACTATGGCAAAATACAAGTGAATGAATATTAATACACTATATATTTATTGACCTAATCTGCATTCACATTTAATATGCCAGGGGCTGTTGTCGAGGAAAATTGTGAATTGATTAAACCATAATCAAACCATTATTAAACTGGAACTAACGGTAACAACTAGCATGGTAACCACGCGCTTCCTAATTCTCAATAAAATACTACTTATTACTTATAAAACAATACTTATTTTGACCTCAAGAGCTCCTTATACAATAGATCTGTACCGAGGCAAAATGGAGGACAAAGAACAGAACAGTACAGTGGGCGAGCATGTATGGGGAAAACAGGACTTTGAGGAATGGCAGGAGGATATAGATTACTCAAACATGCATGAATCAAGCGACAGGGAAAACAAAGATAACATAGTGCATGGTTATAAGCTCTTAAAAGTGGATTTTGCATATTATGTCTCTTGACTGGATAGGACTTAAAGAGCAGTTAATGTAATGTACAAAGAGTGTGTTGCAGTTTGGGGCCTGAGAGCTGATTAGAGCGTTGTCCCCAGAGATGATGTTTAACACGGACCAATTGAAAGTGAGCTAAACAGAAATCATTAGGACAAAGGCAAACACTGGGCTGAGTCATGCTGCAGTTTGCCTTTCAATATGAACAAATGCTACTGTCCCCCTGGGGTGAACCTGCATTGTCAAAGCTAGAATATTTCTTAAACGCTCTGTATTCATATATAAAAAGCATGTTAATTGTAATGGTACACTTTATGTAACTTTTCATGTAGTGGAGGGTCTCCTACCAGCTTATCTCCATAGAGATGTTATTGTTTTGCCTGGAATGTTTCAGAGTAAGACATTAAACTTGTATCTGTGTAATCCTTAAATTGTCCAGGGAGGATCTATAGCAAAAGGAAATGTATAGTTTCCTACATTAAACTTATCTATATCTACATATCTCCACGAAGACAAGCACGTGATGCCACCAGGTCAAGTTATAAGTCAGTTCTGTGGAGAGGCGACCCTGATTACATAAAAACTACACAAGTAACTGAACTGTTTTTTTGCATTTTGCTGAAAACTTGGTCGCCTCTCCACAGATTTTACTTGTAACTTGGCCTGGTGGCCTGTTTTTTTGTTACCTTCTTTTAGATATTTTAGATATTTGATGAGTGAGCTTCTTTAGCCAAAACAATTTCCCTTTTGAATCAATAAAGTAAGATAAGATAAGATAAGATATGCCTTTATTAGTCCCTCAGTGGGGAAATTCCAGTGTTGCACAGCACAAAAAAGTAACGTCCGCCTCTGCGCGTCCTTCGTAGCAGCTCCTCCGGCGCACAACTGCGCCGCGCAGCGCACATAGCAACGCACATAGCAACGGTGAAAAAGTTAAAATCCAGAGAGTAGAACATAAGTGTCATAATTGTAAACCATGTTAAACTGTTCGGCACACAAGCTTATTTCATTTCAAGGGGTATGTAGCCCTCGGTCGTGGCTCTAGCCCTTGATCAAAATTAGAATAGAAAACACCCCTTGCCCTCACACAAACGCGCAAAACTAAGGGGTAGGGGTAAGACGAAGGGGTAAGACAGAGAAATGGGACGCAGCCTAAGTCTAAAACAATAGCATCTCCATTGACACCAGCAGGTGGCAGAAATCACACCTGAAAAGTTACATGTGCAGCTTTTCTTAATTCATAATACTGATATTAATTCTTGAATTTTATTGTAATGTGACCTTGGTCTAAATTATGCTTCTGTATGTAGTCAGAAGATACTTGACAATGTTGTGTATATATTGAAAAATGTCTAAGCTAAAATATTGTGGTGCCTAAACAGATGTCAAATGCTGTTTCTACCCTTCTTCATGTGTTGCATCCTTTTTGAGTCCAATACTGTGATATTTGCTGCAGAGGAGGTTGAGTCAGCGTGCTTCTCAGTTTGCAGTATTGATCCTGTGTGGGCGGGGCTAATCACATTTTCAGAGTGGGCCCAGTGACACAGCAGCGTTTGACATCTCCAACACATATTAGAGCGCAGCACCTGTTTTACACCATGACTAAGCACATCCACTTTACCTTATTAGAGATAAGCTGTGATTGTGTTGTCCTTATCGTGTAGTCGTACATGAGAGGACATAAGAACCCCTTTTAAGATCAGATCAGTGAGTGCCAAACTATTTGTTGTGGGGATTATAATGTTTGCATTTCCAATTACTTGTAATACAGTAAATTGTAAATTGGAGATTGTTAAGGAAATATTTTGTTAGTTTTGTTATGACCTATTTTCCATTTTGTGCATTGGATTGTATTTATATTATCAGTAAACCCCCAAGGTTACTTAACCATAGACTAGACTGTAAAAGAAGTAGACTAAAGGAGTGTGACGTTGCCCATAGTTTTTGACTCCATGCCAAATAAAACTCATCAAGGCTTAGTTATACCGGAAAGTTTGGAGCAGAGTTCTATATTTGGATTTCTGATTGGGAGTATCATAACCAACCAAAGATCCAGCCAGTGTTGAAGGTAACGCCCCTTCCAGCCCACACCACTGGTTTGGCAGGGGGCGGGCACTTAGCAATGCTGTCACTCAAACTTGTTGCTAATGCTAGAAGGAGCGACCTCTGGGAAAGAGGGAAACTGATTTGTCTGTTATTGGCCCAAGCTGAGTTAACTGGCGAAGGCTATTGCCAGCGAAAAACACTCTAATTTCCTGTTCTTTGACAGGAAATGTTCTTTGACTTCTCACGGCCACTGGTCATTGGTCTAGAAATGTCTATTGTCTAAAGATGCGTATTGTCTAAATGTCTATCAGATTAAACATTATCAGATTTGTACCTAATTTGGGGATTAAATTCTATGCATGACTACAAACAAAAAATATATTACAGACATGGAGCATTTTTCACAGTTGGCCAGCAGGAGTGCAAACCCCCACCCCCCAAAAATATAAATAAAAAAATCTTACACAACTACATCGTTAGTCTGTTCATACTGAACTTTGAATCACTAATGCCTGATCTTAGCCTGAGCCTATATTTTCTATTTCCACTTTACCAAAAAAAAAAAAAAAAAAAAAATCAAGTGACTGCAACTGTGGCTGCCATGTGAATTCAAGTTCTGAAAACAATAAACATAAATAATTACCACAGACATTTTAGAGAACGACATAATGTTAAAACATTTTTTGTTTTATTTTTTCAAAAGGGGTAAAAAAGGGGCAAAGGATAAAGGGTGATGTTTGGAGGAGCTTTAGCGCTGGTAGTAGCGCTGGTGCACCCTTCTCTACTCTGCTCCTTTTGGGTGGAAGGCTGTGGTTTGTCACTTTCACGACATACCTCCTCTCGCGCTGAGAAGAGTGCAGCAGACAGCTCCTGCACCTTCCTGGACAGTTTCTCATTGTCTTTCTGGGTTACATCTCCACCAACTCCAATACCAATGGTTTGAGCTTCTCTGCAGGCCTGTGGATCTGGAGTTTTTCTCTGAATGAACTGTTATACAGATAGCAGATCTCCTTGTCTGCATTAATTTGTGTCTCCAGCTCTTTGTCTTTCTTCTGGAGAGAAGCTTTGAGTTCTTGTATCTCCCAATTGTCAGTTTTATTCCTGAATTTTTGGAGTTTGCAAGCTCTTGCTTCAGCTGCACATTTTCCTGTACTTTGGAGTTGTACAGCTACTGGATGTCCTTATGTGCATTAATCTGGTGCTGCAGTTGCTTGTCTTTTTTCTGGAGAGACTCATTGAGTTTTTTCAACTTTAAGTGTTTTTCTTGGTTGAGTCTCTCCTGAGACCTAAGCTTGTGGTCCAAAGAATTGCTTATTTGGACCTGATCTGTTTGGCCCTTGCTCGCTCCAACTCTTCACGGTGAGCCCTGACCAGAGCGCTCTCCTCCAGAGGTGGACGGTCCTGGACCAGAGGTGGACGGTCCTGGACCAGAGGTGGACGGTCCTGAACTAGAGGTATGTATGTATAAATATTACTAATACGTATGGCTAATGTTTTCCTTTCATTGCTGCTGTGTCACTGGGCCCACTCTCATTCTATTGTTTTTTGCTGGTTTCTTCTTAATCTTGGTAGAAATTTGCATTTCTCGCTCCCTGAACGGGGATGACACTATAGCGCCCCCTACCATGGACATGAAATGTCAACATTATCGAATTTGTGGAGAACAGTACATTCTCTGCATGACTACAAGCAAAATTATATATTATGGACATTGGGTATTTGTATTCTGTGTGTCCTGGAGCTACTGTGGCTAGTAAATTTCTCCTATGTGAGATCAATAAAGTCTGATCTTATCTTATCTTATTCACCGTTGGCCAGCAGAGGTGAAAGACTCCCCAAAAAAATATTTTAAAAAAATCTTACACGCACATGCTTAGTCTGATCACACTGAAATTTTAATCATTAATGCTTGATCTTGGCCTGAATATAATATACTTTAATGCGTATGACAACTGATCACTGAAGTGCTCTGTACCAAATTTGGGGATTATGACTACATTAAAAAAATATATATATTATGGACATGAGGCATTTTTCACAGCTGACCAGCAGGGGTGCAAAGATTAAAAAAAAAAAAAAAAACATTTAAAGGTGCACTGTGTAATTTTTCTGATGGAGGATCTGTGGGCCTGGGCAGCTGTCGGGAAGGGACAATAGCATGCCGGGCGATTGCGTGGGTGGGGCTAGCACACCAGTGCGAGGGCCATCATCGGGGCGGGGGGGGGGGTATAATTAATATTCAAATCTTGATTTAGGAACACAATGGCGAAATAAAAGCCCCAGGATCATGTAAGGTGGGTTAATATGAAAATTTTAAGACCAAAATGACGAGCCTGACAGCAGTAGTTACAGAGGGAGATATTTTTGTAATAGAAAGAGTATTGGAGCCAGAATCGATGGAGCCAAATTGCGCCCATGCTCACTTCATATTTGGAGCATGGCGAGTTAGCTGTGTCCATTTATATATACAGCCTATGTTCATAACCCTCTCCAGCTTTGAAATGTGTTTTTGTAATCCTTAAAATTTGGGTTAAGTTCAGTCGTGATTTTTCCGTGGTTTAGTCCAAATTTGGTTAGCTTTATTTGAATTGTCATTTACACTACAGAAGTCCGATCTCCTCTGAGATAGCACTTGCTGTTTTCATTAGTCCTGCCCTCTGGCCCCTCTGCCCCGAGACAACACAATTCATTTAAACAAAAGTGTCTCCTCTGTGCCTGAGCCTGGGGCCAGAGCAGATGACATAAATGAGTTTGTGTTGTTTTTTTGGGGTGAAGCTCTTTTCCCTCTCCTGCCTCCACCTGTGCTGCTCAGGGGATAGGCACACGGCTCATTAGGCTCAGACAGAACTAAATGGGTTTGTGAGTGCACAGTGTGGGCAGAGGGTGGCCTTTGTTGACTTTGAAAGCATGTCCATCTATTATTCAGAGCGAGAGCGCGTGTCTGGGCGGACAGTTCATTTGGCAGTTTGTTCAGGTGCTGAACAAACTGCCGGGTGAGACGTGTAAAAAAATCAATCAGGATTAAGGACTAGACACAAATGTACATTATAGGGCATTCTTAACAAGGACTTTTATCTTGGGGAGATTTACTGGAAAGCTGGGTTTGAGCAAACATGTGTTTTTGTAGCTTATTGTGGATGTGTTTTTATAGGTTATTGTGAGTTAAAAAAAAAAGTACTATAACCTACATTACAAAATTTTAGAAGTGTATATTTACATTGTTTATCCTCTGTTTGCAGGGGTTTGATTGGTTCCTCTGACATATTAATCAGTGGTCTAATTTCACAAAATTTTCAATACATACACTGAATGTTTTATAGATATGGTAGTGCCACCCGCAGTTCTTTGTTAGCCTCTAGTTTTCAGACAACATTCCACAGCAGTTACATTTACATTTAATGCAGAGCAGTTGTAGGGGCTAGAGTTGTCAAAAGTATTGAAAAATTTAACACTAATTGATACAAAAACTAGTATCAAAACTAGATACTCATTTCAACAAGTAGCAATACCAAAAAAGTCACATTCAGGACAAAAATTTACATTTCCTGAACAGCTTTGGAATGATTTTGATCAGAACAGTAGTATAAAAGTATAAAACCCACATGGACCACTATGGGACCTACTTAGATAAGGCTAAAACGTAATATAAAAGTACTAAAAAATAAATAAATAAATAAATAAAATATGATGTAGTGTGGAAAAAGACATTCTATTGCCTAAAAGTGTTTATTATTATTATCATCATGGTATTGGAATCAGAATTATGGAATTCCATATGAAAATAAAGTTTGAAATGTTTGTATTGTGACAACACCAACAGGCACTAAACCAAAGATAACCAATGAAATAGAAATTCATAATATAAGCAGAAAATTTGTACCACTTATGGTATTTCAAAAATGTTCCAAAAGCAATTCATAGACTCTCCATTCACATGAACATAAGTGGTTAACGTATTAAACTTTCCCAATACATATTCTGGCACAGTAATGAAATTGGAGAGTTCCCAAAGGACTAACACCAATCAATCATCTGTAGCTCATTTATATCATAACATTTCACATTTGTGCCTCTCCTGTGGTATTCACTGGTCTACATTTTAACCCTGACATCTAATCACATCCCACTGCATCCCACACATTCACTTTGCCTGAACTCAATTGTGGATTTAATAAAAAAAGTTCTAACTCGGCCTATTGGGAGTGGGTTTGTTTGCTCATAATATCTGCCTGTCGGTCTGGAGATAAAAAAATAATGACTTTTTCTTATTTAAAAGAGGGAGCCAGTTGCTAAGACACTGTTTGTAATGACGTTAAGGAAAGTGGCGTAGTTGTCCGTTTTCTTGAATTTTTGGGTTTGAAAAGGATTTCTAGATTTTGTCCTATATACATTCTCAAATTCAAAAGCACAGTACCAATCTATTTATCTACCCAAGTCTTAATATATGGAATTAAATGTACAAATCATATAAATTTTCCTGCCAACAGTTTCAAAAAGGCAGTATTACACTTTTATGGGGTATTAATTGCTAACATGCATATTCACATCACCTTGTTGCGTTTTATTGTCCAGAAAATGCTACAGTGCCGTGAAAAAGTATTTGCCCCCTTCCTGATTTCTGTGTTTTTTGCATATTTATCACTCAAAACATTGTCAGATCATCAAACCAATTTTAATATCACACAGAAACAACCCAAGGAAAGACAAAATTCAGTTTTTGAATGATGATTCCATTTATTAGTGCACAAAAAAAATCTAAACCTATCTGGCCCTATGTGAAAAAGTAATTGCCCCCCCTTGTTAAATCACAAACTAACTGTGACTAACCACAGTTTTGAGAAAACTTAGTTCAGTTCTACATGCCACACTCACACCTGATTGTCACCACCTGTGTTGAATCAAGAAATCACTTAAATAGTTCCTGTCAAACAAAGTGAAGTTGGCTACAACATCTCAAGAACAAACACATCATGCCACGATCCAAAGAAATTCAAGAACAAATGAGAAAAAAAGTGATAGAAGTCTATAATTCAGGAAAAGGTTACAAAGCCATTCCCAAAGCTCTGGGGCTCCAGCGAACCACTGTCAGAGCCATTATTCAAAAATGGAGGAAACTGGGAACAGTTGCAACCCTTCCCAGGAGTGGTCGACCAACTAAGATTACTCCAAGAGTGCGACGACGGCTCATTCAGGAAGTCACAAAAGAACCTAGACGCACATCGAAAGAACTACAGGCCTCGTTGGCCTCAGTTAAGGTCAGTGTTCATGACTCCACCATTAGAAAAACACTGGCCAAAAATGGCATCCATGGAAGAGTTCCCAGGAGAAAACCACTGCTTTCACAAAAGAACACAAAGGCTCGTCTCACCTTTGCCAAAAAGCACCTTGATGACCCTCAAGACTTTTGGAGAAACATTTTGTGGACCGATGAGTCTAAAATTGAACTTTTTGGAAGGTCTGCAGCCCGTTTCATCTGGCGTAAAAATGGCACAGCATTTGATAAAAAGAACATGGTGCCCACAGTAAAGCATGGTGGTGGCAGTGTGATGGTCTGGGCCTGCTTTGCTGCCTCAGGACCAGGACAACTTGCTGTGATTGACGGAAAAATGAATTCTGCTGTTTACCAGAAGATCCTGAAGGAGAATGTCCGGCCATCAGTTCGTGCCCTCAAACTCAAGCGCTCTTGGATCATGCAACAGGACAATGATCCAAAACACACCAGCAAGTCCACCTCTGAATGGCTCAAAGAAAACAAAATTAAGGTTTTGGAGTGGCCAAGTCAAAGTCCGGATTTAAATCCGATTGAGATGCTGTGGTGTGACCTTAAACGGGCAGTTCATACAAGAAAACCCTCCAATATGGCAGAATTGAAACAATTCTGCATAGAAGAGTGGGCCAAAATCCCTCCCCAGCGGTGTGAAAGACTCATCACCAATTATCGCAAACGTTTGGTTACAGTTATTGCTGTCAAAGGAGGCTCAACTGGCTATTAGATTAAGGGGGCAATTACTTTTTCACATAGGGCCAGATAGGTTTAGATTTTTTTTGTGCACTAATAAATGGAATCATCATTCAAAAACTGAATTTTGTCTTTCCTTGGGTTGTTTCTGTGTGATATTAAAATTGGTTTGATGATCTGACAATGTTTTGAGTGATAAATATGCAAAAAACACAGAAATCAGGAAGGGGGCAAATACTTTTTCACGGCACTGTATATTCGCAGAAAACAACGCATTAAAAATGAGTTTCAGTTTCGTTTTTGCATACATCTAATCAGCTAATGAAAATAACGCACATTTATTTATTGATGTATTTATTTAATAGGGACAGTGAATATTAATGAACATCAACAATGCAGTGTAAATACGCCAGATTATAGCAAAAATGCTCATTTCCATCTGTAGACCCTGGGCAGGTGGCACCACAGTAAAAAAACAACAAAAACAATGACAATAGCCGCAGTTACACATTAAAAGTGTCCACAAGTCTGGTTTTCCTTTAGCCGCTGCTTCAAGTGTGATTTCAAAGTGTCCAGTGTTGGGAGTCTCTTATTGATAATGGGAGAATGTTCCAGAACTTAGTGCCTCTGACTGAGAGACACTTTGTCCGAATGTAGTGCGTCTGTGTGGGACCTCACAGTTCCCCCGGGCCATGGCCCTAGTTCCCATCCCACTGACAGTCTTTGTTTTAATAAAATCCTGTAGCCGAGGAGGAGCCCATGTAAAACTTTATATATAAAACATCCATATTTGAAATGAACAAAATTATCAAAATTAAGCAGTTGTACTTAAATAATAAAATAGTGCAGTGGTGAACTGAGGTGGTTTCTTGTCCAATATTTTCACAGCTTTTTTAACATCAGTTTTGCAAAATGGTAGTGTATTGTTTTGTATCTTGGTTTTGTCTATTTCTGAAACCGTGACACTGGGTGCATAACTTGAAAGATTCATAAGGAGGATTCGAATAGGGCTCGGGAGTGATTGCAAGAAAGATCAAGCATGCAAGGGTGACATATAAAACCTTCAGGCATGTTTTTGATGGGGGTATACTGTTATAACATGCCAGAAATCTCCAAAAAAACACATATTTTATGCTGATACATTTGTGCTTTGGTTCTCAAGACTTATTTTTATCAGAAAGCGGTATGATCTCATTTTGGCTTGTCAAAACAGCATACGCCCCAAAATGGCTCTCTTCCTGTGTCCTCCGTATATACAGTATATATGACAGCTAATGGCATCTCTGATTCCACTGTATTGTATTGCTTTTTATAGATTTGCTTGTCTTTCTAGCATGTGCAGTTTGTGTTTTAAACTTCTATATTCTTTTGCCATCTGCTGTTTGCCATCCTCCAGTCGGGTTTTGAGTGCCTGCTGTTGGAACTATGAATAAACGCAGTCTCCCACATATCTGTATGTGCTCCAAACCTTTTCATTTTCACAAAGAAATACTTATAAATGTTCACTTCTGATGTTGAGTCATTGATAAATATTACATAGATCCACTCTGCTGTCCTGTGCAAGAACAAGCTCCCTATTTTTATCCTCCTCTCTGTAGGCTGTACAGGAAGCTGCACTCTGATTGGTTGATAGTACCTGCTGCTTGGCTTATAGCCCTAAGCACCAACACCACTTTGATATGATCAGACCTTAAATGGCCATTGAAGAATAAGGTGCAACTTTATCATGTTTATGGGTGTGTCTCAACCAGAGCACGTATTGATTTTAAGCAGCGTTTGAAGTAGAAACTATGAAGATGGTTTGGTGGTCTAGTCTGATGGGGGTGGAAGTTTTGGTGTTTTTTTTTTTTTTCTCATGATGTTGACTTGGGGCATTATGCAAATCTTGCATTGTGGTTATGGTATCACAGTAATTCAGTTTACTACACTACTGCTCTATTATATTTATTGTGATATTGTTGGACTTGTAATCTTTAAAGGCAGGGTATTTATGTTGTATGTATGAACTATGTTTGTATGTTTACACAGTTTTACTACTGACAGTTGCACATAAAACTAATGTTGCACATTATCTGTAAATATGTACTGTACATAGCACTAGTCTATTTTTTTCATAGTGTATATTCTATAAAGATTGTTTCTATTTGATTATATTTTTTACATGCTTCTCTTTATCTTATTTATCTATTTTCATTTTTTTTGCATACTCTTGGCATCCAGTGTGGGCAGCAAAATAAGAATTTCATTGTACAGGGAAACGTGTTTCTTTACTGTGCATATGACAGTAAAAGCTTTGAATCTTGAATCTTTACCCTGTTCCACTGGTTTCATAGGTTAACTACAATCACATCTTAACCTAGGTTGCCAGTTGCCTGACCAGGCAGTCCTTTTTACATTGTGTTTGAATCCAGAAGGGTCTGGAATCTAACCATAGATTAAGAAAAAACACAGTTGCTAATTTACATTATATAAAGTGTCTCTGAAATGCAGAAGACGTCTCCTCTCCAAAATTCTAGCAACATTCAAAACAAAATGCTACCTCGACAGTTGATTTAGCAAAAATCTATGCTATTTCTCAGTTCTCTGGGCTTTTTTCATTTTTTAACTCCTAAAAAAGGAATAAAAAATGTTTCTTTTACCAGAATAGACCATATGTCTTTCTGACTGGTTAATCCATGTGTCAATCACGCCCTCTGGAATTGGAGAGACCCACTCATCTTTGTAAATTTTTGTCAAAGAGTGTGGTTCTGACTGACCAGGTAAAGTTGCCAGTGCCCTGAACAGATTATGCCTCATGTGAAAACTCTGAAACTCCAGAATTCCCTCACTGAGCTGCAGAGGCTGCACTAGCACTGCTTAATGATTGGCTGCATGTGCTGGGTGATGCTGGGTGCAAGTAGGGATTATTTTTCAACTCCTCAGACACCTTGTATATGGGGACACAGATAGGTCATATTTTTGAAGTTTTAAATAAATATTCTATATACCCTCCTTTAAAAAAAAAAAGCTTTTTTCTATATTTTGAAATCATTAAAAATGTACTAACCGTAAACAGTACTAAAGTAAAAGAAAACTTTTTATATTTTAAATTACTACTTATTAAGTGATTTAGATTCCCATTTCAATTCCACCTGTGCCCTTTCCTATTTCACTGTGGCCTTTTCACCAGATCCTTCCTCCTCTGGTACACGCTGTGGCTGAGACGAGCTCCTTCACTGGCTCATTTTCTGCAGCCGGGCAGAGGAGCGTCAGGAGGTACCCGCTCTAATGCGCTGACAGCTGTGAAGGGCCTTTAGCGCTCCATAAAGCAGTGTTTAGACGGCGTTCTGATGAGGAGTCCTGCTGAGGAGCGTGCACGTACAGCTCATCCACGTGCACGCTCCTCTCTAATTGGCCCACATGTTGTTAACTCACTCCAGGTTTGAAACAGCACAACCAATAGAGACTTTATTAAGAGAAGACTGGAAGACTGCCTTAAGTTTATAAATCACTGTTTCTGTTCTGTTGCCTCTGGGCTGGGGTTTAGGCCTTCGTGTGTGGGGTTTTAATTAAAGGATGGTCACAGTTAGAATTGTAGTTATGTGATGTCTAAAAAGAGTGAGTGTGTGAGAAATCGGTGATGGGTTAGAGAGGCTGATGGCATAGATCGACAGACTTGCTTTTGTCTGCTTAATCCAGGGCAGCTGTGGCTATAGAGTTAACCTTCCAACAGTGAGTGTCCAGTGATTGAATAATAAATACATTTTAAAACAATAAATACAACAAAACAATGTTTTTGTCACCCATATCATATGAATTTGGGCTTTTATTTTTTATCCTTTATTTGACTTTATACTGGTTTTATTGTTTTAGTTCTGATTATGACATTTTTAGCATTTGTATCTTTTGTTTTCTTTTTATGATCTTTGTGCAGCACTTTGGAAACTGCTTTGTTTGGGATCAACTACATTTGCATTGTCATAACCACTGTTGTTAGTGTACAGCTCTGGAAAAAAAAAGAGACCACTGCATTTTTTCTGAAATCAGCATCTCTACATGTATCACAGCCATTCCATCCCAGTGTCTGTTGAATTCCAACACAAACACAAAGCTGAGCTACTTCAGTTCTTGCACCAGGAGTGTAATAAAGAACAATGTGAAAGACTTATGGAGAACATGCCAAGACGCATGAAAGCTGTGATTAAAAATAAGGGTTGTTATTGATCTCACACAGGAGAAATTCTTCTCTGCATTTAACCCATCCTGTTATTAGGAGCAGTGGGCAGCACATTACTGCGCCCGGGGACCATCTCCATGATCTTCTTGCTTCGGTTTGGTCAGGACCTCAGCTGGAGGATTTTACCTATGGTGCATGTTTTGGGTGGGTGGGTTGGGGGAAACTGGAGTGCCCGGAGGAAACCCACCCAGACACGGGGAGAACATGCAAACTCCACACAGAAAGGCTCGGGCGATCCAAATCTTACGGCCATACCAACATGCCACACGGGGATCGATGCCTTGCTGTGAAGCGTGAGTGCTAGCCACTCAGCTTGCCCAAACACATACCTATAAGTAGTAAAATCAGAAAAACTTATGTATCTCGTTAATAATCACTATCCTTTGTTCCAATAGCGAGTAGATGTGCATATATGGGCGGCAGTAGCTCAGTTGGTAGAGCATTTTTGTCCACTGATCCAAAGGTTGGCGGTTCAAATCCCGCTCTTGACATAAGAAACATCAGTGGTTGAGCGGTCAGATCCACTGACTCACAGGTTGGTTGGTGCGATTCCAGCTCCCACAGATGAATGCTGCCGTTGTGTCCTTAGGCAAGACACTTAACCCTCCTCGCCCCCAGTGTCTGCGTACACTGGTGTGTGAATGCGTGTGTGAATGGGTGATTGGTTCCTTGTTGTAAAGCGCTTTGGGTGCCTTGAAGGTGGAAAAGCGCTATATAAAGATGTGACCATATTTTGATAAAGATATGTTTATTTGTTTTTTTAATCTTTTAAAGTTATTTTCAAATTCAGCAAAAAAGCCTATAGTTGTTGCCAGGATCTGCCTTAAGAAAATTAAGTATTGACATAAGATTAGTTCGAATCTGTTCTTCGGTCTGTAAGTAACCATTTCCTTTATAAATCACAATCATTGCATCAGTCTGTCCTTATCTCTGTACCCACATGTGGCTGAGGTCGAACACGAGGCCCAGATGTCAGTGAGTTCACACACAGAGGCAGCAGCATCAGGAGGACGAGGTTAAAGATTTAAAAGCTTATGTAAGTGTGATGGAAGTACCCTCAGTCACCCCGCCTCAAATAACTTCTGTAACATGGACTCTCTATGTGCACTGCTAGGTTTAGTGTTTAGACTTTATTGATCCATAAGGAAAATTATTTGGACACAATAGCTCACACATCACAATATATTATAATAACAAAGAGCAACAAAATATATGGTATTATAAATTCAAAATAAGTAGCAAAAATGTAGTAATACAAATATATCTCTGCTATATAGAGGTTGTAAGGAGAAATGGTGCAAAGATATGATTGACAGGACATAGGGTTATCTATTAGAGGGTCAGTTTTTGTACAGTTGTATGGAGTTGCAGTATGAATATAATCCTGTATCTCTTGAATATGTTTATTTTGATCAAGGTTATTGCTTAGGACTGCAAATTATCATTTGAATGGAAATTATCATTTGAATGGTTGCAATTAGCTAATCAAAGGCTGCAATTATTACAATGGTAGCACAAAGTTCCCTGCAAACAAGCAAATATCTGTTCTCCATGGAGTCTTGATAAAACCTAGTCTAGACTAGAGATAGACTGCTATAATGGCCGTCAGACATAAAGCTTTATTTTAGTGCAAGAAAGGCACTCTACTAAATGTGATTATAAGCACAGTACTGCTCCCTAGTTGAAAGTAAGTAGAAAGACAAGATTATTGGATTAAAAGTTATTTCTATTGATATTATTTTCCTTATTGGTTGGGATTTTAAATAGATCAATTTTTGTTCATGGCCAGTGCCATTACCGGTTGCTTCGAGTCCAGAGCAACCATGGCTGATAAGCTCTGCCAATATGTGACCGACCACGGCAAAACCTGCCACAAGTCGCTCAGAGCGAACAGGAGAAAATTTGTGAGTTGTCTTTTTTTTTTTTGGCCAAATGTGCTAGTTGAGATCATGAACAAACCACTCCATGTTTCAGATAACAGCATTGGTTGCTTTAAAAGCATACATTTTGCCTTTGAAATTGGCTAGTTTTTCGAAAAGAATCAGGGTGTGTGTAAATTACCATAAATACCACACTGGCACTACTGGCCATTCACATGATTGGCATTCTTTTGTTTTCTTTTTCCACCATTTAGCTGTGTGCTAGAAGCAAACCTTGTGGTTACTTAAGCTGTGTAGCTGCATTTAATGTATTGCGGATGAGCTGAATTTACCGCCGATCTGTCGACCTCGCACAGAGGAGCTGATCGTAAGATATCAGATGCTATATCTACAGTAACATTTGAAGAGGATAAGGACAGTGAAATGGAGAAAATCCGTAACTTTGACTGTAAATGCTACGTAAGAAGGAAGGAGAACTCTCCTTGGGACACGTTCACGTAGCAAGAAACTTATGTGCAGAATGCAATCGGATTCTTTAGCTGCCGAAAGAAAGTGGCAGGATATGAAAATAATTGGACATTTCGAGGCAAACAGACGGTATTTACATCGGACAAGACTACATTAGAAGTGACTTTATTGATCTCACACAGGAGAAATTCTTCTCTGCATTTAACCCATCGTGTTATTAGGAGCAGTGGGCAGCACAACAGAAATATTGTTTTTGCTCCAATGTGTAAGGCTGATTTGGATTATTTTCCTCAAATTATGTAATTTAAATCTACTACAAATTCACCAACAGGCCTTTTGACTACAGACCTTTTAAGAGCGCTGTGTATCATATTTAGAGCAGTTATCTCTTCATATTAAAGTGTTAAAATAAGGCTTTGTGTGTATTTTGTAATCAGCAAATCGACCAAAACAAAATGTGTGTGCAGCAGATTTAAGTCCAATAGCTGATACACTAAAATCAAAATATCTGCCTGATTTATCAGTATATCACTAGTTTTAAATAATGTAATTTGGGGGAAAATATAAAAATCAACCCTACATACAAAAATATCAGCAGAGTTCATCTGACATTGGCTTCTCTGGATTCCATAGCATCTAAATCGGCAAAAAAAAAAAAGCAGTTCACATTTTTCTACTATTATATCAATAACATAGTTTAAAATGTAAATGGGTTACGATCAGTCTTTAAAGGTCCCATGACATGGTACTTCTTGATGCTTTTATATGGCGCCTTAATGGTTCCCTAATACTGTAAATGAATCCTTCTTCAAAATCAAAAGACTCAGTGCATGAGATAGCCCCATGAACACAGTCAGAGTCAAAAATATGTCTCTGGAACACTTTATTATGGGCGTTGTTGCTTAAATGCAAATGAGGAGGACAGAGACAGGCCAGTGCAGCAGGTGGGGGCGTGGCCGAACTCTCCGCTCTTTCCTCTTTAGCGGTGCGATGTGCACCGGCCCTACTTCCGCGTTTTTGCGTGGAGGAAGATATGAGAAGCGTTCCATTGAAAAATAAACACATTTCCACAGAAAATAAAATTAAACCACTGCTGTTTCAGAGGTTCATAGGCTCGGATAAAGGACATCCGAGCCTGGAAACACTCTCACATGTCTCCAGGCAAATAAAAAAACGCATCTCGCATTGCGTAGCTTGCGGTCCAAACTCTCTGGGCGTGAGTTCCAGAGAGTGTGGATAGAAATACAGACGGGCGGTGGAACCGCATTTGCATTTTTCCTGGAGTGTGACGTCAGAAACCAGCCTTGTTCAGAATCGCCCGTTTGGGCTGTCTTTTTTTCAAAGGCAGTAAAGGACCGCAAATGCTCAGTTTACACATTTCGCAACTTTTAGCCATGGGGGGGCTAAACAGGGTAGGGGAGCTCACATTAACATTCAGAAACCTCAGAAAGTGAAAATTCCATGCCATGGGACCTTTAAGAAATTAATTTAAGTCAGTGTAATGTCCCCAAGAACCATGCAGACCCACAGGGGTGCTTGTGTGTGTGTGCGCATACTCAGCATTAATGAAACGGTAATCAATAGGTGGCCTCGCCAAGGGAGAGCACCAGTGTAAATGTCAGGATGAGACATTTGTGCGAAGGGCCGGGGCTCTGTGGGAGAAGTAATTAAACGCCAACAGAGACGCGCTGTTAATAAGAGCTGCTTTTCCCACACCGGAAAAGACTGTGTCACTGTATGGGATTAGAACCTGAGAAGTACTTCACCGATGCTTCAAGTCTAATAGTCAGTAGAATTTGCTTAGTCCCGATCAAGTCTTGGATTGTTGTTGGTCCTGTTTAAAATATAATTAGTCTAGGTCTGATACAAGTTATAAGTGCATATGGCAGGTTTTCATGTTTTTTACTTAGCTTGATGGGATAATATAAGTGGTCAATATTTATTATATTTTACGTCGGCTTTACATCAGTCATTTGGCAGGTTGTGAAGAAAAGTTGATCTAATTAAGTCCAAATTCAGTCTTGGATTATAGTCCTGGTGAGCCCTGGTTTATTTAATTCTTTAGTCCTGGTGCTGATCCTAGTTCCAGTCTGGTCTTGTCTGGGTTTATGATCTGGTTCAAAATTAGCAGTAGATTAGCCCTGGTTTAGTCTTGGTTTAGTCCAGGTGTTGTTTGACTGTGGCCCTGTTTTAGTTCTGATCTTGGACTGTATATACTGTATAAATGGACATAGCTAACCCTCTATCCGCCATGTTCCAGTTTCCATATAGAAGTGAGCATGGGCGTGCATCTGGCTCCATCGACTCCAGCTCTAGTTCTCCTTGTACTGAAAAAATGTCACTCCTCTTTCTATAACTGCTGCTCGCAGGCTTTTTACATGATCCTGGATTCCTATGATTTCACTGGTTTGTCTGTAAATAAATTCCTAATGTGGAACTCCAAATTCGCTCCTATAACTGCTTCATTTGACTGGAGCCAAATGGTATGGGTGAGGTCATACTCACTTGATTAACGCTGTGTCCCATTACTCTGTCTTACCCCTTCCCTTCCTCTACCCCATCTTTGTCTACGTCTTTGTCTTGCCCCTCGATAACAAGCTGAGAGGGCTAGGGGTACGAATGTTAGAAATGGGACACCACTCGATTACCTTTTGCGTCATTATCCCTTGCCTCTACCTGGCTGCTACGTCTACAGAGGCGACAACAATTGACGCAAACAAATGTAAACAAAATGTCAAGGATTATCGGGTACTTCAGCTCGACAAAAAAAATAGCTTGTTTATGCACGAAAGTTCGATGAAAACGATAACGTCGGCTAAACAGACATCACTACAATTTAAAACCGCAGCAACAGTTCACTAAAACTAACACAGAACATAAGCGTCATAATTGTAAACCGTGCTAAACTGTTAATCGATAATTACAACTGCTGAAAATACATTTATGAGACTCCTTGGCTGGTCGATGTGACGCTGCCATCCTGATCCCAAAACCTGTTTGTAGTTTGTAGGCGTACCCCTTCGTTTCAAGTCTGGTCGAGAGCTTACTACGTTTCAAGGGGTATGTAGCCCTCGGTCGTGGCCCTCGCCCTTGATCAAAATTAGAATCGGGACTCCTCTTGCCCTCACATGAACACGCAAAACCAAGGGGTAGGGGTAAGACGAAGGGGTAAGACCGAGAAATGGAACGCAGCCAAAGTCTATGTTTCTGATTCACATACTGTAGTTGTTAGTACTGGAGTTTAAGTCTTATTTTATGTTTGTGTTTAGGTTTTTATCTGGTTCAAATTTGTTTTGGTTTGGCCACATTTTTACTAATTTACTTCTGCTTTAGTCCAGATTTACAAACCTTGCTTGGTCCTGGGTGTAATCGTATGTTTAGTTGTTACCATCACTGCTAACCACCTCTCCTGTTGTTGAAACCTGTTTTCAGTGTGTAGTATTTAAAATGCTATGTTGCTCTTATACTATGCATATAGGTCAACTTTCTGTCTGAGTAAGGCTGCTAATTATTTAAATCCACGATATTCCTTACTCCAGCAGAGGGAGGTGCTCTGAAACATAATCACAAATCTGCCTCTTTAATTAGTTCTCATTAGGCCGCCATGACTGAGTGATTCCTAAATCATTTCAGCCCAAAGCGTAACCGAGTCTCTTCCTTGTCTTTAATTACATTTTCACAAACCACTGGCCTGCAGTGTTGTCTTGGCAAAATGTGGTTTTAATAATCAATGCTGTAATCTTTTTGGCTCACAGGATAATGCTTATTGGATTAAACAAGCCACTTTATCTGATAATGGAGAATCAGTTTAGACACAGTTAAGTTCTAGATTTCAGTCAGTCATTTTGGTCTTTCTGGTTGAGTTCATTTTTCAGTTGAGGAAAAGAATCGGCTCCTTACTTGGCTCTCAAAAATTCCAATTCCACATCATACTTAATAATTATTACTAAGGCTGTAGACTAGGGATTCACCGATACTACACTAGCACTGATTTTGAAAGTTTTGGTGGATCGGACATCGGTTCCAAGATATCGATTCAGCTGTTCTCCCATTTTGGTGTAATAAGATGAGTTACTGTGCCAAAAGGTCTCATAGGAATGGAAAAGGAAAAAAAAATAGTATGGGTTGTTATCGGGTATCGGCAGATACTTTAAGCCAAATTTGATATCTGTATCAGAACAGAAACATCTAAATCACTACATCCCTACTGTACACCTTTAGTCTTTTATTCAAATAATCAGTCGATGGCCTCTTGGTCGATTTGTAGTAATCGACTAATCATGTTTTATGTACAGGAAAACGGCAGAAAGGAGAGTGTATAAGTTAACGCAAGATTTTGCATTTTTTGCTATTTATTATGTAAAAAGGCAGATAAAACTCATAATTTGTCTTCATAAATACATTGTTTCCTAGTACTTTTGTCTGCATAAACCAGGCATGGGCAAACTATGGCCCGGGGGCCACATGCGGCCCGTTAAGCTTCTTAATCCGACCCGTCGAACTTGAAGAAATTGTATTAATAAACCTTGTTAATGTTTTAATGTTGTAATTTCCCTGCAATTCTGGCGTTTTCCAATAGCTGGCGCACTAGATACATTGACCTTTGTTGAGGTGCGGCGTTTTGCTCCACGTTTGTGCTTTACTCTTTGACCCCTCAGCTCTCCTGTAAAGATGAGCGGAGCTAAGAAAAGAAAAGTGGACAGAGAATGTCGAGTGTTTAATAAGGAGTGGACAAGTTACTTTTTTTTCACTGAATACTTATCAACTGCTGTATGCCTGATATGCCAAGAGACTGTAGCGGTTTTTAAAGAATATAATATCAGCCGTCACTTTGCCACAAAACATGCTAACAAGCAGTCAACGAAAGAATGAAAGAACCTGAAGGATAACAGAACTTTCAGTGCTTTAAAATAGTAACTGTCAGTAATAAAAAAAAGCTGTATTTTATTAATAAAATGTCCTCCTGTGTTTTAAGAGTCATTTCAATAAATAGCTAAATACCGTGGAACTTCAAAGATGGACATTTTGTTGTAATGCTTTTTTTTTTTTTTAAATTGAAATAAAGCACATGTTTTCTACATATCCCATGTTATTTTTAGTGTTTTTACCAAAACACTAAATCCACCTGCTCCTGGTCCAGCCCTTCTGTCAAATTTTAGAACCCTTTGTGGCCCACGAGTCAAAAAGTTTGCCCACCCCTGGCATAAACAGTAGTTTTTGCATGAAGTCAGTGTAGTTGTAGTCTTGTGAGTGCAGTTTGGGTCAGAGATCTGAAATCTGTTTGTGAGCCTTTGCCACGCCCCCTTCTTAGTCAACTAATTGATCAGCAGAATGTTTTTAGTCGACCAAGAATTTCTTTAGTTGACTAAGATGAGATAAGATAAGATAAGACTTTATTGATCTCACACAGGAGAAATTTACTTGCCACAGTAGCTCCAGGACAGTTTGAAAAACAAGAAAGAAAAGTGCATGCAGGCAAGAATGGAATAAAGTAAGTAATAATAAAAATAAGTAATAATAATAATAAATAATAATAATACAAACATTAACATGTGACTACAGCCCTTATTATTACATTGCAAGTTTACAATAGCACAAGAGTACAGCAAAAACAGTTGTAATACTTTTATGTTTTACTATTTAATAAAATAAAATAAAATAAAATAAAATAAAGAAATGCAGTTTGACTAAAGTCTGTTCTGTTATAGTCCTCATTAACTCTACAATACATGTTTGAAAAGCACAGAGTTCTGGTGAGCCTCTCAGAGACTGTGGAGGATGAGTCAGCTACAGCCTCCAGCTCTTACCATGTTGTACTCTCACAAACTTTGCTGTCAAACTTAGCCAAACAAGTGTCACTTCAGGAAACAGTCAACAACACATAACCAAACTCAGTACTAAATCAGAATCAAAAGCTGAGTATTGTAACAAAACAGTACCTATAACCAGGACTAAACAGGGGTTAAGCCCATAATATGCTATTCTCTGGTCCATGTTATAATGTTGTTTCCTCATCAAAAACATACCTGCAGTTGTGTTTTTGTTTCATTCACACATTTTCTAACACACAGACCTGCATATTTAAGTTCTTCTCTCAAACTGAAAACAATCTGTGCCACCTTGTGATGTCATATGCTCCACTGTGTTTTAAACTCCATACACGTTCACTAGAATCATTTGGATGATTTCAGCCCTGGAATTTCCAATCTCTACTCTGTAAATAGACTAATAATAAAGGATTACACAGACATGTGTGATTGAAACAGAACACAGCTCCAGGTATGTTTTTGATGAGGTAACAACATTGAGCTTAAACAAGGGCTTCATCAACACTAATAGAAATGACCTAAATCATTCTGTGCCTTCAAATCTGACCAAACCGACAGCAGGTTAAGGCATTTAAAAAGGTGGATATTGTTTGTTGAAGAATTGTGGGTGCTAATACCTGAAATATTGTACATTTTTGTAGAAGTTAGGTATGCAAATTATTGATTAATTCATTAATCTATAGTTGATTGACCTTATCGATCGATTAACGATTAACTGATAAGCGGCGTTTTTCACCTGAATTTTAGTGTTTCATTAGGATATTTAAGAATATAAGCTATAGTATACATAACACTGAGTCAAAAATATATCATAGTATTATTATATTGTGTATTCCTCAATTAATTATTCCTTAGTAAAAAGCACACAAATGTATTGATGCTGAATAACAAAATACAGTAATCCCTCACTCTATCACGGTTCGCAGATTTTTTTAATTTATTTTTTTTATAGTGCAACATTGTTTTTATAGTGTAACATTGTCTTCTGCGTCCTGATTGGCTAAGAGACTAGACCAGGACTAAACGTGGACTAAACCAGGTCTAGACCAGAACTAAACCAGGTCTAGACCAGAACTAAACCAGGTCTAGACCAGGTCTAAACCAGGTCTAGACCAGGTCTAAACCAGGTCTAGACCAGGTCTAAACCAGGTCTAAACCTGGACTGGGCCTGGACTAAACCAGGACTGGACCAGGATTAAACCACCACGTGCCGCTGCTGGTTTCGTGTGGCTGGTTTGTGGCTAGGGCTGAGACTACGCATTCCGGGCGCCGCGGTTCGATCTCGTGCGCAGCAGGGTGGGCCTCGCACGTACACCAGGCAGTGCCGTTGAGTGAGCGCGGTGCGCGGTTGCCTTGTTTCGTGACCACGCGGGTGCGCGTGTCCGCGATTAATTACAATTAATGCATTTTGTTCAACCAACTTGATCGACAATTAATCGTAAGTCGATTAATTGTTGACATTCCTAGTAGAAGTGTATTAATATTCTAGTAATTATTGTCTGTTTTAGTCATCTTGAGTATGAAACTGACTTAGAAGCTTTAGAAAGATAAGGAATCAATCTTTTTGTTTCCGATTGTCTCATTAGCCCTGATGGTGATAACTCAAATGGAGCCAGTGATGTGTTAAATGATCCTCCTATGTGTGAATGAATGTGCAAAACAATGATGTGTTTTTTTAAATTAGCACAATGACAATGGTTCATCAGATACTGTGATTGTTATAAAGAAAAGTGGAGACGCAGGTCATTAATCTGAAATTAAGACATTTGCTAACACTAATGAAGATGGAGCATAACTTCAATGGAAAACTACACGTATACATGCTCTCTCCTTGTCATTTTTTAGTTAAAGGTGCACTGTGAGGTTCTCTGGTGGAGGGTCTGTTACTTCTCTGTGGAAATGTTATTGCTTTGTGCAGAATATTCCACAGTATAGATTAAACCTATGTCCCCCTCGTGATAAAATCAGGTTACAGCACTATGCTACAATTAATACATTATTAATGTGTAATGCCATATCATGCAACATTGCAGGCTAAGCAGTTACATCTCCATGGAGACAAGCAGATCCCCTCAACCATGTGCTGCTTGTGGGAGAGTTGCTCAAAATGATAAAACTTAGCAAAATGAATGCATGAGTTAAAGGCGAAAAAACTTCTGATCCTGTTTTTTGCAACTTTTCTAGTGCTCTTTTGGACATGTTTTTGCTTTTTCTGAAATGTTCCACCCTACAGCATTAACCTGCTTGTCTCCATGAAGACAAGCAGGTGTCAGCTTTATTTTCAAAAACTATATGTACAGGTTGCACACTGTGACCAAGACGGGTAGAGCGGCTGGATTGCAGTGAGTTCCACAAACAGATACGGGAGGCAGGGTTGACGTGGTCCACAGTTTTTTTTAATGTTTTTCAGTTTGCACAAAAAATATAAAGTGCACACGTGCAAAGTGCAGTGCAAAATAAATTAAGGTGCAAGGAGGATAGGAGCGTGGCTTTTCTCCAGCAGCAGAGCAATCAATGATAAGATACAGGTGGCTTAAATACTGCTGGGTAAAACCATAAAAACTCCAAGGGGTGTACAATTAACATTAGCTGTTTAAAACTAAGTTAAAATCCTCCAATAAAATACCCATCATCAAATAAACCACATAAAACCCACATACAAAAATAAACTCTTAGAAACTAAACACCTAATAAAGTATAAAATAAATAAACCCAATTAAAATAGGTGGCATTTCCTCCCCCCGATGTCTGCTGTCTTGAGCTGGCCCGGAACTCTTAAATGGTGTCTGGTCCCCCGGGGAATCTTTTGGCCAGACACCTGGACATGAGACACAGGTAAGTAAAACCACCACTCAACCCACGCATACCACTTTCACACTTTAAAATATCCACATCCCACACACGCAAACACACACAAGACACAACTAATTTAAAAAGTGGCACATATTGCACATTGATTGTTGTCGTTTGTCTCCACAGACCGGCGGCCACCATTACCGGAAGCACCCGCCCGACCGGACTCCGTGACAAACGCCAAAAATGTTTTCAATAAATACTTTAAAACAATACAAATGTGTGCAATCTTATATGTGCAAATTAGCGTATCTTGTAAGTGCTCCGTGCTCTAAAGGTGCAATGTAAATATATATAAAGTGCAAAGTCTATGAAAGTGCATGTGTGGATACTCATTCCGTAACGAACGGCCTGTTCGTTACACACACACAGGATTTGAAATTGCAGCGCTCCCTAGGCCCACAGTGAACATAAAACATCTGATAAACAAGATGATAAACACCATGACTAAAACGTCACATATACTCGCAGCAAAAGTATAGTAAACTTGTATTTAATACAAATGGGTAGAGCTGGGCGATATGGCCTAAAAATAAAATCTCAGATTAAAAAAAAAAAAATCTGATTTCCGATTTTAATCGATTTTTCTCTGCCCTACTCAAAAACAAATAACAGATGACAGACAAATGGCTCAAAACAATGCAATGTTCTTTTATAAATACAACATAACAAATACATTACACCTAGCATCATTTAAGCTGTTATTGTTTAAAAAAAAAAAAAAAAATATATATATATATATATAATTTCATTTTCATGTATTTATTTATTTATTTCATTTGTTAAAATAATACAAAAATAACATGCAACACAATTGCATCTATACAATTATAACTTAAATATGAATGAAAAGGGAACAGAAAGAAGCATAAGCTTATGATATCTGCCCCTTATCAACTCAAAATTATATTACAACAATATATATATATATATAACAATAATAACACAGTTATATAAATATCCTTCTTGTATAAAGAAGCATTTTATGGAGCTAAATTATTCCCTGATTGTGGGAAAGATGGACTGGAGTGGATAGTGTTGTTTTAGTTTTTCCTCGAGTGATGCAGAAAAGCCACTGTCTGTGTTCATGTATGTTAGCTTGTGCAGTCTGTATACAGCTGTGGCAACACAAGAAAAATATTTGCGGCTTGATACCACATACTTCGGCTCCAAAACTTTCACCATGTTAATGAATCCGGCCTTTTCCACAGTTTATATGGGCACCATGTCTTTTACAATATACATCATGTTTTTGGTAAAACATACAACAGCGTGCTGCGTGCAACAGCTTTCGGCGCTAGGATACATTTTTTTCGTGCTGCAACAGCTTTTGAACAGACTTTACAGCGATCACTCGTTTGTTCTATGTCTGACGCAAGAAAACTGAACCAGTTCCATATAACAGATGTAAACACCTTTGTTTGGTACAAGCTCCGGCTTTAGCTCACTCGCTAGCCGTGCTAGCTCGTACAGTGTTTGGGTACGCCCCTCTAACTTACCCGTGTAAAACGTAGCCGCGCATTAGTTCCGCTCGCGTGTAAAAAATAACTAAAAAAATCGCTTTTCATAAAAACACATCGTCCTGAACTGTAAAGTCGAATTAATCGATTAATCGCGCAGGTCTACAAATGGGTAAAATACAATGTGTGGCGTAATAAAGCTCAGTGTCCTTTAAGTGACATTTAAGCAGCAGTGTCATTGGGAGAGGGAGGGCAGGGCAGGGAGAGAGTTCAGCATCCTGACAGCTCGGTGGATGAAGCTGTCTTTCAGTCTGCTGGTCTTGGCCCTGAGGCTTCTCAGTCTCCTTCCTGATGGCAGCAGACTGAAGAGGCATTTGGATGGGTGGGTGGAAGCACCTGCAATGCAGAGGGCTTTGTGGGTGAGGCGGGTGCGATAGATACTCCACAGTATGATGTATTTTTGTGCAATACAACTAACCAAAATAAAATTCATACAAGATAGTACTTCCTATACATAGTACATACTGTGGCAAAAATGGAGACATGGCACCCCCACATCAGAAGAGTTACATAGTGCTCCTCTTTTCAGTCCCTGTAGAATGTACATTGTTTTGATCAATACTTCCATTATAAGGCCCCTGATTGTAATTATATGTTAACTGGCGTGCTTCCATGTTGCAGCCTTTATAATTAAACATTTAGACATTTAGCTGTGAATCAATGGTTCACTGTCAGTGTGAAATCTGTTTAATACCGATACACTATCTCTGCTACTGCTGCCTAATGGATATAAAAGGATCTCTGATTGATAGTCAGTGCATTTGCTTTGCTCTGCCTTTCTCCCTGTCATGATCATTAATAAACCTCTGGCAAAATACAATCTCCAACCATGCAAGTCATTTATCAAGACTTCAGCCGTGTACAAGCACGGCCTCGCTCCTCTGATGTGCATTTATTTAGGTCCAAATGATGAATTCTTTTTGAACAGATATGTTAGGAGCATATTTGGTAGTGATTTGTCAGTGACAGCATGGCTCTCCTTTATAATGATTATCTGCATTTTATTGTAGTTTGTCTCTGGGTTTGATCGACTTGGCGCACTGGATAATATTTTATCTTTTTGCTATGGCATAATGCAGGAGGTATAGTTCCCTTTAGCGTTGGTTAACATAATGCTGAAATACACTTTTTTCCAGTTGACAAATTGAATTTCTCCTTTAGCCATGGATTCTACCTGGACATACATAATGCTGAAATTTATAATGCCAGTAATTTCCATAATGGTCACATTTATTGCACTATAAAAATGAACTATTTTGTTGTGCAGCTTTTTCTAAAATATTCTCAAAACTAGGGCTGCAACATTAATCACAACTGCAAATTTGAATGGAAGCAATTAGCAAATTGCAATGGCTGCAATTTTTGAAGTACCACAATTTCCTTCAAAAAACAAACAAACAAGCAAACAAAAACATCCTGTACTACTACTACTACATAAAAACGGCTTACCCTGTAGTTTGGATCTGTACAGACATGTTCTGAAATGTCATTCTTGTATTAGCTTGTCAATTCATATTTCAGTCTTTTTGTCAATTCTTCTGGACGAGCTTAAAACCAAATCACCTTAAATCACAATCGCAATACTTATCAGAAATATCACTATTAGATATTTTTCACAACTCTTTCTCATGTCTTCTTGGTCTTTCTTGTGGGATCTCATATTTAATTTACATGTGTACTTACATATGAAAACTGTAATCTCTGCCTACTACTGGTTCTTCTGTGTTTTAACCCTGTGTTCTGTGAACAACTAAGCGTAATTCAAGATTCACATAGACTATCCTGGGGCTGTGTTGACATCACCTGCTCCCTATCCATCAATATTTTGGCTGACTATTGGGAAAACTGGTCTTCTTAGCTAAAGCTGGGGAGTTCTCTACATGGTCTGCATAGCTAAGCTATTCTCCTATAGGTTAGCTATTGCTGATGTCATATATTCAACAGTCTGTACTGTATTTAAAGACACCTTGTGGTCATATGGCTGTGTGTGAGGGGAAGGCCCCCACTATGTCCCTCTTCATGGCCGACGTCTCTCTGCTAAAGCTTCAACATGGATGCTGAAGATGTCTGATGTCACCATTTTGTTTGTATACTGCTATTTTGACATTAAAATGCTGAATAACCTCAATTTCGACTATGCCTTCCTTCAGACCTCCTTCTGACCCATTTTTACGAAACTGACATTCTCTAAGCCTGAAGTACTTTCTCACTATATCAGGACCCATTTGTTGAACATTGAGAAGTGGTGTACAGTCAACAAATCATCCAGTAGAATCTTTAGCCAAACCTGGAACTGATCATAGTTTCTGTGCGGTCTCGTGAGCTGGAGGAACTGTCTGGGATGAAGTCATTCTTGAAATCACCAATAATGTTTAGTGGATAAACAACCTACAAAAAAATCAGAATTTTGATTTATGACAATTCCTATAGCAGTTGTCTGAAGGAAAAATGTAGCATTACTGATTTATCATCCCATTTTGTTGGACAATATAAGACTGATATTACATAGCCTATGCCTATATCCTACACAAGCAAACAAATACATCCTGTGGTGTAGATACATTATTGTGAAGAGCCTGTGGCTGCAGATGTAATTACAGTTGGAGCGGTTGACAGATCTGACCTCTCTGTCCCTGTTTCAAACATAATGAGCTCTCAGGGCAGAGGCATAGCCAGGCCAGGCCACGAACCTGCATCACCCACAATCCCCTTCTGCTGCCTGTAGTGTCTGGGATAAGACTGCAGCATGACACATCCTTGTGACTAATCACTTTGTTTCTCTCATTTATTGCAGTTGGAAAGACGTCTCTCATCACACGGTTCATGTACGACAGCTTTGACAACACATATCAGGTATGGCCTACGAACTTGTATTTTTCTTTCCATTTTATAAATATAATAAAATGAATGGGCAGTTTTGGTGAGGCTATTACATTTTAGAAATCTCTTACGCTAACTTAATGTAATTCTGCTCATTTAATTTTCCAATTCTTTCTACAAGTCACAATGTTTTTTTTGGTTTTGACATGATGAATTGTCATTGCATCATGCATTTCTCTGATTGGTTAAAAGGCCTAGTCATAGAAAATGTAGGAAAATAGTCATGTGTTCACTAAAGTTGTCCAAATTATCGAAAATCAAGCACTAATCAATACTAAAACTAGTATATAAACTAGATACAGTGGTACCTCACCTTACGAAATTAATTTGTTCCAGAAGTGGTTTCGTAACGTGAAAAATTCGTAAGTTGAGTAGCTATTTCAATGGAAAAAGCCTGATCCGTTCCAAGGTTGTTTTTTTTTATAGTGTAACATTTTTTTATAGTGTAACGTTGTGTTCCTGACGGGAGACTAGACCAGGACTAAAAGAACGTGGAATAAACCAGGTCTGGCCAGAACTAAACCTGGATTGGACCTGTTATTATTATAACATGGCAGTGCCGTTGGAGGAGCGTGGTGCTCGTTGCTCGTGTCTCCGCAACTTTAAGAGGCCGAGAAAGACGCTCTTTCAGCGGGAATAAGAGCAAGGCGGGGCGAGCTCTGCTTCTATCTGACCTCCAGAGCTGGGGGGCTGACACTGTGAGCTAACAGGCCGCTCTATAGGCGGGCAAGACCGCGGGGTCTCGCTCGGGGTGGGCTCTGGTTCTATCTGACTTCCAGAGCGCGGCTCACAGCTCACAGTGTGAACCGCGCTCCTCGGCCCCGAGGAGGAGGCATGCGGCGCCGCAGCTCCATCCCGCAGCCCCGGTGTAGCGCGGCCTTGCGCCGTATGGACGTTTTGATCCTTCGATGTTGGCTCTTCCTATCATTGTGAAGCAGAATTCACCAATTCACTAAGGGAACGTGAGCGGGGTTTAGACCGTCGTGAGACAGGTGAGTTTTACCATACTGTGTTGTTGTGTCTCCGCTCCCATCGCATGTTCGGCGGCGCTATATTGAGCCGTGTCCCCCCCAACACATTCCATTGAAAATCTATGAACGTTCGAGTGTTTAAATGAGAGAGAAATCCGAGAAAAAAGTGTAGAATGTGTGGTGAGGCATTTACAGCCCTAAAACATGTAGAACAATTGCCAAATACAAAGTTGTCCTACCTCGCGGACCTCTCCCACTGCGGGCCACCTCTGGAACCTAACCCCGTGTGTGTTGATAAAGTGTATTTACGTTTCGGGGCGTGCATCTGAGCGCGCATTAATTGAATTTTTGAGATTTGTTGTTTTTAAAGTTGGATTGGATTGGAGATTTCGCGTTTCGTAATTTGAAATTTCATTCGTATCTAGAGACCAAAATTTGACGTGAAGGCGTTTCGTAACTTGAAATTTTCGTTTGTTGGGTCATTCGTAAGGCGAGGTACCACTGTACTCTTGAGGAAGGAAGGAAGGAAGGAAGGAATCATTACTAAAAAAGAAAGTACTATTATCTAATGCTGAATACTTACACTGGTCTACAAGCAAAATGCTTCCGGAACAAAAGTAGAATGGCACCTTTGATCCACATTAAAGAGCAGTCCAAACCCTCGGCGATCACTACGCAGACTAATGTTTTTTTGTCACTACCGAAACAGAACTTGCTGCTCGGAGGCATTTTGCTCACATCTGCACAGGGCCCATAAATAAAACTCAGGTCTTATTGCCTCATAAGCAAAACGTGTCTTGTTTCAGAGCAATAAAGTAAGCATTAAAAATAAACCAGTGTATTGTGTGAAAGGGGAAGGATATGAGCTGTATATGAAATCAGATAGACATAACAAACATGCAGAAAGCAATAAAAAGGCAAAACAAAATGAGAAGCTAAACCACTTTAAGACTATTTTTCTACCTTATTACTGGGTGACTTTATATAGTAGTAATGGATAGGGGTATCCAATATTTTCAGAGCTAAAAACACTCTTAAATGTTTGATATTATAAACATACAGCTTGTCAATCAAAAACAAAAATATGTTGAAAAAAATATTTTCATTCATACATTTGCATTGACTTAACATTTAGGTCAGATGTAATTGGCAGTAGGGTTGTCAAAAATATCAAATTGGATACTAAACAATACTTAAACAGGTGTTGATACTTCAAAAATGCACAAACAGGACAAAATTAGTAATCTTGAACTCAATCAACACCACTATAGAACCACATGGTAACTTAATCAAAACATTATTATTTTAATATTGCATTATATTGTATATACAGCTCTGGAAAAAATAAGAGACCACTGCATTTTATTTTCTGAAATCAGCATCTCTACATGTATTGCAGCCATTCCATTCCAGCATCTGTTGAATTCCAACACAAACACAAAGCTGAGCTACTTCAGTTCTTGCACCAGGAGTGGAATAAAGTCACCCAAGAACAATGTGAAAGACTTGTGGAGAGCATGCCAAGACGCATGAAAGCTGTGATTAAAAATAAGGGTTATTGCACCAAATATTGATTTCTGAACTCTTCTTAAGTGTAAACATTAGTATTATGTTGTTTTAAAATGAATTTGATCTTGTTTCTTTACATTGTTTGAGGTCTGAAAACATGTATCTTTTTTGTTATTTTGACCATTTGGCATTTTCTGCAAATAAATGCTCTAAATGATAATATTTTTATTTGGAATATCGGGGAAATGTCGTCAGTAGTTTATAAATAGGGATGTCCTGATCAGGTTTTTTGGCCTTCAGATCCGATTCCGATCATTTGATTTTGAGTATCTGCCGATACCGAGTCCCAATCCAATACTTACATAATACATAAGAAAGTACACTTATTATTATTATTATTATTATTATTATTATTATTATTATTATTATTATTAATAAGTACACTTATTACTTATTATTTATCTTACTGGGTGTCACGAATGTAGGACATGTACTTTGTCAGAAATCTTATAACGAGCTGCAGAGCTTTCTCTGTGAAATAGTGGCAAGATGGCACTTCAAATCGAGGTCCAACGTGCTCCATAAGCATAAGAAATCCAGGGTTCTCTACAAAGGCTAATGGTAGGTCACTCATTGCGATCATTTGTGCCATCTTGGCTGTGTTCTCCTGTGCCTTCGCGCTGTCAAGGGGCATTTTTTCTCTCCTTTTCAAACTCTCCTGCAGCGTGAGCCGACTCGTCTTTGGCTGGTGCCGTATCGTTTTGTTGTGTTAAATGTTGCCCTTTCCTTTCCACCCCTTGCAATCCCAAGTTTACATATCCTACAGTTTGCTATGGCCAGTGTTGGCCCTGAATATTCATATTTTAGGTGAACGTGAACTGAACGCTCTGTATTACTGCCTGATGAACGAACTGTGAACGAGTTCATTCTGGTGTCTGTGAACGACACGCGCTATCTCTTTAACTTCGTTCAATAGGGTCTCAGATTTCTGATCCATCCATCTGAAATTTCCGATCCATGTGCCCCCCCCACCCCACCCAACCGACACCTCTCTCCCTCTCTCCCTCTCGCGCAGCGAGCACGGAACGCTCCGCCTGGTTTGCCTCAAACCTTTTGCTGCTACTGCAGGAGTGCTTACAAACAGTTTCCTGCTCTCTGGACTCTGTTCCCCTCATGCTCTCCCGACCTTCTCCTCCGCACTGCTCTCTGGTTCAGGGGCCAAACTGCGGCACTTCCTGGTCTTGCAAGAAACTGCGCAGAGTGGTGCGCTAAAGGGGGACACATTAAAGGGGAATCACTAATGTTAATTTGTGGGTTTATTTTGTTTTCTTAAGTCTCTTATTTAATTAGTCATATCATATGGGGGTTATTTAAATATTTTCTTTATGTTGAACTGCAGGTGTTTTATCATTATGGGGACCGTTATTTGTAGTTGGATAAGGATGTGAAATTGGATATGAAGATTGAATCTAACACATGGTTTGCTTGTTAAAACTGATATAATAATTGCTGTCTATGGTTCTATATGGGCTTTGGCAATGATATTGGAAAAATAATAGCTCGCAGCAGTGTATTGGAAAAAAAAAAGAACTATGAACTAGTTCATTTTTTGGAACTATGAACGAACTACGAACTATAAACAATTATGAACTATGAACGAACTAGTTCATTTTGAAATGTGTGAACTGAACTTTGAACTACGTAGTTCATGTAGAAAATGAACTTTCCCAACACTGACTATGGCAATGTTGTTGTCATCAACTTTATTATTTAGTATTTCCAGACCGCAGACATACTCGCCAAACATTATAGCGTTCTTATAGCGCTCATTATAGTGCTCTTCTTGTCTCCTCTCTGTACTTGCGCTTTGCGCTTCGAGCTGCTTCTGTGTATTTAACCAATAGCGTGTCATGCCGCATGCGTTGATATTTCTGTGTGAAGTCTCACTCTGTGCCACCGCATAACCATAGATCTCATCTAGGATATGTAACAAAAAAAGAAAAAAAGAATATATATACATATATATCCAATACTGATCGGGAGGTAATGTCCGAATCCGATCCGAAACCACGTGGTCGGGGCCGATTTCCAATCATGTGATCGGCTCGGGACATCAATGTTCCTTTTGCCCAAACACATACCTATAAGTAGTAAAATCAGAAAAAATGATCATTTTGCAGTGGTCTCTTATTTTTTTCCTGAGCTGTATATTTCTCATTATTGTAGTATCGTATTTGATATCAAGTATTGGGCATTTTCCTTGGTATTGAAATCGAGTTTGAAATTTCAGTGTCATGACAAGACTACTTGACAGTTGGCGTAGTATTGCAATACAGTCATAAACTTCAGTGCTGTATTATGTCAAATACTAATACCAAATAATATATAATATGATTATGAAGACTGGCTTAATCCTGTGTCTACTACAGAATTATATTGTTTAAGTTTTTGGGTCCACCATTTCCTTTTGTTAATGCTAGAAAAGCAATATTGGCAATACATTTCCCTTGTACCTTGAAAACCAACCATTCTCTTCAAATTATTCTCAAGTGAGGAATACACTACCTACATTGCTAGATTTGCATTGTCAATCAGATTTTCTAGAAAGAGCTTTCATTCTTAGTTTAGTTTAGTTTAGTCTTTATTTGAAAAGGGACAATGTACAGAGACATTAAGCTCAAAAAACAAAGATGATCTGCACCAGATTATAGCTACATGGCTAGTTTCCATCTGCAGTCCCTATAAAATTCTCATGTATTTTGGACCACTCCTGTTCACTGCAGTGCTGTAATCAGATTAGACTGTTGTGAGTGGATTATGTTTTATGTTAGCTTGGTGCGTTCACATCCCCTTTATCCCATTTCTATTTTTTCTCTGAAATACGAGTACTGCTGTGTCAGACATCTTTTTTGACACTACAGATGTGTGTAGTTAATCTGCTATTTGTTGTGTTAGCCATCTTGTGTATCCTCTGAGCGAGGCCTGTGCAATTCCATGGGTTCACTGAGTTTGAGTGTCTCCAAGTGAACTATAAATCCCATCATTTCTGTGTTACGTGTGGCGGATGTGGGCGTCTGATGTTGCTTTCACTGCAACTGGCTTCAAGGACATTGATGTAAACTCAAATACACAGAGATGGATTTAGTGTTGAGGCATCTAAAGTGTTAAGATATATATATTTTATTATTATTATTCAGAACTGAATACACTGCAGAAGAGGTGTAGTAAATATTGTAGGTGCTCAGTAATAGTACGTTTGACATACTTTCAACTTGATCTGAAATTATTGTTTGGGTAACATTTAAAAGTATTGCATCTTAAATTTACTTCAGTACTATTGGGTATTTTGACTCTACTATTACTATTCCACTACAGCCACTACTGCATTTAGTACTACATTTTCCTTTATTAATTGGTCACAAAATATGCTATTCCTTTGTTAGAGGCCATTTGCTTGTTGAGGATAATACTAGCAGTACTAATGTCTCAAATGTACTACTCAGCTTTTCTTTCTAAAGTGGCCCAGCCCAGAGCTTTGCTGATTGTATCTTCTGTCTAATTTAATAAAGGTCCATATGTGGTTTAATGCCTCTCATAAAACAGACTAAAGAACAAAGAAGAACGGCCATGAGCTTTTCCTGTTCTCTTTTATAAAGAGAAGATTTTCAGAGGAGGAACAGAGTTTGAAATGAGGCCAGATACGCAGATATCCATTTAACTGTGTGGAGTCATAATGCAGTGGGCTGCTTTATATGCCGACTTGGTCTTCTAATAATTAATTTTAATAGATTACTATTCAGATCAGAGTTGGATGATCTGACCGTTTTGACTGCTTTTTCACAGAACAGGAACAACTCAAATCCACCTTTTCTGATCAATGCAAAACAGAAAACCACATTGTCATTTCTGTCTCCCGTCAGATCTCAGAAGCTCAGCAGGGTCGGCCCTGGATAGTACTTGGATGGGAGACCACTGGGAATTCCAGGTGCCACAGTGGGGCACCAGTTGCAAAAACTGTTGTTGTGTCCTTAGGCAAGCCACATAACCCACATGCCGAGTATGAAAGTGGAGTGCGCGTGAGTGTCAGTGGTGGTCAGAGGGGCCAATGGTGCAGATTGGCAGCCTTGCTTCCATCAGTCTGCCCCAGGGCAGCTGTGGCTACAATAGTAGCTTGCCACCACTGAGAGTGGAGTGAATGAACAATGAACTGTAAAAGGCTTTGTGTGTCTTGAAAGGCGCTATATAAATGCAATGTTTCATTAATTCATTAATTAATAGGTGTAATAAATAAACTCGGACAAAAGAGTATCAAATAAAACATACAAATAACCCTGTAAATGTTAAATTTGTAATCATAAATCTGGAGTCTGTGTCAGAATCTGTGTGTGATGCAAGGAAGCATTTGAAAATCCCCACCAAACTTACTGGAGCTGAGCCTAAATGAAAAGTCCGCCTCCACGAGCTCACCATCAGTGTTTGTACAGCTCAGAGGGATGCTCCATTTTCCAGTGAGGAGACGCTCTAACGTATCACCGTGGGGGACAGGGGACTTTTGGGGTTTTGTGATGCACGCTTTTGTTTGATCCAACCGGCTAGAACAGATCCTGCCAAATCCACAGTGCATCACGATGGCTACCAAGCATGCCACTGGCTGTCATACACTGTTGTCTACTGGAAGGGACGGGGATTTGCTACATTTTGTCTGCTGGAGTGGTGAAATGAAAGAAAGAGGGAGAAAGAGAGATAGAAAGGAGAGAGGGAGGCAGAGCATGTTAAAAAGTGATGGGGTCCGGAGGGAACGGGAGGAGCTGTCAGTCAGAGTAGACAGCCTGCCGCCCGGGACACATCTGTCTTCTTCTCCCAGGGAAGACTACCAAAACTGCTGCTATTTTATTCCCTTATTGCATTAGTAGTATGCATGACTGATTTATAAAAGGGAGGACATCTAGTGTACACCAAATCAACCCAAAATAGAAACCGATTCTAGTCTGCTCATACTGTTGGTGTGTCTTTGAGCAATACACTTCACCTTCAGCAGAGATTGTACGATTGGTGGTGGCCGAATAAGGGGAAGGTGCACTATGGTTTAACGGAAACGGTTTGTCTCCATGAAGATTCCTAGCCTAGAATGCTACAAAGAATGGCATTACACTTATCTCCATAGAAACAAGCAAGTGACGCCACTGCGCCACTAAAGCAATAAAAAAGCCTGTACAGTGGTCCTTCGTTTATCGCGGTGGTTACGTTCTATAAATAACTTGCAATAGGCGAAATCCGCGAAGTAGTCAGCTTTATATTTGACAATTATTCTACATGTTTAAGGCTGTAAACGCCTCACCACACACTTTATACACTTTTCTCAGACTGGCATTAACATTTTCTCACATTCTCTCTTGTTTAAACTCTAAAACTTTTGTAGATTTTCACCAAAAAAGCACAGTATTATAGAATGAAATCAAATATCAAAACCTGTTTTCAGGCTCTAAACATATTTGTTTGAGAAATCAAAACATAAACTTTTCCTATATAAAAAATAATAATAATATGAGAGCTTGATCAGCCTACGAGCATGGACACATAAGAAATTATTAATAGTGACTCAGGCGTGTATTTCGTCGACATTGTGGGTTTTGTCGGGGAGAAAACTTGCAAACATACAGCACTTCAGAGTCACACTGCTCGCGATCGAACATTTATATAAATTTGGCAAAGTGAACGCATTCTGTACAGGAGACACGGCACGGAGGAGAATGACGGACAAATCGGCAAAGGTCTACAGTCCCTTAGCCAATCAGGATGCAGAACACAATGTGTAGGTTCTCCCTTAGCCAATCAGGATGCAGAACACAATGCGCATTGATACACTATAAAAAAAACTGTAAATAAAAAAATCTGCGAAACGAGGCCGCGAATGGTGAACCGCGTTAGAGTGTGGGACCACTGTACTTGAATAGATGCATGAGAGTTTAATGCCATACTGTATAACACCCCAGGCAATAACATCTCCATGGAGACGAGCATGCGGCGGACCTCACGTCAGAAAATACATAGCACACTTTACATTACGTTCTAATTTATTTTAAATGTTCAGTTCTATTTAGCTATTCAATTGAACCACCTTCTCCAAGCTTACAGTACAAGCTAGTGCATTCAATATTAATTTTCTGTATAACATTCCCATCACATTTACAGTCAATTTGGCGGTGGAAGCTTGTGAGCGGCCCTGGTGAGGCGTTCCGCATAGAGTTAGAGACATGGGGCAGCAATTAAACTGTCAGCTCTGTCACGCCAAGAGATGACAGAGGAATAATGAAGCATGAAGTCAATTTGGCTTTGTCAACTGCGAAGGCTTGAGTCATTTCTGTTTGTAATATTAAAATGTTATATTTTAATCCTGACTGAAAAACAGAAAAACACTCTAAGCTGGATACTGGATCTAAAAGTTTACAATCCAAACATATATCATGCTTTATTAAATGTAGCATATTCTTCGTGCAATTGGACAAATACCGTATTCTTTTTGATAGGCTTTTTCTAGGCCATATCAAAATCTTAAAGGTCACTATGTAGATTTTCTGGTGAAGGGTTTGTTCTTGGAGATGTTATTGCCTAGAACAGGAGTGTCAAGCTCATCTCGGTCCAGGGGCCGTATCCAACCTACTTTGATCCCAAAGGGGCCGGATCAGAAAACTCATGGCATATATACCCCAAAAATAGCAATAAGTCCAAATATTTGTGCAGAGAAATCTTTTACAGAAATCTTTTTTTATTTGATGAACTCTTTCTTTTACAAAATATTATGATATTATGAACAACCTGAAACTTTAAGAAAAATGCAATTTTAACACAAGCATACAGGTTTCCCATTCACCTCTGAAAATCCTGCACTCGGCATCCACTTTTCTCATTTTGGACATTTTGTCGATGAGGGTGTCACAGTCAACAGTCAAAACGAGAGTCCTTTAAGAGCGTTTGGAAAGAGGCGAGTCTTCATTTGTGCTGCTCTGATGGGCGGGGGCACGTACAGAGGCACTGGAGACGCTGCTATGTTAAGCTGCACAGAAAAGAGGTGCAAAAAATTACCAATATTTTAATAGAAAATTAAAATATAATTTAAATATTTTAATAGGAAATCAGCCAAGGGCCAGATTAAAGGACTTGGAGAGCCCCTGTTTGACACGCCTGGCCTAGAATGTTCTATGGCAGCAACTTCTAATCTAATGTTTTTGGATGGAGACAAGCAGGTGATGCCAAGTTAGAGACCAAATCGACACTGCTCACAATAAGAATGCATGTTTTTCCAAATATATTTAGGCATTAAAACACCTGGATACATATAATTTCTACTGTGAAACATCCCAAACAAACCAATACCATCTTTAAGTAGGAAGGTTATATAAATGTATACAATTTTCCAGATTGACTTTTTCAGTTGCTTTATACTTTGGAGAAAATAATACCACATAGAACTAAATATTTTTCCAAAAACAGAAAGATATAGACTTGCGTTAATAATGGTATATAATAATTCAGCATAATAGGAGATCAGATAAAGGTATTAGCCCCACTCATTTCCAGTGTGTGCTACAGTGGAGCTCTGACTTCTAAAGATATGTGCAGGTTAATAATTAAAAAGTTACATGAATAATTTCTTCACCATCTAATCTTTTCATGTGACGTCTGTGTGGGACGCTAAATTTAGAGGGCAGAATACAACCTCACTGCTATTAAAAAGTCAAACTCTGTAAGGCTTTTCACTGTCCACTGTAGAGGACATGTTTAATCCTGGTTTAGTCCTCGGTTTTGGTTCTTTTGTATTACCCAATGTATGTATGTTTAGTAGTGGTTTTAGTACTTTAATTAGTACTTTTAGTTATTAATCCTGACTTTAACCTGTGTTAATCCTGGGTTCTGGTCTGTTTGAAGTATAGACTGTATATAATGTGTACAGCTAACCTGCTAGCCATTGCGTTCCAAATAGGAAGTGAACATGGGGGTGCTTCTGGCTCCATCGACTGTTTCCTATTGACCTTGGAAAAATTGTCACCCCTCATTCTGGTCTTAAAAATTCCTATTAACCCATTCTACATGTTCCTGGTATTTTTATTTCACCATTTTGTATATAAATAAATTCCTATTCCTAATATGGACCTTGCTCCAAACTCACTCCTATAACCGCTAGCATCATGAGGTTCATTTGACTTCTGATCCCGTGCCCACATCCCCCAATGTGTCTTCTGAGTGCTTTGCGAATGTTATTGTGGTGTTAAAATGTGTATTATTACGTATTATTATAAAGTATGTGTTATTATGTACCTGTGTTATGTGTTATTATGTACCTTGAAATAATAAAAGATTTAAAAAAAATCTTTAATTTGACTGGAGACCAACACTATGGGTGACATTAATAATAATAATAATAATAATACATTTTATTTATAAAGCGCTTTTCAAGACACTCCCTTAGCCCACTTCTTTATACAGTCTGGTTTGAAGTCATAGTTTGATCTTGATTTCACCCCTGGTTTTAGTTTTATTTCTTTAATCCAGTCAAAATTGTCCAGTAGTCTTTTTGTTTTTGTACTGGGATTAGTCCTAGTTTTCCACCTATTTTTCCTGGTTTAGCTGAGATCCTGTGGCAGTCGGAGCTGGTCCAGTGCTGCAGGGACAGTTTGATGTCAGAACTGTCGGACAGAAAATAGCCCCCCATCCTCCTCCTCTTCCTCCCCGTGGAGACGACCATCATCCAAAACTCCCACCTGCTTTCACAGATGGACCACTGCAAACTGTGTAGAGCATCATGACTAAACAAGACAAGAGTCAGGGCGAAGAAAGCTTCAAACCTACGGGAATAAAATGGCTCTAAAACGTGAGAGAGAAACCTACAAAACCCAGAATTCTTCTCTCAAACAGAAAACACTGTTCCACCTTGTGATGTCGGTTGATGATACAGGAAGTGCTTCACTGTGTTTTTAAATTCAATGCACCTTCACTAGAATCATTTGCCCAGCCCAAGAATTGTCAATCTCTACTCAACTAAAGGTAAAAGCTTTTATCTTAAACTATACCACTACATGTCACAAGGTGGAACAGAGCAGTTTGAGCTTTGGAGATGTTGACAGACTAATAATTCAGGGTTATGTGTGAATTAGGGATGCAAATTATCGATTAATTCATTAATCTATAGTTGATTGACCTTATCGATCGACTTACGATTAATTGATAAGCGGCGTTTTTCACCTGAATTTTAGTGTTTCAATAGGGTCTTTAAGAATATAAGCTATAGTATACATAACACTGAGTCAAAAATATATCATAGTATTATTATATTGTATATTCCTCAATTAATTATTCCTTAGTAAAAAGCACACAAATGTATTGATGCTGAATAACAAAATACAGTAATCCCTCGCTCTATCGCGATTCGCTGATTTATTTTTTTCCAATTTTTTTTTTTTTATAGTGTAACATTTTTTTATAGTGTAACATTGTGTTCTGCATCCTGATTGGCTAAGAGACTTGGCTAGGACTAAACTTGGACTAAACCAGGTCTAGACCAGAACTAAACCAGGTCTAAACCTGGACTAAACCAGGACTAAACCACCACGTACCGCTGCTGGTTTCGTGCGGCTGGTTTGTGGCTAGGGCTGAGACTACGCATTCCGAGCGCTGCGGTTCAATCTCGTGCTCAGCAGCCCCGGTGTACGCGCGAACACCGGGCAGTGCCGTTGGCGCCTGCGGCCGGCTGTGAGTCGAGCTTGGCGCAGCGCGGTGCGCGGTTGCCTTGTTTCGTGACCACGCGGGTGTGCGTGTTAGTGATTAATTGCAATTAATGCATTTTGTTCGACCAACGTCTTGATCGACAATTAATCGTAAGTCGATTAATTGTTGACATACCTAGTGTGAATGGAACAAAACACAACTCCAGGTATGTTTTTTTATGCTTTTTAAAAACAAAGGTATAGAACAAAACTAAATCTGTGGGGTTCTACAAAAAACATTACAATATACATTTCTCTTATTCTTATAGTCTATTCATTTAGACCATCTTTTCTCACATTTACTTGCTTTCAACCTCAGTAAGCAATTTTTTCCATCAAATAAATTTCCTCAATTATTTCCATCCACTGTTTCAGTTCCAATGAGCCACTTTTTAGCCAGTTCCTCGTTACAGCTTTCTTACTGGCCATCAGCATGATTCTAAACAAATAACAGTCTACGGTCTGGATAGGTCCTTCATTAGGTATTTTATAGCCTAGTATTTCTCCCATTACAGTTGCAATATTTTCCCAAAAAGATGTAATTTTTGCACATGTACAAATGACCGGCGCTCCACTCGCCATACAGTCTCAAGCACTGTTGGGGGTTTTCATTTGTTTGCTTTTGATGCTTGGAGTAATAAAATACCTCACTATGTTTTTCCAGCCAAATTCTCTCCATTTCCTTAAGCTTGGTGAAGTATGTTGTAAGAAACATATAGAGCGCTAATCATCCTCTGACAATTCTATCTGCAGTTCTGTTTCCCATTTCTTTTTTATATACAAATTATTATTCTTATTAACATTCTGCAAAGATTTGTATAATTTAGATTTTGGAGCAAAGTTGTTTATATGCCTTTGTGTGTAAAATATTTCTCTGTAAAATATTTCCTAATTTCTGAATCATATTACTATTTGTATTATTTATTACTTACTTTATCCCCTCCCTGCCTGCATGCACTTTTTCCCTCTTGTCCAAATGTCCTGGAGCTACTGTGGCGAGTAAATTTCTCCTGTGTGAGATCAATCTTATCTTATAAAAATGTCTTAATTGGAAATACCTAAATATATCTGATTTGAACTCCAGTTTTTGAGGAGGTGACAACACTGTAACATGGCTAAATGTTCACAAGGGTAAATTTTGCATAATCTAGGACCTTTATAATAAAACTCAATGGCATTTAAAGCATTCAAATGTATAAAGTGTATCTTTGACCCTTACCTTTCTCTCTCTCCCTCTTTTTTTCTCACCCAGGCAACCATCGGCATCGACTTCCTGTCCAAAACCATGTACCTGGAGGACCGGACGGTATGTGCACGTACAGTAGAGTGTGTGGTGCATACATAAGTTAGATTTGCAGTCTGTGATCTGTGTAATAATCAGAGCTGTTCCAGAGCTCTTTATCTTGAGGGGCCCCCAGCACCCTGACCTTGGAGGTGTCATCACAGGGTCCCACTCCGAGTAATAGCACAGGGCATCTGGTTTATGGCTGATGGATGGGATAACTGTGTTGTAAAATCGCTTGGATAATCTATTCTAAGTAATATAAATCAGCGGGATGGGATGATAAGCATTAAGCAAGTTTCCTTTGATATAGAGCTGCACGATTTCGGTAAAAGGATTGCAATTGTGATCAGATTTTAGACAGGTGCTTCAAAAGGAAGATATAAAAAGTAAGATTACACTACATTGAAAAGAAGTCCAAGAGCATCACCATTTGAGAGACAACTGAAATATGAACTGATGAGAAAATCCATTTCAGAACATGTTTGCAAATGTCTAAACTACATTTGAAACAAGATTTTTCTACACAGAGACTGAAAATGTTGTTATTTGCAGGGAACATTTGATCATCTACATCAGGGGTCTCAAAGTCAATTGGAGCAGGGGCTGAAGTTGTAAAGTACTTGAATGCAGTGTGTAGTCTGATACATTTCATAAGGGTCTCATGATGTGGAAATAAAGAGATTTCATTATCTGTTGTGTTGCAAACTATTATACACTATAAGTTGAGGAAAATTAAAACAAAAACATATATATATATATTTTTTAAAATATTTGCAAGTAGTGGTCGGAGGGGCTTTAGCGCTGTTGACGCCTGGGGCCCCTCCTCTGCTCCTCCACAAAGGCCACTCCTATCAGGAAACACAGCTCTTCTCGTGCTGTAAAGTGTAAAGGGTTTAGAGGACAGTTTAGAGGACACTTTCTTGGACCATTTTTCATTTTGTTGGTTAGATCTCCACCAACATCAATAAAAGTGATTTGAGTGTCCATTACAGGTGATTTAAATTTTTCTTTCATCTTCTTTACTGGTGTTGGCCAGCTCTTTTTGGAACTGGCCATTGTCTCTCACTGTATTGTCTTGCACTAATTTGGTTTTCCATCTCTTTCTCTTTCTTGAGGAGAGTGGCCTTGAGCTCTTTCAACTCCAAGTCTTTTTTGCTAGTTTTTCTCTAACTTTTTTGGAGTTGGTGAGCTCTTGTCTTCGTTGCACATTTTCCTGTACTGAAGAATTTATACAGGCACCAGATCTCCTTATGTGAGGTAACTTGGTCTTGTAGTTGCTTATCCTTCTTTTGAAAAGTATTGGTGAGTTTTTGCAACTCCAAGTCTTTTTCTTTAGTCTTTCCATGACCATTTTGCCGCTGGCAAGCTCTTGATTTAGTTGCACATTTTTCTGCACTCTGGAATTATACGGGTCCCGGAGCTCCTTATGTGAGGTAACTTCTTCTTGTAGTTGCTTGTCCTTCTCCCGAAGAGTATCAGTAAGTTTTTGCAACTCCAAGTTTTTTTTTGTTTGCCTTTTTCATGACTTCTTTGGAGTCTGCAATCTCTTGTTTTAGTTACATATTTTCCTGTACTGTATGACCATACAGGTACCGGAGCACCTTATATGCGGTAACTACGTACAGTATGTCTTGGAGTTCTTCGTCCTTCTGAAGAGCAGCACTGACCTCCAAAGCCTTTTCTTTGCCCATCTTCTTCTCAGCCTTAAGCTTGCAGTCCAAACAAAGCTTCTTTGGACCTTGAAGCTTGGCGTTTGTCTGCTCCAATCAAGGAATCTACCCATGGGTTTACAAAATGATTAGCACTGATAAAAAAAAATAACATTCAGCTAACTATTAATAAAACAATACTATTATATCATTGATTTAACACTAAAATGCATCACTATCCCTCTGTTAGGGTAAGGGTTAGGTCAGCATTTCTGTTTTTCTGTTTCTCTATTAGTGATTTGTCAGTTGCTCATCCTATCATTGGTTTTAAAATGACTACATTTTAGTGATGCTACTTCATTTTGACATTATTGGTGATGAATGCCAAAGGGTTGTCTGTTTGTTTCCATATTTCCGCATGCACATAATAATATGTAGTATTTCAGGAGAAAGTAACCCTACATAATTGGAGCATTTGGGATTTGATAATTGTGCCAGTTCGAATTGTGATTTTGATTAAATTGCTGTTTCCTGTGCAGCTCTACTTTGGTGCTAACTAAATGCTAGTCCTGATTTTTAACAGCCCTGGTTTGTTCCTCCATTCCTCTCCATTATTTTCAACCTAGTTATGTCCTTTTAGTCCTGGTCCAGGTCCTGTTTAGCCCTGAATGTGACTAATTGGTTTGAATCTGTTTTAGTCCTGAGATACACTTCAGTAATCTCTTCTTAGAGAGTCTTGTATTACGCTAATTTCTGATGTATTTTTTATGTTGTTTCCTCATCACTAATACCTGGAGTTTTGCTTTGTTTCAGTCACACGTTTAACACACAAATCCTGCATATTTAGGCTGAGTTCTTCTCTTACCACCCTGTGATGTCATGTGGTGATACAGGAAGTGTATTTAAACTCCATACACTTTCACTAGAATCACTTAGATGATTTCAGTCCTGGAATTGCTCATGTCTACTGAACAAAAGGTAAAAGGTAGCTGTTAACCTGAAAACTACCCCTACATGACATCACAAGGTGGAACAGAGCATTTTGAGCTTTGGGAATGGAGACTGACTAATAATAAAGGATCACTCAAACACAAGCACAACTCCAGGTGTGTTTTTGGTGAAGTAACAACATTATAACATGACTTAAGGCTCATAAGAATGCATTTTGTGTAATATAGGACCTTTAAAAGTAATTAAAGGTACACTATGTAACTTTTCTGGTATACTGCTGGCTGCTTTGTCAAAGACTTTATTTGCATTAGTTTATATTTTAGTCTTGCATTGTATTCTGTCCTTCTTTCCAAGGTGAGACTGCAGCTCTGGGACACAGCGGGACAGGAGCGCTTCAGGAGCCTCATTCCCAGTTACATCCGTGACTCCACTGTCGCTGTGGTGGTCTATGATATAACAAGTCAGTATTACTTTGTATATGTTTAAGGTAACCGTGCAATATTCTCTTTATTTTGAAGGCAACTATTGTAAAATGCTTTCCCACTTAAGAAATTCCCACTTAAGAAATTTCTTTCATCAACAATCTAGTCCGTTTTACCATGACTGTTCTTTGTATATGAATGTCCATTTGATTTTATTCTACTATCTTGTATGTTACTGCTACCCCCTGCTGACTGGTTTTCTTGTTCAATACTATTTCATGACAGCAATTTGTGTAAACAATAGTAATTACTGGCCCCTATTGTTTATGGTCATTGCTTATCAGATAGAATATTCACAAGAATCTATTTTGTACATCTAATTTCAGTTCAACATTTCACTACCACGCAGCTTCTGTATAAATATACCAGTTCTGTGTAAGTAACATTTGATGCTTGGCTTTTAATAAGACATGTGACTGATACAGCTGCATATCAATGAAATATATAAACCACCTCAGAGTTAAATAGACTTTAAAGGATTCCCAGTGGAATATATCTCATTGCTGATTATGGAAATCAAAGCACACACTCCCCTCACCTTGAAAAGGGCGTAAGATCGTCCTGTCAAACTCCCAGGACAAGAATAAGAAACACGCCGACATGACTGCATACTTAATGAGCGCACCAAGGTCAAGGTGCTCTGCTCATGAAGTCTCCCAGGCTACACAGCACTGTAAGACTTTACGTACATAATAATGTAAAATATAGTTTGATCTATCTATTATTATTTGTTCCCTTTTACTGCATTTGTGTTTTTCCTCTATATAAAATGTACATTGGACAATTTTCTGTTTTTAAGTGTTTTGTGAGTATAGATTGTTTCTCTGATTTTGTTGGCTTTTCTACAGATGTGAACTCATTCCAGCAGACAACCAAATGGATCGATGATGTCAGAACAGAGAGAGGAAGTGATGTCATCATTATGCTCGTAGGCAATAAAACAGATCTGGCGGATAAGAGGTATACTTTTACCAGACACAGGTCTACTTAAATCCACACATCACAGATCCAGAACAATATGTGCATGACAATGAGTACACAGTACAGTTATTCAAAAAGAAGATACAAAATAAAACAAATGAATTTGAACAAAGTATTTTAAACTAATATTAAAATGATGCCATAGGAACACATGTGGGTGAGTGGATGATGTTTTAGAGCAGACCTCGGCAAACTGTTTCACAAAGGGCTAGTGTGGCTGCAGGTTTTTGTTCCAACCAACCAAGAACACACCTTCAACTGTCTGAAGACTGAGATCAGTTGATTAAATGAGTCAAGTCTAGTGTTCTGCTGCTTGGTTGGAAAGAAAACCTGCAGCCACACCAGCCCTTTGTGGAACAGTTTGCCCAGGTCTGTTTTAGAGTAGGCCCTCATTACAATATCGCATTACTCAGGTGCATTTAAAAAGGTTCATTCAAAATGAACAAATTATTCCTGGCTATAGGATTTAATGTTCCTCTGGGAAATTAAATCTATACACTAATGTAACTGACCCAGAGTGAGAAAGGCGCAGTCGATTTAGTGTTTGCAGCAACCAGAGGGTCAGTGGTCTGAATCTACCCCTACACATACGGGAATGTCCACAGTCACAGTGTAGTATGTAGAAATAATAACTTCTAATGACCATACAACTGTTTTTGTCTGGCAACTAGACTATGAAAGAGAGCAGGTAAAATATTATTATCTTTTCTCAGACAAATAACGATTGAGGAAGGAGAGCAGAGAGCTAAAGAACTGAGTGTCATGTTCATAGAGACCAGCGCCAAAACGGGCTACAATGTCAAACAGGTGAGTGGGGCTATTGCTTTATTAAGTACTTCAAATATCACTACATACGATTATTGCTATTTTTTATTCCCTTTTACTTCCCCAAATCAAGCTTGATTGCCTTACATGTTCTCACCTCTAGATGTTGCTAAATGCTGACAGTTTGCCCAAATCCACAAAAGCCAATCTGTTTAGAGTGACACATTTGCACAAACAGCCAGTGTTCATTGGGTTCATTAGAAGTGATGCTCTGTGTCTGTGGTGGGTGAATGGTGCAGCTGCAGCGGAGTTCACACAGGAGGCTGTTGTCACGACAGTAACTGTCACATGAATGCAACACAAATCAATATAGCTCACTAATAAACATATCAAACATTATAGACTCCTCCCATTACATTCATTGTTATGCGCAGTCTCTACCAAACAAACTGAATTCATTTATTTTTGGGGGAAAAATGGCAGCAAAAATCTGTCATTTTATAATATTCACCTTGACCCGGAAGTTGTTGGCGCCGTAGTCATTTGGGTTGTATTATTCTGCATGGGGCTGGCGATCTTGACAGAAAATAAGCTCTATACAGACTGCAAAGTCATAGAATCCCCAGAGAATCTGCAGCAAAAAAATCCAATTCTCCATTTAAATAAATAGGATTCAAGTTTCAAGATTCAAGATAGTTTATTTGTCATATGCAGGATCAACACAAGGTCAACAATGCAATGAAATGCTTAGGATCAGAAGAACCGCTGACTCACTAAGATAGTCGATAAGCAGTGTTGGGCAAGTTACTCAAAAACTGTAATGCACTACTTATTACTTGTTACTGTCATTTTAAAGTAATGCCTTACATTACAATATTACTCTAAATAAAAAGTAAGGCATTACACTACTTTTGCATTACTTTGGTTACTCTCGTCAAAATGACTGGAAATAAGGATTTGGCAATCTACAGTGCAAATCTCTCATGTGTCATGACTTTCACCTGCATCCAGGAGGTTTTGGGAGCCTGCAGACTGAAAACCAACATGTTCAGTAATTGCTTCTTACCCACTTACAATACCAAAAGATAAATCGTCCTTTCCCTTCTTGCCACACCTTACCATGCACTCCAGCACCTGTTCACTGCCATCCTCTTCAATTCTGTAGCAAATGGCATTTTCACATTTGGTATACACATCTGTGAATATAGCCCATATGTATAGATTTTAAGATAGTTCCAGCTGTATTGCCCTCTGTTGCTAGCAGCGACCGGGATCTTGGAGATAATTTTTCTGAAAGCGGGCGACTCCACCGTGTAGAGTGGCAGCATGTCTTCCACAATATACTCTGCAACGAGCCTTCTCACCTCTCGTGGCTGGAGATTCTCTGGTTGGGTCAACATCAGTTTCGGCTGCTTTGTTGGGGTTGTATCGTTCCCTGTCTCATCCCCTCCTTTCCTGACTAATTTCGTGGTGCTATGGCACCTCTGCAAGTGCTTCGTCAAATTGCTTGTACTGCATTTCGACGTGAAAAGAGGTTTGGGATTCACACACATTTGTGCATTTAACTAAAATGTTCTTGGAGTCCTTATTTTAAACGAAGTGAGAGTAGTGGGCGTATGCCCATCTTGAAAAGGAGCTAGCACTATCCGATTCTTCTGGTTCTGTCATCCTTTGTCAGTCTGCCAGTTCCAGACGAAGTAAAAGGAAATGGAATGGTCTGCGCGGACTTTTATATCACTAGCTGATCTCACGGAACTTTGTATGAAATGTAATGTTCTGCGCGGACTTATCAGATTCAGTAGCTGATCTCACGGTGATCCGTGAACTTTGTATGAAGAAAACGCAAAACCCACAAAAACAAAGCAGGTTAAAAATGCATTGTAATGTGCGTTACTGGCATTGTAACGAGTAATATATTACCGATTTTCTTCCCTGTAATGCGTTACATTACTGTGTTACACCAAAAAGTAATCCATTACAGTAATTAATTACTTTTGTAACGAGTTACTCCCAACACTGTCGATAAGTACTAACAGCATGCAATAAAAATGCAAGGGAAAAAAGTTACCAGTATAAAAAAAATATGTAATATAATAAAATACAAGGGTACAGGTAGGATTACATAAATTAAGAGTATTTCACAGGTGGTAATGCTGCTTAGATGACTTTTGTATTGCGCATAATGTAGTATAGTATAGGATTTCCATTTAACAGGAAGTGCCAGCACAAAGAAAGCTCTGTTTAGTAGCATTTAGTGGGGATGGCAGAATAAGATCAATAGAAACATATTAAATAAATGCTATCAACTCAATCTTAAACAATCTTAATGTTAGATGTGTGTATATCATAGACTTAATCAAGAATATATATACATACAGTCTATGGTGTATACAGATTGTGATATTGTATTTTGTTTTCCCAGTTGTTTCGACGTGTGGCAGCAGCTCTTCCCGGCATGGAAAGTATGCAGGAAACAAGCAAAGAAGGCAGTATCCTTTACACTAGATCAAATTACGCTTTTGAATAGACTCGAGATTACAAAAGATTAACAAAACAGTTGCAAATAAATCTATACAATGCCCTATCAGGACAAAAAGGTAAGCTCTTATAATAAAATGTACACTTTGAGTATGGGACTGAAAAAATAGAAACATCCCTTAAACTTAAAGCATAAATCAGAAATGCATTGTCTTAAAGGTATCTTACAATTGTACCATAAACCTACATTTATTATCAGAATAGTATCAGCTTGTACGCCAAGAGTCCACCTCCGTTTGACCACCATGGTTATGATACTGTAGAGTCCTGCCTTTTCAAATGAACAGTGCAGCCTTATACTTATCATCATAATAGTAGCTCCCTTGAGGTTAACCTTATGACTTTTATTACAGTCGTATCTGCTTCCTGGTTATAACATCAATCACACTACCAATCTCCTTCATATCTCCCCCTGTGTTTTAACTTTGTCCTGATGAGAGGAGAGGGAGGTGGTCAGATGGAAGTGACTTGATGGGGAGACATAGTTTACATTCACTATATAAAAACACGCATATGCTTTTTTTTTCCCCTCACTGTCAGAAATTATATAAAAATAAACATTTTCAGTCTTAGGTCAATTTGAATTAACAAAATTATTTCTATTTGCTAAATGCCAGAATAATGAGAAGAGTATTTTTATACAGTTTTTATTACTTTTTTTTTCAAAGTCAAAAGTTTACATACAGTTTATTCATATTTGGTACTATTGCCTTGAAACTATATGACTTGGGTCAAAGGTTTTGGATATCATTCCACAAGCACCCAAGGATGAACCAGATGTCCACAAGTCCACAATTCTCTTCCTTATATCTTGACTGATTTCTTTTGATTTTCCCATGATGTTTCACAAAGAAGCAGTGTGTTTCAAATGTGCCCTAAAATACACAAAATACAGGTATGTCTCTGATTAACTCAAACGCTGTCAATAAAAGCTTCCAAAGAGATGACATCATCATACGGGCTTGCCCAAAATGTTTAGAGGCATATTTCAATTTTTCAATTCATCTTTATTACGGACTCATGGTCCATTTTTTAAAACAGGCAAAGACATTGACAATACAAAACAATAAACATTTATGTTTTTAAAAGACAGCCATACCAGTGTCTCCACATATTGGACATCGTATTGCACCGTCTCTTAAATTTGTGAGTGCCATTATTATTTCATTGTCTGATTTGTTCAGTCTGCAGATAAAACTGTACATTAAACTTCTTAGTACAACTTGCAGAGTGTTCACTCATGCAGTGACAAACATGTCAGTCACACTCGTTCATTGTGGCCTTCTCAAAAGCACCCGCAGAGTGTCACTGTAGGCCACCTGCAGTCTTTGCAAACTGGCTTTTGTAATTAATCCAGAGGTGGGCTGTGTACAGTGGTGCACAATATGATTTAAACAATAACAACTTCACATCATTTGTACAACAGCCAAACTTACGCACAAGAGTATTTGCCTGAGCATAGAGCGTCCTACATTGCCTATACATGATCATCTGCCATGTCTGCAGTGATGACATGCCCAAGATATTTCATTTTAGTTTTAACAGTCAGCACAACATTCGACAGGCAAAAGTCAGAATATCTCATGTGCTTGTCTTCTCTGGTCCTACAGATCATGACCATACTCTTTGTTGCATTATACTTTATATCGTGCTCCACACCATAAGCTGAACAGATGTTGAGTAGCTGCTGGAGACCAGCGGTGCTTAAAACGACCAGGTCATCTGCATACATTAAATGATTAACAACAAGATTTTCAGCCACACAACCAGTTTCACATGTTTTAAGCTTTGTTGACAGATCATACAGATACAAATTAAATAAAACCGGGGACAGAATCCCCCCCTGTCTGACCCCATTGCTGGTCCTAAATTGGGCAGGCACACCGTTTCCCCACTTGATCTGCATTGTCTGCTGTGCATACCAATATATCAAAATACGCACAATGTATTTGGTACACCCTTCCAAATCAACTTCATAAATAACTTCTGGTGATTCACCCTATTAAATGCTTGGGATGCATCTAAAAAACACATAAAAACTGATGAGTTCTGCCTCTTATATTTATAGCATAGTGATCTTAGTGTATGTAAACATCATATAGATAAAAATATTGTCTAAAATATTAATGGTTTCCTTATTCTGGCATTTAGCAAATAGACACATTTGTGTTAATTCTAATTGACATAAGAATGGGAATGTTTATTTTTATATCATGTCTGACGATGAGAAAAAAAAGCATATGTGTGTTTTTATATCATGTATGTAAATTTCTGGTTTCAACTATATTACATCCAGTCTATAATCATTTAAAAAGGGATTGTTAGCAGTATTGAGTAATGTAACTTGAGCAAAACACTCTTTATAAATCTAAATTCGGGGTTGTCTTTCTCAATTTAGAGCCAACAATTTACCCAGAAATGCATGACTTGCGGAGGTGGAATTAAAGGAAAAGTAACGTTTTTTTTTACAATCTGAGCCTTATTTCGGTAATAAAACAAGTTGTTTTACTCACCCATAGCACTTTGGTGTCATATGGAGCACTTCCGGAGATGTTTTAGATTTGCGATCTCCATAATGTGAGTTCTCGGGGCACATGTTTGCGGTCTCCAAATACAGTAACACAAACTTTAGCACTTTTCAAATCATAGAAGCTTGATGTCTTAGCCTACGATTTCGTGTGGCCTGTAATCCGAGATTTAGCCATAGTTTCGAGTAGATGAGGAGGGCAGTGCGCATGTGCGGACTGTGCTCTCAGCTCCCGGGACCCAAACATGAAACGCAAAGCTGTAAACTATGGATAAATCTCGGATTACAGGCCACTTTTGATTCAAACGGAATCATAGACTAAGACATCGAACTTCTATGATTTGAAAAGTGCTAAAGTTTGTGTTATTTGGAGCCCGCACGGGGCATATTACATGCTATAATATATTATATGCCCCGAGCTATGGCTAGAAGTCGCGCTAGGCTAACCGCAAATCTAAAACATCTCTGGAAGTGCTCCATATGACACCAAAGTGCTATGGGTGAGTAAAACAACTTGTTTTATTACAGAAATAAGGCTCAGATTGTTAAAAAAAAACACGTTACTTTTCCTTTAAAGGCAAATTAACGTTTTTTTACAATCTGAGCCTTCTTTCGGCAATAAAACAAGTAGTTTTACTCACCTATAGCATTTTTCTGTCAATTGGAGCAGTATCGCAGAACTTATGTTGAGCCGTTCTGTTCTACTAATGATCCCGTATCCGTTAACATGGTGCTCATATCATATGCTCGGGGCATTACTTTGCGGTGTCCAAATAACACAAACTTTAGCACTTTTCAAATCATAGAAGCCCGATGTCTTAATGAAATATTTCGTTTGAAGCAAAAGTGGCCTGTAATCCGAGATTTAGCCATAGTTTCGAGTAGATGAGGACGCCAGTGCGCATGCGCGGACTGCTCCCGGGACCCAAACATGAAACGCAAAGCTGAAAACTATGGATAAATCTCGGATTACAGGCCACTTTTGCTTCAAACAAATTCTTACATTAAGACATCGGGCTTCTATGATTTGAAAAGTGTGTTATTTGGAGACCGCAAAGTAATGCCCCGAATACAAATGCTAACGGATGCTAACGGATACGCTACAACATAACTTTCTTCAAACAGCTCCAAATGACACGAACGTGATATGGGTGAGTCAAACGACTTGTTTTATTACCGAAAGAAGGCTCAGATTGTAAAATAACGTTACTTTTCCTTTAAGGGTCCATATTATCAATTATGTTAGGCTATAAAAAGTATAGTTTATATATTATAGAAACTAGAATATAGGATCAATATTAACAATGCATTTACAAGATAAGCATTAAAAGTGAGTTGTGTATCATTTCTGGTGAGGGGTCTAATACCTACTTGTCACCATGGAGATGTTATTGCTTGCCTGGAATATTCCACAATATCATAACATTAACTTAATTTTATTAAAATTACATATGTTTTATTGCCAAAAAATAAATACTTAATAAATAAACTTAATAAATACTGCATTATAACACGTTTTTGCACATTATTTTGGTAATGTTAGAGAAAAACTGAAGACAATATTACTGTAAAAGAAAGAGTTTTCCTCAAATGAAGTGGTGAGGGGTTAAGCTTAATTTTGAAGCAGCTCATTTTTAAAGTCTTTAGAGTTTTAAATTGGGAACAGGGTCATAATGATTTATGTGAGACGTCAGGGTCTGTAGAGGACACTTCTGCTGCTTGGTCGTCCTCTCTCACCTGGAAGCACAGGCAGCACATTTAGAGACTGGATCCAGATCAAGTCCTGAGTCCAGCTGTGGATGGGAGGGATGGGAGCAGTCGCACTGCTCTTATAAAATGAATTGGTCCCTTACACTCAATTCATCTGCATTTTAGGTAGAGGTCAAAGTCATGATAGATCATTATAACTGGGACAAAAATTTAATATTTGGGGCTGTTCAAACTCAGCTTTATTGTCAATTCTGCCATGTGTTCGACATACAGTGAATCAAAATTTCGTTTCTCTCTGGCCAAGCAGTGCAAAAGACAGTGTACAAAACACAATATAAAGACAAAACAAAAACTAAACAACAGACTAAAATCTAAAAACATTGCAAAAGAATAAATAAATACCTGTGCAGTGTGCATCAAAATGTGCAATGGAAGATGCAGCAGTGAAATGTGCAGTAATGTGCAATAGAATGTGCATTGATTGGAAAATGTCTTACTGATCGACTCCTGAAATATTCACTGACTGTTTTATTGGAGTACATGCCATTTGCTTTTCACAAAAAAAGCAATGGTATTAAAACAAATTGAGATGAGAATAACATCTTTAGTGATTTTAAACTGGTCAAAAGTTGACTACTAAAATAATGAAGTTGCAGCCCAATCCTAGCCCTGTTTTGAGATTATGTAGTGACTTCTGTACTTGTTTGACCCAATTCAGAAATGAATTATTCAAAAATATGGCATGTGGCCTATAGCCTTTTCATCAATATCTTGCATTGTTCAGGTTTTGGATTATTGGAAACAAGTGACAGCTTTAGCTCTTTAGAAATGAATAGTATTTAAACAAATGTATCTCTAAAATGCACTTTCTGCTATGGCAGGGGTGTCAAACTCATTTTGATCTGGGGGCTGTACTTTGATCCCAAAGGGGCCGGATCAGAAAACTCATGTTATATATACCCCAAAAATAGCAATAAGTCCAAATATTTGTGCAGAGAAACACAAATCTATTACAGAAGTCTTTTTTTTATTTGATGAACTCTTTCTTTTACAAAATATTATCATATTAAGAACAACCTGAAACCTTAAGAAAAATGCTATTTCAACACAAGCATACAGGTTTCCCATTCCGTTGACATTTTGCTGATGAGGGTGTGACGATCAACAGTCAAACCGATGGCCTTTTAAGAGCTTAGCATGGCAGCGTCTCCAGCGCAGAAAAGAGGCGCAGAAAATGACCAATATTTTAATAGAAATTTAAAATATAATAAAAATATTTTAATATAAAATCAGCCGAGGGCCAGATTAAAGGTCTTGGAGGGCCGGATCTGGTCCCCGAGCCGCATGTTTGACGCCCCTGTGCTGTGGTCTTTAGGATAATTGTGAAATGTTGCCCTCTAGTGGACATTCTTTTACATACATAGTTTTAAACATTTACTTATATGCCTGTATTTTCCCTAACAATTTCTTCAGTGATTGACATCAAACTGGACAAACCACAGGAGCCACAGACGACCGAAGGGGGCTGTTCCTGTTAATACTCACCATCACATCACCTTGTCACCACACGCTTGTAATCTCGCTTCCTTTGGTTTCCCTGATTTTGCATGTCTTAATCTGGCCTCTTTAACTTTAAGACTTTTAGCTAAAATTTGAACTAGCAATATATGAATTTGGTTATAAAGCAGTGTAGCCTACTTTGCCAAAACATCAGACAATTTACAAACAAATAATGACCATTCCAAAATTGCTCAAATTATCTGTGTTTGTAAAGTATGCTAGAGCAGTTTTCTTTTTGTATTTTTGTATAATCAGGGAATCCCTCTGTAAAAAATGTTTATTCAAGATGCAAAACAAAGCTCTGTGTAAGAGCTTAAAGAATGTTTTTAGAGATGTCTTGCTATGTCATGGGACAATGGTACAAGCATAATAATTCACTGTAGTGCTAACGTGTGGACTCCAAATTTATCTTTTAACTTTTGTTTTTTGGTGAGCTAGAGAGAATCTCCAAAACTGCAGCTCAGGTAGTTGTATGTTTGGTTTTCCCCTGTACAATATTTGACAGATCCTTGCTGTTCGTAACTATAGAATGATCCAGTGGGACAACAGACTATGTTGAGTATCTAATGCATGCCTAGTCTTTGAGCTTAGGTACAGTGTGTCCGTTTACACCACTTTGAATATGTAAATTTCACACCAGTGACTTACTGCACTCTTCGTTTCAACGATTTGTACTTGACTTGAAATCTCTTACTGTTTGCGTATACATGTGTGCTCTAAATCTCACACTCATGCCCAGCTGTGTCCACACTAATTCATTTAAACATATTTGATGCTGTAACTAATGTCATGTTGTATTAGCTGTGCAGTATTTCATTTGAATGTGTCAAAAAATCACCAAACTCCATATTGTAAACTATTCACAGAAACGTTTTGGGATCCATCGCTCTTTCTCGTGTCATAAGGGTTGCCTGCATGCCCTGCTGTACGACTGTGCAGTGGTAATGTTCTTATACAAGTTTTGCCTTTTGCAGAATGTGCCAGGGTTAAAGATGCACTATGTAACTTTTCAGACAGGGGATCTGTCACCTGCTTTTGTAAATGAGATATTATTGCTTTGCGCTGAATGTCATAATACAGCTCTGGGAAAAAATAAGAGACCACTGCAAAATTATTCGGATTTTACTACTTATAGGTATGTGTTTGGGCAAAAGGAACATTTATGTTTGAGTCTATAAACTACTGACGACATTTCCCCCAAATTCCAAATCAAAATATTATCGTTTAGAGCATTTATTTGCAGAAAATTTCAAAATGGTTAAAATAACAAAAAAGATACATGTTTTCAGACCTCAAACAATGCAAAGAAACAAGATCAAATTCATTTTAAAACAACATAATACTAATGTTTACACTTAAGAAGAGTTCAGAAATCAATATTTGGTGCAATAACCCTTATTTTTAATCACAGCTTTCATGCATCTTGGCATGCTCTCCACAAGTCTTTCACATTGTTCTTGGGTGACTTTATTCCACTCCTGGTGCAAGAACTGAAGTAGCTCAGCTTTGTGTTTGTGTTGGAATTCAACAGACGCTGGAATGGAATGGCTGTAATACATGTAGAGATGCTGATTTCAGGAAAAAAAATGCAGTGGTCTCTTATTTTTTTCCAGAGCTATATAGCCTTTAACATGCCTATTTTGCACATATTCAGTTACAGGTTGCCAGATATCTTAAAGGATACGATATTCTCTATGATATTTGTCATAATGTTGTTTCCTCATCACAAACGTATCTGGAGTTTTGTTTTATTTCATTCACACAAACCCTGCATATTTAGGCTGGGTTCTTCACTCAAATGGAAAACACTCCACTTTGTGATGTCATGTCCACTGTGTTTTTAAACTCCATACACCTTCACTAGAATGATACGGATGATCTCAGCCCGGGAATTGCCATTAAAAGGAGCTGTTAACTTGAAAACTCCCAGTTCATGACATCACAAGGTGGACCAGAGTATTGCAGATGTAGACAGACTAATAAACCATTACTCAAACGTGTGACTGAAACAAAACACAACTTTGGGTATGTTTTTAGGATGTCACAACATTGTAACATGGCTTAAAGAACACAAGAGTCAATTTTGCATTATGTAGTACCTTCAAAAAAAACCAAAAAAAACGCATTCTTTCTATGAGGGAGTTACCTTGATGTGTCTCTATGAAAATGGAAATGCAGAATACCATGCTGTGGAACATTTTAAATCCAAGCGCAGCATTTACATCTCCAAGAAAAGTTACAAAGTGAACCTTTAAAAATAGAACGCCACATATTTTTTTGGTTTTCTTTGTTTTCATAGCTTGGTACGTTGTCATTTTACACGCAGTAGTTTTGGCTGTTGCCTTTTATCACTCATTGCTTTCTGAATCCACCTCCAAAGTCTAATTTTGCACATAGAGCTTTTCCTCGGTCATCATTGTACAGACACATTTTCAGACAGTTGTAAAATGTCCTGGTGTTTGCTGCTTGAGTTGGAGCTACTGACTTTGCCATGTGTTTTCTAGAGCTAACCTTCACTGACGCGAGCGGGCGTTAAGAACAACACTACTTTGATTTGAAATTCTTGCACTTTTTATGACGATATTTTAGAGTTAGTGACAATGTAAATCTTAAAATGAATATGTAAAATACTCCATTGATATTTGGAGTTCTGTGTCTTTAAGCATAGTCGGACTTTTATGTATGGTTTCCGAAAGGGGAGGACTCCTTACAGACAGGATTCAAGGCTACAGCTCTGGAAAAAAATAAGAGACCACTGCAAAATTATCAGTTTTTCTGATTTCACTACTTATGTGTTTGGACAAAAGGAACTTTTTTTTTGAGTTTATAAACTACTGGCAACATTTCCCCCAAATTCCAAATAAAAATATTATCGTTTAGAGCATTTATTTACAGAAAATGACAAATGGTCAAAATAATAAAAACGATACATGTTTTCAGACCTCAAACAATGCAAAGAAACAAGATCAAATTCATTATAAAACAACATAATACTAATGTTTACACTTAAGAAGAGTTCAGAAATCAATATTTGGTGCAATTACCCTTATTTTTAATCACAGCTTTCATGCATCTTGGCATGCTCTCCACAAGTCTTTCACATTGTTCTTGGGTGACTTTATTCCACTCCTGGTGCAAGAACTGAAGTAGCTCAGCTTTGTGTTTGTGTTGGAATTCAACAGACGCTGGAATGGAATGGCTGTAATACATGTAGAGATGCTGGTTTCAGAAAAAGAAATGCAGTGGTCTCTTATTTTTTTCGAGAGCTGTATACACAGGAATGATCAATTAATCTTCGGATAAAACTTAGTTGTACAAGCTGTTCTTTACTATTTCATATGTCCCCTAAAATAAATCCACACCAAAATGAATACTTTTGTCTATTATGGTTTTCATAAAATATATTGTATATTTGATAACACTCTTCTTTAAGGCCAAAACCTTTCTAATGACTGTGATCTGCATAGTTGATGTTAAATCAGATACAGACACCCTGGCCTTCCCAGTTGAGTATTACGTAATAGTCTGTGTATTTTTCCCAGTACTGATGCACTTCTACTTTCCAAATAAGTAAACAATCTTGGTCATCAGATATGACGTGGAGCTACATTTTAATGTCTCCCTGGAAATGTTTATTATGTCCTTCCTGTAGAGAGAATCTGGCATGTGTCAACAAATGATTCATAATAAAGACGTCTTAATAACAAAAGCACTGGGTTTCATTTTTTCTTATATGGACATGACCATTTTAGGTACTTGTTTCATCTGATAACAGGATATGCCCAGAATATTGAACACTATAATGTCACTAAGAACTAAACCTGGATTAAAATATCAAACAATTGGGAATGAACAAGATATAAACCCGGACTAATCCAAGCCTAAACCAAATTTGGACTGAAACAGGACTTAAAAGTGCCTATAGTTTCGACTTATTTCACTAAAACCCAGCTAAGATCATTCATTCCATTTAAGATTTTGATAAACATATTACATTTTTCCCAGGTTTTGGCATTATACTGGTTGGCAAAACATCACGCTAGGGAATTTCATAACACTTTATCTAGCAAACATGTTGCACAATAGACAAAACTAGTGTACACAGAAATAAAATCTAAGAGATAAAACACCTTTAAGTTATTGAAATAATATTAAAAGTGTCAGAAAAATGTGTTTCTCGTTTTGGATAGAATTCTCCCTAATGTTATGTCATCAGTATGTTTTTGAAACTACTTACTATAATTTTTAACATTCTTCAAATTTTCTTTGCAAATTGTTTGTTGATTGGTGTAAAACTATCATTTATATTTAACAGGTAGCCTATTACTAAATTAAGTACAAGTTAGAGAAACATAACAACCTGTCATACACACTCCATTAATTTGTGTTTAATAATGTAATGTTTCTTGACATAAATGTGCTATTTATTCATAGGTCTCAGAATGATGAATATTTAACCCTAGAACACTTTCAGTATAAAAAGTAATCACTTTTGCCGGGTAATTTTTATCCGATATAATATACCCAACAAAAAGTACTTGTCATGAAAAATAGATCAAAATATGACAACACATGATAAATTAGAGTGGTTTTCTTTTATTTTCAACTGTGTTCTGTGTAACAAAATGGAAAAAAAAACAACATAGGAAGACCTTAAAAACATGCTCCAAAATTACTGAAAAATTAGGAATATGAGAAAAAAAAATGGTGAAGCACAGACTCCTTGACACACGAACAGTTGCAGGAGAGAGGAACAAAAAATTGTATTTTTTCAGTGGGTAAAAATGACCAGTTGACTAAAATATTGTTTTCACCATAAGAATTACCTTTGAAATCACCACTTTGTGATATTTATTCATAACCACTGCACTAAATAAGGATAGATACACATTCCAGGACCAATCTTACTTACCTATTTTTTTACATCCTCTTACATTAAATTCATTACATTCTTACATTCCTCTTTCACTATCGCCGGGTGAAAATCACCCAAAAGCCTGTAGGAAAAAGTGGGCTTTGGGGTAAACCTACACCTTCAAAGATGTCAAAAACAATGGTGAAGCTCCCCAGGGACCCACGACACTCAGAAAAATGTAACATATTGAAAATCATGTAAATACTTTTGCTCGGGTGAAAAGCACCCGGCGATAGTGCTCTAGGGTTAATCTTTTGAATGAGAAAAGGTACGCTAAGAAATGTATTTAAGTATTCTCGTTTTCATGACTCATAGATGGCTACTTCCTTCATATTTGGCATTACTGGATTTTGGTATTAGAGCTGCTGAAAGCCTCTGGCTCCGTGATCTGGTTGCACACTTCCTCCAGACTCACCGCATGAATGAACACATGACCCACAAATACAACAGGAATGTAACTGTGGAAAGCCTGATCACAGTTAAGAGACCAAGACACCCGCAGTCTAGATCAGATGTTTGGGCTTCTAATATCATGGGCTGTTTCAATTTACCCCCTTGTTTCCAGATTAAAATGTGGCAAGGTTCCACTCTTAGATCAGATCAGGGGGTAGGAACCTTCTCTGTATTTACCTATTGAAAAATATGAATTAATTACAATCTATTACAGTATATACAGCTCTGGAAAAAAAGAGACCACTGTATTTTTTCTGAAATCAGCATCTCTACATGTATTACAGCCATTCCATTCCAGCGTCTGTTGAATTCCAACACAAACACAAAGCTGAGCTACTTCAGTTCTTGCACCAGGAGTGGAATAAAGTCACCCAAGAACAATGTGAAAGACTTGTGGAGAGCATGCCAAGACGCATGAAAGCTGTGATTAAAAATAAGAGTTATTTCACCAAATATTAATTTCTGAACTCTTCTTAAGTGTAAACATTAGTATTAGTACGTGTATCTTTTTTGTTATTTTGACCATTTGTCATTTTCTGCAAATAAATGCTCTAAACGATAATATTTTTATTTGGAATTTGGGGGAAATGTTGTCAGTAGTTTATAGACTCAAACAAAAATGTTCCTTTTGCCCAAACACATACTTATAAGTAGTAAAATCATAAAAACTGATAATTTTGCAGGGGTCTCTTATTTTTTTCCTGAGCTGTAGTAAATGTAGCTTCAGTCCCACCTCTGCATCCATGTCAGTGTAATCTCGGGTCCGTTAGTCGACACACTGGTTTGGGGCAGGATCGGTCAGGTCAGGACACGAACACGCCTACGCCAACTGTCAAACACGCGGATGCTGTTTTCTGTACACAAAATCTGTTCTCATGTCACTGTGCCAAATAAGAATATTTCAGTAGATGATTCTCGTAGTTTCTGTTGATAAGAAAGAGGCAGTTCTGCTTTAGGCTACATTACGTTGTCAGTTTTTGAGGGTGTAAAGAAGGTGTCACAAAGTGTTTTTACTGACCCATTAGCACCTGCTTAACTAAACTAGTGTTAACTGCTTCTGTCTGACACTGAAAAATGCTACAAAAGCTGGTAAATCCTAGATATTTTACACAAGAATCTCACTATTCAAAGTCTTTTCTTATTATATTCTTTTAAAGAGATATGTATATTTGACACGTGTGAATCTGAAAATATAAATAGTGCCAGTGTTATTTCTTGCTTCATTTTGTGGACATATTAGATATTTAAAAAATACAGGGGATTTTGTTGTCTTATTTAGACTATATCTTGAAAAATGGCACAGAAATGAAGATTTTGCCTCTTTTTTTTGGAGTTAAAAGTTCTACAGATCAGGCTTAGAATTAGACATATCAACAAATCATTCTGTATGATCTGTCAAAATCTTGTTAAGAAAAACCATGGACAGGTTGGCTGTTCTATATGTCCGTATGGGGGATAAAATGTTGCAAGGTGATGAAATTAAATGGCTAATAAAACATTCTTTGGTGCAGATTGAACCATTTTAACCACCAGCAGTACCAAGGCAGGTCCGTCGCAGCTTCAGTCTGCTGCAAGGCTCAACAGTCCTTGGAAAACTGTCAAATGCTAGTTTCGCTTTCGCAATAAATTTAAGCCCGCCGATGGACATGCTGCTGCAAATCCCTGGATTAAATATACACCCAACCTATTTTAAGGGAAGGCTCAAAAAGACTTAGTAAAATGTAATTATAGATATCCAATGAAACCCTATGACCTATGTGAAATAAAATATTACAAAATACAAGTTTAGGCTATTGCTACAATGCCACCAACAACTCTAATGAAAATATATTAGATTGGGAAAAAAAGAGACCACTGCAAAATTATCAGTTTTTCTGATTTTACTACTTATAGGTATGTGTTTGGGCAAAAGGAACATTTTTGTTTGAGTCTATAAACTACTGACAACATTTCCCCCAAATTCCAAATCAAAATATTATCATTTAGAGCATTTATTTGCAGAAAATGACAAATGGTCAAAATAATAAAAAGATACATGTTTTTCAGACTTCAAACAATGCAAAGAAACAAGATCAAATTCATTTTAAAACAACATAATACTAATGTTTACACTTAAGAAGAGTTCAGAAATCAATATTTGATGCAATAACCCTTATTTTTAATCACAGCTTTCATGCGTCTTGGCATGCTCTCCACAAGTCTTTCACATTGTTCTTGGGTGACTTTATTCCACTCCTGGTGCAAGAACTGAAGTAGCTCAGCTTTGTGTTTGTGTTGGAATTCAACAGACGCTGGAATGGAATGGCTGTAATACATGTAGAGATGCTGATTTCAGAAAAAAAGTGTTAATAAGTAATGTCACTTTAATAACAACAGCCATGTTTTACTCTGTTATTATATTATATTATATTATATTATATTATATTATATTATATTGTGATGTGTGAGCTACTGTGTCCAAGTATTTTCCCTTATGGATCAATAAAGTTTGTCAAAGTCTAAGTCTAATAGGCGTACTCTCGTTTTTGCAATTCTGCCTATATCTTCTTTGACTTGGATCATTATTATTTTTTCTTTATTTATCTTTACTGCAAGGAAATGTCTGTTTTGTCCAATTAGATCTAGGTTGGGTTAGGTTGATTTTAGTTTTGAAAAGAGTTTTGGCTACGTAAAGTTACTAGAACGAGACTAGAATGTGTGTATTTAAGTCATTTCAAACATGTATTCAAATGTTTTACTTAAACTTTCATCTTTCGAATACACTGTGTTGTTTTTTTTGAGTATCTGACCCATTTTTAGAACCATTTTTAGAGTATATGACCCATTTTTCGACCTACAACTACTACAACTACAATGCCCCAAATCATAACCTAAACTTAAGGGTTGTAATACTTTGAGCCCCGCCTCGTTCTGATGTACGACCATATGGCGACACAATAGACGCCTCTGAAAGTGATGAGGACTGTTTTAATATTTTGGTTGTGGAAGATTTGCCAGATGCTCACCGATGCCTGGTGAATGCAGTTTTTTAATCCGATTTCGCGCCCGGGTGACTCTTTTGTGAGACGTGTTTGTTCTGTATCTCAAACACAAAGGTAATATTTGCACTGTGATATTCAGACTTATGCCACTGCCTTCACTGATTTCACTGACCACATGTCCCCTGTGTAATTAATACGTTCAGATGTCAGGATACTTGGACATGATTGATTGTCATTTGTCATAAAGAAACAATATAATAGAGGTGTACCAATCTCAAATCATTGTTAGCGTTGCAATGTGATAAGAAATATTGCAGCATTTGAGTAATAACCTGCATTTTATAATAGTTATATTAAAAAGCTCAAGCAATAATCTATAGTTAACTTGGAAAACACGGTTCATTGTATAATTATGTCTCATCTGACACTGGTATATTGCTCTTTGGTTGCTATTCCATCTATTTCTTCATTTCCATCTTCTTTTTTTCCTTTACCCTCTGTTATATACTATATATTATATTTGTTGAGTGAGCCAACGTACCCAAAACAATTTCCCTTGTGGGTCAATAAAATCGAAGTTCTACTGACATGAAAATTACAAAGTAGTTTAAAAAGGCAGGTTGGAATTAGGGTAGTAATAGTAGCCGTAGTACATCTAGTAGTAGTTTAAAAATGTATCTAACAAAGAATGTGCAGTGAAAGTTATTAGTTTTCACTCAGGTTTGCACTGTTTGATTTCTCACTTAATTTCGTTGGTATAACAATACAGTTTCAAAGTACTGTAACTCTATATATGATGCTTTTTATCTTTATGCTTCTGTTTTATTTTTTATACTTCTGTAGCCGGGAGTCCGTCAAAATTTCGTTATGCTTGCATAATGACAATAAAGAATCTTGAATCTAAAAGTAGTAGTATAAAAAAGTAATACATTAACAACTACTACTTATTCTTTAATAAGATACTTTTCTGTATAAGTTTTGTGCTTTGATCTCTGCTGTTGTATCACCATCGTTGTTATTATGTGTAGTTGTGCTTCCATTGTTGGGATTTTTTGTGCTTATCATCTCTGGTATTTGCCTGGAAGAATCCATGACTCATCGCTGTACCAGCGAGTGAGTCTGGTAACGCTTGATCCACAGAATGCGCTGCGGTTGCGCGTAGACAGACAGCTAAGTGAACCAATCAGAGATTGCGCCATCTTGATTCAAAACTGAGGCGGAACTTCCGCTGCCTTTGCGGGCAAAGGCGGGGGCACTGACGTCACCATCTTTGAACGAATCAGAATCGCGGAGTCGGTTTGGAACCGGAGGAGCGAGAGTGGATGGAGAGTGTCCAAATGGTATCGCGGTGTATAGGAAATACAGAGAGATATCATTTGGCTGGCCAGGTAACTCTGGTATGTTTACTTGTTGCGGACTTTAAATGTTCCTGATAGAAACACTGTATGTTATTTATTGTCCCTGATCAAAAGTTTAGAATGGAATTTGCTTTTATTTTGTTTTTGTGTTTTTCAAATGAACTGATAAGGAAGCTAATCAATAATTTAAGTTATATTTTGGAAGACAGGGGTGGGATTGAACATAAAAAATACATTTGACTGTATATTGGTTACATGTATTTATTTCCTTGTGTTGACCTGCTCGAAATGAATAAATAAATGAAATGGAAATAATGTTTTAAGTTCAGTACTAATCTCTCCATTGTGTGAAATTAAAACAGTAATTGTACTTAATGTCACCTTTGAATCCAGCACACTGACACAAGTGTGAAGAAAAATACTTTTATTAAATACTGTACCAGCTGTTTTTTGTTTTTTTTTGTTTGTTTTTAAGTCGGGAGAGTAATAATTACAGTTCATGTGTGAGCGTCCTCAGGAGACCATCTGTGGTCTGGGGAGTCGTCTGAACCCAATCCCAAAGCAGCAGCTGGCAGAATTAAGTCCCAAATAAATAATGGGGAAACCTTCGGCTGGGAACAATGGCGTCTGTTGACAGCTATACAAATGGATCCGCGTCCTGCTCCACCGCTCCTCAATGCTGATTCAGGAGGTCCAGAGACTGACGTAAAAGTCCCCCCCCAAAAAAACTGAAAAGGTGTCAAAAAGTGTCTGCAGTAGAAAGCCTACGCCAGGATTTCATCTCCCTGTGAACATCAAATGGTACAAAAGATAGTGAGCAGGTTTATGGACTTCCTGGTTGTTAAAAGGTGGTGGTCAGAGAGCAGGTGTGAACTTACACGTTGCTGCCAGGGACGATCTGCTCCTGGTGCTGCCTTGTCAAAGTGAAGCGTTTCAAAAAGGCAGGGAACTTCAGCTTCGTCCTGGAGGATCTGGCAAACAGGCTGAGGAAGACAAAGAGACTGTATTAAGGATTTATTTTCAATCATGTTAGTAATCCATATATTTACTGCTAATGTTCAAATGTTAAATGTTTTTATTTGCAATTTTGTTGGTTAATAAATACTGTACATAAATAAACATCTATCTGATTATAACCTTGGCCAATAAAATCAATAAAAGACAAAATCTAAGTCTATTGAAATAATAGTAAAACGTGTGCTTCTGAAACCTGCTTTTGTCAGTTTTGCTGCATTTACTATGTTAAAAAATACTCTACTTCATTAATGTCACTTTAATAACAACAGTAATGTTTTACTCTTTGTTATTATTATATGTTGTGATGTGTGAGCTTCTGTGTCCAAGTAATTTTCCTTGTGGATCAATACAGTTTTTCTAAGTCTAAGTCTAATAGGCGAACTTTTGTTTTTGCAATTTTACCTATACCTGCTTTGACTTGGATCATTATTATTTTTATTTATTTATCTTTACGGCTTTTGTCAGTTTTGTCAGCATTTAGACAATGATGAAATCTGATGAGATGGTAGTACCAGATGAAAAAAAAAAAAGTTACATTTGTATTTACTTCATGGGTTTGTGTATTCCAGTTCTGAGTAATCACTGTGTTGTTTGTATTAACAGTTAAAGCATGAAATGTATCAACACCAACAAAAAAACCCCAATGTGACTTGTTCTAATGTACAGCGTGGTAAGGTTTAGTTCTGTTTTAGCCCTGTTCAAAATAAGTATGGCATGTATAGAATGCATAATCCTGGTTTAGGCCTGGTTTGTTGACATACTGTTTCGAGTTTGTCCTGATTTAGGCAGATTTTAGTTACTTTAAGTTCTAATGGAATGCTGGAATTTCTGCGGTTTTGCAAAATGTTACAGTATTTCACATAAAAACTTGCCAACATCATATTATTGTGTCGTGTGCCTGTTTTCTTGGTAGTTTTAGGTTCGGAAATGGACAAAGCCAGTATTTCTTTCTGTTTACATTTTAAACATCAGACTTGTTGAAGTTTTTATGATTCCATGAGTACTAACAGGTACTCTCACTCATTCACTGTTTACAATTTACAACAGGAACAGCTACGACGCTCCCTGTGTTTACAGAAAAAGTTTGGAAATTTAGGCAACGCTCAGAGGTCAATGGTCACCAGCTAAATTTATCCTGAGGTCGTATGTGTACAGTCTTGGTGGCAGGTTTCAAAGGCACTCTCCCTTATGGACAGTGTCAACAGCGGGGCAGGAAATAGAAGCTGGCATGTTGCGTTCAGACCCACCACGATGATTCTTGTTTGGCCGATCCACCCAAGGCCCCGTCCTGTTTGAACCGGTGCTTCGCTGCTGCTGCTTCTTCTTCTTCTTCTTCTTCCTTGTCATCCTCTACAATCTGGTCCCAAAGGCTGCTGTCCACCCATAGTGCCCCCTGCAGCCCGAGACGCTGGCCCACGCAGGTGACCCGGCGGCAAAGGGGGCAGCTCACGGTGATGAGGCCGACCCGTGACTGAGAGAGCGTCTCCAAGCAAGGCTGACAAAATGTGTGCAGGCAGTGCAGCAGTCGAGGGACGCGCTCCAGACGGGTGTACGGTAAAAGGCACACGCTGCACTCTGTATCCTCACACAAAACCATAGTCGTCTGGTAATACTATATAAGAAGTACTATGAAAAGTGTAAATAATAAAGTATTTAAACTGTTTAAACAATGGTTAGGACCAATAAATTGCAATAAGAACTGTCTAAAATGTAAAAATGATGTTGAGAAGGGATGATTGTAGAAAATGGCAGTTTTCAGGCACCAGGAAGCTTCTTTCTATAAATATAAACAAAATACAATATCAAGAACATATGCAGTAACACACATTTTTATGTAAATAGTTAAATGTTTGCAACAACCATGCAACCAGTGACAGTTGCTGCTTACGGGGCTTAACAAACCAGTAATTATAACATGACCTCATTTAGTTTTCTCTTGTCTCCACTTTCTATTAATCATCATTTATACATTCTGCTGTATATGGCTTAAATTTGGTTCTAAAAAAATCTAAAAAAGAAAATCTAAAAGTAGATGGGAAGGGAAAAATTTCAACTTTACGATCATACTTAATTTATTCAACATACAATAACATATGCTATTTATTCACGATAATGATTAATTAATGTTATAACTTTTAATATAACAAACATACAATATATTAAAACAGTAGTAAAAATGTTTATAAAACCAGCAAAATAATCTATCAAACTAAACCAAGGTTGTGCTCTTGAAATATGGGTCCCCTAAATAGAACACAGATCAATAGACCAATATTTTAGACCTCCGCATTAGATTAACTTTATTGATCCACAAGAAAAATGAGTTGGTCACAGTAGGTCAGTCGCACACAAGACACGCCAGGCTAAACTATATGTAAATGATTTGTACTGCGATAAAATTTAAGGATTACATGAACTCAGAATCACAGTACAGGAAATTAAGAACATGAATACACAATTCAACAAACTACAAAAAAACCCCAAAACATATTATTAAGTTTAGATAGATGTCACCGATCCACAAGATAGACTGCACAATAGAAGACTACATTTACAAAATATAGTAAAAAGGCTACTTATTTATAAATGAATTAATAGTATATGATTTAATATAATAATAATAATAATAATATTTATATAATAAAGTAAATAGGTAGATAGGAAAGATATAGTGAATCGTACTTACTTCTAAAGGTGAGGAAAGCCCATTCCCAGAGCCCAGTGCTCTTGGGACCAGTTCCTTCTACGAACTGACGCAGGAGGAAAGCCGCAGAACCACCCCGTCCCCGTCTGCCTCCTGTCAGTGCACGATGAGCGGGGGGCGGGACAGACCGGAGCGTCCGTCTCTCTTCCCGTCTCTCTTCCTCTTGTCCAGCAGCCCCCAGCAGCCCACACAACACCACAAGACACCACACAACACACCAGACAACACAACACACCACAGAACAGCTGTAGAGCCGCGAAGACGTGCTTTGTTCCGTCTGACAGAGGGCAGGTGGAGAAACGGTCGTGGGAAGTTTGGGATTAAAGACAGGAGGGTATGCATGTCGTCCATCTCTACTATTGATCTAGCGAGGTTATATAATAAGATAAATAAATCTAAATATGTAAAAGTATTATGTATTTAAAAAACTCAACGAATCGTAAACATGGAAGTAAGAAAAGAGAAAAGAAAAACTGGGCTCGTCCGGGATTTGAACCCGGGACCTCTCGCACCCAAAGCGAGAATCATACCCCTAGACCAACGAGCCACGCTACACAAGAACTGCAGATGATATTTTGATGTCTATACACGGTATACGACGTGAAAAAGATTTTTATACAACTTAGGACGACTGAGGGATTCTTCACACATCTTAAGAACAACTTAGTCGTTAAAATAACCCAGAGAAATTAATGAAAAGAGAAATTCGCACGATACGAGCAATTACTGGGAAGTTATTATATGTGACGTAACTATTTAACGTAAAAATGGAACGTTATCTCATACTGTTAATGTAGGTTAATAATCAAAACGTCAATACATAAGTTAGATCGATATAAGAACACCCCAAAAGACCAGGGGGATTTTTTTCCTATTCAAAAGAGTGGGCTCGTCCGGGATTTGAACCCGGGACCTCTCGCACCCGAAGCGAGAATCATACCCCTAGACCAACGAGCCACGTGCTCTACGTGACGGAAAACGTGTTATAACAAACTGTAACAGCATGATACACAAGACCGTATAAAATCATTTCATTTCATTTATAATTGTCATATTGTATAGCGTTAGACATTTCGACACAATTATTACATACATTACATACAATTGTTAAATAAATATAAATTGTATGCCCTGTCTAGGCTACCCCACTATGGTGGGACATAGCCTTTGTATATAGATAGATAGATAGTTAAATAAATACATATGATCGCTTCCGGTAAACTGCACACATACGGCACTGTATCGTAACGATTCCGGGCCTCCATTTATTTTACATACCTGCAAATGTAATCTACTCATGTTCATGCTTTAGAAGAATGATTTTTGAGAAATAACCCGTCAGCTTCTGGTAGTTGTTCGCAGAAGTCGCCCGCTTCTTGTTACGCACAACGTGTTGAGGTCATCTTTATGGGAGGAGCTACCGCCACAAATCAGGAAATAACAGAATAATCACATGAGCGCTGTGTTTGAAATTAATTACATAGAAATTATACTGTGATTTTACCATACCTACATCAGGTTATTCGTGTTTGAATTAATATTTTCGAGAATATGTGCTTGCAGTCCGGAAAGAGTTCATTCTTCACTTTCATCCAACTTTTCTCTTGTTGTTTTGGCTCTAACGTTGCTGCCTAACTAAACTGGGAGATGTGTTGTTAAACCTGCCCAAGTTTTTATGTTTTTAATACCACCCTCCTCTAACACTTTATTGCTATTAGAGGTGAGACAGTTGGAGATGGAGCCCTTGGGATCTCAAAATCCTGATTTGAGGTATGTGGAAGACGGTCATCTAATCTCATTAGCTACCTCAAAGATCAAAGCTTTATTGTCAATTCTGCCATATGTGTTCAACATACAGTGAATCGAAATTTCGTTTCTCTCTGGCCAGGTGGTAGTGCAAAAAAGACAGTGTACAAAATACAATACAAAGACAAAACACAACAAAAACTATCTAAGACAAAAATCTAAATCTAAACCTAAAATCTAAAATCTGAAAGCAGTGCGACATAATAAATGCCTATTTACAGATGTCCAAAAATGTGCTGTGTGCATCAAAAATGTGCAATGGAAGATACAGCAGTGAAATGGTAATGTGCAATAGAATGTGCATTGAAGTTAAGATAAAAAAATAAATGTGCAACAGTAGTAATTCCAGTGCAATTACAGTAGTAAACAACTATACAACAGTAGTGCGTTGCACTCTAACCAGAACTGACGAAGCCTCTCGGATGAGCGGCGAAACGTTTTCGACCAAATAAACTTTGTCCAGTTGACAAATTGAATTTCTTCTTTTATCACGTACAACAGTAGTAAAATTCCAGTAGTAAATGTGCAATAACAGTGGTAAACAACAGTACAACAGTAGTTAAATTCCAGTTGTAAATGTGCAACAGTGCAGCAGTCATCCTTAGCAGCAGTTTTTTAAAGTGTCTAGAGTGATATGTCTTTTGGAATACAGGTTATGCCAATGGGGGGGGGTGTAAGGTGAGAGTTCAGCTTCCTGACAGCCTGGTGGATGAAGCTGTTTGACAGTCTGGTGGATGAAGCTGTTTGACAGTCTGGTGGAGTGGGCCTAGAGACTCCGGTACCTTCTCCTCGAGGGCAGGAGGCTGAAGAGGCTGTGTGAGGGGTGGCTCGGGTCACCCACAATGCTGGACGCTCTGTGGATGAGCCGGGTGTTAAAAATGTCCAGGAGGGAGGGGAGAGAGACACTAGCGATCCTCCCAGCTGCATCTACTATGTGCTGCAGGGCTTTCCTGTTCTGTTCAGTGCAGCTCCCGTACCTCCTTTGTATGTTGAACTGTTTAATTTAATACAATATATAATGTTCCATATTATTTATAAATTGGTATGTTCTATTAGTTACACTATTGTTTGCACATTATCATTATTTATGCTTGCATTCTGTTTAGATTAGAATAAGAAACACTAACAAGTAAATTTCCCTGTTATTAACCTTAACATTGCCTCTCAGCTTGGTGCTTTCGTCCTGTGAGCCTGAGCTGCAGGAGTTGATGCGGCAGATTGACATTATGATCAGTCAGCAGAGGGCTCAGTGGGAGGCAGAGATCCAGACCGCTCAAGTCCAGCTGAAGACTGTCCAGGAGGAACTGTTCACCTCCAGAGAGCTGCTACAGAGGAAGGAGCTGGAGGTTTGATTATATTTTCTTTTCGAAAATGTGTCCCTTCTATAACTAACCTACAATATACATATGGCAGATCTCGATACTTCAAAAGCAGCAAGAATCTACAAAGACGGAACTTATATCAAAGTATGAAATACAACTGCAAAAAGTCTGTGAAGAGGTAAAGGAATTGTGTCTTGTGTATTTAGACACACAAAAACCTTTATTTATCTGTATATTTTTTTAGTATAGTTCTGCAAAATCTTGAGAGTAATGCACTATGTAATAATAGATGTTTTGTTTGCAGTTAAATAAATTAAAGAGAAGTTACCAGAAACTTCAGCGCAAACATGTGAAGCATGACAGCACTGGAGTAAAGGATAAAGACAGTTCAGAAGTGTCCAGACTCCAGGAAAAGATTGAGGTACAAGGTCTTTTCTGGTTATGTTGTTCACTATGTTTTTAAACTACTGTATTGATGTATAATGTACATCTGTACAGGAACATCAAAGACGCTCCGCAGATTGGGAACAACAGTGCGTCAGATACCAAAAACAACTCGCCACAATAGAGACACAAAACAAGAGTCTGACTCAAGAAATCTCACTTCTGAAAGTAAGTGTTTATGTATTTGAAACAGTATGTGTATTATTACTCATTTTTTGGAAATTTCAGAAACATAGTTATGTTTTCTTAATTATACACTTTATATTTGTATGTAAGTTAGAATTACTAGCAGAAACACAGATATAACATACATTTTTAAATTCTATATACACATTTGGGGTTTAGTAAAAAAAAAAAATGATAAAGATCTGCCATATGTTAAATACCTGCTGTGCCTGTTGCTTATTTCCATTGCATTGTACTTTTGTAAGATGTAATAGGTGTTATTAATGTAAAGCTAATTTCTTGAATTTATTTTAGTCCCAAAGACTAAAAGAGCGGGAGCACAAGGAGTGTTGTTCACAGCTACAGTGTCTTCGAGCTCAGCTGGAGAAAACCCAAGACAGTCTTCATTCTCAAGAGCTGGAGCTGGAGCGACTGCGCCCCCTGGAGGTGTGGTTGGGACAGCACCAGAGGGAGAAAAAGGTCAGGATGATGTGAAGAGGATGTTTTTAAAATTGGCACTAAAGGTTGATGATTAGATGATAAAAAGTAGTTTGGTTGTTTTCTCTAGGTGCGTGCAGAGGAAAGAGAGGAGCTCCACGTCACTCTGGACTCTCAGGATTCATTTGTACATCGTGCCAGTTTGGAGCGGCAGAGGCTCCAAAATGAGGCTGAAAGACTCAAACAGCTGCTGCAGGCTAAAGATCAAGTCATACGGTGAGAAACAAAACCTGAGAGTGAAGTACTGGAATGATACACAAGAGGGCACCGTTTACCTTTTACAATAGTACAGCTTTCGTGTACTGTCTTCAATGGAGATCACCATATTCCTTCACAGCTCTCTGGAGGACTGTCTGGCGGCTCATGGTGGTGCAGAAGTGGAGACCATGAGGTTGGATCTGGAGAAGACCACCGCCAAACTGCAGTCCTCTCAGAACAGTGAGGCTGAGCTCAAGGCTGAACTGTCATGTATGAAAGAGAAGTGAGGACTGTGTTTTAAACAACAGATCACAAAGACTTCATGCTGTTTACACTATTACTTATTATTAATATTATTTATTATTATTGTTCAGATAAGTATACTACTAACTGCCCATTTCAATGTTTTAGACTTGAGATGATGAGCAGACGGAAAGAGGACCAATCAAAGACAGAGCAAGAACTGAAACATATCAAGGAAGAATATGAGTCATGCACTGCAGAAATGAAAAAGGTTTGTATAACTTACATGTTTAATTTGATTTATTTGAAATGTTTTACTTATTGATTTAATTAGACATTGTAGAAACTGTCCTAACAATTTTGGGGTTCTTGTAGTTGAGAGAGGAGCTTCAGCGGGCCCAGCAGACCCACTGTGGGGAGGTGGAGGGCATGAGGCGAGAGGTGTCCAAGCTGACCAGTGAGCTCCACCAGAGGGACCGCACCATCCAGGAGCAACTCAGAGGGGAGCAGCAGAGATCAGAACAAAGGACCACTCAGCTCAAAGTAAGAACATAGCAAGCAATATATGTATGAACAAGGTAGACCCCATGAGGACATTAGCCTCTGCATGTTTTGGTTTGATGATGAATGAAATGAGTGAGGTTTTGATTGCAAAATATCCATCTGTATGAGCCGTAAAAGTTTTTTATTGGGTATTACATGAAGTCCACAGTTTAACTTCCCATTATATACTAATCTTAAAATATAATACAGTGGTACCTCACCTTACGAAATTAATTTGTTCCAGAAGTGGTTTCGTAACGTGAATTTTTCGTAAGTTGAGTAGCTATTTCAATGGAAAAAGCCTGATTCGTTCCAAGGCCCCGATCCAAGTTTTTTTTTATAGTGTAACTTTTTTTTTATAGTGTAACACTGTGTTCTGCATCCTGATTGGCTAAGAGACTGTAGACTAGGGTGACCATTCGTCCGGACAGTCCGGTTTTAGAGCTGTCTGTCCGGCCGTCTGTCACGTGTCCTCCTTTTTTACATTTTGTCCTCCTTTCGGACCCTCGTTGCCCACCGTTGCATAAATCGTCATAAATCCCCACCCATTATTTACACTTGCTAGTAGCAAGTATTCTTATTATTTTTTAACATATCCTAGATGAGATCTATGGTTATGCAGTGGCACAGAGTGAGACTTCACACAGAAACATCAATGCATGTGGCATGACACGCTATTGGTTAAATACACGGAAGCAGCTCGAAGCGCAAAGCGCGAGTACAGAGAGGAGACAAGAAGAGCACTATAATGAGCGCGATAAGAACGCCATAATGTTTGGCGAGTATGTCTGGGTCTGGAAATACTATAAAGTTGATGACAACAACATTGCCATAGCAAACGGTGGGATATGTAAACTTGGGATTGCAAGGGGTGGAAAGGAAAGGGCTACACACAACAAACCGATACGGCACCTCAAAAACAAACACCCGACACAATACAGCGAGTTACAGGCAACCCAGCCAAAGACGAGTCAGCTCACGCTGCAGAGAGTTTGAAAAGGAGACAAAAAAATGCCCCTTGACAGTGCGAAGGCCCAGGAGAACACAGCCAGGAGCACAAATGATCGCAATGAGTGACTTACCATTTGCCTTTGTAGAGAACCCTGGATTTCTTCTGCTTATGGAGCACGTTGGACCTTGTTAATAATAATAATAATAAGCCCCGCGCCGGGTCATGCTGCGCTATATCACACACATGTCCGTGCGCAATCTTCTCCCCCCTCCCCCTTCCCCCCACACTTCACTATTAATACATTTTGTTGAAAAGCTATGAAAGTTTGAGTGTTCAAACGAGAGACAAATGTGAGAAAAGTTTAAATCCAGTCTGAGAAAAGCGTATAATGTGTGTGGCTGAGCGCGCATTATTTGAATTTTTGAGATTTCGCGTTTCGTAACTTGAATTTTGGTATCTAGAGACCAAAATTTAACGTGAAGGCGTTTCGTAACTTGGAATTTTCGTTTGTTGGGTCTTTCGTAAGGTGAGGTACCACTGTATGCTAATAAATTGTCAATTGCTATGGAAATGTCTTATCATTCTGAAGTCCATTGATTGCCTATCTCATTGGAGATTTATTCATTAGTTTTATTGCCACTGACATTCTCAGATGACTCAGGCTCAACTGGACACTGTGAAAGAAGAGAACCAGCATCTGCAAAGTCTGCTCCAGCGGCAGGATTCCCATTCACCCAAGGTTTGTTAGACTTTTCAAACATTTAAAAAATATTTAATAATAGTATAACATGTCTTAACTTCAGAGAGAGGACCCATCCCTGGCAGGACTGAAGGACAGTTACATTGTGTCACTACGTATTCTGGAGCAGGAGAATCTACAGCTGAGGCAGGCGCTCGGAGACGTGCAGAGCCAACTTAGTGCTTCCAATTCAAAAAGTCAGGAACTGCAAGCTGCTCTTCAAAGGTAATCTCCACACAAGAGTTACACCAGAACTGACTAAATAATTAACAATATTAGCTTTTTATTAATTGGATAACGCAAAGGTTTATGACTCGGTGGATTTAGATTTCAAAGCCACTTCCGCTCGTGAAGTAGGGAGCAAGATCATTTTAATAACCAGGATAAATCAAGGCAGGCCATGTCACAACATCAAGGCATATTAAGGCTGATTTAGAAGTTGCTATACTAATCATATCTGGGTGATTCTCCAACTATCAAAGAATTTGTGTAACTTTTAAAAATGTAACTTTTAACTTTTTTTTTAAACCTTTGGCCACATCAGTTGTGATGTGACAGGAGCTCATGTCAGGATAGCAGCGTTAGCTCCATGGAAGGAAGGGAAACAAGAACAAAATCAAGGAAAACCTTTGCAAAACCAAGAGTAGGTTTATTGGTCATCATTTCCAAACGCCTCATATTTCCTTTGAATGTACAAATAATGAGAAAAATACCATTTTATATTGTGTATTTTGAGTATATTTTATGCTAACTCTAAAACAGAGATCAGCATGCTAATATGTCATGAGATTTTAAGAGAAATGCTAAACATTGTCATTTCCACAACAGTCATTTCCATCAAGAGAAGAGGGGGCAGATAACATAAGATAACTCTTCTTTCTGCTCCCTTTCATTCAATATTTTGTTATTTGTTATCACAAATGTTGATGTCTTTTTATACTTATGAATGAAATAAATAAATAAATAAATAAATTTATTGTTAATGTTTATTATTATTTATTTAATATTTATGTAATTTCATTACAACCACTATCGGTTAATGTTTCTACACATTGTGATGAAGTAGAACAAATCAAAATATTTCTAAAAAATATGTGTTGGATTTTCGGATAAATATTATGGCCAAATTTGACTATAGTTGGAGAATCACCCATCTACAGTTTTGTGCCTTGTGCTGGCAACTGCAGAATTTTGAATACTTACCCCCCATCATGCAAATACATAATTTTGTATATTTTTATAAAATGTGAAATACCAATACTGAGATGTCCAACGGTAATTTACAGAGCCTCGATGCCTCCGGTAGACACTTAAGAGTAATGACAGCCATGCACTACTTTGCCTCCAGGGACCAAACTGACCAAAGGAAAACCAGGGAACCAAGCAGCGGCTCCAGCCATGAGGGGGAGATCCAGAAACTATTCAATTGTCTGCAGGTCAAGCCCCAACCCTCCACGGGACCATCACACAATGGCTCTCAGGACAGCCGGACCCAGTCTCCAGCCTGGTCCCGGCCCTCCTCTTCCAGCTCCTCCGAACTGAAGCTGGGCAGGAAGAACTCGGCCTCCAGTGAGTCTGCTGCTGAGGGCCCGGGCTCCACACATTCAAATACAAGCGAGAGGGCCATAGGGGCAGTAAGTATACAAACTATTGAATACGAAACAATAAGCATAATACTGAACTTGACTTGACACTTGCATCACTATTTGTACATGTACTGTGATATTTGTGGTCATTGTTATTGTACTGTGGAAATTCCATACTGTCCCATTCATGAGCAAAATTAATTTCAACATCTTTTGCTCTGCCCCCCTGCCTTGGCTTGACTCATTGCTGCCTATAAATATCTTTCTGAATCTGAATCCAACAAGTTAACCTGATAAATGAAGTCAGGTAAACCTTTATCTTATTATGACCTTATAGAACCATAGCACCAAGGTCCTGCCATAGTCCTCTAAAAACTAGCTCTCTTCATCGTTTGACACTCTGTAACAGGGGAGTCTTGCTTTTGGCATATTTTTCTAGTCTCCTGGAATTTAGCTTGAATTTAAATTAATGTCCACATGTTTAAAGAGTTGACATCTCAGCACTGCAATAGTATCACCACTAGTAGTTTTGTAGTTGTGTTGTAGTAAGTAAAGTAAAAATAAAGTATTAAAATGTAAAAAATGTTTAATTTGGAGCTTTAGTTATTGTGTACAGTATATACAGCTCTGGAAAAAAAAGAGACCACTGCATTGTTTTCTGAAATCAGCATCTCTACATGTATTACAGCCATTCCATTCCAGCGTCTGTTGAATTTCAACACGAACACAAAGCTGAGCTACTTCAGTTCTTGCACCAGGAGTGGAATAAAGTCACCCAAGAACAATGTGACGTGTAGAGAGCATGCCAAGACGTATGAAAGGTGTGATTAAAAATAAGGGTTATTGCACCAAATATTGATTTCTGAACTCCTCTTAAGTGTAAACATTAGTATTATGTTGTTTTAAAATGAATTTGATCTTGTTTCTTTGCATTTTTGAGGTCTGAAAACATGTATCTTTTTTGTTATTTTGACCATTTGTCATTTTCTGCAAATAAATGCTCTAAACAATAATATTTTTATTTGGAATTTGGGGGAAATGTTGTCAGTAGTTTAAAGACTCAAACAAAAATGTTCCTTTTGCCCAAACACATACCTATAAGTAGTAAAATCAGGGGAAAAAAATGATAATTTTGCAGCGGTCTCTTATTTTTTTCCAGAGCTGTATATTTGGAGAACTATAGTAGTACAAGAATATAATGTACAAGTATATAGTCTGGTTACCTTAAGACAATCCATTGTTTTTTTTAAATTGTATCTCATTTCTTTTCCCAGGAGCCTTTGCCCTCATCTCCTTCTGGTGGGATGGTTTCTCGGTTCCTGGAGGAGGAGAGCTTGAGGTCCAAAGAGCTGCTGCAGATTCTGGACTCGCACATTCAAAATATGTCAGACAACAATACACAGACTGTGTTTAAGTACCTGCCCAGTGTAACACAGGAACCTACTGCTACAAATGGTTAGTGATTGAAACTGAGCAGGTCAAGATGAAGTGCCTATAAATAATCGGGACAAGAGAAGAACACTGGACATGCATGTACTTTATTATCTTGTTATTGAAATTAGAACTGACATTTTAACCAATGCATTTTACTTAATATCCACAGTATTCTAAACTTCAATAAAAACTTAAGGTGTATTAAGTTTGACAATCCCATAATTAGATAATGATAAGATAGAAATAGAATCATCCAAGTCTAAATCTGATTGCAAATTAATCTGATTTTATGTTATAGGTATATTAAAACTTTAAAATATACTTAAGACATCCAATAAGTCATCCAGTGAAGGCTAATGGTATCTTGTCAAAAAACATTTGAGGCCGACATACATTTGGAGGTAGAATGTTTATTTTTAGTTTAATCTGATCTGATTGATTACATTCTTACATTTTTTAAACAACTGCTGACCAGAACAATACATCACCTGGAAAAGATGTGCCACATACCAGATACATTTCAGGCCTTAAAATGGAGAACAGCTACTTAAAAACATTCAGATGTGCATTTTTGGGGGATTACGTTTGAGTTTTTGGGCACAGAGAAGAAATTATGTTTCCAATTACAGTAAAAAAGTTGGCAAAAATGGTATCCTTCTGCGAGGCATACCAGAAACAGTGTTCTAGTTTAAGGCCAAAACAAGGACTGTTGTGTGAAGCATGGCAAAAACACAAAAATGAAATCTGCTCAGTGGATTATAAAATACAGATGTGCTATTGTAAATGTATTTGCACAAATTATTATCGGCTCAATACTTGTTAAATTTTACAAGCAATTCTTTAAATTATCTACTGGACTAAATCACAGTTTGTAAATTTTGGCATGAAATAGGGAAAAGTTTGAGGAGGATTTAGATGTCTTTATTTGATTAGGGACTACAGATGGAAAATAGCTTTAGCTATAATCTGGTGCAAAGCATCTTTAATGTTTTTGCACATTGTCCCTGTCAAATAAATGGCAATTCTGGTGCAGATATGATCTTAAAAACATTCACATAAGAACATCACACAAGGAAGAATCAGAAGTACATAAACTACAATAATAATGCAGTTCAACAGGTAAAGTGTGCAGGTACAGGCAAGTTGCAGCAGTGACCTTTAAGTCCTTTAAGAATTGTTAAGAAGACCGATGACTGTAGGAATAAACGAGTTACAGCTCTGGAAAAAAATAAGAGACCACTGCATTTTTTTCTGAAATCAGCATCTCTACATGTATTACAGCCATTCCATTTCAGCGTCTGTTGAATTCCAACACAAACACAAAGCTGAGCTACTTCAGTTCTTGCGCCAGGAGTGGAATAAAGTCACCCAAGAACAATGTGAAAGACTTGTGGAGAGCATGCCAAGACGCATGAAAGCTGTGATTAAAAATAAGGGTTATTGCACCAAATATTGATTTCTGAACTCTTCCTAAGTGTAAACATTAGTATTATGTTGTTTTAAAATTAATTTGATCTTGTTTCTTTGCATTGTTTGAGGTCTGAAAACATGTATCTTTTTTGTTATTTTGACCATTTGTCATTTTCTGCAAATAAATTCTGTAAACGATAATATTTTTATTTGGAATTTGGGGGAAATGTTGTCAGTAGTTTATAGACTCAAACAAAAATGTTCCTTTTGCTCAAACACATACCTATAAGTAGTAAAATCAGAAAAACTGATCATTTTGCAGTGGTCTCTTATTTTTTTCCCCAGAGCTGTATATTATTATTATATTCTTCGATCTCTTTGCACCACCATTTTAGTTTACTACAATGTACCACTTTGACGTTACTGTTCTACTGAGTGGGTCAAAAGCTATACCTAGAAGCTTGAAATATTCCAGATTCTTTGCAGTGACTTGGCCAAGAGCTGGTGACATGAGTGACCTGAGCAGAGACGTGCCATTTGATGCTGTGGTGCGAGTCTGTCACTAACGTCAAAGACATGCTTGTGTGAGGAAATTCTGTGTTAGTGGTAATTGTTTGTCTTTAGTCTTGAAAGGGCCCATATTACACCTTTTCCTGATCTATGTTTTAATGTTTCCTCATCACAAACATACCTACACTGGAGTTGTTTAGTTTCATCCGTGCGTGTTTATCTTACAAACCTGCAGATTTAGTTTTTCTCTCGAACAGAAAACACTCTGTTCCACTTTGTGATGTCATGTGATAATACAGGAAGTGCTCCACTGTGGTTTTAAACATCGTACACCTTCACTAGAGGTAGCTGTAGCTGCTGCTTCGTGACATCACAAGGTGGAGCAGTATTTTGAGCGTTGGAGATGTAGACTTGGGTAAACCTTTTTTATTAATCTGTCATATTAATGAAACAAAACACAACTCCAGGTATGTTTTTGAGGAGGTAACAGCATTATAACATGGCTTAAAGTGCACAAAAGTCTATTTTGCGTAATGTAGGACCTTTAAGAAGCTTTATCCCCTGCATCCTCTACTCTGATACCAAACTTCATGTCCTATATCACAACGTTCAGAAATCTCTCCTTGATCTTCCTCTACTCCTCCTATCTGGCATCTTAGAATATTTTCTACTTGGCATCTTACATAAATTCATGTACCTCATATTCTTGAGGTTACACTTAATTATATTTAGTGCAGTTATGAAATTTTCTCTGCATTCCTTCAATAACCCAATATGCTCACACCATCCCACTCTGTAAACTTATATAGAGATGTGACGAAAATGTATTAAGGTCTTTAAATGCCATGATATAAATATTGTGAAAATGGGCTTCTGGTGGTATTGACAGCTAATTTATTTCACTGCTTCTGCAAAATAAGGTTCAAGGCTCCTCCACAGCCCTGAACTCATGAATACAGTTTCTCTGATTGTCATTTATGCCACAGATCGTTTAAATAAGATGGAAGGAATAGTCTGAAGTCTATTTCAATCAATGTGTGCCTATCCTGTCATGTATCTTAGTATGTATAACACTGGTCTACAAATGTTTGGACTCGATCTGCTTCCGGGATAAAATGGCTAAATCTAATTTATATTGATAAGATGAACTGAAAATCAATTGATAACTGTGCTGGTTAGTTAATGTATTCAAGATATTTATATATATATATATATATATATATATATATATATATATATATATATATATATATATATATATATATATATTACACACTCAACAAAAATATAAACGCAACACTTTTGTTTTTGCTCCCATTTTATCGTATATCGTATATATTACACACTCAACAAAAATATAAACGCAACACTTTTGTTTTTGCTCCCATTTTTCTTGGACTTAAAGATCTAAAATTCATTCCAGATACACAATATTACCATTTCTCTCAAACATTGTTCACAAATCTGTCTAAATGTGTGATAGTGAGCACTTCTGCTTTGCTGAGATAATCCATCCCACCTCACAGGTGTGCAACATCAAGATGCTGATCTGACATCATGATTAGTGCACACGTGTACCTTAGACTGCCCACAATAAAAGGCCACTCTGAAATGTGCAGTTTTGTCTCACAGCAAAATGCCACAGATGTCACAAGCATTGAGGGAGCATGCAGTTGGCATGCTGACAGCAGGAATGTCAACCAGATCTGTTGCTCGTGCATTGAATGTTCATTTCTCCACCATAAGCCGTCTCCAAAGGCGTTTCAGAGAATATGGCAGTACATCCAACCAGCCTCACAACTGCAGACCACGTGTAACCACACCAGCCCAGGACCTCCACATCCAGCAGGTTCACCTCCAAGATCGTCTGAGACCAGCCACTCGGACAGCTGCTGAAACAATTGGTTTGCATAACCAAACAATTTCTGCACAAACTGTCAGAAACTCGGTTTACATTGTTCAGGGCAGATGGCAGACAGCCTGTGTGGCGTCGTGTGGGTGAGCGCTTTGCTGATGTCATTGTTGTGGATCGAGTGGCCCATGGTGGTGGTGGGGTTATGGTATGGGCAGGCATCTGTTATGGACGAAGAACACAGGTGCATTTTATTGATGGCATTTTGAATGCACAGAGATACCGTGATGAGATCCTGAGGCCCATTGTTGTGCCATACATCCAGGAACATCACCTCATGTTTCAGCAAGATAATGCACGGCCCCATGTTGCAAGGATCTGTACACAATTCTTGGAAGCTGAAAATGTCCCAGTTCTTGCATGGCCAGCATACTCACCGGACATGTCACCCATTGAGCATGTTTGGGATGTGCTTGACCGGCGTATACGATAGCGCGTACCAGCTCCCACTAATATCCAGCAACTTCGCACAGCCATTGAAGAGGAGTGGACCAACATTCAACAGGCCACAATTGACAATCTGATAAACTCTATGCGAAGATGTGTTGCACTGCATGAGGCAAATGGTGGTCACACCAGATACTGATTGGTTCTGAGTCCCCAGACCCCCAATAAAGCAAAAAAAATGCACATTTCAGGGTGGCCTTTTATTGTGGGCAGTCTAAGGCACACCTGTGCACTAATCATGATGTCAGATCAGCATCTTGATGTGGCGCACCTGTGAGGTGGGATGGATTATCTCAGCAAAGCAGAAGTGCTCACTATCACACATTTAGACAGATTTGTGAACAATGTTTGAGAGAAATGGTAATATTGTGTATCTGGAATGAATTTTAGATCTTTAAGTCCATCTCATGAAAAATGGGAGCAAAAACAAAAGTGTTGCGTTTATATTTTTGTTGAGTGTATATATATATATATATATATACAGGGGGTCCTCGGGTTACGACGTTGATCCGTTCTTAAGACGCGTCGTAACCCGAATTTCGTCGTAAGTCGGATTTTGCCTTTGATCTTCCAACCAAAGCACCAATAACCTTTCCATCTCAATAATTAGACCACTACGCTGCTTGGTTATCACTGTCGCTTTCATAGGAGCAGATCAGAGCCCACATCAGGTACTTCCGCCCACATTGGGCACGCACACGAGGCCGTCTTCTCCGCCCTACAACCATAACAGAGCGTATTCTTCCGCTGTGCGCCGCGCGCCATTCGCGTTTGTTTACATCTCTTACCACGCTAAACCGCGTAAGACGGAATGACGCGTAATATATATATATATATTAAACGTCGTAACCCGAGACCGTCGTAACCCGAGGACCCCCTGTATGTATGTGTATATATATATATATATATATATATATATATTATATATATATATATATTATATATATATATATATATATATTATATATATATATATATATATATATATATATATATATATATATATATATATATATATATATATATATATATATATATATATATATATATATATATATATATATATAATATATTATATTATATATTATATATGTTAAAACTCTAGACATATTAAAATGAATGTATTGGAATGTGCAGACAGGCTTTAAGATAGAACTGGTTGCTTGTAGACACACTGTACCTTCTGATAAAGAAGAAGAAGAAGTGACTTTATTGATCTCACACAGGAGAAATTCTTCTCTGCATTTAACCCATCCTGTTATTAGGAGCAGTGGGCAGCACATTACTGCGCCCGGGGACCATCTCCATGATCTTCTTGCTTCGGTTTGGTCAGGACCTAAGCTGGAGGATTTTACCTGGAGCATGTTTTGGGTTGATGGGGGGAAAACCGGAGTGCCCGGAGGAAACCCATCCAGACACGGGGAGAACATGCAAAGTACTGTTTTTGCCTTATTTTGCATAAATTTCCTATTTTGACCCAATACTATATCTTGGAAACTATAGCTAAACAGCACATCTGACTTACTTTTTCTTTATTAGTGAGCTAAACCAAGAAAAATTTCACTACTTTTGTTCCGGAAGCATTTTGCTTGTAGGCCAGTGTAATAGGCTACTTGTCACATCTCTGCACAGTAGAGTATCACCAAAGAGCAGTATATCATTTAAGAAGTCCCTTGCATTATAAAAGTACACAACTCCATGGTATAATGTAAAACTGTAGTAGCATTATTTGTGACTGGTATTGTATTGTGGACATTTCATATACTGTAGTCCCATTCATGAGCATAGTTCATCTCAGCATCTTTAGCTTTTCCCCTGCCTTGGCCTGACCCACTGCTATAACTGCCTATAACTGTTTTTCTGAATCCGACTCCAACAAGTTAAGCTGATTTAATGAGGTCAGGCAAACTTTAATGTGTTACGACCTTGTATAACGCACCAAAGTCCTACTAAATTCCTCTAAAAACAAATTAGCTCTCATCTTTTGACACACTGTAAGAGGGGAGTCCTGCATTTGTCACATTTTTCATGTTGTCCGGAATTTAGCCTCACTTTAAATTAATGTCCACAGAGAAGAGAAGGCCGCCCTCCCTGCAGGTTTGAGAAATACCACATATGTACATTTTTACCAGCGTCTGTCGGGATCTGAACTAGGAATGTGTGCTCCGTGCCAATGCAGTCATTCCAGCTTCATCCTCATAATTAGGATGTTTAAGAACGTGAATATCGGCCATATAGGGAAACGGATCAGGCCACGTGGACTGGTTCAAGTAGGAGTTCACATTGAAAAATTGGAATTTATCGAAACGTAAATAAACAATTGGCAAGATTTCAGAGCTTTTTGTATACTTTGTTTTATGGATGTGACTAAGAAGTGGTTTGTCAGTTTGTTTGCCTATATGTTTCTTACATCGAGTCCATGTATGAGCCCTTTAATTTTTTTACCTATTAAAGGCAAGTGTCTTGGCAGAGATGTGGTATTTCTTAATTTATTCTTAGTTCATCCCTTATATTAAATGGACAATGTCGATTTCCAAGCAACAAGTTTATATTGCAGATCAAATTATTCACACTTGTCATTACAAATGGACTGTTCTTATATTGTGCACCTCCTAGACTGCATTAAACACATGCTGCATTTTGATGCGGCATGAAGGAATTTCACTGGGCAGGCATTCCACAGCTCTTTTAGGAGTTTTGGAGATTCCTTTTAGAGGCCTACTCCAGGGGAAGAGGAGGGGAGGGAGGACAGTCCAACTCCTGGGAGAATTGGGACTTTATGTAATAACTCAACAGAAATGATGCTTGAGGCCTAATAAAAATAAGTTAATCTAACAAATTGCTTTCTGGAGTCTTTTGACCCTTCACAGATTATACTGCACCAACGGAAAGTATCTCATGCGCAGAGAATCCACAATCATAATATTGTTTGACACTGTCTGACTTTGTGTTCTCAGATTCTTGTGAAAGCAAGACTTACATCACCTTAACATGCCAATCAAGGTGGAACAATATTATCTGTTTAATCACTAATGATAGCAAATATTAAACTTGAAATAACTGTGATAAGCAAAGCAATTTCAAGTGTAGTTTATGTGAGCTTTTAGACATTAGACACATGTTTCTGGTGAGATAAAGCATGATAACTAGTCTACTTTTAAGTATCCCAAGATAAACAACATGACTCGCAGTTACAAGCTGTGGCAATTTCCAAATATAGTAAATAAAATGCATTCAGAACTTTTAAAAAACAAAAACGCAATACCGTTATCAACCAGTAGAGGGTGTGCTTACATTCAAATGTCTGCCTAATAAACGTTGTAGCTCAAAATGTACATCTTTTTAAAAAATATAGGTATTCTCCCTGTTCTTAACCTATAGATCTATATGTTCACACACCACTATGGAATACATAGTACATGTTCACATAACAGTATCATCTGATCTGTGAATGTGAAGTATTTGTCGGAGGAATTCTGATCATCTCACAAACCATAGCTTGTAAAAGGAATGAAGATGGATGTTTGAGTGAGGCTTTAGTTCATCACTGCAGTGTGTCTGAGAAGCACAGGATGTCAGCGAAAGGGTAAATGTGGCCAGTTACAGAGTCACCCTGGGAAAGTGAAAACAGGTTTATGGAGTTAATAATGAATTATATTAAAATATAAAATAAACAACAAATTAAAAATTAAAGAAAATACTACTGTTGTTTTTATATGTAGGCTAGATGCGTGAAAAGTCCCTCAGTCGTCCAGGTAGAATCCATGATAAAAGGAGAAATTCAATTTGTCAACTGGACAAAGTTTGTTTGGTTGAAAACGTTTTGCCGCTCATCCCAGAGGCTTCTTCAGTTCTGGTTCTAGTGCTGGTTAGACCCTGTTTATATCAAGCTGCAGGGAGGAGCTCACTACACTGAAATCGTTCTGAAACTATCTCAACTAATGATAAAAGGAGAAATTCAATTTGTCAACTGGAGAAAGTTTGTTTGGTTGAAAACGTTTCGCCGCTCATCCGAGAGGCTTCGTCAGCTCTGGCCTCTCGTCGCCGCTCATCCGAGAGAGCTGACGAAGCCTCTCGGATGAGCGGCGAAACGTTTTCAACCAAACAAACTTTCTCCAGTTGACAAATTGAATTTCTCCTTTTATCATGGATTCTACCTGGACGACTGAGGGACTTTTCACGTATCTCAACTAATCTGTATCTTTTGTTTTTCGAATTTCTCTGACGTCTCGTTTAGCATATCTATTCAGCCCTAGGAGGAGCTCACTGTACTGAAATAGCTCTGAAACTATCTCAATTCATTTGCTCCTTTTGTTTTTCGAATTTCTCTGGTGTATAGTTTAGCATCTCTATTCAGACTAACGACCGTCTCCACCCCTCTGTCCCTGACTTGTCTGCCCTAATGTTTCTTTCGTCTGTTCTGACTTGGTTTAAGAATCGAATTATAAATGGGAGACAAGTTATATCTAACTCCCCCATTTCTGTTTAACGACGGATTCTCTTTTTTGACAAAAATTGCCTCTTTAACTCCCCTCTCAAACCAGTTCTTTTCCCTGGCTAAGATCTGAACCTCACTGTCCTCAAACGAATGGCCCGTGGCTTCTAGGTGAAGATGTACGGCAGATGACGGTCCACTTTGGCACGCCCGTCTGTGTTGGTACATCCTCTTGTGGAGTGCCTGTTTTGTTTCTCCAATGTAGCGCTCACTGCAGTCTTCACTACACTGAATGGAGTAGACCACATTGCTTTGTTTGTGGCTCGGTGTTTTGTCCTTTGGGTGGACGAGTTTTTGTCTTAAAGTGTTTGTGGGTTTGAAATAAACTGGGATTTTCAGACAATATGAAATCCCACATTTTGTCCCTTGATTTTTCATTTATGCCATAATACATTTCCACTCTAGTAGACTTAATCTAGATCTTACCATCTCTCCCTGACCTGCATAATGGCCTGTTCGTCCATACCTGACGTGCAAACTCTCTGCACTTGCACTTCCTTCAGAGATAAGCTCTGATTTTCCCATAATTGTTGCTCGCTCCGCTGCGCATTCCCTGGCAGCGCCTATGAGCCACATGCCTGTCGTGCCTCGCGTGTGTCCGTGTCCCACTTGTCTTTTAATGGGTGGGGGGCGTTTCATTGTTCCCCATCGGGAGTGGGAGCAGGTCGGTCCGACTTATCCCGGGACGTTCGCCGCGGGACCCCTGGAATGCCCGTAACCGCTCTGCGCCTGGGAACGGTGCCAAAGGAGACACATTCCTCTGTGATGTACTGGACGGGCTGTTTGTTGGCTGTTGGCATGACGCAGAGTGTAAACACTGCCTGGATGAAGTCTATTTGTTTAATTGAGTAATTTGGTCGCTAGAAAAAGTGGGTTAGGCCATTGTTCTGTGCCATATAGGCTTAATGGCACAAGCAGAGGAAGATCTCACAGATAAAAGGCAGGCGTAAATCCACAGTTTGGTGTAACCTTTTTGAGTCCAGTCAGTGGGTGTTTATACAAAAATGAATTGTCTTTTATAGGGAAGTAATTCCTGACATTGGCCGACTTTATCTATTGCATAAATAATAATCTTTGATCATTTCAAAATATCACACAGTATAATGCATATTCTATCTCCTTTTTGTAGCCTAACTGCTGTGGCAAAAGGAGAAATTCAATTTGTCAACTGGACAAAAGTTTATTTGGTCTAATATGTTTCGCAGTTCATCCAAGCTGCTTGTGCAGTTCTGACTAGAGTGCTGGTGGACACTGCTTGTAAGTGGCTGCAGGGAGGAGCTAACTACAATGAAATGACTATGACACTATCACACATATTTGTTTACAGTTTCTGTTAGTTAGGTAAGCCTATTCAATACGCAGTGGGAGTGTGGGGTCTTGTAAGCATAGCCATTCAGGGCCATAATGGGTGTTTTTCCTAGTCTAACTGCTGTAGAATAAGCATAAGCCGTCAAAAGGGGGCCCTAAAACATGAACCCTCATGACACTGACAGTAACCATTTCAGTTCATTTTAGTCCAAGTCCAAAGTCTGGCTATGCTTCTGTTGTAGGGAGTATTATACCTCTGGCAGTGTGGGGCTCGCACAGCACATAAATGTAATTTCTCAATGAGTAACTATCCCATTAAGACCATTCAGTGCTTTAATAATGAGCAACACTGTCAGTTGTGGGTTTTTTTTTATGTGAAATCTATCTGCTGCTTGTCTAATTGCAATTAGGGTTGTCAAAATGAATCTGTTCACTACACTACACATTATAATCTGGAAAAAGATTATTGTGCTAATGTCATTTCTGTTCAATCTATGCTCCATTTTCAATTTCCCATTCATCTTGACACTCAAATATTACCCTTACTAACCTATTTTCTAATTTTCTCCGAGATCTCCTTAATTTATTCCCTCTGATGTAACCCACTAAACTTTGGTTAGTACAATAAAGAAATTCCTGGAACATGGCGGGGCATCCTGTAGCATTCTTTGTGCCCGTAGTTTGATTTGTTATGTAAGCATTCCTGGCCCAGTCACGTCTAATGAGGACATCCGCTCACAAAGCCCCAGTATCGAAGTGGAGCACAGGTCTCCTCTGCACCTCAAACACCTCAGGTCAGTCCAAGTCTCCTGTTCGGCTTGTATAACTGCAGGCAGGAGTGTGACTGACAGGTTTGTTCAAAGAGAGCCGAGTTCCAAAATGAAAATGAGGCAATCTCACAAGTATGTACTGTATGGACGGTGAAGCTGGGAACGCTAACGGTTTCAGTCAGTACATGTACTGTGTATCTATTACACGCAGAGTGAAAACAGAGATAATGATGCAGTAATAATAATACAGCTCTGGAAAAAAATAAGAGACCACTGCATTTTTTTAAAATCAGCATCTCTACATGTATTACAGCCATTCCATTCCAGTGTCTGTTGAATTCCAACACAAACACAAAGCTGAGCTACTTCAGTTCTTGCACCAGGAGTGGAATAAAGTCACCCAAGAACAATGTGAAAGACTTGTGGAGAGCATGCCAAGATGCATGAAAGCTGTGATTAAAAATAAGGGTTATTGCACCAAGTATTGATTTCTGAACTCTTCTTAAGTGTAAACATTAGAATTATGTTGTTTTAAAATGAATTTGATCTTGTTTCTTTGCATTGTTTGAGGTCTGAAAACATGTATCTTTTTTGTTATTTTGACCATTTGTCATTTTCTGCAATTAAATGCTCTAAATGATAATATTTTTATTTGGAATTTGGAGGAAATGTTGTCAGTAGTTTATAGACTCCAAAAAATGTTCCTTTTGCCCAAACACATACCTATAATTAGTAAAATCAGAAAAACTGATAATTTTGCAGTGGTTTCTTATTTTTTTCCAGAGCTGTATAACATACAGCAGAGGTCTTCAACAGGGGGGTCGCGACCCCTAGGGGGGTCGCGGAGGTACTGCAGGGGGGGTCGCGAAATCTTTTGATTTCCACTTTAAAATAATACAATTCTATGCCGTATATATAGTAGGGGGTCCCTGGCCCAGTTCGCCATCTGTTTGGGGGTCCCTGGCCTGAAAAACGTTGAAGACCCCTGACATACAGGATTATTTGTAACATAGGCTTGATTTAATTCTAATGCTACATTGGACAACACACCTGAATGTCTCCCATTCGCACCCATTTGGTTCCTTAACCTGCATGTAGACTGAGACAAGTGTGGTCTGACAGGTTTTCGGGCTTGCTTGTCTCCATAGAGATGTTATTTCTTTGCCTAGAATGTTTCACAGTTGGGTATTAAACATATCTCCCTTGTATTTGTTCAGTTGCAGGCGTTTTATAACTCAAAAATACCTTAAAAACATGAATTCTTACCATACGCAAGCTTGCTTCTCCATAGACCTGGCCATTAACCTTTCTCCATATTGCTTACCAAATTTATTTCCATACTATGAAATAATCAAGGCAAAACATTGATATCTCCATACACAGTGCACTTTTAAAGACCAGACTATTTTGTTTGGAAGGGTGGCTACTTTCACCCACCACAGATAATAATCTATACACATGGGTGCTTGGATACGGTCTGTACAATGTGGACTCTGTTGGTTTACATTCTTGATTCTGGAGTGACATAAACAGAGCTGCATGTTTTGATTTGTTCGTCTTCAGCAGAGAAAGCCCCAGGGAGTGACGTCCATCTTCATTGGTCTTTACTGAGGCATCTTTCCATGATGCAGAGCTGGCTATAAAGAGCGTGTAAAACTAATGATAAACACTTGTAGAATTTATATTTGGTTTCATTCACTGCACATAGTAACAAAGTCTGGTCAACTGGCCGAATATGTGGTGTCTCAATATCTCAATCTAGGCAGACTAAAAAAAACTATTGATAGCAAGACATACTTTAGGTTTTAGATTACAGATTTTTTTTTTCTGTTGCTACAATTTGTTCTCTGGGGTGCCACAGGGATCCATATTTAGTCCATTACTATTTCCATTGTACATACTTCTAATTATTCCAATTACCATCAAATTATGTTTTTAGAGGTCCAATAATACCTCTGCTAAGTTTTAATAGTCAGTCAGAGATAGTTCTCTTCTCATGGGTTTTCTTTTTTAAGAACATACAGCTCTGGAAAAAAAATAATTTTGCAGTGGTCTCTTATCAGTTTTTCTGATTTTACTACTTATAGTTATGTGTTTGAGCAAAAGGGACATTTTTGTTTGAGTCTATAAACTAAGTAAAACTAAAGTAAAGTAAAATTTTATTTATATAGCACCTTTCACAGACAAGAGCCACAAGGTGCTTCACAACAAGACTTAAAATACAAAATATACAAAATACAAATATAAAAATATAAAAAGGTGGAGACAGTGATTAACAGTGACATTTCCCTCAAATTCCAAATAAAATATTATCATTTAGAGCAGGGGTGTCAAACATGTGGCCCGGGGGCCAGATCCGGCCCTCCAAGACCTTTAATCTGGCCCTTGGCTGATTTTCTATTGAAATGTTTTAATTATATTTAAATTTTCTATTAAAATATTGGCAATTTCCTGCGCCTCTTTTCTGCGCAGTTTAGCATAGCGTCTCTAGTGCCTCTGTCCGTGGCCCCTCCCACCAGAGCAGCACAAATGAAGACTCGCCTCTTTCCAAACGCTCTTAAAGGGATATGCCACCCCCAGGTCAAACTTGGGCATCTCCCCACAGTCCAGAGACTAAAATAAGTGATGGAAAGCGTTTTCCTGGTCACCCAGCCATTGTCCGAGTCTGTCAGCACTGACCGCCGCGCGCAGCTGCAGCTACTCCGCGTTAGACTGGAGGCTAACGTCGCCAGAGAAAGATTTCGGCCAAAAGGAATTAATTTGCTCGATGCTTTTCCCAATTACTTTCTGTGTAGTGCGCATTCATATCGAGTGCAAATAAATGTGCAAATCAACACGGAGAGCTTGCCTTGGTCATTTTGGGGTGGGAACTATTTTACAGTGCGGAAAAACACAGCCGAAGCACACAGGGGAATCCTTGTTACGCACTACGTTGGGAGTTCCCCTGTTACGCAGCGTGATGTGTGCTTCGGCTGTGTTTTTCCGCACTGAAAAATAGTTCCCACCCAAAATGACCAAGTCAAGCTCTCCGTGTTGATTTGCACATTTATTTGCACTCGATATGAATGCGCACTACACAGAAAGTAATTGGGAAAAGCATTGAGCAAATTAATTCCTTTTGGCCGAAATCTTTCTCTGGCGACGTTAGCCTCCAGTCTAACGCGGAGTAGCTGCAGATACCGCGGCGGTCAGTGCTGACAGACTCGGACAATGGCTGGGTGAGCAGGAAAACGCTTTCCATCACTTATTTTAGTCTCTGGACTGTGGGGAGATGCCCAAGTTTGACCTGGGGGTGGCATACCCCTTTAAAAGACCATCGTTTTGACTGTCGACCATGACACCCTCATCTGCAAAATGTCAAAAATGAGAAAAGTGGACGCCGAGTGCAGGATTTTCCAAGAAAAATTGACTAATTCCTATTTGTTCACAGAGGTGAATGGGAAACCTGTATGCTTGTGTTGAAATTGCATTTTTTTAAAGTTTCAGGTTGTTCATAATATTATAATATTTTGTAAAAGAAAGAGTTCATCAAATAAAAAAGACTTTTGTAATAGATTTATGTTTCTCTGCACAAATATTTGGACTAATTCATATTTTTGGGGTATATTTGCCATGAGTTTTCTGATCCGGCCCCTTTGGGATCGAAATAGGTTGGATACGGCCCCCAGACCAAAATGAGTTTGACACCCCTGGTTTAGAGCATTTATTTGCAGAAAGTGACAAATGTTCAAAATAACAAAAAAGATAAATTTGGCTGTAATACATGTAGAGATGCTGATTTCAGAAAAAAATGCAGTGGGCTCTAATTTTTTTCCAGAGCTGTATATGACTGTCATGACCAATTATACCATCTCTAATATTTACCATACAATTGTGTGCTGGTATTTCTGTTTTCACTTTTGTCTTTTACGTTCTAATTCAAGCTCATTTTTGCCTAAAAGTGAAACTGTTGTAAATGTTTCCTCTTTTTTAATTTTTAACCTTGTATATAATTCTGCGTATTGTGGGGCTATGAAGAGAAAGTCTTTTCATGGCTCATTACCCATGGGCAGCTGCTGTCAGCATAGAAGCTAAACAGATAAACCATCCTTATCACATGTAACACATCACAAATGACTTCTTTATCTACACACAAACCCTCCACCCCCCTATGCCAATCTTCTCTGCACACCAAAGTATATCTGTGTCAAAAATGTACACAAACCTCCCTTGACTGCACACTCGGAATCTGAAAAGGCCAATTTAAATTCCTTTCACCTCTATATTTCCTTGTGCTTTCATGCTGGGGTCTACTTCACTGAGTCCTTGTTGTTAGGGCCTAAATTAGTGATCGTAAAATTGTCGTTACACTAGGAGATCAGAGGAGAACTGTGGTCACCTGTGCTCCCCTGTCCCGGGACAGGGAACAGCGTAAATCAGGACTTTCTCGCAGTTGTTGTCTGTGCGTCGACTCGGCAAATGCTTCGAGAACTCGGTGTAGTGCTGTGAGACAGGTCTTAAAATACACGTTTAGATCAACACACAGTGGGGTTTGTTTGAAGAAGGCTGGAGTTTGTACCAATGGAAAGTGCATTGACATAAGTGCTGTTTAATGAAGTGAGTTTGTTTATGTGATGGTTTTCTTTCTTTTTTTTTAAGCCTACTGAAGCAGAAATCAGAGATACAGGACTATATTCATGCCATACTTGATACAACTGTACAACAACTGACACTTATGTAACAGATACCTATGTCCTGTCAATAATTTCATTGTTCATCTTAGCACTGTTGTTTCCTTATGACCTCTTGTATATAGCTGAGATAAATTTGTATTACTATATTTGCATGAAAAGTCCCTCAGTCGTCCAGGTAGAATCCATGATAACAGGAGAAGTTCAATTTGTCAACTGGACAAAGTTTGTTTGGTTGAAAACGTTTCGCCGCTCATCCAAGAGGCTTCGTCAGCTTTCAACCAAACAAACTTTGTCCAGTTGACAAATTGAACTTCTCCTGTTATTACTATATTTCCATATTTTATTTCACTAAGTGAATGCAATGTGAAATCCAGTCTTTTATGGAAGCTTTATTTGTCATTGTAAACAAAGAAAAGACTTGGAAATGGATGGGTCCATGGACCAACGGGGGCGCTAACATCCCCCTCTCTCATCAGTGATACAAGAATATGAACAGAATAGGAATGCAATACAATCAATAACAACAGACAAAGACATAATACAGTGGAATAGTTTACACAAGGTATCTTTGTTTGGAAAACATTACGGGAGGGGGAAGAGTACAAGAATGAAAAATACAGAAAATATGTGACAGATGAGGCGGAAAGCTATGTAAAAAGAGCAGAGGGTTTTTTATAAATATGATGTTATTATCAAGCATATCATTTTATTTTTAACTGAGGATGCACAGGCCTGATACTGATTCTGGTATTGGATACTGGTGCGATACTGAAAAATTTGCCAGGTCGAATATCAGCTCTATTGATATCGATTAACCAATATCCCTGTTGGTCATATAAATTGATGTAATGACAATCTACTGGTCATAGTTGGTTCATAATCCAAATAATTTCCCTTGTGGATCAATAAAGTTTGTCGAAATCTAAGTCTATGCTGTTCTGTAGTTACTTGAGTTACTTGGTTTTGTCTCATTTGATTTTTGTTTAAAGGAAATAAATGCTGTTTTCTGTCTCTGCACTGGCATTGGTTAATGTCGGTTATCGGCAGATTCTTAAAGCTATAGAATCGGAATCGCTATTGGAAGTGAAAAAGCTGGAGATGGTGTATCTCTAGTTGTAACTTAGTGTTTGGGAAAAAATATATTACATTCTAAACATATAGGTCAAACAGACATATAAAGCCGTATGACAAAGAGCAACCCAAGATTATGTGATCTTGTTATGTAATGTAAGCTGAAGTAGTCAAACCTAGAAGTATACGGCTGGGGGTAAAAAAGTAATTGGAAAAATTGCTTTCATTGTGTAATTTCCCGAACATAAACAATACATACATCTAATGAAAACAAATTCCTCAAAAATACTCCACATGCATCCATAATTATAAGCACTATTTACAATGAAAATGAATAAATAAGTAGCATTAATGGCAAATAGTTCTCACCATATTAAGTCTGCCTTTTCTCTTTTGACTTGGGAGTGAAGTGAAGAATAAATAAGAATGTTTTTTGCAGATTTCAGATTGAATTGAGCTTTGCCTGGTTGTCTGTGAGCAAGTATTGTTATTTCAAGCAGGCAATTCTTCAGTGATAACAAGACAATAGAGGTTGTTGTGTAGCGATGATTTGTTTATCTAACTTTTAATCTTTATTTTTTACTTTTGAAAATGTTGTTGCCAATGGTTAAAACTTTGGGTTGGTACTGTATACTTCACATTAGAGATGTCGTTTGGCTGAAATATTGGGATGATATTTACACTTTTCCAGCACAGGCCAGTATTTTGTTTTGTCTGATCTCTGCCTAAAAGTAACACATAAAGCTTTATTTTAATACTTTAAAAGAGATACGAAGAAATGTTCACACCCAAGCGCCTGAGAGAGTGGCAGCTCGGTTATACATATGTAGTAGCTCCTGCTTTTTTTCTAAACAACTACCTTTTTAAGTCAATCTTGTTCACACTTATTGGTTGCTATTCCATGTATTTTTTATTGGTTGCTATTCCAACTGTTTTTTTCCCCATCTATTTTTTTTTTTACCTTCTGTTATATATCATATTATATTTGATGAGTGAGCTACTGTACCCAAAACTATTTCCCTTGTGGATCAATAAAGTTTGTCTAAGTCTAAGAAACTTGACTACACAGCTCTCTTAAAGATTTGCAATAAATAGGGACGGTAAATTTGTAATAAATTTAAATAATAGAACTTAGAGCTTATTGGCCTTTTGTTCCTCTGGATTCTACACAATCAGTATCGCCATCAGGCCATGAAAAAGGTCATATTGCTTAATCTCTACTGCACATCTTGTCAAACCTTTTGTATTGTTTTTGATATTCCGTCTTTGGTTTTGCTATTCACTTCATATGGATGCATTCTTCTCTTACATTATTATCATTTATGGCAGACCATTTGCTTGTTTTGGCTCATTACATTCACATTCCTCCCAAAAGGGCAACACAACACAAGTGATTTCAAAATTACCTACATGTTTGGAATATTTTCTCCGGGGCCGCGAGTACTTGAGACCCAGCGTCCTCTCTGGTCCTCTCTCAGCTGTTGCCTAATGATAGAGAAGTCATAGAGATGTTGTAAATGTCTGTTCTTTATCTACGCGTTCTGTGGATGTCATTAGTCATAATAGCCACCTGCCTTTGCCCTATCAGCTAGCGCAGCTCTCCTCCCACGCTTTTAACCCCGTCACCCCTCCGCTACCCCGCTGTGGAGTATGCAAATGGGACTGCTTCCTGCCCCCCCATCTCTGAGCAGGGGTGGGATTTCCTCATTCCTCCTTTGGCTCCAAGGCCCTTTAAATGTAGTCTACCATCTGGAGTTATAGTGCTTATCTCGGGCCAGCCTCTGAGCCCTTTTATTGAACGGGCCAGGGGGGGTGCGTAGAGGTCTTTTTGAGTGAAAATCAAAACACGCATTCAGACGCATCAATGGTAACAGGTGTGATCAACAATAACAGAGGGATAAAAGAGGAGAAGGCGCGAGGAGGAAAACAAATAGACAAAAGATGTGTTGTGATCAAGGGGCATCTTGTGTTAGGACGTGGTCAACAAGAGGAGATAGTTCCCTTATTTGTTCATTCATCTTTGTTTTTTTGTTTTTCCTGCTATACAGAAACATGTTCTAACCGTTTGGGGCCTGCTTCTTTTCTTTTTTTTTCATTCTGTTTTATATCTAGTAAGCAGTGACAACACAGCCAGCTACATTCTAATAACCCACTACAATCTTTTTTCTATTATATTTTTAGTTAGAAAACTATTTTGCTGTGATTGACTTGGATGCCTGTTTATTGATATTTTGTACAGTGGTCTGTGCAGCACTTTGAAACTTTAACTTTTAGATGTAGATTTACATGTTCACCTTTTTTTTATTGATTTAAAAGTTTAATATACATAACCAGCGGTGGAGTGTAACAAAGTACTCTACTTAAGTATAAATTTTAGGCATCAAGTAGATTTTAAAGTGGATATTTTTTACTTTTACTTTACTACATTTCAGAGAAGGTGTATACTTTCTACTCTGCTACATTTTTAAACTGGACTGAAAAGTAAAAGTATTTTTGTTTATAGTTTGAGAAATGCTGAAAAGTCTGAGGGGCTTATTTTTAAACTACAAATATGTTGAGCTATTGAGGACAAATCTTTACTCTTCAAGTACATTTTTCAACAAGTACTTTAATACTTTTATTTAAGTTAAGTCTTTCATGTGATACTTTTTGCCCTTACTTGAGTATTGTTTTGCTCTGGTATCTGATCTTTTACTTAAGTAACAAAATTGAGTACTTCTTCCACTACTGTCCTTAACTAAAATTACATAAAATAAGATATAGCATAAAAACAGTCAGTATTAAAAGCAAAAACTGAAACTGTTGTAGATATATACAACTCTGGAAAAAATAAGAGCCCACTGCATTTTTGTCTGAAATCAGCATCTCTACATGTATTACAGCCATTCCATTCCAGCGTCTGTTGAATTCCAACACAAACACAAAGCTGAGCTACTTCAGTTCTTGCACCAGGAGTGGAATAAAGTCACCCAAGAACAATGTGAAAGACTTGTGGAGAGCATGCCAAGACGCATGAAACCTGTGATTAAAAATATGGCTTATTGCACCAAATATTGATTTCTGAACTCTTCTTAAGTGTAAACATGAGTATTATGTTGTTTTAAAATGAATTTGATCTTGTTTCTTTGCATTTTTGTGGTCTGAAAACATGCATCTTTTTTTTGTTATTTTGACCATTTGTCATTTTCTGCAAATAAATGCTCTAAACAATAATATTTTTATTTGGAATTTGGGGGAAATGTTGTCAGTAGTTTATAGACTCAAACAAAAATGTTCCTTTTGCCCAAACACATACCTATAAGTAGTAAAATCAGGAAAAAAATGATAATTTTGCAGTGGTCTCTTATTTTTTTCCAGAGCTGTATACCAAATATTGTTTTCTGAACTCTTCTTAAGTGTAAACATTAGTATTATGTTGTTTTAAAATTAATTTTATCTTGTTTCTTTGCATTGTTTGAGATCTGAAAACATGTATCTTTTTTGTTATTTTGACCATTTGTCATTTTCTGCAAATAAATGCTCTAAACGATAATATTTTATTTGGAATTTGGGGGAAATGTTGTCAGTAGTTTATAGACTCAAACAAAAATGTCCCCAAACACATACCTATAAGTAGAAAAACTGATAATTTTGCAGTGGTCTCTTATTTTTTTCCAGAGCTGTACAATGAAGCATATATTTTCTAACATGGAGTAGAAAGTTCTATTTTCCATCTTATTGTTTTCTTTAAGGTAATGCACTATTTAACATTTTCATATTCATTGCAGACATACCAAGATAAGGCCCAGTCCCAGTCCTGACCAATGCCAGATGTTACAGTGATTAGGTTTTGGGTTTGATTCCTACACTAAGCACCTTGTCTGTGTGGAGTGTGCTTGTTCTCCCTGTGTCTGGGTAGTTTCCTCTGTGTGCTCCAGTTTCCCAAAATCAACATATAGGTCACATGGTACTTGACATGTATCTCAATATGTTTACTTCTGATAAGACTGCTTGACATTTCTTCTTATTTGCAACATGGTGAGATGGCACGTGAGCAATGTATGTGTTCAAAATATTATTGTAACTGATGCTTCACCTGCCACAATACTTTTGCGCATTTCCCTTTTGTGTGGGACACGAACCCCGTTTGATGTTTGGAAATAAATAATCTAAGCAGGCGTCGTCTGGGCCTCTCCGCTGCAGGTCCAACTTCCTGTCTGTACGGAAGCACTTTCTCTCCCCCCACGTTAGAGTGAGGGACACATATCGGCCTTTAAAATCCTAAGGGACATCAGTCATTTTTCAGTGTGTGTATTCTAATCAAATGTCTATTGTCCAGATGGTGCTATGGCCCAAATAAGCTGGTTTAGATTTCAAACCCTAACCAAGGCCAACAGGAAACAGTGATAGAAAATACTGCCTGTGCTTTGTAAAAAAAAAAAAAAAAAAATACTACAATCACAACTGAATCCCAGCTTTTTTCTCATTAGATCCCGAGCACTGACTAATGATTGGCTGCAGCAGGTACTGGGTTTTAGATGTCCAGTTTTTTTAGAATTGAGAACAAATCTGCATTAGGGGTGACAGTTGTTCAGTTGGTAATGATCTGAAGGTTGGCAGTTCAAATCCCTCCATAATCTCTGCATGAACATCATTGTTTGAGCAGATTCACTGGCCCACAGATTGGCAGTGTGATTCCAGCTCACACAATGCTATCAGTCTGTCCTTGGGCAAGACATTTAACCCAATTTGCCCCCAGTGTTTTTGTACACTGGTGTATGAATGTGTGTGTGAATACTTGTCCCTTAAAATGCTTGGAGTGCCTTAAAGGTTGAAAAGCGCTATATAAAAATGCGTCCTTTTACCTTAAGAATAGTTGTGAATTGAATTAGAATCAGTAAAAACTATATTGGATTTGAACATGTTGGTATCTGGGGACACAGACACGAACATGCTCAAATCCAGTATAGTTTTTAACCTGTCAAGTTATGAAATTTTAAATAAAATATATTTCCTAAGAATTACTTGGTTGGTCAGTGACTTTTTGAAATTGAGGTTTTAGCAATATTTTATTATTTATATTACAGAGTAAATGACATTACATTTTAAACATCTCCATCTTTCTGCTTCACGTCTACCTTCCGGTGTGCATGGAACCACTTTGTCCCCTACACATGAGAGAGAGAGGGGCATAAATTGGCCTGTGAAACCCAAGGGGACATGGTGTGTAATTTGGGGAAAGGGCCGGACACATTCCTTTGCAGCTGAGTGAGTCCAGCCTGAGTCCAGAGGAAGTCAGGGACAATGGGAGCAAATGTCCAGAAACATGCAGTCAAACGATTCGGGAGAAAGAGGCAGACATACAGAGGAAACTGTGTCAGAGCTGCCCAGAACCACAACCTGGCAGAGTACTATGCTGGAGATGGATTTATATAAAGACATGAAGCTAATGGACAAGTGATGAATTGTGAATTTGAACTGCAGTTTAAAGGTTATCACCCAGATAAAAATACTCAAATTATGTGCAGATTCATGATTGCTTTTTCCTGACTGAATGCTGTAGTACTACTATATCTTTGGTGTATATATTTATTTATTTACATAAATTATAAGGAGGCTCAGACTAACACAGGACAAACATTTCAAAGAAGACAAGAAAATACAGAACAAAAATAGACTAAAAACAAGAATATACTTTTTTTTCAAAATTGAAATACTGTTTTTCTACTGGTAGGCCTAATTCTATTACTAATACTACTACCAAGGCCAATTTTTTTGGAAGAACACAATTTGCACACAAGTAATTCAACAAGTTTTACAAAACAGGAGTGGCAATACTGCTTTTTGTATTATCCACATTTTCTAATAGTAGCAACCATCATATTTCCATCCATCCATTTTCTTTGGCTTATCCGGGTTCGGGTCAGGGGGCAACAGCCTAAACAGATCTGCTGCCCAGATCTCACTGCACCAGCCCCTATGGATCCTCCTGCGGGTGGTGGTGGGTCGACTGGAGGGACGGCCCCACATCTCTCCTTCGAGCTGTGCCCGGCTGTGGGGGCTGCCAGACGCTCGCTGTTGAACACCCACCCCAGGCCTGGCTCCAGGGTGGGGCCCTAGTGAGCCAGTCGGGGTGATGTAACTGGCTTTGGTGTTTCTCATCATAGGGGCTTCTGAACTGCTCTTAATCTGACCCGTCCCCCTGGACCTGTTTGCCTTGGATGACCCTACCAGGGGCATGAAGTCCCTGACAACATAGCTCCCGGGATCATTCAGGCACTCAAACCCCTCCAGCACGTTAAGGTGACGGTTCAAAGAGGGGACCATCATATTTCTTTCACAAAATGATTAAAATGTCTTCTTAAATACATATGTAGCATTAGTTGTTCTTAGCTAAAACTGGTGCTGTGCTGCAGTGCTGCTTCCTGTGCATTATCTGTGTTCTGGGTGGGATTTCCTCATTCCTCACATTCAGTCCCAGAACTGGGTTAGGGCTCCACTGAGGACAATCAAATCACACAGTAAATCGTGAATCAGGAAATTTTACACATTCTTCTTCCTATGTGTACTTAATCAGTCAGTAGGTGCCACTTATAGCTATAATAAAGAACATTCAGTAATACCAAAAGAACCCATTCTGTTACATAAGGCCAGGATTGCATTGAGTTCAACAACTTGAGGTTATGTTGAAAATATGTACTACAAAACAGTATAAATGTGCTTGTTTTCCATCTTAACTTTGACAATTCACAGAAAAAATATATAATTGCATAACCTAAAAAGCTTCATTATGATTTGTTTTTCTTTTTAGCAGCCCTGATAGTACAAATATACATACATATACACAGATCTGCAGCCACCAACAAAATGTGTGTGCCGTTAGAGAGGATAGAGAGCATTACTGAGACACTGATGGTGGATTGGTGGTTCAATTCCAGTTCCCATTTTAGGCAAGACAGCCCCTGGATTAGTTATATAAAACCTAAATCAGTTTACCAGTCATGTACAAAATAATGAAGTTAAAGGTACACTATGTAATCTTTCTAGTGAAGGGACCTGCTTGGCTTCATGTATTGTTATTGTTATGCCTGGAATGCTCCAAAGTATAGTAAACTTATCTGTCATGCATCCAGTTACAGCTGATTTTAGATGCATGAAAAATATGCATTCTATTTCTTACTGTGAGCATAGTCACCTTTTCACAGATCTGCCCTGTAACCCACCTAATGTGTCTTCATGGAAAGGAATAAGTTCTCGAAATCTCCATGGACACAACCAGAAAAGGTACATAGTGTTCCTTTAAAGATGCCCATTATGAACAATTGACTCTTGTGAGCTTTTAGCCATGTTAGGATCATGTTAGCTCCTCAAAAACATACCCACAGTTGTGTTTCATTCACACGTTTTTGAGTAATCCTGCATTATTAGGCTGTCTGTATCTTCAAAGCTCAAAATGCTCTGTTCCCTCTTGTGATGTCATGTAGTGGAAGTTTTCATGTTAACAACTATCTTTTACCTTTAGCCTAACACAGATGGGCAATTCCAGAGCTGAAATCTTCCAAATGATTCTAGTGAAGGTGTATGGAGTTTAAAAAACACAGTGGAGCACTTCCTGTATTACCACATTTTACCACGTTTTCTGTTTGAGAGAAGAACTTAGCTGAAACATGATTGAATTAAACAAAACAAAACTCTGGGCATGTTTTTGATGAGGAAACGCCATAACAGAGATCAGAAAATGGCATAATATTGGTCTTTTAACAACAAAATTCTCATAAATGTGTTCCGCTTCAATCCCTTTGTTGCCACTTTCACACCACTTTACCCTTAGTCTGACCCCTGCTCCTGTGCGGACAGTCTCAGCGGTCCACACCTGCTCTCTGTCCCACGTAAGTGCAGACCTCCCATCAAATCATCCTTATCTGTCCCTTACTCCGCCAACCATCTGCTCCCTCTGCTGCACCAGGAATGTGAGCACACAGAGGTTCCCGTTTGGACATGTTGGGACAGATTTGGCACAATGCAGTAATCAGGAGGTTAAATATATTTGGTGGAACCGTCTGGGCATCTACAGCTGTGGTGGATGCGGTGGAGATTGGGCCTACACCTGCTCCCAGTATAATAAGAGTATACAGTGAAAGATGCGTACATTTGTACAAGCAGAAAAACAGGTGGTACGTAGACTTTGGCACTGGGAGAATGGTAATATTTGTTTCAGTCTTTAGTTTAAGGTCATACTGGCGCTGAAAATGAACCAAATTTCACAACCAATCACCTGTCAAGTCTTTCATGTGACTTTACGGTCTCTCTTCCTCTGAGTTCGCAGCAGTGGAGCCTCCTTAGGGCCTCCTTAGCCTCTCCTTGTCATCCTCATATTGCTTCTGTCAGCGGATTGCAACTTTTAGGAGGCAAAAAAAACATTCTTCCTAAAATGCTGATGTCTTAAAAGAGACACAATCCATAAAAACATGGGAGGAGAGCTTCAGGGGATTTTTCAAGTTCAGATCAGGTGAAAGAGTGAAGATGACCATGCTTGTAGTATAAAAACTCACAGTGAAAGAGTAAAAAAGTGGCCAAAACAGTCCGAGGCACTGTTGTAATTATAATAAAAGTCCTATAATGGTTGCATGGGGCCAGACACAATCCTTATTTAATCCTTCAATCCTTTTTTACTTTATGTTGTTTATGTTACTGCTTTGCCTGGAATGATCTTCAGTGTGACATTAACGGTCCCATATTATGCTAAATTGACTCGTGAGCTTTTGGCTATGTTAGAATGTTGTTATCTCATCAAAAACATACCCGGAGGTTGTGTTTTGTTTCATTCATACATGTTAGAGTAACTTTTGATTGTTAGTCTGTCTACATCTTCAAAGCTTAACCTTGTGATGTCATGAAATGGATACCTTTTACATTTTGTTTAGTAGAGACAGGCACTGCCAAGGCTGATTCTAGTGAAGGTGTATGAAATTTAAAAATACAGTGAACCACTACCTGTATTATCATCTGCCATCACCAGGTGTTGGGGTAAATATCTCCCCTAAATATCTAAATATCTTGGCGGCACGGTGGCTGAATGGTTAGCACTCACGCCTCACAGCAAGAAGGTTCCGGGTTCGATCTGTGTGGAGTTTGCATGTTCTTCCCGTGTCTGGGTGGGTTTCCTCCGGGCACTCTGGTTTCCCCCATCAACCCAAAAACATGCTCCAGGTAAAAATCCTCCAGCTGAAGTCCTGACCAAAGCCAAGCAATAAGATCATGGAGATGGGTCCCCGGGCGCCTGAAAGATGAGCTGCCCACTGCTCCTGAGGGATGGGTCAAATGCAGAGAAATAATTTCCCTACAGGGATAAATAAAGGATAATTAAAAAAAATGCAGGATTTGTATGTTAAACATGTTGAACACATTATAACATCAGAAAATAGCCTAATATGGGCCCTTTAAACTTATCTCCCTTGCATTTTTATTGCTCACACTTATCTTGAGATTCATACACTCTTATTGTGAGCGGACTTGCCTCTCCACAGATTTGACTAGTAACTGGGGAGGTCACCTACTTGTTTCAATGGCGCATACAACATATTCAAACTATGACAGATTCAGGTCCAATTTCCTTGCCGTATCTATGTCTGTTGTTCATTTGCGTGCCACTGGAGTCTCTGTGCATTCCTGGTGGGTGTAGTGTGTCCATCTGGCGGCCTGACAGGTGCCTCTGCCCTTGTGCTTCGGGGCAAGACAGAGGAGGACGTCTCTGCTTCTTTGTTTCGTTTGAACATCTGCCTACACAGCCCAATCCCACACACAAAAGCAACATCATTAGGGCAGATTTGATCCAATATCACGTCCTTAAACACGCTCAGCTATTTATTTTAATGGTTGCAACATGGACTTGAATAAACAGGCCTGCATTGTTTGTCACATTCTTCATACGTTACAACATGAGGCTTGCGGGGTTACTTGGATAGTTCGAAATGCACAGGATTAACTGCTCCCTAAACTTCAAAGTATGTATAGAATTTAAAAAAAATCTACTTTAAATACATACTGCCACTGAGCAAGACACTTCACTCACACGGTTGTTCATTGTTGTGACTAAAAGCAAGAAAGGCAGGGAATACCAGTTCGTCTTTGAGAAAGGTTTATTTTACACTTATACTATTGATACTTGGCAGTGACATCACGATGGGGGTGTTCTACATGTGTCACTATTGGCGGAAGTTACCACGGTGACGTAGATAAAAAGTTAATCCTGACAACTCAAAAATGGGTTGTAACACCACATTTTAAGGAGCCTGTGATCCATATGAGCATTCCTGGTCCTGCTCAGGTGTTTGACTGTAATTTTATACGTGACAGACTTGTTTAAGTGACTTTGAACTTTGAACTTTGAACAAATCAGCTCACTGGTTGTCATTCTAACTAAATCAGCTCTTTCTGGGCAGATTGCGTTAAAACAAAGCTCAGGTTAAAGTTTCCATTTGAGTACAGAGTAGTGCTTTCAGTAGCATCACATCCTCAGGGAATGTTGATGGCATTAGGTGCAAAGTATCAATATTATCACGTATAATACAGCTCTGGGAAAAAATAAATAAATAAGCAACCTCTGCAAAATTATCAGTTTTTCTGATTTTACTGTCCTACTTATAGGTATGTGTTTGGGCAAAAGGAACATTTTTGTTTGAGTATATAAACTACTGACAACATTTCCCCCAAATTCCAAATAAAAATATTATCATTTAGAGCATTTATTTGCAGAAAATGACAAATGATCAAAATAACAAAAAATATACATGTTTTCAGACCTGAAACAATGCAAAGAAACTAGATCAAATTAATTTTAAAACAACATAATACTAATATTTACACTTAAGAAGAGTTCAGAAATCAATATTTGGTGCAGTAACCCTTATTTTTATTCACAGCTTTCATGCGTCTTGGCATGCTCTCCTCAAGTCTTTCACATTGTTCTCGGGTGACTTTATTCCACTGCTGGTGCAAGAACTGAAGTAGCTCAACTTTGTGTTTGTGCTGGACTTCAACAGACGCTGGAATGGAATGGATGTAATACATGTAGAAATGCTGATTTCAGAAAAAAATGCAGTCATCTCTTATTTTTTTTTCCAGAGATGTATATTTAAGCTTTAAGCAGTAGTACTGTAGTACACGTAAAGAACTAATGGAAGCAGTGGTAGTAATGGTTTACTCTTAAACAAGGTCAAATAGCCCAAACAGTTGAATGAAGTTCAGTTTACACAGTGACAGTAATTGTATTTGCAGTGGTGGTAAAAGTGCACAGTACAGGGAAGTGAAAAGTAGCAGTATGACAGTATGTTTTTGGTTGCAGTAATAATAATGACTATTGAAGAATTAGATGCACTATTAGTATTATTAGTAGTAATAGTAGTATTAGTAATTTTGTTGTAGTAATTTGATTGATATAAGCACATTGTTCCATAATCTTATCTAAAAACTGAAGTAACAGTCTATCACTTGAGTTGGACATTCATTCTTCTCAGATTTTTTTCCTAGATAAGATATTTTCAATAAACACAAGACCTGTATTCAAACTATGAGCTCATCCATTTAAAAGAAAGCCAGTGTTTTGTTGTTGTGAGCCAAACACAGCTCAACTGTTTTTTCTTAAACAGAACATTTTCACTTAATGCGCCCCAAGATTTCTCAACAAAAACATCAGTGATCACACAACACGACTTTATTTCTGATAATGAAGAATAATAAACAAAGCCAGTTCTATTTTGAGACCTTCATCTAGAGCTGCTTTTGTGTAAGGGAAAAGGCAGGGGAATGAAGACAGCCCCAGTTCATTTGCATTGATAATGGTACAATATAATGTGATTTACACTTTAAACATTGGCTGATTGTGTGGGCCAAAGACTCATTGACTGCTTGGCTTGAGGCTGGAATAGATTAACTCAGTTGAATGTTTTTATTTACAGAAACGATTCATTGCATGAAGATTTTAAATTTAATCTGGATAAAATTAAGGCTATAACTAAATACTTTATCCGATAATGTCATATGGATATGGAGCTCAAAGCTACAGCTCTGTATTTTTAAAAATATCAACAATGCCAACTTTCTGTGCTGGAAACAGAACATTTTAAGTGGTCCAAAGTTATTCCTTACTTACCTATGCATGCTGAGAATTGTAATTATTCACTTTGATGAATTTCTAAGTGTTTTTCACAACTGTCAGAGGCCAGAGTGGAGATTTGCTGTCACAGTAGAGCTAACAAATTCAACAACTACGATGCTAATGGGTATTTCCTGATTTTCAGACAATAAAATGCTTTACAGTGAGATGCAGACCGTACACAGTTGCCCTAAAAGTTGCTAATATATCTTTACTAGGCGAGACAAATTTTGCTCTGATACATGGTAAACATATACAGTGCCTTTGAGTTTGCTTAAACATGTAACATTTGAACAGAACAGACCTCAATGAATGTGTTCTTTTTCAGCAGATTTGAGCGGATCAATATAAATCATTATAGATAATATCATCCTCCAACATTCCCAGCCCGGGGAAGTCAATACTACCTCTCCACTAAAAGCATCTTATTGAGTGAAGGAGCCAGTGCTAATTTGTTTAAGCAAATTTAGAGAGAGAGTGAAGATGACTATCAGACCTGCCTAACCTCTGCAGATGTTCACAACCTTCTAACTAAAGGTATATAAGGCCTAGGTTTTAACCAGATTTGAAGTGATCTATGAAACGTATAGTAACATATTTAAAAAAGATTTAGGCCTACTATTTGGTTCTATGCTATTTCTACTTGTCTTCTAATTCAGCTTAGTTACTTGAGTCTAGCCCTTACTGGTAAAGGTGCATTGTGTAACTTTTCTGGTGGAGGGTTCATCAAATGCTTTTCTCCATGGAGATGTTATTGTTTAGTCTGTAATATTTCACAGATAATACTCCCTACAACTGTTTATAGCTGTTATTGGACATCTTATTTGCTATTGTATTTTATATTGGATTAGTTGTTTTTCTATTTTGTTCTGATTTGTCCATATACATGTAACCCTGTTGAAATTCATAACTCAGAATTTTAAAGAAACAGTTTAAAAGGTATTACAGTTCATGACAATAAATAGAAAAGTTAAAAAGGTTAAAACTCATTGGCCAGCAATGAGGTCATTTTGGCTATGTTGAAGAATGGATGTGGGGTAACATGTATTTTTTTTTTAAATTTATTTCATGTTGTGAAATTATAACATTCCCCATGGTTATGTGTTAAAATGTGTCATTATGCTTGAAACGAAGGCTGTATTTGTTTTCACTTTATTTCTGTTTCTATACGTTATCTGTGATAAGCCAATGACAGGCGAGGTGAAAGGGGAGGAGGTCCTTCGTGGGATATACGTGAGGCAGGATGGGAAAGGCATTGAGGGAGTAAGCCGCGCGTTTTTTTCCCCAGGCTGGAGTAACTATTCGGATTCACGGAAGGTGAATTTGACGAACTATTGTCTTATAAGTGAAGTTCTCGGTCAGAAGACTTTGTGTAACTTGTGGGATGATAGTTATCTGCTGTTAAATGGACAATTTAGCGCGAGCAGCGGAGGCCAACTCCATCTTGACACGGGTCGTGTTCCAGTGGCTGCGTGAGGAACTGGGCTAATCAGTTAGCGGCCTGCTAACGAGTTTTGCAAGACTACTCCGAGCACCGGGACAGCGACAAGAGCCATGTCATCGACGGATTCCGGGCTGTTGCAGTACCAGAGGGACAACTAAGCGTGAGTGACTGAACTCCACTGCATTCGTCTGCATCCTCTCAGCGTTTGTCACTGCTCAGTGATTCAGGTACCTGTTTATTTTTGCCAATTGGTGAAGAAGCCATTTTGTCGTTTCAAAGGCTACACCGCACCCTAACTTCTATCAGGCCTGCAACGAGCGAACTTACTGAGGTTGGGGAAATTGCTAAATTGACGTCTCTGAATCAGTATTATTGTTTTGTTTTTGTTCTATCTGCCGGCTATATGGTAATTTATTTCGTTGTGCCCAGTAGAATATTTTGAATGTGTATTTCTGTTTTCTGAAAATTGAGGAACCATTAATAATTGTACAAACTACTGCTTGTTTATATTTTTTGTTTATATAACTCTTGTGTCATTCCTAACCGCCCTAAAAGTGCCTTTCTTGCACTCTATTTTCAGTAAATAGTTAATGTTACATTTAATTCTCTGTGATCATTGAGTGTCCGTGGTTGATGTTTATTACCCAGGAGTTATAGCTTATAGGCTTAATGGTAACACAGAAAACATTAGGGGGTCCATGCAGTAAAGGTAAGGTGTTTATTAAAAAGATTTCAGAAGGGAACACACGCATATTTTTAATAGCAGTATAAGGATTCAGGATAGCCTCTGGCACATAGTCTTAAATGGTACAGAGGCGCTACATAAATTGGAGGCACCGCTGGGATGATAGTGTGTGTTTTTGTAACTGATTTAAACTTTTTCAATTAAACATAGAATTTATATCATTAAAATTCTCCAATTAGGCATTATGGATAACCGAGCAGACTTAGTATCAGAACTAAAGGGGTGGTGCCGTGGCGAAGGGTTAGATGAGGCTCATGCAGTCATGATACTTATCCCAAAGGAAGTCAACATTGCTGAAATTGAAGAGACAATGCAAACAGTAAAATGTTTAGGGCGTGTGCGTGTTCGAGGCCGTATATTCAACGCACGGCACAACAGATTCCTTGTCTTGTGTGAATGCAAAGAAGCCGTAAGAAGAGAGGAGGTTCCTTTGGAAGTGCTTCTTGTGGATGGCGAAGGGGCGTGGCCTGTCATTACAACAGACGAATCCTCAGCAGTCACTGAACAAGATTTCAGTCAGAAACTGAAGGAACTGTTACAATCAGAGGGAAAGACTATGCAAGATGTGCGCACATTGCTACCAACAGAAGAGGCAGCCACTAGCCCAACAGTCGCCATACTACAAGCAGTGAGCGACTTAGTTAGCAACAGTAAGCCATCCAATGACAACAGTTACCGCCGTCTGCGCCCTCTGTCTGGATCTTTGCCCACCCCAACAGGAGAAGAGCCGTTCGACCATTGGATGGAGCAAGCCCGGCTCATGGTACAGGAGTGTGATTGCTCTCCCAAAGAGAAAAGGCGAAGGCTGATGGAAAGCCTGAGGGGCCCGGCTCTGGAAATTGTTAAGGCAGCACGAGCGGCTAATCCTGACATTAGTCCAGAAGATTGCTTAGAGGCGCTTGAGCATGCATTTGGGACAGCAGAAACAGGAGAGGATTTATACTTCGCTTTTCGTTTGCTGCAACAACAGGCTGGTGAGAAGCTCTCCGACTTCCTGAGGCGGTTAGAACAGTCGCTGAATAGGGTAGTGCAGAGAGGCGGCCTCCCTCCTGAGCGGGCTGACAGAGCACGTTTGGAGCAATTGTTGCGGGGTGCTGTTTGCTCTGATTTGACGTTGCTTAATCTACACCTGAGAGAGAAGAAAGCAAAGCCACCCTCATTTCTCCAGTTGTTAAAGGAGATTCGTGAAGAAGAGGAATATGATGCCTCAAGGAAAAAACTTGGTACTGTTGTTCAAAGTGCCTATGTTAAGCAAGACAATGAATTGAAGCAGACAGAAATTCAGGCACTGAAATCTGAAATAAAAGAGCTCAAGTCCCTAGTTGCTGCTGTGGTGTCAAAACCAACTCAAGCCATGCCAGAAAGCACTGAGAGATCCCTCACTAGTGCTGTTTCAAGTGAAAGTTGCCAGGACAGTGAGCTAACAGCTTTAAAGAAACAACTAAAGCGTTTGCAGCAAAAAGTCACTAACAAAGCGCCTGAGACACGGGTTGCTGCCGCAGCTGGAGATGTTTCAAGTGTTGCCACCACTCGTCAGGCATCGTCTAAGGGCTCAGATGAGAATTTCTGCTATAGGTGTGGGGAAAGTGGTCATTTTGCGGCAAAATGTCAAAATCCAGAGAACCAAGCCAAGGTTATTAAAAGGTTAATTCAAGCCCTAAAGGTGTCAAAGAGCAATTCATCCAATTCTGATGCCACTGTCAATGCGGTTAACTGTGATGCCAAAAGGAGTTCAGCCAGTGCATTGCCAACTTCCTGCATTCCTGAGGGACTGGTTGGCCCGCAAAGTGTGGTGCCCCTGAAGATAAATGGCAATCCCTGCACAGCCTTGCTAGACAGCGGCTCCCAGGTGACAATCATTTTCGAGCCCTGGTACAAGAAATACTTGCCTGAGGTCCCCATTCAGCCGGTGTCCGGTCTGTCTCTGTGGGGGTTGAGTGAAACTGGTGTCAGCTACCCCTACCAGGGTTATGTGGTGGTTGATCTAGAATATCCAGCTGAGGTCTTGGGAACCAGTCAGACAGTTACTGTGCTCGCCCTTATATGCCCTAGCCCCCGGACAGATGACCCAATAGCTGTCATTGTAGGCACTAATGCTAGCCATGTGCGACGCTTGGTGGAACAGTGCAAAGACAATGGAGTGGATGTTCAGCGAGCTCTAGGCCTCCGTGTCCATGTCCAAAACAATGAGCATGTTCGCAGGCCTGTTGCCTTCCCGACCCATGTGGATGATGAGGTAGGGTGTGTCCGATGGCTAGGTCCAGGCCCGTTGAAAGTAAAACCTGAGTGTGACACCCATGTAGTGTGTAAGGTGGAGCTAAAACAGCCTGTGAAGCAAGAAATACTGATGATTGATGCGTCACCAACAGCTATCCTACCTACAGGTGTATTTCTCCATCCCATGGTCGTACCCAGTGGAGCTTTGGATGTCAACAGCTGCAAAGTGTTGATAAAGAATGAGGGCACAAGAGATACAGACATACCTGAGGGAACTGTGATCGGCTATATGTATCAGGTTGATTCAGTCACCACAATTCCCCCTAAGGAGCCCTGGTCCAGTGAGTTTGATGAAAATCTAATCAACTTTGGAGAGTCCCCCATCCCGGAACAGTGGAAAAGCAGACTCCGACAGAAACTCCGACAGAAGTCTCATGTCTTCTCCATGCATGAATGGGATGTGGGATTAGCAAAAGGGGTAGAGCACCGAATTCGGCTCTCTGATCTGAGACCTTTCCGTGAGCGATCTCGTAGACTCGCTCCGGCGGACATTGAAGATGTCAGAAAGCACCTGCAGGAACTCCTGCAGGCTGGGATTATAACAGAGTCAAGAAGCCCCTATGCATCACCGATAGTGGTGGTCAGGAAAAAGAATGGCACTATCAGAATGTGCATCGATTACAGATTGTTGAATAGTCGTACCATACCCGATCAGTATACGACCCCATGCATTGAAGATGCCCTGAACGCTTTAACAGGGAGCCAGTGGTTCTCTGTTCTCGACTTGCGTTCGGGCTACTATCAGATAGCCATGGCCGAAGAGGACAAAGAGAAAACGGCTTTCATTTGTCCGTTGGGGTTTTTCCAGTTTGAGCGAATGCCCCAGGGCATCACAGGGGCTCCAGCAACCTTTCAACGGTTGATGGAGAAGGCGGTTGGAGACATGAACCTCTTGCAGGTTCTAGTGTACCTCGACGACCTTATAGTCTTTGGAAAAACTCTTGAGGAACACGAAGAGCGACTGCTCAAGGTCCTAGATCGTCTTGGAGAGGTTGGGCTTAAGCTTTCAGTGGACAAGTGCCAGATCTGCTTGCAAAGAGTAAAGTACTTAGGACATATTGTCTCAGCGGAAGGGGTTGCCCCTGATCCAGACAAGATTGAGGCCGTTACCACCTGGCCAATGCCTACAAATCTGAAGACATTACAATCTTTTCTTGGCTTTTGTGGCTACTACCGCCGGTTTGTTCAGAACTATTCTGCCATTGTTAGACCACTGACTGAGCTCACAAAAGGCTATGCCCCCACCCAGAAGAGCAAAAAGGGCTGCTCAAAGGAGAACAAAGTCTACCTCAAAGAGTCAGAGCCCTTTGGGGAGAGGTGGGACAGCTCCTGCACGGAGGCGTTCCAGAAGATAATCCACTATTTGACCCATGCACCTGTTCTAGCTTTTGCCAACCCCCAAAAGCCATACATTTTGCATGTTGATGCGAGCCTAAGGGGCCTTGGTGCTGTACTTTATCAAGAACACCCCGAAGGTTTAAGGCCCGTTGCCTTTGCAAGCCGAAAACTCAGCTCATCAGAGAAAAATTATCCAATACATCAGTTAGAATTTCTGTCTCTCAAGTGGGCCGTGGTTCACAAGTTCCATGAGTACTTATATGGCGCAAGATTTACTGTACGCACTGATAATAACCCGCTCACCTACGTGCTATCTACAGCCAAGCTCAACGCGGTAGGGCACCGGTGGCTGGCTGCATTATCAACTTATGAGTTTGACATCCAGTATCGTCCAGGTCGGCAGAATATCGATGCTGACCTGCTGTCGCGAAACATGCCGGAAGTGATGGATGACGAAGGCTGGGTAACCATCCCTGAATCAGGAGTGAAGACCATTTGCCAACGCGTCTGTCGCCCAGAATCCGCTGGGCACACGCCAACTTATGTTGCGCAACTAGGCGCATCTGCTCGCTGTATTCCAGACATCTATGCCTTTCCATCCAGCATGGAGCTTAAGTCTCTGGAGTTGATGTCTAGGCAGGATCTCAGGAAAGCGCAAGAAGAGGATGAGGTCATCGGACCAGCCATCCAGGCCCTGAAGAGTGGGAATTGGCCAGAAGATGGGAACATCACTCCTGAATTGTCAAGACTGAAACGAGAGACTGGAAAGCTTTGCATGAAAGATGGGTTGCTTTACCGGTTCAGTAGAAAGCCATGTGGAGAAGAGGTGGGTCAGCTTGTCCTACCAAGGTTGTTCCGAGAGGTCGTAATACGAGCCATGCATGACGACTTGGGCCACCTGGGTCAAGACAGGACCGTTGACCTGCTGAGAGGAAGATTTTTTTGGCCCAAGATGTCAGTAGACGTGGAAGAGTACATAAGACACTGTGGGGAGTGCATCGCTCACAAGACCCCCCTAAAGAGAGCTGCCCCACTACACCAGATTGTGAGTCAAGGTCCTATGGACCTCGTGTGCATGGACTTCTTGTCCTTGGAACCTGACTCTAAAGGTGTCAGCAACGTCTTGGTGATCACGGACCATTTTACGAGATACGCCCAAGCTTTTCCAACAAAAAGTCAGAAGGCTCATGTTGTAGCAAAGGTCCTAATGGAGAAATACTTTGTACATTATGGACTGCCATCTAGGATCCATTCGGATCAAGGAAGAGATTTCGAAAGTCGCCTTATCCGGGAGCTGCTGACCTTGATGGGGATACGCAAGTCGCGGACCACTCCGTATCATCCCCAAGGGGACCCACAGCCGGAAAGGTTTAATCGAACCTTGATTTCCATGCTGAGTACACTGGGTCGCGAAAAGAAGCGGACATGGAGCCAGCATGTAGCTCACTTGGTCCACGCGTATAACAGCACAAAGTCGGATGCCACAGGTTACTCGCCTTACCGTCTCATGTTTGGCCGAGAGGCACGGCTTCCTGCTGACTTGTGTTTTGGAACCTCCCCGGACGGGGTAGAAGATTTGTGTCATACTCAGTACGTAACAAAGCTGAAGGAAGACTTGAAACAAGCCTACCAGTTGGCTTCTGAGGCTGCTGATAAGCGACACCAGAGAAACAAGAGGCTGTATGACCAGCGAGTTACCTTTCAGTCCCTGCAGAAAGGTGATAGAGTTCTACTCCGGAATCTGGGTCTGAGAGGCAAACACAAGCTGGAGAGTAAGTGGAGTTATGAGCCGTACATCATAGTTGGAAAGATGCCCCACTTACCGGTGTTCAAAATCAAGCGGGAAGATGGAAGTCCGGGAATAAAGACGATGCATAGGGATCACCTCCTTCCTGTGGGACAGCTGGTGAGGATGCCATCTACTAAGCAGATGGAAGAACCCCCTGCCAGACGTGCAACCAGAGCAGCCACTCGACAGAGTCAAAGAGATCTCAGTCCTGGCAGTGAAGGTTTACAGGAGTTCTCTGACTCGTCCTCTGAGTGGGGGTATTGTGCCTCTCCTCATGACACTCCTTCCTGGCAAGAATTAGCACCCAGAGTGACAAATCCTGACAGGCCAACCGCTAACTTGGATGATGATCACTTACTGTCGACTGGAGATGAAGAGGACCCCCATTCTGCCCATGATGATGGCCCCGAACTGGAACCCAATACTTATCCTGAGGCTGACATGTCTGGTGGAGAGGAATCGGATGCTGCACGTCATAGTGAGAATGACCAAGACTCCATAAAAGATGGCCCTAGCTCCGAACCTGACCATGAGGATGAGCTTGAGGAAGGTATTCCAAATAACACTGAGACAAGACCAAAGAGAACTATAAAACCAACTATTAGGCTCACTTATGATAGGTTGGGTAGGTCGAAAGATCAGCCTCTGACCATTCTCCATAGAGGCATAGTCATAAAAATAGGAAAGTATTAGAAACGAAAAGTCACTGCACCCTAGTTTGACAGGTCTGATGAGGACATACAGACATTCAAAAGGGGGAGGGTGTAACCCTGTTGAAATTCATAACTCAGAATTTTAAAGAAACAGTTTAAAAGGTATTACAGTTCATGACAATAAATAGAAAAGTTAAAAAGGTTAAAACTCATTGGCCAGCAATGAGGTCATTTTGGCTATGTTGAAGAATGGATGTGGGGTAACATGTATTTTTTTTTTTAATTTATTTCATGTTGTGAAATTATAACATTCCCCATGGTTATGTGTTAAAATGTGTCATTATGCTTGAAACGAAGGCTGTATTTGTTTTCACTTTATTTCTGTTTCTATACGTTATCTGTGATAAGCCAATGACAGGCGAGGTGAAAGGGGAGGAGGTCCTTCGTGGGATATACGTGAGGCAGGATGGGAAAGGCATTGAGGGAGTAAGCCGCGCGTTTTTTTCCCCAGGCTGGAGTAACTATTCGGATTCACGGAAGGTGAATTTGACGAACTATTGTCTTATAAGTGAAGTTCTCGGTCAGAAGACTTTGTGTAACTTGTGGGATGATAGTTATCTGCTGTTAAATGGACAATTTAGCGCGAGCAGCGGAGGCCAACTCCATCTTGACACGGGTCGTGTTCCAGTGGCTGCGCGAGGAACTGGGCTAATCAGTTAGCGGCCTGCTAACGAGTTTTGCAAGACTACTCCGAGCACCGGGACAGCGACAAGAGCCATGTCATCGACGGATTCCGGGCTGTTGCAGTACCAGAGGGACAACTAAGCGTGAGTGACTGAACTCCACTGCATTCGTCTGCATCCTCTCAGCGTTTGTCACTGCTCAGTGATTCAGGTACCTGTTTATTTTTGCCAATTGGTGAAGAAGCCATTTTGTCGTTTCAAAGGCTACACCGCACCCTAACTTCTATCAGGCCTGCAACGAGCGAACTTACTGAGGTTGGGGAAATTGCTAAATTGACGTCTCTGAATCAGTATTATTGTTTTGTTTTTGTTCTATCTGCCGGCTATATGGTAATTTATTTCGTTGTGCCCAGTAGAATATTTTGAATGTGTATTTCTGTTTTCTGAAAATTGAGGAACCATTAATAATTGTACAAACTACTGCTTGTTTATATTTTTTGTTTATATAACTCTTGTGTCATTCCTAACCGCCCTAAAAGTGCCTTTCTTGCACTCTATTTTCAGTAAATAGTTAATGTTACATTTAATTCTCTGTGATCATTGAGTGTCCGTGGTTGATGTTTATTACCCAGGAGTTATAGCTTATAGGCTTAATGGTAACACAGAAAACATTAGGGGGTCCATGCAGTAAAGGTAAGGTGTTTATTAAAAAGATTTCAGAAGGGAACACACGCATATTTTTAATAGCAGTATAAGGATTCAGGATAGCCTCTGGCACATAGTCTTAAATGGTACAGAGGCGCTACATACAGTTATTATTAATATTTTTTGTTTTCATAATTATGTCTCATTTGACACTGGTCTATTGCTCTTTGTTTGCTATGCCATCTATTTTTGTTACCCTCTGTTATATATTATATTTGGTGAGTGAGCTACTGTACCCAAATAATTTCCTTTGTGGATTAATAAAGTTTGTCTAAGTCTAAGTCTAAAGTCTAAACCTTTCTATCTTCATGGAGACCAAACCAGACCAAGTTACAGGTCAGATCTGTGGAGAGGCAATCCCGTTCACAGTCAGAGTGCCTGTTTTTCTAGGTGTTATTAAGATATGAAACTGATTGTAATTGAATAAATGTAAAGTAGAGCTGTTTAATGTCATACTGTGGAACATTTCAGGCAGAGCAATGAGATATCCATAAAAACAATAGAATAGAATAGAATAGAATAGAATGCCTTTTATTGTCACTGTTCACATGTACAATTTACATCATACATACAATGATATTGAAAGCATCTCACTTCAGTGCACATTTAAGTAGGATATATACAACACAGCAGGATATTTACAAGACACAGTATGAAAAAAATAGTGCAAAAAGATTAAACTAAAATAGTCCAAAAAAAGAAAAACAAATAGTGCAAAAAAGTCCTCTACAGCTGGTACTACACATTAGTTACCAGGTTATTGCAAGTCTTGCTCAGATATTGCAGTAGGGGTGATACATTACAAACATATATACACACTGAGAGTCTCTACATTGCAGAGAGAGATGTTTCACAGAACTCAGTTTAGCATATTGTACTGTATCACATGTTGCCAACAAGCTATAGCACTGTGTTAAGTATTGCACCACAGGATATTGCACTGTAATTAGGTATTGCACAACAACAGGTGGATATGCTACAAAAACCTAGTTTAAGATATTACACAGTAATAAATATTACCCAGGTGGATATGCTACAAAAAATATATTATTACACTGTAATATTGTCCACAATATTGCACTGTGTTAAAGGCCCCCCCCCCCACCCGCTCCTCTGCGCCGCTGGAGCGCTGTCTCCCCACTGTTTAACCGCGAAGGCAGAAAGGAGAGGCATTTCAATGAAAAAAACACATTTTCACAGAAAATAAAATTAAACCACTGCTGTTTCAGAGGTCCAGAGGGTCGGGTAAAGGACTTCCAAGCCTAGAAACACTCGCACGTGCCTCCAGGCAAATAAAAAAACGCATTTCGCATTGCGTAGCTCCTTCGCGGTCCAAACTCTCTGGGCGTGATTTCCAGAGACAGGGAGTGGAGATCCAGACGGTGGTGGAACTGCATTTGCATTTCTTTTGTCGATGTTACGTAACGAAGTCGCCTTGTTCAGAATCGCCCGTTTGAGCTATGTTTTTTTCAAACGCAGAAAAGGATCGCAAATCTTAGATCTTAGACTTTAGTTTTAACTTTAGATCTCTGTCTTAGATAGTTTTTGTTGTGTTTTGTCTTCATATTGTATTTTGTACACTGTCTTTTTTGCACTACCTGGCCAGAGAGAAACGAAATTTCGATTCACTGTATGTTGAACACATATGGCAGAATTGACAATAAAGCTGACTTTGATCTTTTGATCTTTGAAATGCTCAGTTTAGACATTTCGCAACTTTTAGCCATTGTGGGGGCCTAAACAGGGTAGGGAAGCTCACGTTAACGTTCAAAAACCTCAGAAAGTGAAAATTTCATGCCATGGGACCTTTAAGTAATTGCACAACAGGTGGATGGGAGGAGAGTGGGGGGAATATGGGGTAAGTCAGTGCAGGTGAGTGTTCAAGGTGGTTATGGCCCTTGGGAAGAAGCTGTTTTTGAGTCTGTTAGTTCTTGCTTTAATGCGCTTGTAACACCTTCCTGAGGGCTGCAAGTCAAAGAACTGAGAGCCAGGATGGAAGCTGACCTTGATGATGTTGTGCAGGTGACAGACCATTCAAAAGGTTACATAGGGCACCTTTACCTCTCTGCACAAATATTTCTTATAAATGACAGAAACACTATCTTATTCTAAGTTTTGCTCAGTTGGCTCAAAGTAGACTATATATTTCACATTTCCAAAAATCATTAAACTGTTATGATTGACAGTTCCCAAGAAATCTTCAAACAGCATATTGTAATTCCCAAATTCATCTAACCTTGTGACCACAATGTTATTTTCAGAGAGTGTTCCTAGAAAGTGGAGACGACTGTTGGCAGTTCAGCCTGTGGACTACTTTTGAGGAATCATTTCTGTCACAACATTTTTCCAATATTTTTTCCAAATGTCAAAAGTAATTTAGATAACATTTGTGACCAGTAATGAGTAGAAGCACTAATCACAATAGTCATATAAATACACCGTAGTACGTCATTACTGTATATACTAGTAGGTCAATAAGAAATAATCATTACATTTTGCTTAAAGGTGCATTGTGTAACTTTTCTGGTGGAGGGCCAGTCAAATACTTTTCTTCATTTTCATTGTCTGGAATGTTTCACAGTATGGCATTAAACCTTTCTATCTTCATGGAGACCAAACCAGACCAAGTTACAGGCCAGATCTGTGGAGAGGTGACCCCGTTCACAGTCAGAATGCCTGTTTTTCAAGGCAATTTTAAGATATGAAACCGATTGTAATTGAATAAATGTAAAGTAGAGCTGTTTAATATCATATACTGTGGAACATTCCAGGCAGAGCAATGACATATCCACAGAAACAAGCAGGTGACAGAGCCCCACCAAAAAGTTACAAAGTGCACCTTTATATAAATGTCCTTACTTGTTTATACAAGACTGACATCTTCTACTAATTAAATACATTTTCTTTCATTATAGCGTTTGGTTGCTTCACAGAACTACTTGGAGAGTTTTTCATCTTCAGTTTTGTTTGGTATTTCTTTCTACACACACATTTCAAGTACAAGTTCCTTCCACTTCAAATCACTTGATATACAGTAATTTTAAAAAAAAAAAGTTTGTTAGAAAGTTGTTTCTCAGAACTACGTGGAGACCTTCTGAAAATGCTCGGGCTTGTTTGGCGTCTGTCTTGTTTGTATTGACTTTCCTGCTGGAGCGGGGAGTTTCTGAGCTACAGGTGCTGCGGCAATTCTCAGTAAAACCTCTCTCCGTTCTGAGTAAAGATGGAGCCTCCTGTTTAGGGACAAACAAAAACTGCCGTCATATGCCAAACAGGAAATAAATAAAGGTTTAAATTATTTACACTAGAAAAAATATTTGTGTTGTTATAGGCAAATGTATGAGTAGATCTAGTAGTTTTAGTGTTTCGTTTAATTTCTGTTTTTAGATTGTTTTGGACTGACTTTTTACATGCACTCTTGAAATGTCCTTGATTAGTGATTTATTCAAATGTGAGCTCAATGTAACAGGTATTTTTGCATAATATGGAGTAAATAACTATGTAGTATGTGGTATGTTGTGTTTTAACATTAAATATTTGGCAAAATAACCAATAAGTAAGCTACTTTTACTTGAATACCTACTATGAGTTAAAGTAATTTCCCTTGTGGATCAATAAAGTTAGTCCAACTCTATTTTTTATAGTTGTTATGTCAAATTGTATGCAATTTTTATTGTTCAAACCTAATCATATAACACGTAGCATAAACAATATATGACAGACAATACGACTGATATATAAAAAACATATAGAGTCACCATCAGAACTGAGCAATTTAATGTAGATAACCCAAACACAGAACTAAAATCATAACAATCTAAAAGTACAGGGGAAGTTAAAGGTTCTGTACCTGATTTTAACTTCCATAAAAACATGAAAAACAGAACTAATTCATTTTAAATGGATTGCAGTGGTCCAGAGTTATTCCTCATTTATCTCATGAATTCCAAACCTTCAAATGATTTTCACAACTTTCAGAGACCAATACAGAGTTCTGCCGTCACAACCACTTGTATACTAAACACGCACTTCCTGATTATGTGACAAAAAAAACAAACTTTATAATTAGATGAAGACAGTACACAGTGTATTTACTTTGACCTCAAGAGCAGCTTGTACAATTTACAGATCTGGAAAAAAATAAGAGACCACTGCAAAATTATCAGTTTTTCTGATTCTACTACTTATAGGTATGTGTTTGGGCAAAAGGAACATTTTTGTTTGAGTCTATAAACTACTGACAACATTATTTCCCCCAAATTCCAAATAAAAATATTATCGTTTAGAGCACTTATTTGCAGAAAATGACAAATGGTCAAAATAACAAAATGATACATGTTTTCAGACCTCAAACAATGCAAAGAAACAAGATCAAATTAATTTTAAAACAACATAATACTAATGTTTACACTTAAGAAGAGACTTAAGAATCAACACTTAAGAATCAATATTTGGTGCAATAACCCTTATTTTTAATCACAGCTTTCATGCGTCTTGGCATGCTCTCCACAAGTCTTTCACATTGTTCTTGGGTGACTTTATTCCACTCCTGGTGCAAGAACTGAAGTAGCTCAGCTTTGTGTTTGTGTTGGAATTCAACAGACGCTGGAATGAAATGTGTACTGAGATTAAACTAATTTTGCTACAATACACAGGGCCTTTAAGTGTATTCACGTATTGCTTTCCAATCCAATTTCGTTTTGTGTCGCTCCATTTTACTGAGGAATGTATGAATGTATGAAGAACAGGGACAGCCCAACAAAACCACCACACCTCCTCCTCCTATTATTCAGCAGGTTTGTGGACGCACCCTTATATCACCCCCCAAAACAAAAACAACAGACTGCAGGCCTGCTCCGGCCTATGGTCATGTTAATGTGAGGAATGTGACCATTTCCTCTTCTGAATTTAAACAAAGGGATGAGCTACAGCGCCAGACCGGTCCCACCTCAAAACCACCTCTCCTGTCTCAGTACTAACCCGCTCATACTGGGATGTTAACAGGTTTAGATGGGCTCATGTGACACTGGTTTAAACCGTGGCCCAGGGCATTTCCTGCGTATGGATCTGTGCCTGTAGGCTGTTCATAATTGGTGGATATGGCAGAGAAAGGATAAAGGAGGGATGGGAATGCATTGTGTCGGCAATTTGAGCTGATACCATTGGGAATACTGCAGTCATGGGTGATACTGCAAAAAGTCTTCTCTGCAGGTGATAAAAGGAGAAATTCAATTTGTCAACTGGACAAAGTTTGTTTGGTCGAAAACATTTCGCCGCTCATCCGAGAGGCTTCGTCAGTCCTGGTTCTAGTGCTGGTTAGACCCTGTTTATATCTAGCTGCAGGGAGGAGCTCCCTACACTGAAATAGCTCTGAAACTATCTCAACTAATCGGTTTCTTTTGTTTTTCGAATTTCTCTGGCGTCTAGTATTAGCATATCTATTCAGCCCTAGGAGGAGCTCACTACACAGAAATAGTTCTGAAACTATCTCAACTAATCTGTTTCTTTTGTTTTTCGAATTTCTCTGGTGTCTAGTTTAGCATACCTATTCAAACCTAACGACCGTCTCCACCCCTCTGACCCTGGCTGAAAATCCTCTGTAGTTTTTCCGAAACGCCGGCCAGGTACGTAATCGCTATTTTCAGACAATATGAAATCCTAGTTTATTTCAAACCCACAAACACTTTAAGACAAAACTCGTCCACCCAAAGGACAAAACACCGAGCCACAAACAAAGCAATGTGGTCTACTCCATTCAGTGTAGTGAAGACTGCAGTGAGCGGTACATTGGAGAAACAAAACAGCCACTTCACAAGAGGATGTACCAACACAGGCAGGCGTGCCAGTGTGGACCGTCTTCTGCGGTACATCTTCACCTAGAAACCACGGGCCATTCGTTTGAGGACAGTGAGGTTCAGATTTTAGCCAGGGAAAAGAACTGGTTTGAGAGGGGAGTTAAAGAGGCAATTTTTGTCAAAAAAGAGAATCCGTCATTAAACAGAAATGGGGGAGTTAGACATAACTTGTCTCCCATTTATAATTCGATTCTCAAACCAAGTCAGAACAGACAAAAGAAAAGCCAGGGTCAGAGGAGTGGCGACGGTCGTTAGGTTTGAATAGGGATGCTAAACTAGACACCAGAGAAATTCGAAAAACAAAAGAAACAGATTAGTTGAGATAGTTTCAGAACTATTTTTGTGTAGTGAGCTCCTCCTAGGGCTGAATAGATATGCTAATACTAGACGCCAGAGAAATTCGAAAAACAAAAGAAACCGATTAGTTCAGATAGTTTCAGAGCTATTTCAGTGTAGTGAGCTCCTCCCTGCAGCTAGATATAAACTAGAACCAGAACTGACAAAACCTCTCGGATGAGCGGCGAAACGTTTTCGACCAAACAAACTTTGTCCAGTTGACAAATTGAATTTCTCCTTTTATCATGGATTCTACCTGGACGACTGAGGGACTCTTCACGCATCTTCTCTGTAGGAGTTAAAAATTAAAATATTCAGGGTCTTCTTTTGTTGTAGCACCATGAGATTTGCTTTCAAATAAAGAATGCATCTAAAATAAATTTACGATAATAATTAAAGATTGACTAATACCAGGCCGCGAACTTTGAACCAAACTAAAAGGGATGAAACTAAATTGGGTAATACTTCATACTAACATAAAGCTCTGGAAAAAAAAATAAGAGCCCACTGTATTTTTTTCTGAAATCAGCATCTCTACATGTATTACAGCCATTCCATTCCAGCGTCTGTTGAATTCCAACACAAACACAAAGCTGAGCTACTTCAGTTCTTGCACCAGGAGTGGAATAAAGTCACCCAAGAACAATGTGAAAGACTTGTGGAGAGCATGCCAAGACGCATGAAAGCTGTGATTAAAAATAAGGGTTATTGCACCAAATATTGATTTCTGAACTCTTCTTAAGTGTAAACATTAGTATTATGTTGTTTTAAAATGAATTTGATCTTGTTTCTTTGCATTGTTTGAGGTCTGAAAACATGTATCTTTTTTGTTATTTTGACCATTTGTCATTTTCTGCAAATAAATGCTCTAAACGATAATATTTTTATTTGGAATTTGGGGGAAATGTCACTAGTTTATAGACTCAAACAAAAATGTTCCTTTTGCCCAAACACATACCTATAAGTAGTAAAATCAGAAAAACTGATAATTTTGCAGTGGTCTTATTTTTTCCAGAGCTGTAATTAACATAACCAGATTTTTACCATCTCTATAACAAGAATGGCAGAACTACTTAATTTTAAATGGTTTGCTGTGGTCCGCAGTTATACCTTATTCACCTTGAACATCCTAATTACTCACTGTTATGAGTTTATAAAAGCTTTTCACAACTTTGAAAGACAGACTGGAGTGTATTCATCACAGTAAAGCTAACAACTACTATGCTAATGCACAATTTAGACAATAAAATGCTTCATAATTTGATGCAGAAAGCAAGCAGTGGACATTTTGACCTCAAGAACTGCTTAGAAAATATTTGCCAGACAAATTTAACTCAAATACATGGGGAAAAAATTGAATGGTGTGTAGCAGTGCAGGTGTATCCTTAATTGAGAGTAAACCCCTATAGATCTGACCAAGATTAACCAAGACCCAGCTACTCAAACAGCTTTAGCCCTAAGTAACTCAACACTTAACCAAGGCCTCTGCTTTTGACATCATGTTTTATAGTTCTGTTTGCCTGTGAGCTGTTACCTCGTTAGATTTGAGCATGTTTATTCAGGCCTCCCCGCTGTTCTTCTACTATACGGCACTTAATTAGCTGTAGATTTGCATATATTTGCATTAAACATGAACATAAACATTGGGTCTATTTAAAAACAAAATAGCCATGTCTCTTACGATGATTTAGGGAAGATAAGATTGAACTTTTCGTCAGACATTCAGGCCAGTTAAACAGCAAATAATGTTTTTAAAGTGTTTTCACAGAGGACCGGAATTTAACACTTAAGTTGATGTCCCTGTCTCCTCCAGAAGGCTGTATTATTTATGTGGTTAGTCACTAAAAATGTGAAAATGACTTGTACACCATGTAACTATTTTATATCAGAGTTTTTGAGTTAAAATTCTTAATATTTTTATATAATTAATTTATGGATCAGTACATTTTTATTGTAATTGTGCTTTTGCTAAAACCTGGCATATTTGTTCTTAATTTATGCATGATCAAATAAATTCAAATAAGAAAGTACACCTACAATGAACAGAAAAACAATAAAACATAGATATAGTTTTTTTTTCCTCCTGGGAGAGCTGAATCGGTGGAATGTGTTGCTTGACTTGACATCTGAGTCAGCATGCGTCATGGTTAATGTAACGTTCAACGGTTTTACAGCATGTTAGCATGGAGGCCAGAGGGACAGATAAATAAGAACTTCTATGGAAAAGAAATAAGGACGCTTGTGACGACAGCATGATTAAAGATGAATGAGACTGGAGTTAAGAAGGGTCCTATCGTATATAAAGATAGAGCGCTATAAGATGGCCCAGGGGTTAGGTCACAGCACATGGAACATTACAGTGAGATTAATTCTGATGATTTATTGAATATCGCTCCCTGCTCTTCACCCCATTTCTTACTTGTGATGTCATGTGATAATATGTGTGTTTTTAAACTCCATACACCTTCTCTAGGATCAGCCCTGGAAAACTACCATTTCACGACATCAAAAGATGAAACAGAGCATTTTGAGTTTTGGAAATGTAGACAGACTAATAATAAAGTCATTTTAATTGTGTTGTAATTGTTTTTTTACTGCCTGTTTTAACTAATTTGTATGTCATTTTAATTGTGTTGTAATTGTCTTTTTTGCTGCCCCTTGTCCAGGGCTCCCTTGAAAAAGAGGTTTTTAATCTCAATAGGATTTCCCTGGTTAAATAAAGTTATAATAATAATAATAAAAAAAGAATTGCTCATGTGTGAACAAAAGAAAGCACTACTCTGGGTATGTTTTTGATAAGGTAACGGCATTCTAACATTGCTAGAAACTTAATTAAGTCAATTTTGCGTAATATAGAACCTTTAATACATGTTTTAAATCTGTCTTCTTACATTTTAACACTGTTATCGAGCTGAAGAAGTAATGCTAACTTTTAAGCTTAGAAGTGAACCTGGTTTAAATAATATTATGAAGATTCAATATTGGTTGCTTTGCTTTTATTTTATTTGAACTGTTTATTTCTTCTACTTTCATTGGTTAATAGTTGGGCATTAATGTCTTGTATCAACTTTAACCTTTACCTAACCTTCTTTTTTGATAATAAATACTTTAATTATTTAACACTGACCTACAAGTATTCAGGTGCATTAAATAAGATTTAAAAAGTTTTGACAGTGACCTAGTGGAAATTGTCCTACCATGTGCACGCAGTCAGTAGGTTTGGACAATTTCCACTAGGTCACTGTCAAAACTTTTTAAATCTTATTTAATGCACCTGAATACTTGTAGGTCAGTGTTAAACAATTAAAGTATTTATTATCAAAAAAGAAGGTTAGGTAAAGGTTAAAGTTGATACAAGACATTAATGCCCAACTATTAACCAATGAAAGTAGAAGAAATAAACAGTTCAAATTAAATAAAAGCAAAGCAACCAATATTGAATCTTCATAATATTATTTAAACCAGGTTCACTTCTAAGCTTAAAAGTTAGCATTACTTCTTCAGCTCGATAACACTGAGTGCAGCGTGGGGCGTTTACCCTGCGTAACTGCTGTAACTGAAATGCAAATGAGCAGCTGGACTGTACCTGAGTCTGATCACCTGCTGTTAGTCTTTGGTGGAGCTCTGTTTACTCTCCTCAAACGGATTTAAACAAAACCATTATGATCTCCACAGGACCATCCCCCATGGCTTATGTGCATGTATGGGGCACAGACAGGGGTATAGGCAGAGAGAGAAGGCTTTGTCCAGGGAACTTTTAATAGAAAGACAGCTAATTATGTTTGGTATAGCCCTCTTTTTTACTTTACATGCAATATACACTTTCAATAACATAGCTTTTGTTGTTGTTGTCGAAAATACCTTAATAATATGTATTCTTACTGGGAGCAGGCTAATTTCTCCACTATTACCTTTAACTTGGCTTGATAAGATAAGATAAGACTTTATTGATCTCACACAGGAGAAATTTACTTGTCACAGGAGAAATTTACTTGTCACAGTAGCTCCAGGTAGGTTGGTTGTATCACTTGCTTGTTCTCATGGAGAGAGATAAGAACAAAGGATGTGGAACACTCCTGGTAACATATGAAGACAAGCAGGTGGTGGATGCCTACCCAGAAAAGTTGCATAGTGCTCCTATAAATTGTAAATCCATAATAAGAGCTCTTTTGGTCTGGTTTCTCATTGGATTCTCCCAAAATCCTTCCCAGATCTTTAACCCTGAAAAATTAATGAGGGTTTCCCCCAAAAAAGGATCAAACAAAGTCCTAAAATGTAGCCTAGAAACTAATAATAATTCTATTCTAAAGTGTATCCTTTAGGAATGGAAAAAGGGAATATGAACATTAAGTCTAGTATCAAAGTAAAGTGTATAGTGAAAATCTTATTTGATAAAATTTAAAACGTTTTTGAAGAACATTTTGATTATTATTACCATTTTTTCCACACATCTTGTACGCATGAAACCAAAATAAGATGCATTTTTTCTTATGAAACATTGTCCAATTCACCCAAAACAACCCTTCCAAACATGCCCAAACAGCACTTTATGTTATGACTGCCCCTCCTCCCGGGTCCAGCTGATGTCTCATACACTCATGTTTGTGTCTGAATGGTGCGTGTGGAGCTGGAGCAGTGGAGGGGAGCACGGCAGATGGCAGCCCCCTCATGTCTGCCTTTTTGGGGCAGAACAATGCATCTCTCAGTGCTGTGTTTTAGAGGAGGGGAGCAGAGGATTTGAGTGGGACAGCTGGCAGGCAGGACCCCTCCCACCACGTCCACACGCTCAACGACACACACTCCGCAATTATCCGACACGGGCTCTGGCTTACACATTTACCAGAGACCAGCAAACAAAGGGATGCACCACTAAAATCAATAATCCTGTTTGGATTATATGATTATGGTTATCACTGCAATTAGCGCAAAGTGGGGCAGCATGTGTCTTGGATTTAAGACAGTTTTCTTTAGTTTTTGCTCCTTTTTATCCATTTAAGTACAAAATGTTTAATAGGGCATCATTTGTATGGATTTTGGAAATTTAATGATGGACAATCAATAGGCTGAACTGATTTTCTGTTTTGAGTATCTACCCCAAAATAAAATAACCAACATGTAGATACAATAAGATACCAAAGTTATATGGTCCTATGTCAGCTAACCATTCCTATTCTATTCAACATTGTTTGATTGGTATTTTATTATTTCATTCATTCCACAGTGTCATACTGAAGCTTTAATTCTCTGTTTCTATTTTAGTTACCTGAGCAACATCCAATCAAAACACAAAAATGTACAATATCTACTAATTATAACTCACACAGATGGTCCAAGGCAAGCCACCTTGCCATAGCAACCTATTGCCAAAGTTCCTATAATTCAGCCTGGAAGTTAAATATATGGACCATGGTTGAAAAGATTCAAATCAAAGTATCAGAAAAAAGATGTATAATGTAAAAAATGCAACAGGCCTTCACTAGGGTATGGTATGTGATTATAAAATGCACTTTATCAAGCAGAACAGCCTGTCCTTTAACAAAAATGCTCCCTTACCTACCGTGGTGTAAACAAATCTATTCTGACCAAAAGCAAAGTTCCAGTCCATCTCCATCTGAGTCTGTCCATGACATAAATAATTCAGTTTTCCAGCTGCCATGTTGTTATTGGTGATCGATGCTGCTGGGGAAGATAGGGAGTCAAAAAAGAGGTTAACATATTCACTTAAAAAAAGAAAAGAAAAGCTAAAACTTAAATTCACACAAAATGTATCACATCTTAGACACTGAGCATAATTATTCATTTATTAATTTTGTTAAAGGTAGGACCTACTTGTCAGTAATGTTTGAAATAATAATTGTTTCATAGGCCTACATACGATTAAAAAGTAACCCATTGAATTAACAATCTCCACGCTAGATTTTGAGTCTTTAATTTGCATCATAGGCTATTTACAGTCGTGGATATAATTCTTTTAGCCTTCACGCAAACTCTGACTTTGTTGTGATGCTTTAATTCTCTTCCATTGCCTTTCCCCTCACAATAACATTCCTGCGCAACATTTAAAAGTGTATGGCCTTAAATCTCTTTTTACGCACAGTCCGAGTAGACAAAGCGCACCACCAGCGGCTCTTTTACATGACAGTAGCTGCCAGCTGAAATACTGCTGCTTCTCTTCATCAATTTTTTCTGCTTTTGGAGCTGTGCCACCTTCCCGTAGTAGCTCCTCCTTCTCCTCCTCCTCCTCCTCCTCCCCAGCGCGCTCCCTCCCTCTCTCTCTCTTTACGCACGCTGCTTTTGATCCCACGGGGACTTGGAGCTCTCACATTCCTCTCATTCCTGCCGCAGCGGAACAATCGCCTCTCAGTTATTTATTAGCGCTGTGAGGCTCAGAGCTCAGTCTGCTCAGGACGCGAGGCGCACGCACAACGTACATGGAAATACGGAGCAAGAAGCACTAGCAGCGAGCGACCTTTGCGTGGATTTACCTGAATTGAAAAGGAAATTATATACGAGATTATACGGGATTGACCAAACCTTTGCGGGGGATGTTACTTTAAGACAATCAGGTACTAATTACATGTATTTTCCACACATTTGTGCTGCGCTTTGAATGCGTAACGCAGTTTCTTGTAGGTCCTCTTACTCGTAACTTGTACTGGGAAATTGTATAGTTATTTGGTTCATTTTTTTTTTTTTTTAGAATATATTAGTTATTTTATTTAGTTTTTCTTGACTTTTTAACTCGTTTTAGATTATGGGCAGTGTGAGGATTAAGTACTAAATAACTGTCTAAAGGGTTATTAGTATCTTATTCAGTTGTAATGTGGTGAGACTGATGTTTATAGCCTTTGCATTAGCGTGGGTCTGGATAAAGTTATGTGTCTGTGAGAGCAGCTTTAGCCTATAAAACAGGATCTGGGTTGACATCATTGACAAGGGTATTTCCAGAAACAACTCATGTACTTCACCACTCTGCACTGTCCAGCATGCCATTCATGCCTAAGGTAGCTGCTCTCCACTATCTTTGTTAGTGCACTTTAGTGCAAAGCTTTTAAGTAGATTAAATGGATAACTATCACAATACTGTATATGGTTTTAGCAATACAAACAAATGTAAACTTTTTTTGTTTTTTTGTTTTGTTTTGTTTTGCCATTGTTTTAGGTCTGACTATAGTTCCTGTAGAAGCACCTTGCTAACATCACTGACATGAGAACAGCAGAGGACTCCTCTGGCACAGTCCTGCACCGGCTGATCCAGGAGCAGCTGCGTTATGCCAACATGAGCGATGCCCGCACTCTGCTGGCCATCCAGCAGCAGGCCCTGCGCGGGGGCAGCAGCAGCAGCGGAGGAGGCACAGGAAGCCCCCGGTCCTCTCTGGAGAGTCTGTCCCAGGACGACAGCCCATATGTTTACATGAACACCAGGCAGGAGCCACAGGGAGAGGAGTACCAGGGAGAGGGCCTGTCGGAGAGCCCACTGTATCACCTCCACACTGAGGAGCTGCCCACATATGAGGAGGCCCGGCTCCTGATCTCACAGAAAGGCCTGGATCTGGAGGAGCCGTGGGACATGAAGAGGGAGCATGTCCGCTCTCTCAGCGAGCGCCTCATGCAGCTCTCCCTGGAGAGGAATGCTGCACGACAGCAGCCCATGCCCTCCTCTCACAGCTATCCTCAGCTCTACAGCACTGGCACCCCAGCCCAGTGTGTAGAGCAGAGAGCACCCCCTCCAGAGTACCCCTGTCCCACCAAACTGCCTGGATACATGCTTAGCCACTCACAGGAAACACAGGGACAGTACTACAAAGAGCCACCTCCATTCTATTCCCAGCACAGGTAGAGCACAGACAGGTTTCTCTCATAAGTGTCATGGCTTAAGACAGTCTCTAACATCTCCCTGTGTTACAGGTATGTGTCAGCCCAGCCCCCCACCCCCCAGAGTGAGTCGCTGCAGCGGGAAAATGAGCGCCTGAGGAAGGAGCTGGAGGTGGCGACAGAAAAGGCGTCCCGACTACAGAAGGTGAGGTCACAGGTGTGGGACTGTGGGGTGCTTCCTGTTCACACATGTACAAAATGTCACCACGGCTGTTAGGCAATCTGCAGATCAAGCAGGTTTGTGTGAGACGTACAAACACACACCCCTTTTCTGTGACATGGGACCTCTGCTGTAGCCTCGGCACATTCTTTGTCTTGTAAAGTGTCTCGGCTCTGTGCCATGACACCTGGGGCTCACAAGTGTTCACTGTGGAATGTAGCATCCCTAAGTTACGGAGGAAGACATCTGCCCACAGGCCTTAAAACAAACTGACTTTCATGAGTTTCATAACGTCCATTGATAAAAACAAAAAATATGTGGATGTGTTATGCTAACTCCAGTCTTTTGTGTCTCACAGTTGGAAGTGGAGATCCAGAGAATATCTGAGGCCTATGACACTCTCATGAAGGGGTCGGCCAAGAGGGAGAGTCTGGAGAAAACAATGAGAAACAAACTGGAGGCTGAAATCAAGAGACTACATGACTTTAATAGAGATCTGAGAGGTAAGGAGGATTTTATTCATATTAAACAATATGTAATAGACTACACATTTCTCTAGGTTATAATGCGATGGGCCTGTTGCAATATTTTGTCACAACATTCTATAGGAACTTTTGTTGATACTGGATTCCTGGCTTTTGTCCCCATGTTATCATCCCACTGCAGAACCAGAAAACAACTCATCTGACCATTATCTAATCACGTTCACAGAACAACTGGAGTCTGCAACCAAACAAAGAGCGAGCAAGGAAGCAGAGAGCTCAGACCCCAAGCACCACGTCTTTGTCAAACTCCTAGAGCAAAGTAAGTTCATTCATCAATGCATTTTCACATCAGCAGCCTATTCAGACAAGTATAACTAGTTTCACACATTATCGATTTCATTGATTGGTTTTCCGGTTTAGGTTTGTTATAAAACTATTGACACATACATTTCTCACTCAACACTTTTCATCACAAAAACAAATGTGGCCTGAATTCCTGAGATTTTTGCAAGTATTTCAGGCTGTTCCAGCATTAGTGACACCCCCTCTCCTCACCCCTCCTCCTTCTCTCGCTCGCTACTCAGATTTGCATGATCACTGCTGACTTCTTTTTCTAAGGGTGAACTAATTTGTCTGGGACACCAGCACAGCATGACCCCTAGCCTGGCCTCTGTCCTTGTTTGGGCTGCACTTTGACTAATGGGTTAATCTGTGTGAGTGCTCCAGGGATATTTCCAAGGCTTTAGACCATTTCACAGTAAAATCAGAAAATTCAAAGCGTGGAGGAATGCTAGCCTGAGGTGTATATGGACTCATTTGGACAATGACACAAGTTGTAATGAGTTAATTTGCACTTGTATAATGTTGTAAACGTGTTTATTGGTTGAATTAGTACGGTGGGAAATAGTATGGTTTTTAAATTCCATTTATACAAAAAGAAGATTATAACATATTACATGTCATTTCATTTGAATATCACATTCCTCTTTGACTTCTCAATACTGCTTCACCACAACTACTTCTACTACACTCTATTACTAATTAAAAAAAAAAGGTCAACTAGTATTAAAAAATAGACAGTAGATCAAACATTGTTTCTGTTCTTACCCTGTTTTGGTCATCTTCCATAGGATCTACATGTTCTGTATTTTTGGCACAGTCCCAGCGTACATTTTCTTTCAATAATAGGATGTGATCTTTATATAATTTCTTAAAGGCAGACTTGAGGTGAATTATATTTTGAGCTGCTTGTTTACTTGGGGCATTCCTGGGCCGCTCGCAGCACAAAGCTATGCCTGTGTGCGTAAGTGGATAAGAGGAAGTCTGCATTCCCTGCACAGGCATGCACTAATGTTGTGTAATCAGCCTCATTTTAAACTGGCACAGTCACAGTTCAAATGGGTTTTGTGTCTATTACTTTAATCAGGGTAAAGCTTTTTTTTTGTTATTGTTGATAGGCGTACTTGAGCTTTTGGGGAGACTTGTTTTAAGTTGATGTTAATAACTATACAGTCATACTTTTTGATATATATGTGTGTGTTTTTTAAAATGTCAGATGCCTTTCCTTTCCCTTTCAACAACCAGACATATACAGTAGTTTGTATTTTGATTATAGAGGGTAATGTGACTGAAGTGTCTTGCCCAAGGACACAGTATTTGCCTGGAGTTTGAACCATTTTTATGGACAAACACTCAATCCTCTGTGCTACAGTTACCCCATATACCATACATACACTTTCTATCAAATTCTACAACATTTAAGATAAGATAAGATAAGATAAGACTTTATTGATCTGACACAGGAGCAATTCACTTGCCACATTAGCTCCAGGCAGTTTAGTGCAAAGAAAGTTCGAACAAAAAAGTGCTTGCTTAGCTAACAATACCTGTTTATGCGTGTGTTTCAGATGAGGAGCAGCGGCGGGAGAGGGAGCGTTTGGAGAAGCAGGTTTTAGCTCTCCGTGTGTCTGCGGAGGAGGCCCAGAGGAGGCGTGATATCCTGGAGAAGGCCCTGTCCTCTGCCCAGACCAGGAGCAGACTTTTGGAGGAGGAGCTGCACCGAAAGAGGGCCTATGTTCAGAAGGTGGAGGGTCTGCAGAGCTCCCTGGCCCAGCTGCAGGCCGCCTGTGAGAAACGAGAGACGCTAGAACTACGACTGCGCACAAGACTGGAGCAGGAGCTGAAGAGTCTGAGAGCGCAACAGGTAAAAGGACAACCAGTGTCATAATGCAATTTGTATGTTTGTCCAAGATACATGTCATAATGTATCATATTGGCCAGGACTGGATGTATTTTAGTAATTAAAAACTTAAAAGATTACAGTGTTATTGGAATGGGCCAGTGTGTAGCTATAGAGATCACTGGAGCAGACATTGATAGAAAGATAAGAACTTTGTAGTAATTGTTTTAGTAGTAATTATAGCAATCATAGTGGTCGTATTAAAAGTAATAGTAATTGATTTTTTTTTGTAATAAATTACATGATTATATGTTTTTGGTTTTGTTTTTAGAAGGAGACAAGTACCACATCTTCTGAGGTCAGTGCGTCTACATTGGAGCAGCAGCTGAGGGAGAAAGAGGAGAGGATTCTGGCCCTTGAAGCTGATATCACAAAATGGGAGCAGAAATATCTGGAGGAAAGCACCATGAGGAAGTTTGCCATGGACGCTGCTGCTACGGCTGCTGCACAGAGGTAGGAGACCAAGATAATTCCCACAACACAGTAGCTTTCTCTTTTAAATAAAGTATCGCACTAAACAACTTATTTTTATTTTGTTTTCAGGGATACAACTATTATCAAGCATTCACCTCGGACATCCCCAAACAGTAGTTTCAATGAAGACTTGCCACTGGCCAATCACAGAAACCAAGAGATGGAGAACAGGTTTGCAATGTTTCTATTTTCAAGCAATGATATTTAATCCACTGAGAAAGAAGTGGAGTTGGAACTAATTCTTTCTAAAAAATGATTGAGAAATTGGCAAAGGGCTCTCACATTCTGTACACTGTTACTTTTGGATGTACAATTTTAATTATCGGTCAAATCGTAAACCATTTGTGCTTTTGTTTAGGATCCGGGCGCTCCATGCTCAGCTTTTGGAAAAAGACGCTGTGATCAAAGTCCTGCACCAGAGATCCAAACTGGAGCAGGGGCGACTCGAGAAACAAGGGCTGCGATTGGCCCGCTCCGTCCCATCCATCAATACTGTGTCCACCAGCACAGAGGTCAAAGGTCTGTATAGTAGTACAAACAGTGGTAGTAGTAGCTGTGGTGGTTACAGTAGTATTATGCAACACAATAAATAATGATAGAATGATGACATAAGGAGTAGACCAGAAGCCACAAAATATTGCTAAGTATGAATAAAGGGTTTGGACACATGACAACTAAATAGTGAATGCTACTAAACACTGGTCTACAAGCAAAATGCTTCCAGAATAAAAGTAGTAGTAGTAGTAGAATAAAAGAAATTTTTAATAAAGAAATAAAGAAAAAGTAAGTCAGAAGTGCTGATTGGCTATAGTTTTCAAGATATAGTATTGGGTCAAAATAGGAAATTTACGCAAAATTAGGCAAAAACGGTAGTTTATCAGAAGGTACAGTGTGTCTACAAGCAACCAGTTCTATCTGAAAGCCTGTCTGCACATTCCAATACATTCATTTTAATATGTCTAAAGTTTTAACATAAAATATTTTTTTATTTCACGTAAGAGAGATGCCTCGAAACTAGGGATGTGAACAATTAATCGACTTACGATTAATTGTCGATCAAGACGTTGGTCGAACAAAATGCATTAATTGCAATTAATCGCTAATCGCAGACACGCGCACCCGTGTGGTCAAGAAACAAGGCAACCACGCACCGCGCTGCGCCAAGCTCGACTCACAGCCGGCCGCAGGCGCCAACGGCACTGCTCAGCAGGCCCGAGCGTACCCCGGGGCTGCTGAGCAGGAGATCGAACAGCGGTGCCTGGAATGCGTAGTCTCAGCCCTAGCCACAAACCAGCCGCACGAAACCAGCAGCGGCACGTTGTGGTTTAATCCTGGTTTAGTCCAGGTTTAGACCTGGTTTAGACCTGGTTTAGTTCTGGTCTAGACCTGGTTCAGTCCATGTTTAGTCCTGGTCTAGTCTCTTAGCCAATCAGGATGCAGAACACAATGTTACACTATAAAAACAAAATTGGAAAAAAAAAAAGAAATCCACGAACCGCGATAGAGCGAGGGATTACTGTATTTTGTTATTCAGCATCAATACATTTGTCTGCTTTTTACTAAGGAATAATTCATTGAGGAATATACAATATAATAATACTATGATATATTTATGGCTCAGTGTTATGTATACTATAGCTTATATTCTTAAAGACCCTATTGAAACACTAAAATTCAGGTGAAAAATTAATCGTAAGTCGATCGATAAGGTCAATCAACTATAGATTAATGAATTAATCGATAATTTGCATCCCTACTCGAAACTGTGTGCACCTGATGTCTTAAGATATTTCTTGTTTATTTCTTGATGGATAAAGAAGTGCATGTTGAATATTTTCAAAATATAAATATTATTTTTAAGCAAAAATGTCTAAATCTATTGTATAAACAGATGCGATTTTGATGTAAAACAATATCATTAAATATCTTGAATACATTAGCTAACCAGCACAGTTATCAATTGATTTTCAGTTCATGTCATCAATATAAATGAGATTTAGCCACTTTTATCTCGGAAGCAGATCAAGTCCAAAAATTTGAAGACCAGTGTAATAATGCCAGAACTTGGTTAGACTCTACATTACTGCATCATCAACAGTGTAGCTTAATCCTAAATAGGTTTTTGAGTTTATGTGTACTGCCAGACAAGTAGTCTCTGAAGGTTGTGTAAAGGTTGATATTTCATGCACTAGTGGGGAATTTTGGGTATTTTTACTATAACAAATGTATCAAGCGACAACTGGCAGACGGGCTGGAGACGCCAGACCGAAATGTACACATCTAAAAAAAATCAGGAACTAGGAGACAAGCCCCAAGCGTAAATAGACGTTTTAAACTGGAATGCATATCATCTCTCGTTCAAGAATAGCCCCTCCAGAATAACCATGGGAAGAAATCGTGCAGGCAGATGTTGGGAGTAAAAATGGGACGCATAATTGAACTGGTCTTTGTCTTGTTTTGTAGCAAAGAAGAGCCTATCAGATGACCAGACAGGTGCTGCATGCGGGGCTCTGCTGTTGACACCCAAGACCACCGTTCTAAGACGGGACAGGGGCACCCAAAGCGAGGCGTCCTACGTGGAGACAGAAGCCGACATGCCCCAGGAATCCGAAGCAGCGGACGCTTTTGGTGGGTGGCGTGTTTCGACCTTTGGCACCTCAATACAAGCTACTGACAAGCCGTGTTAATACTGCATCTATAAATCAGCACGGGTCGTTTCTTAAGTCTAACTTTAAATGGGAGGTCAGAATGGTCAACATTAGGGCTATGTGTATAATTCATGGGTGGTATTTGGATAGTTGTCGCAAGTAATAGTACTTAGTGAGAGAGATACGTTATTGATCCCAAGGGAATTCAAGTAATGGGCATGGTAATCAAAATATAACATGCTCTGGATTTCTGGACTGGATTCTACTAAAAGAAGATGAGTCAAAATGAGTCAAATACACAAATTATTCATTTTTGGTAGCCAGACAAGCCCACTATTGCGAAACAATAAGGTGATGAGTCTTGTGTTTACCAGGCTATAAATATTGTATCTAAGCAACTCAACTACAATCTCTAATTTTTTCCTTTATTCTATTCTTACAGAAGAGTCTACCGAAGAGCCGAAAGCCAAGCCCACAGAATCAGAGGTGGTTGAAATTCTTATTTAAAGAAACAGAACAGAACTCCTCCCTCCAGTGAAATTTGGATTGATTTGTAAAACATCAGACAATGGCGTTCCCAGATGCCACTGATAAGCAATGACTGACTTTTGTGTGATAGGAGAGCTGGACTTTCCTTCACATTTTCTGCACAATTTTGTAAAAAAAACAAAAAAACAAGAGTCCTTAAAGGTACCAGGACACTACTCAGCATTCTGACTGCTAATGTACAGTTAACCTATGTTATTTTATACGTGTTTTATTTATATTTGTAAAAGCTGCTCATATGTAATGTGATGTCAAAGTATGTGCATAGAGCTAGGTTTCTATGTTTGGTTTTCTAGTGACATCCTGTAAATTTAGCATCCCCCTATTTATCTTAAATTAACAGTTGTCCCCTCTATTTAAAATATACTGCGAATGCCCTGCCTAAAGTCTTTGGGACTTTCTCTTCTAAAAAATAGCCCAGCGCAGATTGACAACATTGCACAGGGGTCTAATTTTCCATATCCTAATCTTCTCACATTCCTAAATGAGGGAATGCTCCCGTTAAAGAAAAAGTCTGACCCTTGCTCCCTTGTTAAAATAACCTGCATTCTCTCGACATGGATTCCTGTCTTGGGAAGCCTCACCCACACTGTAAATTGTCAACTAAAACTGGAGTATATCTCTATTTAATTTGACTGTTTCCGAGGACTTAACCAGGAATTAGTCTGGGCTAAATGTTAGAGCCTGTTGATTGTACACGACTCCTGTTCAGCTTTGGGAATTTTATGACTGGACAATTTCAATGATGTTTCAGAAACACTTATTACCTAGCTGGTTTTGTCTAGTATTTGCATTGCTGGTCAGTGCGCTGTGACTTCGAATGTGTTTACAATATGAATGGCTATTTGAAGTGATAGAGATGTTAATATATTATTTTCCATCTATTTACTATTATTATTATGTATGTTATGTTGTTGTTTGTGTGTTTGTATGGTGCCAAAGATGTACCCTTTTGTGTTTAACTTATACCTTTGGACGATTGTGGTTCGGTTCGGCACTTGCTGGTTGAGCCGCTCTGATGTTGCTGTGAACTTTTGTAAAGGAAACATCTGTATGTACGCCTTAACATTTCACAATAATAGAATAAATTTAATATATGTCTCATAAATGGACTTTGTTTTCATGTTTATCATTTGAGCATTGAGCATTTTATCATTTTAAGCAAGTTTAAACTAAGCACTAGTTAACTTAGGTGTATATGCCAAGGAAAGGTGTTACACCGTATAATTTTGAATATAGTGTATATACAGATACAGATCCAAATATATAAATAATTTGATTTAAAAAAAATTAACTAGAAAACGTATAAATGTTCTGATAGAAAACAAATAGCAGATTTGATTTTAGGTTTGTTAATAGGAATGACCTACACACTTTTTATTCAGTCTTTATTTACTGATAACTTAAAAAAAAAAAAGTTCAAGTGTTGAATACAAACTCAACAAAGCAATAAATAAATTATAAAAAAATAATTAAAAAATACCACATATTAAAAGTTTTTAGACCGATCAGTGTTATACAGTGTTATACTATTAAAGGAGATTCCTCTAATCCAAGACATAAGTTCCATAAATTCATTCACACAATTATATTCAATATATTTTAATTGATTTTTACATTATAAACACAGTTACTATTCAAAGAGACATTGTGAACAACCATTAAACCTTATACAACAAGAATAGAAAACCTGTGAATTATGGGTACTGTATGCGTGACATGTTTATTGTGACTATATTGAAAACATCTATCTTTAAATACAGTGAGTAATGTCAGTCATGTGTAACTTTTAAAATAGAGATATCCAACCCACTTTCACACAAGAGGAGTCTATACACAGCCCTGTGTGCGGTGTCCTATGGTTCAAGCGCACATAGGGCAGTAATAGCCCTGTTCCCATCTTTGGTCCTGGTCTGGACTTGTCGCGAAATTACTGAGCTGGTCTGAGTGCACTGTTGCCGCGTGGTTTTGACTACAACTCATTCAAACCGGATATAGAAGCACTTTGTGTCATTTCATTTGTATTAAAATTAAAATATGTATGCTGAGCTGTAATTAGTGTCTAAATTAAACTTTATAGTCCTCCCACTGTGTGAATTTGTTATCGACAAATGAGCTGGGAAAACTGCAGTTGTTGCTGTTTAAACGCTATTTTCCGATCCATGTTAGAATGTACTTTCCTCAGCACGAACCTCATCACCTGGAGTTGTTTTCTTGTTTCATTCACACACAAAACCTGCTTATTTAGGCAGGAGTTCTTCTCTCAAACAGAAATTACTCCACCTTGTGATGGTAATATCCTCCTGAGACCCAGCCCATTCATTTGTGTCCTTTATAGTGGACATTGAGTTAACTAGTCTGTCTTTTAAGTGTTTTGAGATACACTCTAGTTTGTGGCTGCACTATGATTAAAAAATAAATAAATAAGAAATTAAAAGGGAGTCTAAAAACTTTTTGAGGCGACTGTAGAAGCTTGTCAGAGATGTTGGTCATTAGGTTGTTAACTTCACGCGGATTTAACACTGTTACGGTCCATTACAGAGGACATGTTACAACATTATGAATAAAAATAGGTGTTCATTTACCGCCAAATACAAAAGAAAAAAAAGAAAAAAGAAAAAAATGTTAAATACACTTTCTTTCTTCGGGTCCCAGGAGGATATAGGATATGCTCCACTGTGTTTTTATACTCCATACACCTTCACAAGAATCATTTGGATGATTTCAACCCTGCAATTGTCCATCTCTACTGAACTAAAGGCATTTTGAGCTTTGGAGATGTAAACAGATAATAATTCAGGATTACTCGAATGTGTGAATGAAACAAAACACAACTCCAGGTGTGTTTTTGAGGAGGCAACAACATCCTAACATGACTTAAAGCTGTGTCATGTTTGACTAGTAGTGGTAACAATGTATTGCAAATATTAGGGACAAGTTTGAACCACTGGCCCAAAGATTAATGGTTTCAATGCTTTGCTTTCTTGTGCCCTTGAGCAATACACTTCACTCACTATCAGTGTGATGGATGGTGTGCGAAGAGGCCATATTTAGGACTATAGCCAACTTTTTACAGCATAGTAACAGTATGTACTAGTGTTTGGCTAAAAGGCTCTATTGAAACTGGGAGTGCCTTGCTTATTGACTAATGGCATGGATAAATTATAACCACATTTTGCATTATTAGATTAATGTAAGTATTTGAAGCTTGTGTGTTGTTTATTTTCACCCGTGGCTTTTAACTGCCTGCCCCTGAGCAAACACTGGCATTGGCTTTTTAATGTAAATATTTTGGGCTGCTTGTTGCCCTGTTAGCGGGACTGGCATTCCCTAAATACCACACATTTTCCCCCGCCGCCCTCTCTGCATCTCGTAGCCCCTCTGCACTTTTCTCAGCTCTGAAGGCGGCCATGATAAATACACATTCCTCTTGTTCTTCTTCTGGGGAAAGTGTTGCACAATCATAGCATTATTTCTGTCTCTTGTGTCCTCAGGCTGGACAGCTTTCAGACGGTTCTTCCCCAGTATGTTGTGTTATTGGGTAAAGGTCCAGGTTATGCAAGGGCCCTGGTTTGTTTACTTCAGACTTGATGATTTGATTTGAGATAGTATGCCTTTCACTTAATTAATTTACACGCAAAATGTTTGGCTACCCTCCCCACATTAGGTTTGTAAGAATCTTTTATATTGACAATGCTAGATCAATGGCAAAAGGAGAAATTCAATTTGTTAAATGGACAAAAGATTATTTGGTCAAATACATTTCGCAGCTCATCCAAGCTGCTTCTTCAGTTCTAGCTAGAGTGCTGGTGGACACTGCTTAAAACTGTCTGGATGAAGGAGCTAACTACAATGAAATTACTATGAAATTATCACACCTATTTGTTTACAGTTTCTGTTAGTTAGGTAAGCCTATTCAATATGCAGGGGGAGTGGCGTGTGGGCTCTTGTTAGCAGAACCATTCAGGGCCAAAATGGGTATTTTCCCACCCCTGGACCCAACCTGGCTAATCCTATTGACCAAATAAAGTTTTGTCCAGTTGACAAATTGAATTTCTCCTTTTTGCCATGGATTCTACCTGGACGACACACAATACTTGATCAAGTTTGTCATGCCTTATATTAAAGATGCACTATGTAACTTGTCTTAGGGAATGTTCAGCACCTCTGTTTCCATGGAGATGATATGGGTTTGCTTTGATTGTTCCACAGTATGGCATTAAAATGTTGTATGTCCATGAACCTGGACCTTCTTTACGCAAATGTCAAAGACGCTTACACCTCCGCCCCCCTCCCCCCGCTCGGACGCTCAGACCACTGTCTGGTTTACCTGCTCCCGGAATACACACCTAGGGTGCGAAGAGAACCTGCGCAGAAGCGGTCTGTGAAGCTTTAGAGTCAGGAGGCCTGTGAGAGTCTGAGAGACTGTTTCCAGAACACTGACTGGGACATGTTCAGTGGCTCTTATGGAGACGACATCAACGGCCTGACCCATTGCATCACGGACTACATTAACGTCTGCGTGGAGAACACTGTACCAACCAGGAGGGTACGGTGCTTCTCCAACAACCACCCCTGGGTCACCCCTGAGCTTAAAGCCCTCCTGAACCAGAAGAAAAGGGCTTTCAACTCAGGGGACAGAGAGTAGCAGAAAAGGGTCCAGAGGGAGCTCTAATGGAGCTCCCTCTGGATCTAATGGAGCTCCCTCTGGATCAGACGGGCCAAAAAGTACTATGGGAGGAAGATGGAAGAGCAGCTGGCCCAGAACAACGTACGGGGCGTGTGGAGAGGACTGAGGAACATGTCTGGTTTTGGACAGAGTGGCAGAGGGACAGCTGACGGTGATCAGCGCTGGGCAGACGAATTAAACTGTTACTTCAACAGGTTTGATTCGCCCCCCACCCCCTCTGCCCCTCTGCCGACTCCCTCCTCCTCTTCACACCTCCCCGGGCCAGTAGCCACATCCCCCTCCCCCTTCACACGGACCCAACCCAGCACCAGCCTACAAGCCAAACGTAGGAGTAGAGGACGCCGTCATCTACTTGCTGCAGCGGGCGCTTACCCACCTAGAGACCGCCGGGAGTGCTGTGAGAGTCATGTTCTTTGACTTCTCCAGCGCCTTCAACACCATCAGGCCGGCGCTGCACGGGGGAAGCTGGAGGATGCGGGAGTTGATGGACATCTCGCTGCCTGGACCATCGACTACCTCACTGACCGTCCACAGTACGTGCGGCTGCGCGGCTGTGAGTCAGAGGTGGTAGTCTGCAGCACTGGGGTCCCCCAGGGAACTGTCCTCTCACCCTTCCTCTTCACCATATACACCTCGGACTTCACATATAACACGGACAGCTGCCATCTCCAGATGTTCTCTGACGACTCGGCCATTGTGGGCTGTGTGTCAGAGGGGAACGAGCTGGAGTACCGCTCGGTCATCAGTGACTTTGTGGACTGGTGTGGGCGCAACCACATGTACCTTAACACCAGTAAGACAAAGGAGCTGGTGATTGACTTCAGGAGGAGACCACTACCTCACTTACCGGTGAACATCCAGGGGCAGGACATAGAGACTGTGGACAGTTTCCAGTACCTGGGTGTTCACCTCAACAATAAACTGGACTGGTCCCACAACACCAACGCCCTGTACAAGAAGGGCCAAAGTCGCCTCCACCTCCTGTGGAGACTGAGGTCCTTTGGAGTGTGCAGGCCTCTGCTCAAGACTTTTTATGACTTTGTGGTGGCCTCTGCTCTCCTCTACGCTGTCGTCTGCTGGGCCCCGAGCAGCACAGAACGGGACAGAAAAAGACTCATTAAGCTGGTCAGGAGGGCCAGCTCTGTCCTGGGCTGTCCTCTGGACTCTGTAGAGGAGGTGGCTGAGAGGAGGGTACTGGCCAAATTCACGTCCATCATGGACGACACCTCTCACCCTCTGCACCGGACTATAGAGGAGCTGAGCAGCTCCTTCAGCAGCTGACTGAGGCACCCTCAGTGCAAGAAGGAGCGCTACCGCAGATCCTTCATCCCCACCGCCATCAGACTGTATAATTCTACTGTATAGTCCTACCGTGCAATATTGTCTTTAAATACTCTCCTAGTTACTGTTTCTTATTATTATTACTTGGATAACTCCACTGTATGGTCCTATCGTGCAATATCGTTTTCCCAATGTGCAATATTGTTTTTTTTCAATACTCCTATCGTGCAATATCGTTTTTCCAATTTTTCAATACTCTCCCTGTCACCGTTTTATTATTATTATTACTATTATTATTATTATTATTCGATTTATTACTTATTTTATTATTATTACCTATCTTTATGCCATTCTTGCCTGCATGCACTTGTCTTCTTGTTCAAACTGTCCCTACCTGGAGCTACTGTGACAAGTAAATTTCTCCTGTGTGAGATCAGTAAAGTCTTATCTTATCTTATCTTAAGACAAGCATTGACACTACCAGGCCAAGTTAAATATGAGCTCTGTGGACAAAAATGCATAAACAAGAATGAATGTTTTCAAGGTATTTAGAACAACAAAGGATCTTGGGATACTAATTATTATGTTTATAATGTAGTTTGGACTAAGTGTTTCTGATCACATCAATACATAAATCAAATTTTACATCCAGTTAGTTTGTTTTCAGCCTTTTTCAGTTTTCTTGTGCAATCCGTCATACTTTTTACTTTGACTTGAGTAATATCCCTTTGAGGTAACAGTACTCTTACTTGTCTTATTCTTGGCTCCTCTCCCCATGAAGCCGAGGATCCCCGTGGGCCCTGAACGCCTTGTGAATGTTGTGCATACCGAACACATCTGGATCAGAGCAGGAGTTACGACGTTTGTCAGAAAGTTGGGTTTAACACGACTGTGATTTCACCACTTCGACTTTCACTCCAGTGCAGTGTGAATGAACAACAGATGGTAAAGTTAAAGGTGCTGAATCAGACCAAATTAGAGGTAATCACACACGATTAAAGGTACGCTATGTGAAAGGTGGGGGAAATGGTATTACGTTGGTTTTAAGAATGTATATAATGATGAATAAGTGGACTACCAGTCACCTATAGGGATCTCTGGTGAAGTAGTTGTGCAGAATAAAATGCTCACTATCCCTCACCTACCTCCACGTCTTATACACCTTATTGTGTCTCTCAATAAAGGCGATTAAAATAAAAGTGAATCTCACAAAAAAGCTGATTGCCTTATTTTGTGTGGTTCCTTTGAATAATGAAAAATGTTAATTAATTCCGTGAAAAAGATGTTTTCGTCATAAGTTTCTGATATGCCAAAACAGGATTATGAAAACAGGAAAAGTCAAAACAAGCATTCGCCAATGAGTTTAGTGTTAAAATGTTCAGGACAAAAACTGAAGTGATAGTTTTGTGTGTGGATAAAATTACAAGCTGCACAAAAGTGTCTAGCTATTTTGATTGGTTTGAGGTTTCACTTCTTTTTTTTAAACTTTAGTTTATTAAGATCAGCAAAGTAAATAAACATGCAGAACAATCCTTGACAAAAAAGTTTTATATTAGCCATTATTCAGGTACATATTCACCGGAGTCCATCATTCTATGAACATGTCCATTTTCAGCTGGAGTTTGGCTGTTAACTGTTCCATGATAGACTTGTTTTAGTCTTTGTGTCCATTCTGTCCTTGTTGGAGAGGAGGGTTTCCTCCAGTTAACCGTCAAAACCATCAAAAGAATACAGAGAACATAGTGTTGATCTTTTACACATGCTTTATCTGACAATGCTCCTAATACATCAGTGGATCCATAGGGAGTTCACAAGATAGTATCTTTTCTATTTCTATTTTAATGTCCTGCCAATAATTACAAAGAGCTGGGCAATCCCAGAAAATATGTGAGTGGTTTGCCACCATGCCACAATTTCTCCAACATAGTGGGGACATGTTTTTGTTGAAACTTGAAATTATTAAAGGGGTTCTAAAATATCTAATTTTTGTCTTCCAGTCATTACTATTGATACTTTTGTGGCTGACCACACACATATCCCTCCATGTCTTATCCTCAATAATTACATCTAACTCCAATTCCCATTTATCTCTGATATCGAATGTATCTTCTCCCATATCTCCCATCAACATCTTATATTAATGACACATGTTTTTTGGAGTTTTCACTTCTAAATGATGGTGTGATATTGGACTTCTAGATTACACATGTATTGCGCTTTTGTAGTCAGTATCCTGCTCAGATGGGGTAGAATGATGAAAAGATGGCCCTGGGGTAGAATGATGATACAACTGAGTCCACTGGTCTGAGCGAGATTCAAACCAAAACTCACTTTTGTGTTGGTCCCACTGTCACCCTCAGAGATTTCATTTTGATCAAATAAAGTTAATCTTGTTCCTCTTAGAATTTTCTTTCGGTCTTTCCTAAGTGACAAGAAAGAAAGCTATGCCTTTATTAGTCCCACAGTGGGGAAATTCCATTTCTGCATTTAACCCATCCTGTTATTAGGAGCAGTGAACAGCACATTACTGCGCCCGGGGACCATCTCCATGATCTTCTTGCTTCGGTTTGGTCAGGACCTAAGCTGGAGGATTTTACCTATGGTGCATGTTTTGGGTTGGTGGGGGAAACCAGAGTGCCTGGAGGAAACCCACCCAGACACGGGGAGAACATGCAAACTCCACACAGAACACACACAGAAAGGTCTGGGCGACCCGGGGATCGAACCCGGAACCTTCTTGCTGTGAAGCATGAGCGCTAACCACTCAGCTACCGTGCCGACAATGGCAAAACCACAGCTGATTTATGTGTGCTATAACTCCACTGGTAAGAGCATTCCTCTACACTCCAGCATTGCTCACAGAAATGATCAAGGTCTTACTAACACAGACAGGACCAAAGCTGAGGGTAAGACTGACTCATGTGCATAGTTCAGTCTGGTGTTGGCCTACAATCCTCAGAGTTTTGCCATGTAAGTGAACAAATAAAAATAGAACAAAATAACACAAGACAATGCATCTAAAGTTAAAACTATAGCCACAGATGAACAAGAACTGGCTTTCTTTTTTTTTAACTTTAGTTTATTAAGATCAGCAAAGTAAATAAACATGCAGAACAATCCTTGACAAAGACTTTTATATTAGCCATTATTCAGGAACACCGGAGTCCATCGTTCTATGAACAAGTCCATTTTCAGCTGGAGTTTGACTGTTAATTGTTCCATGATATAGACTTGTCTTTCTGTCCTTGTCGGAGGGGATTGTTTCCTCCAGTTAACCGTTATCATTTTTCATGTAATCATCAAAAGAATACAGAGAACATAGTGTTGACCTTTTACACATGCATTATCTGACAATGCTCCTAATGCTCCATGATGCTTTTAAATTTAAAGTTGCATTGCACACTGAAATAAAGACTATGGAAAGACATTGCTGGGAAAACCGTGGGCTGAATGATATCTACGAGTCCATCTATATCTCTTCTGTACACTATTGTTCTATAAAACCCAGTCTACTCCACATCTGTAGCTCTTTATAACAATGATGGAAACAATATATCAACTCGCATTGGTTTCTGCTTTGGTTGACACAGTGGTTTGTGGGTGTGTTGAGCTTGGCCAATCAAAATTCACCACAGATTACAGTTGATCTCAATGGCACAAGTAAAACGCTTATATAAACTATTCAAAATTCCAGGTTGGGCACAGCTTTCATTACAACATCAGCTTGGTATTTCAATAGTTACACCTTTAATCTTCTCCATAATCCTTACAGTGAAAAATAACAATGACAGAAGAAAACAAATTATCTTAGTTTTTTTTTTTTTCTTTGAGGAATTTGAACTCTTTTTGGCTGGGATGGAGCCTGGGAGAAATTCTTGGAAAAATAACAGTGCAGCTCAGTGTTTTGCCTTAATTTCCATGGAGATTCCAAAACTTCCTGCCTACAGCACTCCTGGAATGTGCCCCCACCTCATTTTTCCTTCTTCCTTTCCTTCTTTTTTTTCACTCAAATCAGGGCAACGCTCTGTCAATTTTACATGATGAAATGAAGCCCCTAGAATTGAAACTCTTATTCACGACAGATGGAGTGTGTTATGCAGTGAATGGTGCAAAGTTGTATGATAACAACAAACAAAATCAAATCATTATTCACTACTAATGTATAACTAGCACTCGTCTCAAGCCTCAGAGCAAGAAGCCTCCAAGTTCAACTCTCAGGCCGGTTTCCCCCATCCACCCAAACCAAAATCCTCCAGCTAAGGTAGTCCTCACGAAGCTAACTGAAGATCTAGAGATGGGTCCCACTGCTCTTGACAGGTTGTCCCAGTGGCGTTGAAAGATGGGTCAAATGCAGAGAAATTCACCTATGGGGACAATAAAATCTACATTAAACTTAAAGGAGAATTAACGTTTTTTACAATCTGAGCCTTATTTTGGTAATAAAACAAGTTGTTTTACTCACCCATAGCACTTTGGTGTCATTTGGAGCACTTCCGGAGATGTTTTAGATTTGCGATAGTTCTCGGGGCACATGTTTGCGGTCTCCAAATAACACAAACTTTAGCACTTTTCAAATCATAAAAGCTCAATATCTTAGTCTACACTTTCGTTTGAGTCAAAAGTGGCCTGTAATCCGAGATTTAGCCATAGTTTCGAGGAGATGAGGTCGCCAGTGCGCATGCGCTCAGTCACATCTTATTTCACAGATAAGAAGACGCAACTTTTCTGTTGCGAGTGACACATGGCAGAAGATTCGGACTTTGAGGCTGAAGAGGACTTATGGAGGACTGAGGACTGAAGAGGAGTATACGGATGAGGAGACAGAATGGATACGGAAAGAATGAAGCGGAGACAGTTTTAGAAGCAGCGCAGAGAACAGCCATCGGTTTCGCATTACTTCCCAGAATCGTGCGCTGAATCCGCTGGCCTTCTTTCTTTTCCTTTGCTGGTAAAAACTCGTCCTGACTGAAGTGGGTACTGCAAACACGATGGTCCAAAGGTCTTACAGCTTTGCGTTTCATGTTTGGGTCCCGAGAGCTGAGAGCGAAATCAGCTGTGACTGAGCGCAAGCGCACTGGCGTCCTCATCTCCTCGAAACTATGGCTAAATCTCGGATTACAGGCCACTTTTGACTCAAACAAAAGCGTAGACTAAGATATTGAGCTTCTATGATTTGAAAAGTGGTAAAGTTTGTGTTATTTGGAGACCGCAAATATATGCCCCGAGAACTCATGTTACGGATATCGCAAATCTAAAATATCTCCGAAAGTGCTCCATATGACACCAAAGTGCTATGGGTGAGTAAAACAACTTGTTTTATTACCGAAATAAGGCTCAGATTGTAAAAAACGATAATTCTCCTCGTCACTCCTGGTGGGGGTCAGTATGGGCACAGATGACAATGTTCGAGGGGCAGATAAACTGGACTTTGACTGCAAATATGTGCCAGTGGCCTCTTTGACCATTCCAAATCCCACAGTCACATACAGGTGAAATGAACAAAGGGTCTTGTACCAAGGAGTGAACCAACAACTATGAGACAACGTTATGTTAAGGGTCAAATGTCTCAGCTAAGACTTTGAGAGAATGGGCCGTCTTATCACAACATCAAAACAAGAGCAACATAAGATTGAAAGCTAGAAAAAAAGCTTTGTTGTTGTGCCTTTATAGTTCACTTTGGCTCCACCTGGACACTGACTGATGCCCAGGCTGCAGGACATGAAGAAAGGAGAATTTTGTCCTGAGGGTTGTTACTCTCCTGAAACTACCCTGATAGAAGATCTGATGACCTTACCCTATCCTTGCTGTGACCTTTTTGAATTATCATTGATTCTTGTTTTATTATTTTGTCTTATTTATTCTTGTTTATTATTTATTCTTGTACTCACTTTGCCCTCGCCTTACATAGCCTTCCGCCTCAGCTCAGTTCCATCAATTTTCTTTGTATTTCACTCTTACTTTTACCACCCCCACCCTCCCGTATTGTTAACCAAACAAAAAGACACCTCTTGTAAACTGCGCCTGTGTTATGTCGTATGTGTTTGTGACTATATTTATTGAGTGTATCTGCATTTTCTATTCTGTTCATGATTTCTATCGCTGAAGAGAGAGGTGGGATGTTAGCGCTGCACGTCGGCTGCTTTAAGGTCCGTCTTTGAACAGGGGGAAGATGTTGACCCGTCCATTTCTAATCTCATCTTGGTGTAGAAATACAATGACAAATAAAGCTTTTATTCATTCATTCATTCATTCATTTATTGTTCTGTTCTTAAATTTAAGATAATAAAATCATCGTTATTGAGGAATGAGTGATGTCCGCAAATAACAAGCTCTACTCATCCTCCAGAAAAGGAATTAGCAAAGAAACATGATTGAATATATTTTAACATCTGCCAGAGCTATAGTATTATGTCAGTATAAGCCAATGATTACATTTTGTCCTGAGGGTTGTTACTCTCCTAAAACTGCCCTGATAGAAGATCTGATGACCTTACCCTATCCTTGCTGTGACCTTTTTGAGTTATCGTTTATTCTTGTTTTATTATTTTGTATTATTTATTCTTGTTCTGTTCTTAAATTTAAGATAATAAAGTCATTGTTATTGAGGAATGAGTGCTGTCTGCAAATAGCTCTGCGCATCCTCATAAAAGGAATTACCTGTAGCAAAGAAACATGACAGAATATATTTTAAAATCTACCAGAGCTATATTATTATGTCAGTATGATTGACTTTCTTCCACCGTTTCTAGTAACATTATAAGGCATTGGTATCAGGCCCTGGGGTAAAGTGGCAGCCTCAGTCACAGACCTGCATACCTGTAACCCTCTCTAACTCTTGTTTGTTGTTGCATACTTTATGTTAATCCCCTGAGATAACATGGGCACTCAAAAAATGTGCCTTGAATATTTGACCTACTTGGGATCTGACCCTTGAGAAAACCAGTTGCTATACCTCCACCTATAAGCAGTGGTGAGGCTGAATACCAGACATCTTACAAATAGCTCTATAGTTTTTCTGTCTGTAGGAAACTTGTAATGTCATAGCGCAGTAAAACGTATGGGTTTTACAGGATATTTTAGACCTTGTAAACATATGAGGATTTTAGTTGTTAAGAAAGCAGCAAATTTACCCATATGTTGCCTAAATTAAAGGGTTTTGGAAAACTATTTGTGCAATGTAATGTAGCATGTTAAACTTTCTGTGCCATGGTAGAAAACATGGATTATTCAACTGTTTTATTGGAGCTTGCACCTTATGCCAAAAATCAGATATTCAAACTAAAATACCATATATGATTTGACAGTTTTTTCCCTCAGGTTTCTGAAGTTTTTCGTAAATTGATCATCAGACTTGATTATCAAATTGAAAAGTACTTCTGCAGATCTTTTACTGTTAATCGGTCAGTAAAACCAGTTCCAACATAACTCATTTTTACTTTCTGTAACAGACCTACTTCTAAGAATTTTTTGGCTTAGTGATTTTGGTTTCAGTTTGCACAATCTGAAAGACTACTGGCATAGCATTTTTTCCACTTATTCAATACTAAACCACCTAAAAAGTGATGTTTTTATTCTGGGAATCTTGGTGTATTAAGCCCAAAATTGTGAGTGAAACCAGTTTGCATGGTGGCCAGAGCTGCAGGTAAAGTGAAACGTGACGCTGAATCCAAACTATGGCCCCCTGGCTGTATTCTGCTGCAGTGTTGTGGGAAAAAATCAGAAATTCTGCCAAATGCAAATGATACTGAGAATTTTCCCCTCTGCTGTGGCCAAATAGTGCTCCCAGGGCATTTCCAGCAGTTTCAAAGTAATTTGGAACAGCTAAAAATAAATTGCATTGAAACTTAGCCCTACAATCACACACTGCAGAGAATTATTGCAGAAAATAGAGGAACAAATGGGATCTATGAGACCTGAAGTCTTTACTTAACATTATGCATTATTAAGATATTACTCAGCATTTGACCAAAATTTTATCTAATTTGATCTGATCTTCTAAAATTCTTTACCTGAAACTGTAGCTTTAAAGATACTGTAGCGCAGACCCGGGCATTTCAAGGCCCGGGGGCCAAATGCAGCCTGCGAGCTGACTCTGACCGGCCCGCAAAAGGTTGCTTGGAATTAAGAAAATAAAACCTACTTTCAAAATTGTACATAATGCAATTGTCCTGATGCATTTGTACTGATGATCATCTGTCGGACGTGCTTCACATCTCCACCTCAAGCATGTAACCTTACTTTGATGCACTTGTTAAAGCTCAATAGAGGCCAGATTTATCTCACTGATCAAGAAAAAAAAACACTAAACATGCTAACTTTGACTTTTTTCTACACAGTTTGGCAGTTGGACCAAAAAATGTTGTGACATATCTTGTATTATATTATTTGGCAAACAAAGTCATTGTGGTGCTTTAATACAAAGTTAAGAAAGTTAAACTCAGAAAGCATTGTTGGGTTAATTTGACTGAAAAAGAGTTACAAATGTTTCACGTTTACCATTGTTTTGAATTACTTTACGGAATAAATTCAGTTTTTGTAAAACACGTGAAGAGTCCCTCAGTCGTCCAGGTAGAATCCATGATAAAAGAAGAAATTCAATTTGTCAACTGGCGTCTATAGACGCCAGAGGAAACAAAAGACAGAAACCAATAGGCGAGATAGTTTCGGAGTAGTTAGTAGTTAGCTAGTTAGCTCCTCCCTGCAGCGAGATATAAGAAAGTGTCTTACCAGCACTCTAACCAGAACTGACGAAGCCTCTCGGATGAGTGGCGAAACGTTTTCGACCAAACAAACTTTGTCCAGTTGACAAATTGAATTTCTTCTTTTATCACGTTTTTGTAAAAACTCACTCTCTCATTACTTAATAATAACACAGAACCAGCTTCTGTAAAAAAATGCCATTTACTGTTTTCAACGTAGAAATAAAATGAATAACCAGAGTAGATTTCAAACTTTTGGCCCGGCCCTCCACAATATTTTCTGCTTCTCATTTGGCCCCTGGGGAAAAATAATTGCCCACCCCTCCTGTAGCATGTGTATAGGCAATTATTAGGTTAGAAGTAACTGAATACATGTAACAGAAATACATATTCAGAATACAAATCTGAGTAATTGTACAGTTACTTTTTCAGAGTTACATTTCTAAAGTCAAAGGAATACATTGCAATACTTGATCACGCAATTTAGGCTCCAAACTGAACACAAATAGTGAGAAAAACAAAAAAGACTGTTGTCATCGCATGTGTGATTTGTCCTTCTCCCGTTAGTGATAGGAAATGCATAACAGATGGTGAAGCAATCATAACACTGTTTTAATCCTATGATGCATTTTTACACTTTCATTTAAATGCAACTCGACATAAAACTATTCTGAGCATCCAGAATATAGTACATTGATTGGACAAAACACATTTTTTATGCAGATATTCAGTATTCTTTCCATATCTGGATAAATAATTTATACACTGTTGATACATAATAGTAAATATCTTTCTTTTTTACCAGATTAAAAAAATGCCTATTTTAGTAAGTATCTGTCAGCAGTTTCCAGTCTTTCAAAACATCAGAATCCAGACTTACAGACCAAGCAGTGTGGGAAAACTTTAATGAATTAGTCAATGAGATAATGAAAACACAGACTATTGTAGACAGGCATTACAAAGACATTTACAACTGAGTCAGTAAAACCACACAAGCAGCTGTGAACTTACCTGTGGAAGTCTAGGCATTAATGTCTATGGTACAGGGTGACTAATTATGAGTTGTCAAGAAGTAGACTAGGAATGTGGTACCAGCCTCTTCTGCCCACTCCTTCAGATTCCTTAATTTTACGATTCAAAATGCCATCATTTTAACTAGCCCGCAATAATATCCAAAGAATGATTGCCGCAGGTTTTCACGAGTTCCCAGGGACATACTAACATGCGGATGTGAGTCGGGGTTGCTGGGTAATTTAGGGTTGTGTCAAAGCTTGTATTAGTTTTATATAACAATTTACAAAGCAGCTGGCATGGGTTATGAAATATTGCACTTCAATTACAATAGTGTTGAAATATGCAGTTCTCACTCAAAGGATATTTGGGGTTTCTTGAGTTTAGATAAGCTATATTGATCCACATGTTACTTTTCTTTCTCTTTCATTCACGTTCATGCTTATGTTAAATTAACTTGTGAAAATAAATCAGCTTAATAAATGTGAGAGCGACACACACACACACACACGGCAGAATAGGTTTCTGTGGTAAGTCTAGAACCATTTGTACAAGGTGGCATACAGATTTTGTTACCTACAGTTGTATGAAAAAGGCACCCTTGACAATTGCCATTATTTTCATTTATAAATCATTGGTCCACATCATTTTGATCTATCAAATAACTAATGGACAAAGTAATATTTCAACAGTGATTTTTTTTTTTTTTTTTTTTTTAACAGAAAATCTGCAATTTGCATCAAAACAAAATTAGACCAGTGCATAAATTTGGGCTCCATAACAGAAAAAACAATATTTAGTAGAGCCTCCTTTTGCAAAAATAACAATCAATCAATCAATCAATCAATCAATCAAACAATATTTATAAAGCGCTTTTCATACAAAATTGTAGCACAAAGCGTCTTACAGTGGTTAAGGTTTAGAAGATCGACCTTTATTGATCTCGCACAGGAGAAGTTGTTTATATATTTGAACCGGGGACCATCCCCATAATTTTGTTATTTAGTCTTGGTCAGGCCCTAAGCTGGACAATTTTACCTATGGCACATCTTTGGGTTGGTGGGGGAAACCGGAGTGCCCGGAGGAAACCCACTCAGACACGGGGAGAACATGCAAACTCCACACAGAAAGGCCCAGGCGACCCGAACCTTCTTGCTGTGAAGCATGAGTGCTAGCCACTCAGCCCCTAGATGCTTCCTATCTCCTCTAATGAGTGTCTGGATCCTGGATGAAGGTATATTGGACCATTCCTCCTTACAAAACATCTTTAGTTCAGTGAGGTTTGATGGTTCCCAAGCATGGACAGCCTGCTTCAAATCAACCCACAGATTTTCAATGATATTCAAGTCTGTGGACTGGGATGGCCATTCCAGAACATTGTACTTGTTCCTCTGCATGAATGCCTGAGTAGATTTTGAGCAGTGTTTTGAGTCGTTGTCTTGTTGAAATATCCAGCCCTGGCGTAACTTAAACTTTGTGACAGATTGTTGAACATTATTCTCAAGAATCCGCTGATATTGAGTGGAATCCATGCGACCCTCAACTTTAACAACATTCCCAGTACCGGCCACACAACCCCACAGCACGATGGACCCTCCTCCAAATTTTACTGTGGGTAGCAAGTGTTTTTCTTGGAATGCTGTGTTCTTTTGCATATCGCCTCTTGTTATGACCAAATAACTCAATTTTTGTTTCATCAGTCCACAGCACCTTATTCCAAAATGAAGCTGGCTTGTCCAAATGTGCTTTTGCATACCTCAAGTTTGTGGCATCTGTGAAGAAAAGGCTTCTTCTACATCACTCTCCCGTACAGCCTTTCCTTGTGCAAATTGTGCTGTATTGACCCATGCACAGTGACACCTTCTGCAGCAAGATGACCTTGCAGGTCTTTGGAGGTGGTCTGTGGGTTGTATTTGACCATTCTGATCATCCTTCGTCTTTGCCTCTCTGATATTTTTCTTGGCCTGCCACTTCTGGCCTTAACAAGAACTGTGCCTGTGGCCTTCCTTTTCCTCACTATGTTCCTCAGAGTGGAGACTGACAGCTGAAATCTTTGAGATCACTTTTTGTAGCCTTCCCCTAAACCATAATGCTGAACAACCTTTGTTTTCAGGTCATTGGAGAGTTGTTTTGAGGCCCCCATGTTCCCACTCTTCAGAGGAGAGTCAAAGAGAAGAACAACTTCCATTTGGCCACCTTAAATACCTTTTGTCATGACTGGATGCACCTGTCTATGAAGTTCAAGTCTCAATGGGCCCATCAAACCAATTTTGCATTCCAATTACTCTGTGTTGATTAGTTACATGTATTCAAAGCAACAAAATGACAAGGGTGCCCACATTTTTGCACAGCCTATTTTTCACATTTGATTTAGTTTCATACAAATGAATATTAATACACTTAAAATCTGTGTCTGGAAAACCACCCAGTCCTTGGTTTTTATGGGGAAATGAATGACATGCCACTGTGATCATTTTCTGTGAAGACAGAGTCAATTATTATGCAACCTCAGAGGGGTGCCCAAACTTTTTCATACAACTGTATTTAATGTGTCCATGGAAAGTTACAGGTCAGATCCGTGGAGAGGTGCCCCTGCTCTCAGATGTTTTTCAAGGTATATTTGAACAATAAAAACACTTAAAGGGTCCATATTACTCTATTTTCTGATCTTCGTTGTAAAGTTGTTTCCTCATCAAAAACATTTGTGGAGTTTATGTTTTGTTTTATTTTGTTTCATTCACATATGTTTAACACACAAACCTGCGATGTCACCACCTTGTGATGACTTGTGGTAATGCAGGAAGTGCTCCATTGTGTTTTTAAACTCCAAACATCTTCAGTCATTTGGATGATTTCCGCCTTAGAATTTCCCATCTCTAATGAACAAAACGAGATGCTCCATCTCAAGAGGTTTATCCCCTTATTAAATAAATGTCAATAGTGAAATTAATGTAAACATGCACCATAGGTAACATCCTCCAGCTTAGGTCCTGAGCAAACCGAAGCAAGAAGATCACGGAGATGGTCCCCGGGTGTAGTAATGTGCTGCCCACTACTCCTAATAACAGGATGGGTTAAATGCAGAGAAGAATTTCTCCTGTGTGAGATCAATAAAGTCACTTCTTCTTCTTCTAAAAGTTAGTGTGTACCTATAATTTAAATATAGACCTATACATTTATTCATGGGTTTCAAGCTATGGCAATCGTCCTCCGTGGTCATAATGATTAAGCAATTAAAATCGAAATATTATAGCTTTTGAATGGGGAATAATCTTTGATGGGTCTTGGACTTAGACAATCTTTATTGATCCACAACAAGGGAAATTATTTGGACACAGTAGCTCACTAATCACAATATAATATCTTCACAAAGTCCTTCAAATCAGGAAGGAATTGTTTGTCTGAAGCCTATGAATTGTTTGCAAGCCATCGTGAATGGATCACAACAGACAAAATCAGTTTTCAAATAATCCCTATCCTAAAACCAGTTGACAACCACTGCTGCTTTGTCCATTTCTCAGTACTATTATGGAGTAATGGTACCCTCTAGTGGCATTGTATTGCATGTGAGGTTACAAACGCTCTCAAGTCTGAGGGCTCACAAACAACGTGAACTCGTGTTTGTGTGACCCATGAACATCGATCCATTTATGCACTATTAATCATTCACATCTTAAATTAATCTCTGTATTTGAACATGACCGAAAACATAATGAAATAGAGGCACTATTTTGGGAAAGTAAGACATAGGTACAGTATAAGCAATGTGCCCGTATAGTGAAATCGTGTAATCAACATCGGGATTCGTATTTTCAGCCAAAAAACAGGTATATTTTTTAAGAATTATGTAAAATTAATATTCTTGTTAACAGATTAATGACCAATTCGACCAATATAACCTTGTTTACGTCCGATGACTATTTTTATCAATGGTGAGCGGTGCGGTAGTGGAAGTAGCGCCAGGACCTTCCAGTATGACGTCACCACAATAAAAGCCTCTGATTGGTCGCGTCCCCTTCCCTTTTGTTGGTCCTGACGGATTGGAGCACTCCTATTGGCTAAACACATGGGAAACTCTTCTGTGATTGAACAATTGCAAAGAGGGCGGTCCTGGTTTTCTGAAGCGTTCTTCCGGCTTGCATGTTGGGGGAAAAAAGAAAAGACGAATGGAAAATCTGTAATCTTCAAAACAAATATTGGTTTCGAACTAGCATATACGGTAATAACGATGCGCAAGTAAAGGCATTTTAAACGCACATGCAAAGTTGGCGGAGATTTGCCAGGTTAAACTGTTAAGTATGAAAACGCTGGCGGCTCTACTGTTAGCAGTTAGCATAATGGTGGCTAAAAAGCTAACTCACAATGTAGACATTTATAGTAAATCATTTTAGATTATGTGCATACTGTTGGATTTAACTGTCTGTAATTTGTGTATTTAACCTTAGCTGATGGAAATCCTCAAAGCTGACACGGATCCAAGAGAGGTTGATAGATAGCCAACGTCACCGAGCAGAAACTAGTTTTAAAGGGCATAAGTTCATATAAAATCCTTACATTTATTTATTGTTTGTTGTTGTACAGCTGTTTGTGCCGATGCTTACAGGTGGAGTCAAAGAGATGCTTTGTTTTCTGCGCTTCAATGCTTCAATCATTTTAATGCATTCCTTTAGCTAAGTCCAGTCTACTGTTGATACCCCCACGGTTAAGGATCTTGTTTATGTGCTAAAAACGATCAGCTGACGATGCAATATGTTACATTTTAGATCTGGTTTGTTTGAAATGAGCTCCCAACAATTTCCACGTCACGGTTTGCCTGCGTCCACGGGAGGAGCGCCACAGATCTCTCCATCTGGGAACCTCGTCAGTGTCACCCAGCCGTCCAATCCCGCAGGTGACACAGCATTGACTCAATAAAGTATAACACGGTTAAGTACAGATTTAAGATTGTCGAATTAAATATTCTTGTATTTATTTTTAGCTGGTTCAGATGGAGATAGTAATCGTGATGCAGACCATGGACCACAGGATCCCCCTCCGGCTCCAGGTGGTGGGCCCATCCCCTTTAGAGACGATAAACAGGAAACTATGGTAGTCAGGCCGTACCCTCAGGTTCAGGCGCTTGGTCCACCTCAGGCTGTTCCTCAGACAGTGTCCATTCAGCCCGGGACCCCCGGGACTGTACCTGCCCCGGCTGTTCATCTACCGCAGGCCCAGCCCACAGTGCTCACTGAGGGACAAATGAAGGTAATCACATGTATTTAAGATTACGCTTTAAATATGTATATTTAATGTCACATCTCTGTCATGTGTCTTATTATTTAAACTATTGTAAATAAGAACAATGTTTCATATTGATATTTGTGAAATCTTAAGGCTGTACTGAAGTCTCCAATGCCAAGTCGACTCATTGCTCCAGCTCCGATCCCTAATCAGGCTCACATCCCAAAGGTCCCCAGTCACATCACTGTGACTATAGAGAGCAGCATCGCTACAACCCCTTCCATTCCAGTAGCGACCATTAGTGGTCAACAAGTGAGTTCTCAAAAATATTTGTATATATTAGAAGAAGATTATAGAAAATATTTATGTGTTAAATTGTCTTAATTTGACATGTATTTCTTTCAGGGTCACTCTAGTAATTTGCATCACTTAATGCCGGCTAATATCCAGATTATTAGAGGCAGTGCTCCTGCTCTGCAGATAGGAACACCTCCAGTGCCACCCCAAACCTTCACATCACATTTACCTCGAGGTAAGAATATTTTTTAAATGTACTGATTATAAATAATATAAATGTTTATAAATTTAGCAGGTTTTTTTTAAGTGTGTTCTGACCTATAGGGGCTGCTGCAGCAGCTGTTATGTCTAGCTCCAAAACTGTCCTGCGACCAGCCACTGGGACAAGTGCTGGCCCGGGCCAACCCACTGTGCAGCACATCATTCAGACCATTCCGGTACAACATATTTAATTTATTTACAGATTATTTAAACCATAGAGTAACATAACTTCTCCCTTTGTGTGCAGTCTCGTCCTCCAGTGACCACTTCTACACCTGTGCTCCCGACTGTAGTGGCTAGTCGGACTCAGTCTCCTGTTATCAGTTCAGCTGTTACTCACTCCACTGATGTAGCCCATGGGTATGTAGCAGTCTAAAGAGCTATTTCTAGCCAACATTTAACCAAGGTAGACAAAATAAATACAACAACTCATTCTTTTCAGACGGCCCGGGCTGGCCATTCACCCCCCTCCAGCCACAGTCAGTATTCAGAGACCTCAAACATCCCGAGATACAGCGACGCGGATCACACTGCCCTCTCACCCCGCAATAGGTGCTCAAAAACCTCAGCCTCCTAACACCATGACCCAGGTAACTGCTGCAAAACATCAAAAATGATTTATATTTGCTTAAATGCTTATTGCTAACTGCAGTGACTTTGTACCCACAGAAATCTATTTTCAGCACCGTGACACCGGTCGCTGCAGCTACGGTGGCTCCAATTGTGGCAACTAACACTGTACCATCAACTACTGCTATAGGTACTTTATGCATAATAACTGTAAACAATCTTTAGAGCGAGGGGAACATTTGTGGAGTGATATTTCTTGATATTTAGTTTTAGCAACACTACATTGGTTTTAGCATTTGATCTTGCAGTATGATTGTAAGATTAAATGATTTGGTTTATACCATCTGGAAATCACTTGTGTACAGTTTTGATTCAATCTGGATAAATTTGTGAAAGACCTGTATTGAATCATAAATGATTTTGACAATGTTTCTCCCTTTTTATAGGCTCCATCCCACATACTCAAATGACTAGTAACACACTAGTGACCATGACAGTTGCTTCTCACTCCTCTCATGCTACAGCAGTCACCACCTCCACTATTCCTGTTGGTATGTGTGTTTTATGCCCCTTTACAGTCCCTCCCTTACTAGCCATCATGACTAATGCTCCTTTTGATTACTTTGCAGCTAAAGTTGTTCCTCAGCCTATTGCCCATTCATCGTCCCGTGTGCAGCCAGATTATCCAGGAGAAAGAGCCAACCTCATCCCCATCTCTGGACATCGGGCATCTCCCAACCCTGTCACCATGGAAGCAAGGAGTGACAGGTTGCTGTTTTTTTTTTTTTTTTAAACCTTAGTTTTCAATATTATTCAACATTGCTTTGCACTAAAAAAGGTAAAGGTAAAAGGTTATACCATTTGAAATAAGCATTGGTCCCTCGTAACATGCACAATTTGGCATGTGTATTTTTAATGTAATAATCCCAATAATGATCATACTTTCAAAGTTCATTACTTATTTGGACTTTTCTGTTTTATATTGAAGACCTTCAGTTCCAGTGCAGTTCCAGTATTTCCTTCCGGCCTACTCGTCTTCTTATCCTCTGACACACACCTATACCCCTATAAGCAGCTCTGTGTCTGCCATTCGCCAGTATCCTGGTAAGCACCACGATAAACCGATGTCAGCTCATATTAAATGGGCACCAATCAAGCTTACTCAGTCAAGCTTGTCTTGGCTCGATGAAAACAATGACACCAAATATTAGGATTCATTCACTCACTAACAGGTACTTTTTCTCACTTAGTTACACCTCAAGCCCCCAGTTCAGCACTGCCTACTCAGCCAGGAGTAGGAGTGGCCACTACAGTGCATCTGAACCACATGCAGCTTATGGCAGTGGATCGCATCGGTTTGCCCTCAGCTCAAATTAGCACCCAAGGGATCCAGCCGGCACCCATCGCTGCTCAGGGCATTCAACCTGCACCCATAGGAGTACAGGGTCTGCACACCTCAGCCCCCATCACTACACAAGGACTGCAGCAGACGCCCAGTGTGACCCAGCAGCCACAGCAGCAACCGCAACAAGCCCAAGCTGAAGCAAAACCAGGTAATCAAATAAAAACATAATGCGTGATTTCCAAATCTTTTCAACTTCTTACAATAAAGATACAGTTACAATAAGAAATTTCCCCATGAAATTGATCTAAATAAACACCTCAGCCGATGAAAACCCTGACAAATGGACTTTCTTTCCAGGAGTTGTTTTGACAGATGGTTTCGTAGCTAGCCCCATCAGCACCACATTTGGGGCAACCCAGCCTGTAGCCACCATGGTGCAAGCCCACACCCAGGGAGCTGCTGTTGGAGGAGCCCCCACTTTGGTGTCCTCTCCTCGGCCTAGCATCCTCAGAAAGAAGCCCACCACTGAAACGTGAGCCACAATAGTGCAACTCGATTAACTGCAATATTATTTGCATATAACTAAAAAGTAGAAAGTAAAGTTATTATACTATCTTGTAGATGTAATAGACAAAATGTAATGTCAGTACTTTATATGACTCTAGTACTAAATTGAATGTGCCCTTTTGCTTCAGATGTGCACGAAAAACCCTGATTACAGCCCAGCCCAGTGAACAGAGTGGGGCAAGGATGGAGATTACTGTGAGAGGAGCAGGTTCACCCCGACCTGCAGGGTAACTTTGATTTCTAGTTACATCAATTCATTATGTTTATAAGATCATTTAAACCTTTGTAATTATGCCTTTGCAAACATCCCAAATACATCAGACTGACGGTGACAGATGATATTTCTTTTACAATGAAATACAATCCCTAATCTGTTGTAACGTTATACACATTGAGATTTATTGTTCATTGTCCCTGTTTCAGTCTGAAGCCCAAAGCGGAGGTGCACATGGCAGTGGCCCCTCCTGTCATGGCTGCTGTGGAGGCGTTACCCTCTCAGCCTCCAGAGCAGCAAACTGTCCCTACAGCCCCCCAGCACATTGCCCAGGCCATCCCCACCATGCTCTCTGCCCCAGGACCTGTGCCCCCGTCTCAGCCCTCTGCGGTGCTGTCTGCCCTGCCAGCAGCCATGGCAGTCACTCCCCCTGTGACCGCCACTATGGCAAACGCTGTGGCCTCTCCAACTCAACCAGCCAGTAGCACTGCAGCCTGTGTCGCCAGCTCCACCTGCCCTGACCTGAAGATCAAACAAGAGGCGGAGCCCATGGACACCTCCTCCCAACAGCCAGGTAAAGAGGGGGGAGTGCAAATTTTTTAAAAAGTGTTAAGGTGAGTTAATTGTATTAGCATGTTTCTAACTAAAACAACATGTTTCTTCGTTGTAGATCCCAATGCTAGTTTGTCTTCAGCTCCAGCACTTGCCACCCAGGCCTCTTCCCTGACCACGTCCACCACGGGGGAGCTCATCCCGGGGGCCTCTCCACGAAAGAAGCCCCGTAAGCAGCAACATGTGATCTCAACAGAGGAAAGTGAAATGATGGAGACCAACAGCACTGATGAGGAGAAAGCCCCTGGCAGACCCATCACTGGGAGGGCTGAAAGGCGCGAGTCCCCCCCTAGAGAATATGTCGGTATGTGTGTCTCTGTGTAAATGTAATATTCAGGAAAAGATCCACATCAAATCTGGACTGTATTTTTGTTGCTCTCAGATGAGGAAGGAGTACGTTATGTCCCGGTCCGACCTCGCCCTCCAGTCACCCTCCTGAGGCATTACCGGAACCCCTGGAAGGCCGCCTACCACCACTTCCAGAGGTACAGCGACATCCGGGTCAAAGGTCAGTACTCCCCTGGTTTTACATAATCCCACTTATTCATTCATTCATCTTCTTCAGCTTTTCAATTTTTCTGGGTTTATTTTAATATTTCTTATTAAAATAATGTATTTTGTTGACATGGTATGTTTATATAATATCTATTTTATTATTAAAGAGGACAAAAAGGGGAGCCTACAGGAAATGGCCAATCAGAGAGGAGTTGCCTGCAGAGCTCAAGGCTGGAAGATCCACCTGTGTGCTGCTCAGCTCAGACAACTGGTAAGAGCGATACTTTATAGCTCAACACAACCCACCAAAATGTTTGTTAATGTCATTTTTTTCACATGTGTAATGACTTAATTTTTAGACAAATTTGGAGCATGATGTGTACAGCCGTCTGTCCACTCTCCAAGAAGGACTGATTCCAAAGAAGAGAGCAGGAGGTGATGATGACCTCCACAGAATCAATGAGCTCATACAAGTAAGATTAACTTTATTAAATCCATTGGTTATTTACTTTTGAATAGTCACAAAATTATAACTGCAATGCTTGATTTACAGTATTTGCCTCCCTGAGTGAAGGAAAGGCTAAAGGATCCTATATTTTTAAGAAATTGGCAGCTACTGACACACTTTCTTGCATATCCTCAATGCGTGAAATGTGATCAGTGAAAAAACTACAATAAAAGTTTTCCTAAATTTACACCATTACAATCTGCAAATTTAGTTTAAGTTTGATGTGACTTTAGGTGTTGATCTGGTGGTACTCAGAAAACCAAAATATTAGGGGTGTGAATCTTTCACTCACAAAATGGTTTGATTCGAATCTCGATTTACAGGCTACGATTCGATTCAGGGACGATTCATAAAATTAGTAAATGATCCGGTACGATTCGATTCGATCTGATCCGGTTCGGTTAATTTCGATTCAGTACAAATTGACAACTTTACTCCCAAGTGCTTTAACGTTATTGAGAAGAAAAAGAGAGAAACAGAAATTACATTTCAAAATAGTATCCTTTTGTTTATTTAGTGTCCAACAGACAATACACCAGGGCTACTGAAAAACTGGCAATCCGGTTTGCAAACCTCTGCTCATACTTAAAATACAACACATTCCTTCCCTCAAGCAACACAAAACAATAAGGTTAGATTTAAAATTTATAAAAGACCTTATAAAACAAGCAAGTTGCCTATTAAAGTAAAAAAATCAGAATGAATCAGAATTAGTTAGTAATTAGTGCTTCAGTCACTCATGAGTTTCAGTAAATGTAAAAGTGTAACATATCACTGACAAGAAGATAGATATTACTAGGCAGTTATAGAAAACACTAGCATGTTAAATCCACTGAATAACTAATACTTTTTCTCCATCTTATAACATTTCCTTAGTCTCCTTTGAGACAAAAATCATATGTGTGTGTGTGTGAAGTACATTTCTATACACACAAATCATAAGTAGCCTATCTAAATACAATGTATAATACATGATTATACATTGTATTTTCCACACAGAAGTAAATTAGCCAAGTCAGTTTTAGCTCAAATCAAATATACATTGCCAATACATGAATGTTGTCTAAATAAATCGCCCAATCCACTAACCGTGACAATAAAAACGCTAGGATCATACAATTGTTATGGTCTATAGCTGCCATGGAAACGATCAAGCTGACAGTGAAACATCAGACTGATATCAACGCGACACAACACTGGCACAAAAGTTAACCACACATACGAACCATGTCCATAAATAGCGGTAGCGCACCAAATTAATTAAACCATAGCTCAATAAAAGGAAACTTGGCTTAGCTTACCGATAGAGTAGATCTCCTGACGAGATGAGGCGGCGGGAAACCCGCCCTCCGCACAATGCGAATTGGGACACGGCTATACAGTGCAAACATTTTGTGCTCGCTTCTGCATATAGCCCGCGCCGCTCGCATCATTGGAAGTTAACCAGCCAATAAGCTTCAATCCCAGGTAAGCGAACCATCCACCGTTCGCTAAAGAACGCAGGCACACATAGCGCGGCTGCTGCGCCATGAGAGAGACCGCTCAGGAGCTAACAAACTGATTCTTGGCTGTAAATCCGGTGCATCGGACCTTTCGTAGTGCATTTGGACCGATCCGGGCTCCGCTGATCGGTACACTCAGATCGCAGAGGTCACAGACCGATAACCGATCCAAATCGGTTAATCTTAACACCCCTACAAAATATGGTCTTTCTTAAGTGTTTTACTTGGTGTAAAATGTTTGAGAACCACGGTTTTAACCAAAATCATCAAATCTAACCTTTTTTTTCCAGGGCAACATGCAGCGGTGTAAACTCGTGATGGACCAGGTCACAGAAGCTCGAGACACAATGATGAAAGTCCTGGATCACAAAGACAAAGTGTTAAAGCTGCTCAACAAAAACGGCACGGTGAAGAAATCGTCCAAACTAAAGAGGAAAGAGAGAGCATAGGCTGCAAATACCACTGCTACTGTGCCCTCTAGCTGTGGCATGGAGGAGCTGCTCACTGTCTGGTGCTATGATTTGCTGTATACAATCACACGCACCCTGCCTGAACAGAAAAGTGGACTGGAAAGAAACACTGGTTCTCAGTAATATACATGTGAAGTGTGGAGCATTCAATTACGGTAATGTCTACTTAGTTATGAACATTTTCATTAAAATACTAGAAACAGCCCGATGTTACGTTAAAAAAACAAAAACAAAAAAAAACAACAAAAAACAGGCACAACAGTAAATTTGAATACTGTGGAAAAGTGGGATTTAAACCAAAACGTGAGACATGTTAACTAGAGTCGGTACACAAAGGCGAATATACTTTATTTTTCCCGTAGTCTGGGAATTTTGTTAATTTAATACCACTAGGGCATCTTGTCTGGAGAAGTGGACCTTTTTTCAGATCTTAGCCAGGATCTTGGTCAAGTGTCCTATTTTTATTTAGCTCAGTTTTACTCCATGTTGCTGCATAAATGCGATGGATATAAATTCTCCTTTTGGCAGAATGTTAAGTTTAATGTTAGTTATTACATGACAGTGAAGTAACACAACAACACAGGATGTCCCCCAAAACGCAGCACAATTGAGTATAACAAAATCTTATTTCACTTCTCCACAGTATATCTTATCTGTGAATGTGCCTGTTGTAAAATCAGGCAGCCATTTTGCCCATAGGAATTTTTAGTTGGAATCCAAGATTTAAAAGGGGCATAATGATTTTGATTAGCCAGTTACAAAACTGTGTCTTCAAACGTGCTCTTCTCGTAAACTGTGCCTTCATTTTGTTGATGTACATAAAAATATCACCAAGAAAATGCACTTAAAAAGCTTTGCATTTTTATACCACACCTCAAATGTCCAAGTTAAGATGGTGGAACTAAATGCCTATTGAAAACAACGGAAGTACATCAACAACTGTGTTCAAATTTGAAGGATGTGAAGTAGTTTTGAGAAGTCCAGTATCCAAGTTTGCTCATAATGTATTGAATTGTAAATCACTGTACATGTTTCTTTTTTCATCAAACTCCTTCTTTTTAAGTTTTGTACTCTGAATATTTGTGTGAATGGCGACGCTTCATTTTTGCAAAGTGTAATTTACTGAAATGAAGTGTGCCCGAGAGACATCCAGCTATTGTACATGTTTTTGTCTGTGTAATTATAGTAAAGATACTTAAACAATGCTATGTTTTTTATTTTAACTAAAAGCACAGGGCAGCACAGTAAAGCATGGTAAAAAAAAATATGGAAATAGAACGGGTGGGTATCTGTGATAAGGTAGGATAAATACATTTTTAAACTTTGTATACTAACAAAAACAAGCAGCTTTATTTCTGATAATTTGTCTTCATAAAAGGGTGGGGGTTTAGGGTCAAATCATATTATCTTAGACAAACTTTATTGATCCACCAGGGAAATTGTTTTGGGTACAGTAGCTCACTCATCAAATATATAACGGAGGGTAACAAAAAATAGATGGAATAGCAACCAAAGAGCAATAGAAAAATCATGAGTTACTGTGTAATAACCATATTGCATTTGAAATAGTTTTTAAAGGTCCCATGGCATGAAATTTTCACTTTCTGAGGTTTTTGAACGTTAATGTGAGCTCCCCTACCCTGTTTAGCCCCCCCCCCCCAATGGCTAAAGGTTGCGTAATGTCTAAACTGAGCATTTGCGATCCTTTTCTGCGTTTGAAAAAAACACAGCTCAAATGGGCGATTCTGGACAAGGCACCTTATTGACGTCAGATCGAAAAAAGAAATGCAAATGCAGTTCCACCATCGTCTGGATCTCCACCCCCTGTCTCTGGAAATCACGCCCAGAGAGTTTGGACCGCGGAGGAGCTACGCAATGCAAAATGCGTTTTTTTATTTGCCTGGAGGCACGTGCGAGTGTTTCTAGGTTTGGAAGTCCTTTACTCGACCCTCTGGACCTCTGAAACAGCAGTGGTTTAATTTTATTTTCTGTACAAATGTGTGTTTTTTCATTGAAAAGGCTGTCCTTTCCTCCTTCGCGCTTACACACACGGAAGTGGGGCCAGGCACAGCGCACCACTAAAACAAGGAACCAGCGGCGCATTTGCCCGCCCCCTTCCTCTTACCAATCTGTGTTCTTCTCATTTGCATTCAAGCAACAAGGCACAGAATGAGGTGTTCAGAAAGTTATTTTTTGACTCTGACTCTGTACATGTGTCTTTCCCATGCACTAAGTGTTGATTTTGAAGAAGGATTTATTTACAGTATTAGGGAACCATTAAGGAGCCATATAAAAGCATCAAGAAGTACCATGTCATGGGATCTTTAAAACACAAAAGTCTTTCTCTTAGGCTTCTAATATGCTGTAAAGTACAATTCTACCTCAGAAATGGTAAACTTTGATTTCAGCATTTACCTAGCAACCAAAATAATATGGGCTGTTTATTTATTATAAAGGAAACCAGATGTACCGCTTAAGTCAGATTTAAATACAATACAACAATACAATACATAGTAATTTACTCTTTTAGTAAAGGCAACACAAAAAATATTGTTCCTAATCTATAGACCATAGAAAATGCATTTAAATACAGACCAAAAAGATTATGATATTTTAACACCCACCAGTGGTCAAATGTATACCTGTAGGGTGTATATTTCGTTGTTGGAATGTTGGAATGCACTCTCCAATAAAACTCACCCAAGTTGTGCTATGACTGACAAAACTGTACATTTAAGTTTACTTTTCTTTTACAGTCGGGGTTTACTACATAATTGCAGGTAGGGGTTGGCAGGAAGTCATTTCCTGATAGTCTATTTTCTTGGGATAGTTTCCTTATGCCATCCGATCCAGTGACAGAGGTGGTTTGAAGTTTGACTTTTTAATCTTCCCATGTCATGGTATAGATGGAAATATAATGGGAAGACTAGATCTAAATCAGCACTAAGCCAGGTCTACTGAACAGCTAAAACAAAAAGAGTAAACCTGCTATTTAGAAAGTACATTGTGTTCATTTAGGCCTACTTGTGTTTTATGATGCCATTATTTTCATTTATAATTGGGCACTGTACTAACATACACTGTACACTGTCATAGTTAAGTTAATATTTTGATTATCATCTCAGGTTAAATCTCGTGTTAAGTCTCTTTGGGTGGCTTCACTTTTGCAGGATCAAAGTCAAAGTGCCATAAAGTGGAGGAGGCTTAATGCTTCCTGCTTCAGTCCTCATTCAGAAGACTCCTCAACAGCACACGCTCACACAACACAAAACCACCACTTTTAGGTAAGTTCAAGTTTTTGGCGTTGAGTATTTTCAGTTAAATATTAGAGAAAGCTAGTTTTTTAAACGAATATATAAAATATCTCAACGAAAGCAGCTGTAATATACGGCAGAAATATGGGGAGTGGTATTCAATCTTTCAATCTTCTCTGTTATATAATGTGAAAAAGTGAATGTTGTGTATAACTGGAAATGTTGATAAATGATCAGTGGGGTGATGGGGTGAGGACAGTTATCCAAACGTGCCACACTTATCTAAATTTACTTTGCAAATATATGATTTTCATATAAACAGGAACCATAATTCGTAAAATAATGGTCATAAGATGATGATAAGATGTTATTATGTGCATATTTTATGTGCTTGTGCTTGTGCTTTGAGTTCCAATTCAATGTTTAATGATTATGTCTTCATTTTTATTTTTATTTTATTCCGCTCCAAGTACCGAAGCAATTTCCTAATGTTATGAACATGTTCAAACATATGGCAATAAAACCTTCCTGATTCTGATTCTGATTCATGCAGGCGTCCACCATGCTGCATTTGTCAAAGGTAAGTCATTTCATCTTATTTTAAACATGCACTACTAGTATTTACTTTTCTGATGGAAGATCCACCTCCTGCTTGTTTCCATGGAGATAGAAATGTTATTGCTTACCTTAGAATGCTCCACAGTATGGCATTAAACCTATCCATCAACAATGGAAACATGCAGGTGATGCCACCAGGCCAAATTACAGGTCAGATCTGTAGAGAGGCAAGCTTCTGGCCTCCTAGCAATAAAATCACCTGTAACTGAATAATAAAAAATCCACAGGTGTAGTAACACTTTCAAATGATTATAATATCATATAATAATAATATATTCTTTGTTATTATTAGGGAGATTTTGTGTGGGTGGACACAGGCAGTGGGATCCCCATAGGAGCTGAAGTCAACGTCACAGACACTGGACAACTTCAACTGATTGACGATGAAGGAAAGGTAAAACTACACTGCTCTTTGTATTTTACAGCTTTTGAATGTCGTCAAAAATCTGACACAACTAGATTTACAGCTGCCTAAACCATGTACAATCAAGTCCTAAAAGAATCAAAACAAAACCAGATCCAAGGTTAAAACCAGGACTGACCAATAAAGAACAATTTAATTTAATTTATTCATAGTCATCTTTTATTTTAAAAAAGGACAAATATTTATCATATTTAAATACTAGAATTCTAGCTACTCTTTTCCTCACACACGTTGGTGTCATTGCCGTATCATGTGGTAATCTAGGAAACCCACTCTATAGCCTTGTCACTTATTCTAATCAATTCACCAATTCACGCTTTCTCATGTTTAAAGTTAGCAGCATTTGTTTTAGCATCATATGGACTGATTCACTCTTCGGTACGCCAGGAGTCCTTGCGCCCTCTTCTGACGACCATGTATTGTATTCTCCATGACATTGTAGAAAATAGGGTTGAATTACTTATAGAAAGATCCAAAAGCATGGTCATAATTGAGTGCTTACGGCCTGTACTATAGTTCAAGTCTTTCATGATTGTCTTTTTTTTTAGGAACATAAGGTCAACAAGAAGAAGGAGGGTCTGATCCGACCCATGCACCCCACCTCCATCAAGGGCGTGGACGACATGATCAGACTGGGAGATCTGAACGAGGCTGGGCTGCTCCGAAACCTGCTAGTGCGCCACAAAGAGGGCATCATCTATGTATGTAATCCTGCTTATGTGTAGGACTAAACCAGGACTGGACCAGCATTAAACCAGGACTGAACTGGGACTGAATCACCTCTAAACAGGACTGGGCCAGGACTGAACCAGGACTAGACTAGGACTGAACCACCTCTGAACCAGGACTGGACCAGGACTGAACCAAGCCTGAATCAGGACTGGACTAGGACTGGACCAGGACTAGACTAGGATTGAACCAGGACTGAACCACCTCTGAACCATGACTGGACCAGGACTGGACCAGGACTGGACTAGGACTGGACCAGGACTGGACTAGGACTGAACCAAGACTGAACTAACTCTGAATCAGGACTTGACTAGGACTGAACCACCTCTGAACCAGGACTGAACCAGGACTGAACCAACTCTGAACCAGGACTGAACCAGGACTGAGTCACCTCTGAACCAAGACTGAACCAGGAGTGAACCAACTCTGAACCAGGACTAAAAGAGGACTGAATCAGGACTGAACCAACTCTAAATAAGGACTGGACAAGGACTGGATCAGAACTGGACTCAGACTGAACCAGAACTGGACCAGGACTGGACTTGGACTGAACCAGAATTGAACCAGGACTGGACCAGGTCTGCAGTAGGACTGAACCTGGACTGAACCCAGACTATACCAGAACTAAACCAGGATTGAACTGGGACTACGCCAGGATGAAACCAGAACTGAACGGGCATGCATCTTCAATTTAAGCAGGACTCAACAAATATTAAATGAGTCAAATTCAAATACAAACCTATTTTAATCTATGATGAGTAAACTATATCTAAACCAGGTCTACTCTAAATAAAACTTTATTTTACCCTTTACAAGCAAATAAGCTTATGATTATGGTTATAATAAAAATTTACATAATGACTAAACCCGGAAGCAACCGCATTTTACTAAAGCATGGATTACAAAATTGGACCCTAACTATTCCTGTTAAGTCCAAAAATACAGGACAAAATCATGACTAAACAAATTCTAAACCAAGTCCAAACAAAAACTAGTCCAAACTCATGGAAATGGCTCAGAATTGAACAAATCATGATCTTAACAAGAACGAGGTGTAACCCAGGACTTAACTACGTAATCCTGGACCTAGTTTTATGATGTCTATTATAAAGCGGTGGTAACACTAACACTTGGCTTGTGTGTCCCGGACTCTGGACTCTGGTTTATCACTGGGCTGTTTGTTTCCATAGAGATAAATGCGGTTCTGTTTAAAGAAGCGTTTTATGCCACATTTTAAATCTCTCCAATGTCTCACCAATTATCAATTCTGCGCTTTTGTAGTAAAATATAGTGATGCTTCAGGCTACAGTTTCTAGGACAGGCTTCACTTTGTATGTCAAGAGTCCTAGTTTTATTTAGGGGGTAATAGCATGTATTTAAAAAGACAACATGATTTATTACATATTTTCTTTGCATTTTAAGTATTACTCAAGGTAAAAAGTAGTTAAGAATAATTGCTCAAGTACGAATAAAAAAAAGTATGTGATGTAATAATAACTAAAATCTTCAAATTATTTACTATAGTTAACCTTTTGTCACTTCAGCACTTCAACAAATTGGGAAGAGTAACTAAGAGATTTACTTCATATCATTCATTACTCAATAAAAATACACGGGTGATTCTCCAACTGTCAAAGAATTTGAGTCCCCAGGCAGAAATAAGAAAAACATTCATTTTGCCCATAGGAATTCAATCAGTCATTTTTTTTATTCATGCTGCACTTACTAGACACAAAGACAAACTTACAAAAAATTTATGATAGACAAATTACTATTTTTACTATATAAAATATGGTTTTCTATTGAGTGTTTTTGCTATATGTCCTTTGTCCCTTGGTCAGGTTATGGACTCTCAGTCCCTCATAAGACTGAAATTAAATTTGATTTGATTCAAGTCTCACGCATTGAGAGTGTGACACATGCAATTCAACGTGTTCACACGCTTACACGCCACACATGGTATTTCTCACGCTGAAATTTTGTTAAGCAATTCAAAACTGTAGCCATTGTGCCAAGAAAATCGGTTAGTTAATGCAGGCACCGCGCCGTTTTCAGCTAAAAAAAAGCTGAACCCCCCCCCTTTCAACTTTTTTTTGTCTACTTGAACCACATCAGTTGTGATGTGACAGGAGCTCATGGCAGGATAGCAGTGTTAGCTCCATGGATGGAAGGGAAACAAGAACAAAATCAAGGTCAAGTTTTGTAAAACCAAGAGTAGGTTTATTAGTCGTCATTTCCAAACACCTCATATTTCCTTTGAATGTACAAATAATAAGAAAAATACAATTTTATATTGTGTATTTTGAGTATATTTTATGCTAACTCTAAAACAGAAATTAGCATGCTAATATGTCATGAGATTTTAAAGGTCCCATGGCATGAAATTTTCACTTTCTGAGGTTTTTGAACGTTAATGTGAGCTCCTCTACCCTGTTTAGACCCCCCCCCCATGGTTAAAAGTTGCGAAATGTCTAAACTGAGCATTTGCGATCCTTTTCTGCGTTACAAAAAATCGGAGCTCAAACGGGCGAGTTTGAACAAGGCACCTTATTGACGTCAGATCGAAAAAAGAAATGCAAATGCAGTTCCAGAGAGTTTGGACTGCGAATGCGCTAGGCAATGCGAAATGCGTTTTTTTATTTGCCTGGAGGCACGTCCGAGTGTTTCTAGGCTCGGAAGTCCTTTATCTGAGCCTCTGGACCTTTGAACAGCAGTGGTTTAATTTTATTTTATGTGGAAATGTGTTTATTTTTCAATGGAACGCTTCAAATCTCTCCCCCCGTGCAAAAACAAGGAAATGGATCAGCTGCGGGCTGACAGCAGAGAGCGGAGCGTTTGGCCACGCCCCCACCCTCTACTATTGGCCAGCTCTTTTCTCCTCATTTGCATTCAAGCAACAACTCCCATTATAGAGTGTTCAGAATGAGAAAAATTACTCTTTCTCAGCTTATCTCTGTTTCTCATGCACTGAGTGTTGATTTTGAAGAAGGATTCATTTACAGTATTAGGGAACCATTAAGGAGCCATATAAAAGCATCAAGAAGTACCATGTCATGGGATCTTTAAGAGAAATGCTAAACATTGTCATTTCCACAACAGTCATTTCCATCACTTTATTGATTGTTATTGTTTATTATTATGTATTTGATATTTATGTAATTTCATTACAAACACTATCAGTTAATGTTTCTACACTGACTATCTTAGTGAGTCAGCGGGTTCTTCTGATCCTAAGCATTTCATTGCATTGTTGACCTTGTGTTGATCCTGCATATGACAAACAAACAATCTTGAATCTTGAAATCTTAAAAACATTGTGATGAAGTAGAACAAATCAAAATATTTCTAAAAATATGTGTTGGATTTTCTGAACAATATCATGACCAAATTTGACTAGTTGGAGAATCACCCACCCATAACTCTAGTGAAAGTAAATGTACCATGTAAAAAACTACTACTACAACAATAAATGTATAGTAAATGTAAAAGTAAATACAACTTGTGACAGCCACCTGTGTACACTGTATGCTTGCTTTATGAATGCATCTCTTCTTTGTGTGTACATTTCAGACGTACACAGGCTCTATCCTGGTGGCAGTGAACCCGTACCAGCTGCTGCCCATCTACACCACAGAGTACGTGCACATGTACACCGACCGCCGTCTCGGAGAACTGCCCCCCCACGTCTTCGCCATCGCGGACAGCTGCTTCTTCAACATGCGCAGGAACAAGAAGAGCCAGTGCTGCGTCATCAGGTGAGCGGCAGGGATAATCCTATGGAGAACGCTCGTCTTATTTACACCGCTTTCCTATTGAACAATACACAAAATTAATATTATTTTTGGATTATGGACTCTTGATAACAATAATCAATCAATCAAGGTTCAAACAAAAATGTGAATGAACTATAGAATTAAATATGTACTCTGCAACTTTTCCTGTGGTGGGAATCTGCCACTATAGAGCTGTAATCGCTTCAACATAGAACAGGACATTCGAACAGCTGACTATTATAAAACCTGGCAGCCATTCCTACTCTATTTTGAATCCGAACCAGTAAATAAATAGCTCACTTATCCCACATTCTACAGCCCCTTTAAATTTCCCTCTCTATATTTAATTTAATTTATTTTTCTGTTGCCTGCTCTCCTGTTGTTTTTGTGTAATGTCTATGTATGTTAAAATGTTTCTTAAAAATCAATAAAAAAAATAACTGAAATATAGTGCACCTTTGAGTTACAGTACTGTTAAAGACAAAAAACTCAAGATTCTGCATAATCATATTTTGTAGTCCTCATGTGCACAATATACAACATATTCAAATGATTTAGCATTGTTTTGTCTCATCTTCAGTGGTGAGTCTGGAGCAGGGAAAACTGAGAGCACTAAACTCATGCTGCAGTTCTTAGCAGCTGTCAGCGGTCAGCATTCCTGGATCGAGCAGCAGATACTAGAGGCAAACCCCATATTGGAAGGTAAGTAAAATGAATTTAGCTCCATCTATCTTTTTAAACTAAATTTATGTTACTGATGGTTAGATTTCATCCACTAATCTGTATTTTCTTTCAGCGTTCGGAAATGCCAAAACTGTTCGAAATGACAACTCCAGTCGTTTTGGGAAGTATATTGACATTAACTTCACTCAGGGAGGAGCCATCATAGGAGCTCGCATAGATCAGTATCTCCTCGAGAAGTCCAGAGTCTGTCATCAGGTAAAGAGAACTGTTCCACAAAACATACATAACATTACATCCCATAAACAGCCAAAAAGTGGGTGTATTGTAGTCCTCATACCAGTGGTGCCAAACCCAAATACATTTAAAGGAGAATTAACGTTTTTTACAATCTGAGCCTTATTTTGGTAATAAAACAAGTTGTTTTACTCACCCATAGCACTTTGGTGTCATATGGAGCACTTCCAGAGATGTTTTAGATTTGCGATCTCTGTAATGTGAGTTCTCGGGGCACATGTTTGCGGTCTCCAAATAACAAACTTTAACACTTTTCAAATCATAGAAGCTCGATGTCTTAGTCTACGCTTTCGTTTGAGTCAAAAGTGGCCTATAATCCGAGATTTAGCCATAGTTTCGAGTAGATGAGGACGCCAGTGCGCACGTGCGGAGTCACAGTTTATTTCGCTCTCAGCTCCCGGGACCCAAACATGAAAAGCAAAGATGTAAATTATGGATAAATCTGGGATTACAGGCCACTTTTGACTCAAACGAAAGCGTAGACTAAGACATTGAGCTTCTATGATTTGAAAAGTGCTAAAGTTTGTGTTATTTGGAGACCTCTCGGGGCATATATTACATGCCCCGAGAACTCGCATTATGGATATCGCTAATCTAAAACATCTCTGTAAGTGCTCCATATGACACCAAAGTGCTATGGGTGAGTAAAACAACTTGTTTTATTACCGAAATAAGGCTCAGATTGTAAAAAACGTTAATTCTCCTTTAAGGGCATCTGGTATGAAACATGTTGACCCCTGAAACACCACTAATTAACAATGGTTATTTTTACATGACCTGTGTTAGAATGTGTTATCATTGCCTCATGTGTTTTGATCAACTTGAATTGCAGTACAGTATTATGTCTCAAGGTTATGGGATCCGGGAAAGGGAGTCAGAAAGAAGTTGCATTGTAGTCCGCAACATTAAATGCCATGGTTTTTGATTTTCTGGGAAAGAAGGCATGTTGTTTTATCATGTGAAATTTATATATTTGTGTACACCCATCTGTGACTCAATAAAAGAGGCAAGAAGGAACAGCCCAGCGGAGAAAGGCTGCTGACCATTCTGCTCGGTGTCTGTCTCCCCTTGTAATTAATATTTAAATACATGTTTTGCTGTGGTTCTTTACTGAGTTTGTTTGTGTTTTCAGAGGTGATTTTTCTGACAACCTGTACAATAACTAGAATAATCAGATAACTCCAGAAATCAGATGATAGTCAGATTTGTGTTGAATGTAAATGTTGATAATAATGTACTTAAATGCCCAGGCACCCGAGGAGAGAAACTACCACATTTTCTACTACATGCTGATGGGGATGTCGGCCGACCAGAAGAAGACTCTGTCACTAGGGAGCGCCGCTGAGTACAACTACCTCACAATGGTACAGGGACTGGCATTACTTCCATCCTTAAGTGACGGATTATGTAACTCTTAACTATGTGTTGTTATTATTAGGGAAAGTGCACCAGTTGTGAGGGCCGTGATGACATAAAGGAATACGCACACTTCCGCTCTGCTCTCAAGATCCTCATGTTTTCTGAAAATGACTCCTGGGAAATCTCCAAATTACTGGCTGCGATCCTTCATCTCGGCAATGTCCGCTTTGAGGGTACAGACTAAAATAGGAGAGTTTGGGCGATTCTGGTAAAAATGCATACATCTGATGCATTGATTTACCTGTGTACTTTCAGGCACTATTGTGAATAACCTGGAGGGCTGTGACATCAAGAAATCATCACATTTTAACATGGCTGGAAAACTTCTAGAGGTATTTGAAATTCTTCTTTTTAGTTTGAAAAATCAGAAATGTTAATAAGGGAAAAGCTTTTTGACTAACATTCAACGTAGGGGTGGAAGATATATCAAAAAATGAATAATATCGCAATTGTTGTTCTGGAAATATCATAGACCATTACAAATATGAAGTGAACATGGGGATGCTTCCAGCTCCATCAACTGTGGCTCTAATTTACTTTACATTGAGGAATTATACTTCTACTTCTAATATGGAACTTGGCTCCAAATTCGATCCTCTAACTGCTAGCCCGGTTTTATACAGTCTGTGGGAGATATGCAGAATTAGAATATCGAATATCGAGTATATTGAGTAAATAAAATTGCTAAAAATGACAGCAAAAAGAGCTAATTAAAAATAAAATTAGCGGAAACGTCTAGTGTAATCTGCCAAACAAGTGCACAAAGTGACATTTAATCAGTTTTTGCATCTATTAACGTTATCAAGATAATGCAAAAAATATTAATGTATTAGTTTCTGTAGACATTGCCCATCCCTATTTCAACATAATTCAATATGGGTTTATTATTTCTGAAGCAAAGATTACATGCATTTAATTTACATGTTGCTTTTAAAAACATCACAGTTGTTTTACTGCAACTTCTTTGTTTACAATTAATTGAAATATTAATTAATTCTTGCATTGTTGTTTCAGGTGGAGCCCAAGTCTCTGGAGAAAGGCCTGACCGCGCGCTCATTTATGACAAACAGAGAAATCGTGACGAGGTCTCTGACGTCTGCACAAGCTGTGGACGGCAGGGACGCCTTTGTCAAGGTAAAATGTATTCATGATATTTGAAATGATCTTCTAATATAAATGTTATTTTCTTTCCATTTTTGGATTCAAGGCAGCATGACATCACAAAAATATGTTATGAAGGACTTGAAATCATTTACTACTTTGATAGATATAAAGCAGCTATAAATAAATTGCATCTACAATTAAATCAACTGCTTTTCAAACATTCAATATCACAACCATTACAATATTATTACAAATCAAGTATTTCTTTGTTTTACATACAAATTAAAAATCAACTCAAATGTCCATCCATCCATCCATCCATCCATTTTCTTCCACTTATCTGGGGCTGGGTTGCAGGGACAGCAGTCTAAGCAGGGACTCCCAGACTTCCTTCAACCTGGACACTTCCTTCAGCTCCTCTAGGGGGACCGCAAGGCGTTCCCAGGCCAGCCAAGAGACATAGTCCCTCCAGTGTGTCTTGGGTCTTCCCTGGGGCCTCCTCCTGGTGGGACATGCCCAGAACACCTCCCGAGGAAGGCGTCCATGAATCATCCAGAACAGATGCCCGAGCCACCTCAGCTGACTCCCCTCGACATGGAGGAGCAGTGGCTCTTTTCCGAGCTCCTCCTGTGTGACTGAGCTCCTCACCCTATCTCTAAGGGATCACCCAGCTGCTCTGCGGAGGAAATTTATTTTGGCCGCTTGTATCCACAATCTTCTCCTTTCGGTCATTACCCAAAGCTCATGACCATAGGTGAGGGTAGGTAAATCGAAAGCTTTGCCTTTTGGTTCACCTCCCTCTTCGGTCCGGTACAGGGACCGCATCACTGCAGATGCTGCACCGATCTGCCTGTCAATCTCACGCTCCATCCTCCCCTCACTCGTGAACAAGACCCCGAGATACTTGAACTCATCCACTTGAGGCAGTGTCTGTCCACCCACTCGGAGAGGGCAAGCCACCTTTTTCTGGTCAACAACCATGGCCTCGGATTTGGAGGAACTGATCCTCATCCCAGCTGCTTCACACTTGGCTGCAAACCGCCCCAGTGCATGTTGGAAGTCCTGTTCTGATGAAGCCATCAGGACAACATCATCCGCAAACAGCAGAGATGAAATCCTGTGGTTCCCAAACTGGATCCCCTTTGGCCCCTGACTGCGCCTAGAAATTCTGTCCATAAATACAATGAACAGAACCGGTGACAAAGGGCAGCCCTGGTGGAGTCCAACATGCACCGGAAACAGGTCTGACTTACTGCTGGCAATGCGAACACAGCTCCTGCTTCGGTCATACAGGGACCGAACAGCAAAGGGCTCCGAAACCTGTACTCCCAGAGCACTCCCCACAGAACACCATGAGGGACATGGTCGAATGCCTTCTCCAGATCCACAAAGCACATGTGGACTGGTTGGGCAAACTCCCATGACCCCTCAAGCACCCGAGAGAGTATAGAGCTGGTCCAGTGTTCCGCAGCCCGGAAAACCACACTGTGCCTCTTGAACCCAAGGTTCGACCATCGGTCGGATTCTCCTCTTCAGTACCCTGGAATAGACCTTACCAGGGAGTGTGATTCCCTTGTAGTTGGAACACACCCTCCTGGAGAGAGATGATTGGGAGGAGCAACTCAAATGTGAAAGTATTCTCAAGAGTTCTAATAATGTGTATTACAAATTAGTAATTTTGTAGATTATTGTAGTAGTTTCTAAATAAATGCTATTGTTCCTCTTTTCTAGGGTATCTATGGGAGATTGTTCATTTGGATAGTGAATAAAATTAATGAAGTTATCTACAAACCTGTGACTGAAGATTCAGACAGGGCCCCACACTCCATCGGCCTCCTTGACATCTTTGGATTTGAAAACTTTAAGACCAACAGGTGCATACTTTGCCCTCAAATAAAGTCTTATTTAAAAGATCTATTTCAATATAACACATATATTATTTTTATATATAGTTTTGAGCAGCTCTGCATCAACTATGCCAATGAGCAGTTACAGCAGTTCTTTGTGAGGCATGTTTTCAAACTGGAGCAAGAGGAATATGCCCGAGAAAACATTGTCTGGAAGCACATTGACTACATTGACAACCAACAGACTCTAAATGTACTCGCCAGTAAACCAATGAACATGTTGTCTTTGATCGACGAGGAGAGCAGTTTCCCCAAGGTCAGGCTCTTTGTTGAGATTATAATAAACATTGTAATTATGAAAGAAGGTGGTTTTGTTCTTGATAACAATTGTCAGGAAAAGGATTTTTTTTTTTATATATATTTTGGAGATGTAGTCAGATGTAGATGATTTGGTGTGAGGTGATATGAGCATTAAAGGGCCTATATTATATTTTTTGATCTATGTTCTAATGTTGTTTCCTCATTGTAAACATACCTGGAGTTGTGTTTTGTTTCATTCACACATGTTTAACACACACACACACACACACACACACACACAGCATTTTTAGGCTTTTAAGTTCAGCTCTCAAACTGAAAACTGCACCTTGTGATGTAATTTGGCAATACAGGAAGAGCTCCACTTTGTTTTTAAACCCATACACTTTCAGTCCTGGAATTGCCAATTTATACTGAAGTAAAAGTAAAAGGTCGCTGTTATCTTGAAAACTACCACATGACATCTCAAGGTGGAACAGAGCATTTTGAGCGTTAGAGATGTAAACGAAGATGTGGATGAAACAAAACTCAACTCCAGGTATGTTTTTGATGAGATAACAGCTTTATAACATGGATAAAAGCTCACAAGGGAGGGTGGAAGGATACTGAACTGGCAACATGACGCCTAGAGGAAGAGATTTATGAATGTCGTGAAACATAACATGGAATTAGTTGGTGGGAGAGACAAGATGGTTCTGAAAATAATAGTCTTAGATTGGGGCAAATATTTTGTAGCATATATTTTAATGTTTTTTTTTATTTATTTTCAGGGCACAGATACAACCATGCTCCAAAAGATGAATCAAGTCCACGGAAAAGGAGGGGTTTATCTTCCTCCAAAAAACAACTATGAGACACAGTTTGGAGTCAAACATTTTGCTGGAGAGGTGTATTATGACTCTAAAGGTGCCACTTCTCATGTCTGCTTTACTGAAATATAGATATATATAAATATATATATATATATATATATATATATATATATATATATATATATATATATATATATAGATATATATAAATATATAGATTAATATATAGATTTCACTGCTTTGAACGTTGACTTACAGAGCAAAATGTACTATTTCATTTTAGAATTCTACATGACTTTTAAAAAATATTCCAATACAAATAAAGCAAAATGGATTTTAATTATAAATAATCAAAGTTGTTCTTCTGTGTAGGTTTTCTGGAAAAGAATCGTGATGCCCTGAGCTCTGATCTGATTCAGGTGGTGGAGACTTCGGCAAACAAACTTCTCAAACAGATTTTTCAAGATGAACTGTCGACCACTGGTACCACCAAATCCAGCTCCAACCCAAAGATGATCATAAACGCCAGCAAGAGCAGCCTCAGGGTCAGTACATGTGGAGAACCTTAACATGATGATATTATGCAGTACATGATGCGTGAAGAGTCCCTCAGTCGTCCAGGTAGAATCCATGATAAAAGAAGAAATTCAATTTGTCAACTGGACAAAGTTTGATTGGTCGAAAACGTTTCGCCGCTCATCCGAGAGGCTTCGTCAGTTCTGGTTAGAGTGCTGGTAAGACACTTGCTTATATCTCGCTGCAGGGAGGAGCTAACTAGCTAACTACTAACTAGCTAACTACTTTCCTAACTATTGGTTTCTGTCTTTTGTTTCTCTGGCGTCTAGATTAGCATGCCTATTCATCCCTACACGACTGTTTTTCACACCTCTGGCCCTGACCTGGCTAGCCCTATTGTTTCTTTTGTTTGTTTGATCTAGGTTTAAGAATGGAATTATAGATGGAAGACAAATAATGTCTGATTCCACCATTTCTGTTTAGAGAAGGATTCTCTTTTTTGACAAAAATAGCCTCTTTCACTCCCCTCTCAAATCAATTCTTTTCCCTGGCTAAGATCTGAACCTCACTGTCCTCAAAAGAAAGGCCCGTGGCTTCTAGGTGAAGATGTACGGCAGATGACGGTCCACTCTGGCACGCCCGTCTGTGTTGGTACATCCTCTTGTGAAGTGGCTGTTTTGTTTCTCCAATGTAGCGCTCCCTGCAGTCACTGAATGGAGTAGACCACATTGCTTTGTTTGTGTCTCGGTGTTTTGTCCTTTGGGTGGACGAGTTTTTGTCTTAAAGTGTTTGTGGGTTTGAAATAAACTGGGATTTCATATTGTCTGAAAATCCTCTGTAGTTTTTCCGACACGCCGGACAGGTAAGGAATCGCTACCCCTTTCCTCCTGGGTTCGGATTCTCTGATATCTTGTTTCTTGCCCTTGTCTCTCTTGGTTTTGTTGACAGCCCACTTAGGATATCCACAAACAGAGAGGGCTTCCTGCACATGTTGTTCTTCTTTCTCCTTACCCTCTGTGCTTGTGGGAACCACTTGGGCCCTGTGTTGTAATGTCCGAATAACACCCAGTTTGTGCTGCAGTGGGTGGTGTGAATCAAAAAGCAGGTATTGGTCTGTGTGTGTGGGCTTCCTGAAGACTTCTACTTGGAGTCGCCGGTCTCCTCCTATTGTTCACCTCTCTTTTCACTTGTATCCCCACAGCTGTAGCGATCGAAGCAGCGAGAAGGAGTTTACTACAGGATTCCAAGCTAGAACAGAGAACCAAACTTTCACCTGACCAAATCTGCCAACTGCTGGAAATTTGTCTGAATACCACCTATTTCCAGTTCAGAGGGAACTTCTACAGGCAAATCCATGGCTGTGCGATGGGCTCACCGGTCTCCCCTATCATGGCTAACTTATACATGGAACAATTTTAACAGAGTGCCTTAGCTTCAAATCCAGGCACTCCTCCCACACACTGGTATCGTTATGTTAATGATAATTTTTCAAAAATCAAAATTCAAGATTTGGAACCTTTTACTGCACATATCAATTCTGTAGATCCTAATATCAAATTCACCCGTGAAGATGCCAAGGATAACACATTGGCGTTCTTAGATTGTGCAGTAACGATAGGAGGAGACCGGCGACTCCAAGTAGAAGTCTTCAGGAAGCCCACACACACACACAGACCAATACCTGCTTTTTGATTTACACCACCCACTGCAGCACAAACTGGGTGTTATTCGGACATTACACAACACAGGGCCCAAGTGGTTCCCACAAGCACAGAGGGTAAGGAGAAAGAAGAACAACATGTGCAGGAAGCCCTTTCTGTTTGTGGATATCCTAAATGGGCTGTCAACAAAACCAAGAGAGACAAGGGCAAGAAACAAGAGAATCCGAACCCAGGAGGAAAGGGGTAGCGATTCCTTACCTGTCCGGCTTGTCGGAAAAACTACAGAGGATTTTCAGACAATATGAAATCCCAGTTTATTTCAAACCCACAAACACTTTAAGACAAAAACTCGTCCACCCAAAGGACAAAACACCGAGCAACAAACAAAGCAATGTGGTCTACTCCATTCAGTGTAGTGAAGACTGCAGTGAGCGCTACATTGGGGAAACAAAACAGCCACTTCACAAGAGGATGTACCAACACAGACGGCCGTGCCAGAGTGGACCATCATCTGCCGTACATCTTCACCTAGAAGCCACGGGCCATTCATTTGAGGACAGTGAGGTTCAGATCTTGGCCAGGGAAAAGAATTGGTTTGAGAGGGGAGTTAAAGAGGCTATTTTTGTCAAAAAAGAGAATCCTTCTCTAAACAGAAATGGTGGAGTCAGACATTATTTGTCTCCCATCTATAATTCCATTCTTAAACCTAGATCAAACAAACAAAAGAAACAATAGGGCTAGCCAGGTCAGGGCCAGAGGTGTGAAAAACAGTCGTGTAGGGATGAATAGGCATGCTAATCTAGACGCCAGAGAAACAAAAGACAGAAACCAATAGGTGAGATAGTTTCGGAAAGTAGTTAGCTAGTTAGCTCCTCCCTGCAGCGAGATATAAGCAAGTGTCTTACCAGCACTCTAACCAGAACTGATGAAGCCTCTCGGATGAGCGGCGAAATGTTTTCGACCAAACAAACTTTGTCCAGTTGACAAATTTAATTTCTTCTTTTATCATTATGCAGTACAATTAGAAGGTTCTTGGTCATTTAGAAGAGGAAGGAGTACAGCTGATAACTTTGATAGACACTACAAAGATGATTCAATCCTTCCTATAGGGCTGCATTTGACTACATCCTTTCGATCGAGGAGTCGAGTAAAAGGGGACGTGGCAAAATCTCTCAAAATTATAGCGTATCTGAATGTACTGTATCTGACCCAAACTCCACACACAAGACTACTACTACATGGGGGGTTGTAAGAACTACTATTTATGCAGAAAAAGTACTAGAAAACAATATAAAGACAGATTAAACTTGTCAATCGTGATTTTAATCTGCCTTTTTACATATAAATACCCAAAAATGCCAAACTCACTCACTAGGTTTAGGTTTAGGTTTAGTTTATTTAAAAGGGGACAGTGCAATTTCATAAAACACATGATTACACATGGTTAAACAAGCCAGAATTAGCCAGAAGGGTAGTTTTCATCTGTAGTCCCCTGGCCATGGTGTAAAAAGGCAACTAACTTTTCCTTTCTGCATTAACCTTAATACAAATTTTGATAAGACACCATTGACCAATTAATCTACTTAAGGCCTCCAGCCCCATCCTCTTACATATTGCCACTGTGTTCTTTGGCAATACCCAGACCCGTTCACCTTGTAAATTGATATATATTGATTTAGGGCAAACTGTTTTTTTTTGTTGTTTTTTTTTACTTTCCCCTCATGTGTACAGATCTAACACAACAAAGGATTCAAGTTTAATTCAATGGCCATTCATATGAAATGTTAATGTGCACTATTTTAGTGATGTTTACTGACTCTTCCAATATAAAATCACTATGTATATAACATGTTACATATAATTTAGCGTGTATTCTTTTAACAGCAAATGAATACTGGGAAGAAGCATGTGCCGACTCTGACCTTCCAGTTCCGTCAGTCTCTGGACTCTCTGATGAAGGCTCTCACAGTGTGTCAGCCGTACTTCATCCGCTGCATCAAACCGAACGACTTCAAGAAGCCCATGGTACTGAAAACACACAGTGTGTTTCATAAACTGTCCAAACTTAACTCTACAGTGTTTCATTTCAGCTGTTTGACAGAGACCTGTGCATGCGTCAGCTGCGATACTCTGGGATGATGGAGACTATCCGCATTCGTAAAGCTGGTTATCCTGTACGCTACACTTTCAGCGAGTTTCTGGACCGCTACAGGGTCCTGCTCAACTCTTCTGTATGTGATCCCAAAAAGGTAGGCATGAACAGGGTCAAATTTATGTAATTTATGTATATATATATATATATATATATATATATATATATATATATATATATATATATATATATATATATATATATATATATATATATATATATATATATATATATATATTGTTGTTTTGTCACAGGAAAGTAAGCAGAAATGTTGCGAAAGCATTTGTCATACTATGCTTGCAGAAGGTGACTGGAAAACTGGAAAGACGAAGATTTTCCTCAAAGTAACGCATCAAATCAGTTAAAATGTTATAAAATATATAAGCAGTACATATATTACATTATGTTATTCTTAATCTTGGTGATTTAGGACTTCCATGACACTATGCTTGAACTGAAGCGAATGGATTCACTACACTTTAAGGCTCTCTTGATTCAGAAGGTTCTGCGAGGCTACAAATACAGGTACAGTACGGCTAATAAGACCTATGTCCAATAATACCACAAGGTCCACATGGTCCACACAAGCCACAGCACAGGGGGACTGCAGAGTCACTTTCTATAAGATTTCTTTCACTCAAAGTGTCTTCTCAGTGAAGGGAACTAAGCACTCTACCTCTATCACTCTATCACTATCACTGAAATGTACAGCTTTAAAAACAGAGTCCGGGCTCCTGCAACAGCAGCAGTGTCACCATGTGTGAACTGTGTGCTTGAGAGAGAATGGGAGGGCAGGGGAGAGAAAGAGTGAGATCTGAGTGTGTGAATTTATATATTTATGATATTTTGATGTTTAATTCTCTTGATACATTCACTGTATTTATTGCTTTTTCATCCAACAATCCCACTGCTTTTTAGTGAACAGTTTTAAAAGCCCTTCTAGGGACTGGTGTTGTGAATTAGCCTTGGCTATAAACACTGTGATACCTGCATCAGATTACTGAATTGTTAGTCTATGTTTGTGTATCTGTCCCTATTCACATAAACAATAAATCAATAAAATAGTATACATGTCACCATGAACTATCTGTATGTGCTTCTTGTTTTCTTATTTTAGGAGGGAGTTTTTGAGAAAAAGGGCAGCAGCTCTGGTCATACAGAAATACTGGAGAGGACACAAAGGGAGGAAGCTCTACAGGACTGTAAGTTCCATAGAGAAATAATATTATCAACAATAGAGAAATAGACAGATCATAATATTAAGTTTAATCAGTGTATAGTCAGTGCATTGTTTCTTTCATAGTTGCTCATCCTTACCATCATTGTTGCAGGTAAAACTGGGTTTTGCAAGGCTCCAGGCAAAGGCACGATCGCGTCAGCTGCAGTTTCAGTACAAGAAGAAGCGAGAGGCGACCATCTTGATTCAGACTCAGATCAGAGGATATTTGGCCCGAAAGGAGTGGAGACGCAAGAGGAATGCTGTCATCCTTCTCCAAGCTCACACCCGCGGAGCCCTGGCCCGGAAGGCTCTACGGAAAAGGAAAACAGACGTGAGTTCAATCCTCAAAGTCTAACATATGAGAGATCTGTGATTAGTGTAGTATTATTGACCTGGTTTTACCGTAGAAGGAACTATATGTTGTGCACTTGAAACACCCTTTACCGCCTTTCCAGAATTAGTCATTCAGATCATTTTAATCTGTAATAATATGATAATTAGGAGTTGATGATTAATTAAAAACTCAAAAGTGCTCAAAGTTCAGTCTTTAGTTTGGATATATTCTGTATATGCACTGCACATAAAACAGGACATAAACATTAAATGAGGTTTTGCGGAGAAATATAGATACTTGTGTTTATTTATTAAATATGGGACAAAGCACATTCATTTACAGGTGTTAGTATGTAACTTTGAAACATTTGCATTTTACTGTGTAGTCCAAAACTATTTTCTTTTGACATATCTATAACAAAGTTGTCAAATGATACCCAGATACTAACCAATACTAAAAAGAGTATCTTATTTAACAGACAAACTGGATGTTTCCTCAGTAGTTTTAAAATGGTCTTGATATATATGTTTTATTATCACTGTGGTATTTTCCTTGCTATCAAAATCAAGTTTAACAACTTTATAGAATGCAACTTTAATGAATAAAAAATAATGAATAAAATAATTTCCATTTTCAGATGATGATGTCAGCTAAGGAAAGAGAGGCTGAGCGGCGGGCAATCCTCAAGAAGCAGAAACATTTGGAGGAGGTCCTGAGACAGAAGCTTAAAGAAGAGGAGCAGTCACAGTCAGAGAAGCTGACGGAGCAGGAGATGGTCGACAGCATCTTTGGCTTCCTCCCCAGCGTGACCAGCTTGATCGGGGGGCGGGAGGGACAGGCACCGGCTGGATTCGAGGTGCTTCTTTCCTCTCTAACAAGAGCTAACTTTATGTTCGCATTTGCTACATTCATAAATATTATCTTTGGTCTTCATGTCTGCTCTTTGGTCTAACCCCAGACAACAATAGTTCAGTACTAGGAGAAGTGCAATATGCTATACAATATTTATTTTATTTTATTTTTGTTTGTTTATTTCATTCATAAAGTATAAAAAGACATCAGGGTGATAGCAATATAAAACACTGAATGAAAGGGAGCAGAAAGAAGAATAATCTTATGTTATCTGCCCCTCTTCCCTTTTCCAGACAATAATACCCGATAGTGACTTTAAAATATTTCATCAAAACATTCAATTTCCAGACAGTACATTAACACGATAATGACTATAAAACATTTCATCAAAACATTCCATTTCAATCACAGTTATTAATCAGTTGTAAACAGAAAGGATTTTTAAGCACACTTTAGTTTTCTTTTTTTATTTATTTTTTAAATCCCATTATTGTATTTGATTCTTTGATTTCTCTGTCAAGACTATTCCATAAATTAACTCCTTTCAGAGTGACGCTTCGCTCCATAACCTTGGTTCTGAATCTAGTTTTTTTTTTAAACATGTAGGTTCCTTTTAAATTCTATTGGCTTGTTCTCATCTCAAACTGTCTTTGAATATTTACAAGTAATACATTGCACTTTGCTTTATACATGACTTTGAGGATACTTAATTCAACAATATCACACATTTTCACATGGCCTATAATAATAATACTCGAATATTCTAGTACTGAGCTACTGGTGTCACTACTATTTCTGGGACATACTTATTTGCTTATTTCTTATATTCAAAATTCCTCCTCTATACAGTATATAATCAAATTATAATAACGTCTTGAATTTAAATAGACCCTTTTAAGGCACCCAATACGCATTACATCAGATTAATTAATTAATCACTACTGTAGCCACAGCTGCCCTCGAGTAGACTAATAGCAGTGAGGAAGTGAGGCTGTCCAGTTGCGCTATTTGGACCTCTCCACAACCAATCACTCACCTTTCATAACAGGCAAAACAGTTGAAGGTTGTCTTGGCTAAGGACACAGTTTGACGAGATTTGCCTTTCCTCTAAATTTTGCTAAACCTTTTCTATTAATTTGTATCCTGCAGAAATTTGAGCGCACCAGGCTGATTTCTGAGGAGATCGACATAGACGACCAGCTGATGGAGGAGTACGATCCCCAAGATGACTATGATGACCTGGATGAATACTCCTTCTCCAAATTCGCCTCCATGTATTTCCAAGGAGCAGCCACAGACACACACATCAGGCAGAGGCTCCGGCAACCCCTGCTCTACCACGAGGATGAGGGGGATATGACGGTAAACTAAAAATATTTTAAAATATATTAAGAGGAAAATGTGTGTATAATATTAGTGCTTGGTGTTTCAGGCTGCCCTTACTGTATGGTGGCTCATTCTTAGGTTCATGGGAGATCTGCCTGAACCAAAAAACCCAGTCCAAGTGAATCAGGTAAGAACAACAGGACAGTACTACAAAAGGCAGTAAAAATCTTTTTACTCCTTAATTTTACTCCACAAATTGTATGAGATATCAATTATTATAAATTTAGGTATTCATTATTTGTACCTTCATGCTATAATTGTTTTTTTTTTCTTTCAGAAGGGTCAAAGGAAAGATTTCAGAAGTCAAAATGGTGTTGACGTTTTAATCGGAGAAGGACCCACTCTGGATCGACCTTTGACCTCTCTGGAAAAGCTGCACATCATTGTGAGATATGCCATTTTAAGAAGTAACCTGAGGTTAGCTACAGTTGCATACATCTTTATATTGACTTTACAGCTCTGGAAAAAAAATAAGAGACCACTGCAAAATGATCAGGTTTTTCTGATTTTACTACTTATAGGTATGTGTTTGGGCAAAAGGAACATTTTTGTTTGAGTCTATAAACTACTGACAACATTTCCCCCAAATTCGATATAAAATATTATTGTTTAGAGCATTTATTTTTCAGAAAATGACAAATGGTCAAAATAACAAAAAAGATACATGATAAAAGGAGAAGTTCAATTTGTCAACTGGACAAAGTTTGTTTGGTTAAACCAAGTCAAAACAGACAAAGAAACATTAGGGCAGACGAGCCAGGGCAGAGGGGTGGAGAGGGTCGTTAGACGTTGAATAGGGGGTCGTAACTAGTCGCCAGAGTAATTTGAAAAACAAAGAGACAGATTAGGGGGGATCGTTTTCAGAGCTTTTTCAGTGTAGGACGCGCCTCCCGGCAGTTAGATATAAGCAGTGTCTAACCAGTACAATAACCAGAGCTGACGAAGCCTCTCGGATGAGCGGCGAAACGTTTTCAACCAAACAAACTTTGTCCAGTTGACAAATTGAACTTCTCCTTTTATCATGCATTCTACCTGGACGACTGAGGGACTTTTCACGCAAAAAAGATACATGTTTTCAGACCTCAAACAATGCAAAGAAACAAGATCAAATTCATTTTAAATCAACATAATACTAATGTTTACACTTAAGAAGAGTTCAGAAATCAATATTTGGTGCAGTAACCCTTATTTTTAATCACAGCTTTCATGCGTCTTGCATGCTCTCCACAAGTTTTTCACATTGTTCTTGGGTGACTTTATTCCACTCCTGGTGCAAGAACTGAAATAGCTCAGCTTTGTGTTTGTGTTGGAATTCAACAGACGCTGGAATGGAATGGCTGCAATACATGTAGAGATGCTGATTTCAGAAAAAAAATGCACTGGTCTCTTTTTTTTCCAGAGCTGAATATGTATACACTTTTAATAGTGTTGTGTTTTTTCTGTTAAAGGGATGAGATTTACTGTCAGATCTGTAAACAGATCCAGGAAAATAACAACAGAAACAGTTATTTCCGAGGGTGGATCCTGCTGTCTCTATGTCTGGGCATTTTCCCTCCCAGTGAACAGTTTAGCAAAGTAAGAATTGGTCTATATAATGATACTCCTTAAGTGTTTTGATGAAATATTGGCCATGTTTTATTAAAACCATCAAATGATTATTAAAGCCAACCCAAGCCAAGTAAATCAAATAGACAGGTAATATGAACTTTTTAAACTACTTTTGCAGTACCTTCAAAGTTTCATCAGGTTTGCTCCTGGTGGTTACTCATTATACTGCGCTGAGAGATTGAGACGCACTGTCTTGAACGGAGTCCGCTCGGAGCCCCCTGCCTGGTTAGAGCTACAGGTTTGAGAAATTTAAACTTTTATTAACCTTCATTAATTAATATATTTTATAAATCTATTTAGTATTTGCTATTATTTAATTTTTTAGGCGACAAAGACAAAGAAGCCCATAGTGGTGACTCTGATGTTGCTGGATGGTCGCTCCATGACCCTATCAGTGGACGCAGCCTCCACCTCCAAAGAGATTTGCCAAATGGTCGCAAACAAAATCAAACTCAAGGATATATTTGGCTTTTCTCTCTATTTGGCTCTCTATGAAAAGGTATGCCTCTTGTTCTTTAGATTACTGTTGTCAAAAGTATAGAAAATCGAGATTCTTCTCGATATGAAAATATCAAAAGTAAATAATCATTTCATTTTAGCAGGTACTGATACTAAAAAAGTCACATTTGCAGGACAGAAATTAACCTGTCCTGAATAGCTTTAGAATGATCTTGAGCTGTATTAAAACAAATATCATATAAGTTTAAATATACGCCTTTGGAACACTATGGAACCTTCCTGAGGGACTGAGGGATTACGCAGATATAACGCCATGTAGTATTATAAAAGAATGTGCTACATTTTACGTAGTGTTGAAAATGACTCTCAAAAGCCATATGTGTTCGACATACAGTGAACGGAAATTTGGTTTCTCTCTGGCCAAGCAGTGCAAAAAGACAGTGTACAAAATACAATATATAGACAATACAAAAACTATCTAAGACAAAATCTAAAATCTGTTCTATTGTCTAAATAAAGAGTGTTTTTTATTAGCATTGTGGCATCGAACTATTTAATAGCATAGAAGTATTAATAGTATTAAGAGTAATTTAGTAGCATCGAAGTATTTAATATCAAGTCTTTTCCTTGGTATTGAAATTATAGTACTGTGACAACACAAATTTAGACTTACAAATTTAGACACTTTTAGACTTAGAGTATTTTTTACTATGTTTATGATAACAATGTGTTAACTATACTTCGCTAGGAGCACTTAAATACTTTTTTTTTCCTTGCAAATTTTCCTTGCAAAGGGGTTTGGCTTGGCTCATAGTGATTGCTGTAAAGCACTATTCATATTAACAATTCATACTATGTGTACAGTGAACCCTCGCTCTATCCCTCGGGTTGAGAGCACGCGGTCCGGGCGCCGCAGTTCTATCTCGTGCTCACAGCCCCGGTGGGGCCTTGCGCTGCATTTTCTCATATTTGTCTCTAGTTTAAACACTCAAACTTTCATAGATTTTCAACAAAATGTATTAATAGTGACGCGTGGGGGGAGACACGGCCCCGGAAGGCCTGCCGGACACGCGAGGAGCACTGCCAAGTCCCGGGGCGAGACACGCACCACGATAAACCCCTCATCATGGACAAATCCGTGACAGAGCAGCACGTGTCGCGCACTTCTTCAAGGGGTTGATGCGCGTCTCGTCCCGGGACGTGGCAGTGCTCCTCGCGTGTCCGGCGGGCCTTCCGGGGCCGTGTCTCCCCCCACGCGTCACTATTAATACATTTTGTTGAAAATCTATGAAAGTTTGAGTGTTTAAACTATACACAAATGTGAGAAAATGTTAATTCCAGTCTGAGAAAAGCGTATAATGTGTGTGGTGAGGGATTTACAGCCTTAAAACATGTAGAATAATTGTAAAATATAAAGTTGTCCTACTTCGCAGATTTCACTTATTGCGGGCTATTTCTGGAACCTAACCCCCGCGATAAACGAGGGATTACTGTACAGCATTATTTTAGAGACTCAGATACACTTATTGCTAACGGATGCAGCTTCATGTGGCTCAGTGGTTAGAACTACAGTAAATCTGTAGATCCTTTCCCAACTCTATTCCCTATGTCCTCCTGTATTGTTAAAATATGGCTATTTTAACCATATTTGCAATGTTATAAACTGCTTTTGTACTGTTCCTGATTGTCCCTGTTGATGTCCGATGCAGGTGTGGGCTCTGGGCAGTGGTCGGGAGCACCTGATGGATGCCATCTCCCAGTGTGAGCAGGAGGTGAAGCGCAGGGGCGGGCAGGAGCAGCACGCCCCCTGGAGGCTGTTCTTCAGGAAGGAAATCTTCACTCCGTGGCACGACTGCAACCAAGACGATGTCAGCACCAACCTCATCTACAAACAGATCATACACGGACTCAAGTTTGGGGAGTACCAGATGCCCAAGGTACTCAGCTAGACTGTGTTATAGCACTAATTAAGCACTAACAACATCATTCTCCATTAGTTTATCTGTGGTTCAACTTGATTTAATTATTTTATTTATCACAGAGAATAGCTTTCCCATTTACTGTAGTTAAGTTATGTACAGCTCTGGAAAAAAATAAGAGACCACTGCATTTTTTTCTGAAATCAGCATCTCTACATGTATTACAGCCATTGCATTCCAGCGTTTGTTGAATTCCAACACAAACACAAAGCTGAGCTACTTCAGTTCTTGCACCAGGAGTGGAATAAAGTCACTCAAGAACAATGTGAAAGACTTGTGGAGAGCATGCCAAGACGCATGAAAGCTGTGATTAAAAATAAGGGTTATTGCACCAAATATTGATTTCTGAACTCTTCTTAAGTGTAAACATTAGTATTACAGTGGTCCCTCGCTCTATCGCGGTTCACTGTTCGCGGCCTCGCTGTTTCGCAGATTTAAATTTTTTTTTTTTTTTTTTATAGTGTAACTTTTTTTTAAAATAGTGTAACATTGTGTTCTGCGTCCTGATAGGCTAAGAGACTAGACCAAGACTAGACCAAGACTAAACGTGGACTAAACCAGGTCTAGACCAGAACTAAACCAGATCTAGACCAGGTCTAAACCAGGTCTAAACCTGGACTGGTCCGAACCTGGGAAATCCCAGGCTGTCTTTCGTTCGTTCCGATCTGAAAGACAGCCTGGCGACTATGGCAAGTGAGCTCTCCCGATTCGAAGGTGGCTTCCAGACCATATCTCACTTGTGATATGGTCAGGTGTAAACCAGGCAAGACTGGTCCTGGACTAAACCAGGTCTAAACCAGGATTAAATCACTCCGTGCGGCTCTTTGCTGGTTTCGTGCGGCTCTTGCGTTCGTTTGTGCGTGTTCGGTTTGTGGCTCGGGCTGAGAGGACGCGGTCCGGGCGCCGCGGTTCGATCTCGTGCTCGCAGCCCCGGTGTACGCGCGGCCTCGCGCCGGTCATGCTGCTCTGTCATGGATTTGTCCACGATGAGGGGTGCACGTGTCGCGCACTTCTCCAAGGGGTTGGTGCGCGTCGCGTCCTGGGACCTGGCAGTGCCCTCGCACGTCCGGCGGGCCTTCCGGGGCCGTGTCTCCCCCCACGCGTCACTATTACTACTACATTTTGTTGAAAATCTATGAAAGTTTGAGTGTTTAAACGAGAGATAAATGTGAGAAAAGGTTAATTCCAGTCTGAGAAAAGCGTATAATGTGTGTGGTGAGGCATTTACAGCCTTAAAACATGTAGAATAATTGTAAAATATAAAGTTGTCCTACTTTGCAGATTTCTCTTATTGCGGGTTATTTCTGGAACCTAACCCCCGCAATAAATGAGGGATTACTGTATGTTGTTTTAAAATTAATTTGATCTTGTTTCTTTGCATTGTTTGAGGTCTGAAAACATGTATCTTTTTTGTTATTTTGACCATTTGTCATTTTCTGCAAATAAATGCTATAAACGATAATATTTTATTTGGAATTTGGGGGAAATGTTGGCAGTAGTTTATAGACTCAAACAAAAATGTTCCTTTTGCCCAAAAACATACCTATAAGTAGTAAAATTAGAAAAAACGATAATTTTGCAGTCGTCTCTTATTTTTTTCCAGAGCTGTAGACAAATAACATCCCCATGGAGACAAGTGGTAATTCAGTAATTTTCAAGGTTTGAATCAAGTATTCACAGTGGTGAAAGTAAAGCGGTGCGCACCGGAACGCAGCACCGGTATAAAATTCACAGCCGGTACGCAGCACCACTAAGAGAATATGGTTAATGGTGGCCAAAACCCACATTTGAAAAAAAAGTAAGGTGCGCTATTTAAGTAGAAAACACAAACAACCACACTATGCCATTCGAGAATAACTGAAAGCTACCTGAAACTCTCGTGCAGAGATATCTGCAGTCTGTTAAGCAAGGATTGTCAAAACTTATCTGACTGTAGCCGTAAAAGTAGCCTAAACCATTGCGAGGCGGTGCTGCGCACTGGTAGAAGATTTAAGGCCGGCGCGCTGCCTGCACCTGTAAGAGAGGGTTTATGCTGACTAAAAAAATATGAAATAATTAAGTATATTAAAAAGTTATTTATCTATGAAAAAGGTGTAAAACGTAAAAAACAAACAAACAAACAAGTAAAACAGGTTTAAAACAAGTAAAACAAGTTTTTTTTTTTTTTTTTTTTTTTAACGGTAAAGTGATGCACTGGACATTATAGCACCTGTAAGAAATGAAAACTACTTTCACCACTGAGTATTCATAAAATAAGGATCGTATAAGAATTAGAATACGAACTGAATCACAAAACACAATGGTTTACAACCTTGATGTGCATTATTTATGAAAATGTTTTTATATTAATTTACCATCAAGTAAGAAATCATTTAGAAAAATATATTTCTTCTATTGTTTGCTGACATATTGCACCATTTTATTTTTCTCACAGCAAGATGACCTGGTTGACCTGGTTGCCAAACATCTATACATCCAACATGGTTCACAGAGCAGCCCAGCCGAGGTGAAGGAGGCCGTTCAGGACTGCATCAACAATACTTTACTGGAGGCCAAGACTGAGGCCAAGTGGGTACAGATGGTCAGCACAACACATTCACAGGTGCGCAAACCGATTCACACAAACCGATGCAATCTTTTCAATACCATTAGAATGAAGTATATTTTTTATCCTTCTCAGAGCCCATTCCAGAGTCAGAAGCAGAGCGCTGAGGAGGTTAAAGCCAACATGGTGGACTACGCCAGAGAAAAGTGGCCAATTCTTTTCTCCAAGTTCTTTGAGGTGGTGAAGATCTCAGGTTGGTAACTTTTTAACATGATAATACATTAATTTCCTGCTCAAAATATCCAGAAGTTTTGACCATCTGAAATCACTTTGAGACATATAATATTGTTGTTTCCTTATGAGTTGTAACTTGCATGTCCTAACCAGACTCATTTAAAAATGTTTAGGGCCTACTTTGCCCAAAAACAAGTTCATTGTGGCTGTAAACTGGACGGGCATCACTTTCCTGGATGAGAGAGAGAGGAGACTGCTCAACCTGACTTACCCAGAAGTTACTGGAGTCAACATCATGAAGTAATCAAATACAATAGTCTAGAATAATGGTTTAGAAAAAATATAATGAAATGAAAAAATATAAAATGCTTGTGTATATTTTTATTTCCAGGGAGGGTAAAGGCACATCGCAAAAAGTGAGTTTGGTGACCCTGAGAGGAGACTTCACGCTGAGTGGATCCAGGGCCGATGACATGGCGGAGCTGGTCACCATGTTCCTCAGTGGTTTAACAGAGAGGTCGCAGTACGCTGTGGCTCTGAGGGACGGGGACAGGACAGGTCAGAAGCACAACTGCACAATTTATTTATCTGTTTTACTTTTTGGGTGTTTACCAGAAGTGAATAATTAGCCTGCATTTTAGCCACTCCTCATCCTCTGTTGTCTCACAATACACTGTTTCTTCAACGTTATTTTAACTTGTATTTATAGCATTGTAAAGGCAATAATTCATATGATAAAAGTCCTAATTCCCAAATGTAATATGTATTACAGTAAATATAACTTGACTATACAATTTTTACAATTTTTGTGTTGCCATTTATAGCTCTGGAAAAAAAATAAGAGACCACTCCAAAATTATCAGTTTTTCTGATTTTACTACTTATAGGATGTGTTTGGGCAAAAGGAACATTTTTGTTTTTATTTTATTTATTTATTTATTTGACAGGGACAGTACATTAAACACTGACTGCGTGCACATGGGAAACTCCAAACCGATTGCAAAGTGATTGGGGTCGTAACGGCTGCATGTGCACAGGGATTGGCTTGGATTGGGATTGGTTTGCCCCATCCCCCAGGAACCCCTGGCCTAGGCCGATAGCAAACCACTTGGAGTCGTCATGTGAACGATTTCGTATTGGATTAGCATAATGCGCATGGGCGCCAGGAATTTCAGGAATTTCACCCAGAAGTTGTAAGAGTGGTAGGGGGTGCCTCTCAGGGGCTGCGAAGAAATCAACAAGCACGCACTACTGGACAGACTAAGAAACTGGGTTCATGCTGCACCAGGTGCGAGAGATAAACATTTAAAACTTTATGGACGGATGACGCACAAGAAACGCTAGTCTTTATCTTTATTATTGCCACCAACAGGTCACCGATGTCTATGACTTATAGCCATTAGCTAATTTGCAGCCTCCGTCCCTGTTAGGCTTTTAATGTGTAGGGGAAGAACAGTTAATGAAAAGCAGTTAATAAAAAAGGGGGTTAATAAAAACAGTTAATAAAAAAACAGTTAATAAAAAAAGGGGGTTAATAAAAACAGTTAATAAAAAGGGGGAGAACAGTTAATAAAAAGCATAAAAAACACACACATAAAAGATTGTCCATGATTGAGTCTATAAACTACTGACAACATTTCCCCCAAATTCCAAATAAAATATTATCGTTTAGAGCATTTATTTGCAGAAAAAGACAAATGGTCAAAATAAAAAAGATACATGTTTTCAGCCCTCAAACAATGCAAAGAAACAAGATCAAATTCATTTTAAAACAACATAATACTAATGTTTACACTTAAGAAGAGTTCAGAAATCAATATTTGGTGCAATAACCCTTATTTTTAATCACAGCTTTCATGCATCTTGGCATGCTCTCCACAAGTCTTTCACATTGTTCTTGGGTGACTTTATTCCACTCCTGGTGCAAGAACTGAAGTAGCTCAGCTTTGTGTTTGTGTTGGAATTCAACAGACGCTGAATGGAATGGCTGTAATACATGTAGAGATGCTGATTTCAGAAAAAAATGCAGTGATCTCTTATTTTTTTCCAGAGCTGTATGTTAAGTTTGATATGATGATGCCTCTCTTATTGGTTGTTCTTCACTCATGTCCTCTTTGTCAACATCAAAATCTCCATACAATTTTCCCACCTTAAAGAATTTGTAACTTATTTTTTTGGGGTTTAAACAGATGATCCCACGTTCCTTCGCTTCAAAAAAGGAGAGCTGATCATCATAGTAAAGGACAATGAGTTTTCACAGCAGCGTGGTTGGATCAAGGGGGAGAATGCAAACTCTGGAAAGACTGGAGCCGTGCCCATAGAAGCTATTCTAATTTTACCCACACTCACCAAACCAACAAATGAAATCATGGTAAGAGATAAAGCAAGGACACACAAGTTTCTAAAATGCTAGTTTGAACAAAACCATAATATTATTTTTATGTGTCTTTTAGAGCCTCCTGAATCTGCCTCCAAACCAAAGGAAAAACATTCCCATTGAGACAGACACTGTGGAGAGAGTGGCTCCAGCTACACTCCGAGAATACTCCGTCCAGTATTTTAGGTTTGTAGTCTTCTATTCAGCAATTTTATTCATAATTGAAAACAAATACTATAGAATTAAATGTGATAATGGTTTATGTTTTGTATATCAAATTAAAATTGCCCTACATTTCTTTGTTTTTCCACTTTACAATTTGGACAATTCTCTCCAAGCACCACGTACACCTTTCATAAGACTTATTCTGTTCAAATTGAAGCTGACAGCTAATGTCTATAGTAACAATTAGACTGTTTTACTACTGAGTACATCTGCAGAATTTAAGAAATAGTTTAACTCTAATAGTGTTGTTATTTACTGTTGTTAGTTACTTTTTTTTTTTAACTAAAATTTAAATACTATGGGAAAGGTTTGATATCTGATACTGACAATAAAATGCACTCTTTGAAAAAATAAAATGTATTATTCATGAAAGTTTACATTTTTATTGCCTTTTATGTTTTTCAGTATACATAGATACTATTTACCAGTCGATTACCATTGTACCGTGCCAATATTAAAAATTATTTCTTTCTTTTTCAAACAGGCAGCCAGCTAAAGATGTAAACAGACAGGTGATCTCTAGAAACACTGCTCCTGAGCGTCTGTGGGTGAACTCCCGAGAGCCCATCAGACAACCTTTGCTCCTTAAGCTCATCGGAAACTCTGACCTCAGCCACAAAGCCTGCCTCGCCTTCACTGATATCCTTGCAATATACATAAAGAACATAACATTTATTATTATGTGGTCCCATGTACCAGATAGTGCACTGTATATTAAGACGAGTTAATTAATATAAATATAAATATACTTCAGCTCACCAAAGTGTGTCACATGAAAGTCAATAGCAATATCAAAGACATTACAATACAAGCACAAATAACAGCATACGTAAAATAAAATACTAAGTCTATCCTATGAATACACGCTTCTGTCTAACGTCATTGATTCATCTATTTCTTAAATAATAACTTAGTAAAGGTTTATTCTGTCTGAAAATTTTGACTGTTACGTAACAATTCTTTTCTTCGGACATCAGCAGTTGCCAGTTCACCACACGTTATTCCTTAGATACTGAAAACTGACAAATATTATAATTGAATATTTTCCCTTGACTGCTGTGTACCCATCTTGAAGTACATGGGGGACTATCCGACCAAACAGACCCAGAGTCCCGTGGATCTCACAGACCAGATCTTTGCAGCGGCCACTCAGTATGAGCTGCTCCGGGATGAAATATACTGCCAGATCATGAAGCAGATGACGAGCAACAACAACAGGTTTGTCCTACTCTGAAGATACCCCGTGATACAGGCTAGTGTACACGCAAGGCATTCTGCCACTGTGCCAATGGGGAAGACACATGTTGACTTAAATGAAATGTATGTCTTCTTAATACTGACGTATTCATCTGCCATCCAGAAGTAATTTTAAATCTGAAGGTACTGGACTGAGAAGCTACACATTTATACTGCCCTGAGCCAGATGAACCATCTTAAAGAACATAATACTGTGTTAGAGCCTGCTATATTTGCTATAGTTATAACCAGTTATAATTTGCCTGTTTTAAATCGCAATATTCATCCAAAACATCTTAATAAAAGAAACAAGTCCATTTACTTCCATGTTAGAAAACTGTCCAGTGGTGCCCAATGGGAGCAGACGTTGCAGTAAACTTCATCACATCAGTTGGATAGCTGCATGTGCCTCTAGCGAGTAGCAGATTTTTTTTTCCTTTTTACCCCAAATGATTATGCTGCCGATTCCTACATGCATCACCGATTAAGAAAATAAACTTGCAGAATTAATTAAGTAAAGAGCAGTGGTGTATGCTGGTGCCAGTGAAAATGGGAATTGATCGGCAATATGGCGTCTTGAAAATAAGTGATTAAAGATCCCATGACATGGTACTTCTTGATGCTTTTATATGGCTCCTTAATGGTTCCCTAATACTGTAAATCAGGGGTCGCCAACCTTTTCAAAGCCGAGGGCTACCTAAGGTCATCAAATAATATGAGGGCTACCAGCTCAATTAAGATAATTCAAAAGTCCAAGTAATCCACTTTTACGCTGTATTATTATTTATTTGATCACAATGTATGCATACATGCATTAGTTATGTGTAAATGACCACATTTGTGTTTCATTGTCAAAGCAACATTTATTTTGTGCAAATGAACATGTCACAATTAGATTACTCAGCAAAAATATACTAGTAATGTGGTAATAAATTTAACATTATTTCAACTCCCTTTTTTGTTTTAAACAAATCAAACTCTTATGATTTCAACATTGAAGCAGGCTGAATGATTTCAAATAATAATAATAAACACCATTAGCTGAGCTGTACTGCTGTTGTCCACGGACTCGTTGCACTGGATGCTGAACCACCTGCATTCACGTAAGTCCTTGTCCAGCTGCTCATTCAAGTTTTCGGAAATAGCAGACACCCGTCTTGTCACTGTACTCGCACCAAGTTGTACATCGGCCAGAGTTGAGATGACATCTGATCCATTTTTCTCGTCTTTAAAAATTGTCTCAGCAATTATCATCATCGCTCCTTTTACAGTTTCTCCATCTGAAAACGTCTTTTTGTGGGGTTTTTTTTGTTTTTAATCAAATAATTCGTTGCCCTGAAAGAAGCCTCGGTTGCCTTTTTAGCCTTTTTCAGTGGTCTAGTGAAGAAAGACTGCTGCTTGGCTAAAGCAGCCTTTAACTCTCGTGCTTTCTCAGCTCGAAGTGCACTCTTAAGGGGAAAGTTTGTGTTGAAGCTGCCGTGATTCGTAGCGACTTTCCACATTGTGCCGTTTCGAAATCGCCACTGTAGCTCCACAAATGAGACATACACACTTCTCTCTTGTCCATGTAAAAAAGAACTACTCTTCCCAGGCGGTTTTCAAAACATACGATTTCTTTCTCTTCTCCGCCATTCTTTCTCGTCTTTTTTTTTTTTTTTTTTGTTTTTTGATGAGTCCAGCTGCATCAAACAGGTTAATTGTCATGCGCAGAGAAGTGAACTTTGAACTCGAACAATATATTTTAAATTTTTAAATCTGTAAGTGTTTTTATTATTAGCCTACTTTAAAAATATGTGCATATAAAGGCGCAACATTTCTGTAAAACATTATTATTTATATAGGCCTAAGTACGAGGGCGACCTGTTCTATTTTTAGAACCTGCTCTGCGGGCGACTGAAATGGGGCTCACGGGCGACCGGGTGCCCGCGGGCATAGGGTTGGTGACCCCTGCTGTAAATGAATCCTTCAAAATCAACACTCAGTGCATGAGAAACAGAGATAAGCTGAGAAAGAGTAATTTTTCTCACTCAGAACACTATAATGGGCGTTGTTGCTTGAATGCAAATGAGGAGAAAAAAGCTGGCCAATAGTAGAAGGTGGGGGCGTGGCTAAACGCTCCACTCTCTGCTCTGAGCGCTCTCTGATCCATTTCCTTGTTTTTGCACGGGGGGAGAGAGTTGAAGTGTTCCATTAAAAAATAAACACATTTTCACATAAAATAAAATTAAACCACTGCTGTTCAAAGGTCCAGAGGCTCAGATAAAGGACTTCCGAGCCTAGAAACACTCGGACGTGCCTCCAGGCAAATAAAAAAACGCATTTCGCATTGCCTAGCGCATTTGCAGTCCAAACTCTCTGGGTGTGATTTACAGAGACGCTGAGTACAGACGGGGGTGGAACTGCATTTGCATTTCTTTTTTCGATTTGACGTCAATAAGGTGCCTTGTTCAAACTCGCCCGTTTGAGCTCCTATTTTTTGTAACGCAAATGCTCAGTTTAGACATTTCGCAACTTTTAACCATGGGGGGGGGGGGGGGGCTAAACAGGGTAGGGGAGCTCACATTAACGTTCAAAAACCTCAGAAAGTGAAAATTTCATGCCATGGGACCTTTAAATATTGCTCAAACATGCAAGTTGTCACTCCAAATACAGCTTCCAGAGGGGAAATGTGAAGGGGGAACAAATAACATAGTTTAAACTCTACGACAGTTTTACGTCTGATATACTTAAAATGTATGCTTTCAATTGAAATAAATATTTAGATGGATATAAATAACAATACATTTATTTAACTTTAACTTTTGTGCGGGTGTGAATGATTTAATGATTCCTTTATGATTCCTTTGGTGCCAATAGAGGCAACAGAAAGATAAGTGCTATTATGAAGTATAATAATTCAACAATATATGTGAGGAAATGAAACAGCTCTTTTGTCTTGTGTCTATAAATACAGGTCATATTTATTTGAAACAACAGTCATTTCCTCTTTGTTGTATGCACAGGTTCAGTCTGGAGCAGGGCTGGCAGCTGCTGTGGCTCTGCTGTGGCCTCTTCCCTCCCGGTCAGTCCCTCCTCAAACATGCACAGAGGTTTTTGGAAACGCGACGAAGAGAAACACTGGCCTCTGACTGTCTGCAGCGAATACAAAACTCACTCAGGTCAGACAGTATGGATAAATACCGTAATGTAAAATAAAAAATGACAAATGAAGTCAAAAAGAGGGGAGAGGAGCACCAGAATAACTATAAAATAACATTGTCCAGAACTCCAGAAATACAGTTCACTTACATTTGTAAACAATATGTCATTCACTCAATTCAAGAAGTTTTTTTTTTCATTGGTAGGATAAGTAGATAACGATTTTACATTTTGTTCATTGTAAAATCAGTAGAGATAGACTTGCTTAATAAGGTCAACTTCAACTTCCTGTTTGAAACAGCAGGAAGCATCATATTTTCATGTATCTTTTTATAGTTGGAAAAAAGGCTATGAAGACTTTTTCTGAGCAACCAGTTAAATGCAAGGCAATGCAGGATTACTTAAAACATGCAATTAAAGGAAATATAACTATAAGTAAGATCATGATGAGGGAAGACCACACAACATGTCCCCTTTTATAATACACTCAACAAAAATATAAACGCAACACTTTCGTTTTTGCTCCCATTTTTCCTGAGATGGACCCAAAGATCCAAAATTCACTCCAGATACACAACACTACCATTTCTCTCAAACATTGTTCACAAATCTGTCCAAATGTGTGACAGCGAGCACCTCTGCCCCGCCGAGACAATCCACCCCACCTCACAGGTGCGCCACATCAAGATGCCGATCCGACATCATGACCAGTGCACAGGTGCGCCCCAGACTGCCCACAATAAAAGGCCACCCCGAAATGTGCATTTTTTTTTTTGCTTTATTGGGGGTCTGGGGACTCAGAACCAGTCAGTATCTGTGACCACCATTTGCCTCATGCAGTGCAACACATCTTATTCACATAGAGTTTATCAGATTGTCAATTGTGGCCTGTGGAATGTTGGTCCACTCCTCTTCAAAGGCTGTTATGGACGAAGAACACAGGTGCATTTTATTGATGGCATTTTGAATGCACAGAGATACCGTGATGAGATCCTGAGGCCCATTGTTATGCCATACATCCATGAACATCACCTCATGTTTCAGCAAGATAATGCACGGCCCCATGTTGCAAGGATCTGTACACAATTCTTGGAAGCTGAAAATGTCCCAGTTCTTGCATGGCCAGCATACTCACCGGACATGTCACCCATTGAGCATGTTTGGGATGTGCTTGACCGGCGTATACGACAGCGTGTACCAGCTCCCACTAATATCCAGCAACTTCGCACAGCCATTGAAGAGGAGTGGACCAACATTCCACAGGCCACAATTGACAATCTGATAAACTCTATGCAAAGAAGATGTGTTGCACTGCATGAGGCAAATGGTGGTCACACCAGATACTGACTGGTTCTGAGTCCCCAGACCCCCAATAAAGCAAAAAAAAAAAATGCACATTTCGGGGTGGCCTTTTATTGTGGACAGTCTGGGGTGCACCTGTGCACTGGTCATGATGTCGGATCGGCATCTTGATGTGGCGCACCTGTGAGGTGGGGTGGATTGTCTCGGCGGGGCAGAGGTGCTCGCTGTCACACATTTGGACAGATTTATGAACAATGTTTGAGAGAAATGGTAGTGTTGTGTATCTGGAGTGAATTTTGGATCTTTGGGTCCATCTCAGGAAAAATGGGAGCAAAAACAAAAGTGTTGCGTTTATATTTTTGTTGAATATAATTAACTGCATATACAGCTCTGGAAAAAAGTAAGAGACAACTGCAAAATTATCACTTTTTCTGTTTTTACTACTTGTGTGTTTGGGCAAAAGGAACATTTTTATTCGAGTCTATAAACTACTGACAACATTTCCCCCAAAGTCCAAATAAAAATATTATCGTTTAGAGTATTCATTTGCAGAAAATGACAAATGGTCAAAATAACAAAAAAGATACATGTTTTCATACCTCAAACAATGCAAAGAAACAAGATCAAATTCATTTTAAAACAACATAATACTAATGTTTACACTTCAGAAATCAATATTTGGTGCAATAATCCTTATTTTTAATCACAGCTTTCATGCGTCTTGGCATGCTCTCCACAAGTCTTTCACATTGTTCTTGGGTGACTTTATTCCACTCCTGGTGCCAGAACTGAAGTAGCTCAGCTTTGTGTTTGTGTTGGAATTCAACAGACGCTGGAATGGAATGGCTGTAATACATGTAGAGATGGTGATTTCAGAAAAAAATGCAGTGGTCTCTTATTTTTTTACAAAGCTGTATAGTCTATGTAGAAGTAAACCAGTGCTAAACTAGATCTAGAATGAAACTAAGATTAGAACTAGATCTTTGCTATAAACAACTTAATAAACAAGAATTAAAAAGCAAAGAAGGTTTTAACCAAATTAAACCACTGTAAACTACAGAAAAACTTTTAAATCACCCTATTTTTAGTTGTAGTTCAGTCAGCACAAATGAAATGTTAACTGCTAACTCACTGTTCTATTGTAGGCCTCACTATTCTCCTCAGTACAAATAAACACTCGTGATCTGACAGAGAACATAAGTCCATTAACCAGCAGCGTTCGTGAATAGAGAGAGACCCCTTCTATGGCACAGTAGCAGCCTCGTGATAGTGTTGTTGATGTGGGTAAAGACACGGTTAGCTTGTGACTGAGGATCCCCCAATCCAGTGTACCACGGCTGGACTCCCCTTTGTTCCCATGGACATAAGGGCAGCAGTCATTGCAGTCAGGCCAACAACCATTTACTACACTAAGCCTATGGGCAGTATTTTTATGCCCCATGGCGTATTGATCTTATAAAGGGAGTAAAGAGGAGAACTTAAGGCGTGCAAACCCATAAAATGATTTTGAATTTCATAATGCAGTCACTGTCTTATGTTTAGGGTTGATTTGGGAATAATTTATATATGTTTGAAATACAGCTCTGGCAAAAAAATAAGAGACCACTGCAAAATTATCAGTTTTTCTGATTTTACTACTTATAGGTATGTGTTTGGACAAAAGGAACATTTTAGTTTGAGTCTATAAACTACTGACAACATTTCCCCCAAATTCCAAATAAAATATTATCATTTAAAGCATTTATTTGCACATAATACTAATTCAAAAGTTCAAGAGTCAATGCACAGCTTCCAGGTGTTGGTAACAGCAGGAATATTCAAGGATTCCAAAAAAGAAGGTTTACCGCACACTTGTTTGACTTTATTCTTTATCCTTTATTGGGTTAGAGAGGTACCTGATGACGCTGTAGAAGCGAAACACGTTGTTCGCTCTAACTCAATAAAGGATAAAGAATAAAGTCAAACAAGTGTGCGGTAAACCGTCTTTTTTTGGAAACATAATACTAATGTTTACACTTAAGAAGAATTCAGAAATCAATATTTGGTGCAGTTACCCTTATTTTTAATCACAGCTTTCATGCGTCTTGGCATGCTCTCCACAAGTCTTTCACATTGTTCTTGGGTGACTTTATTCCACTCCTGGTGCAAGAACTGAAGTAGCTCAGCTTTGTGTTTGTGTTGGAATTCAACAGACGCTGGAATGGAATGGCTGTAATACATGTAGAGATGCTGATTTCAGAAAAAAAATTGTGCTATTATACTATCGTTAACTCAATGATAAAACAAGATTTAGGTAGCATGAATGTCATTTGGTAGTGAATATAAAAAAAAGAATAAGAATGAAGGAAATTATCTACTATAAAATGCCATCAAAAGCAAAGAGATAAATTACACATCATGGTTATAGATAAGAATTGTATGTTGTGTTTCAGGATGGAGTCCAGGAAGCTGCCTCCTCACCAGGTCGAGGTGGACGCTATTCAACAGAACAGTCTCCAGATCTTCCACAAGATACAATTCCCCAATGACACAGACGAGGTATTCCCACATGTATAAAACAAACAGATGTATGAAACTAAAATAAAGAATAAAAAATAAGTCCACATTGTACATCAAAAGTGAAACTATTTAATGTTTTATCATCAAAATTTAAAGGTCCTATATTACTCAAAGTTTAGTGAGCTTTTAGCCATGTTATAATGCTGCTGTGTTTTGTTTCATTCACACATGTTTGAGTAACCCTTTATTATTAGTCTGTGTACCTCTCCAAAGCTCAAAATGCTCTGTTCCACCTTGTGATGTCATGTAGTGGTAGTTTTCAAGTTAACAGTTACCTTTACCTTTTATTCAGTGGAGATTGGCAATTCCAGGGCTGAAATCATCCAAATTATTCTGGTGAAGGTGTATGGAGTTTAAAAACACAGTGGAGCACTTTCTGTATTACCACATGACATCACAAGGTGGAGCATTTTGTGTTTCAGAGAAAAACTCTTTATATGCCTAAACATGCTGGTTTGTGTGTTAAACGTGTGAATGACACAGCTCTGGTTATGTTTTTGATGAGCAAACAACATTATAACATAGCTCAGAAAATAGCAAAATATGCATTATCCTTATACACTAGACCAGGGGTGTCAAACATGCGGCCTGGGGGCCAGATCCGGCCCTCCAAGACCTTTAATCTGGCCCTCGGCTGATTTTCTATTAAAATATTTGAATTATATTTAAATTTTCTATTAAAATATTGGTAATTTTCTGCGCCGCTTTTCTGCGCAGTTAAGCAAAGTAGCGTCTCCAGTGCCCAGTGCGTGGCCTCCCAGGACCCTTGTTTTGACTGTTGACTGTGACACCCTCATCAGCAAAATGTCAAAAGAGAAAAGTAGATGCAGAGTGCAGGATTTTCCAATTGCTAATTAACCTACAACTAAACCAGGTCAAAGCCAGGACTAAGATCTAAAACAGCACTCAAAGAGCAAGGTCTATAACATTATACAGTCCCAAATCAGGACTGCAGGTTGGTCTAAAACAGGTTTAAAATATACTAGTATATCTAAACCAGGTCTAAACCAGGACTAAACCTGGACTAAAGCAGGTCTAATTCCTATTTGTTGTACTGAAATGGCATTTTTCTTAAAGTTTCAGGTTGTTCATAATATTATAATATTTTGTAAAAGAGTTCATCAAATAAAGACTTCTGTAATAGATTTGTGTTTCTCTGCACAAATATTTGGACTTATTGCTATTTTTAGGGTATACAGTCAGGTCCATAAATATTGGGACATCAACACTATTTTCATCTTTTTGGCCCTGGACACCATCACAATGGATTTGAAATGACACAAACAAGATGTGCTTTAAGTGCAGACTTTCAGCTTTATTTTGAGGGCATTTGCATCCAAATCAGGTGAACGGTGAAGGAATTACAACAGTTTCTACATGTGCCTCCCACTTTTTAAAGGGACCAAAAGTAATTGGACAAACTAAACAATCATAAATCAAACTGTCACTTTTTAATACTTGGTTGCAAATCCTTTGCAGTCAATGACAGCCTGAAGTCTGGAATGCATTGACATCACCAGACGCTGGGTTTCGTTCCTGGTGATGCTCTGCCAGGCCTCCACTGCAGCTGTCTTCAGTTCCTGCTTGTTCTTGGGGCATTTTCCCTTCAGTTTTCTCTTCAGCAAGTAAAATGTATGCTCAATTGGATTCAGGTCAGGTGACTGGCTTGGCCATTTCATAACATTCCACTTCTTTGCCTTAAAAAACTCTTTGGTTGCCTTCGCAGTATGTTTCGGGTCATTGTCCATCTGCACTGTGAAGCGCCGTCCAATGAGTTTTGAAGCATTTGGCTGAATATGAGCAGATAATATTACCCGAAACACTTCAGAATTCATCCTACTGCTTTTGTCAGCAGTCACATCATCAATAAAAACAAGGGAACCAGTTCCATTGGCAGCCATACATGCCCACGCCATAACACTACCACCACCACGCTTCACTGATGAGGTGGTATGTTTTGGATCATGGGCAGTTCCTTTCTTTCGCCAAACTCTTCTCTTCCCATCATTCTGGTACAAGTTGATCTTTGTCTCATCTGTCCATAGGATGTTGTTCCAGAACTGTATCGGCTTTTTTAGATGTTTTTTGGCAAACTCTAATCTGGTCTTCCTGTTTTTGAGACTCACCAATGGTTTACATCTTGTGCTGAAGCCTCTGTATTCACTCTGGTGAAGTCTTCTCTTGATTGTTGACTTTGACACAGAGACGCCAACCTCCAGGAGAGTGTTCTTGATATGGCCAACTGTTGTGAAGGGGTTTCTTTTCACCAGGGAAAGAATTCTCCTGTCATCCACCACAGTCGTTTTCCGTGGTCTTCCGGGTCTTTTGGTATTGCTGAGCTCACCGGTGCGTTCTTGCTTTTTAAGAATATTCCATACAGTTGATTTGGCCACACCTAATGTTTTTGCTATCTTTCTGATGGGTTTGTTTTGCCTTTTCAGCCTAATGATGGCTTTCTTCACTGATAGTGACAGCTCTTTGGACCTCATATTGAGAGTTGACAGCAATTCGATTCCAAATGCAAACTTCGAATGAACTTTTGTCTGCTTATAAATGAGATAATGAGGGAATCACACACACCTGGCCATGGAACACACCTGGCCATGGAACACACCTGGCCATGGAACAGCTGAGCAGCCAATTGTCCAATTACTTTTGGTCCCTTAAAAAGTGGGAGGCACATGTAGAAACTGTTGTAATTCCTACACCGTTCACCTGATTTGGATGCAAATACCCTCAAATTAAAGCTGAAAGTCTGCACTTAAAGCACATCTTGTTTGTGTCATTTCAAATCCATTGTGGTGGTGTCCAGGGCCAAAAAGATGAAAATACTGTTGATGTCCCAATATTTATGGACCTGACTGTATATGCCATGAGTTTTCTAATCCGACTCCTTTGGGATCAAAGTAGGTTGGATACGGCCCCCGGACCAAAATAAGTTTGACACCCCTGCACTAGACCTTTGCTTACACAATTAATAGAATTAATTGAAATATTACTATTTCAAAATGTAATAAAAAATTGCCAAACATAGAGGGACTGCAGTTTGAGAGGATCCAGAGCCAGTTTGGTCAGGGTTGTTCATACTAGAATGGTAACTTAATCAGGTTCTCTTATTCTCCATCAGATTTTTGAAGTAAACACCAACACCAAGATCAAGGACCTAATCCACAGCATCGCCAAAAAACTCAACTTATCTTCAGCAGATGGATTCAGCCTCTTTATCAAGACACATGACAAGGTACTCCAAAAATACTTCAATTTAATCTTTATTGTGAACAAAGTGCAATCCATTCTAAGCATTTGAATTTACTAACTGAACATTTACAGGTCCTGAGTTTGAATGAGACAGACTATTTCTTCGACAGCCTGAGACAGATCACAGACTGGTCCAAAAAAGCCAAGAGGATCAAAGATGGTACAGTGTCATTTTAAATATGTATGTTTATATTATTATCCATATTCTGACTCTGTATGTGTGTGGATGCAGCGGCTGGACCCTCGAATATCTCCTATCTGGTCTTCTTCATGAGGAAGCTTTGGTTTAATGTGGTCCCGGGACGAGACATTGATGCGGACTTAATCTTCCATTTCCCTCAGGTACTTTGGTGTTTATATATTTTTTTAAGGTAAAGTATTTAATGTCTCAGAACTGTGATTGCAAATAGTATAACTGAATGGACTTGATTTATGTTATTTACCAAAAAGCTAGCCAGTGTACCTTTTTGTGCCTAGAGCATACCAGTTGATTGGGTTGTGTTTGGGCAAAAAAAGTAAATACCAACACAAGAATATACCAAATTAAACATCCATATTGTTTATTCCAGGAGATCCCAAAGTACCTGAGAGGTTATCATGTTTGCACCAAAGAGGAAATGGTCTCTATTGCGGCTCTGCTTTTCAGAATAAAAGCTGACAACGACAAGAACCAGTTAATGATGCTCCCCAAGATCCTGAAGGAGCTGGTGCCTGTGGACCAGCTCAAGGCCATGTCTGAGAACGAATGGAAAAAGGTCTGAGTTTTAACTGAGGAAAGCACCATCGTACAACACAATATACTATGGAATAACTCACTAAAATGTATGGGTGTTGGACATTTGTTGAATATTGAAAAAATTGTATGTATATCTCATTTTTTTGCGTGTAGAATCCCTCAGTCGTCCATGGCAAAAGGAGAAATTCAATTTGTCAACTGGACAAAAGTTTATTTGGTCGAAATAAATTAACTTTTGTCCAGTTGACAAATTGAATTTCTCCTTTTGCCATATCTCATTTTACTTATCCATGGGCTTCAAAATGAGGAAAAATTAGAGCCGTTGCCATAGCTAATGAATGGAAGAATGTGAGAACTGACACTTTTTGGATATGGAATGAACTGTCTTGCGATGTTCATCTCATTTGACCTATTTCAAGTTCTATTCCAATATGCACAACTTACTTTTTCTTGCAACTTACTCAGTTTAGTTTAATAGAAGTATAATAAATAGAAGCAACAAAACAATGGCTTTTTTGTATAAGATTTACATAAATATTTAAACACAGACAATTGTCAAGCCAATCAGTTTTATTCTAATAGACAAGACTCAAAGAGCACCAATTTCTTGCTTTAGTTTAAGTTCTTTGTATGGAATTAAGAGGTTGACCTTTCCACTATGCGCCGTTTTGCTTTAGGCAGTGAAAGGAAACCATTAACCCCTTTGAACATGGTACGCTTTTGTATAGCATTTTGACGCAACACAAGTTTATGTTGAAGCAAACTTTCATGTAAAATCATTTAACTTGATGATCCGAATTCAATTTAAAAATATTTTCGGTCTTTTTCAGACTATAGTTGCTGCCTTTAACAAACAAGGAAGCCTGACGGTGGACGATGCCAAGGTTGCATTTCTGAAGATGGTTTACCGCTGGCCCACATTTGGCTGTGCGTTCTTTGAAGTCAAGGTAATTCGTACTTTTAAGTCTATAGTTGCTCTTTAGGGACTCTTTTTTTTAATATTTTGAAGGGTTTCTTTGCAGCAAACATCTGAACCAAACTTTCCTGATATTGTGCGAATAGCCATCAGTAAACAAGGTCTAACGATTATCCACCCCAAAACAAAGGTAATGCTACTTAAAAATGTAAGAAATCTTTGTCAGTTTGTTCCATTTTATGAAACATATTTTATTTAATTTGCAGGAGGTTCTTGCTAATCACCCGTTCAACCGGATTGCTAACTGGTGCAGTGGCAGCACATATTTCCATATGACTGTGGGAAACTTGGTCAAAGGCAGCAAATTTCTGTGTGAAACCTCATTGGTGAGTTTATGGTTAGAAAAATAGTTTAATTATGTTTTTAAATAGCTACGAAATGTAACTATTTAATACAGGGCTCTCAAGTTTTGAGCGGGGTCGTGCGTGTGACTGTAATTTCCGAGGACGAGTGAACAATTTTCCCCGGGGGGGCGCTTGAATTGCGTGAGAAATGCCGTGTGAGCGTGTGAACACGTCGACTTGCGTGTTGAGAGCCCTGTTTGTCTAAAGAGCAAACTTAATCTACAAAGCAACTAATGAGAGTTATATAAATGAAGTTATTACCTGATGGTTCTCAGTTTGTTTTATCATCACCGCTCTTTGTCAGTGCGCGCTGAGAGGGGCGGGGAGGAGGGACCGGGGCGGGGGGGAGCGGGACATTTTTAACGGATTCATGTAAGAGTCTGGTTAATGCACCGGGCCCGCGTCTCACCGCGTCTCACCACGGGCAGTTCGGCTCTAGGCCGCGCGTATTCCGCGCGTAAGACGTCGGGGGGGGACACGTTACGCACAGACGGAGACACGGGGACCGGAGTCGGTGCGTCTCAGAGGAGACGTTGCACCGGGACTGAGGCTCAGGACGTGCCCGGGGGACGGCGCGTCTGCTCCGGCCTCGCTCGGACCGCACGGTCGGGAGCAGACGCGCCGTCCCCCCCTCCCCCTGCTCCCCCGGAGCTCCCCCGGAGCAGGGGGAGGGGGCGGCGCTGAAAACGCGCGGAGCCTGCATAAACTAAGCCACACAGACCGATTTTCTGGGCACAAAAAAATAAAAAATAAAAAAAATAACACAAATCAGCGTGAGAAATGCCATGTGTGGCGTGTGCGCGTGTGAATACGTCGAATTGCGTGTGTCACACTCTCAATGCGTGAGCCTTGAGAGCCCTGTTAATATAATAAAAACTGTGAATTGAATAAGTATTGTTCTTATTGTACATTTCATACTATTCACTGTTACTCACTGTTTACAACTTATTGATGATTATTTCATAATGTTTTACTTTTTGGACTAGTATAGTCCCTAGATTCAAGATTGTTTATTTGTCATATGCAGGATCAACACAAGGTCAACAATGCAATGAAATGCTTAGGATCAGAAGAACCCGTTGACTCGCTAAGATAGTCAAGAAGTACTAATAACATGCAATAGTAGTACATGGTAAAAAAGTGTTGCAAAAAGTGCAGGGGAAGAAGTAAACAATATAATAGAAACAAAATGTAATAAAACGTAATAAAATACAAGGGTACAGGTAGGATTAAATAAGGTGTAAGTAGAGTATTTCACAGATTGCACATGATATAGTGTAGTATAAGTATATACATGTGGATTATTACATTACATTTAAGTTCTGCTGTGACTTTGATTATGAGATGATTGATGTGCCCAAATATAGACGGCAAGTGAAATCTTTGTTTATTTCCAGGGTTACAAAATGGATGACCTCATAACGTCCTATGTGAACATGTATCTGAAAGAGAGAAGAGCTGTGCAGACCCGGAACCCACGCTTCAACATCTGAGCGACCATCAGACAAGACAAAAACATTGATTTATTTTCATTAGAACTGCTATGAGCTATAAAGTAATATCAGCTATATTATATTACACAGCACAGAAGAAAATGTCAATGTGAAGATGATTGTGTACGTATATCATTGTATCATTGTATTTTACTGCTCAAACATACATTCAAGTTTCACTGTCATTACTGTACCTCCTGTCTCCTTTTCAAATATGCAACTATGCACCATACACTTAAATACTAGCCTGGGAATTCCCAGGCCGCTTCCGTTCGTTTCGAACTGGAAGGCGGCCTGGAAACTCGTCCAAGCGAGAGTCCCAGATTTAGGGCCCCAATCAGAGAGCGGGGGAGGTGTGGCAAGACGGTGACGCGTACTACATGACAAACGGAAGCTTGTAGTTTGAACTGACAACTGACATGATTGGCTATGGACTTACGTATACGCTCAATGATAGACATTCATAACGCCCAATAAACGGCCGTTGGCAATCGCTAACCACACCTCCGCTACGGGATTTTTCGAAGCGAGTTTCCAGACCCATATCTCACTTGTGATATGGTCAGGTGTTAACCAGACTACTTAAATACAGAACTATAGACCATAGCTACAATCTTGGAACAGCATATAACTGAATTACTTTTATTAACTTATTGCTAATGTGATAAGGATAGACCTATGTTTATTACGTAGGTGTGTATTACATTTTGACATTTTGTAGACGTAGTATTGTGTTTAAACGAGTGTGAGGAGGAAACCCGCCTTAGAACCACTGTATTTATGCTTACACATAACGAACGGAACGGAACGACGTTAGCTCAATGGGTTTTGGTTTACTGTCACTGTTTGACCCTTACTGACCCTGTTTGACTCCAGTCTTCCTTCCTTAATTAAGCTTTAACCATGCTGACCAAAAGGGAAGTACTGATCGTTCTAAAGTCCTGTTAGGTAAAAGATCTGTGATCAAAAATGCCCTAGTGCAAAATTATAGTAATTTACAGCAGTGTAGTGTTGTTGTGGAGTCTGCGATTTACCTTGTATTCCAGAGAATGTTTTGTAGTGATTTACACATGATCCATTCAGAATGCACCAGTAAAGTAAAGGTAATAATCACTTAAATCGTTAAAGTACTGTAGCCAAAACTACACCAGCACTGGTTTGATTTAAATTTGTGAAATATGATATTTACAATAAATGTGATAAATGTAAAGAATCTACATTTGGCAATGTACTTTACTATTAAACTGTTACCAGTAGCACACAAAGATGGAATACAATAGAATACACTGGGGTCAAGGACACAATGGTGAGTTCAAGTGGCCCTGTCGTTGTTCAGGAGCTCACAAAGATAACCTTATGGTGATCTTACTTCACACACTGATACGCACACACACACACACACACAGGCACACACTGATATACACTATAAAAATGTAAATACACACAGGACTCTATCTTTTCTATGCTTATAATTGTTTGCCTAGTTACGTTCTGCCTTTACTTATGGCAGACTCAAACTCTTCTTGCTCTTCTTCTTGAGATTTTTGGTCCTCTGACAGTCGTGGGTAGTACTCAGTTATATTTACATGAGTGACTTAGAAATTATGCATTTCAGAACACATTAGCAGCGTACTATTAAATCATTTCAACATTTGTGTTTCATGCACCGCTCCTTCAGATATGATTTTGTTTTGCTAACTTTTTTTGTCTACTCAACCTCTAAATTCACTGGTCTACAAGCAAAATGCTTCTGGAACAAAAGTAGTGAAATTTTTCTTGGTTTAGGTCACTAATAAAGAAAAAGTCAGAAGTGCTGATTGGCTATACAGTGGCACCTCACCTTACGAAATTAATTCGTTTCAGAAGTGGTTTCGTAATGTGAATTTTTGGTAAGTTGAGTAGTTATTTCAATGGAAAAGGCCTGATCCGTTCCAAGGTTTTTTTTTTATGGTGTAACATTTTTTTTATAGTGTAACATTGGTTCTGCGTCCTGATTGGCTAAGAGACTAGACCAGGACTAAACGTGGACTAAATCAGGTCTAGACCAGAACTAAACCAGGTCTAAACCTGAACTGGACCTGGACTAAACCAGGACTGGACCAGGTCTAGACCTGGACTAAACCAGGATTAAACCACCATGTGCCGCTCTTTGCTGGTTTCGTGCGGCTGGTTTGTGGCTCGGGCTCCAGAGGACGCGGTCCGGGCGCCGCGGTTCTATCTCGTGCTCGCAGCCCCGGTGCCGGTCGTGCAGACCAGGTGCGTGGTCCTCGCGCGGTGCCGTGCTCCTCGCGCGGTGCCGTGCTCCTCGCGCGGTGCCGTGCTCCTCGCGCGGTGCCGTGCTCCTCGCGCGGTGCCGTGCTCCTCGCGCGGTGCCGTGCTCCTCGCGCGGTGCCGTGCTCCTCGCGCGGTGCCGTGCTCCTCGCGCGGTGCGTTCATGTCTCCGCGCTGCTTCCGGAGTCGTGTCTCCCCCCACGCTTCACTATTTAATACATTTTGTTGAAAATCTTGCGTGTTCGGCGCTAGAGCTAAGAGGCCGAGAAAGGTGCTTTTTGAGCGGGGATAACAGCGGGGCGTGCATCTGAGCACGCATTATTCGAATTTTTGAGATTTCGCATTTCGTAACTTGAATTTTCTTTCATATCTAGAGACCAAAATTTAACGTGAAGGCATTTCGTAACTTGGATTTTTCGTATGTACGTCTTTCGTAAGGTGAGGTACCACTGTAGTTTCCAAGATATAGTATTGGGTCAAAATAGGAAATTTATGCAAAATAAGGCAAAAACGGTAGTTTATCAGAAGGTACAGTGTGTCTACAAGCAACCAGTTCTATCTGAAAGCCTGTCTGCACATTCCAATACATTCATTTTAATATGTCTAGAGTTTTAACATCAAATATTTTTGGATTTCACATAAGAGAAATGCCTCGAAATTGTGTGCACCTGATCTTGTGTTAAGCTATTTCTTGTTTATTTCTTGACGCATAAAGAAGTGGAAGTTAAATATTTTCAAAATATAAATATTATTTTTAAGCAAAAATGCCTAAATCTATTGTATAAACAGATGTGATTTTGATGTAAAACAATATCATTAAATATCTTGAATACATTAGCTAACCAGCACAGTTATCAATTGATGATAACGATAAATGATATTTAGCCACTTTTATCTCAGAAGCAGATCAAGTCCAAAAATTTGTAGACCAGTGTTACCCTTACTTGATTAATTTATTGAACTTTGTACTTCTACATGAGTAATATTATTTTGAAGTCAAATTTTTTGGCACATCTAACCACCTCTGCTCTTTGACTCCTACATTAGAAACGAACATCCTCACACCAATTATCCCAATTATCCTGAATTTATGACCGTCACCTCCGTAAACAGTTTCACAGTGATGTTTTTGCAAAGCTCAAAAGATACAAAACAAAAGTGTGGGCCGACCCAATTAGCAGTTGGCTGTAAATCACGCGATCCACCCTGTTTGGATAGAAGCGTCATTCACTCGTTACATACTCATTTGCATATCGACGTTATAAAGAGAGAGTGTTGGATGCAGCTGCGATCTGAAAGAAATATTTGAAGCCAGTGGGTCTTGTGCACATCTGTCCTGCAGCTATGTGTCTGATTATTTTAGACATTCCAATTCAGGACGTCCCCGGGAGGCAAGTGTCCCAGAACAAGGGCCTCTGTCTCTGGTCTGGACCCCCCCTTCCCCTCTCTTGTTTTTCACTCTCTCCTATAGTGCATGGGGCCCTGTATCTACAAAATGATCATCTCTAAAGACCCTACTCATAAACTTGTAAATGAACAACACAACCCATCCTCTGTGTATGAGTGAGTGAGTGAGAGGGAAGCGGTGGGGGGAATTGAGTTTCCATGGAGTAATAGTGGACCTATAGGGGCGACTGTGGCACGCCATTCTTCTCGATGCTGCAAAAAAGCAACAAAAAAAAATATCTCAAATCTGCGCCGCGCCCTGACTCAAGCTATTGTGAGGGAACACAAGTGGTTCTCAGAAGGAGAAGGGGATGGAGAAGAAAAGGGGTGGGGGTCAGAGTTCAAACCGAAACCTCACAACGGGAGCCCCTCTCTGTTATCAAATTTGTCCCGGACACAGAAAGGGCTACAGTGTGGTGTCATGGAGAGAGAAGACAGAAAATGAGAGGAGTGAGAGAGAAGGAGAGGGAATAGAGAGAGGGAGGAAAGGGTTAGGGTAGCAGTTCAGCCTTCTCTGCTTCTCTGTCTGTGTCAGCAACTCAATTGTCCCACTCCGCCTCAGACTCTCTCCACCTCTGCAACTACAGTGAGTACTCTGGTTTTCTTTAGAATGACCTAAAATCTTTCTCAGTGCAAAAACTGACTGGCACTTTCAATTTTTGTCCTATAAGTCTATTTTTATTTAACCACTTACTTTATGCATGCCTTTATTTGATCATAGGTTATATTATTTTTCATTGTTTTATGTTGCACCATTGTTCTGTGATGCAAATATTATAGTGTTTTATTTGATAATGCTGCAACGTAATAGCATAGTAGGTACATTTTATGGTTTTAATATGAAGGGGGGTCTGGATTAAGGAATTACTACTACTACTGTATTACTATTACTATTTTTTATTTTTATCTTTATTTTCAATGCACATTCTATTGCACATTTTACTGCACATTTCACTGCTGCATCTTCCATTGCGCATTTTGATGCACACTGCACATTTTTGGACATCTGTAAATAGGTATTTATTTATTCTTTGCACTGCTTTTAGATTTTGTCTTAGATCGTTTTTGTATTGTCCTTATATTGTATCTTGTACTGTCTTTTTTGCACTGCTTGGCCAGGGAGAAACGAAATTTCGATTCACTGTATGTCGAACACATATGGCAAACTGACAATAAAGTTGACTTTGACTTTGACTACTAAATCAGAATTGTCAAAAAGTTTAACCAAAACATTAGAAAGAATTAATTTTTTAAATAATTGTCAGTGCATACAATTGCATTATTGTATGATATAATTTACTAAATAACAATTCAAAGCACAAAAATAAAAAAATGATCATTTCAAATTGTCCTGTAATGTCCTGGATGAATTCTTTTTGGGGATATCACCAGGATAATGTAATTAGTTGCTATTTTGCTTGAGTAGTTTTAAGCTGGCGTGGCACTGCTCTGTGGATGTTTGAGGCGTGTCTCTAAGCAGGATTATCCCCTGGAGGAAACACTTTTTGTGGGTGTCTTGTGGTCCTGGACTGTCCTCTCTCCTGGGACCAGTGCCTCCTCTGTCAGACCTCTTTGCCCCTCTATGGTCAGGGTCTAAGCTTTGCTGTAAGAGCCAAGTGGTCTCCAAAACACTGAGATTTACTATAAAGACATGGATAAAATTCACTGTTACATTTGACTGCCTTGCAATGAATCCAAGCACCTGCTCTGTCTTTTCAATGTATTTGTGATAGAATAATAAGGCCATAAATAAGCTGATCCTAGTTTTTGCTGAGTAAACATAAAGACAGCTGCCATAGTAGTAGTAGTAGTAACAGCAGTAAAGAGTAGTAGTAGTAAAATTATTATAAAACACAAATTTTGCAATACTGCTAATACAAGAGCTCATACTAGCAGTACGTTAATTTTCATTTTCTCTTAATACATTTACTCTAATAGTTAAAATATACTGTTTCTGTGTAAAATAATATAAATATGTTTGTCTTACGGTCTTGTTAGAATGCTTTATTAAAAAGGCTGTACCTGGATTTGAATCAAATCATAGTCCCAATACAAAGGACCTCCCTCATGAAATATGTCAATAAAAGGAGTGGAGGGGCCGCGTTTGCCAAAATCTCCAACAGAACAGTCAGTATTTCTCAAATCAAACTTGTACCGTTGTCTCAGAGGAACGTTGTGAATTCTTTGTGTTATGACCGAGTGTGTGTCAGTCCTTTAGCAGGAATTCCTCGCAGTAAACAGTGGATTAAGCCTAGATTCAGTTACATCTAAAAGTGCCTTGCCCACATTTTACACCTAAAAAAAGAAAGGCATGCATGGTAGTTATAAAGATTTTATTGATTGCATTTCACCAGAATCTTTGTTACGGAAAGAGTAGACTATATCAATATTGAGTTTATTTAATAAAGAAATAACAATAGTTTTCCAAAGTTGTTTATACAGCTCTGGAAAAAAATAAGAGACCACTGCATTTTTTTCTGAAATCAGCATCTCTACATGTATTACAGCCATTCCATTCCAGCGTCTGTTGAATTCCAACACAAACACAAAGCTGAGCTACTTCAGTTCTTGCACCAGGAGTGGAATAAAGTCACCCAAGAACAATGTGAAAGACTTGTGGAGAGCATGCCAAGACGCATGAAAGCTGTGATTAAAAATAAGGGTTATTGCACCAAATATTGATTTCTGAACTCTTCTTAAGTGTAAACATTAGTATTATGTTGTTTTAAAATGAATTTGATCTTGTTTCTTTGCATTGTTTGAGGTCTGAAAACATGTTTCTTTATTGTTATTTTGACCATTTGTCATTTTCTGCAAATAAATGCTCTAAATGATAATATTTTTATTTGGAATTTGAGAGAAATGTTGTCAGTAGTTTATAGACTCAAACAAAAATTTTCCTAGTAAGTAGTAAGTAAGTAGTAAAATCAGACTGATAACTGATCATTTTGCAGTGGTCTCTTTTTTTTTTTCCAGAGCTGTAATATAATTTTTCGTATTGAGCTGGCATAGGTTTTAAGCTGCTCCCGATACTACTTACTTGTAAACACGACACTCCGCCCCTTGTGATCCCTGGATTACACAGATTGTTGAAATAATAATTACTTAAAGAAAAAATGATTTGGGTTCTGTATTAGGTTGGATACAAATCTGGTCTTCTCCTTTTTAACACTGAAATTTAACAATGAGAATGTAAATTGATCTAAATTAACAGATGCATTATCGTGGTTATATTCTCTAACAAATCAGGCAGGAAACATAACTTTGGGTCGTTGTTAGTAACACATGAAGAAAAATGGCACCTTTAATAGCTTGGAAAGCATTTGTCTCTAGTTAAAGTGTAGCTTGACTGAGTTGAATTCCCAGTCAGAGGAGAAGTGGACAAGGAAAGAGAGAGAGGAGGAAGCTGTCGACTGGGACTGAGCCCTGTGTGGATGAGCCAAAACACTGACAGCTATTGTTACCTGCAGACGCCCACCGGGAAAACTCTCTCCTCAAATCATTCACTTACACTTATCGAGGCTGGGACATAGTGTTGGTTAGTCTTTCAAAAAATAATGTTGTTGCTGGTGCCATTTCAAAATAACTGTAACAAATGATTACAAAGAGGGTTTTAGTATGTAATGTATACAAGGCTAGATTTGCACATTGTTACTGCTGTAGTGGAAGGTGAAAATATAAGTGAAATCTTTGACTGGCAATTTAAAAATAAAGATGTAGTAAGTATACAGCTCTGGAAAAAAAAATAAAAGTTTTTCTGATTTTACTACTTATAGGTATGTGTTTGAGCAAAAAGAACATTTTTGTTTGAAACTACTGACAACATTTTCCCCAAATTCCAAATAAAAATATTATCGTTTCGAACATTTATTTGCAGAAAATGACAAATGGTCAAAATAACAAAAAAGATACATGTTTTCAGACCTCAAACAATGCAAAGAAACAAAAAATTAATCAAATTCATTTTAAAACAACATAATACTAATGTTTACACTTAAGAAGAGTGCATAAATCAATATTTGGTGCAATAACCCTTATTTTTAATCACAGCTTTCATGCGTCTTGGCATGCTCTCCACAAGTCTTTCACATTGTTCTTGGGTGACTTTATTCCACTCTTGGTGCAAGAACTGAAGTAGCTCAGCTTTGTGTTTGTGTTGGAATTCAACAGATGCTGGAATGGAATGGCTGTAATACATGTAGTGATGCTGATTTCAGAAAAAAAAAATGCAGTGTGGTCTCTTATTTTTTTCCAGAGCTGTATATTAATAAAAAAAATATACTTTTCTATATTTGGCATTCTATTGTTGGAGTGGGGTCATAAAACGTAACTGAAAAATTACTGTGTATTTTTTGTCAATAAAAATGTTTTACTTCAGCCCTAAAAATATGGATGAACACAAAATAATCATATGGGAAAGAATAAAAATTAAGGTGAACATGGCTCACTGGTTTACAGCTGGCCTTAGAAAGAGGAATTAGAAACAAACTCCACACTAATTTTGCATATGTATTACTGTGTTATTCAAACTGCTGATAGTAATAATAATCCCAATTAAATTTTATATGAAATAAAATACCGTTACAGCTTCTCCACATGGCTTAGCAGTCAAGTGAGGTCATTTCCTACAGTAATCTATATGTGAAATGTCACAATATTGTGTACATTTGAGACTCTAAATCCTGGATTGTGCAGTAGTAAATATTAGCCACTTCATAAAGACTCAGTGTTCGTGACGCCCTGCACCCTTCTCAGAGAGGTGAAAGGTCGATGGCTCACCCGAGGGCAAGAGCTCCATAAAAGGATGCTTTAAAATGGTCCAGTGTCTTCTCACATCCAAAAGTCATACTGACTCAAGAGCTACCACAAATGCCAAGCCTGACTATCCCTTTACGTAGTTACAGACTGCAAGTATGTTTTTGTGTAATGATGTTTTAGAAATGATGCCAAATCATTTAATTCATTCATTTTCATTCATTTATTTATTCATTTCGAGCAGGTCAACACAAGGAAATAAATACAGTCAAATACATTTGTTATTTTTTCTCGAAAAGGAGTGGGAAGAAAAAAACTTATTGAATCCCACCCCTGTCTTCCAAAACATAACTTAAATTATTGATTTAGCTTCCATGTCAGTTCAGTTGAAAAACACAAAAACAAAAAACAAAAAAAACCCTTTTGATCAGGGACAATAAATTACACATAAGGTGTTTCTATCAGGAACATTTAAAGGCCGCAACAAGTAAACATACCAGCAATGGTAAGTACAAAAAATACCAACAATGGAAACACAACTACAACAACAGACATACATAAAACCAATGATGGTAAGACAACCTCAGGTACCAAAGCACAAAACTGACACAGAAAAGTGCTATTTGACAATTCCTTCAAACTCATCTCTCTGTATTCAGACCAGACCATGTCTTTATACAAGAACTTAAATTGGAGAATATTTTGGCAGAGCTTTTGCTGTAAATCCAGAGCATTCCACATCAGAAATCAGAAATCATACCACTGGCATTTTAAGAACTTTACTTTAATTCTACTACTCCGGTAATAGCCTTGAACTACTTTAATAGCCTTGCCAACTGTGTCAGTGTTTTACTCTGAAACAGACATCTTTCCCGCAGCAGCAGAAACATCCACCACCTCAGCCTCTCTTTCTCCTCCTCACTACCTACCATGTTTGTGAACTTCAGCAGGACTCTTTCTTCATTTCATACTTTATATTTTTGCCTTGGTGAGCGTAAAAAGTCATTGGATTTCATTTGCATGTCCATTTAAAGGTCTTCTGGTTGAAATATTTCAGCAGCAGTACTGTCAAAACTTCAGTAATCTCTATGTGTTTTAATTTCTCTCCAAATTTCATGTTCAATATTTTACTTGATAACCTAAATGGTCTAACACTGGACAATTGTTAACTCCCAAATCTCTTCTTCTTTCTATAGTTCTTGACAATGGAGATTTCCACAGAACTTCCCACGCTGGTCTCCAATATTTCAGACAGCTGCCCTCCAGTGGACATGACCACCGAGAACACCATCTTCGGTTTCTTCTACATCCTGGTCTTCTTCTTGGCTCTGAACGGGAATAGTTTGGCATTATGGATCTTCTCGCACCAACGCGGCACCACCTCCTCTCCGGCTAATGTCTTCTTGATCCACCTCGCCATCGCCGACTTGTCCTACGTGATCATCTTGCCCCTCCGCGCCACTTATCATCTCACCGGCGGGCACTGGCCTATCGGGGAGGTGCCTTGCAGAGTGGCTGGGTTTTTATTCTACGTCAACATGTACGCCAGCTTGTACTTCCTAGCATGTGTAGCTGGGGATAGGTATCTGGCTGTCGTCCACGCTGTGAGGTCTCTTAAAGTCCGCCGGGCTCGCTGCGCTCACATTATTAGCTTCTGCCTTTGGGCCTTGGTCACTATTTCCATGGCCCCGCTCCTCATCTCTCCCCAGACTGCAGAAGTTGATGGTGTGACAGTATGCTTGCAGCTGTATCGTGAAAAGGCAACGCGCAATGCCCTGATTTCCTTAGCGGTAGCATTCACGCCACCTTTCCTAGCTACTTTATCTTGTTACCTTCTAATAATCAAAAGCTTACATCACGGTTCAAGACTAGAGCCGACTCTTAAACTCCGAGCCCTGCGCACCATTGGTCTAGTCCTGCTGATCTACGTAGTATGTTTCTTGCCGTATCACGTTAGCAGAGCCACTTTCATTTTGGGATACAACCACCCCGGTATTTCATGCGGGACGCGCAGAGGGCTGAGTTTGGCCAATCGCCTCACGTCTTTGCTCACCTGTATGAACGGGGCCTTGGATCCGCTCGTGTACCTGTTTGGGGCGGAGAAGTTTCGTGGGACCCTCACCAGACTGCTGTGCAAAGACAAAGACAGCCTGTCCGGCGCAACGAGTGGAGAGCTAAAAGCAACACATGAGAGCTCTGTAAGTGCCAAGTCTGAGTTTTAAGAGCATAAACTCTTCAATTAATAGATCCTAAAATGATAAAAAAAAAAAAAAAAAAAACTCTTATCAAACTGTTTGTTTATGTTGCTTTATGCAGTTTAAAGGAACTGTATGTAACTTGTGCTCAAAGATGCTGCATGTAGAGGGTACACAGGGCAGTAGTGGGGGTACAAAGGGGTCTGCTGTCCCGGGCCCCTGGGTTTTAGGAGCCTAGAATTGGACCCTCTTCCTATTAATTTATATTAGAGGGGGGCCCATGTGAGGCTTCTTGCTCCAGGCCCACAAATGTCTGTTGACGGGCCTGAGGACACGTACATTTTTCCTCATTCTGATGGTTATGGTTTAGGTAGCGAGGAATTAGATCAGATAGAGTCATTTTAGGTTGAAACCAACTGGTGTTTAGGATGAAAGCTGTCAACATAAATGAAAGACTTATTTGAGGCTCACTTTGATTTCTGATCGGATAATCATCTTGACAACCAAAACATCAAATTATAAACAACTTGGCCAAAATAGCCAGTGTGTTTTTTGTAATTAAAAATAAGTAATTAAAAATCAGTAGCAGCTATATCTGATAATATTGCTGGAGTTTCAAATTCAAAATCTTACATACAGTTCCTTTAAAGGTACAACATGAAGGATTTTGTAACACCTAGTGTTAATGTTTGGTATTGCAACTCATTTTGTGTAGAGTAGACTGTTTCAAATAGTTTTTTTGTTTATTCATTTCCTTATTCACTGACTTAACTTTGTATCATATGCCATATGTAGCTTATCATATGCAAACTGTTTAAAACTCAAGCTTCAAGCTTTTTATTATTTGGCACCATGTCCGGATGTGAAACAGTCTCACATGCAGTAATACCTGTTACACTTGGGTCACAATGACACAAATGATGCTTTTTAAGGAAATCATGAGCACTTGTGAAGCGCTTACTAAACCATTACGATTACACTCATTATTTTTGATACATTCAGGTAATATTTTCACGTTTCACAAATGTGTGTTTTTTACAAGAATTTGAGGATGTGAAAAATTCTTGTTCATGTATTCTGGCAGGCATGTGGATGGAGCCCTTTATACAAAACTAACAGAAAAAGGGGAGATGTATATATCAAATGAATCCATGCATTTTTACCTTATGTGCCAAATGTACTATATGATTTTATTAGACTTTTTGACTTTTTACATTTGTTGTATATTTTGTATGACTTTTATCCCTGGAATTTGGGGTTATTGTTTACATTGTTTGTGCTTGACAATTTGGACGTTTTTATTCCGTTTTGGACGCTCACACATAATGCTATGCATTTATTAAAACTACCACATATTGCACTATATATCGTATGTCATACTAATACTGACAAATACTAAACATATGTATTCTATTTGAATGAATTATTCTTTTGTATTTTTGTATTAAATGATCTTCGTAATAAAATGCTTTTACATATAAATTTGTTTTTTTTCCCTATAACATGTTTGGTCTGTGTGAAAGCAAAATTAAAAGTTGATAGCTTGATTGAGGGACTAACGAAAGATTATTATACAGATACCCTAAATAATTATGTAATATTATTTGGTTTCTCAGTGCTTTTCCGTCTAGATGAAAGTGACTGCTAGACCCTAGTTGAAACAGAGCATGTGAACACGTGACCAAAGTTGTGGTTTGAGCGCTGCCTTAATTCTCCTCCCTTTATTTCAGCAAGACTTCCTGTCCATCACATGAACAACCACACTAAAGTTGCATTTCCTTGTTTCGTTACATGTAAGCTTTCCATTAGAAAATTTACCAACGTATTGGGACAGAGGGCAGTTGTGCAGTCCAGTTAAGACCAAAAAATAATAAAAATAAAGATGTATGTTCAAATATTTATAGCTAGCACTATATTATTTATATTTGCTTAAGGCTGCTTCCTCTTTTTATGGAAACTTGCATTGTTGTTAACACATACTTATTATATTCCATTAAAAACAAATGCAGCAAATGCATTTAGACTGTTAGGTTAATGATTGATGCACTAAGATAAAGGTCCGTAGTGTGTAACAGAAAAACTGTCTTGGGTTTATAGATATAGCAATAGGGCCCTCCTCTCAGCTTCACACATGAGGAAGTTGAGCTGCGAGCCACTAGTTGCTTCCTTTTGCAGATTTAGACACAGGGTACACACTCAAATATGCCAATGAAATAAAACAAGGCTTTATGCAGATCGGGGGAAAGCTTTTAAATTGATGGTAAAGTTCTAGGTGCAGTTGAAGCAGGTTCGGAGGGGAATCAGGATGCCCACTTACCAGCCTTGGTACCATGGCATGATAACGCGGTCTAGAGCTGAAGACCTGCTGTCCAAAGAACCGCGAGATGGGAGCTTTCTTATTCGGGATAGTGAGTCCATCCAAGGAGCATATGCCCTCTGTGTCCTGTAAGTAGGCATTTTTATTATTTTATTTGAAAAAACTTCATTTAGCAAACATCATTTTCTGTTTAAAAGATCATGATGTGGAATTTCTTATCATATCAAATGACAATGCATTTATGACAATATTACAGAGCTATATTAAGACAAATGCAACATACAGCTACCGTAATAGTGAATTATTATCTTCACAGATGAAAGTGTTCAGTGCAAATTTAGTTCCCCTTTATTTGAATAGTGAGCACCAACTAGGTAACACCTTTGGCTTTAGCAACTCCCTTGAGAAAAATACATTCTTATGATGAATGCAGACTCCTCTACATAGATCTGACCTGTAACCCCATTGAGATAGTGAAGTTTAAAATTTAAAGCCCTCCAAAGCCCTCAAATTCTAACCAAAACAATGCCATAGGATTAGGTTCATCAGCTTTTCAAATTTTAATCATATTGTTATAAAAAACGGTATATATTTTATTTATTTAAGGGTTGATTTCTTGTTTTAGAGGATTATATTACCTAAACAATTCCAGTTGTTGCGTTCTATCTATCTAGCAGCTCTCCTCAAAATGTGCATTATTTTTGCAGATACCAAAACTGCGTGTACACTTACAGGATTCTGCCCAATGAGGACAAAAAGCTCTCTGTGCAGGTAGGGTAAAAATGCCACCTCATTTGAATATTAAATTTAATACACATACTCTTACACAGCTCTGGTCTAATTTGGTTATGGCCTTCAGCTATGTATTTGTAGTTGTGTTTTTACTGTGAAATGCAATGCAGAGACACATTTTAAACACTACTGTTTTTTGCAACAAATGTCTACACGAGAAAAAGTATTTGAGGAAACACAAATGTAATGCAATTTGGGGTGCTTCTTAAATATTTGAGCCTATTTATTATTGGGGTGGCTCTATTTTATTTGGTAGTTTTGATACTGATAATACTGATAATTTGCTTTACAGTGCTTTACAGTTGGTGCGTTATTCAGTCAGCAGCACCTAAAGCCAATGCTGCCTAAGTGGCTCTGAAAACTACTTTGTATGCACATACAGCTCTGGAAAACAATAAGAGACCACTGCATTTTTTTTCTGAAATCAGCATCTCTACATGTATTACAGCCATTCCATTCCAGCGTCTGTTGAATTCCATCACAAACACAAATCTGAGCTACTTCAGTTCTTGCACCAGGAGTGGAATAAAGTCACCCAAGAACAATGTGAAAGACTTGTGGAGAGCATGCCAAGACGCATGAAAGCTGTGATTAAAAATAAGGGTTATTGCACCAAATATTGATTTCTGAACTCTTAAGTGTAAACATTAGTATTATGTTGTTTTAAAATGAATTCGATCTTGTTTCTTTGCATTGTTTGAGCTCTGAAAACATGTATCTTTTTTGTTATTTTGACCATTTGTCATTTTCTCTCTTTTGTCATTTTCACTCTAAATGATAATATTTTTATTTGGAATTTAGGGGAAATGTTGTCAGTAGTTTATAGACTCAAACAAAAATGTTCCTTTTGCCCAAACACATACCTATAAGTAGTAAAATCAGAAAAACTGATCGTTTTGCAGTGCCCTCTAGTCTGGAGATCGGTGGTCGGTGGGTTCCAACTGAGCTTCTTCTAATCCCAACTTCTCCATTAGCCCATGATTTGAAAGTGATAGTGTTCATCACAGGCAAATATGAAACTTTGGTTATGACTAGTTGTTTTGTTTTGTTTTGCTTTTTTCAACTCCACAAAGGGATTTTAGATTTTTACGCAGATTCCATCGCAAAAGAAAACTGAATATTGCAAAATGGACAAGCGTTTTATCTTATTCATCCTCAAAAACACTTTAATTCAGAAGACAAATTCAGTTTTCTTCCGTAGTGGTGGAATGTAAATGAATTCCTGTAAATCCTTTCTCTGCTAAACGAAGTACCGTCTGATCATTCCTAGGCCTCGGAGGGAGTGCCCATTCGGTTCTTCTCTGGACTCCCTGAGCTGGTGGACGCCTACTACAATCCCAGCATGGGCCTGGTCACACATCTGCAGTGTCCCATACAGAGAGAGGACGAGATGGAAGACGACACAGGTAAACACTTTACAAGCTTGACACACACACAGAGGTAGGAACTAGTTGTGCAAATCATTAAAATATAATCATTTAATAATTAATGGAGTATAATAATATCACAATTTTAGTTTTCTCCTTTTCACTTTCGGGATCAGCATAGCAAACCAGTGTCATAATTAGTATTTTAGCTGTATTATTTTACATTTTTTGAGTCAAATTATATTGCACTATTAATTTCACAATGAGGTAACATCCTTAATGTTGTGAAATACCTAATTACAGTGCTATAGCTGGTTGGCAACATTTAATACAGTACAATATGCTAACCTGAGTTCTGTGAAACATCTCTACAATGCAGAGACTGTGAATATTTGGTTGTATATGTCACCCCTACTGCAATATCTGAGCAAGACTTGCAATAACCTGGTAACTAATGTGTAGTAACAGCTGTAGAGGACTTTTTTTTGGACAATTTTTTTCTCTTTTTTACACTATTTTATTTTAATCTTTTTGCACTTTTTCTATAGTGTTGTAAATATCCTGCTGTGTTGTAAATATCCAACTTAAATGTCTGCACTGAATTGAAATGCTTTCAGTCTCATTGTGAGTAAATTGTACATATGAATAGTGACAATAAAAGGCATTCTATTCTATTCTTAATACACAGCATCGCAACATTTTTGAATTTGCAAATGCATAATTATTCTTTTGCAGAATCCAGCCTTCCTCCTCAACTCCCTCCACGAAATTTCTCGTCCAGTGACACAGAACAAGTCACCAAGTCTCTGTCAGATACTTACATGAGCAGACTGCAAAACATGGACCTATCTATGTAAGTAGAACAAGCTCATAACCAAAGGATTCAATTTTGTAAAGAAATATAGAGCTCTGGAAAACATAAGAGACCACTGCACTGCAAAATCAGTTTTTCTTTTACTACTTATAGGTATGTGTTTGCACAAAAAGAACATTTTTGTTTGAGTCTATAAACTACTGAAAACATTTCCCCCAAATTCCAAATAAAAATATTATCGTTTAGAGCATTTATTTGCAGAAAATGACAAATGGTCAAAATAACAAAAAAGGTACATATATTCAGACCTCAAACAATGCAAAGAAACAACATCAAATTCCTTTTAAAACAACATAATACTAATGTTTACATTTAAGAAGAGTTCAGAAATCAATATTTGGTGCAATAACCCTTATTTTTAATCACAGCTTTCATGCGTCTTGGCATGCTCTCCACAAGTCTTTCACATTGTTCTTGGGTGACTTTATTCCACTCCTGGTGCAAGAACTGAAGTAGCTCAGCTTTGTGTTTGTGTTGGAATTCAACAGACGCTGGAATGGAATGGCTGTAATACATGTAGAGATGCTGATTTCAGAAAAAAATGCAGTGGTCACTAATTTTTTTCCAGGGCTGTATGTATATGCTGATATATTTAGATTGAGAACAGTAAATAACAAGGCTAGTCTAAGGTATTGTATTTATAGTGCATACAGTGGTACCTCACCTTATGAAATTAATTCGTTCCAGAAGTGGTTTCGTAACATGAATTTTTCGTAAGTTGAGTAGCTATTTCAATGGAAAAAGCCTGATTCGTTCCAAGGCCCCGATCCAAGTTTTTTTTTTATAGTGTAACTTTTTTTTATAGTGTAACACTGTGTTCTGCGTCCTGATTGGCTAAGAGACTGTAGACACAGGACTAAACGTGGACTAAACCAGGTCTAAACAAGGTCTATACCTGGACTGGACCAGGACTAAACCTGGACCAAACCAGGACTGGACACCAGGATTAAAGCGCCGCGTGTGGGTCTATTTCCTGGTTTGATGCTAGCTCTGCCGGTGTACCTCACGAGTCACGGCTGAGCAGAGCAGCGAGGAGGGGAGGAGATGTGCTCCCATCGGGACGGCACGCAGTCCGAGCGCATGAACGAACGCAGGCAAGAGCCGCGGTGGTTTAATCCTGGTTTAATCCTGGTTTAGACCTGGTTTAGACCTGGTTTACACCTGGTCTAGAGGAGGGTGCTCGCAGCCCCGCGCCGGGTCATGCGGACACACGTGTCCGCGCACAGTCTTCTCCCCCCTTCCCCCCACACTTCACTATTAATACAAATCTATGAAAGTTTGAGTGTTTAAACAAGAGACAAATGTGAGAAAAGTTTAAATCCAGTCTGAGAAAAGCGTATGTGTGTGGCTGAGCGCGCATTATTTGAATTTTTGAGATTTCGCGTTTCGTAACTTGAATTATATTATTTCGTATCTAGAGACCAAAATTTAACGTCGAGGCGTTTCGTAACTTGGAATTTTCGTTTGTTGGGTCTTTTGTAAGGTGAGGTACCACTGTACTTTCTACATTCGCTTTTTAAAATATATCTAAATGTTCTGTGGTTCAGTATTATCTCTAGAGATCTTAAATCACCATACCTTTCCATGGCGTATATACGGCTAAAAGCGTGTGAGTACATGCACAGTGGCTGTTTTAGTTTTGTTTGGTGCTCTAGTTGTCTTCATTTGTATATTTAAGTTGGAACAATGAAGCAACAGTGTATTTCTATTTAAAGTCCTTTTTATTTATGCATAATAACCTTATTCCCCTTACATTTGCATAGAAAACTTGAACCAGCTATAATAGAAAAGAGACAAATTACCATTTCCTACAATTAAGACCTAACTTTGTAACATCTTTGTAATACTGTAATAAATGTTTTTTTTCTTATTTTCTTTTTTACTGCTGACCCTTTTCAGCTGCAAATCACCTGCCTGCATCTCTCCTCTCTTCAACTCTTGCACTGATAATGTTATGGCTTCTGCAAATCTCTTTTCTTGTCTTTTCTTGTAAATATATTGTTCTTGTTTTAACTGATTCAGGTTACAAGAAGAGCATCAGATGGCGCTCCAAGAGTATTTCAGGACCTCGGTGTGCTTGGACGTTGAACAAGTACAAAATGGAAACCCAAACCTCCCTGGGCTGAAGAAACTTACCATGATACTCTGCAAAAACCTCAACAAGTACAAATCCTCCGTCTAGGGTTAAGATTACACCGGTAACATTTTTTGCAATAGTTACTACCTGTTTTTATTTTGGCGACACAGTGAGATCTCCCGTGTCCTGCCGTCTCTGGAGCTGGTGAACCGTGTCCTGGACCAACAGCTGTCTCCAGGGATTGGGCACCTGTCCAGACAAGTGAGTGCATTTCAGAATACTACATTAATAACAGTAATGCAGTTATGTGTTATTTGTGTAAAGATCCACAAGCAATTTATCTTCTCTTAAAACAAAAATCTAGCTGATTACTTTATTTAGATTCCCAAAATCACTTCAGTTTAGTGCTAACACTTTGGAACAAGAAAGTTGTACTGGAACCACAATATCATCAGAAGATTCAAGATTCAAGATTGTTTATTTGTTTATTTGTCATATGCAGGATCAACACAAGGTCAACAATTCAATGAAATGCTCAGGGTCAAAAGAACAGTCAAAAAGTACTAATAGCATGCAATAATAGTACATGGTAAAAAAAAAAGTGTTGCAAAAAGTGCAGGGAAAAAGGTAAACAATATAATAAAAAAAATATATATATGTAATAAAATATAATAAAATACAAAAGTACAGGTAGGATTAAATAAGGTGTAAGTAGAGTATTTCACAGATTGCACATGATATAGTGTAGTATAAGTCATTATATAGTCAATGCTATAATTACCCTCTCTCCCCCTGCCCCTGATAGTACTGTACTGCACTGTACTGTACTGTACTGTACTGCACTGTACTCTACTGTACTGTACCATACTGTCTGAAATGATGACATCACCAATCCCTACGGGTGTGATGCTAACCATAGGCATGTTCTGTCTGAGGCTTTGTTAGACTAATTTAAGCTTCATTTGAGCTTCATTTTAACACACATGCACATTTATTTTTATTTTTATCTTTATTTTCAATGCACATTCTATTGCACATTTTACTGCACATTTCACTGCTGCATCTTCCATTGCACATTTTGATGCACATTTTGGACATCTGTAAATCAGTATTTATTTATTCTTTGCACTGCTTTTAGATTTTGTCTTAGATAGTTATATTGTATTTTGTACACTGCATTTTTTGCACTGCTCGGCCAGGGAGAAACAGAATTTGGATTCACTGTATGTCGAACACATATGGCAAATTGACAATAAAGTTGACTTTGACTTTGAATCTGACCAGAAAGATCCTAATTAGATGCAACTACAGCAGGTAAGCTGATTTGTGCCCTTATATTACAAATCATACTCACAACCTAGCTAGCATTAGTCTACAGTTTTCCAGGGAGTCTCACCTTTTTTGTTGAAAATCAAACTCCTAAACAGAAGCATGAAAGCTAGTATTGATCACAGCCTCCTGAAAATGTGTTGCTAAAACATTTTTGCTAGTGAGCATGGCAACTGGTGGTGAACATTCCACCAATACTCATACAGGTTAGCCTGGGAATTCCCAGGCCGCTTCCGTTCGTTTCGAACTGGAAGGCGGCCTGGAAACTCGTCCAAGCGAGAGTCCCAGATTTAGGGCCCCAATCAGAGAGCGGGGGAGGTGTGGCAAGACGGTGACGCGTACTACATGACAAACGGAAGCTTGTAGTTTGAACTGACAACTGACATGATTGGCTATGGACTTACGTATACGCTCAATGATAGACATTCATAACGCCCAATAAACGGCCGTTGGCAATCGCTAACCACACCTCCGCTACGGGATTTTTCGAAGCGAGTTTCCAGACCCATATCTCACTTGTGATATGGTCAGGTGTTAACCAGACTACATACAGGTAGAAGAACCCCCCTCACAGGACGTCAACGAAAAGTATCAAGAAACTTACATTGCCTAAAATTGTTTTGGTCAGAATGTTTTTATTATGTTACTCTATGTGTGTTGTTGTTGCTCAGGTTTCGTTTGACTCACTCCAGTCCACATCTTTTAGACTTGAGCAGCTGACTAAACTGCTCTACTCTATCGAAGATAAGGTAAAATAAATACAACTGATATCTTCCTGATCCTCTTAGCAACAGATGATGTCACAGTGTGTTCCTCGTTTTAGGCCAAAGGTGCTGTATTTGAGTCTGCTGGTTATGAAGGAGGCCATCGAAAATCAATTATACCCGCTGTAACATTTGAGGTACCAAATAATCCAAAAACTTCAACGACTTTAACGTATGGACACAGTTTGGAGTAAACATATTTTTTTTTCTAACTGCAGGTAAAGCAGGAATCTCTAGGTATATCCACAAAGATGTTCCTGAAAGTGGATGTAGAGAGTGGAAAGTTATTCTATAAAAAGTCTAAAGATGGCCCTGAAGACAAATACTACGTCCACAACAAAAGTAAGAAATCAGTTTTGTTTTCATCAACATAACTGCTGTATTTTGTATGTTGGTAATAAAAATAAATAAATAAATAAATACACAAATTAATAATATTAATAATAATAATAATAATAATAATAATAATAATAATAATAATATTAATAATAATAATAATAATAATATAACAAATGTGACATGAATGACTAAACGAGAAAAGTAATACTATACATATGACTATGTTTGTTTCACAATTATCACCAGATCAGGGCAGATGGAGGTTTTGGTGTGGGGAGATGTTCCTCTTCTCGCAGCAGACCTTGTCTCTTTTAATGCACAGCTGAAGACACAAGGCAAAGGGTGGTCCTGTTGTCCGGGGGCAGTCCCTCTCTGGCAGCAGGTTCACAAAAACACCTTGCCACTTTTAATGCATCACATACACTAACAACACAACTTCACATTAAGTTTTAATACCATCAGCACCAATACTTCCAATAAACATAATTTTCATGCAGATATAATAAGTAACACTTTAAGAAATTACAGAAATAGTGATAACCTGAGGTAAAACATACGAGCAAAATGATGCCGATGATGATGATACTAATCAGATATCAATAAGATAAGATATATTTTTTTCTTTCTCATTTTTTTCCTGTCTTATTGTAATTGCTTTACACTGTACAAGTATTCAAGTATTGGCAGCCAACCACTGTCACCGGTTAACTGTAAAAACACAAAAATAAGGATTACTACTAACTTTGGGAGAAGGGGTGGGATTTAATAAGTTTTACTTCTACCCACTCCTTTTCGGGCATGTACATATACGCCAAAAAAAATAAAAAAAATAAATGTATTTGTGTCTATATATTCTTTCTTTTTTATGTTCTTTTTTTGTTGTTTATTTAAATTGTATGACACTGTACATTTTCTGTGCACTACAAGTAGCATATGCTCGAAATAAATTACTACTACTACTACTACTACTACTACTACACTCCAATGTATTTAACTAATATTTTGCAATGTTTAAAGTGCTAATAAAATGGCCAAAAATAAGAACTAAAATTAAATGATTTTGGCAAGGGTGACTTTGTATGTTTATAGCTTACAAAATATTCTTGAACAGTACCGTTATAGTAACTTTGCCACCTGCTGTGTGTTGCCATAGGAAGAGGGATTTGTATGCATAGTATTTGCTGCTTGAAAGCACAACTGGCACAATAAAGTCTACATACTTAGAGCAGCTTAGTCCAGAATCTTGAAAATAAAATATATTTCGGATGTACAAACAAGGACTATCTTAAATCAGCCAGTATATAAAACCTCAATCTGCACAAAGCCCTATACCACAATCAAATCAGATACATGCAGAAACTAAAGATAAATGTTTAATAATAAATATAATAATAAGTTTTTTTTGTTTGTTTTTTTTTTCAGTTTTACAGTTGGTCAAATCTCAGAAGATCCCAGCCAAAATCACCATTCATGTGGAGACAGAGAAAGAGAAAGTTGTGAAGAAAGAGTTTGTGTTTGAAGACGCAAAGGTAATCGTCATATTTGTATAACCAAGAACAAATGCATTTTGAATTAAACATAATATTTATATCATATATGAATATATTAATTCTTAAAACAATCTGTAGAAAAGGGAAGGCTTTAGTCAGCTGCTGCAACTGATGAAGAACAAGCACTCCGAGAAACCTGAGCCAGACATGATCACGGTTTTTGTTGGTACTTGGAACATGGGTAAGACTGTAAAAAAAAAAACAGGTGGTATAGCTGGTATAACATATTGATCTCTGCCATTGTCTGCCAGTGGCCCTTGTTTAGTCCCTGTAAATCACTGGTTTAGTGTATAATCTTGATTTTGCCCTGTTTAGTCCAGTTTTATTTCATAATAATAATAATACCAGGTGCCACAGTGGGGCACCAGTGTCAAAAATGGTTGATGTGTCCTTAGGCAAGTTAAGTTTGCATAGAACAGTTTGATTTACATTTTATATGAAAAGTGCTTTACATATAAAGTCTGATTTGATTTGACACTTCCACAATAATGTAATAATACACAATAATACAATTTGACTTATTGCTCTCTAAAGGAAATGCCACACCTCCCCTCAACATCAGCCCGTGGTTCCAGTGCAAAGGCCAGGGCAAGACCAGGGACGACACAGCAGAGCACATCCCACACGACATCTACGTGGTGGGGACTCAAGAGGACCCGCTGGGGGAGAGGGAATGGGCAGATACGGTCAAAAATACCCTGAGGAACATCACCAATATCAGCTTCAAACAGGTGAGAGAAGGATGCAGCTGTTTGACAACGGTAAAGAGTCAACCATTATGACACTATTGATCAATATGAACAAAGAAGGATGTTATTGTTCTTAATCTGTTTGAAAATACATTTTTTATTACTCCGACAACTTTCAGTAGAATCAAAGGACCCTAAAGCCTGTCAAATATTACGAAAGTTCAATTAATCCTGAAAAAAAAATGGAAATAACTTGATAGTACTTTAGAAGGTGACAGAAATAATTCCTTTTTCTTTCTTTTTTTTACTTTTTTCTCTAGGTTATCTCTAATTTTGTCCTGGTTTGACCATGTATTAGTCTTGGTTTTGTAATAACTGGTATTCTTTGTCATTTAGATTGCCATTCACACACTGTGGAACATCAGGATTGTGGTGCTGGCAAAACCCGAACATGAAAACAAGATCTCTCATGTCTTCTCAGACAGTGTGAAGACAGGGATTGCTAACACACTTGGTAATATATCTTTTCATATGATGCTGTTAAGCTCATGTATTCATAAGGGTGTTACAAGCCACTGTTTATTCTATAGGAAACAAAGGGGCAGTAGGTGTATCCTTTATGTTCAATGGGACTAAGTTTGGTTTTGTGAACAGTCACCTGACATCTGGGAGTGAGAAGAAACTCAGGTAAGAGCTTTATTACACTGGATTAAGATGATGAGATCTTATTACTATACACCTTATTCAGGATGTTGACATGGGAATCAGCAGTATCTATGGCCCCTGTTACGGTTGTGTGATTTTATATAGGGATGCCGATTTCAGCAGCAATGTTACAGGCATTTTACACAAATCAAACTACTTTAATATTTAGTAGTGAGACTGGATTTCAATTGTAGTTGATAGGGAATACAACTAGTACCAATTCAAATTGGAAGCTTTATTTGCCAATGTATTTCTACAACGAGATGAGATTGGAAATGGATGGGTCTCTCGACTTTAAAGCAGCAGACTGGTGCGCTAACGTCCCACCTCTCTCATCAGCGATAGCAGAACATGAACAGAATAGAAAATGCAGTAGTCACAAACACAAATGACGTAATACAGTGGAACGGTAAACACTGAGGTCTTTTTTTGCCTGGAAATACATTACGGAGGGAGAACGAGATGGAAAACAGAGAAAGTCAGTTTGTCAATAATAATATTATTGACAAACTGAGGCGGCAGACTATGTGAAAGGGCAGAGTGTTTACAGAATACATGTTCAGTCCTTTTGTTTATAGTGTGCCGTGATAACCACAGCTGTGACCTTGGGGGTGTGTTGAGTGCAGGGGAGCAGAGATTTTCTGGGAGAATTGATAAAAGGAGAAGTTCAATTTGTCAACTGGACAAAGTTTGTTTGGTTGAAACCAAACAAACTTTGTCCAGTTGACAAATTGAACTTCTCCTTTTATCATGGATTCTACCTGGACGACTGAGGGACTTTTCACGCATCTGGGAGAATTATTAAATTAGGGAAAATGTACATAATCAATACACTTTAGAACTCATGAACAGACAGCTGGTCCGAGACCTGGTACTGCAACGTCCCCAACTTCATGTCACCAAGCAGGGCCGTGCGACTTATTCCTGATATCCACACACTGAATTGCAAGGATGTGTTAGTGTTTAGGTTTTTTTAATTAGGCTGTTGTATTTGCAGGCGAAATCAGAACTACATCTCCATCTTGCGATTTCTAAACCTGGGAGATAAGAAGCTAACGCCATTTGACATCACAAACCAGTTCACTCACCTGTTCTGGCTCGGAGACCTCAACTACAGGGTCGAAATGCCGTCCACTGTAGGCTCCCTCACTCTACAAAAACACATGATCAAAATGGATCAAAATACTTTAAAAGAAATGTCTGAAATTGTCCTTGTTACTTAACAGGAGGCTGAGTACATAGTGTCAAAAATTAAACAGCAGCAGTACCAGGAGCTGCTCCGTAAAGACCAGCTGAACATGGAGAGGAGTGAGGGCAAGGTCTTTCTACATTTCGGTGAGAGATGCCCTCAATATAACAACCACATTAACACTATATTTGAGACTTATGGTTACATTTATTTCTAAACTTCTCATTTTTGCAATTCTACATTAACCTAAATACCAGGGGTTTATTTTCAGATGAAGAGGAAATCACTTTTGCACCAACTTACCGCTTTGAGAGATACACACGAGAGAAGTATGCCTACACAAAAGCCAAAGCCACTGGGGTGAGATCATGTGTGACCACTGCATTATTCACAGCAATAAAAACACCTTTAAAAGTGACAGAAGTAATAGAGGATATTAGTTATTTGAAAGTAGATTTCTTATGTTATCTAAGTGCTGCCCTATACTGTCACTTGTTTATGTTTTTTTTTTTTTAAATCAAATATACATTTTAATAAAAGGAGCATTCTTTCTTTTTCATACAAATAAAACATTGAATTTGAAGTGTTAGGTGCTCAGATTAATGTTGAAGTGTGTAATTTTGTTGTTTATTTTCAGACAAAGTACAATTTGCCCTCCTGGTGTGATCGAGTGCTACGAAAGTCCTACCCTTTGGTTCATGTCATCTGCCATGCTTACGGTAGGAGTATTAGCTTTCATTGAATTGAAGTAATTAATAACTCTATCTAACAGCCCTGATCTGATCACATAGGCTGCACTAATGACATTATGACCAGTGACCACTCACCAGTGTTTGCGTCATATGAAGTGGGAGTAGTTTCACAGTTTGTGTCCAAACAAGGTACAGCCAGGAATATGTCCAATAACATGTCACCGTAACTGTCAAAACAATACAATGTCTTTTTTCCCTTCCAGACCCGGACACTGCACCACAGGGCGGGATCCAGATCATGAACTGTATGGCTACTCTGTTGACAAAATCACAGACAAGGTTCTGCATCGAGTACCATTCAAGCTGTTTAGAAAGTAGGTGCCATCATAAAGTGTATACCGTTATTCAGAAAGACATCTAATTCTAATGTCAAAATAACCTTTTCTCATCAGAACCAGTGAAAACAGCAGAAGGTGAAAACACTCAGCACACACATGGATTCCTAAAAGTGTGGTTTGGAAACCAAGTTCAGGTAAAGCAGTCACACTTTTTGGTTAACACTGTCACTGCAGCACAAATGGATTTTAAATTAATTTGACATAAGTGCATCAGTAGTAAGATATATTGAGCACTCTTTTACATTTCCAGCTGACTCCTATTATCTCTGACCCTGAGTACCTACTGGACCAGCACATCCTGATCTGTATCAAGTCCACAGATTGTGATGAGTCCTACGGTTGATCCTTCTAACTTGAACCTAATATATATTTGATAATGATACAATGGCATAATAAGTATAAAATATGTTTGTATTCAAAGGTGAAGGCTGTGTGGCGCTCAGAGCAGCTCAGTTTTCATACACCGAGTTTCAGATCACTCTCACTCACAACGGAGAGAAAACAGGCACTCTGAAAGGAGGCATCCAACTGAACACCACACAGTGCAAACCTACAGAAAAATTATATGGTAAGTTTAGTACGGATGAAATAAATAAATCTACACCTTTTTTCTTATAATATCAACTTAACAGAATACTTTTACCACTGTGAACTTTCAATTCTAATAATAAAAGATACAGTATGTATGCATGTGTATATTTTAAAGAGAATTTGAAGCTATGTAAACATATTATATGTTTTTCATATTTAATATTTTCTGTCTACAGATTTTATCAAAATTGAAAGAGATGATCCTGTATCCTCAAAATGCAAAGGCGGAGACAAGTAAGATATTGTGCATTTACTCCATCACTTATATAGGTCCATTTATCATAGATCTCTGTCATTATCTAATATTTGAATACTTTAAAAGCCTATAGGTAATAGTATACTGTATATTAATGAAAATACAACAACTGAACAGCATGGTTTGTTCTACTAATGTAGTGCCTAGCTTGATGAGGCGGCTGTGTGACTGTGTATAGGAGACCTCCACGCACTGAACTCTGTGTTTATCCTATTTGCCCAGGTTGTCTCTCTCTCAGGCTCTTGACATCTCTAACCCCAATTATATGGGACTGCCCTACAAAACGGGGAACATGCAGGAAAAGGGCTGGAGCTACAGCGTGCAGCCCAAACCTGTTCCAGGCTCACGCAGTCCCACCATGAAACATTCACCGTGAGTGTTAAAACAACTCTACTTTTTGTTTATACCTTTAAATGTATTTTAATGACACTGTCTTGACACACCTTTGGATTTTTGTGAATGCCAAAGCACTCATATACTAACATCTTTGTGTCTTTGCTGCCGTATATAATAATCATATATCCTCCTGGGACCTGAAGAAAAAAAGTGTACCTAAATTATTATTATTATTTGAATTTTCTATTTGGAGGTAAATGAACATCTTAGCATTTACATTTTGTTAATTTTATTTTTATTCGTAATCTTGTAACATGTCGTCTGTAATGGACGTCGGGGACATTTTGGTGTTGAATCCACGTGAAGTTAACAACAAAAACCTTTTTTTTTTGATGACCAACATCTCTGACAAGCTTCTACAGTCGCCTCCCTTTTAATTTCTTATTTTTATTTTTTTATATATTATGTATTTTTTTAAATTTGAGTATTTCTTTACATATTTATTTATTTTTTTTATGTATAATTTATTTATTTATTTATTTATTATTATTATTTGCCATTTTTGGATTTTTTTTTTTTAGATTAAAAAAAAATAATAATCTTTTTTTAAATCATAGTGAAGCCACAAACTAGAGTCTCAAAACAATTAAAAGATAGACTGGTTAACTCTATGTCCACTATAAAGGACGCAAATGAATGGGCTGGGTCTCAGGAGGATATAACACACTCATTTAATGTATTTGTTTTAAGTGAGGAGGGAAAGAGGTCTGAGATGTTTGACAACCCACTGTATGGATCTCACTCTCGCTCCAAAGACCAACAGAAGGACCTACTATTACATCCAGACTCCTTTTTATGTGTCAAAACTGCAGACAACGACCCAGATCGCCCCCCAGTGCCCACTCCCCGTGCTCGCTCCTTCACCTGCTCAGAAACCAGCCCCCAAACCACAGCTCCTGTAAACCCACAACAAGCCAAATGCAAGAAACCAGTGGTGCCCTCTCGCTCCGACAGCAACGCTGTGAATAAGCCACGTTTACCAGTTAAGTCCAGACCAGTGCTCCCGGAACCACCAGCTATGAAAGTTAAAGACTACAGAGAAGCTGCAGAGCTCCCAGGGAAACAGAAAGGACCAACAAGGCCTCCCCAGACATCAAGATTGTAAGTTACTTTTTATTTTGTCAGTTTTGAAGGACTATACTGGGAAAATCATATGCAAGTACGCTTCAAAGTTTCAATAAACAATTACTTAAGAACTGTGTTAAACTATACCTTAGCTGTGTAATGCCCTCCCTCTTCATCTGACATCATGCTCCTCCCTACCTCACATTAAAATCCCCCTACAAACACATTTTTTAAAAACACAAGATGGCATTCAACAGCCCGTGAGCTCTACTCTGAAGCTGTCAACTTTAGACTTTTATCTTTGCGTATTAAGCCACTCTTTTATGTAATATTTTATAGATTTTACATTTGTTTATTGTTTCACTATGATGTGTTTAATGCTGTAACACACTTTGGTGCAACTTGTTTTAAATGTGCTATATAAATAAAATGACTTGACTTAGTTTTGTTGGGTCATATTCACATGTATGTAGGTAAACATATCTAGCAATGTTCACGTCAGACTTTTCTATATTGTTTTCTTACCAAGTAGTGGAGTAAAGTGTTTCTTGCTATTTCTGTTTTTCTTCAGTTCATCATGAAATTTCAGAGATGAGTCGCCCTGGAAGTGACGCTCCTTTCCGCCCTGCAAAATGTTGGAGTTATTTCATTTTGGACACTGCATTTATGATACTCACCAGCCAAAGATTGTGGTTGGGAGTATAGTTTCTGTTACATTTCCTTTTTCCACACTATTTTAGTCAAGCTAGTAAACAGTTACCACAAGGTATTAATTGCACAAGCGTGGTTTGTTTTTAAATATATAATGCTATAAAAAATAAAATATTTTATTGTAAATTTTGGTATGTTTACTTTATGTGTTATGAATGTGAAATTGAATGTAAAACGATAAGAGTCAAATTCAGGATAAGCACAAACTTCACTTATAAATTATTATCACTATACTGGTTAATTGATTGATTAATAGCTGATATTTACAGCAGAACAATAACTTCTTTTTGGCTCCATCTTCTGTAGATTTTCGGTACTGCAATCGGTCTGAATGTGATGTGAAAATCTGAATTGCAGGATTTAGTTACATAGTATAAAAATAGTATACATGCATACATTATCGAGTTTAAAATGTATACATATTTTAGTTTAGGGTTAAGGTTAGGATAAACACTATAAAATAAAGAAAAGGTTGTCTCTGATGTGTGAAATTACGTAGCGTACACATCGTTATAAGCAGACGCATTTTTAGTTATAAATAATATTAAATATAACCTCCTGGGACCAGAAGAAAAAAAGTGTATCTAAATTATTATTATTATTATTATTATTATTATTATTATTATTATTATTATTATTATTATTATTATTATTATTTTATTTTTTTATTTGGATTTATTATTTATTTATTTATTATTTATTATTATTACTTATTTATTTAGGCCTATGTATTTTTTGATTTTTAATTTTAATTTTTTAATGTATTATTTATTTATTTACTTAGTTATGTATTGTATTTATATATTTTTGATTGTTATGTATTTTATTTATATATTTTTGATTTGTTATGCATTATTATTATTATTTATTTATTTTTTTTATTGTTTTAATTTTTTAATAATTAATTTATTTTATTATTATTCTTTTTTTTTTTTTTTTTTTATCATAGTGCAGCCACAAACTAGAGTCTATCTCAAAACTTAAAAGATGTCCACTATAAAGGACACATATGAATGGGTGGGTCTCAGGAGGATAAATGTGTGTTTTTTCGTCGTTTTTTGTTGTTTATTAAAGTATTTGTAAGAACACACGCACCTCGGGCTCCCTCGCGCGGTCACGCAGTTGTCGCGCAGCTTTTACGTCACGTCGACGTCATCAACACGGGACGAAAACGCGCAAGAAGCGAAAATGGTCAGCTAGGTCTTTTTTTGTGTAACATTTGTCTCATTCCTGCATTTATATTATGTATTTAATGTTGTGTTTCTTTGTTATTAGTGCACATCTTCACTCGTTTGTCTGCTAGCTGTTGGTGTAACTCGTGTCGCGTTTTGAATTAGCCGCCCTTGTGTCGCTAAAAACCTTCTCTCCTTTCTCTTTTCACAGCTTTTCTACTCGTTTTTCAAATCTCTGGTGGGCAAAGATGTTGTGGTCGAACTGAAAAACGACCTGAGGTAATTCCGGTTCTTCTTTGGTTGTGTTTGACTCTGGTGTTTTCCCAGTTAATGAGTCAGATTCATTCAAGCGTTTTAAATGGGGATTGTAGATGTGGTTCATAAAGGCACGAGAAGCGCACCCACGGCACATATTATGCCACTGTCACTGACCGCACTTTTGTCACACTTTACTACTGTAATCTTCTGTTCATATCTCACATGTGTCTTCTTTGACCTATGCCCTTTTCTCCACTTTCAGCATCTGTGGGACGCTCCATTCCGTGGACCAGGTAGGGGAGTGCTGCTGTGTAGTTTTTAGTTTTCTTTTAGTTGTTTTTTTTTTTTAAGTGTTCCTTGTCCCCTGCAGTACCTGAACATAAAGCTCACAGACATCAGTGTCACAGATCCAGAGAAGTATCCACACATGGTGAGTCCTTTTTTTCCCCCACACACCCTGTTCAATAAATTCATTGGGTAGGTCAGCTAATGTGAATCTTAATTTATCACTGCATTTGAACAGTGTCAAGCATTGTTTAAAACTATGTTATGTTTTTTCCTCATGTAATCTGGGGACCCCATGAAATCATTTTGCAGCCCCTGACCCCTCAGCCAGAGAACCACTTATAGGCCTGTCACAATAACACATTTTTAAGCACAACATATTGCTAGAGATATGCTGTGATAAACTGTAATATTGAAACTACTTTATGCCACAGATACAGTGACGATAATGGAAGATAATCCAAGTAAAGCATTAGACTGAGCACAGGAGCATTAGACTGAGCACAGGAGCCCCCCAGGGCTGTGTGCTCAGTCCGATGCTCTTCACTCTGCTGACCCACGACTGCTCACCGGCGTTCAGCACCAATCACATAGTGAAGTTTGCGGACGATACGACTGTGGTGGGTCTCATCTCTAATAACGATGAGACAAACTACAGGAGTGAGGTGAGCCTTCTGACCCAGTGGTGCAGCAATAACAATCTCCTTCTTAATGTTGAAAAGACCAAGGAGATTGTTGTTGACTTCCGGAGAGGCCCCACCCAGCACCCCCCACTGTCCATCAATGGTGCTGCTGTAGAGAGGGTGAGCAGCACCAAATTCCTGGGGGTGCACATCAGTGAGGACCTCTCCTGGACAGTGAATACTGTATCACTGGCAAAGAGGGCTCAGAAGCGCCTCTATTTCCTCCGCAAACTGAGGAGAGCTGGAGCCCCTCCACCCATTATGACCACCTTCTACCGAGGCACCATTGAGAGCGTCCTGACCAGCTGCATCACTGTGTGGTACGGGAGCTGCACTGAACAGAACAGGAAAGCTCTGCAGCGCATAGTGAATGCAGCTGGGAGGATCGCTGGTGTCTCTCTCCCCTCCCTCCTAGACATTTTTAACACCCGGCTCACCCGCAGAGCGTCCAACATTGTGGGTGACCCGAGCCACCCCGCACATAGCCTGTTCAGCCTCCTGCCCTCGGGGAGAAGGTACCGGAGTCTCCGGGCCCACTCCACCAGGCTTTCAAACAGCTTCATCCACCAGGCTGTCAGGAGGCTGAACTCACACCCGAACTCCCACCTTACCCATCTCCCACCCCCACCCCCCATATTGGCATAACCTGTATTCCATAAAAGACATATCACTCTAGACACTTTAAAAAACTGCTGCTAAGGACTACTGTTGCACTGTTGCACATTTACATTTACTACTGGATTTTACTCCTGTTGCACTGTTGTTTACTACTGTTATTGCACACTTACATTTACTACTGGAATTTTTAGTACTGTTGTTTACTCCTGTTATTGAATTTTACCCCCGTTGCACTGTTGTTTACTACTGTTATTGCACATTGACTACTGGAATTTTAGTACTGTTGTTTACTCCTGTTACTGCACTAGAATTACTACTGTTGCACATTTATTTTTATTTTATCTTAACTCCTATGCACATTCTACTGCACATGACCAAGTCACTGCTGTATCTTCCATTGCACATTTTGATGCACACTGCACACTTTGGAAATCTGTATATAGTATAGTTTATTTATTATGTTGCACTGTTTTAAGATTTTAGATCGTAGACTTTAGTTTTAACTTTAGATCTCTGTCTTAGATAGTTTTTTGTTGTGGTTTGTCTTCATATTGTATTTTGTACACTGTCTTTTTGCACTACCTGGCCAGAGAGAAACAAAATTTCGATTCACTGTATGTTGAACACATATGGCAGAATTGACAATAAAGCTGACTTTGAACTTTGAACTTTAAAGGGAGCCACACATTACACGATTTTTTGGTTTTAAACGATTCTTAAACGGGCGACAAAAAGCGCACACCACAGCCACAAGGAGAATCTCATGAAATCATAAATCTCTGATTGCAAAGACTGCAGTGGGATATGGCTGCGGACCACAGGCTATAAAGTTGTGAGTGAGTCTAAGGTAAAATGACTCGCTTTGAGACTCTTAAGTATTCAAAAGATCAGAGCACTGCACTTCTAGTTTAGATACAAGTCAAAACTGTGTTACTATAATTTGTGAAATGTGGTGCAATACTTCAAATACATGATTTTTAATATACAAAATGTTGTCAAAGTACACAGGAAGTACAGTCACTATCGCTAACTATTTCACTGCAGCTTCACACTGATCCATGATCCATTTTAAAGAATGCTTCAAACTAGATTCACAGCGTTGTTTTGTGGACTGTCATTATTTACGGAGGACACATTCTGTGGATAATGTGGATGAGATTCTGCAGTTTAGATTTACAACTGTACAAGAGGTGAATAATAATTTCCACTGTTTACTGGGTTTGTATCTTGCGCCTCTGTCCATCACTCCGTCTGCTCCTGACGTTCTGTTTTATTGGCTGTTACAGTGGTTTGGTGGTTAAAATTTAACAGAGCAGCTCAGTGTCACACTGCTTCAAAATCGCATACAAAGACAAAGTCGGTCGTGCATCCCTAAATTTGGGGAGGACCAAATCATAGCCAGAATTGGCCAAATGAAGCTTTACTTGGCCACAAATGTTTCTTTTTCAACCAGCTACAGCTCAAATCTCATAATATTACAACAAAAATACCCCCAAACTCCAAAGAAGTACACACCAAATATATTGTCCAGTACAGTGATTATTGTGACAGGCCTACCAGCTACATGTAATAATCTGTTAAAAATAAATTACTATTGTTTTTACATTTTTGTGTATGTATATGTAATCAGGTTTAGCATCTGTTGCAGCAAATGGAAGTGAGATTCCACTTATGGGTGGTAATTTCTCACTAAAATGTCTAATTTTGTCTCGATAACTAAACTATTGTTGAATATTTTTTTATTTTCTGCTACATTACAAATAGAGTTTGGCTGAAGGTATCAGTCGTTTTTTGACCATGACTCTTCTGCCCAGCCCTTGTCTGGCACTGCCATCCTAATGTACAATTAACTGGAGAGATGGCACTGCCAGGCAAGCCCAGCCTATTCCTGTTATCTGGGCAGACTGACCTACATGCTGTTACAAGTAACCCAAAGTTTCCAGTATGTACTTTATTGTTGTTCATTGTCTTTTTGTCATCAGTTGTCTGTGAAAAACTGCTTTATCCGGGGCTCTGTGGTGCGGTATGTTCAGCTTCCTGCAGATGAAGTGGACACACAGTTGCTCCAGGATGCTGCTCGGAAAGAGGCCATGCAGCAGAAGCAGTGATGGAGCCAGAGGGAGGCCTGATCACGGGGTTTCGAAGTTTGGGGAGGTTTTTGTAAAATAAGTAGATTTATTATTTGTTTTTGTTTTTTTTGTCACACTTGTGTATCTTTAGTGTTCGCTGTTTTCAAGGCCATTCTTTTCATGCCTGTTCAATTGCAGTTTTGGTTTTTACTGAAAAATAATTTGCAGACTGTAATTATTTGAAATACCTTTCGTCTAAAGGGCATTTGAGAATTAATTTATGTTTTTGTTAAAGAAAAAAAAGATTGTGAATTCATTTTTGCTAAAGCAGTTAGAATGAAATAAAAGCATGCAAAGGGCGCAATGAAAAATCTTTTAATTTACATCATACAATTAAAAATGTTGACTTTTTTACTTAATGTTAAATAAAATTTTATTTATATTTGGTATTTTTAAGTAATTTCTTATATATAAATGATTTATTTAAATTCATATTACTCACCAAATATTCCTGATATAAAAATGACACACCATTTACTTGTAGTAAATAGTGATAATGTAGAATTGGTCCACACACTTGGCATTTTGTGTTGCTTTGCTTTGTTTTAATAAGCCTTCATATTTGACTGGTAACCACTGCTGAAGAAATGGGGCTAGTTTGCTGCAATGTACTGGCCATGATTTCTCATGTTCACATCACTTTCAAGACAATATCACTAAAACTTAAAAAATTAAAGAAAACAGTGATAACATTTCTATCCCTATAACTTCCTTTGAAGCCTAATTGGCGACATGAGCTGTAGCTTGTGGCTAGCTCAACTGGTAAGTCACTGACTTTCCCCCGGGGGGACCTGGGTTTAAATAATTCCCCGGCAATCAGCAAGCCAATGTGGGTCCTTGGGGAAAGACCCTTCACGGTATTGCCCCCAGGGTGCCGAAAGATGGCTGCTCACTGCTCCTGAAAAAAGGATGGGTCAAATGCAGAAGTTAACTTTCTCCCGTGAGTCACTGTGTGTCATTAATCTTAAAACATGAAGTCAAAGAACAGTTTTAGACAAAATGCCATACAGCCGCATCAATACATATAAATCCAATAACTTTATTTTACATTCATACATTAAACGTACAGTTACTTTAATGCAGGTTAAAAAAGCCCAATCCAAAACAAGTCCTGGTCATTTACAATGATGCATTTGCTTGTTAGAAGGTTGGTAACTAGCATTAAAAATCTATGTACACTTAATGACACACACAAAGGGATGTAGGACACATAGCATCCTTGAGTCTAAACAGCTGAATGGAGAATAATTCGGTCACCAGAGAAAGGCACATTGAATACACAGTGTATGTACAAACCAAAACCTTGACACTTACACAACTTTACTGTAGGCGCTAGAACAATAACCAAAACTGTAAACTTCCACTTATGATAAACAAACATTTAAACAAAAGTCACATCTGTACAAATACATTTGAAGCAAAATATTTTCTTGGTATTACCAAGGCTGTACCTTGAAATGCGTTAAACACCAAAGTCACAGATTGGCTCTGCCAGCAGAGAGCAACCCGGGATATAGTTACACAATATGTCACAATATTTATGCTGTTGCCCAATTCATATTTTACTAGCAACAGATGTACCTCATGCATATCCAGACAGCAGCAGTCATCTGATATGTTGAGCTCATTTGATTGTTTTTCCTCCCACATGAGAATGGCAACTTGACATGGTGCAATATGTACATCTACGTAAAAAGTAGACAGTTCTGTACAGCCAGAAATTCAGATATCCTAAAATATATGTACCACCCGTCAATTGAATGCTCTCAGAAAAGTAAGTTCTCTGATATAAAATACTGTATTTTCAAAAAGACGGCTTCTTTACATTCCAGCCTTCAACAAAATAAAGCTTTATATATGTACCTTCAAAGCTTAGAAACACTCCAACATACATACATATATATTTAAATCTTTACAAACAATAAAGTGACAAAGATGCCTTCAGTGGCTCTACGTTCACATGTAGTGGTAACCCGTTTAGAGTGGCAACCATGGCCAATTTAATTGTCTAATAAACACAGTGTGGCACTACAATTTTGGATGATTGTACAAAGTTTGGATCTTTAAATGCCAAGGTCAAGATTGCCAGTTGCAAAGTTCTTTTTCTTCTTCTCATTTCTCAACACGTTTTAGTCAGATCCGTGGGTATGTCTGTGGACATCCTGTACTGGATCTTTGTGTTGGTGATGGCTCCGTGCTTCTGTCGCAGATGCAGACGCAGCTGACTCTTGTGGCGGAAATGCAGGTTACATTTCTCACACTGAAATCGAGAAGATCATCACACATTAAGTTACCAAAGAAATACAAACAGTGGTTAACTTTACCCTCATGACATTTTGAATGAAATACATGCATGCATTTAAAGAGTCAATCATAATCAGAGGGAAAATAAAAGACGACCACTTGCTACACAAAAACGGTTACAACAGTAAATGAAAGCAGTGTTGGACTCACATGGTAGGGCTTCTCTCCGGTGTGGATGCGCAGGTGACTCTTGAGCGTCTGGAGGTGTCGGAAACGAGTCCCGCAGATTTCACAAGGGTACGGCTTCTCTCCGGTATGGATCAGGACATGGGCCCGAAGATGGGCCACCTGCACAAAAACATAAGTGTTTTATACATAACAGAGATCGGTAGACAAGACAAACACATTTTAACACAAAATAATATCACTCAAGAAAAATCTATACACAGTCATCCACATTAATACGCAAGTAAAAGTTAAAATATATTGGCAAAAAATAATACAAATGTATAGTATAGAGTTTATGTAATCTTAAAAATGAAATATAAATAATGCACAAATTCTGGTATTTTGGTCATTTTGCCACTTGTACATAATCAATGGGAAAATTAACTAAATATTTAACTCAATTACAAAAAACTTCAATAAAAATATCACTCAAGTAAAAGTGAAAGTTTGGTGTCAGAAAACTACGCTGAAAGGTTATTCAAGTAAACATACTGATTATGTCCATCTCCTGGCATGAATCAAGTGTTTAAAGGACATGAGACACTAATATTGTGTTGAATGTGGTAGTGTTACCTGCACAAAGCGTGCTCCACATGTCTCGCATTTGTAGGGTTTTTCCCCCGAGTGGATGCGAGTGTGCGTCTTGAGGTTGGCTGGTCTGTTGAACTGAGCGCCACAGATATTACACCTGTACGGTTTCTCACCTGGAAGAAAGCAAACATAACAAACACGTTAATGAATGCACGTTTCATACAGGCTGGGTTCACATGACATAACAACATTCTAAACTGCCCATAGTTTAAAATGAGTGTAGATAGAGGATAGGTCAGAACTGTAAGTACTAGTGTTTTAAAGCCAGTGTGTGCAAGTGAGTACCTGTGTGCACGGTCTTGTGGCTGGCAAGGTTGCCCTTATAGCGGAAGGCGGCCTGGCAGCGGTCACACTTGTATGGTTTGTCACTGTGCACCTGCAGCATATGTTGTTTCAGAGCCTCGTCTTCAGCAAACTTTGAGTCACATTCATTACAGAAGAATGTGCCATTTTCTGTTTAGGGAAGTGAAAGTACCATCATATGAGATATGATTTATACTTTTACAGAAATAGTGTGTCACTATGGCACACTCACCACAGCTGGAGTCGGAGTACTCTGAGTGCAGCTCGGCCATCTCTTCCGTGAGGCGAGCGGCAGGGTTAGGGCACACCTCTGAATGCTGCGGCGACTGTGATCCACACGACGAACAGTTGAGGCGGGACAGGAAGTGCTGCGTGTCCCCACTCCTTAGAGACCCTTCCAGAGCACTGCACACAAAGGACAGCTGTGAGGGGCCTTACTTAATGAATCAAACTGATATGACTCTGTTCTATAAAGACAACAGTTACAGTGTAAAGCAGACTTTGTTTCACCACAGCACACGCCAGCGCTCAGAGGCGGTGCACACGGCTCACCTGCTGATGATGTTGTTGAGACGGCTGACTTGTGGAGTTGGCAGCTCTTCACTGTGTTCACTGCTCTTGTTCTGAGGCTCCAAACTCTCAGAGTCATTCTGGTGAAGGTACGGCTGCAGAGCATGGCGCTGAGGTGAGCTCAGCCCTGCATCCTGAAGCCCCACCTCCTCCTCCTTGGCACTTTGATTCAGCACAATGAACTTGTACTTCTTCCAGTTGCGTGCTTTGGGGTCCTGAGTGTTTGGTGGGGACTGCGCGGTGCTCTGGGACAGACCGGCGTTTTTACTGCTGCTGGACTCCGTGGGAGAGTTGGGCTGACAGTCCGATTTGAGTGGGCTCTGGGGGCTGCTCAGGAGGGTCTTCCGCCCTGAGGAGATGCCCATGGGGTAGTGCTGATGGAGCAGCTCCTCCTCTGCTGCAGCGTGATCTTTGGACGACTCTTTCGGGTGCTCTAGGCCGAGCAGCGGAAAAGCACGTTTCCTGGAGCTCTGACCGATGGACTGGCTCATGTCATGGCTATCTTTGCGTAGCTCCTCCTCTCGTGGTGCATAGGTGCCAGGGTGAATTATCCCAGAGCCCAGTGCTCGGCTGTAGTCAGCCCGAAAAGTGCTGTCATGGGGAGAACAATGCTTGTGGTGCAGTCCACTCCTTGAAAGGTCCGCAAAAGCATTTTTGGCATCAGTGAGCTTACATAGTGGGAAGGGAAACCCAGGCATAGGGAACTGGCCATAGAGATGATAGTTAGAGGGAGTTGTCACCCCATTGAACATGTGAGAGCTGTAGGGTCTACTGTCCCTGAACGGAGCCACCCGGCTGTGCAAACTGTCCACCACTTCATGAGGTCGGAACACATGGACATCCTGAGGCAGCACCAGAGGGCTCACCAAAAACTCGTCCCTGGGCAGCTTGGCTGGGTCGCTGCACACAGACAAACAGACGGATCAGAGGGTGAAACATTTTTATAACGTACTATACTACACTTCATGATGAACTCCATGCACATAGATGATGTGTACACTGACCTGGTCTTAATGAATCTGTGGCAGGTGTCTACGACGTGATCCATCTGCAGATATACAGCAGTGTTCAGAATGGCCATGATCAGACTCTCCTTGAGACTGAGGCGGGACGTGTACATGAACTCCAGCAGGATGGCAAAGCCCTCAGGGTCCACCTTAGGGTCCAGGCTGATGGCACTGAGGCTGCACTTGTGTGAGTCAGTGAAGATGGAGTAGAAGAGCCCACTGCAGATGCACACACAGTACAGAGGTGAGTCAATGAAGCTAAGAGACTTTTAGGGATGTGACTTAAACTGAGACACACCTGCAAGCCATGAGCACGTTCTTGTGAGCACGAAACTGTTGTCTGCTGACCAGGATGGTGACATCTGTGAGGATGTCTCTGCTGCGCATTCGATTCAGGTTGAGCAGCACATCGCTGGCGTGGCGTGTGAACTGAATGCAGCTGTCGGCTACACAGGCCATTTTGTCCAGTCCTGCAAATAAGAGCACCACTGTAGTTATGTGTCAGTCTAAATCACCTACACTAAGTGTCCTGAGTCTCCAAAACTATTTATATCGGACCGAAAATCATTTGGCCAGAAGGCGGCGCCAATGGTTAAAAAAATGACTGCGCACGTCAAGTCCAGTTTCTCAATCTCTCTTTTTAACAAACCACAGGTTAGTTTCGGAGCTAAGGAAATCATCCGGCAAATTATTTTATTTATTTATTCTTTTATTTAAGAGGGACAGTGCATATTAATGAGCATCTACAACATTGCAGTGTAAACACGACACGATACGAAATACGACAGCAAAAATGTTCATTTCCATCTGTAGTCCCCAGACAGGTGGCACGGCTACTCAAAGTAAAGATAACTTTTTCCCACTAATCTCACAACAGTGCATACAAAAATATTTTTTAATTTTTAACTTTTATTTGGAATAGAAAATTAAAAAATATTGACTTTTTTATTTTTAGCAATATCTTTAAGAGTTCTAATTTATAGCTTAATTATCAGTCCGCAGCACAAACCTCGTGGAGCAATTTGAGTAATTATTAAAGTCACTATATCAATTACGAATTTATTCATAGACCAAACCAAATGAGCTGTTCTCCAAACTCAGTGGATAAATGTTCTAACTTTCTACAGATTCTTCAAGCTATATTCTTCTCGCACAAACAAACCCAGTGTTTGGAGATGTGCACGCTCTGTTTGCCTTTGCCACTGTATGATGCCATTTCCAGGTCAATGACTTTATGGGAATGTTTTGTAAACTCACGTTGTACTTGTATTCACAAGAGCGCGCTTCATAAACACAGACAGTCCCGTACGGGACACGTCCGAAAATAAGCGCGCACTTACGCACATCACCCTGACGCCCTCTGCCCGTGTCAGGTCACCCTCACAAACTCTTCAAAATCATTTTGTAGCAAAGACGACTATTCACACAAACAGCTGAAAATGGGCAAGACTCAGTGATGACAATCAAACCACTAAATATATTAAGCGCACAGCACTGTGACTTTGCACAAACCCACGTTTCACCCGTGTGGCCGCTGACAGTGCGCGGCTGTGGTGTAGGCGCTTATCACAGAGAGGAGAGGACGTGTCCTGAAGTCTACCGCGGAAAAACACAGCCCCTCCACACCACACATTTCCGCTGCACTGTCACGGCAACAGCGGGCTTTTGTTTGGCGCTGTCTTTGCGCTCCATTAGAGCACATTACCGCTGCAGCGACCGTGAGGCAAAAATAACCCAGATCCGAGTCTGCCATGCTGCCAACAAAGTTCTGACAGCGCGCCTCCTCCGTGCGCCCTGACACAGTGGCCTTCACAGACACAGGAAGCAAAGAGAACCTGTAAACACCTCCACACCAGGCTCCATGCGCGCACGGTCCGCGCGGCTTTAAGGAGCGCACACATTTGACCACCAGAGTCATTATTACACAGTAACACACCGCGGCGCACACAGTCTGCGCCAGAAGAACACTGCTGTCCCGCAGCTCCTCCAGCGCGGAGCCGGGGCCACTCTGTCAGAGCCGCTCCAGAGTTCACACACTCCCAGACGCACTCACAGCCCCGCACTCAAGCACTCTAAACGCACAAAGAAATAAAAAAAATATCCGTGTATAAAATAAGAGCACTACACAGTAGTTAACAACTTGGCGCCAAATTAAATGAAAAAAGGAATTTAAAAATCACCTGGTAGCGCTTTCCTAGAAACTTCTTGCATCACCACTTCTAAGAACCCCAGTTCTAAGAATCAGACCAGCTCAATTCTCGGAATTTGAGCCTGAGACCGCACCACTTTCTCTGAGCAGGGGAGAGAGAGTTTGCTCCGTCACACCTGAAACAACTTCCTCTGGCAGAGATTAGATTAACTTTAGCTGCCAACCGGGTCTTTTACTGCGTAAATAACGACTTCTTAAAAATTAGATTTTTAGAAAAAGTATGTTTATTAAGTTAAATTGTACAAAAATGTGTAGATGGATACTCTGGTTCCCCCCATATTTGGTTGCGTCCACAGACACAGTACGGCGGACCGTGGAGACGTCAGTCTGCTGGCCCCGCCCCCTGACATTCTCAGAACTAATTCATACGCGATGGCCCCGGACCAGAGTCCGGACGCACGGCCACGGACCAGAGTCCGGACCGCCGCGTCTGCCCCTGTTTTCCGCACAGCGCGGCGCACACGGACAGGGCGCGCAGACTCAGGCTTTTTCTAAGAGCTGTACCCACATCCATGTACCGGACTTTACACGGGAGCTGCGAACACGGCCGGGTTTATGGACATGAATTTGCGAAGGCTGCAACAAGTGGTGCGTTAGGTAAAGAGTTAATCAGTCCTCGTTGAAGAATTTACACAAAATCAGTTTAATCGCCTTTTATTTGGCCTTGGCCTCTTTGTAACATTGGAATTACACTGGATTCAGACCTAGGCTACATACGGAGAAGACTGTCACATTGTTTTGTTTTTTGTTTTGTTTTATTATTGTCATTGAAAGTTGATCATCATAGTTTATTCCTTTCTATCACATGAAATGATAGGCATGGAATTAATTAAGGCTTAGAGGACTTTTTGATTTTCAGTTTGCTTGTTTTTCTAGGCTCATAACACTTAATTCAGTCTTCTTAAACCTTATATTTTATGTGTTTACATTTGTCTATTACTTGTAAACTTTGGCATTTCCTATGTGAGTCAAGTACAAGGTTATTACCATGCAAAGATAGTAGTTGCCTATTTAATTATATATTTTGGGGACATATTTGTAGCATAAGTAATTCTGTACAATTGTGTGGGGGGGTATTATTATTTGCATGTAGACAAACACAGGCCTCTTGTACATGTTCACTCACTGGTGCTTAATGCTCTGTCTCTTTGAATAAATTATGTGACCACAAGTGAAAATCTTGCATTCATTCCTGTATTTAGTGGCTGTGCAGTTACCGTCAAAGCTCACCTTGGAAACTCTGTTTCTGGTGATTCCAGAGCACAGATTCCCCTTTTCTCGCTGCAGGAACAAGCAGCATCTGTTGGCCTGAAATACACACAAGATTTAAACTCAAACATGCAAATTTAAGATGTATTTTTAGTTTGACAGAAATTCCCACTTCAGGAACAGAAAGAGGAAATTTGAAACCACATTTTTCTCATGTAAATATTGTGCTTGCTCAATCTCTGCAAGGTGCGAACTTGCATATGTAAATGATTTTTTAAATTTTTGATATCTTTTATTTATTTAGAAGAGCAGCCCCTTGAGATGTAACATCTTATCTGTGAGGGGGTCCTAAAAACAATTACAAAAAAATAGCATTTACAGAAATGAAGAAGAAAAAAAAACAGCACACATCCACACTATTCAGTACAGTATCATAAGGTATGCAGACAACTCTTGAGTTTATCATCTTCACTCATATTTGGAAATTACTGATGGAAAAAGCAACTCTATGTACGTCAAGTACCGTACATAAAACAAAAATATAATTTTTATGGAAAACATGAGCAGGATGTTTGTAAGTATTTGAAATTTGATGCCTTAAACAGGTGGATTGATGTAACTAATTGGACTGGGGAGGGAAAGTTGTAAAATTATCCATTTATCATACAGTTTTACATTTTAACATGATGACCAAATTTGTTGACATTTTACAATTCTTTTCAAAACTGCAAAGTCTTGTCACAATACGCCTTCAAATTTGCAAAATATACATGCAAAATCATGTTTAATCTTTACATCCTGCACCATACAGTTTGTAGTTTATTTTTTAACTTAATGATGAAAAGGCGAGACATACATTTGAGTTCAACATTGCACGCATTTTCCTACCAATACGCTAGAAGAACATTCTAGTTTCTACCCTGATAAAATCAAACATTTATTAATAAGTTATGGGCCTTATCCAGGGAAATGATTATTCCAGTTGGTATCATTGAGTGCAGTACTGTGTTAAAATGGTCACTTATTACACTGCTGAACCAAATAATAAGCTCCACATTTTTTATGTAGCCACAGCATAATAAAACTTAAAATCTTTGAACCAAATCTCCAAAAAAAAATGCACTTTTTATAAAAATGTTTTACATTAACATTTCACAGAATTTAATAAGAAACTGTGCAATGGAAAAATTGTAAATGCATTGAAATTCAGTTGCAAAATTGGATTTGCTCAAATGAAGTGTGCCCGACTCGTAAGAATAACTCTCTCACTCAATAATAAAATATCTTCTGTTGTTTTCTAACATGCCCACTCAATTATGAACCTGTATGGACAACCTTCACTCTAGCACAACTCTAGTACAAATGAATCAGCTCTCCCTTGTTATGTTGTTTTTAACCCATTATATGACGACACTCTTTTCCCAGTGGATCTCGCTAGCAGCATCCGCCCATTCCACTGCTGCCTCCCTCTCAAAACACTCCAGGTGTGTACAATCCAACGGGGAACACAAAAACTCCAAAATAATTAAGACACATGTTCCTTTTCGCGGCAATCTCCGAATCAGCAATACCAAATAAAACCAGCCTTCCAAACAAAGAGCCGCGTCAACTTTATTCCAATCCACTTGGGGGATGTTGAAGGCAGCACACTTATGCATAATGCACGGCAGTAAAGTATATACAGTAGTTAGAAGAGGGGGTGTGTAATTTACTAGGCCCCCATGCTGTGCCAGTGCTATAGAAGAACAAGATAATTACCGCAAATCCTTGGCAAACTTTTACTCTCAACCATTTCTAAGTGAAAAATAAAGTGACCCAGTTAAAGCAGACATATAGAGAGGAGCATGGGCTATTATCTTATCGATATGGTGATAGAAAGCAAAAGACAGGTGCATAAAATGTTGTCTTTTAAACAGGTTTTGTTCATGTAGTTTCCTTATATAAAACATATAGACAGGCATGTTCTGACCTGGTTTATGGTTAATATCTGCAATCTTTGGACCTATCAACATACATCTGATACTAACACAAAGTTCAATGCCTTTTCTGTCAACTTTAATTCAACTAAAACACACACACACAGGGGGAAAAAGCACATGCATTATAATAAAATCAATATTCACATGAAAAATCTTTAAATATAATGTTGAAAAAAAAACAAAAAATGGAAAAAACGAAGCAAAAAATATTAAAATCTCAGTTGAGAAAACAGAGCATGATGAAAATTTCGTAGTCAGTGTTGCTCCATATCAAAAGTTATATTTGTTTTCTTGTGAATAATATTATCTATATACCCTGGTGACCATGTCCTTTATATAGAAATGCCAAATAATAACTGAGATAATAGTCACAAATGACTCCTCTAAACACGATTTGGTCCTGGTTTGAGTATGATTTAGTCCAGATGTAGTCTTGTGTGGTCTTGGGTTAGTTCTGGTCAAGTCTTGGTTTAGTTACATGTTTAGTCCCAGTTTTGATGTGGTCTATGTGCAAGTGTGAACGCATCCTAAGGTTCTTGCCTTCTCTCCTTGACATTTTGAATCACATTTGTATTGAAATTACGTAAAACTAGACTAAAGATGTGGACAAAGAATGTGCAGCAGATTGACCGTGTTGTGAGGGCTGCTGTGTGTAAAATCGCACTCCTCTGGTGACAGACTGAAACATGTCCGTATCATGAGCGTCTCTGTGCTCCTGTCTGCTCTATGGGTCACTGAATAAAGATGCCCACTGACTGCAGCCCGCGGCCCGGAGGTTGCCTCACTTTTTTCTCCATAAACTGCACACTTTTGTCTCGTTTCACAGCAAATTTCTGCCAACTTCAGTGTTCATTGTCAGCAAAGATGTGAGTGTGGAGTTTTGTTCTGAGCGGCATGATGCAACCGGGCTGTAACACCAAACAGATAATGCTCTTAGCTACAGAGGTCTTTTTAGTTCCTTTCTTTAAAAGGAATTCTTTTCATATTGTTAAGTTTCACTTTTTTAACTCTGCGCAGCCCAGAAGCATTGCTCTTTTTTTGGCCACAACAAAGTTCCCTTTTGTCAAATACAATCAGTGCTTTAACTGTAACAGCATTGCAGTGTGTCAATACAAATGGCTGCTTCCATGTCCTTTTATACTCTTCCCTTTAGTATCATTGTCATGGAAATACTGTGGTAAGTTTAATTAACTCAGCCAATTAAAGAACATGCTGTTTATCTAACCAGAAGGACCTATCTACATCTGTAAATAGGTATGTATTCTTTGCACTGTTTTTAGATTTTGTCTTAGATAGTTTTTGTATTGTCTTTATATTGTATTTATAAACTGTCTTTTTTGCACTCCTTGGCCAGGGAGAAACAGAATTTTGATTCAGTGTATGTCAAACACATATGGCAGAATTGACAATAAAGTTGACTTTGACTTTTGACTTTGACTGTGCAAATGAAAAAGCTGCTCCCACCTGTTTATAGTAGGCTATCAATCAAAACAAATATTGGTAAAGCATGTCTATATTGAGCTGTTTTAAATGTAAAAATGTGTAACAGCGTTAGAGAATATATATAATAATATTTAGAATTATAGAATTATATTTAGAATTATATTTAGAACAAAGATGTCAAATGCTGAGCTGCCGAACATTTATAGACAGACGCTGAGGCAACCCCTGAAGGAAAAACACTGAAAGAACTATCATTTAAGATCATGCCATAAAAATACAATGAAATAGTAATAATAATTTAAAAAAAAAGGTTTAAATAGGTTAACTCATGTGCACATAAAAAGAGGTCACGGATCGTTTCTCTTCTAATTAACCGATAAGAAGTGAGTGCGCGCCTGACGTCTTGTGGTGTCAGTCTGCGGCTCTGCTCCAGCTGCTTTCATCCTTCTCGACAAGGTTAAACACACGCAGGAAAAGTGAATCAAAGGCTGCTTCTCATCTCCAAAAGAGGCGTTTAGCAGGTGCTTTGAGCGGTTACGGAGGTGGTCAACGGGGTACGCTGCAGTCCTTGGACTTCCACGTTCACCCACCGAACAAAGTTTCAGTGCGTAACTTTGAGTCAGGGGCCTGTGTGCGTAACCTTGAGTTCACTATTCTGCCAGTGCGAGCTACACGCTAAGGTTAGAGCAGAGGCGCGCTGAATGCCAAATTGGAGGAATCAAAGCATGTAGATTTAGGAGGCTCTCAAGGCCAGAGCGGAGGGCCAGGAATGCAGACAGTACAATCCAAGTATGTGCAATTTTCCATGCATACCAAAGTGAAGAGGGGTTTGCCATGGTGCCATCTGCTGGTGAGTGGGCAGTGCCTGTGGCTGGCTGAGAGCATCTTTAGTAGAATATCATCTGGAAAAACGTCTGGCTTCATAGTGTCTTCTTTTCAAGGATACGTCCAGGGATACGAGCGCAAAAGTTCAAAGAGATTTTCCGATTTGGGAAGACTTCTGCTTTGATTAAATTTAAAGCGCATCTCTGTGTTTAATAACAAAATCGGTCTCTTAACACTGTTTAAGAATGAAGTCTCTTCTCAACTATACATATAGAAGAAAGGAATACATTGGATATTGTCAGTGCTGAATATAGAACATTGGCTGTAGATTAAAGGTCCTACATTACACACAGTTGACTCTTGGGAACTTTTATCCATGTTATAATGTTGTTATCTCCTCATAAACATACCTGGGGTTGTGTTTTGTTTCATTCACGCATGTTTGGGTAACCCTTTATTATCTATCTGTATACATCTCCGAAGCTCAAAATGATCTGTTCCACCTTCTGATGTCATGAAGCAGTAGTTTTCAAGTTTTCAAGCGCCCTTTTACCTTTTGTTCAGTAGAAATGGGCAATTCCAGGATAGAAATCATCCAAATCATTCATGTGAAGGCGTATGGAGTTTAAAAACACAGTGGAGCACTTCCTGTATCACCACATGGCATCATAAATATACAATGAAACAAAACACAACTCCAGGTATGTTTGTGATAAGAAAATTATAGCATAGATCAGAAAATAGCGTAATATGGGCCCTTCAAACGACAGTGTACACTATGTTTCGAGTTATTGTTATTCGAGGTATTGGGGAGGGTTTTATCTGGGAGGGCATCTGGCAAAATCCGAATGCCAAAATATTGTAACCTACAGTAATTTCCATTATACACACACATTTTACATTAGTTGAGGCAGGACAAACTTGTTAAAAACATAAAAAACATGAACTGAAGTTGTTGAAATTCTTTTTCATTGATTTGAAGCCTGATCTGATTTAGTCAGATCAATCAGTGTGTAAACTTTTCAATCCTTAGTAAAACTGATGAGAAAATAGTTTCTCTTTGGGCTGTTTTGATAGTGGGTTCATACATTAGCTGTTTTTTCTATAGTGCTATGAAGGATTCAATTTTTTTTCATTTAATTTTCTTCCACTTTCGGGTCACGGGGGCAATAGTCCAGGTCTGCTGCCCAGATCACAGTGCACCGGCCCCTATGGATCCCCCCCGCGGGTGGTGGGTCCACAGGAGGAATTTAAATGTTATCATTTAAATATATATAGTATTCACGTGAGCCCAATTTTCTTGCATTTTGCACTATTTTCTATGTTCTAATGTTGTTTCCTCATCACAAACATACCTGGAGTTGTGTTTTGTTTCATTCACACTCCACTGTGCTTTTAAACTCCATACACTTTCACTAGAATCATTTGGATAATATCACCCCTGAAATCACCCATTTCTACTGAACTTTAAAAGGTTCATTTGAAAACTACCACTTCATGACATCACAATGTGGAACAGAACATTTTGAGCTTTGGAGATGTAGACTGTAAATAATGGGTAATAATAAAGGGTTATTCAAACATTCATTCATTCATTCATTCATCTTCTTCCGCTTTTCCATTTTCTGGGTCGCGGGAGCAGCAGTCCAAGTAGATCTGCTGCCCAGAACATAATGCACCAGCCTCCATGAATCCTCCCGTGGGTGGTGGGTCCACAGGAAAATATTCAAACATGTGTGAATATTTTATTTTATTTATATTTCATTTTTACTTTTATATATTTTATTATTATATTATTTTATATTATTATGATATTTTATATTTTATAGATTTTTATTTTATATATATATTTTTTTATTTTTATCTTATTTATATTTTATTTTTACAATATATCGTGTATATATTGTGTATACTATATATTGTATATACTGTATATATCGCACTTGCTGATCCTTGCACTTCTGATTAGATGCTAAACCACATTTTGTTACCTGTATTTATACATGTGTAATGACAATAAAGTTGAATCTAATATAATCTAATAAAAAAACACCACTTCAGGTTTGTTTGTTTGTTTGTTTGTTTGTTTTGATGACATAACAACATTAGAACATGGCTTAAAGCTCACAAGAGTCAATTTTGCATAATGCAGGACCTTTAAATTAAAGGTGTTTTTATTTTACAGAGTGCCTGGTGGAATAAGTTGCTTGTATCCATGGAAACGGTCACATATGTGTAATGTCATACCGTGTAACCTTCCAGATAAAGCAGAAGCATTTCCAGCTTCCACATTATGTATCCAGTATTTTTATGTCGTGCCCGATAGTCCCCACCTTGCAGTGGAACTTGATCTAGTGTGTTTATTTTTGTCCAGAATGTCTATGAGTCCCGGGACGTGCCTGAACTCAGACGACCTGTCCCGTAACATTGCATACTGTACGACTCACTTTGGTAACACACCATATCCAAATTTTAGATAACATTTCAGTGGTGCATGGGCATTATCAGGGACATTGAGTTTTTAGCTGTGAAAGAAACAAAGCTAACAAAGAGTTTTACAGGATGATATAAGAGTATTGTATTACCACTAGGATTGTATGGTGATTACTGTAAACTGAAGGAGACTGAGAAGAGGACACGCAGAGTCTGAGTGCTTGAGTTAGTGATAATGTTATATAACAAGTCCCACCTATAAATATGTGACTGTCCAACTCCTGCCTCGATTGGATATAATAGATTTCTCACAATGGTTGAGTTGCCTATAGAGAAGATGGTACCACTTTATAATAACTACTTAAAAAGCATGAACAAATAGTTTATGAGTGATTCAGGCTTAGTACATGACTGAAGGGTTTGGTTTAGGAGTTAGAGTTAAGCTATTGTTTACATACTTAAGCCTGAATCATTCTTAATAAACATTGGCCACGTTGTTTGTGCTTTAGTAGAGTGAGTAAGGAGTTGTCATTAAAGAGGTGATATTAACTGCTAACACATAGCATATTTACATCACCATGTTATCTTTTATTGTTCTGAAAATGCTATATTGGCCAAAATCAACTTGAAATTAAATTGGCAAAAGGAGAAATTCAATTTGTCAACTGGACAAAACTTTATTTGGTCAAATACATTTCGCAGCTCATCCAAACTGCTTCTTCAGTTCTGGTCAGACGCTGGTGGACACTGCCTTTTATCTGTCTGCAGGGAAGAGCTAATTAAAATGAAATTACTTTGAAGCTACTACACCTACTTGTTTTCAGTTTCTGTTAGTTAGGTAGACCTGTTCAATATGCAGTGGGAGTGGAGTGTGGGGTCTTGTTAGCAGAATCATTCAGGGCCATAATGGGTGTTTTCACACCTCTGGACCTGACCTGCTGCCCTATTGTTTTCTTTAAGGCTGTCAGTTTAACGTGTTAGTTAGATTCATTAATTACACTGCAAATTAACACTTTATAAAAATTAATGCAATTAATTATGAGTGGCAATTCAGTGTGCGCACATTTTAAATTTGGCGTGCGGTGAGCAAATCGCTGCCAGGGCCTTTGAACTGCAAGTTTATTTATAAAAAGCATGAAGACGGGACAATCAACAAGAACGTGGTGATTTGTAGCTTTTGTCAAAAAGAATTTTCCAATCACCGAAGCTGCTCCAGCCTGATGGATCATTTGAACGATAAACACGTCCGGACAAGTTCCATTGTTACCGGTGATAGTGAGCACTTCATCAAACCACCAAACCACCAAAATACCAAAACACCAAACCAACAATCCAACAAACCACGCTCGCAGAATTTGGGAAACGATTGAGCAAAGCAACCGCAGAAAAACTGACAAACTCAATCGCAGAGTGGGTTCGCTCGATCACTCGCTCACTCACTCACAATCTCTCTCTCTCTCTCTCTCACACACACACACACACACACACACCTACACACACACACACACACACACTCTCTTAAAATGCGATTAATTAGATTAATTAATTACAAATCCTGTAATTAATTTAATTAATTTTTTTAATCGCCTGACAGCACTAGTTTACTTTGTTGGTTTTGATTTAGGTTTGAGGCTAGAGTTATAAATGGGAGACAAATGATGTCTGAGACCTTCATTTCTGTTCAGGCAATCAAACTATTAAAATTAGGTTGTTTAATAAGTTTCAGTTTTGCTAATGAGGACCCTTTTCTTCCCTTCAGAGCACTATCAGCTCACAATCAGCGTGCCTACATCTAATTAAACTCCTGCGCATCACATCAGGTTTGTAGTAGTTGTAGTGAATTGTTTGTGCATGTTTTGTGTCCTGCTTTTGTATATTTATGAAAACTTGTCATGGCTGACATAAGCCTGTGGCTTGTCTTGGACAGAATCACACTACTAATCGCTAACAGGCACGGATGGCATCTAAAACCTCTTCAGGCATGTTTTTGATGACAAGACAACGTTATAACATGGTCTCCCCTCTTTAAGTGTTACTGAAGTCTAAACCACAAGAGTAAACTGGAACTAAATTGGCTCAAAACCATGTATAAACCAGGACTTAGCAGCATTTAACCAGAACCTATTCAAGAGATAATCACATAATCACAATAAATTAAACCTAAATCAGTAGTCACCACTGGTGGCTGCAGCGCGATGCTCGTTGAATATCCCACTCACTGTAACAACTTGTAATAGTGTTATTATATTACATAAACACACTTCGCTGACAGTGTTTGTGTGTAACTGGTTTAGCCCTGGTGTTTGTCAAAGGTCAAAACTGGTGACTTATCCAATATAAGCACTGATATGGCCTGTAGAACTAGTTAGACGAGCCCTAAACGTCCATCAGACATGACAATAATCAGTCATAATGGTAATCCCCGATACAATAATTCAATACATTTAAGATCTGTTTAAGAAGTGTTTAATTCTTAGTTTATTATGTCACATTTTGCAGCACCCACACATGGGGAATCAAACGCAACTGATGCATTCAAACGTTTTGACCTTTTGATAAACCCACCCACTTTTTATTTACGAGAAACATAGAACCAAATCTGTATTTTTTCATAACAACGCTTAATATGCAAGCTTTTAATAATGGATTTATTTGTAGTCGTGGAGAGAGCAGGTGGAGGAGACATCCCTGGTTCGTAAACACTGTACTTGCCATCACATTGACGTGCCTCTTATCTGCTCCATCAATAGCACAGATAGAGCAGTGTGCACGATTGCCTCTTTTGCATGCACTCGTCCCCACAGGCTCAGAGATATGAGATTCAAAGAACCACGTGCTTCTGCTCAAAACGCATCTGATAGGCAAATTGATATTGTTCTTGTAGCTTTTGTGACCACAGTTCTTCTTAAAACAACTTCAAAATTTTGCTTTTTATTTGAAGAACAAAGCAACATTTGGTATTCTTTGATATTTGCTCAGTCTAATGTAAAAAAAAAACAAAAAAAACCCACATCTTATACAGTGCCGTGAAAAAGTATTTGCCCCCTTCCTGATTTCTGTGTTTTTTGCATATTTATCACTCAAAACATTGTCAGATCATCAAACCAATTTTAATATCACACAGAAACAACCCAAGGAAAGACAAAATTCAGTTTTTGAATGATGATTCCATTTATTAGTGCACAAAAAAAATCTAAACCTATCTGGCCCTATGTGAAAAAGTAATTGCCCCCTTAATCTAATAGCCAGTTGAGCCTCCTTTGACAGCAATAACTGTAACCAAACGTTTGCGATAATTGGTGATGAGTCTTTCACACCGCTGGGGAGGGATTTTGGCCCACTCTTCTATGCAGAATTGTTTCAATTCTGCCATATTGGAGGGTTTTCTTGTATGAACTGCCCGTTTAAGGTCACACCACAGCATCTCAATCGGATTTAAATCCGGACTTTGACTTGGCCACTCCAAAACCTTAATTTTGTTTTCTTTGAGCCATTCAGAGGTGGACTTGCTGGTGTGTTTTGGATCATTGTCCTGTTGCATGATCCAAGAGCGCTTGAGTTTGAGGGCACGAACTGATGGCCGGACATTCTCCTTCAGGATCTTCTGGTAAACAGCAGAATTCATTTTTCCGTCAATCACAGCAAGTTGTCCTGGTCCTGAGGCAGCAAAGCAGGCCCAGACCATCACACTGCCACCACCATGCTTTACTGTGGGCACCATGTTCTTTTTATCAAATGCTGTGCCATTTTTACGCCAGATGAAACGGGCTGCAGACCTTCCAAAAAGTTCAATTTTAGACTCATCGGTCCACAAAATGTTTCTCCAAAGGTCTTGAGGGTCATCAAGGTGCTTTTTGGCAAAGGTGAGACGAGCCTTTGTGTTCTTTTGTGAAAGCAGTGGTTTTCTCCTGGGAACTCTTCCATGGATGCCATTTTTGGCCAGTGTTTTTCTAATGGTGGAGTCATGAACACTGACCTTAACTGAGGCCAACGAGGCCTGTAGTTCTTTCGATGTGCGTCTAGGTTCTTTTGTGACTTCCTGAATGAGCCGTCGTCGCACTCTTGGAGTAATCTTAGTTGGTCGACCACTCCTGGGAAGGGTTGCAACTGTTCCCAGTTTCCTCCATTTTTGAATAATGGCTCTGACAGTGGTTCGCTGGAGCCCCAGAGCTTTGGGAATGGCTTTGTAACCTTTTCCTGAATTATAGACTTCTATCACTTTTTTCTCATTTGTTCTTGAATTTCTTTGGATCGTGGCATGATGTGTTTGTTCTTGAGATGTTGTAGCCAACTTCACTTTGTTTGACAGGAACTATTTAAGTGATTTCTTGATTCAACACAGGTGGTGACAATCAGGTGTGGGTGTGGCATGTAGAACTGAACTAAGTTTTCTCAAAACTGTGGTTAGTCACAGTTAGTTTGTGATTTAACAAGGGGGGGCAATTACTTTTTCACATAGGGCCAGATAGGTTTAGATTTTTTTTGTGCACTAATAAATGGAATCATCATTCAAAAACTGAATTTTGTCTTTCCTTGGGTTGTTTCTGTGTGATATTAAAATTGGTTTGATGATCTGACAATGTTTTGAGTGATAAATATGCAAAAAACACAGAAATCAGGAAGGGGGCAAATACTTTTTCACGGCACTGTATAAAAGCAGAATGCAACATTGAGTAAAAGATTCAAATCTATTGTATTGCATGTTTTATCTGATGGGCCTCAGCTTGAGAGATAGATTCATGGATCTGACTACTGACTATTTGCTGAATGCCCTCCCTGCTCTTCACCCCCCATTTTCACACTGTCCTGTCAAAAAGCCTACAGAGCACAAAATCTTTCTAAGTATTTAGCAATTTGAACTGCACTTATTGTGTCTAATATTCTACTAATATTGCTAATTTTACTACAATCGATTTTCTTTTTCTTTGAAACTGAAGTGATTATTGAAAACTATATCAGATTTTCAGCAAACTGTCAGAATTTCATGCAGATGCTTTACTCATCTTGTCCTAACATGACATATAATAGTGTAAGGAAAAAGTTTAAACCTGACTTTGGGGGCACTAATGAAGAAAAAAATAATAATAATTTAAAAAATTATATATATATATATATATATATATATAATTTTTTAAATACATTTTTGTTTCTTCATGTATATATATATATATATATACATGTATTTTCCTCCTCATATTTACAGCTCTGGAAAAAAATAATAGACCACTGCAAAATTATAAGTTTTTCTGATTTTACTACTTATAGGTATGTGTTTGAGTCTATAAACTACTGAAAACATTTCCCCCAAATTCCAAATAAAAATGTTATCATTTAGAGCATTTATTTGCAGAAAATGACAAATTGTCCAAATAACAAAAAAGATACATGTTTTCAGACCTCAAACAATGCAAAGAAACAAGATCAAATTCATTTTAAAACAACATAATACAAATGTTTACACTTAAGAAGAGTTCAGAAATCAATATTTGGTGCAATAACCCTTATTTTTAATCACAGCTTTCATGCGCCTTGGCATGCTCTCCACAAGTCTTTCACATTGTTCTTGGGTGACTTTATTCCACTCCTGGTGCAAGAACTGAAGTAGCTCAGCTTCGTGTTTGTGTTGGAATTCAACAGACGCTGGAATGGAATGGCTGTAATACATGTAGAGATGCTGATTTCAGAAAAAATGCAGTGGTCTCATATCTTTTTCCAGAGCTGTATGTATTTTTTACAAAATTAAAATCAGCATGAATTTCATAATTATAAACAAAATCAGACAATTCCATTTAACACAAAATATCATCAAATCTCACCCAAACCACATACTTTTACTTACTCAAGATATGAAAATTGGATGAATAGCTCAAGTTAAGATCCACAGTTGTAAACCCAGTTCCCAGCCACAATTAACCAGAAGATTGTTTATGAGTAAGTGGTGGTGGGTGTAGTTCAAGGTCTGTTTTACATCATAACGTATATACTCTTGATCATTTGTTCATTTGCTTATCAGATTACAGTTATTTTATCAGAGACAGTGCCCTTTGTCTTGAAATGTCAATTACCACGCTTGATGATTTCAAACAGCAGCAGATTTTTTTTCAGTCGTCCAAACTTTCAAAACATGCTCTTTGATTATTTTATTGTATTATTTTTGTTTCTTATCTTCTGAGATGAACAAAAATCTTTGAAGAAAGCCAGTATATGCTCTACAGCCTTTAGTAAAAAAAAAAACACATAGATGACAACTATTAAACCTGAAATATTCAATAAACTGTGAACCTTTTCCTTTGTTCCATTCATAGAATACCAGTGAACGCATCAGTGCATATTTTTACCACAAAGAACATACTTGAATCCTCCTGATTCAGTTCTAATAATAGATTCTGTAGAAATGTTTGATAGATTGCATGTGTTTTTTTTTCATTCATTCTCCAATCTTATTTATTTATTTCAATATTTCACATTCCACAGTTATTAGTTATACATCCTATATTACGCAAAATTTACTCTTGTGAGCTTTAAGCCACAGTAGAACCTTGTTAACTCATCAAAAATATAAAGAGAACAGAGTGTTGTCTGTTTGAGAAAAGAACTCTGTGTTAACCGTGTGTTGAACATGTGTGAAATAAAACACCACTCCAGATATGGTTCTGATGAGGAAACAGCATAACAGACATCAGAAAATAGCATAACATAGGACCTTTAAATTCAAACCTTTTCATTAAAGAAACCTAATGTCCCAATATTTATACTGATTTATGATATACAGTGCCGTGAAAAAGTATTTGCCCCCTTCCTGATTTCTGTGTTTTTTGCATATTTATCACTCAAAACATTGTCAGATCATCAAACCAATTTTAATATCACACAGAAACAACCCAAGGAAAGACAAAATTCAGTTTTTGAATGATGATTCCATTTATTAGTGCACAAAAAAAATCTAAACCTATCTGGCCCTATGTGAAAAAGTAATTGCCCCCTTAATCTAATAGCCAGTTGAGCCTCCTTTGACAGCAATAACTGTAACCAAACGTTTGCGATAATTGGTGATGAGTCTTTCACACCGCTGGGGAGGGATTTTGGCCCACTCTTCTATGCAGAATTGTTTCAATTCTGCCATATTGGAGGGTTTTCTTGTATGAACTGCCCGTTTAAGGTCACACCACAGCATCTCAATCGGATTTAAATCCGGACTTTGACTTGGCCACTCCAAAACCTTAATTTTGTTTTCTTTGAGCCATTCAGAGGTGGACTTGCTGGTGTGTTTTGGATCATTGTCCTGTTGCATGATCCAAGAGCGCTTGAGTTTGAGGGCACGAACTGATGGCCGGACATTCTCCTTCAGGATCTTCTGGTAAACAGCAGAATTCATTTTTCCGTCAATCACAGCAAGTTGTCCTGGTCCTGAGGCAGCAAAGCAGGCCCAGACCATCACACTGCCACCACCATGCTTTACTGTGGGCACCATGTTCTTTTTATCAAATGCTGTGCCATTTTTACGCCAGATGAAACGGGCTGCAGACCTTCCAAAAAGTTCAATTTTAGACTCATCGGTCCACAAAATGTTTCTCCAAAAGTCTTGAGGGTCATCAAGGTGCTTTTTGGCAAAGGTGAGACGAGCCTTTGTGTTCTTTTGTGAAAGCAGTGGTTTTCTCCTGGGAACTCTTCCATGGATGCCATTTTTGGCCAGTGTTTTTCTAATGGTGGAGTCATGAACACTGACCTTAACTGAGGCCAACGAGGCCTGTAGTTCTTTCGATGTGCGTCTAGGTTCTTTTGTGACTTCCTGAATGAGCCGTCGTCGCACTCTTGGAGTAATCTTAGTTGGTCGACCACTCCTGGGAAGGGTTGCAACTGTTCCCAGTTTCCTCCATTTTTGAATAATGGCTCTGACAGTGGTTCGCTGGAGCCCCAGAGCTTTGGGAATGGCTTTGTAACCTTTTCCTGAATTATAGACTTCTATCACTTTTTTTCTCATTTGTTCTTGAATTTCTTTGGATCGTGGCATGATGTGTTTGTTCTTGAGATGTTGTAGCCAACTTCACTTTGTTTGACAGGAACTATTTAAGTGATTTCTTGATTCAACACAGGTGGTGACAATCAGGTGTGGGTGTGGCATGTAGAACTGAACTAAGTTTTCTCAAAACTGTGGTTAGTCACAGTTAGTTTGTGATTTAACAAGGGGGGGCAATTACTTTTTCACATAGGGCCAGATAGGTTTAGATTTTTTTTGTGCACTAATAAATGGAATCATCATTCAAAAACTGAATTTTGTCTTTCCTTGGGTTGTTTCTGTGTGATATTAAAATTGGTTTGATGATCTGACAATGTTTTGAGTGATAAATATGCAAAAAACACAGAAATCAGGAAGGGGGCAAATACTTTTTCACGGCACTGTATGTCTATAAAGATGTGACTAAATTTTCTTTGTTTTAATGTTATAAAATAAAAGACCACTGCTTTTTTTTTTTCTTCTGAAATCAGCATGTATTACAGCCATTCCATTCCAGCGTCTGTTGAATTCCAACACAAACACAAAGCTGAGCTACTTCAATTCTTGCACCAGGAGTGGAATAACAACAATGTGAAAGACTTGTGGAGAGCATGCCAAGACGCATGAAAGCTGTGATTAAAAATAAGGGTTATTGCACCAAATATTGATTTCTAAACTCTCCTTAAGTGTAAACATTAGTATTATGTTGTTGTTTATCTTATTATCTTGTTTCTTTGCATTGTTTGAGGTCTGAAAACATATATCTTTTTTGTTATTTTGACCATTTGTCATTTTCTGCAAATAAATGCTCTAAACGATAATATTTTTAATTGGAATTTTGGGGAAATGTTATCAGTAGTTTATAGACTCAAACAAAAATGTTCCTTTTGCCCAAACACATACCTATAAGTAGTAAAATCAGAAAAACTGATAATTTTGCAGTGGTCTCTTATTTTTTCCATAGTTGTATTTCTATAAAGATGTGACTAAATTACTTCAGGTCAATTTTTCTTTGTTTTAATGTTACAGATTTTGTGCTTATTCTGTAACAAAATGAATGTATTTGTATTTTGAATCTCAATTATTGTTTTAAAAAAGACAAGACTATAATTTCCTTTCTTTACAATGATGTCAAGAAGCAGGCTGCAGCACCTTTAAAGAAGCCTTACCTTGTTTCTGGAAGGAGTGAGGCATTCTGGGATGTGTGGTTCTTTAACCTTCAATCAGTGAAGGCCTTTGCCAATCTTCTTCTTTCAAAACGCTGAAAAAAAGTCCCTAAAATCTGCCTTTTTCCCGCTATTGTTTCGTCTCCACAATGTTGCCGCCCTGAGAGCCAGTCAGTAAATATTTTAAGATTTTCACTCGCTCTGGATTTTAAACTGGCATCTTACGCTTGAGGGTTGTAGCTTCTCTCCGATGTTAAAGTGTCTCTGTTTTTCTTGTAGCTGCTTGCTTGCTTGCCTGAATCGTATGAGCTCGGATGAGTTGCACAGGCAAGGATGTAGCCAGTCAAGTCAAATGAGCACGCTTCGTATCACGCCACGGGTCCACAGGGCATCTGGTTTAACCGCACTGTCCCGTGCAATGATGCTGCCCATTGATTGTGGCACCACTGTCTCCTGCTCTACTTTCCACGAATACTACCAGCTCCAACTCCTGTTTTGGAATAGGACCAGATTAGGAAAAAATAATCCCAGTTTACTACAGTATATATACATAATTCATTCGAAAATCCTGTTATAAAGGGGTAGAGTGAGGTTAGTCCTGTTTCCGTGGACTAGGAACCACCCAGGCGAGCCATCTGCCGGAGACTTTTTCATATCCAGGCCTGACACACTGTTTTACCAACATGGCTTTTTATACTACAAACATTTGAGTGTTCAGGGGGCAGACGGGCATTAATCTACCTAAGATTAACTCAATCCTTTGGGACGATATACACAGATACTGCTCTTTATGACTGGCGTGGTGGTTGCATCACGCCAGATGTTGCACCAAACTGCTGGAAACTGCTGGAAGGTCAAACGGGGTGGGGTGGGGGGTACAGGGGGCGCATTGGGGAAAATTAGGAAAGCCTTGTCGGAAGTATGAGAATTAACATAACTGTACGAATTGGATGCGAACGTCATCGTTTTAAAAGATCCGTTATTTGCACGCCTTAAAGTAGGCTTAAAAACAATCAGATAAGGCCATAGCCAGCTCTGGGGGAAAAAAGAGACCACTGCTTTTTTTCCCCTGAAATCACCATCTCTACATGTATTACAGCCATTCCGTTCCAGCGTCTGTTGAATTCCAACACAAACACAAAGCTGAGCTACTTTGCTACGCACCAGGAGGGGAATAAAGTCACCCAAGAACAATGTAAAAGACTTGTGGAAAACATGTATCTTTTTTTGTTATTTTTGCAAATAAATGCTCTAAACGATAATATTTTATTTGGAATATGGGGGAAATGTTGTCAATAGTTTATAGACTCAAGCAAATATGTTCCTTTTGCCCAAACACATACCTATAAGTAGTAATATCAGAAAAACTGATAATTTTGCAGTGGTCTCTTATTTTTTTCCAGAGTTGTAGGCAGAGTAGCCAAAAACTGTACTCAAGTAAGAGTGATGTTACTTCAAGAACAAATATATCCTAAAGTAGATGTCCAAGAAGTGGTACTCAAGGGTGAAAAAGTAATTGGGAAAACTACTTCTCAAGTAAGAGTAGCTGAAAGAGTATTTGAGGGAGTAACATTTGATTTATAAGTTTTAGTCAATGTAACTGGAAGGACAAAATATTAAATAATACACATATTAATCTAATATATTGATAGACAAAAAAAATAGAAAAACAAAAGCATGTCAGACAAAGAGTCTCTCTCCCCTCCCTGCAGGACATCTACCGCACCTTACCTGCAAAGCTCTCTGGGTGATCCTACCCACCCATTCAACTGCCTCTTCAGTCTGCTGCCATCAGGAAGGAGGAGCCTCAGGGCAAAGACCAGGAGACTGACACTTAACAGTTTTTGCTTATATATCCTACGTACATCATGATACCTCTCACCCTCTGCACCGGACTGTAGAGGAGCTGAGCAGCTCCTTCAGCAGCCGACTGAGGCACCCCCAGTGCAAGAAGGAGCGCTACCGCAGATCCTTCATCCCCACCGCCATCAGACTGTATAACTCTACTATATAGTTCAAACATGCAATATTTTTTCCATACTCTCCTAGTTACTGTTTTATGATTATTACTTATTTTATGCAGTGCAAACCTGTCAGGAGTGCCTATAGCTGGGGGAGTGTTATGTTGATGAAATCTTATATTCTTACAACATAGCTTTGAAATACCACAACTTTGAAAGAAGATATGGCTTTGTTTTTATTTAAGGAATTCTATATAACCTGATAAGTCCAGTGCAGATTAGCAGGCAGTACCAGTGAATTTGACTAAAGTGATTTACCTGATGTCAACTTGATGTCTAAGAATCCAAACAGTGTAAGCATGCATTGTTCTTGTTAAGTTTAGGTCACGTGTGGTCATGACAGGAATTCTGTTTTGACTGTCCTGGAAATGTGCTTGAGGCTTTGAGACATTCTGTTGCGATTAAATCTTATTCAGATTCTCAATTCAAAACAAAAGTTCATATTTTTCAAGTTTGCTACACGATATTCAGTGTCAAAACAACTGATCGAACATGATTTAACATCTGATCAAGTTGAACGGTGTTGTCACAGGCATTTTTATGCATTTACTCTGAAACCTTTGGTAGTTTAATTCTAAGCACATGTTACACTAACTAGTCCTAGTAATATGGGTTTATGGATAGAAAGAAAAAACATGAATTTCCAAAACTTTTCACAGTGAAGTGTTTCATGTAAAATATAGTTTTAAGGATATTTCAAGTCAAAGTTGTTATGTAGAAATGACACCTAACATCTGTCAAGGGACTACGGATGAAAATTAGCCGTTTGGCTAACTCTGGCATATTTACATGCAAATGTTGATTAATATGCACTGTCCCTGAAATAAACAAACAAATAAATAAATAAACAAATAAATAAAGTCAAAGTCAAAGTCAACTTTATTGTCACTTCTGCCATATGTGTTTGACATACAGTGAATCGAAATTCCGTTTCTCCCTGGCAAAGCGGTGCAAAAAGCCAGTGTACAAAATACAATATAAATACCATACAAAAACTATCTAAGACAAAATCTAAAAACAGTGCAAAGAATAAATAAATACCTATTTACAGATGTCCAAAAATGTGTAGGATGCATCAAAATGTGCAATGGAAGATGCAACAGTGAAATGTAAAATGTGTAAAAGATTTCTCAGTTTAAAGCAACATGTGAGACATTCCAGAGGTGGCACGTCACCTGCATCCTCTATGAAAACACATACATTTTGTGGCATGCTGTGAAGATTATTGTCAAAGGAACAACATTTCCATGAGGAGCCCCTCAGTCAAATAAGAGTCAGATTTATGGAGATGCAAGCTCACATGCAATAAGGACGCATGTTTCTCAGTGCCATAAACATTAAAAAAATATATATTTTATTTTAGTCTGTTTTTTTGGCTAAAAAGTTACATGAAGGGGCTTTAATGAAAGTAACAAAAAAACAGTTGCAAAACCGCTGTTACAGCGGCATAAACTGAATAAAAACTGTGCACACCGAAGCACTTGTGGTTTGCCAAACATGTAACAGAGATGCAGGACCAAATTTGGCCAAATGGTGACGTCTATCAGAGGATCACAGTCATGGAACTCCTTACCTGCTCATGTCAGGAACTGTGGGTCCTTCTCAACCTTCAAAAACACTCTGAAACATTGGTTGAAAAATAATCAAACATGCTCTCACAGGTAGATGTTCTTCTTCTCTGGGCCTCTTAAACTCACAAAATCTTCTGTTGTGGTGAACTTGCCGTCATGTCTATGTGCACTTCTGTCTCTTCTGTGTGTTCTTCTAAATGTTCTTCTGTTCTGACCTGCCTGAGGACAACAGATTGCTAATTCCAACATATTTACATTGATGCTTGTTGATGATTGTTTGCTGTCATGTTGATTAATATGCATTGTCCTAATTAAAAAATAAATCAATACATAAATACATAAATAAATAAGTACGTAATAATAATAATAATAATAATAATAATAATAATAATAATAATAATAATAATAATAATAATAATAATAATAATAACATTGTGCCCTAAATCCAAACAGAAAGTGAAAGTAATATCTGAAATGGACGTGTATACATTATTAAGCCTTTTAATTAATAAATAGGAAGGGCTTGAGTGCTGTTACTAAACATTAGCATAGATAGCCCTTTGACAGTATGTTCATCACCGCATTGGGATAATCCACTGAGGATGAGTGGACTAATATCCAATCCCACTAAAGCCAAATTAGGCCAACACGTTTCCATGGTATTTGAGCATAAAGCGCTGCATGGGAACAATCCGAGCTCTGCCATGGTAAATGAGTGTTGATCTGCTCCCATCCGCTTCATCCCACCCTCATCCCACCCTCATCCCACCCTCACCCACCCTCATCCAACGTGATTCTGATGTGATTCTGGGATAAACTAGAGCTGGATTAAACTCAGGACTGACACACAAACAACAGCCACCAACAGCTCAACGCCAAACTACTGGATACCTTTTAGAGTCATTTAATTAAAGGGTGAACGTTGGATGGAAATGTGGGACATTCTTTTGTCTGGCTCTGTAGTGAATTGAGAATACGAAATCTTAATTCATTTTAGAAAATACTGTAGCTGTGGAAAGCATGAGACAGTTTTGTGTATACATGTGTGCATTTTCTGGTGACAAACTTTTCTAGCTCTATGGAGAGAACAATTCGTCACTAACAGTACAGGTAACAGGTCAGATCTGTGGAGAGGAGAGGAAAGCTCATAGCAAGATTGTGTCTTTTCACTTTATATATCATTGAGTTATAAAAATATGAATAAATGCAAGATGGATTAGTTTAATGGTGTACTGTGGAGTCCAGGCAAAGCAATACAATCTTTTTTTCTATTTCTTTCCTTTTTTAAAATTTTCTTCTTTTTTTACTGTTCTTTTGTTGGCTATAGGAGCTAAAATTTGGCTACTTTCCTGTCCTGTAAGAGGACGTGAGCATAATTGACCTTAATATCATAATATGAGGGATATTTGTCTCTTTGCTCCACAGTGGTGAAAGCTGTTTTCAAGACTTAAAAAGCACAGGAGTCTAAATGTAATCCATATGATCCTTATAACAGGGCTGCTGGCCAAAGCGTCAGACATTTTGATGTTTCTAATGTTCATGATCATTTGGGATTATTCTGTCATGTGATATAATTCCAGCCTCCACCAAATCAAAAAAGGCAGATTGCACTGTTTTCTGATGTTATATGTGTTGTTTCCTCATCACAATCAGGGCTGGACTGGGACAAAAAAACGGCCCTGGCATTTTTGGCTTAGACCGGCCCCTCATAATTAGCAGAGCACAATGGACTACTTTATGTATGTGTTTCCCGAAGCAAAGTATTTTACTATTGTTACGCCCAAAACATGCTCCAGGTAAAATCCTCCAGCTGAGGTCCTGACCAAGCGGAGCAATAAGATCATGGAGATGGGTCCCCGGGCGCCTGAAAGACGAGCTACCCACTGCTCCTGAAGGATGGGTCAAATGCAGAGAAATACACTCAACAAAAATATAAACGCAACACTTTTGTTTTTGCTCCCATTTTTCCTGAGATGGACCCAAAGATCCAAAATTCACTCCAGATACACAACACTACTATTTCTCTCAAACATTGTTCACAAATCTGTCCAAATGTGTGACAGCGAGCACCTCTGCCCCGCCGAGACAATCCACCCCACCTCACAGGTGCGCCACATAAAGATGCCAATCTGACATCATGACCAGTGCACAGGTGCACCCCAGACTGCCCACAATAAAAGGCCACCCCGAAATGTGCATTTTGTTTTGCTTTATTGGGAGTCTGGGGACTCAGAACCAGTCAGTATCTGGTGTGACCACCATTTGCCTCATGCAGTGCAGCACATCTTCTTCGCATAGAGTTTATCAGATTGTCAATTGTGGCCTGTGGAATGTTGGTCCACTCCTCTTCAATGGCTGTTATGGACGAAGAACACAGGTGCATTTTATTGATGGCATTTTGAATGCACAGAGATACCGTGATGAGATCCTGAGGCCCATTGTTGTGCCATACATCCAGGAACATCACCTCATGTTTCAGCAAGATAATGCACGGCCCCATGTTGCAAGGATCTGTACACAATTCTTGGAAGCTGAAAATGTCCCAGTTCTTGCATGGCCAGCATACTCACCGGACATGTCACCCATTGAGCATGTTTGGGATGTGCTTGACTGGCGTATACAACAGCGTGTACCAGCTCCCACTAATATCCAGCAACTTCGCACAGTCATTGAAGAGGAGTGGACCAACATTCCACAGGCCACAATTAACAATCTGATAAACTCTATGCGAAGAAGATGTGTTGCACTGCATGAGGCAAATGGTGGTCACACCAGATACTGACTGGTTCTGAGTCCCCAGACCCCCAATAAAGCAAAACAAAATGCACATTTCGGGGTGGCCTTTTATTGTGGGCAGTCTGGGGCACACCTGTGCACTGGTCATGATGTCGGATCGGCATCTTGATGTGGCACACCTGTGAGGTGGGGTGGATTGTCTCGGCGGGGCAGAGGTGCTCGCTGTCACACATTTGGACAGATTTGTGAACAATGTTTGAGAGAAATGGTAGTGTTGTGTATCTGGAGTGAATTTTGGATCTTTGGGTCCATCTCAGGAAAAATGGGAGCAAAAACAAAAGTGTTGCGTTTATATTTTTGTTGAGTATAATTTCCCTACGGGGATGAATAAAGCATGTCTTCTTCTTCTTCATCTTCTTCTTCTTGGCCGAGGGGAAACCAGGGCACAACATTTAAAGGAAAAATCCCAGCTCCCAAAAAACACCAGCAAACTCGCAGTAACTACACATTCAACGGTTTATTTAAAATGCATCTTGTACACAAGGTACCCTGTCCACCTTCAACCTGCAGAGGACGTGGAGGCTCCAGCAGCCCCTCCAGAGAATATGTCTGTTATTTTAGAACATTTAGCAGCGTCTATAGTGAGATTTTTTAATCTTTTAGCCCACAACTTCTCCACACCCCCTTTCTACCGCTTCTCCATGTTTCCACGCTCAACACTGAAACTGGCAGGGATCAGCACTGAGAAAGGGGTGGGAGTGCTCTCATAAGCTGATTGGTTTAGTCCACTGTCTATATTGAAGATGGATCAAGGGGCCGCCTCCTCTAAATTGTGGGCCGGTCTCTAAGTAGGACTGTCAGCCCACCGGGAAAATGCCCGGTTCCCAGTCCAGGCCTGAACACAATCATACCTGGAGTTTTGTTTCATTCACTCTTGTTTAACACACAAATCCTGCATATTTAAGATGAGTTCTTCTCTCAAACTGAATATATTCTGTGATGTCATGTGGTAGTACAGGAAGTGCTCTACTGTGTTTTTAAACCACATATTCCTTCATACTCCTTCACTAGCTGCTGTATATAAAAATGTGACAATTTACCATTTATCAGTGATTTTTACAGTGGATACTTTTTAATTTAACTTCATTTGAGAGCAGGTACAGTATCTGTACTTTCTACTCCACCACATTTTATGAACTGGTCTAAAAAGTAAAACATTTGATTGGTCTGCAATTTTTAACACTAATTCAATTTAATTGTTTCTGTTAAGCAAAATTCAGCACAAATATGCATCTAAATCAATATATTTGAAGCTTTATTAGATCATAAAAACACCCCACTGTGATTTTTTTTTTTTCTTAAACAGGTACGTTAATACTTTTACTCAATTCATTTCAATTCATCAATTCATGTGATATTTTTACTTGAGGTTTTTTTTGTTGTTGTTGTTGTTTTGCTCTGGTATCTGTACTTTTACTTCAGTAGCAAAGCCAAGTACTTCTTCCATCACTGATATCTAGTGCAAGGAAGGAAACTATCTATTCATTGATTTGAAAATAGTCACTGCTCCATAGATTTGTGTATTGTAACATTTTGGAGACCGTAAACTGCAGGTCATCATACAGGAGAGTCCTTCCTTGTCTGTATTTCAGTAACTTTCTTGTCAATCAGAGAATCAGTCTTTTGCTCATATCTAATAAAGGTCACAAGAGCTAATCTCATAGTTTGCATTAGCTGGTGGTAATGAGCCATGAAAGAATCAACCTCTGACACAAACACGGAATAGCCTGGTCATGTCAGGTCCGGTCAGACTGGTATCTTTGTGACCTGTGCTCTATATTAGTGTCTAAATAATAAATAATACATTTGATGAATGTTGTCTTAAATACAGTAATAGAAGGCCTGGTTAATTTTGGTTGATTCATGCTTGTTTAAATACAGCTCTGGAAAAAAAAAAGACAGTTTTATGTGTTTGGGCAAAAGGAACATTTTTGTTTGAGTCTATAAACTACTGACAACATTTCCTCCAAATTTCACATAAAAATATGATCGTTTAGAGCATTTATTTGCAGAAAATGACAAATGGTCAAAATAACAAAAAGATACATGTTTTCAGAGCTCAAACAATGCAAAGAAACAAGATCAAATTCATTTTAAAACAACATAATACTAATGTTTACACTTAAGAAGAGTTCAGAAATCAATATTTGGTGCAATAACCCTTATTTTTAATCACAGCTTTCATGCGTCTTGGCATGCTCTCCACAAGTCTTTCACATTGTTCTTGGGTGACTTTATTCCACTCCTGGTGCAAGAACTGAAGTAGCTCAACTTTGTGTTTGTGTTGGAATTCAACAGACGCTGAAATGGAATGGCTGTAATACATGTAGAGATGCTGATTTCAGAAAAATCTCTTATTTTTTTCCAGAGCTGTATGCTACATTGTCCTTAAATAAAATTTTGAGACTTCAAAAAATGTCTTTATCAATCTTCAAGCACAGCCACATTACAGAGAAACATGCCAAAAAGGATTTTTATTCATCTCTTATTTATCTTTATCTTTATTTGTCTTTATCTGTATTTATCTCTTTTATTTACCCTATATTCTCTTACTTATAGGTGCATTGTGTTACATTTGTGGTGGAGGGTCTGACAAAAGCTTTTCTCCATGGAAATGTTATTGCTTTTTCTGAAATGTTTCACAGTATGGTATTAAACCTTTCTATCTTCATGGAGACCAAACCAGACCAAGTTACAGGTCAGATCTGTGGAGAGGAAATCTGATTCACAATCAAAATCCCTGTTTTTCTAGGTATTTTTAAGAAGTAAAACCACCTCACTGGTCTACAAATTTTGGACTCAATCTGCTTCCAAGATAAATATGGCTAAATCTCATTTATATTGACAAGATGAACTGAAAATCAATTGATAACTGTGCTGGTTAGCTAATGTATTCAAGATATGTAATTATATTGTTTTACATCAAAATCGCATCTGTTTTTACAATAGATTCAGTCATTTTTGCTTAAAAATAATATTTATATTTTGAAAATATTTAACTTGCACTTCTTTATCCATCAAGAAATAAACAAGAAATATCTTAAGAAATCAGGTGTACACAATTTCGAGGCATCTCTCTTATGTGAAATAAAAAATATTTGATGTTAAAACTCTAAACATATTAAAATGAATGTATTGGAATGTGCTTTCAGATAGAACTGGTTGCTTGTAGACACACTGTACACTTCTGATAAACTACTGTTTTTGCCTTATTTTGCATAAATTTCCTACTTTGACCCAATACTATATCTTGGAAACTACAGCCAATCAGTAGCCTGGGAATTCCCAGGCCGCTTCCGTTCGTTTCGAACTGGAAGGCGGCCTGGAAACTCGTCCAAGCGAGAGTCCCAGATTTAGGGCCCCAATCAGAGAGCGGGGGAGGTGTGGCAAGACGGTGACGCGTACCACATGACAAACGGAAGCTTGTAGTTTGAACTGACAACTGACATGATTGGCTATGGACTTACGTATACGCTCAATGATAGACATTCATAACGCCCAATAAACGGCCGTTGGCAATCGCTAACCACACCTCGGCTACGGGATTTTTCGAAGCGAGTTTCCAGACCCATATCTCACTTGTGATATGGTCAGGTGTTAACCAGACTAGCCAATCAGCACTTCTGACTTACTTTTTTTACTAGTGACCTAAACCAAGAAAAATTTCACTACTTTTGTTCCGGAAGCATTTTGCTTGTAGACCAGTGAACTGAATAAATGTAAAGTAGATCCGTTTATGTCATACTGTGGAACATTCGAAGCAGAGCAATGCCATATCCATAGAAACAAGCAGGTGACGGACCTTTTACAAGAAAACGTATACATTGCGTCTTTAAATAAAAATAAAAAAAAAATCTGACTCCAGGTCATGCAGGTAAAAAAAAAAAAACAATTTTAAAATCAGGGTCTGAAAGTTGTTTTGTTTAGATTATTGCAAAGTTTTATATGACATCAAAACATTCTATAGAATAATGAATAATAATGAATACAGATGGGGGACAGTTAAAATACATTTTGTACATTTTGTTAAAACCCAGATTTTGTTTGTCTGTGACAAAGTGAGATCTTGGGTGTAGTGACTAATCCAAATAATCCAAATGATTCTTTTCGATATCCCCCATGTTAATTCATTATAATCTATAGGAATAACAGGCTCCATCTGGCTGTATGAAATCATTACATTCTAAAATCTGAAAGCCACCAATACTACAGACTAGAATTCCAAATTTTACAATGTATCTAGAATGAACAAAATGCACTGTCAGGTCTTACATTATACTGCCATGTACACGCCCATTTTTAGTAGAAATCTCGGTGTGTTCAAAGCTGTTATACGATTTCAGGAGCATGCCAACTGCAGTCATTAGCTACAGCCGTCTGCTCGTGTCTTAATACAGTTTCCACCCTTGTGTTGTTGCATAATGTAGATGGGCCGCTCCTTTTGTTTACATAGATGCGTTTCCTCAGATGACTCCAGTGATATGTATTTTGGTATTAGTCTGAAGTTAGTTTACACTCCCTCTAGTGCTTAAACAGGGTATAGACTTAGACCTGTTTACTCACCTGTCGATGTGACTAGCTTGATCTATCTTCTCTCTTCTGGACCAATTTCACAGACAGTAATCAGAACAAAATGCCCCACTCCCTCCCACACACTTCCTCTTGTTATATTTTTGTACCACTAGATGGAGTAGCGAGTCATTTCCGTTGCAGTTATTTGAACATAAAAACTGTGTTCAGTTATTGGAGAAAGAGACTGAAGAAATTGTATTACTGTGATGTACATTTTGTTACATTTTCAAGGTAAGTCTACAGACTGAATGTCCAATTTCTTTGGTGACTTTCAAGAGTAGTTGTGTTTATATAATGATTTGTCTGGTGCACTGTGCAAGCTGTCTGTCCCTGTTATCTTAGTAAATTAATCTGTAGCCATGTGTAATTAAGGCAGATAATTATATAAGATATTATAAGATTTTTTCATATGTCCTTGATAGATGTTTGTGTTTTTTTCATTGAATGTTGTATCCAATCCAATCCAATCCAACTTTATTTATAAAGCACTTTAAAAACAACACAGTCGACCAAAGTGCTGTACACAGGTTAAAACACAAAACATGAGACACAGTAACATCAAAAACAGAGCATGATAAATGTCAATTACTCACACTGAGTTAAAGCCAAGCTAGAAAATGAGTTTTAAGAAGAGATTTAAAAACCAGAAGTGAGTCGACCTGTCTAAGGCTATGTTTATACAGCGACGATCAAAACAGAAGACGCAAAAGTGGCATCTCGTCTTCAATTTTTTTATCCACGTTTAAATGAACGTTCTCAACAGGAAATGTTTGTTTATACGAAGACGCAAAAGTGGGCAAATTCGATGGCATATGCAGGCCGCTAATAATCTAATATAATATATATTAATAATATAATAATAATATAATGCAGGTAATATAATGTCAGAGCTACCTTTTTCAGGGCACCGACAGGGGCTCTCATTACGGTTGTTTCGCCCTCGATGTAGGGTCGGAGCTCTTCACTTAATGCAACAAGAGCTTGTTTAGTCATTCTGAAGTTTTATCAAGGTAGTCAGACATGTTTGTTATTGTTTATACCAGCTTGGGGCATCCAGTGTGACGTCAGCTGTATGCGACGTGAACATGTTTTGCGCTTCTTGCCGTTTAGACGGAGACATGACCCGGACCATCTTCAGAACTCCACACTCTGGAAGGAGTCTTCAGATTTTTGCGGTTTCAGAGCCCGACGGCGCCATTGCCGTGTAAATGAAAGACACGTCCGATAGAATATTTAGTTGTTTTCAATCGCAATCGTCCTCATCTAAACGGCCCCTAACATTCAGTGGAAGTGCATTCCAGAGTCTTGGAGCAGCCACTGAAAAACTCCGATCACCCCTAAGTTTCCTTTTTGTCTTAGGGACCACAAGGAGACCCTGACCCGCAGACCTGAGAGAGCGGGAGGGCACCAGCAGGTCAGACAGATACTGTGGGGCCAGGCCATGGAGACAATTAAAAACAAATAAAAGAATCTTAAAATCAATGCGAAACTGAACAGGTAGCCAATGGAGAGAGTTGTAATATGGGATTATAGTCCCAATATTACATGCTAATCCTTTTCTGTAGCCCAGATATACAAATGTATTCTGCTGATTTTATTCTAATCCTTGATCATTTTATTATGGCACATTGTCACGGAAGTTACTTTTCAAAATAATTTATTTACTGAACCCTTCATTGTTTGTGAGCTTGTATTGTGTTTTTGTAATTGAAATGGCAACAAATTAGCATTACAACTCTCAATAACCTATTTCACGACTAGTGAACTATTCAGAAGTACAACAAGAGGCAGGTAAAAGGCGTGAACAGATTAACAACATTTAGTATTTCTTCTTCGTAAGCAGCCATATTTGTGTTGATACGGCCAGTCTATGCGTGTCCTCGATTGGCTAATTCACCTGTCGAGTGTGTTGTTTTGATGTTCTTGCATAAAAGGGCTTTGCTGGAGAGGAGCATTAAGATGTTAAGCTGTGGTCTTGCACCTGAACCTCAGTCAATCATAATCTTATTAAATCTATATAGTGTTGATTTGTTTGACAACATGGCAAAAGATCTCAAACAATAAACCCATAAAACCGATGTGAAGATACAACAACAACATCCCGCTGATTTAAACTTCAAAGGAGATCATTCCTGCTCAACTTTCCAATCCTTAGCCTCAGGCAGGGATTGCTCTGTCTGCCACTTTAATACATATTTACATGCTAAAACATAGGAATTAGAATTCATTAGTGTAATCGGAGGGCCAGATCTAGATGGGGAGTTGTTTGATTAGTAGCTTTGGGACATTGTTTTTGTAGCGAGTCTGTCTGTCTCTCTCTTCACTTTCTCCTTATTTGGCATGTTTCTCTGTAATGTGGCTGTGCTTGAAGACTAATCGCGGCTATCTCAGCTTTAATTAACACAGACTACAAGGCTCTCAGGTACTCACTTGTTTTTGCTGCAAAGGTCTGGGTACTTTGACTCACTGCCAATGGTTATACAATAATTTTGCCCCACTTTGTCCTTTGAGACTGCCACAGCAAGCTATAAGTGCATTTACACCAGATGCCCTTCTTTTCTCTGTCACTGTGGCAGGGCAGCTGGCGCAATGGGAAAGAATGTCTGAATGAATACTTAATTGTTTAGTGATATTGAGCGTTTATAAACACCAAATAAAAGAATATTAGCGACATATATTATCAAAGGACCCATATTTCGCTATTTACTGATCTATGTTATAATGTTGTTTCTTTGTCACAAACATACCTGTAGTCAGTACTTGAGTTGAGGGGGGATGGGGTGGGGTGGGGTGGGGGGGGATAGTCAAAATCATCCCTCTTCTAAAACTGACATCCCTTCTTCCATCCCTTGTGGCATTTTATCAATCAGGCATGAAAATCCCTCACCTTTTGGCAAAATTCGCCATTTTGAAGTCAAAATAGGTGACCTACATGAATCGTGGCCAGTTCCAAGAGCCAATCATAGGCTGAACTGCGCTCCGGCTTCCAATCATGTTGCAGCATAACCACCAATCGTGCTCCCGCCAATCATGACGATTAGCGTTGTTGTGTTTGCACCTGTTCGCTGATCAGCTGTGAGCGAGCCCCGTTAATATGTACGCTATGTTAATGCTACGTAAGAAGGAACTCTTGCCTCTGGACTCGGTATAATTATGTCGGTTTCCACACACATACACGTGGACACGTGAATTATCAGATAACACCGCAAACTATGGAGCTGACCGTGTTCTTATGGGGTGAGTTATATTATCATATTATTTCTCCATCAAAGCGACATATTAGCTGACAGCAGGGGCCCGGGACTAAACCGGGACTAAACCAGGACTAAACCAGGACTAAGCCAGGACTAAGCCAGGTCTAAGCCAGGACTAACCCAGGTCTAAGCCAGGACTAAACCAGGTCTAAATCAGGACTAAACCAGATGTAACACCCCCCCCCCCCCCCCTTCACTGGAAAATATGTCACATAAATGAAAAATTTCACCATCTCCCCTGGTTTCATTTTACAATTCAACTACTGCCTGTAGTTGTGTTTTGTTTCATTCACACATGTTTAACATATAAACCCTGCATAGTTAGACTGAGAAAACACTCTGTTTCCACCTTGTGATGTCATGTGGTGATAGAGAAAATGTTCTACTAAGTTTTTAAACTCCATACATTCATACTTCATCACTACAATCATTTGGATAACTTCAGCCCTGGCCAATCTATACTGGTCTAAAGTAACAAGGAGACATTAACTTGAAAACTACAGCTTCATGAACATCACAAGGCGGAACAGACACTGCTGTATTCAGTCAGTTCACAGGTGACTTACTGTGCAGTTAAAATGCAACCACACCACCATCTTACCTTTTACACAATAAAAGATAAGTACATGTATTTAGTCCGATCTTTCACATTGCACAGTTCAGTAAATATAAGACCCTGATCAAAGTCTAAAAATGTGTGAATGAGCTGCCTCGTCTGAACGCGGAGGTGCTGCTCTCATTTCTTTGACATGCAGCTGCTCTTCAGACTTGGCTCTGAGGTTTACCTTGCTCAGAGGAAGTGGTGTGGGGGTGAAAGAAAATAAAACAGGATATCCGACACTGGAACAAGTGACACACAAATATGACAAATGTTTATATTTATACAGTCAAGCGTCTGTACTTACCCCTGCCTGCTAACCTACACACACAACGCGCAGTCTATAGTTAGCTATATGGTATGTGCCATTACCATAACTTATTTGCTGTGTGTTCCATTGCTCATATCTTTCATTTCCTTACAATTGTTGGTACTGTATTCTTTTTATTATTGCAATATGATGATAGTTACAAAGATATAACAGTTACTCATTGTCTTCATGTGTAAATAATCCAAATGGTTTGATGTAAAATGTCTGAAGATTGCAAGAGAAAGCTCATCCTGTTACATTAGAAGAGGGCGCGGGATTAAATAAGTTTTTCTTCTTCCCTTTTCTTCTCCTTATAAGGGGACATTTTTTGTTGTTGTTGTTTCTGCTGATACGACCACAATGATGAGAACATAAAAGTACTTATTATTATTTATTATATTATATTTATGATATTATTTAGCAGACAACTGACATTTACCGTAATCATTGTTTATTTATTAATAAAGTGTGATGCACCATTTGATAATAGTGTTGTTATCTTATGAATTATTATCATACACTTCTTGTTCTTCTTCTTGTTATTATTATTATTATTATTATTATTATTATTATTATTATTATTATTATTATTATTATTACTATCCTTTATTTATCCCTGTAGGGAAATTATTTCTCTGCATTTGACCCATCCCTCAGGAGCAGTGGGCAGCTCATCTTTCAGGCGCCCGGGGACCCATCTCCATGATCTTATTGCTAAGCTTGGTCACCTTAGCTGGAGGATTTTACCTATGGAGCATATTTTGGGGGTTGTTTGCTATTATATTTTTTTCTCCATGATTTATATGAGTTGCATGGATTATCCAATCCAATCTGTCATTCTATGTAATCCTTTTTTTTTGTTTTAGTTTAGTTTTCAATGTGAGATAGTCCATTTAAAGCGAATGACAAATATGCAAAGTTGCCAAATGACTTTCTTCTATTGTCAATGCTGTAAACAACTGCATTTGGTCCTGCATTTTTGTCCTCTCTTCTGCACGATTGAATTATGCCTCTGTTTAGTCATCGTTTAGACACGGTACCCTGCTAGACACCTATTGTTTATATTCAGAAAGTCAAAGTTTCAAAACCACTGCTCTAAACACCTTCATAATGAGTTCACTGTTGCATTAAAAGCTGCTTGTGCTGCTGATACATAAGCAGAGGCCTGTCTTACATGCCCTGGTTCACACAGCATGGATGAGTGTAGCCTCTCTGTAACAGTGACATGCACGAGTACATTCCCTCACTGGCCCACATCAAAGCCTCGCTGCCTTCATCCTATCCAGTGTGCTAATTTGTGTATGATTGATACGTGGAGTTCTCAGGCGATCGTAAAGAGTCGCCTAAAAAATGTGACACGGGGGCATCTTTTTGATATCAGCTTTACAAGTGCGGAGAAAGAAATTACCAGCGGGCCCTTTCCCAAAATAAATAAATAATTTCCAGTGAACGTTTGTTGGGAATAAGCTGTCACACGTTACAAATAAGATTACCTTTCAGAGTGTGCCCGGGAACTTAGATGTGAGGGATGCACGGTGAGACACTAAAATAGCTCAAAATGTTTGGTTTTTATCAGCGAGCTCGATCTGTGTGCTGTTCATGCACTGTGCAAGGAGAGAAAAAAGAAAAATTGCAGCTTGGAGCACATTGTAATTTGTGTTGGTACGGTAGGAATTGTCACTAAAGGATTTGGTTGGGATTTTAAAAATGTATATTTCATCTGAGAAATGTGTTTTTTCTTTAAAAGTGTCCATCAAATATTTTTTAAGATGTTATTGCTTTGTCTGAAATATCTCACAGTATGGCATTAAACCTTTCTATCATCACTGAAACCAAACCAAGCCTAGTTATTGGTCAGATCTGTGGAGAGGCGACCCCGCTCACAGTCAGAAATACCTAGAATAATACCTTTTCTAGGTATTTTTGAGCAATAAAAGCAGCTGTATGAATAAATGTAAGGTAGATCTGTCCTATTGTGGAACATTCAAAGTAAAGCAATGACATACTTATAGAATCAAGAAGGTGATAGACCCCCAACCAAAATGTTACATACAGCTCTGGAAAGAAATAAGAGACCACTGGATTTTTTTTTTCTGAAATCAGCATATCTACATGTATTACAGCCATTCCATTCCAGCTGAGCTACTTCAGTTCTTGCACCAGGAGTGGAATAAAGTCGCCCAAGAACAATGTGAAAGACTTGTGGAGAGCATGCCAAGACGCATGAAAGCTGTGATTAAAAATAAGGGTTACTGCACCAAATATGGATTTCTGAACTCTCCTTAAGTGTAAACATTAGTATTATGGGTTTTTTTTTTTTGGAACTTCTTTTTATTTATTTTCAATCGTCCTGCACAGTCATACATTGCATCACATTTGCAGCATAAAATAGAACATATAGGTATATCCACAAGTACAAAGTCTTTGGAAAGTTCTTAGTCTCTTGGTTGCTAGTCCTATATGCCATGGACTTAGGTGGGAGCAGAACAAGAACGTCTACCATAATTCACAGATTATTGTTTTGTTTGTTTGTTTGATTGATTTTTTTTTTTTTTTTTTTTACTATACATTGGATCATTCCACAATTCTTCAAATAATACTTCACCCTTTCACACCCGTATCTCCAAGTCTTGTTATATATATATATATATATATATATATATATATATATATATATATATATATATATATATATATATATATATATATATATATATATATATATATATATATATATACACACACACATACATACATGTATATAACATACACACAAACAATGATAGATAAATAAAAATAATGTAACAATATATAGTATAAAAATAAAATGGAGAAACAATCATAGATCATAACAGTTATATTAAATGAAAATGTAGAGCAACTCTAGTCCATTTACTTGTGAAAACATCCGTCTTTAGTTGTAATAATGCAGTGAGGTACTCCATATTGTAAACCTCTTGGATTCTTTCTTGCCAATGTGTTATCGTTGGGGGGTGTGGTTGTAACCATGATGCCGTAATAGCTTTATTAGCAATCAAAAGAAGTATTTGCAGTATGTCTGTGTGCGTGTTTTCTTCAAGATACTCTGGAAGTACCCCTAGTATGAAGTGTGTTGGTTCTAGTTGTAACGATGTAATGCTAACTTAAAGTGGAGACATTAACATGTTAAGACTGAGTTATTGCAATGGGATGCATATGCCTGACAGAAGAACCGGATTTGTTATGGGAGCTTGGGGAGAATGAAACACAGTAGACAGAAATAAGTTTAAATGAATATATTAAATGAATTAAGAATGTACAGAAAAATATATACATAAACAAAATAAATAAATTCAATAACCACAAGTGTGGCAAAAGACCACAAAAAATATATATACACCATACAGTTAATTCAGGTTCCTTTAAGTTTTTTTTAGTCAAGTTCCTTTGAGAAGGTTTTTTTTTTTTTTTTTTTTAGAAATCCTTAAATTCCAACGCAAAAAAACGTAAAAGTTCAACGCAAGTAATCCACTTTAGTTCAAGGCAAATTGATCCAAAAAAATCCAATCCATAACGTAAGAGGAAAACAAGAAAAACAAAAAGAGATCCTACCAGTTCGTAGATTCTAGCTCGCCACCTCAGAATGAGGAATCAGAGTTCATGGGGTGGAAAAAAACCTGACCTGTGACAAAAGTCCAAAAAAACAATAAATATCATCATTAAGTTACTAGTAACATTTCAAATTGGAGACGTGGGTTACATAGTGGTATGTCTATTGATAAACATTTCTTAATTTCTTTTTGTACATTTTGCCAATATTCTGAAAGTATTGGGCAGTCCCAAAAAATATGCGTGTGATCCCCAACCATGCCACATCCTCTCCAGCATTGTGCTGAGGTATTACTCCATTTTGATGTAATCTGTGGAATCCTGAAGTACCTCATTCTTATCTTCCATCCAAACTCTTTCCAGTTAGGGCTACTGGTTAATTTATGTCCACGTCGGCATGTATCTACCCATTGTTTATCTGGGATGATGACATTCATTTCTAGCTCCCATTTTTCTTTGACGTCCATGTTATTGTCTTTCAAGTCTTCTTGTAGTATATTATAAATATGAGATATGAGCTTTGTTTTAATTGTGCCCTTGATAATTGAAATAAAAAAAAATTCTATGTTAGATGCTGGGTTACAGAGCCTTTCCCATTCTTGTTGGTATTATGTTGTTTTAAAATGAATTTGATCTTGTTTCTTTGCATTGTTTGAGGTCTGAAAACATGTATCTTTTTTGTTATTTTGACCATTTGTCATTTTCTGCAAATAAATGCTCCAAACGATAATGTTTTTATTTGGATTTTTTTTTATCCTTTATTTAGGTAGGGAAATTATTTCTCTGCATTTGACCCATCCCAGGGCTGCCCTTTGTCACCGGTTCTGTTCATTATATTTATGGACAGAATTTCTAGGCGCAGTCAGGGGCCGGAGGGGATCCGGTTTGGGAACCACAGGATCTCATCTCTGCTGTTTGCAGACGATGTTGTCCTGATGGCTTCATCGAACCGGGACCTCCAATGTGCACTGGGGCGGTTTGCAGCCGAGTGTGAAGCGGCTGGGATGAGGATCTGCTCTTCCATATCCGAGGCCATGCTTCTCGACCGGAAAAAGGTGGCTTGCCCTCTTCGGGTGGGTGGGGAGTCCTTGCCTCAAGTGGAGGAGTTCAAGTATCTCGGGGTCTTGTTCACGAGTGAGGGGAGGATGGAGCGTGAGATTGACAGGCGGATCGGTGCAGTGTCGGCAGTGATGCGGTCGTTGTGGTGAAGAGGGAGCTGAGCCAAAAGACGAAGCTCTCAATTTACCAGTCAATCTACGTTCCTACCCTCACTTATGGTCATGAGCTGTGGGTAATGACCGAAAGGACGAGATCGCGGATACAAGCGGCAGAAATGAGTTTCCTCCGGAGAGTGGCTGGGTGCACCCTTAGAGATAAGGTGAGGAGCTCAGTCACACGGGAGGGGCTCGGAGTAGAGCCGCTGCTTCTCAGCGTTGAGAGGAGCCAGCTGAGGTGGCTCGGGCATCTGTTTCGGATGCCTCCTGGTCGCCTCCCTCAGGAGGTGTTCCGGGCATGTCCCACCGGGAGGAGGCCCCGGGGAAGACCCAGGACGCTGGAGGGACTATGTGTCCCGGCTGGCCTGGGAACGCCTTGGGGTCCCCCCGGAGGAGCTGGAGGAAGTGTCCGGGGTGAAGGAAGCCTGGGAGTCCCTGCTTAGACTGTTGCCCCCGCGACCCGGCCCCGGATAAGCGGAAGAAAACGGATGGATGGATGGATGGATGGATGACCCATCCCTCAGGAGCAGTGGACAGGTGCCCGGTGACCCATCTCCATGATCTTATTGCTAGGCTTAGTCAGGACCTTAGCTGGAGGATTTTACCTGGAGCATGTTTTTGGGTGCCCGGAGGAAACCCACCCAGACACGGGGGGCAATTGGGGGTTTGGAATTTGGGGGAAATGTTGCCAGTAGTTTATAGACTCAAACAAAAAGTTCCTTTTGCCCAAACACATACCTATAAGTCGTAAAATCAGAAAAACTGATACATTTGCAGTGGTCTTTTATTGCTGTAGTGAACCTTTAATAAAATGTCTTGAATTCATAATCAAAATCACTATAAATACACTACAGTCAAAAGTTTATTTTTTTCTATATGTTTATTACTTTCTACACCGAAGTACTAGTATTTGAAGTAAGACATGGAATTCCATATATCTTGCTACATATCTTCATACTGTATCTTCTGTCTTCTGTGTGTATCTAAAATGTAGAAAGTAGTAAGAAAAGAGAAACAAAAACATTGAATCAGAGTGTGTCCAAACTTTTGACTAGTTATATGGAATTATTTAGTAAAGAAAAAAAGTTCTATATATGCTACTGAATTTTTTCAAAAAAGCAAAAGGTGGGGAATTTGAGGAATTGTATATATTTTTTGCTACATAAATCCAAATATCTTTCTTCATATTTGATGCCGAAAAGTAGAAAGTAGTAAAGGATAGAAAAAAAACAGTCCCAACTTTTGACTGGCAGTGTATATAACAATTTTACCTAGATTTCCCTTTTAATAGTGAGAATGTACATGGATTGCAAACATCGTGGCTTGCAATAAAGATGATAAAACAACAAATTGGGGGAATTGCAGTTATAAAATGTGCATGGTATCAAAATCATGCAAATCATAGAGTGTTTATATTGCAGTCTGAGGTTCGGCGCTGAGTAGATTAAGCATGGTGTTATCAGAAAGGGGGAGCTGAACTGAGGCACAGGCAGATTTTCATGTGTTGATTAGTTCTAAATGGGCTCTTGTCTGAAGCCACAGCTGTCACAACAATTCCCTTGCACCCTGCATATCTGAACATGTCGTTAGTGTAAAACAGGTGTAATTAAAGGACATGCTATGCAGAGCTGTGTTAAATCCAGGTCACTACGTCTCTGTTCGTGTCTTAATAAATAGTCTTACATTATTAATGCTGAAGTAGACATGAGCTGGTACACTGCACTGATACTGTGAAAAAAATAACCACAAGATGAATCATAACATAAGAGTTACTTTAGAATGAGGTCACTCAAGCAAAATGAAATACATCCCTGTGTCAGTGTATCATGTAAATTTACCAAGTTCTCCATCACAAGCCCAGGTATACAATCTTGAGCCTGCACATTTTAGTTACTCTTTAGAAACTCTGATGTTATGGCCAACCGTATCTGCGTCACTCTGTGTTATGTTTACAGAATGCAAAGGAACGTTGTATTACTTAAATACTGTTTATGTGTGACACACACATAAAGTTCATAAGTGCTATCAAAGGCAAACATTGCATGTTCTACCACTGTTCACACCTCATGAATGTTTGCCAAGTAGTGAGTAGTAGCCTATGACCTTAAAAATACTGATAATATCAAAACTAAATCACTTGTAATCAAGCAATGAATCAAAACTGGGATTGCATGTTTGACACTTCAGTAAAAGGGACATTTCCATGTATTTTGAAAATGTATTCCAAAATGAATTTTAATTTAATAGTTTGTAAGAACATTCTTTCCAAAGTGAATTATTATTCATGTAGAAGGATCTAGTATTTGCAGGACATAACTAGAAACATTCCCAAATCAACAGTCTTGTGACTGCTGAGACCATAAATAAATCGTTTCACATCATTTTCAGACTCTTACATAATCCAGCCCTTGTGCGCCCTTGTGTCCCATTTAATGGATCACTTGGAACAACTTGATTTTGCCTCAAAGTGACGCCTCTCTGAAGTCCACACTAGAGGGATCATGGGAAAGGCTCAGCACAAGAGGGAATAAAAATACAACACCAACAAAACATTTCAATGGCACACATTTGTTAGCAAATTTCTGTGAAATTGATAAGAAAATAGAAAGGAAAATGCGAACAAGTAACCAAAATATGTTTGTCTTTAAAAAAATAATTTAATAATCTAGTTTTAAACAAATATAAAGGATTTTCCAACAGTCAGACCCATTCACCCTTTTATGAAGTGAGACTGGATGTTTATGATGTCACCCACTTTAGTCAATGTACCACTCTTGATGCTTCTTTAAAGATTCCATAATAATAAATAATTCACCTATTCGTAATTCACTTTTACTCAAATGTCACATGTTTGGTAAACTTATAGTATATATATATATATATATATATATATATATATATATATATATATATATATATATATATATATATATATATATATATATATATATATATATATATATATATATATAGTGGTACCTCACCTTACGAAAGACTCTACAAACGAAAAATCCAAGTTACGAAACGTCTTCACGTTAAATTTTGGTCTCTAGATGCAAAAGAAAATTCAAGTTACAAAACGCGAAATCTCAAAAATTCAATTAATGCGCGCCCAGATGCGCACTCAGATGCACGCTCAGATGCACGCCCTGAAACGTAAATACACTTTATCAACACACACGGGGTTAGGTTCCAGAGGTGGCCCGCAGTGGGAGAGGTCCACGAGGTAGGACAACTTTGTATTTTGCAATTGTTCTACATGTTTTAGGGCTGTAAATGCCTCACCACACACATTCTACGCTTTTCTCAGACTGGAGTTGGGCTTTTCTCGCATTTCTCTCTCGTTTGAACACTCGAACTTTCATAGATTTTCAACGGAATGTGTTGATAGTGAAGCGTGGGGGGGCACGGCTCAATATAGCAGCGAACGCGCGAAGGGAGCGGAGACACAGGATTACTATTGCAACAACACATCATCAGTAGTAGGGTAAAACTAACCTGTCTCACGACGGTCTAAACCCCGCTCACATTCCCTATTAGCAGTGTTGTATAAAGTAATGGAAAATCAAACTCAAGTAAAAGTATAGGTACCCCTCCCAAAAATGACTTTGGTAAAAGTCGAAGTCACTGACTGAAATGTTACTTGAGTAAAAGTCGTAAAGTATCTGGAACTTCTTGTACTTAAGTATGACAAGTAATGTAAAAATAAATGTACGCAAGTAATGTAATTAAAAGTACAAGTACAAGTTCCTTTTGAAGTCGTGTGCCCTTTCTCATTCGTTACACTTAGCCTACAGCTATGCCTTCCCTTGAGCAGAAAAAGCTAGGTAGCCTGTTAGCTCCAACATCGTCAAATACACTTTGTGTAACCAAAACAATGTCACACAAAGTTTCTACATGTTATGCTCAAGATGCGTGAAAAGTCCCTCAGTCGTCCAGGTAGAATCCATGATAAAAGGAGAAGTTCAATTTGTCAACTGGACAAAGTTTGTTTGGTGGAAAACGTTTCGCCACTCATCCGAGAGACTTCTTCAGTTCTGGTTCTAGTGCTGGTTAGTCCCTGTTTATATCTAGCTGCAGGGAGGAGCTCACTACCCTGAAATCATTCTGAAACTATCTTAGCTGAGTAGTTTCAGAATTATTTCAGTGTAGTGAGCTCCTCCCTGCAGTTATGCTCAAGGTTTCACAACGGTGTCTAGAATGTCCATGCTATAGTTACTGAAATTGGAATATAGACGCTAACAATTTCATTAATCTAGAACTTACCTCGATGTGTTTCTTGAGGTTGGACGGGGAGTTTCTGTAAAATAGGATTTCCATGTTTCTTGGAAGGCACAAGAGGCACTTCATTCGATAGGACGAATCCTTCATATCAGCGTAAGAGAACATTGTGTTTAAGTACCAGGGATGCTCATTGTCAGGTCCCCCTTCATTTGTAGCCGACGTGGATGCTGTCTCCTCTTCCATCAGGGATGTTGATTGATTAAACTAGCTGCATGAAACCAACAGGTGTAGGCTGATTGTCATGCACAAGTAGCGAACAAGCCCAGGCATGTCCTGACTTCCTTGCAGTCAGTAGAGGGGTTATTTTTGTAACAAGTAACTAAACGGCACATTGAAAATGTATCGGAGTAAAAGTATGCAATTAAATTCGGAAATGTAGTGAAGTAAAAGTAAAAGTTATCATTTTTTTAAAAACTCAAGTAAAGTACAAAGTCTCCCAAAATGTACTTAAGTACAGTAGTGAAGTATTATTACTTCGTTACTATACAACACTGCCTATTAGTGAGTGAACAATCCAACGCTTGGTGAATTCTGCTTCACAATGATAGGAAGAGCCGACATCGAAGGATCATAAAGCGACGTCGACACGGCGCAAGGCCGCGCGTAGTACACCGGGGCGGGATGGAGCCGTGGCGCCCGGGCCATGCCTCCCCCTCGGGGCCGAGCACGTGCGGGCCGAGCACGTGCGGGCGAGCATGGGGTGATTTAATCCTGGTCTGGTCCCGGTTTGGTCCGGGTCTGGACTTGGTCCGGTCCTGGTTTAGACCTGGTCTAGACCTGGTTTAGTTCTGGTCTAGACCTGGTTTATTCCACGTTTAGTCCTGGGTCTACAGTCTCTTAGCCAATCAGGACGCAGAACACAAATGTTACACTATAAAAAAAAATGTTACACTATAAAAAACACCCTTGGAACGGATCAGGCCTTTTCCATTGAAATAGCTACTCAACTTACGAAAAATTCACGTTACGAAACCACTTCTGGAACAAATTAATTTCGTAAGGTGAGGTACCACTGTATATATATAGCCATGTAATATTATGTAATATTATATAACTATATAATATATTATAATATAATATAGATCATAAAACAGACAACACAAAACAACATTGATTTATACAGGTTACCATGTTTCAATATAAATGTGGGCCTCTGATAGTATAAATCCATAGAGTGGCTCTGGACACGACTACTTGAACTTAAACATCACTACAAATCACGGCTCATAAAAACCTTTACCACATGAACCAGACAGCAGCAGTTCTAATGCAGTGCTGGTGTTTAAACCTCTGTAGCCACATGCACTCCTGCCTGGACGGTAGCCTTATATGACTCTAAAACAGGCCTGAGCTGTCACCACTGCCCCAGCACTGAACTCTGAATCAAAGTCACTCTGATCTCTCACTTCTGATCCAAAAACAAGGATCCTCACAGCCCCATGTGCATTTTAATTCAAGACTCTCCAGGCATATAGTGAGTTCAGTGGATGAAGTATTATCTTATTTTTTAATTCAAATTTACATTACATAAGCTATATTTTTAGGCCTATGTACACATGTCTTCAATTCATACTCAGATCTACATATTTTGTCCAAACAACAGAAACAACATAACGTACAGGCCCACGGACCTGTACACTTTTACATTATATTCTGGTTCCAGTTACGGCCTTTTCTCTTAAATCGGTCATTCTAGAAAGTGAGATGGGGGACGAGTCACCTTTTCCTATTGATCAAATTGTACTATGACACCCATCCAAGAGGGGAAATTACCAAAGGCCTATTATTAGCCTACAGAATGTGATGTCATCAGAAACCCAGCAATTCAATGTATTTGTTATATATTTTCAGATTATATAGCCTATAAACTCCACTATTAAAGGTCGTCCTGTATTAAGCAAAATGGACTCTTATAAGCTTTAAGCCATGTTAGAATGTTTTGTTACCTCATCAAAAACATACCAGGAGTTTTGTGTTTGTGTTTTATTTCATTCACACACACATGGTTGAGTAATTTGTTATTAGCCTGTTTACATCCCCAAACCTCAGAATGTTTTCAAGTTTTTTTTTTGTTTTTTTTCCTTTTCCTTTTGTTCAGTAGACAATGGCAATTCCAGGGCTGAAATGATCCACATTGTTCTAGTGAAGGTATATGGAATTTAAAAACATAATGGAGCACTTCCTATATTACCACATGACATCACGAGGTGGAGTGTTTTCTGTTTGAGATAAGAACTCCTAAATATGCAGGATGTGTGTGTTAAACATGCATAAATGTTCATTATAAGACACTTATGCATTATAAGTTATAAGTTAAATTATATGATCAGCTTGACTGGTTACAACCTGAAAAAAGAAGACAGTACCACTGGTTTCTGTTTATTTTTAATTGTATCTGTTTTCGCTTTCCATTATATCTGAAATGTTTTCTCGTCCAGTCTCCTACAAGTGACTCTCTTCGACACTCTCAGTATTTAAACTTTACTGTACCTCCCATCCATAAGGAGGTGGGTCGGACATCCTTTTGGTTTAAGGCCCTCTTAGACTGGAACAAAAAAAATCACTGAGGTCTTTAACTTCTCTTGGCTCCTTTAGAATAGCTCTGTTAACTTACCTGAAAACTGTCACTGCTGTTGATTCTATTAACACTGTGTTGAGGTTAATGATGGTTAATGTGTGAGATGTGTGAGGGGGTGGTAGGGATGTGAGCAAAATTGTCCTGTTACTCGTATTGTTTGTATATATGTATGTATATTTGTATATATCTGTGTATGTATTATCGTGTTTTATGTGGGGCTTTCCATAAATAAATTCAAATTCTAAAATAAAATAGATGAGAAAATAGTTCAAAGTCAGCTTTATTGTCAGAAACCATATGTACAGGTTGCACACACAGGATTTGAAATTGCAGCGCTCCCTAGGCTCACAGTGAACATAAAACATCTGATAAACAAGACAATAAACCCAATGACTAAAACATTACATATACCCGTAGCCAAAGTACAGGACAATAAACACAATGACTAAAACATCACATATACAGTACCAGTAGCAAAAGTACAAAACAATAAACCCAATAACTAAAACATCACATATACCCATACCAAAAGTACAAGACAATAAACACAATGACTAAAACATCACATATACCCCTAGCAAAAAGTACAAGACAATAAACACAGTGACTAAATATCACATATACCCGTAGCCAAAGTACAGGACAATAAACACAATGACTAAAACATCACATATACCTGTAGCCAAAATACAAGACAATAAACACAATGACTAAAACATCACATATACCCATAGCAAAAGTACAACACAAACACTATGACTAAAACATCACATATACCTGTAGCCAAAATACAAGACAATAAACACAATGACTAAAACATCACATATACCCGTAGCAAAAGTACAACACAAACACTATGACTAAAACATCACATATACCTGTAGCCAAAGTACAAGACAATAAACACAATGACTAAAACATCACATATACCCGTAGCCAAAATACAGTAAACTTGTATATAATACAAATAGGTAAAGCACAATGTGTGGATAATAAAGCTCAAATTGTTATTTAAGCAGCAGTGTCAGTGTAATTTAAGCAGCAGTACTCTACTTACACCTTATTTAATCCTACCTGTACCTTTGTATTTTATTATATTTTATTACATATTTTTTATTATATTGTTTACTTTTTCCCTTGTATTTTTATTGCATGCTATTAGTACTTCTTGACTATCTTAGCGAGTCAACAGGTTCTTCTGATCCTAAGCATTTCATTACATTGTTGACCTTGTGTTGATCCTGCATATGACAAATAAACAATCTTGAAATCTTGAATCTTGAATAAGTGTCACTGGGGGAGGGAGGGCAAAATAGCCTAAAATGGGCCCTTTAAACTGTCATCATGCTATTTCATATGCAGCGAACTTTATTCCATTCAGGCACAAGTGTCATGATTAAACTCTAGAAACAGCACATTTCCAACTCCACCCGAACAACCCCACTTTTTCCCGACTCCCCACTCCTCCATCCTTATGCGGAGAAGGGCTGTGACTCGGCTGGTGGCGGGGCCGGGCTGTGGGCTCTGTTCTCGGGCTGGGTGACACCGCTGGCCCGCTGCCTTACATGGGCAAACCTCTGAACTCGCTGCACACACGGCTGGAATTTCACGCACTGACGTCACGCCGCTGCACGTTCTCTCCCAGTCCCACTGTTTTTTGGACCAAGAAAGTTTTTCACACTAATTTTGCTGGGATTTTTTGCAGCCTCCGATTGATTCTTGGAAAGCGAGGTAAGTGGATTGTCGAGGTGCCAGCTTGAGGCTTTGAACGCGAGCTTTGCAGTTTCCTCCGGCGTGAAAACTCGTGGTATTTCTCAAGGCATTACGTTTTGCTCGGCCTTGTAAAGCGATCTGTAATATGCATTTTTACTGTAGCTTCCCTTGGTTCACAGCGAGGGCGTGGACTGTCGAATTAGCATGCTTTCTGTCTGCTAAAGTTTCCAACCCGGATACTTTTTTAGTCACGTTTCTTTTCACAGCCACTTATCGCTGGCAACATTTGACAAAGTGAACGTCAAGTTTCGCTGGCCGGAATAAAACTTCTCGGCGGTGGTCGGGGCGTTTTGGGAGTCTGTTTTTAGCTGAGCAATGCGGAAGAAGCGCTGTCAGCAGAGGCGAGAAGAAAACCCCCGCAAAAAAGTGCAGCTAAATGCGCGTCCCGTCTCGTTTGCGACTCCAAAAACTGTCCCCAAAGTGAAACCAAAGCCACAAAAGCTAACAAACCTTCACTTTTTAGGCCTTGTTTTCACTGAGGCTTATTTTTAGCAGCGCGGATTCGCCACGTCGTGTTAAAGATAAGGTTTAAAGTGTGATTATTCATCTAATTTAGCATTATACAGGTGCAATAACAGTGGTTTTGTTTACATAATCCAAGTACTAGAAGTAGCCAGATGCCCCAGATGTGTCAGTCTGTAAACATGGACTGCACTTTGTACATGTACCTGTTTATGATTGTATAGCACTTTTTATTGCATGGGCAGTACTGTACTACAGATCTGGAAGAAAAAAATAAGAGACCACTGCATTTTCTTTCCTGAATTCAGCATCTCTACATGTATCACAGCCATTCCATTCCAGCGTCTGTTGAATTCCAACACAAACACAAAGGAGTGGAATAAAGTCACCCAAGAACAATGTGAAAGACTTGTGAAGAGCATGCCAAGACGCATGAAAGCTGTGATTAAAAATAAGGGTTATTGCACCAAATATTGATTTCTGAACTCTTCTTAAGTGTAAACATGAGTATTGTGTTGTTTTAAAATGAATTTGATCTTGTTTCTTTGCATTGTTTGGGGTCTGAAAACATGTATCTTTGACCATTTGTCATTTTCTGCAAATAAATGCACTAAATGATAATATTTTTATTTGGAATTTGGGGGAAATGTCAGTAGTTTATAGACTCAAACAAAAATGTTCCTTTTGCCCAAACACATATCTATAAGTAGTATAATTTTGCAGTGGTATCTTATTTTTTTCCTGGGTGTCCTAGACTAACCTATATAAATGGTCTAAATAACACGCATCAGGTGTCTAACTTTTAATATAGAAGACAATTACAAATATGCATTTAAACTGTACACATAGTTCTACATCAGACCTGGCAATTGTAAAGCTCCCGGGCCACATATGTCCCTTTGGATGACTCTGTCCGGAATTGCAAAATAAACTTATTTTATCATTTCACCTTGTGCATGGCTAAAGCTGCATTGCTTTTATTTTAGAGGTGTTTTTTTAATGAGATTTTTTGTAAGGCACCCTCACTTTTTCATTGCTTAGTCATAACATATACTCTTACCAGCTTGTAAAAACAATGCTATTTACTGCTTAAAAAAAAAACAAAAAGTACAATTACTATTATGCAGAGTTGAGTTATGCAGAGGCGCTCCACAATATTTTCAGTTTCTCATGTGGCCCCATGGAAAAAATAATTGCTCACCCCTGCTATACTTGCTCTGTCTATATTGATGCAACTTAGCGTATAGCCTGTTATTATTACTAATAATAGGCACAATTAGGCAACAACTTAATTTAGTAATTTAGTTTAAAGGGAATTATTACATATTACACTATATTCTGATCTATGATATAATGTAATTTCCTCATGAGCGTCTAGACCAGTCCTAGGTATTGTCCAGCTCCCGGGCCACATACGACCCTTTGGTTGACTCTGACCGGCCCTTTTAATCTCATTTGGGATCACAAAATAAACATATTTTATTATTTTACCTCATGCATGGACTAAAGCTGCATTGCTTTTATTTTAGAGGTGTTTTTTAAATGACATATTTTGTAAGGCAACCTCACTTTTTCATTGCTTTGTCATACTCTTATCGGTGTTACCAGCTTACCAGCAAAAACATATTTACTACTTTTTTATAAATAAATACAATTAATATTATGCAGAATTGAGTTAAGCATTTTGGAACATGGCAGGAAGAGTGTTAAAGGAAAAGTAACGTTATTTTACAATCTGAGCCTTCTTTCGGTAATAAAACAAGTCGTTTGACTCACCCATATCACGTTCGTGTCATTTGGAGCTGTTTGAAGAAAGTTATGTTGTAGCGTATCCGTTAGCATTTGTATTGGGGCATTACTTTGCGGTCTCCAAATAACACAAACTTTAGCACTTTTCAAATCATAGAAGCCCGATGTCTTAATGTAAGAATTAGTTTGAAGCAAAAGTGGCCTGTAATCCGAGATTTATCCATAGTTTTCAGCTTTGCGTTTCATGTTTGGGTCCCGGGAGCTGATAGCACAGTCCGCGCATGCGCACTGGCGTCCTCATCTACTCGAAACTATGGCTAAATCTCGGATTACAGGCCACTTTTGCTTCAAACGAATTCTTACATTAAGACATCGGGCTTCTATGATTTGAAAAGTGCTAAAGTTTGTGTTATTTGGACACCGCAAAGTAATGCCCCGAGCAAATGATACAGCACCATGTTAACAGATACGGGATCATTACTAGAACAGAACGGCTCAACATAAGTTCTGCGATACTGCTCCAATTGACAGAAAAATGCTATGGGTGAGTAAAACTACTTGTTTTATTGCCGAAAGAAGGCTCAGATTGTAAAAAAACGTTAATTTGCCTTTAACCATTTAAACATTCTATGACCTGGACTCTGGAGTTGTGTTTTTTTTCATTCGCACATGTTTAACACACAAACCCTGCATATTTAGGGATTCTTTTCTCAAACGGAAAACACTGTAATGTCATGTGGTAACACAAGAAGTGCTCCATTGGGTTTTTAAACTCCATACACCTTCACTAGAATCATTTGGATAATTTCAGTTGTGGAATTGCATATCTCTCATGAACATAAGGTAACATTACTTTTTATAGTCACTGTCAGTATATTGTCTGGAAAAGGGAAGAAGGGGGCAGATAACACTGTTGATGTCTTTTTATACTTTATGAATGAAATAAACAAAAAACAAACAAACAAAAAAAACCTGCTGACTTATTGAAAACTACCCCTTCATGACGTCACATGGTGTAACAGCATTTTGAGCTTTGGAGAGTAATAGACAGACTAATAATAAAATCTTACTCAAATGTGTGAATAAACACAACTCCAGGTATGTTTTTGAATGTAACAACACGGTTTAAAGCTCACAAGAGTCAATTTTGCATAATATAGGACCTTTATTTAATGTGAGAATAGAGTGCTCGCTCATTAGGCTAAATTTAGCTGGGCCTTTGAGCTGTAAGAGGAACAGTCAACAATCACAATAACATGCTTATATTCCCTAAAGCCTATATTGAGTTGAATTGCTAGGTGGCACAGAATTGGAGCAATTGGGGTCTACTTTCACATCCTGAAACAAGTCTCCATTTTGTCAGACACACCAGTCATTGTTTCTGGGTCTTACATAAACTTTTGTGAAGTAGTAGCACTTTGTCATAGAAACCCCAGATTCAAATGTTGACTGGTTGAGCATTTTAGATCAATACCAGTGTGTCTCCTGAGAGGGCTGCCATCAAACTGAGTACATCTGCTGTCATATTTTGACTTAGGCGACATTAAACGCTGTGTCTTTAAAGTGCTCATTAAAAGTGACTGGTGTGACAGTGCTGATGATGGGAAAGTCAAGATGGGAGCGCCTTAAACTGCCTTTGAGCCCTGCCCCTTGGTACATTTAGTCAACACTGTTTGTGTTAGCTAATGAGCAGGGGCCTTTTATGCTGGGGACACAAAACAACTTAAGAAAAATAAAATCAAATCAAATAAAAGTTGTCATTAGATGTCACCTGCCTGTAAACCTGTACAACAAGTTGCACCAACTTAAGACACGAGGAAGAGGCTTGCTTTTTCTTAAAGGGCCTGTACCCAATTTTTTTCCCCATGTGTTTGAGCAAAATTAGTCTTGACCCAGTACAGATACAGCTCTGGAAAAAAATAACAGACCACTGCAAAATTATCAGTTTTTCTGATTTTACTACTTATAGGTATGTGTTTGGGCAAAAGGAACATTTTTGTTTGAGTCTATAAACTACTGACAACATTTCCCCCAAATTCCAAATAAAATATTATCGTTTAGAGCATTTATTTGCAGTCAAAATAGTCAATATCAATAGTCAAAATAACAAAAAAGGTACATGTTTTCAGACCTCAAACAATGCAAAGAAACAAGATCAAATTCATTTTAAAACAACATAGTACTAATGTTTACACTTAAAGGAAAAGTAAAATTTTTTACAATCTGAGCCTTATTTCGGTAATAAAACAAGTTGTTTTACTCTTACCTGGCCAGCCAAATGATATCTCTCTGTATTTCCTATACACCGCGATACCATTTGGACACTCTCCATCCACTCTCGCTCCTCCGGTTCCAAACCGACTCCGCGATTCTGATTCGTTCAAAGATGGTGACGTCAGTGCACCCGCCTTTGCCCGCAAAGTCACTCTTAGGCAGCGGAAGTTCCGCCTCAGTTTTGAATCAAGATGGCGCAATCTCTGATTGGTTCACTTAGCTGTCTGTCTACGCGCAACCGCAGCGCATTTTGGACCAAGCGTTACCAGACTCACTCGCTGGTACAGCGATGAGTCATGGATTCTTCCAGGCAAGTTTTACTCACCCTTAGCAATTTGGTGTCATATGGAGCACTTACGGAGATGTTTTAGATTTGCGATCTCCATAATGTGAGTTCTCGGGGCACATGTTTGCGGTCTCCAAATAACACAAACTTTAGCACTTTTCAAATCATAGAAGCTCGATGTCTTAGTCTACGATTTCGTTTGGTCAAAAGTGGCCTGTAATCCGAGATTTAGCCATAGTTTCGAGTAGATAAGGAAGCCAGTGCGCATGTGCGGAGTGTGCTCTCAGCTCCCGGGACCCAAACATGAAACGCAAAGCTGTAAACTATGGATAAATCTCGGATTACAGGCCACTTTTGATTCAAACGGAATCGTAGACTAAGACATCGAGCTTCTATGATTTGAAAAGTGCTAAAGTTTGTGTTATTTGGAGCCCGCACGGGGCATATTACATGCTCGGGGAATATATTAAAGAAGTGAACTTTTTTGATCTCACACTGGAGAAATTCTTCTCTGCATTTAAACCCATCCTATATATATATATATATATATATATATATATATATATATATATATATATATATATATATATATATATATATATATATATATATATATATATATATATATATATATATATATATATATATATATATATATATATATATATATATATATATATATATATATATATATAGGAAACCCACCCAGACACGGGGAGAACATGCAAACTCCACACAGAAAGGCTTGGGCGACCCGGGGATCGAACCCAGACCATGCATGCAAACTCCACACAGAACACACACACACAGAGAAAGGCCCGGGCGACCCGGGGATCGAACCCGGAACCTTCTTGCTGTGAAGCAAGAGCGCTAGCCACTCAGCTACCGTGCCGCCATTATATGCCCCGAGCTATGGCTAGAAGTCGCGCTAGGCTATCGCAAATCTAAAACATCTCTGGAAGTGCTTCATATGACACCAAAGTGCTATGGGTGAGTAAAACAACTTGTTTTATTACCGAAATAAGGCTCAAATTGTAAAAAACGTTACTTTTCCTTTAAGAGCAATAACCCTTATTTTTAATCACAGCTTTCATGCGTCTTAGCATGTCCTCCACAAGTCTTTCACATTGTTCTTGGGTGACTTTATTCCACTCCTGGTGCAAGAACTGAAGTAGCTCAGCTTTGTGTTTGTGTTGGAATTCAACAGACGCTGGAATGGAATGGCTGTAATACATGTAGAGATGCTGATTTCAGAAAAAAACTGCAGTGGTCTCTTATTTTTTTTCCAGAGCTGTATGTTGTATAAGCAGCTCTTGAGGTCAAAACATAGACTATAAAGAAGTGGACCAAGTGAGTGTGAAGATCCCATAATGTGCGGCTCCAGTCAAATGTGCTCACAGAAACTAACAGTAAAAGCAGTGATTTTGGAGCAGAGTTCCATATTAGGAATAAGGAATGAATTTATGCATGCACACTCTGGTCTCTGAAGTTGTGAAAAGCGCTTATGAACTCATTGCTGTGAATAATTAAGATGCTCCTAAGGAACAACGTTGTGCCACTGCAAACCGTTGAACTAGTCCTATTTTTGTCTGAAAGTGATGTGTGTTCAAATGAATGATGCTGGTGGTGGCTTCTGTTAGTCTACCCCAGGGCAGTGACTACAAATGTTACCTACAGTGAATGAAAAATGATTACAGTGACTATATTTTGCAAGGCTGTCAAGCTTGTAAAGAGCAATATAAAAGGAACTACTCACCCACATATTCACACAGCAGGTACCCCAGCCCTATAGTAATAGCATTTGCATTAGTAGTCCTTTATTGCAACAGTAGTTGTAAAAGTACATTTTAAATACACGTTTAAAACACAGTTCATACTTGACACTCCAATAATCTTCAGCTGGTTATTTTATTGCAGTTCTAACGCGTACTCTGACATCTTTTACCAAAAATACTGTTAATGGTTTCTGCGCTGTACCCGCTGAGGTGAAGATCTGAGCTAACCCCTGGAGTGACATGTGAATGAATCCTTTAATGTCAAATAGTGCTCAAAGTGGAGACAGCGTGCAGAACACAGGCACCAGAGTGATGTTACACGAGTCAGTGAGTGCCATAGGAGAGAGCACTGAGAGAGCTGATGGAGATAGGAGCATGTCGGGGCCTGTTCTGGTGTTGGGCTGTTCTCCTGGTGGGGGCTGGGCTAAAGACCTGTTATGGTTTAAAGGGCCCATATTATGCCGTTTTCTGATCTACAGCTCTGGAAAAAATAAGAGACCACTGCAAAATTATCAGTTTTTCCTGATTTTACTACTTATAGGTATGTGTTAACATTTTTGTTTGAGTCTATAAACTACTCACAACATTTCCCCCAAATTCCAAATACAGTATTATTGTTTAGAGCATTTATTTGCAGAAAATGACAAATGGTCCAAATAACAAAAAAGATACATGTTTTCAGACCTCAAACAATGCAAAGAAACAAGATCAAATTCATTTTAAAACAACATAATACTAATGTTTACACTTAAGAGGAGTTCAGAAATCAATATTTGGTGCAATAAGCCTTATTTTTAATCACAGCTTTCATGCGTCTTGGCATGCTCTCCACAAGTCTTTCACATTGTTCTTGGGTGACTTTCTTCCACTCCTGGTGCAAGAACTGATGTAGCTCAGCTTTGTGTTTGTGTTGGAATTCAACAGATGCTGGAATGGAATGGAATGGGATGGCTGTAATACATGTAGAGATGCTGATTTCAGAAAAAAAACGGCAGTGGTCTCTTTTTTTTTTTTCCAGAGCTGTATGTTATAATGTTTCTTCATCAAAAACATACACCTGGATTTGTGTTTTGTTTCATTTACACAAACCCTGCATAGTTCTTCTCTTAAACAGAAAACACTCATTCTGTTCGAACTTGTGATGTCATGTGGTAATACAGGAAGTGCTCCGTTGGTTGTTCACACTCCACACACCTTCACAAGAACCATTTGGATGATTTCAGCCTTGGAATTGCCAATCTGTACTAAACTGAAGATAAAAAGTAGCTGTTAACTTGAAAACGGCCACTACAATGCCTGGAGCTAATGTGACAAGTGAATTTCTCCTGTGTGAGATCAATAAAGTCTTATCTTACATGACGTCACAAGGTGGAAGAGAGCATTTTGAGCTTTGGAGATGTAGCTAGACAAACACGTGACTGAGAACAAAACAAAACACAACTCCAGGTATGTTTTTGATGAGATAACAATTTATTTCAAACCCACAAACACGTTAAGACAAAAACTGGTCCACCCAAAGGACAAAACACCGAGCCACAAACAAAGCAATGTGGTCTACTCCATTTAGTGTAGTGAAGACTGCAGTGAGCGCTATATTGGGGAAACCAAGCAGCCACTTCACAAGAGGATGTACCAACACAGGCGGGCGGGCCAGAGTGGACCGTCATCTGCCGTTCATCTTCACCTAGAAGCCGCGGGCCATTCATTTGAGGACAGTGAGGTTCAGATCTTAGCCAGGGAAAAGAACTGGTTTGAGAGGGGAGTTAAAGAGGCTATTTTTGTCAAAAAAGAGAATCCGTCGTTGAACAGAAATGGGGGAGTTAGACACAACTTGTCTCCCATCTATAATTCGATTCTCAAACAAAGAATCATTAGGACAGACAAGCCATTGCAGAGGGGTGGAGAGGGTCGTTGTCTTGAATAGGGAATTGGACGCCAGAGAAATTTGAAATACAAAGAGACAGATTAGCTGATGGTTTCAGAGTTGTTTCAGCGTAGTGAGCGGGCTGATAGATATGCTAATACAAGACGCCAGAGGAATTCGTAAAACAAAAGAGAGTAGCGGGAATAGGTCAGAGCTTTGTTCAGGGAAGCTAGCTCCTCCCTTGCAGCTAGATCCAGCATGAGGGCCAGAGCTGACGAAGCCTCTCGGATGAGCGGCGAAACGTTTTCAACCAAACAAACTTTGTCCAGTTGACAAATTGAACTTCTCCTTTGATCATGGATTCTACCTGGACGACTGAGGGACTTTTCACGCATGAGATAACAATGTTCTAACAGAGCTTAGTTTAGTTGATTTTGTTTAATACAGTGATAGTATTGGATCACTGTACACTCGGGGCATACTGGTGAAGACCTGAGAGCACACTGTATGAGGTCTGAAATGCAATACATGGAACAAAGTGAATTATTATATTTGCAGCATGCCCCATTTTTCTTAAAGTTTCTAAATGTTCTATTTGAGACTATAACGGTCTTATTGATTGTTTTGTGAAGTATCCCTTTTAGTGAATTAAAATAAAATCTATTACAAAGGGTTGCTAAAACAGCTGATTAAAACAACAATGTAACAAAACAAACTTACTGTTTTTTAATGTTTTGAAAAAGCACTTGAGGTGATATTTCTGCACTTTTTGGTTCATTTTTCACTCCATTATTGATTTGTGTGATATTTGAGGCTCAATTGAGACCTTTACAGTCACATTTAGCTCATTGGGATAGATTGCTGTCTTACCTAAATCTACCAAAATCTTCCCTTGGTAATAATAATAATAATAATAATAATAATAATAATAATAATAATAATAATAATAATAATAATAATAATAATTTGATAATTAGCACCCCAAAAGACCAAAAGAAAAAGGGGCTTTTGGTTGTGTTGAGTAGAAAGTAGTGTTGTCACGATAAAAAAAATTCTAATTTGCTAAAGAATAGACTCAATATAGACTTTAATACCCAAATGATAATTTTAAGCTTTTTTTTTTTAAACAGTATTGTAATTTTCAACACTAAATCACAGTATGCTTATTATACTATGCAGTCTTACAGTATAGGTCTGATAAAACTCAAGATGAAATTCTTCAAATGATGAAAGATTTCAGCATTGATACTTGCTTAAATCGGTATGTAGTTTCAGTACTGGTTTTAGTATTGATAAGTAGTTGATATTTGATACTTTTGACAACCCTAGTGGAAAGTGTATATAAAAGAACCTGCAGTGGTCCATTGTAGAAGTGGGTTTTCCCTCAGCAGTAAAAGTGTTTATATTCATGCATGATGTGCCTCCAGCTGAGATTAAATGGTGATGAATGAGACACTGCGCTGGACCACGCTCTGCATTCTTTTGGTCGCTTCATTCTTTGGCTCTTTGCTCATAAATGGAGAGATAATTCTTCATATTTTGAACTGCCTCACATGGATTAAACAGAGTACAGACTGTCCCAGAGAAGCACATATAGTCAGTGCAGACAATTCTATACAGTTTTACATCCATTGACATTGATAATGACATTCAAGATAATGTTTGCTTTGCTTTTTGTGTAAGTAAGAGTTTTGGTTGGAATGAATGGTTGGAGAAGTTGGTGAAATTGAGGTTGTCAGTTTGATTCTCAGACGCAGCCACAGTGGAGTTTGCATTTCTTCCCGTTTGTGTGGATAACTGTGGTTCTCTGGCTTAGTATCTGTAACACTGTTAGAATACGGAGAAAACGTATTCTAGAGGACATTATTGTGGAATAGTATTGATAACAGTGAATTTTCTTTTGCTCTTCAGACTGAATTTTGTTATTATTTTGGGATTATTTAAAATTCTAATGTTGTTAGATGAGAGGACAGTATTATAGCCCAGGCTTTAAAAAGGCACTTTAGCACAATGGGACCAAAAGGATAACATGCTTTTTTGTAGTGAATGGTTTATATGGATGCTTTGGGTCAATACCGATATCTGATATTTAGCTTTCAAAATTCATAGCAAGGCCCACAGTTTGAGCTTAGGCTCAAGTAAAGATCACAAATAAACTTTTAAATAAATATTGGTATCGAATATCAATATTGACAAAAAATAGATTGATATTGACCGCTTATGATACTACATTTTGTCACTCCACTGCTCTGCTTTACAATGGAGAGAACATGGTGTGTTTTTGCATAGTTTGAAAGTCAACTACGACCACCAGGAGTATAGTTATGGGTTAGTCCTGGTTTAGTCTTGATTCAGTCCTGGTTTAGTCCTGATTTAGCCCTGGTTTAATCCTGGTTTAGTTCTGGCTCAGTCCTAGATTGGTCCTGATTCAGTCCTGGTCTAGTCTAGATTTAGCCCTGGTGTAACCCTGGTTTAGTGCTGGTGTAGTCCTGGTTCAGTTCTAGATTGGTCCTGATTCAGTCCTGGTTTAGTCTAGATTTAGCCCTGGTTTAGCCCTGATTTAGTCCTGGTTCAATCCTAGACCAGTCCTGGTTCAGTCCTTGTTCTGTCCTAGATTGGTCCTGATTCAATCCTGGTTTAGTCCTGATTTAGCCCTGGTTTAATCCAGGTTTAACCCTGGTTCAGTCCTGGTTTAGTCCTGATTTAGCCCTGGTTTAACCCTTGTTTAACGCTGGTTTAGTGCTCGTGTAATCCTGGTTCAGTCCTAGATTAGTCCTGATTCAGTCCTGGTTTAGTCTACATTTATCCCTGGTTCAACCCTTGTTTAGTCCTGGTTCAATCCTAGACCAGTCCTGGTTCAGTCCTTGTTCTGTCCTAGATTGGTCCTGATTCAATCCTGGTTTAGTCCTGATTTAGCCCTGGTTTAATCCAGGTTCAACCCTGGTTCAGTCCTGGTTTAGTCCTGATTTAGCCCTGGTTTAACCTTTGTTTAACACTGGTTTAGTGCTGGTGTAATCCTGGTTCAGTCCTAGATTAGTCCTGATTCAGTCCTGGTTTAGTCTAGATTTATTCCTGGTTCAACCCTTGTTTAGTCCTGGTTCAATACTAGACCAGTCCTGGTTCAGTCCTGTTCAGGCCTTGCTGTTGGTATATAAACTTTGAATGTCACTGCCCAGACATCTAATTTTCAACTCTCCTGCTCACCTTGTCTTCTGTATTTATTTTTAAACATTTAATATAAAGGTGCTCAGAACTATAATGTCAGGGTACAGCAACGGGTGGCGGGTTCATTGCAGCAGATATAGAGTAAGTCTGATTTAGCCAAATGGCATTACCGTTGCATCGGAAATCACCTGCCAACCTGAGCTTGCAACATCCTGGGGACAAAGTAGAATGCTTAATGTTGAAATAAAAAAGGAGAGCTCTGTGTGCACATTAAAGGGATATTCCAGGATTTTTGACATGGGGGCTCATTTCCGAGTTAGCCAGAGTGCTGCAGAGATGTGGAGACACTTTTTAGCGAATTTCATGCAGTCCTTCCAGCTGCAGAGTTTTCAGTTGCTAGGCTACTGCAAGTCAATGGTAAATGGTAGCCTGATTTTAATCAGGCTTACCCACTCCATAGTGCACCCAAAACAAGTCAACTATAACGCCAGACTGTTGATGCAACTTTATGAGCGTGCATGCCTTTTCTGTCAGCTGGGTAGACTACAAGAGTGAAGCAAAAGCTCTAGCACAGTCGTCTTCAATCGACCAGCAGGCTAACATAACGACAGGAGCAAGCTTGGTAAAAAAGGTACAGACCTGTTCTTCATCACGGGATCTTGCGCTTGGAAAGACAGATGGTACTGCAGTGGTTGTCAGACTAGGCTTTCCAAGGGATTTGGTGTAGTCGTCTGGTCCGAAATGATCACTGCAAATCTTCTGTTTATGTAGCGTCTCCACCGGTGTGTTGATGTCTAAGCCAGCAGCTACAAGCCACAGTCGCGTCCTTTCTCGATCGTGCACCGGAAAGCTGTGAAAACTTTGTGGTGCCCACCTGCGGGCTTTATTTGTACATTTTCTAAATGCACACTGAAAAACCATTTTGCCCGGTAGTTGTTTTAAAATTCACCTCTTCACTCTGTGGTCTTCCCTATTACGACTTTTCTCGCTTCTCTGTTTACGTGATTGGTCACTTCACAACCAACTAGAGTAAAGTAAAATTCCGCTGCTGCTGCGAAGCTAGTCCCTCAGATATGGAATGATTCATGCTATTCGCAGTCAGTTTTATTTAAAAAATTACTCAATCAACATATATTTACATCGACAGTTATAAATGACTTGTTTTGGGTGCACTATGGAGTGGGTAACCCTGATTTAAATCCAGCTACCATTTACCATTGACTTGCGCTAGCCTAGCATCTGAAAACTCTGCAGCTGGAAGGACTGCATGAAATTCGCTAAAAAGTGTCTCCACATCTCTGCAGCACTCTGGCTAACTCGGAAATGAGCCCCCATGTCAAAAATCCTGGAATATCCCTTTAACTGTCAGAACGCCGTGAAACCTTTTAAAAATCTGCCATATTTATTAAAAAATGTCAATCAATGTCAAAGCCATTCTAAACTAATGTTAAATGAACATCTATTTGTCTATTTGATCACATTAAAGTCATATAACATTTCTGGTCATGACACGTCTGACTCAGCCAAAGGGCAAATGTCATCTTTTCTAGATCAGGAAAGGCGTATCGCTCTTACCTCGTTGCAAGTGAAACAACCGCAGACTCTGTTGACAGAAAGAAAGGCTAAAGGTTAATACAAATTTTGGAAATATGTTTTATGTCTCAGTAAGAATGAATGTTCATCTGACTGATGTAAGGACCAGAAATATTCTTGTGTGGGCGTAGTACTTTAATATGTAGCAAAGTTGCCTTCGATTAACTCTACTTTTCACACTGCATGTCATAACATAATACTGTGAATACTCATGAATACTGTACATGGATGGCAGTGGAAACCAGTCGATCCTTTTTATGTCATGACCCTCTGGTAATTTTCTAATAAACGTCTGTAATCTGTAGCTTTTGGCAAATTATTAAGTATAATATAGTAAACTGTGAATTGAATCATACAGCTCTGGAAAAAAATAAGACACCACTGCAAAATTATCAGTTTTTCTAATTTTACTACTTATGATACTGCTACTTAGGTATGTGTTTGGGCAAAAGGAACATTTTTGTTTGAGTCTATAAACTACTGATAATATTTCCCCCAAATTCCAAATAAAATATCGTTTAGAACATTTATTTGCAGAAAATGACAAATGGTCAAAATAAAAAAGATACATGTTTTTAGACCTCAAACAATGCAAAGAAACAAGATCAAATTCGTTTTAAAACAACATAATACTAATGTTTACACTTAAGAAGAGTTCAGAAATCAATATTTGGTGCAATAACCCTTATTTTTAATCACAGCTTGGTATGCTCTCCACAAGTCTTTCACATTGTTCTTGGGTGACTTTATTCCACTTCTGGTGCAAGAACTGAAGTAGCTCAGCTTTGTGTTTGTGTTGGAATTCAACAGATGCTGGAATGGAATGGCTGTAATACATGTAGAGATGCTGATTTCAGAAACAAAATGCAGTGGTCCCTTATTTTTTTCCCAGAGCTGTACATTTGTCACATTTCTTTTACATTTCTACCCATGCAATTTTGCATTATTACATCTGAGATTGTGATTCTCCTTCTGACAGGAAACCACCGTAGAGGCCTCACGCTTACACTATCTAGGAGTGGTGTGAAATTCTGCATGTGGATGTGTTTGTGCTGTTCATTTGGGTAAAATATCTTTGTTTCTCAACAGATTTCAAGACATCAATTTAGCATTGAACTTGGACCTCTTAAACGCCACAGAAAAAAAGTAAGATGATTTTAATGAAATGTTTAATATTGTGCAGAGCTTCATTGTTGTATCAGTGTGGGAATGCCAATGTTTATAATGAGTATGTAAAAGTAAGTAAGTTTAGATCATTGAGTGTTTGAAAGAAGTTTTGTCTTATTTATGCGTATAACTCCACTATATAGTCCAAACGTGCAATTTTTTCTACATTTTCTTATTTACTTATTTACTTATCTATATGTCTATATGCACTTTTTTGTTCTAATTTTCTTTTGCACTAAACTGCCTGGAGCTAATGTGGCAAGTGAATTTCTCCTGTGTGAGATCAATAAAGTCTCAAGAATCAGGGAGTGCTAGTTAGCATGGTAGTTGTTGGCAGGATTACCATAATGGCAAAACTCCTCTCTGAAAGTTGTGAAAAGTGCTTATAAACTCATCGCTGTGAATAATTTGGATGCTCAGTCAGAACACAAGATGAGTGAGGAATAACTTTGGACCGCTGTAAACCGTTTAAAATGTAAACTGCTACTGCTTTTTCACATTTTAAAGAAAATCAAGTATAGCTTTCATTTCATTTTGCCCTAATCATTTTAAAACCTTACTTTCACTCAGTATCTTACATCCTGTGCAGTTAAAAGTTTGAATCTTTCGTAGCTGCCACTGGACACCTGCTCTTCTTGTAATTGCGGTCTCTTAAGTCTTCTCATCGGTTTTACGGCGCATAAGCATTTAAGTATTTCATTTGTCTAAAAGGCGTCCGCTCCTTGGGGGATTTGGACCAAGTGGGTTGTTCTGTTTCAGGAAACACATGGCTGTCCTACGCACACGCACACGCACACGCACACACACACACACACACACACACACACACACACACACACACACACACACACACACACACACACACACACACACACACACACACTAGCTCCAGTCTCTTTGGCTGTTTAATATTACATGATCTCTCTGACCTGCGCCGCTCATGGGGACTTACTCAACTTTAATTACGCATCCTTAATCACTTGAAGACAATCTGGAGACTCGTTGCGGTAACTGGGCTATAGCCTTACCTTTTAATCTGTCCCCGTTTGCTAAATGAAGTCATACCTACGTGCTGAAAAACATTCCTCATCTGTGTGCGCTTGTTGGTAGTCTGTCCCAGTATCTATGAGCCTTAGACGGGCAGCGGATATTGACTTCATGCTTGACCAGTATAACAATTTCAGATACAGGCCAAACATGCCAAGATACATTTTTAAAAAATGATGCTTAAATGTGTTGTAACTTTCCCACCTTTTAAAACCATAGTACAGAATATTCTCCCTGGAGATAGCTACATTTTATGCCATACCGTGGACGATTATACTTGAAAGAACAGCATTTCCATGGAAAAAAGTCCTCCTCCAGGCCAAATAAGAGTCAGGTTTGTGGAGATGCAAGCCTGCTCAGAGTAAGGACGTGTTTTTCTGTGCAATAAACACAACCAATATGAAAAAAACATTCTTTAAAGGTACAGTGTGTAGGATTCGTGGCGCATAGGTGGATGTTGGCTATTGCGCTTCCTGTTTTTTTTTCTTTTCGCATGAGAGCACACATTCCCGATCGTGTAACATGACAATCTACACATCAAATGAAACCTTACAGTCTCCTTTTTGACTATGCAATTAATTTCCCGGCACAACAATCACTCCCCGAGCACATGGGGCTTTTATACGGAAAAGCACAAAACGAGGTTTGTTACTTAGCTTACCTTTGAAGGCTCTGGACAGGTCAAACTCAGTATTTCACCATAAGCTTGGTCTCAATCTGTCTGTAAGGATCCAGCGAATAAAATCCAGTAAAACAATTTAGTCCAAAACACGTGTTATATCCATTACGACGTGTGATCCGGCAACATGCTTGTCGTTGTTTATCCAAACGCGTACTGTCTCGTGTGAAAACCACGAGCCTTGCCGAAGGCGAAGGCGGAGCCCAAATGTCCTTCTGCGGCTCTCGTAATCAAAATGGCTGCCTCTATATGGGGAAGATCCCCCTTTTATGCAGGTATATCTAAGTCCAACAGAATACTTTGATTTCATGATGGAAGTGAAAATGCTTGGAAAACACTGTATTTTTGAATGGGTATCTTCAATTTCGGTAATTAACGGGTAAAAATCTTACACACTGTCCCTTTAATTTTAGACATCGTACGTTTAATGTGATGATACAGTATCAATATCGTGAGCTGCTGTATCGATAAATCACCAGTATTTTTTTGTATATTTTACTAAATTATTTTGATATAGTGCTAGAGTTTTGTTGCTTATTTAGAGGAAGGAAACACATTGACATTATTCACTGCTTTGATGAGTAAAATGGGTGTGTTTCATATGAACATTGCACAAAAACAGTTTTTTGGCTTAATAAAGACTTTTAGTATCACAGCCATGATTTAGCCATTATTTTGATGGAACTGTATTGAATCAATTTGAAATGTATCGTATCAAAAGCTCACTGTATCGAGATACATATCCTGTCATGGCCTATGTATCGAGGTTTGTATTGTACTGGCAACTTCTTAATGATACCCAGCCCAACATTTTATTCACTTTTGGGCTTAAAAGTTACACACTGTGGATAACCTTATGCTCTGTCAATCATTATATTATTGCACTGCCATTCTTGTCTCCTGTACATAGCTGTGATTTTATATTTTATATTTTATTACGATACTTATTTTTTATTTTGACTTGTACATATACATTTATTATTTTTATTTTTATAATTATGTCTGATTTGACACCTGTCTCAATCTTTTTTGCTATACCATCTGTTTTTGTTACTCTCTGTTATATATTATATTGAGCTACTGTATCCAAATAATTTCCCTTGTGGATCAATAAAGTTTGTCTAAGTTTAAGATTCTGTTGTAGATGCATTTAAAGCCCAAGGTCACAGACTTTCAGAAATCTTCTTTTGGGCAGATTTACTATTTAGTCAAGGTGTGTGTCTTTGTTCACTCTTTTCATGGAGAAATGTGTTGTTAACCAATCAAACCTGCACGATTTGGGGGAAAAATTAGCCTTGCCCTTATGATTAGATTTGCAAATTATTTTTTAAAAGTCAGATTAATTTCAGAATGCACAGTTCAAACACGTCCAGGAGCATCATCATTACTAAACTTGTACAAGAATCCCATGCATTTCAGAACATGTCTGTAAAGTTCTAAAAACTAAAGAGCACCATTCTGTAAGATAAATAATTTGAGATTCTGTGGTTTGATAATTGTATCTACTCAAATAGCGATTTCAAAATGACTGGTATACACCTACAAGAACATACTACAAACTTAAACTGTTTGAATACACTTATTTCTTGCATTAGACCGTGACTACAAACTTGACATGGCATCATTTCACTTCTACCCATCTTAGGTCAGACTGTACCCCAAACCAGCAGCTCTCCCCACAATCATCATTATTATTTCTAGTGAAAGGTATGTACCACAAGACTGGCTCTGCTCAGGGACTGTGGCATTCCAGTCTAAAAGCAAAACCAAACTGATATTGCCCTGAATGGTGTCTCCATATTTTCCCCTTATTTGGACATGTTTACCCACTCCGTCCTGATGGTTGACAGAGGTTGAGGGGATGTGAGTCATTTCAGCTGCAGAAGACTTTCTTTAGGGGTGAGAGGGACTTGGACATTTACAGAGGATAGCTTCTTTGAATTTTGACTATACTGTACAAAATCTGTGAGTATTATTTTGGATTTTAAAATTGAAAAGTTGTCGTGCGTTATGATGTTGCGTTATTTCAGTATGTTTACAGATAGGCCTGTTGTGTGATTTTTAATGTAATGTAATACGTGTTTATATTTAGGCTGTTCTTTCCTTTGTTTCATTTATCAAGACTGGGTGTGAACGCAATGAGTACACTGTAAACTTGGCATTATCTTACGTGTATTTGTCTTTTGAAGTAGCAGTAAACGGCCTTTATATTTATAGATTTTTATTTTTGATACTATAACAAATATTCTAACTATCCTCTTAATTCCTTCTGGGGTTGTCCCAAATACCCTTCTTTAACAACTGTCGCTATTCTTCCTTTGTTTATAAATGCTCGGATGGAACTGACTCAGACTTGTTGATTGGTATAATGACCAATTTAGACACTAATGAAGTTGTAATTTAAAAAAAATCCACGTGGTTATATAATAGGGCATTGATGTGTTGCCTGCGGTACACTTTTTCAGTTGCGTTCATTGACATCTACTCTTGTATGTGTGTATGCGCAGTAGAGACCAGGCCAGTTTGGGATATTTCAGTATTTTTTTGGAGACACTACTTGAGCCCATGCTACACCTCAACACTTTAAGCTCCCTCCTGGCTCTCTCACTTCAAACAGTCGATGGCAGGTGCAGACTAGAGTTTCCCTTTTTTCTGTTGTGGGTAACGCAAGAGGTAAATGATCTGACGTAGCCCTGAGCTGCTCTGGTGGCTGCTGGTGCTGACTTCAGACGGTGAGGCCAGATTGGACAATTACTTTTATCTCTAAATTGGACCCATCGTGAGTCAGCAGGCTGATTCTGAGACTGGAATTCAATAGTCCAATTTAATTATCCTAATCTAAGTTGTTGAGGATACAAATATTTTCATATATATATAAGAGCAGTTACAAAACTTTTTGTATTTTCAAATGTACAATTGATAGACGAAGGCAAAAGTACTCTTGAAAAAGGAATGAACTGGTGAACATTAGGTAAAGGTCTGCTATGTACTGTTTTTAACTGAACATAAACCTTCTAGCATGCATACTACAATAAAATTCAAGAAGTATAAGTAGATGGGGGTCTTATTCATTGTTTGATCCCAACCCATCTATAAACAACTCGGTCACAACTAGAGTTTGCTGTGCTCACTTTCTATACACAGATGACTCCATTGAGAATGAGAACTACTGTGTTTTCAGGACAAATGGTTCAAATGAGTCTCGTCAACAAATTAAGACCTGATTAACAAGAGCAATTACAGCCAGGATCCTGCCCCAGATTATCTCCTCATTTAGAGACCCACTTAGAGCTTGTGATTACTTTCTGTTTTCATCCCTAACTCTGGATTACCTCAACTAATGATGCCTAAAGAGATATGGCTTAATAGTTTTAGGAGGCAGTTGTAAGCAGGACAAGTAAATAGTGTTCTTGAGAATTCTACTGCAGATAACTTCCTGTCTAAGTGTGGCTCAGTCGATAAAACCAATAATTCAGTGATTCAGATCCAGCTACTGCTGTTGTCTCAGACCAGTTTTCAATTTTGAAGGTCGTGACTTTGAGTAGAGCACATTAAGTTATTGATGTTTCTGGCCATATCCATTCTCACATTTGCTGATTAACGCTAATAAACAGGACAGGACACAATAAATGATGATATGATGAAATGATAAATAGGAAGAAGCCAAGAATGCAGCTACGGGGTGCTCCTTTTGGGGTGAGTTGGTTGTAGATTTGAGATGTTTTTGGATGAATAAAAATCAGGTGGTCTGTAATTTATTTGTTTTGCGCATTCCATATTAGAGATTGACTGATATGGGTTTTTTCATGGCTGATGCCGATTGTTTATACTCCAGAGAAACCAATGACCAATAAGCTCTCAATATTGTAGCTATCATTAAGAAGTTGCCAATACAATAATATTGTATCGTGGTCTATGTATACACATCACCAAGTACAATGCATAGTGTCTGATGCAGTGGTGTAAAGCACGCCACCACTGGACTCTAGAGCAGTGAAGACATGCTCTCTGGAGTGAGATGGAGCTTCTCCATCTGGCAATCTAATGGACAAGTCTGGGTTTGGCCGTTGCCAGGAGAACAGTACTTGTCTGCATTGTGCAAAGTGTAAAGTTTGGGCTGGGCTTAGCCCCTTAGTTCCAGTGAAAGGAATTCTGAATGCTTCAGCATCCCAAGAGATTTTGGACAATTCCATGCTCCCAACTTTATGGGAACAGTTTGGAGAAGGCCCCTTCCACTCCCAACATGACTTTGCATCAGTGGACAAAGCAAGATCCATAAAGACATGGATGAGAGAGTTTGGTGTGGATGAACTTGACTGGCCTGCACAGAGTCCTGACCTCAACCCGATAGAACACCTTTGGGATGAATTAGAGCGGAGACTGAGAGCCAGGCCTTCTCGTCCAACATCAGTGTGTGACCTCACAAATGTGCTTCTGAAAGAATGGTCAAAAATTCCCATAAATACACTCCTAAACCTTGTGGACAGCCTTCCCAGAAGAGTTGAAGCTGTTATAGCTGCAAAGGGTGGACCGACGTCATATTAAACCCTATGGATGTCACTTAAGTTCATATGCGAATCAAGGCAGATGAGCAAATACTTTTGGCAATATATATATAGTGTGTATCGGTCTATCTCTAATCCATTAGATAAGATAAGATGACTTCTGTAAACAAGAAACATTTTCAAGGTCTACAATGCTTATGTTAATTGAATTTATTGTCATATTCAATCATCTTCATGTTTGAGGTGAGTATTTTGTCCTTGCCTTTTACTGAACAGTATATCCGACTGGGTTCCATAGCGTCATTGGTAGAGGCAGCCTGCGCCACAGCTGGGCTCCTCTCTCTCCTGGCTCACTGTACTGCACAGTGCACACTCCACTCATTGGCAGGAATGGATTAATTGCCTCTCGGTCCCCTGTGATCCAAGAATGCAATTACCTACTGACCCAAATCACTGCTGGCTGGAAGTCCGCCTCTGCCCTGGCATTGGAACATGAGGAACTGGCTTGTCACCCTCACCACTTAAGTGCAGTATTAATTCATCAATTAGTATGTTTTATTAAATATAGTTCTCTGAAAACATGTTGATCTGTTTCTGGATACTCTCTCCAGTGTTACTAAGTGTATTATTATTTCTGTCCAAAACCCACATGACATTTTAAATTTAGAATGTTAAAATCCTCTCTCTATCAAAACAAATAAAAAAAAAAGGTTGAGACCATTACCATGTTAAACCTCTGTGTATTTTCAGACTCTGTGCCCTCAGATGGCTCTACTGAAGTTATCCCCCAGTACACTGGCACTAATTTAATCTGTGCATGCTTCCACTTCACTGTAAAAAAAAAAAAAGAGGTTTATAAATAGCCCAGAAAGGCGAGTGAAAGGTGTACCGAGGTGTATTGAGGGATATGTATTTTTCATTGGTTTGCCTTTTGAGGCCGTAAATCCGATGCTCTGATCAACCTGTCCATTCTAAGGGCACTTAGAAAGTACCCGAGGAAAAGGAGCGACTCACTTTGAACCATGTTCTGGTAAAATGTTGCAGCCAAAAAATACCCAGGCTGAAAGTAAAATCAGTCTTCTAGGGCAGGAGTTCTCAAACTGTGAGATGGGTAACATTAGTGGTACACAGGATTATAGAAGTGGAGAGTTGTAATCAAACCTGATAACTTCACTTGGAGTAGTCGGTCCCATTGGTTTGTGATTCAAAACTGCTTTTTCCAGGTTTAGGTCTAGTTATGTGCTGGTTTAGAGTGGTGAGACCTGGTTTTGTCCTGATTTTTGTGTCCTGGTTTTAGTCCTGTTTTACTCCTAGAATGGCCCATATACTGGTTTAGTTCGGTTTATCTATTCTTAGCCTAAATTCTGTTCTTGCTGGGACTTGGTTTTGATATGATGTAGTTCTCCTGGCTCATGAAGGGTTTTCATCATAAATAAGATTCTTGTTTAACTTACCTTGATGTACTTTCAAATGGATCTGGATATTGTCCTTTTTACCTCACTTCAGTCCTTGGTTAGGCCGAGCCTCTAATTACTATTAAATTTCGATGTCAAAGATTACGAGAGGCTAAATAATGTAGCGGTTTGAGTTTAGATGAACATGTAGTGAATCAGTGCCTTTGAAGGTTAGCTCAAGGGCAAGACCCACTTGTTTTAGCTTTCCCATTCCAGTCTGTCCAAACCTGATGAAAAGAGGCCTTTTCAGAGCCTAAATTACATTTCTTTGACAGATTGTGGCTCTTTAGAAATGTCTTAATGGTTTTAAGCACTTGGCTGATAATGGTCTGAAGTACTTGACTTTGATAATTTGTGGACTTGACTCATTGTGATGTTCTTTTTTTGTCACGAAGGCCTGAAATCATTTCAGATATTAAAATGGCCTACTTTAAAAATATTTTTTTCACCACCATTTTTTTCCAAGTCTTATTGAATAAGTTACTTATTGTCTCGATCATATCTAGAGATAGACCGAAATATTTGCCAACGGATATAGCTGATATTTGGATCTATCAGCAGTTGGCCTTAAATCTCCAGCACAGGCCGATATTCTCTTTTGGGTGACCTGCAGTTAAAAAATACCCATAAAGCTTTATGTAAACATTTAGTGGTGATAGATAACTGCTTAAAAGTTGACTACACTGCTCTCGTATGGGTTTATAGTGAAAAAAGGGCTGTGTATGAGTTTTTAATAAATTCAAATTGCGTAATTTTTGTGAAAAAAATAAATAAAATAAATCTAAATCGGCCCAACATATTGGCCCAAAAATATCGGCAAAGCTTTTCGCCCATCGATTTCTGGGTTAGGGTTTCATTCATCGGTATCGGTCAGTAACAGTCGTTCTCTAATCATATTGATCAATGTTATTTGTTTCTTAGTTAGCTATCATAGTGTTACTTTACAATTGAACATTTGATGCCTTTCATTTTTTGAGCTTGAAACGTAAACTTAAGAGTTTGTTTTTCATGTCACTGAAGTAACAACTCTAGAGGAGTTGCTGCTCAGTGCATCATTTCCCAGCAGGCTGTAATGTACAATGTAATACTTGTATGTTGAAAACTCTGGGCCACTGTTGCAATAAAGGATTTATATAGTTGTAAACCTTTTTTGCAAATCCACTGTTTCTGATTAAATACAAATTCAGGGTTAGCCAGTTTCCAGTGGTAACTCAAGATATTTATAAAGCACTGAGGTGGGCATACATGCTCTCCTATTGTTGTCACCGTTACACAGAGATGAGCAGAGGTTGCCTTAGTACTGTATTGAGAGGAGTGGAGCTTTTTTTGTCCACTGTCCATATCTAAGGAGGCTACAGTATCAGGGAAAATGTCATCTCTTGGATAACTCGTAACATTACAAGCATTAGTCATTTTTTTACCTTCCACTCCAGTACGTTACTTTACAGTACAGTATATTGCAAAATGTCACAACAATCACAACATTAGCTATAGCAATTATTAGATAAATTACACTACTGTGCTGTACTGATGGCACTCACGGCCAGCTCAATTCTTGTTATTTTGGACAATATTGACACAATGTTCTGGTCCTGGGTGCTTAAACAAACTTCTCCTGTGTTGGAACTCAAGCCCCGTTCCTCTTGGATTATTTAAATGTATTTGTTTATTAAGATTCTATTTAGCCATGTTCTTTCTGCTCTACTTTTTTATTTAGTGGAACTTACTGTGTCAAAAAAAGATGTGATACAGTATTTCAGAATATTTTAATACATCTTTTTCTCATATTGTGCAGCCCTACTTGCTTCTTTTTTTAAATTCTGTCTCTTAAGGTCATAATGTACCGTCTGCTAACTGTAAATACAAGTGCATCAAACTGTTGTGGTTGAAACTGTTCCCTAGTGTCATTTTGTTCAGATATTTTTTATGTGGTTATATATCTTGGAGTAAAAGTAACTACACTGACTTTCCAGTTGGCTTAAAAAGGCCCTAAAATAGAGTTGATCAGCGGTGTGTCCCAGAGGACGGCAGCGGCTACTGGCTCTGTGCACAAACACAGCATCTGCTACAACAAGGACAGTTGCTTCAGAAAAGGCTGTTTCTTTACATTAGGCTTGTGTAAAGAAACTCAAGTGAAGTTTAGTAGTTTGCAGTATAAAACTTAAAATAAATAAAAACTGAAGTCCTGGACTGGCACCCACGAGTAATTACAATGTGAGTACAAAGAGGCATACGGCTCTAAAGGGAGCAGACAGTGTCGGTGTATTAATTCCTCTTCCTTCCTGCTTCCTTGACTCAGAAGTTCAGATTTAGAAAAATAGACGCCCCTCAAAAAGAAGAATAAACAAGACTAGTGACACTGAGTGACGCCAATCGTGTGCAGCGTGTGTGTTCCCTCCACTGCTCCCTATAGGATAACACAGTCTGTGGCAATGTGGCAATGTGACTGTCAATTTATCAGAACAAAAGCAACAGAGATGTGTGTGTACATGTGTGTGGACCCAGGAGACAACGCCCCTACCCCCCACTGCCTTTACCTGGATCTAAACGGAATATAGGACACCACAAAACCACAAATAGACATCTCCCGCGCAATTACATTAGAATTTATCCCCTGCAGTCAAAAGTTGGTGCTGAAGTCTTGAAATGTAACTTTCTAAAAGTAAACAACATGATGGGGAAGAGTTAAAACCTGAACAACTGTGTCGGTCTGTGAACAGGGACTAGAGCGGAGGAAAATCTCTGCTGTGGACTGTAAAATATTTGTAAAAGTCTTCACTGCCTGTTGTCCATGAAATCATTAAGAAATGCTCTGAGTGCGGACAGTGTATTGTTTTAATGGTCTCTTTTGATTGAACTACAGTGGTACCTCACCTTACGAAAGACTCTACAAACGAAAAATCCAAGTTACGAAACGCCTTCATGTTAAATTTTGGTCTCTAGATACGAAAGAAAATTCAAGTTACGAAACGCGAAATCTCAAAAATTCAATTAATGCGCGCTCAGATGCGCGCTCAGATGCACGCCCCGAAACGTAAATACACTTTATCAACACACACGGGGTTAGGTTCCAGAGGTGGCCCGCGTTGGGAGAGGTCCGCGAGGTAGGACAACTTTGTGTTTGGCAATCACCACACACATTCTACGCTTTTCTCAGACTGGAGTTGGGCTTTTCTCGCATTTCTCTCTCGTTTGAACACTCGAACTTTCATAGATTTTCAACGGAATGTGTTGATAGTGAAGCGTGGGGGGGGCACGGCTCAATATAGTGCCGAACGCGCAAAGGGAGCGGAGACACAGGATTACTATCACAACAACACATCATCAATATGGTAAAACTAACCTGTCTCACAATGGCCTAAACCCCGCTCACGTTCCCTATTAGTGAGTGAACAATTCAACGCTTGGTGAATTCTGCTTCACAATGATAGGAAGAGCCAACATCAAAGGATCAAAAAGCGACGTCGCTATGAACGCTTGGCCGCCACAAGCCAGTTATCCCTGGAGAGGTGCGCGACACAGTGCAAGGCCGCAAGTACACCGGGGCTGCGGGCGCGGGATGGAGCCGCGGCGCCCGGGCCGTGCCTTCCCCTCCACGAGGGCCGAGCACACGCGGGCGATTACAGGAGCCGCGCGAGGCCAGCGAAAAGCCGCACGGGGTGAGTTAATCCTGGTCTGGTCCCGGTTTGGTCCGGGTCTGGACCTGGTCCGGTCCTGGTTTAGTCCAGGTCCAGTCCAGGTTTAGACCTGGTTTATTCCACTTTTAGTCCTAGTCTAGTCTCTTAGCCAATCAGGATGCAGAACACAATGCTACACTATTAAAAAAAACAACCTTGGAACGGAAAGAACGGAGCCTCGGAACGAATCAGGCCTTTTCCATTGAAATAGCTACTCAACTTACGAAAAATTCACGTTACGAAACCACTTCTGGAACGAATTAATTTCGTAAGGTGAGGTACCACTGTAATAATAAATAAATAAATAAATAAAATATAATAATATCTGGGTAGATTCATTAAAGTAGTTCTTTAAAGGTGCATTGTGTAACTTTTCTGGTGGATGCTCTGTCAAATACTTTTCTCCATGGAGATGCTATTGCTTTGTCTGGAATTTATTACAGTTTGGCAGTAAAGTTTTCTATCTTCATGGAGACAAGTTACAGGTCAGAACTGTGCAGAGGCACCCCTGCCCACAGTCAGAATGCCTGTTTTTTTTGTTTTTTGTTTAAATATATTTTTGTTCTTTAAAACCACCATTAATTGAATAAATGTAACTTAGAGTAGTTTAATGGCATACTGTGAATACAGGACTACATTCATACCATACTCCATACAACTGAACAACAACTCACCCTTATGTAACAGACAATACTCCCTACAACTGTATATAGCGGGGATTGGACATCTTATTTGATATTGTATTTTATACTTTATATATACACTTTTATATTATTTTCTATTTAATGCTAATTTGTACATATACATTTACTATTATTATTTTTTAGTTTTTATAATTATGTCTCATCTAACACTGGTCTATTGCTCTTTGGTTGCTATTCCATCTATTTTTTGTTGCCCTCTGTTATATGGTATATATTATATTTGATGAATGAGCTTCTGTACCCAAAACAATTTCCCTTGTGGATCAATAAAGTTTGTCTAAGTCTAAGTCTACTGTGGAACATTCCAGGCAGAGCAATAACATTTCCATAGAAACAAGCAGGTGATAGACCCCCCAGAGTGCACCTTTAACAGCATTCAAGGACATAACTGGAATAGTCACAGCACAAGAAACTATTAGAAATGAAAATGAAATAACATGCGTTGTATTGAAATGTTGCCTAACTGTCCTCCCTCTTCAGACAGTACATGTACTTGGTGTGTTTTTGTTCCGTCTAACGAAAGTAGATATGAGGGTGAATTATGATATTAGGAACTGTGGCCGCAGCAGCCTCTCACATAAATCTTTGTCCGGTGAGTTATAATGTTGAACTCCACACTGTTACTGCTGGACTGGATTGTAATGACTTTTTCCTTTTTACCTTTTTATACGACTGACTGACTTTGTTTTGCTGTGTTCCAGGAGCCTGAGTTGACGACCCTCACTGCTCTGTGCACGAGTTAAGGTGAGTTATGGCTATTACATCATACACACTTTATATTACAGGTAGAAGATACTTAGGCGGTTGGATGCTTTCTTCTGTCATTTAATACCTGCATTGTCCTTGTGCTCTACAGTCTACTTCTAGGGACTGTTTATACTGTTTTATGGTGAATGTATGATTGATTGAAAACTATGAATAGAAGTAGGAGTCATAGGAGTCAGCAGGTCATAAAATCTTTTTCAGTTCTTTTTTTGGGGGGATCAGATGATGTATTCTTTTAGGTGTATTTGACTTTAAAGTTCCCATATTATGTTATTTTCTCATCTATATTATGATGTTTCCTCATCAAATACATACCTGGAGTTGAGTTTTGTTTCATTCACTCTTGTTTAACACGCACAACTTCCGAATTTAAGAGTTCTTTTCTCAACCAGGAAACACTTTGTGATGTCATGTGGTAATACAGGAAGTGCTCCACTGTGTTTTAAACTCCATACAGCTTCACTAGAATCATTTGGATGATTTCAGCTTTGAAGATATAGGCAGATAATAATAAAAGGTTACTCAAACATTATGTGAATGAAACAAAACACAGTTCCTGGTATGCTTTTGATGAGATAACAGCATTATAACATGGGTTAAACGTCACAAGAGTCTGTCACACAAGAGTGTCATTTTGTGTAATACAGGACCTTTAATGTTGTAAATGACAATGCTTTGTTTTTATGCATAGAAGCTGATAAATCTATTTACTAAATTAGCCAAATCACCAAGAAGATGTGTCATGTGCTGAAACAGAAAACCTCCTGTTGCTGAACGAAATGAGGCTTTGTCTGGTCAGATATTTGTGCGTGTTCCTAAATGAACCATGGAGTTTGTATTGCTTTATCAAAGAGTGCCTCATTGTGGGTTATAAAGACTCATAATATTATTAGAATGTTGGTTCAGTTTTATGTTACATTTCCAATACTGCAATGGAGTTCTACTTGCTTTAGGCTGTTTTTTTTTTGTTTTTTTTTTTGGGTGCTCAGGTTTCTCCCATTAGTTTGTAATAATCTATTGGTTCCGTAGATCATTACTTTACCTTTCTCATTGTAAAGGTCCATTGACTTTCAGTTCAAAACTATAGAACTGATTCTCTACTTCAGACTCTGCACTGTGGTACTTCACAGTAGCAATCAGTACATTTTTATTTAGTGTTTATATTTCTCATAATCTGTATTCAGTTGGAAGAACAAATATTCAAATTGGCCTCTAGTTCTCCATCTGTCTATAGGGTTAATGTGCCTTGATTTGTAATGCTGAAGACATAGCATAGTTAACTGGGATATATTTTATTGCTCTATTTAAAGTTTGTAATTATGATAATAAGGAATAAGCGGCCTAAAACCAGTGCTGTGGTTTATGGTGATATTAGTTTGACGCCTGGAGTTACAGCCTTACCAAAGTCTGTGGCTGCTCTCGCTGTTGGGATTCTTGGCTCGTGGTTTGGTTGTTTTGGTCGAGCTTTCTGAAGCATACATCATATCGACAGACGGGGTCGGATGCCAGCTGAATTTCAACATCACTCCTGATTCGTGGAAGAACTGAAAATGCCTAAGTATTTTCCCAGGCCTGACTGGAGAGATCTGGTGTTATTTGAAAAGGAGAATCTGTTTATTTTGATGTTAGCATATCTCCGTTTTGAGGAAATTGCCTACATTCGTTGCTCATATTATTATTTAAGAGCAAGCTCTCTACCGTGTGTAAGTAAACAGCACATCAATACACCATCTTGGATTCAGAGCTGTATACAAAGCTAATCTCAAAGGCGTGTAAACAAGCATCCTTCTTGGTTAGCTTTGCTTGAAATCAGTATGTGGTAAAAGTCTGTGGAATCCTCTGGCATGGAGCATGTGCTATTCGTCAATTACCAATGTGGCTTATATATCTCCTTTCACTGTTTGAATATGTATTTAAATATGTTTAACGATCTATGAACAGTAGTCAGATGTACTATTTGTGTTAAGTGAGTGCTAAAATAGAAGGTTTTTCCCTTCTGGTTACATAATGATTCATATTTTTCAACTTCTTCAATAGATCAATGTGGTATACTGTATTTTGGAGCGAGAGGATGATCTCTTGTGAGTTATGGTGTTGAACTTGAGGACTGTGGTCTAAACGACATCTGAAATAAATCCGCAGCAATTAAATTTACCACACTGACCCAGTCCTCAGCTCTTTTAGTTATTTAGCTATTGTTTTTTTATTTCAAACATGTGTCTTTAACATATAATGCAACTTAACACGGAAGGAACAAAGAAAAAAATTATCTCAAAAGACAAGAAAGTACAAGAAGTACAAATTGATCTCTAAATGTGAACACTACTACATTTACAGTACTGTAATTTCCGGACTATAAGCCGCTACTTTTTTTCTCACACTTTGAACCCTGCGGCTTATACGATGATGCGGCTAATATATGGATGGATTATTCATCTATCAACAAAGCGGATGCGTGCAGAAAGCGCCGCTGTCTGTACAGTTAACATGAAGTTACAACACTAGCAAGCGCGATTGTTGGCACTAAAACAGTTTATCGCCATGTGATAAAATAAGTTCTGATGCTAAATGAAAATTAGGAGTGGGATACATCTTAATAACCCATATGCGATAAATGCAGGTGGGTGCGTAAATGATGAAAAGAAACGTCTCAAACTTCAGTAGCTGGACATCCACTCATACCTGATCAATACACCAGCCCCCCAGGAGAGCCTGGAATCTGCTGAAATCCTACAAGACACTGACATGATCGAGACAGTGACATGATCCCAGAGAGGACATGATCCAGACACTGACATGATCCCAGACACGGACATGATCCAGACAGTGACATGATCCCAGACAGGACAGCGGCTCTTTCTGCAGGAGACATGAGCAATAGAGCGAGACAGACAGGTGAATACACTGAGGAAGATGCTAGTTTGATTTTGTTTTGAACAGTTATTTAGTGCTTCATGCACACCCCCTCCTCATTATCATAGCTCATTATCAAACTAGACCACCTGGGGCTTCAGACCTCACTCTGTAATTGGCTGCTGGACTTCCTCAGTGAGAAGCCACAGGCAGTGCGGGTCGGCAGAAACACCTCGAGCTGCATTAGACTGAGCACAGGAGTCCCTGCTAAGGACTACTGTTGCACTGTTGCACATTTACATTTACTACTGGAATTTTTACTCCTGTTGTTTACTCCTGTTATTGCACTAGAATTACTACTGTTGCACATTTATTTTATCTTAACTTCAGTGCACATTCTATTGCACATTACCATTTCACTGCTGTATCTTCCATTGCACATTTTTGATGCACACTGCACACTTTGGAAATCTGTATATAGGTATTTACTTATCATGTTGCACTGCTTTAAGATTTTAGGTCTTAGTTTTAACCTTAAGGTCTTTAGTTTAACCTTAGATCTCTGTCTTAGATAGTTTTTGTTGTGTTTTGTCTTCATATTGTATCTTGTACACTGTCTTTTTGCACTACCTGGCCAGAGAGAAACGAAATTTCGATTCACTGTATGTTGAACACATATGGCAGAATTGACAATACTGACTTTGACTTTGATCTTTTGATCTTGATCCTCATGGAAAACACATGAACAGCATGCAGCTTTGAAGCTAAAGGCAATCGATCTGGCTGTGGAAGAAGGAAATAGAGCTGCTGCACGTGAGCTTGGCATCGGTGAGTCGATGGTGAAACGTTGGCGACGGCAGCGTGACAAACTGACGATAAAGGATTTCAGAGACAATAAAAGCAGATGCTCCGAACTTGAAAGTGTTTTTGAAGACGTGGACACCTGTGGGTTACAGACAAATGCGGCCTATAAATGTACAATTCATTTTTTTTCCCCTTTTAAAAATTTAGTTGATGTGTCTTATATTAAGATGCACTCAATACTACGCAAATTAAAGTATGTATGTTATAGGCATACTTTAACTATTTTATTTGATGTTACAAAAGATATATAGGGTAAGTTATAGCATCAATGTATGTCTGTATATTTATACAGTAGATACAATACAGAGGAAATAAGTATTTGATCCCTTTCTGATTTTGTAGGTTTGCCCACTCACAAAGAAATGAACAGTCTATAATTTTAATGGTAGGTTACATCTCTAAAGCTCAAAATGCTCTGTTCCACCTTGGGATGTCATGAAGCAGTAGCACGTTACAGTCTAAAAACAAAACAACCCATGTTTCACAGTAAAAGAGTAATGCCTGTCTCACTCTAATCAAACTCTAACTCTAATCACCCTTAATAATAAAAGTGAAATGCAAAAACAAGTCAGTGCTTAAGAGTGGATACTTATGAGATTAGGATGAGCACTGCTGATTAAGAGATTGACATATGTAGATACCCCGACTGGGAGTCCGTGTGGGCTCTACGTCTGATTTGTTCTACTCAACACGAATGTATAAACAGCAATAAGGCACCACTCAATTAGACATAAAGTAATCCAAAACAACTACTTTAACTGGATCTAATCTCCCCACAAAGGTCAGCACTACTCCAGGAGTGAGCAGCGGATGAGGGATAGATTAAGGCAGATGATGCGCAGGAGGCCAAGTAGGATTTTGTACGCTTTGTTTTTCGACAGGAGTTGGAACAAATATTTTTGGATTGGATTGCGGATAAGACTTCAGCTCTTAAATGTGTCTTAATTTATAGCTTTGCACAGTCTGTTTTCAAAGTCATCATCCAGTGAAGGAGAACATCTAATAATTGAAAAGTTGTTAGTGCTGGAGATTCTAGAGTAAGCGACTGAATTTCACAGTTAGACAAATACTTATCAACTGGTTAAAAAAAAAGAGTACACAATTTTTTATTCTTTCCTATTGGTAATAACAGCGATTCTGAAAAATGTTCTTAAGTGGTTTTGTGGAAAAATAGCCAGTAGTTATTTGGCAAAAGCTTTCAAAAATGTCATAAAAGTCTAAAGTATTACCCTGAAATTCAGAACTCCTCTGTAGTGTTACTAAATATTACAGGGGGTCCTCGGGTTACGACGGTCTCGGGTTACGACGTTTCGTGGTTACGAACGCGCCCCCATTAAAAAAAATATGTATATATTACGCGTCATTCCGTCTTACGCGGTTTAGCGTGGTAAGAGATGTAAACAAACGCACGCGGCGAGCGGCGCACGGCGCAAGAATACGCTCTGTTGTGGTTGTAGGGAGAAGAAGACAGCCTCGTGTGCGTGTCCAATGTGGGCGGAAGTACCTGATGTGGGCTCTGATCTGCTCCTATGAAAGCGGCAGTGATAACCAAGCAGCGTAGTGGTCTAATTATTGAGATGGAAAGGTTATTGGTGCTTTGGTTGGAAGATCAAAGGCAAAATCCGGTTTACGACGAAATTCGGGTTACGACGCGTCTTAAGAACGGATCTACGTCGTAACTCGAGGACTCCCTGTATAAGAGAAACAAAAGGAAATCACTTTTCGTGCTTAGAAGCTGCAAGGATTGAGAAACCTTGCGTGGTCCAACATAAAGTTGTAGACCTAAATCTTTGCTGTTTTTTTCCCTGTGGTTCATTTTCTGAGCCAAGCAAACAGTGATGCCAAGAAAAGACACTGCGCTTTTTTGTAATGTAAGTGTAGGGGAGTCCAAATGATTCTTTTGTACAATAGAAACATAAAATCTTTAGGCCTACATGATTAAACTGCATAAATGTTAAATCTTACAAAGGAAAATAGTCTGTCCTAAGCTTTTTTAGTCTTTTTTAGTCTTCTTCTGCTCCTTTTATTAACAGACCTGAAGTCATGTTTTACACATTTGCAAAACATGATTGTGTTAGTTCATATTGTCCCAAGCTTAGGATAGCCTTCCAAAAACAACCCATCTGCTTTTCAAATGCTTGCAAGACTAACAGTAAGCACTCATTGCCTCTTTTTAATCGGGGCCAAACCAGAGTCCAAATTGATTCTAATACAATTCCAACCAAAAATCCTTGTCTCCCTCAATTGTATAAACGCTAGCTCAACTCTTTTAAGATGTCCTCCGCTTTATGGTATCTTTATACACTGAGCGATGTAAAGGGGGATTCTCCGGTGTAGTCATCTGTATTCAGGATACAAAGTGTTACTGATGAAGTGCTTGTTGTGTGCGTCTTTGGCAGTGTGCGAGATGAGGAAAAGGATTATGTCACCAAGCCAGAGCTGATAGGACTTTGTATGGAGGAATTGCAGTGAGTGGCTCATTGTAGCGCTACAGGATAAGCTGTGTTCAGTGGGATAGCAACAGCTCAATACATACATGCCTGTGTCTTCTATGGGAATACGAATTTTAATGTTAGGAAACTTAAAAAAAAAACAAAAAAAACAAATTTGGTTGTCTTGGTGATTGGAAATGTAACTTTTTCTTCGTAATTCAACAGAGAAAATGTACATTGTGACAGACAACTATACTATACTGAAAGGTGCACTATGAAACTTTTTGGTTGGGGGTCTGTCACCTGCTTGTTTCTATGGAGATGTCATTAATCTGCCTGGAATTTTCCACAGTATGACATTAAAGGAGAATTAACGTTTTTTACAATCTGAGCCTTATTTCGGTAATAAAACAAGTTGTTTTACTCACAAATAGCACTTTGGTGTCATATGGAGCACTTCCGGAGATGTTTTAGTTTAGCGATATCCGTAATGTGAGTTCTCGGGACGTATGTTTGCCGTATCCAAATAACACAAACTTAAGCACTTTTCAAATCATAGAAGCTCAGTGTCTTAGTCTACACTTTCGTTTGAGTCAAAAGTGGCCTGTAATCTGAGATTTAGCCATAATTTACAGCTTTGGGTTTCATGTTTGGGTCCCGAGAGCTGAGAGTGAAATAAACTGTGACTCTGCACGTGCGCACTGGCGTCCTCATCTCCTCGAAACTATGGCTAAATCTCGGATTACAGGCCACTTTTGACTCAAACGAAAGCGTAGACTAAGACATTGAGCTTCTATGATTTGAAAAGTGCTAAATTTGTGTTATTTGGAGACCGCAAACATGTGCCCCGAGAACTCACATTACGGAGATCGCTAAACTAAAACATCTCCGGAAATGCTCCATATGACACCAAAGTGCTATGGGTGAGTAAAACAACTTGTTTTATTATTTATCAGATTGTAAAAAACGTTAATTCTCCTTTAAACTGCTCCACCTTACATTTATTCAATTACAGGTGGTTTTATTGCTAAAAAATACTTGGAAAAAATGACTGTTGACTTCTGACTGTGAGCACACCTGCCTTTCCACAGAGCTGACCGGTAGCTTGGTCTGATTTGGTCTCCATGAAGATAGAAAGGCTTCATACCATACTGTGAAACATTCCAGACAGGGCCGGCCCAAGGCATAAGCGAACTAAGCGGCCGTTTAGGGCCCCCGCACCACCAGGGGGCCCCCAAGACCAGTTCGAATGGCCACCTGCTAAAATATTTTTCTTCTGTATGGATTAATTCTTCATCAAGACAGCGAATGTAGCGCGTAAACCTAGCTCCACTGCACGTGTCAGCGTTTTCCACCCTATTGCTATAACTGAAAGGACCCGCTTGGTATTTATACCACTTAAAACTACATATATATATTAAAGTCATGGTAGCACCGTGATGATGTGTTTAAGGTATTACATTATTTTATTTTGTCGGGATACTTCTTCCTACAATGTTAAAAATGTGCACAGTTTGAAATAAAACAAATATATCTGTATTTTGTATTTGTTTGCGACAACTTAAGTAAAGCAATGCCTTATGGGAAATTCCCACGGCCGGAGAATTGACCAATCACGGCACTAGTTGCGTTTCTCATGAAAGTTAATAGAATGGTGAAGATTGTGGTAGTGTGGTCAAGTTAGTCAAAGTATAAGAGGAGATGGACGGACGGTTGGATTAGCATCAAAGTTTAGTAAAATGAATCGAGGAGGAGGCACTAAATAACACAAGAGAGGAGCAGAGAAAAAGAGGGAAAAATTTAAGAGAGCACTGCTGTCGGGGGGTAGTCTGGTTAACACCTGACCATATCACAAGTGAGATATGGGTCTGGAAACTCGCTTCGAAAAATCCCGTAGCGGAGGTGTGGTTAGCGATTGCCAACGGCCGTTTATTGGGCGTTATGAATGTCTATCATTGAGCGTATACGTGAGTCCATAGCCAATCATGTCAGTTGTCAGTTCAAACTACAAGCTTCCGTTTGTCATGTGGTACGCGTCACCGTCTTGCCACACCTCCCCCGCTCTCTGATTGGGGCCCTAAATCTGGGACTCTCGCTTGGACGAGTTTCCAGGCCGCCTTCCAGTTCGAAACGAACGGAAGCGGCCTGGGAATTCCCAGGCTAGTCGGGGGGCGAAAAATATGTGGAACCTGGACACGGTGGACGTTATTGATCGGGTTGCGGACTCGCGGGTTGTGGATCGCACTTCGCATGAAAGTAAGACACTTTTTGTTTTTAATTATGGCTGGGTTGTGCATTGATTTCCATGATTTTAATGCAGTTGTTTAATGCATGTGGCTGACGTCTGCCGCTGTTACCTGATGTGCTTTGTGTGTGTAGCCCGCTGTTTTGGTATTTTGTTCTGCGTGGTCCTGTGCTGGCATGAGGCTACAGGCTGGCCATTTTACAGTTGTTTTACTGCATTTTTCTGCCGTGTTTCTGCCGTTGTGTTTCTGCCGTTGTGTTTCTGCCATTGTGTTTCTGCCGTAGGTGCTGTTCGAATGTACCGGTATTTACGTTAATTAGAATTAAAAAACCCTTTTGTGTACCATCTTTCTGTGTAAATATCTCAAGTAACAATGTGGACACCTGCGGCTTATAGTGAGGTGTGGCTTATATATGTACAAATCTTAATTTTTTTAAAAATTTGGTTGGTGCAGCTTATAATCAGGTGCGCTCTATACTACGAAAAGTACGGTAATATCAATATATGATATTGCAGAAACAAAAACATTTTTTGTATCATTGTCATAGTTGGTACAATGTAGGTTAACCAATTCTTGCTGCTGGTTGTTGCCACTGCACTGCTGCGCAACCAAACAAACACGACAGGAGTGATTTTAATGTCAGATGAGCTAGGTGGCCTAGTCGGCTGTGAAGCTGTCTCAAAAACAAAGTTCATATCTCTCTGAATATTTTATATTGCAATAGCCATAATGACACAAGTTACAGTATAATGTAAACCAACTCAAAACACAGATGGGTGTCTTAGACTAACTGTGTAGTCTATGAAATGATAAAGCAGCTAGCTATTAGTGCAGTTTTGGTGGTGCAGAGAGGTAATATTTGAGGAAAAAGCATATGTATAACTTTAAATTGTATCAGCTGCAATCTGGCATTAACAGAGTTATGTAGACCATTTAACGCTCATTTCCATATGTCAAATTTGATTTTAATATTAAGATCCTCCTCCCATTTTTGTTTAATTGTCATTGCAGGTTGAGTTATTTGTGCATTTTACTGTAAATAACTAATATATCGCTTGGTCATATCTATAGTTACTGAAAGTCCACAGGTTTACATTGGGGTAAGGAGATGCAGTCCTTGCCAGTGAAAGAAAAATGATTCAAGTTCAAATTGTTCAAACTGAATTTCTGAATCACTATTATCGTTAATGTTTTTCTCAAAATTTCACAAATCCAAACTGTACGCAGATTTCCAGGGCAGTTTTGCGTTTTTGTGACGGAAAAGCAGATGAAAAAATTGTGCACTTCTTGATCAAGGCAAGTTTAAAATAGCAAATCTTTAATAAGAATGATAGCTGTGATTTCAGGAGTGTACTTTGTCTTTGTGGACGTGTGAGCCTTTCAAAACCGGACATAGCTTGTGTATAAAAATACCTATTCACATAAGATTTACAGCTCACATGTAACATTATAAAGACGCGCGGAGGTGACAATCTTATCCCAAAATTACAGCTGCTGTCTTCCTCTGTACCATAACTCATCTGTTCTACATACAAGACCGAACCTGACCAACACCGGACTGAGAATTTAAGATCATAATTAAGATCTATACAAAGACAAATGTCGCCTGTGAGGAAATGCTTCTGTCTGTCCAAGTCCTCATAAACTCGCTTCTCTTTTCCAGCAACTGTTGTGAGCTAAGTATAGAGGCCGGGTGATAGAACAAAAGATCAGATTTATCACAATTTTTGATTCAGTTTTACTTCGCAAAATGAATAAAAATAGCTTTCAATATTAGAATTTCTGGAACATAAACAATACAGACTTTTAATCACTGCCGTTTAACACAACAAAACACTAAACTCGGCTTCAACCAAATGATTTTACTGTAAGAGGACTGGCTGTAGACGTCTTGATTCAAAAGTAACAAGATCCTTTTGATTATAAGAAATTACAGAAACCCAATTAATATTTGATCAATTACCCACACTGAATAAATGGTTTGAGAGGGGTTGCTCAAATTACAACCACAAATTTGACAACAATAACATGACTTTTTTGCGATTCTCTGTGCAGCGTGTTTAAATCTTACAAAGTAAAAGGAGAAATTCAGTTTGTCAACTGGACAAAGTTTATTTGGTCGAAAACGTTTCGCAGCTCATCCGAGTTGCTTCGTCAGTACTGAGTGCTGATGGACACTGCTTATATCTAGCTGCAGGGAGGAGCTAACTACACTGAAATTATTCTGAAACTATCCCACCTCTTTGTTTTCAGCTTTCTGTCTTTTGTTTTTTCAGTTTCTCTCTGGCGTCTAGTTTAGCATACCCATTCAAACCCTAATGGCTGTTTTCACACCTCTGGACCTGACCTGGCTAGCCCCCTTGTTTCCTTTGTTTTGATTTAGGTTTGAGAATGGAATTATATATGGGAGACAAATTATGTCTGACTCCCCCATTCCTGTTTAAAGAAGGATTCTCTTTTTTGACAAAAATAGCCTCTTTAACTCCCCTCTCAAACCAGTTCTTTTCCCTGGCTAAGATCTGAACCTCACTGTCCTCAAAGGAGTGGCCCGTGGCTTCTAGGTGGAGATGTACGACAGATGACGGTCCACTCTGGCAGGCCCGTCTGTGTTGGTACATCCTCTTGTGAAGTGGCTGCTTTGTTTCTCCAATATAGCGCTCACTGCAGTCTTCACTACACTGAATGGAGTAGACCACATTGCTTTGTGGCTCTGTGTTTTGTCCTTTGGGTGGACCAGTTTTTGTCTTAAAGTGTTTGTGGGTTTGAAATAAACTGGGATTTCATATTGTCTGAAAATCCTCTGTAGTTTTTCAGAAATGCCGGCCAGGTAAGGAATTGCTACCCCTTTCCTCCTGGGTTTGGATTCTCAAAACAAAAGACAGAAAGCTGAAAACAAAGAGGTGGGATAGTTTCAGAATAAGTTCAGTGTAGTGAGCTCCTCCCTGCAGCTAGATATAAGCAGTGTCCTTCAGCACTCTAACCAGAACTGACGAAGCAACTTGGATGAAACTTTATCGACCAAATAAACTTTGTCCAGTTGACAAATTAAATTTCTCCTTTTACCAAATAGTGTATCAACATTGTGTTCTGCGTCCTGATTGGCTTCTCCTCTGTGCCGTGTCTCCTGTACAGTACAGAATGTGTTCAGTTTGACACATTTATATAGATGTTATAGAGGGGGGGACCCGGGGAGCGGAGACATGAGTCACTGGATCCGTAGGAAGTCCAGACCGGCACTAAGACATGAGGACCACACTGGGACCAGACCGGGACCAGACCGGAACTAGACCAGGACTAGACCAGGTCTAAACCAGGTCTAAACCTGGACTAAACCAGGACAAGACCAGGTCTAAACCAGGATTGAACCACCGCATGCGGCTCTTTGCCTTGTTTCGTGCAGCTCTTGTGCGTGTTCGCTTCGACTGCGTCGTTGGACGTGGTCCCGAGGGGGAGGCGCGGTGCGGGCGCTGCCGGCCTCGGTCTCGTGCTCGCAGCCCCGGGTGGGATGCATGGCCTCGCGCCGGTCATGCTGCTCACAGATTTGACCACAATGAGCGGGTGCACGTGTCTGTGCGCACACTTCTCCGGTCCCAGGACTAGACCAGGTCTAAACCTGGACTAAACCAGGACTAGACCAGGTCTAAACCAGGATTAAACCCTTGCCTTGTTTCGTGCGCACGTGTCCGCGCGCATATTCCCCCCCCCCCCCTTCACTATTAATACATTTTGTTGAAAATCTACGAAAGTTTGAGTGTTTAAACAAGAGAGAAATGTGAGAAAATGTTAATACCAGTCTGAGAAAAGTGTATGTGTGTGGTGAGGCGTTTACAGCCTTAAAACATGTATAATAATTGTAAAATATAAAGTTGTCCTACTTCACGGATTTCACTTATTACGGGTTATTTCTGGAACCTAACCCCCGCGATAAACAAGGGACCACTGTAGAAGGGAAAAAAGTGAACAATATAATAAAAAATATGTTATTAAATCTAATAAAATACAAGGGTACAGGTAGGATTAAATAAGTTGTAAGTAGAGTATTTCACACGTAATAAGTGCTTTAAGTATATTTAAACATGTACAGCACAGAGTAGATCATCATAATGTGTTAATCTTGTGTTATTCCTGTGTCCACAGGCAGAGACCAGAGTGTCTTCACTGGAATAAATCCTCGAACTGTCCAACTCCAAACTGTGTGTCTCTGCACCTGTGCTCTGTGTGTGTGTGATTCTGTTTAAGAAAATACAGAACAGTAGAAAACTAAAGAGTGTATTCTTATACTTTAAAACCCTTTAAGGACATTTGATGTTGCATGTTAAAATAATTGTTTCGACAGAATTAAATTATATATATAAAAAAATAAAAGGTAACATAAGATACAAACGCGATTTTGTCACATTTCGACAACATGAAAAATGTATGTTAATGTTCTGAGAAAAATATGTGCAGAGGGGACTGGATAATTTTCAAAGTTTTACATAGTTTTATTGCAACCAATTTCCTTTTTTTTTTTTTTTTTTTACACAAATCCAGTGACCATTTTTCAGTGCAGTAGATGTCTTGAAAGTATAAAAGATATCATTGTAAAGTTGCAAGTTTGTTTATATTTCCATGAAGCCAAATCTGGATATTAAATAAATAAAGGCTCTTTGTGTTAAAGGGCCAATATTACACTATTCTCTGATCTTTATTATAATGGTAAAGTTCACAAGAGTAAATTTTTGTGTAATATAGGTTCTTTAAGTAACAGATAGTAGCAAGTAGTATCTTATAGCGTTCACAGCACAATATTACCTGATATACTTACCTACAGCCATTATTTATTTTACAGAAAAAGGCTTTGAGAATTATCACCAACAGTCATTATAGAGAGCCATCCAACCCATTATTTGTTAAACTTAAAGTGTTGAAAATGTGTGATACTGTTGAATTAAGTATCCTCAAAGTCATGTATAAAGCAAAGTGCAGAGTGTTACCTGTAAATATTCAAAGACTGTTTGAGATGAGAACAAGCCAATACAATTTAAAGGGAACCTACATGTTTAAAAAACCTAAATTCAGAACCAAGGTTATGGAGCGAAGCGTCGCTGTGAAAGGAGTCAATTTATGGAATAATCTTGACAAAGAAATCAAAGAATCAAGTACAATAATGGCATTTAAAAAATACATAAAATCCAAAGTAATGTGTATGTATGAAAAAGAAAACTAAATTGTTACACTTGAAAATGAAGCTTTATGTTTACAATTGATTAATAATTGTGATTGAAATGGAATGTAATGAGGAAAGGTTTTACAGTCACTATCGGTGTTGGTGTTTGGAAAAGGGAAGAGGGGGCAGATAACATAAGATAACTCTTCTTTCTGCTCCCTTTCATTCAATATTTTGTATTGTTATCACAAATGTTGATGTCTTTTTATACTTTATGAATGAAATAAACAAAAACAAAAAAAATACTGAATAGTAGTTGACAACCTCTAATGTTCTAACATTTGTTTTATTTGGAAATTGGAGGAAAAGTTGCAGGCATATTGATAATCTTTTGCACCTGTCTAAAATATAAAACAGTTCAATATACACTTGCCTCTTATTAGCTTCCTTCAAAGCTGTATAGTTACTGTAATCAGTGGTTTTCATTTTGACTAGAGCACTCTTGAAATTTCAGTAAGAACAGCGCTTCTCTCATGTGCTGCTTTGTGTCACAATTGGACCCTTGCAGCACTAAACATCTTCACATGAAGTGCTCTTTGGCAAATGTTGAATTAACACATCAAGAAATAAGGTCTGCCCTATGCTGCTCCTTTTCTCTCCAGCTACTGTGTGTAAATCATGCAGGTATAAGTGAGCAAAGACAAACTAAATAATAAGTAATCCTTTAGTCACAAGTGTTTTCTTTGCGCCGTATGAAAAGGACAGTTAAAGGCTCTGTACTTTAAAACTTGGCTAAGAAAAGTGGTTATTTCTCAATTATTGTAGCTACCTTGATCTGTGTCAATATTTATTCTTGTTCACCTTAAACATCATCAACCCCGTGAACACTGTGAAAATTTAAAAATAAGACAGAAAATAGCTCTGCTCTAATTATACAATGCTTTAAAAATTAATATATAGTCCTAAAATAATATTTACAGCGTTTGCCTATACGTCACCAGCCATAGTTAAGTAGCATTTCTTTGAAATTTCTTTACACTTTTTCTGCATTTCTCTCTCGTCTTTTTCTCTCTTTCTATTGCTCTCTGTTTACTTCTGGGGAAAAGTAAATGGTCACATGACTCAAAAAGGTAAATAATTTAACAAATAAAAGATATCAAATTAAAACATCACTGTCAGCTACAGTTATGCATTCTGAATATCAAAGTTCAAAAGATCAGAGTCAGCTTTATTCTCAATTCTGCCATATGTGTTCGACATACAGTAAATCGAAATTTCTTTCTCTGGCCAAGCAGTGCAAAAAAAGACAGTGTACAAAATACAATATAAGGGCAATACAAAAACTATCTAAGACAAAATCTAAAACCTAAAAATAAATAAATGCCTATTTACAGATGTCCAAAATGTGCAGTGTGCATCATAATGTGCAATGGAAGATGCAGCAGTAGAATGTGCAATAGAATGTACAAAGATAAAAAATAAATGTCCAACAGTAGTAATTCCAGTAGTAAATGTGCAACAGTGTAACAGAATATGCTAATTATTCAAAGTGCTTTTCACAACACTCCAAAGAGAGACCAAAAGAGGAGTTTTGCCATGACAAAACTAGTATGCTAATGTGCACTTCCTGAATATCTGACAGTACAGTGTTTTCTAATTAGATGCAGACAGTACACACCTCAAGGCCTGCTTAATATACATCTGTACTGGGGCAAGGTTCAAATACATGGGGGGAAAATCATTTACAGGCCCTTTTAATGATCATCTGATGTGTAATTTGTGCTTGTGGATTCACCATTGACTTTGACTTGCCCTGTTCAAAAGACACAGGCATGGATTAGCTTCACCTGTAAGTGTAGCTATTGGCTGCTGTTGGGTAATGTTCCACCACTATCGATGATGTCTGCGGTGATTTCATTTGAAGCTGGTTTTATATATGCTGCTGGGTGAATTTAGAAACAAAGACTAGTGTTGTCCCTAAAATGTACTGGGCCAGTTTGGGAACCAGACCCATTTTTATACACAGGAAAAATGAAATATCAAAAGATGCTTCAAGCCACAGTATGTAACTTTTTAGCCAGAAAATGTACTAAAATAAAAGCTTGTTTATTCAGTTTGGTTTATTGCACTGAAAAATTTAGAAAAACATGCTTGCATCTCCATAAATCTTGTTTGGCCTGGAGCAGGGACTCTTCAGTTTGTTTCCATAAAAATGTTGTTCCTTTGGATATAACCTTCTACAGTCTGTCTCTCTCCTTTCAGAATATTCCAGAAAGTTACATACTGTACCTTTTAAATAAATAAACTATTGTGCACTTTTATTTTACATCAGTTTATCTATAGTTTCACTATTTTGCATTAATATGTTGGTATTTATGCCACATGCCCTCCATGACATTAACATAACTTCCCACAAATTATTAGAGAACCTATTTCTTCTGTGTACATAGCATGCATTATCATTTGTTTAATTATCAGTACCTCTTCTCTCAGAGAAATCCCCAATTCTCCATTTTCATAGTTAAAGTGTCATGTGTTACATTTCACATAAGAATAATGAATCTTGAAACCATCAAGGGACAAAGACTGTCTTTTCACCTTCCTTGGAGCTACAATTTTAGCTCTTAACAGACTCAAGCCAGTTAGAAAGGGTTAACGTAAATCATAGTGGATATTGTGTAGTTTTTGAAAATCTCCTATACAAAAAAAGACAGTGGAGATTTACAAATAAAGTAACATGGATTGAACTCACTTGGTTTCATCTTTCCCCTCAGAAAATAATTGCTCAGGTTTTGAAAACATTGAAGTGTGAGCATTAAAGGTCCCATGGCATGAAATGTTCACTTTCTGAGGTTTTTGAACGTTAATGTGAGCTCCCCTACCCTGTTTAGCCCCCCCATGGCTAAAAGTTGCGAAATGTGTAAACTGAGCATTTGTGGTCATTTTCTGCGTTTGAAAAAAAGACAGCTCAAACGGGCGATTCTGAACAAGGACGTCACATGTGACGTCACATTGAAGAAAAAATGCAAATGTAGTTCCACCGCCCGTCTGTGTTTCTACCCACACTCTCTGTAAATCACGCCCAGAGAGTTTGGACTGCGAACGAGCTACGCAATGCGAGATGCGTTTTTTTATTTGCCTGGAGGCACATGAGAGTGTTTCCAGGCTCAGATGTCCTTTATCCGACCCTCCAAACCTCTGAAACAGCAGTGGTTTAATTTTATTTTCTGTGGAAATGTGTTTATTTTTCAATGGAACGCTTCTCATCTCTTCCTCTGTGCAAAAACGCGGAAGTGGGGCCAGCGCACAGCGCTCCCACCCGCTGCTCTGGCCTATCTCTGTCCTCCTCATTTGCATTCAAGCAACAACGTCCATAATGGAGTGTTCCAGAGAGATGTTTATGACTCTGTCTGTGTTCATGGGTCTTTCTCATGCAGTCTTGATTTTGATGAAGGATTAATTTACAGTATTAGGATTAATTTACAGTATTAGGGAACCATTAAGGAGCCATATAAAAGCATCAAGAAGTACCATGTCATGGGATCTTTAAGCTCTAGTGCTTTTCTCATAGTAAAAAACAAAACAAAAACCTAAGACCCAGAAAAAACATGCTTAACTCAATAATATGTGTTCTAATCAAGGTCAGTAGTGACCCTCATGTTCCAGAATGCAATTTCTCATTCATTTTTCCCATATACTAAAAATATATGTATGAAAGCCTGTTCAGGGCTCACTTATGTGGTAAATATAGTCCACTTTTTTAAACAGTCTAAGCTAGTGTGACGTCACCCATAGCGTTCAGTGGCACTCAAATGAAGCTCACGATGCTAACAGTTATCTGAGCGAATTTGGAGCCACGCTCTATATTATGGATAGAATTACTGTGATGAACAAAAAGCAGAAACAAAACACCAGGATCATGTAATGCGTGTTAATATGAACATTACCTGCTTGTCAAAAGCCTGATCTCGTCAGATCTCAGAAGCTCAGCAAGGCAGGGCCTGGTTAGTACTTGGATGGGAGACCGCTGGGAATTCCAGGTGCCACAGTGGGGCGCCAGTCGTAAAAAACTGTCATTGTGTCCTTAGGCAAGACACTTCACCCATATTGCCTAGTATGAAAGTGGTGTGTGCATGAGTGTTGGAGGTGGTCGGAGTGGCCTATGGCGCAGATTGGCAGCCTCACTTCCATCAGTCTGCCCCAGGGCAGCTGTGGCTACAGAAAATAGCTTACCACCACCAAGTGTGGAGTGAATGAACAATGAACTGTAAAGCGCATTAGGTGTCATGAAAGGTGCTATCTAAATGCTATGAATTATTATTATTATGTTAAGAACAAAATAACAGTTACACAGAGAGGGGCGACAATATTCCAGTGTAAGTCAATGGGAGCCAGGGTTAGTAGGAGCTGGAAGAGCCACACGTGAACTTCCTATTTGGAACGCGGCGGCTAACTAGCTATGTCCATTTATATACACAGTCTGTGGTGGTAACTAATGACACAAGACCTATAGGTTTATTTTTATTTATTTCTGAAATATTTTGCAGAATCTTGTGTTTTCAATGTGCTTTTTGAATTTAAAATGCTTTGATCAGGGGCCTGGTTCTGTGTCATTCAAAGTTCAAAGTGTACTTTATTGTCAATTCACTATGTAACAGACATTACACAGAGGACTGAAATTGCGTTTCACCAGACTCCAAATGTGCAATGTCCTTCCCACGATGATGACCGGTATGCTATCCAGCTATCCAGACAATTAGCTTCTCTCCCGATAAAAAAAATAATGGCCGCGTAGCACAGCAGATGCCACTATTCAGCAGCATTTTTGGTTAAATATTTTTTTTTGGTGTGGTGTAGTCAAGCCGGGGGCAATTGTTGTCAAGGCGGCCACCCTAACTATAAAGCACTGCGGGAGACACTGTTATGGATATTGGTTACCATGTAGCTGGTTAGCCTCCATGATATCTTTGAACTCTTAATATTAAATTTTTTTTTTTTTTAACATATTGCAAATATCACCTTTATTTCAGTCCATAGTTTGATCTGAGTATGTCCTATTAACATGCACAATTAACTCAGTCAAATATCTGCGTAAAAACTGCTCATCCTGTAGTTCCTACAAACATGTTCTGAAATGTGATTCTTGTATTAGGCTGTTGGTTTATGTTATGGTCATTTTGTCAGTTCTCCTGGATTTGTTTAAAATGTGGACTTTAAACATTAAGCTTAGATCTAATTGCAATCAGGAAAAAAACATAATTCTAATGTTTTACCCAAATCATTCAACCCTTTTGCTTTGAACTGTAGATAATCTAGAGTGATTTATACTTAGTAGTCATGGGCATACATGTTGCAGTTTCTATCATTATTCTCTAAAAATAATGACCTTATATTGCATATTTGGAATCTCTCTCATCTTTACTTGGCTTATTGTTGATGTGAGTATATATTGAACTTGGCTTCAGCGCACTAGGTGCCTCTTCATGTCGACTTGTGATATATTTACAGCTGTCACTCAAGGCCCTCCAGAGACTGAGATAAGATAAGAACTCCTGGGACGATACACTATATCAAGAAGCACATATACCGCACTCATGCAAGCCATCCAATTCTATTTGATACCTCCCCAGCTAATACCAGCTGTCAGTCACTCTTAAAGTCACAGAGCACATATTTACCCAAAAAGTTGGGCTTGTTGTCATAAGGGAGCAAAGGCCAACAAGTAAACAAGCGCAGTCCTTTTAACCAAAGTCATGGTAATTCATCTTTAGACGCAAATCTCCAATGGGTGGAAGTCGTGGATTATTTTTGGTAGATTGATCCACCCAAAGAAAAAGTCAGGTGTATGCTGCTAGTGGTGGATTAATTGAAAATATTATATCCAACAATTACAAAAATAACATGATATTTTAAAAAAACAAAAAAAACCCTGAAGAGTTTTGAGTGCTTTCCAGGAGAGAGACAGTAGCTTTTTGTAGAATACAATCAAATTCACTTATCGAGCTAAATGCATCTGCTATCTTATCTGTGTGCAATATGAAGTTCTCTGATGCACTGTGTGCATCAAGAAATACTTGTAATTCTTCTTTTTTCCATAATTGAGCTGACCTTGTATCTGCAGGATGCTCTGACTCTTGGATACATTATACAGTACAAGGCTTGGGAAACTTCTCCTCCTCCTTAAAGGTCCCATGGCATGAAATTTTCACTTTCTGAGGTTTTTGAACGTTAATGTGAGCTCCCCTACCCTGTTTAGGGCCCCCCCATGGCTAAAAGTTGCGAAATGTCTAAACTGAGCATTTGCGGTCCTTTTCTGCGTTAGAAAAAAAAGCAGCTCAAACGGGTGATTCTCAACAAGGCACCTTATTGACGAAAAAAGAAATGCAAATGCAGCTCCACCCCCGTCTGTGTCTACTCAGCGTCTCTGTAAATCACGCCCAGAGAGTTTGGACCGTGAATGCGCTAGGCAATGCGAAATGCGTTTTTTTATTTGCCTGGAGGCACGTCCGAGTGTTTCTAGGCTCGGAAGTCCTTTATCTGAGCCTCTGGACCTTTGAACAGCAGTGGTTTAATTTTATTTTCTGTGGAAATGTGTTTATTTTTCAATGGAACGCTTCTCATCTCTTCTCCGCGCAAAAACGCGGAAATGGGTCAGAGCGGACAGCTGAGAGCTGAGAGTGGAGAGTTTGGCCACGCCCCCACCCTCTACTATAGGCCATCTCTGTCCTCCTCATTTGCATTCAAGCAACAACTCCCATAATGGACTGTTCAGAGAGAGAAAAATTACTCTTTCTCATCTTATCTCTGTTTCTCATGCACTGAGTCTTGATTTTGAAGAAGGATTCATTTACAGTATTAGGGAACCATTAAGGAGCCATATAAAAGCATCAAGAAGTACCATGTCATGGGACCTTTAAACATTAGAGCAATTTGGCATTTACATATTTTGATAGACTGCAAAAATATAATTTGTAAAATAGAGGACTGAGATATAGACACTTTTTTACAAGTCTATGACAATGTTCCTATTATACATTTAGGACTTTGAAGTTAAAACAAAATGACTCGACTTTGCCAAGATTGAAACTGAATAGACACTGCATGAGGACCATAACACAAGCCTAATTAAACTAATCAAATTAAAATAAACAAGTATTGTTGGATGTTTGTTCCCATAGAGTTTTGAGGTTGATGATACATTTTTAAATAATTTTACATTTTTCTTATATGCTATGGCAGTGTTTTACCTTGGTGTTTTTGTGGATAAAAACACCACTGCACCGAGCAACATAAAGCCTAACTATAAACACTTGGATGACTGTGTGTTCTATAGTCATCATCTGGAAGCAGAGAGAGCCAAGGTTTATTTTCTTATTTAAACAGTGAATGTAAAGAAACACAGTGAAGGCTGGTGATAATGAGACTAATGAGGCTAAGGATGTTTGTGTTTAGCTGCATGTGCTCTCTGCCACTCAATTACTACATACACTGTCATTAAATTATTATCTTTTCATGTTTTTCTTTCAGGAATCTTTTGCCTCCATCTAACACGTCTGCATCCTCCTCATGCACTCTTTCATTACATGTTAAAGCTACGAACTGTAATTAGATTGGCCGACCTAATGGAAAGTAAATTAAAAAAACTTGCAGATGGTAGCTTTAAACTGTCAAAATCCAACTACCAACATAATAAAACTGACATAAAATGTATTCTATTGTATTCAGGTTGCATTTTAACGATTACCTGATTTTTGAGTTGTGAAAGGAGGAGTTTGGTATCAAGATGACCAAGTTCTTAAAGCTCTCACAAACCCTTTGGCACGCCGCTAGTCTTTACATGCATTATTAGGCTACGTTCAGACTGCAGCCTGAAGTGACCCAAATCCGATTTTTTCGCCCCTACACGACCTGTATCTGATCTTTTAATGACAGTCTGAACGACACATCCGTTTTCAAATGCGACCCAGGCCACTTGGATATGTGGACCTAAAACCGATACATATCCGATCTTTTGGCATGTGACTTCAGTCTGAACGGCCAGGTCACATCTTATGTTAACAATCTTATGTTATCTGCCCCCTCTTACCTTTTCCAGACAATTCAATAACACTAATAGTGACTATAAAACATTTCATCAATACATTCCATTTTAATCACAATTATTAATCAATTGTAAACAGAAAGCTTCACTTTTATGCACAATAACTTTTTTTTTCATACATACACATTGCACTGGATTTTATGTATTTTTTTAAATGCCATTATTGTACTTGATTCTTTGTCAAGACTATTCCATAAATTAACTCCTTTCACAGCGACGCTTCGCTCCATAACCTTGGTTCGGAATCTAGGTTTTTTAAACATGTTGTGGCTTGTTCTCATCTCAAACAGTCTTTGCATATTTACAGGTAATACATTGCACTTTGCTTTATACATGACTTTGAGGATACTTAATTCAGCAATATCATACATTTTCAACACTTAAAGGAAAAGAAACGTTATTTTACAATCTGAGCCTTCTTTCGGTAATAAAACAAGTCGTTTGACTCACCCATATCACGTTCGTGTCATTTGGAGCTGTTTGAAGAAAGTTATGTTGTAGCGTATCCGTTAGCATGAGTATTCGGGGCATTACTTTGCGGTCTCCAAATAACACAAACTTTAGCACTTTTCAAATCATAGAAGCCCGATGTCTTAATGTAAGATTTCGTTTGAAGCAAAAGTGGCCTGTAATCTGAGATTTATCCATAGTTTTCAGCTTTGCGTTTCATGTTTGGGTCCCGGGAGCTGATAGCACAATCCGCGCATGCGCACTGGCGTCCTCATCTACTCGAAACTATGGCTAAATCTCGGATTACAGGCCACTTTTGCTTCAAACGAAATCTTACATTAAGACATCGGGCTTCTATGATTTGAAAAGTGCTAAAGTTTGTGTTATTTGGACGCCGCAAAGTAATGCCCCGAGCATATGATACGAGCCCCATGTTAACGGATACGGGATCATTAGTAGAACAGAACGGCTCAACATAAGTTCTGCGATACTGCTCCAATTGACAGAAAAATGCTATGGGTGTTATCGGTTATCGTTATCGGTTTTATTGCCGAAAGAAGGCTCAGATTGTAAAAAAACGTTAATTTGCCTTTAAACAAATAATGGGTTTGATGCCTTCGAAATGGCAAATAGTCACAGGGGTGAGACCATGATTTGATTTGTATCGCTGTATTTTCACTGCCTTACAGTGGAGCATCATCTTCATGTTTATGATGGATACAATGCCATATCACACAGACAATGCACAGTGTTCTGATTTGAAGTCTTGCAGATCAACTTGAAATAATTTAAGAGGCCATAAGGTTCACTCTTGTTACAGTTAATCCTCTCTATCATCACTTATTCTCAGATTATTTTGGCCGTATTAAACTCCTGGAGGTTGTATGGGGGGCTGGTGGGGGTTGCTGTCTCCTCTTTGTAGTAGTCACACTCTAAATCTCATTGGTGACGGTGCTCATGCGTCTGAGGCCTCCACAATAGCTAATGGGGAAAACAAATCATGTGTGTGGCTTTTATGGTTCGATTAAACTCACTATTATTCCGGAGTGTAATTAGGCTCATTAGGAAACGCTGAATGTAGAATGGAACATGTATCACTTTCCTGTGGATGACAAGACGCTGGTGCACCATTGAGCCTTGTTGGCAGTTCTTAACATGCTTAGAAAATACATAGAAAAGGCTATCTTTATTTAACTTTAAAAGGGTAGTATTGGGTAAAAGGAGTGGATTAAGGGCCTGTTTACACAAGTACTCTTACGGGTAAAAACGACTGCGCCTTCGTAGCTTTGTAGTCTTAACCTGGTCTGAAGCAATAGTTGAACTTCTTCGTCTGACCATACAAATTTTTTTTTGTTACCAGTAGCCATGTTTTGTTTTGCTTTTCACGGCGCAGATGAGAAGAAGGAAGATTCTACGCATGCCTGTGGACATAGTGATAATGTATCACAGCACCACTTAACCGCCTGGCATGCATACCCAATCAAATTCTACACACATTTGCGTCACTGTATGAACGCAGATTTCCTCCCGAAAACGCTCGTCTAAACGCGGAATAAAAAGTGAAGACGCAACGCCACTTTTGCGTCTTTTGTTTGGACCTTCATCAAATAAACAAAGCTTAAGTGACTGTGACATCACCCATAGAGTTCATCCCCAGTCAAATGAAGCTCACAAGGCTCACAAGGAGCAAATTTGGAGCCGAGTTTCATATTTATGTATTTACGGATAAAATATCAAAATAAAAACACCAGGATCTTGTAGAGCGGGTTAATACAAACACTTTAAGCCCAAAATGATGAGAATCACAGCAACAGTTATAGAGAGAGGGGTGACAATTTTACAATTGGAGCAGAGTCGATGGAGCTGGACGCACCCCCATGCTTGCTTCCTATTTGGAACATGGCGGCTAGTGGGTTAGCTATGTCCAGTTATATAGTCTGTGGTTCATACACTTATGTTCTGCACTTGAACATAGACTGAAACACAAAAAAATCTAATGATTCTTAATAATGTAATAAGCTTTTACCCAATTGGTGTAATAAAGAATTACTTAAGCAAAAACACAAAAATGGCTAGCAAGTTTCATTTTATGTTTGATTAGGGATAATACAGCAATGCGTATGGTGGTTTAAACTACAATTGACCTCTTCCCACATGATGCACAGAGAAAAAACAAGTCCATATCATAGTGTGTTGGTCCAAACCTGCTTGACTAGGATCATTCAGAAGGAAATATATTTGAATAATTATTATACTTGCTGTACAATTCTAAATTTAGTAATGTGTGCTCTTTATCCATGTACAGTATTTATCTATGGGACAAAAAACAGAGATTTAACAGTCCCATGTTTTTTGTGAAAGAGAAAACCAGAAGCCCTATTAAAAACCATGGATCTTATTGTTGTGAGACAGAAGTGCTAACAAACCTTCCGTGCATATTTATATACTCAGTAATATGACAATAGGAGCATGATTTTGGAAAATTGTAATTGCTTGTTTTCTCAGGATTTCATCAGGATTGTTTGCATCACACATCCAGGAGTGTTAACATCTGAGCGAAGACTGAAGTAGGCCTAATAAAAGATTAATTTAACATTTTGTAGAATTCCAAATTTCTAATATCTTATTATTATTATTAACTTTTTTGTTCAGTGAAAAAGCAAGGTATTTTGATGTTTGCAGGGGAGATTCTATAAGCAGAATAATTACAGCCTTTGTGACTTAAAATGCTTGTTCAAATTTTGATTCCTTTGATTAAATGTGCAGTTGATTCCATCTTGCCTCCAACATTTCCATTTGCACTTCTTTTTCACTGGGTTCCCTTTTGGACCTGGAGTTGTTTTGTTATTTTGTGGTGCTAGTGTCATGATATCTTAGTGTTTTCAGTGCCAGGACCCAGTGCACCTGTGAGAGTGAAGAGTGTGAGAGACTGTGAGCAGAGCAGAGGTGAAAGAGTTTAAATCTGCAGAGATCCATACTGCTGCTCCTTTTCACTCACTCACACTGTCAACACGTGTGTACAAAACCAAGAGAGCAAGGTATACTTTCCCTAGTCCAAATAGGGAGTAGGACAAGTAACGTTTTTGCAATTTGGACCTTATTTTGGTGATAAAACGTCATTTGCTCACCCATTGTATTTTGGTGTCATTTGGAGTATTTCCAGAGATTTCGGAGTTGGGCTATATCCATTTAACGTGAGTGGTCGGGGCACGATGTTGCAGTCACCAAATAACACAAACTTTATCACTTTTCAAACGACAAAAGTTCAGTGTGTTAGTTTACAGTTTCGTTTGAGTTTTGGAACATGAAAAATGTTTCTATTACACCACGGTTCATCATGGCACGAATATCATCCAGAGTTGACAGACACAGATTTCTGTTATCATCACCCAGATGTTCATCTCCTGGCTGCAAATCCCACTCGAGACAGCAAAGGCATTCTTCCTCTGTTGCCATCGACATACAATGTCCACATAAATACTACCAGGTACTGTCTTTTTGTAGACGGGCTGTTTTTTTTAGCTTGCTGTTCTCTGGTGCGCTGCTCCTCAAAAGGTCTTTGCTTCCTTCTTTCAAATATCTCCTCATCCTCGGGCTCAAAACAACATGGACGACCATCATACTCGAATAAGTCCTCTTCAGTCTCGAAGTCCGAATCTTCAGCCATGTCTCACTTGTAACAGAAAAGTTCTGAGCGTCTTCTAAGCAAAGTAGCAGAATGAATCGTTGATGATGTCATCCAATCGGAACAATGACTGGATCTCTGGTTACAGGCCACTTTTGACTCAAACAAATTGACAAATTGAACTTTTGTCATTTGAAAAGTGATAGTTTGTGTTATTTGGTGACTGCAACATCGTGCCCCGACCACTCCCATTAAATGGATATAGCCCAAGTCCAGACTGTAAAAATGTTACTTGTCATTTAAAGGTCCTATATTTTGTAAAACTGACTCTAGCTGGAAGCCATGTTACAAACATACCTGAAGTTGTGGGCTGAAATTATCAAATGATTCTAGTGAAGTTGTATGGTGTTTAGAAACAGAGTAGAGCACTTCTGTATTACCATATGACATCACAAAGTGGAAGAGAGTGTTTTCTGTTTGAGAGAGAACTCAGCCTAAATACGCTGGGTTTGTGTGTGAGACGTGTGAATGAAGCAAAACACAACTCTGGGTAAGTTTGTGATGAACAAACATAACATAGACCAGAAAATACTGTAGTATAGGCCCTTTAACCTGTAATCCAATTTTTGCAGTTTCATTTTCTTTCAAATTAGCATGTTGTAGCTGTTACCAGTGATGGAAGAAGTTCTGGTACTCAGTTTTGTTACTTAAGTAAAACTAAAAAATACTGGAGCAAAAAACAAAACAAAAAAACAAACAAACTACAGTAGAACTACATGAAAAAAAGCTGCTTAAGTAAAAGTATTAAAGTACCCGCATAAAAATGTACTCCTAGGATAAAAAGTAAAAGTATATCACACAGATTTTGAGACCTAATAAAGCTTCAAATGTAGTGATTTGTGTTGATTGTTTGAATGTTGTTTGTTTTTTTCAACTGTTTTTATTCGTATATTTTTGTTTGCTTAAACTATAAATGTGTTAAAAATAAACACAGGTCTCAGCAGGTCTCATACAATAATAAAAAATACTTTTACTTTTTAGTCCTGTTCAAAACTGTAGTGGAGTAAAAAGTACAGATACCTGCTATCAAATTAATGGAAGTAAATCTACTTAAAAGTACAGATACCTAAAATGTATACTTGCAGTATCTCACAAAAGTGAGTACACCCCTCACACTTCTGCAAACATTCAATTATATGTTTTCATGGGACAACACTGAAGAAATGACACTTTGATACAGTGTAAAGTGTGAACTGTAGCTCCCCAGTGCACTCATGCAGCCCCAGACCATGACACTCCCACCATCACACTTGACTGTAGGCAAGACACACTTGTCTTTGCACTCCTCACCTGGCTGCCACCACACATGCTTAACACCATCTGAACCAAATAGGTTTATCAGGACATGCTTCATTAGCAAACTGTTTGCAGGCTTTCTTGTGCATCATCTTTAGAAGAGGCTTCCTTCTGGGACGACAGCCATGCAGACCAATTTGATGCAGTGTGCGGCGTATGGTCTGAGCACTGACCCCCCCACCCCTTCAACCTCTGCAGCAATGCTGGCGGTACTCATACGTCTACTTCCCAAAGACAACATCTGGATATGCCACTGAGCACGTGCACTCAACTTCTTTGGTCAACCATGGCGGCTGTTCTGAGTGAAACCTTTCCTGTTAAATCATATGTCTTGGCCACCGTGCTGCAGCTCAGTTTCAGGGTGTTGGGGATCTTCTTATAGCCTAGGCTATCTTTATGTAGAGCAACTATTTTTTTCAGATCCTCAGAGAGTTCTTTGCCATGAGGTGCCCTGTTGAACTTCCAGTGACCAGTATGAGAGAGTGTGAGGGCGATAACAAATTTAACACACCTGCTCCACTTATACACCTGAGACCTTGTAACACTAACGAGTCACATGCCACCGGGGGAGAAAATTGCTAATTGGGCCCAATTTGGACATTTTCACTTGGGGGTGTGCTCACTTTTGTTGCCAGCGGTTTAGACAAAATTGGCTGTGTGTCGAATTATTTTGAGGGGGCAGTAAATTTGCACTCTTATAGAAGATGTATACAGATGACTTTACATTTTTATCAAAGTGTCATTTCTTCAGTGTTGTCACATGAAAAGATATAATTAAATGTTTGCAGAATTGTGAGGGGTGTACTCACTGTACAGTACGCTACTACTTTTACTTTGTTTACGTTCCACCACTGGTAGTTACTCATGTGGCTAAAATCTAATGCTAGTAACAAGAGCCAGCACAGTCACACCCCTCTCTACTCTGGAGCTGCTGTTGTGTTTGCAGTGGCTACATTTCAGAACACGATGTCTGACTCTCCTGCCCTCTGAAACCCTGACTCTTCATCCATTTTTAAAGACTTGCAAGAGGTCTAAAACAGCCTTTTGCTTTTATTAATATGTCAACACGGTGTCATCAAACCAGCCCTTTCAGATATTCCCACCGCACTGGAGACGTTTGGGGGCCTGTAATGACCACTTGAACTCTGGTCTGCTTCAGGTCCACATGGAGAGCAGCTTTTTGTATTTGTGCAATGCAGGATTAACCTCTTCAGCCATTCAAGCGCACCTCTTAAGTACAACGATGAAGTTCGAGTCTCGACTTCCTGCAGATGGAAACTTTAAATTTTTAATGTATTTTTATTCGCTCGGATGGGTCTGTGGTGCGTTGCGTCACAAACTGTGCTAATCCCAGTTGCTTTGCTTTGGTTCACAGTAGTCAAGTAGTGCCAAAGAGTGACTTGTCTTTGTCGTCACTGAGATGTACATGTGAAGTGAGGTTATAATCGGTGACCGGTCAACCACACAGTCACTTAGCCATAACGATGCACTGGGGACAGGGCATACATTATAACTGTGCATGGTTTCTCATGAAGATTCTCAGGATTAAAGAATAGTCTACCTGTCACTAGATGAAAATTGGTGTCATATTACAATTTATGGCTTATGACTTATGCTTTTGTTTGTTATATAAATATAATCTATGACATCCGTGGATCATAATTTTACATTTTGAATCACAATATAGATCCGAACGAAAACACAATAACACTGGTCTACAAGCAAAATGCTTCCGGAACAAAAGTAATGAAAATTTTCTTGGTTTAGCTCACAAATAAAGAAAAAGTAAGTCAGAAGTGCTGATTGGCTATAGTTTCCAAGATATAGTATTGGGTCAAAATAGGAAATTTATGAAAAATAAGGAAAAACGATAGTTTATCAGAAGGTACAGTGTGTGTACAAGCAACCAGTTCTATCTGAAAGCCTGTCTGTACATTCCAATACATTCATTTTAATATGTCTAGAGTTTTAACATCTATCTATCTATCTATCTATCTATATATCTATATATATATATATATATATATATATATAATTATTATTATATCATTACATATCTTGAATGCATACATTAGCTAACCAGCACAGTTATCAATTGATTTTCAGTTCATCTTATCAATATGAGATTTAGCCATTTTATCTCCATTTTATCCATTACTTTGAACTTTTGAACTTTTTGATCTCGGAAGCAGATCAAGTCCAAAAATTTGTAGACCAGTGTAATTACTCAAACATGCATACGTCACCCTAAATACAACTTTGAGAGGGTACATGAGAAAACAATCACAACATAGTTAAAAGCTATAATAAAATGATTTCACTCTTTTACTTTGTACAAAATTGTGTCAAATGTTTTACTCTTGCTGCATCAAATTCTGGATACTGAAGCCAATCACAGCAACAAGGCCAAGTGGAGTATGCCTGCTTGCTTATGCATGTTTTTATATTGTGTTGATTTTAATGTGATGCATTTTTGTCACCTTGAATGCTGTAAAGGGCTCTATAAATAAAGTTTGATTGATTAATTGATTTATACTACATTCAAATATACGTGAAGTGACACCTCCAAGCCTGCCATTGTTGATAGCAGCAGTAGCTCAGGTAATCGAGTATGGCATAGCACAGTATTTTGGTCATATTCTTATGTCCTTGGGCAAGACACTTGACTCACATTGCATCTGGTATTTGTGTTTACTTGAGTGAATGACTGTGTGTGTTTATAGTGCCTCTGAGTGCAAAACTGAGCTAGCAAAGTACTGAAAATCTCATATTCTCATATCAAATTTTCCTATCCCTGCAGCTGTAGTGTAAAATATATCTATTTTAGTCCCTGACCCATTGTCACTAAAGCCATAAAACCACCACTTTTCTGCTTCTTGACAGATTCTTTTTGACAAACACAAGTGATAATGTTCTGAAATTTTGCTCAAGTCTGTCATCACTAAGACAAAGTGCGAAGAAAGCATCTGGCAAAGAAACCCACTACAGTATTTTAAACCCACAGAGCCAAACCAAAGCCTTTCTATTGTGTGCTTTACTGCCGGTCTTACCAAGTTGTTTTTGCTCGAAAGCTTGTCATTCTTCTTCTCTCCCAAAATGTGTCTCTCACTCTTGTCTGGTGCCATTTTGGATCGCGGGCCTCCAAGGATGTTTGATAGTTTCCTCGGTGGATATCAAAGATTAATGTGGGACAGGCACCTGCAGCAGTTCCTCAATGACAACTGTGAAAGAGCAGCTCTGAGCAGACAGCCAGCGTCTCACTGTTTAACTGTTACCAATACTTCCCTCAAGAGTACTCGGGGAAAAAAAGGCCAGCAACCAGGACAATGTGCCATAACTGCTGTCAGTTGCTAGGCTCAGCTCTGTGGCTTTTGAAACATGTTTTAAGAATCCAGACTGGTGCAGATGTGCAGTAACAAATGCATTATTAACCCGGTTGGGGGGTTATAGAAAACAGTTCCAGTTGTGATAAAAATTAAGGTTTGAATTTTACCTGGCCAGCCAAATGATATCTTTCTGTATTTGCTACAGCGAGATACCATTTGGACACCCTCGCTCCACCCTCGCTCCCCCGGTTAACAACGGACTCCGCGATTCTGATTAGTTCAAAGATGGTGACGTCAGTGCACCCGCCTTTGCCCGCAACGTCACTCTTAGGCAGCGGATGTTCCTCCTCAGTTTTGAATCAAGATGGCGCAATCTCTGATTGGTTCACTTAGCTGTCTGTCTACATTCTGGACCAAGCGTTACCAGACTCGCCGCTGGTACAGCGATGAGTCATGGATTCTTCCAGGCAAGTTTGATTTGGTAAAACGCAATAGAATTGGTCCACAGAATATAAAATAATCTTCTGGCTTGATGCTTTAAAGGGATATGCCACCCCTAGGTCAAACTTGGGCATCTCCCCACAGTCCAGAGACTAAAATAAGTGGTGGAAAGCGTTTTTCTGGTGACGTAGCCATTGTCCAGGTCTGTCAGCACTGACCGCCGCGGTATCTGCAGCTACTCCGCGTTAGACTGGAGTCTAACGTCGCCAGAGAAAGATTTCGGCCAAAAGGAATTAATTTGCTTGATGCGTTTCCCGATTACTTTCTGTGTAGTGCGCATTCATATCGAGTGCAAATAAATGTGCAAATCAACACGGAGAGCTTGACTTGGTCATTTTGGGTGGGAACTATTTTTAGTCTCTGGACTGTGGGGAGATGCCCAAGTTTGACCTGGGGGTGGCATATCCCTTTAACTCTGACTTGGCAATAAGGTCAGATGAAGTTATGGTTTGCAGATAGCCAAAAATCATCATATAAAATAAAGCAACACGATAATTAACATTCAGCTCTGGAAAAAATAATACAATTATCAGTTTTTCTGATTTGACTACTTATAGGTATGTATTTGGGCAAAAGGGAAATTTTTGTCTATAAACTACTGACAACATTTCCCCCAAATTCCAAATAAAATATTATCATTTAGAGCATTTATTTGCAGAAAATGACAAATGGTCAAAATAACAAAAGAGATACATGTTTTCAGGCCTCAAACAATGCAAAGAAACAACATCAAATTAATTTAAAAGAACATAATACTAATGTTTACACTTAAGAAGAGTTCAGAAATCAATATTTGGTGCAATAACCCTTATTTTTAATCACAGGTTTCATGCGTCTTTCACATTGTTCTTGTGTGACTTTATTCCACTCCTGGTGCAAGAACTGAAGTAGCTCAGCTTTGTGTTTGTGTTGGAATTCAATAGATGGTGGAATGGAATGGCTGTAATACATGTAGAGATGCTGATTTCAGAAAAAAAATGCAGTGGTCTCTTATTTTTTTCCAGAGCTGTATGCTAAAGTTACAAATTGTTATATCTATAGAAGGTATTGCATTTAGATTTAATCCACACAGAACAATTAGAAATCACATGAACTAAAATGAAATTCAAATAAGTACTTTATTCTGTCTCCATGCACACGGCACTACTTAGACGCTAGGATTCCACTTAAGCAATTAATTCAATTTTGAAAAGTGAATCATAATTGTGAGGTACTTTCAGAGATTATGAGGCACTGTACCTGATTTTAGATGTCTTAAAATATGAAAAAACAAAACAAAAAAAACCCAAGAATTATTTGCTTATTCCTTTCCTTTTCCTTCCAATTATCGCAATTATTCACCATGATGAGTTTAAAAGTGCTTTTCACAACTTTCAGAGACCAGAGATGAGTTTTGCAGTCACAATAATGCTAACACCAACTAGCATACTAACAGCACACTTCCAGATTTGCAAAATGCATGGGGTCCATCGACTCTTTTTCCATTTGATTTTTTATTGGAAATTTGTTGTCTCTCTGTCTGTAATTACTGCAATGAGCCTCGTCATTTTGGTCTTAAAATCTTTGTATTAACCCACTCTGCATGATCCTGGTGTTTTTATTTCACTATTTTCTATGTAAATTAATTCCTATTCCTAATATGGACCTGGCTCCAAATTCGCTTCTATGACTACTACCATCGTGGACATTTGAGCAGAGATGATGAACACTATGGGTGATGCCACACTCCCTTAGTCCACTTCTTTATACAGTATGTGGTCTTGACCAAACTGGAGCGCTGAAGCATTAAGTTTAGAACCTTAGGTACTATTTTAGGCTGCGTCCCATTTCTCTGTCTTACCCCTTCGTCTTACCCCTACCCCTTGGTTTTGTGCGTTCATGTGAGGGCAAGGGGTGTCCCTATTCTAATTTTGATCAAGGGCTAGAGCCACGACTGAGGGCTACATACCCCTTGAAACGAAGTAAGCTCTTGACCAGACTTGAAACGAAGGGGTACACCTACAAGCTCAGGCAGGTTTTGGGATCAGGATGGCAGCGTCACATCAATCAGCCAAGGAGTCTCATAAATGTATTTTCAGTTGTAATTATCGATTAACAGTTTAGCATGGTTTACAATTATGACACTTATGTTCTACTTTACTTTTAGTGAACAGCGGTTTTAATTGTAGCGATGTCTGTTTAGCCGATGTTATCATTTTCATCAAACTTTCATGCATAAACAAGCTAGTTCTTTTGTCGAGCTGAGGTCCCCGATAATCCTTGACATTTCTGTACGTTTGTTTGCGTCAATTGTTGACGCCTCTGTAGACGTAGCAGCCAGGTACAGGCAAGGGATGATGACGCAAACGGTAATCTAGTGGTGTCTCATTTCTTAGGGGAACATTCGTACCCCTGGCCCTCTCAGCCTGTTATCGAAGGGCAAGACAAAGACATAGATAAAGGGTTAAGGGAAGGGGTAAGACAGAGTAATGGGATGCAGCCTTAGGCTACGTTTATACGGCGACGATCAAAACAGAAGACGCAAAAGTGGCGTCTCGTCTTCAATTTTTTATCCCCATTTAGACGAGCGTTCTCAACAGGAAATGTTTGTTTATACGAAGACGCAAAAGTGGGCGAATTCGATTGAATATGCATGTCAGGCCGCTAATATAATGTCAGAGCTACCTTTTTCAGGACACCGACAGGGGCTCTCATTATGGTTGTTTCGCCCTCGATGTAGGGTCGGAGCTCTTCGCTTTATGCAACAAGAGCTTGTTTAGTCATTCTGAAGTTTTCCACCCAAGCACTGTCATCAACTAATCCATTCTCAAAATTGTCCCACCACTGACTGGTTCTGCCCGGTCTTGTCCAAACTCGCCTCTGTCACCTGCGACATATTGTTATTGTTTTTACCAGCTTGGCGCATCCAGTCATCTGTATGCGACGTGAACATGTTTTGCGCTTCTTGCTGTTTAGACGGAGACACGACCCGCGCTGTCTTCAGAACTCCACACTCTGGAAGGAGTCTTCAGATTTTTGCGGTTTCAGAGCCCGACGGCGCCGCCGCCGTGTAAACGAAAGACACTTCCGATAGAATATTTTGTCGTTTTCAGTCGCAATCGTCCTCGTCTAAACGGCCCCTTAGTCTGGCCTTCATTGTAATAATTTTTGGCAGCTTTACATTGCTTTTCTTACACTTCTTGTTGGAAGAGTATATATTTACCTGTGTGTCTTATGTCTATTTATTTGTATACACTTCATGTCCATGAGTGTGTGCGTGTGTTTGTGCACGTGTGTGCGTGTTTTTAGTTTACAGTAAATTGCACATTTGGTGTCTGGTGAAACGCAATTTCAGTCCTCTGCATAATGCCTGTTACATAGTGAACTGACAATAAAGTACACTTTTACTTTGACGTGAGAAACTTTTACGCAAATTTGTTTTGTACATTGTTCAAATATTTGACTGTATCTTGCATGTTTTTCCAGAGCTGACAAACAAAGTGGACGTCATACGGTATCTTACCCAATGTGAACCTCCACACGCTCACTCCCTTGCTGTAGTGCCTTCCTGCTGACAATGATTTGCCTCCTTCAATCACTCTATTAGTCAACACATGTGTGCCGTCTACACGCTAAGATCACTGCCGCTCCCCGCTCTCCTTTTCAACTACCTCTTTTCTTCTCCCTTGTAAGCCATTTGTGCTTGTGTGTAGAAATGAAAGAACCCAGTGATACATGGAGGACAGGTGGGTGTGCGTGGTAGCAGTACAGCTTTTGGAATTGTAGCATTAACAAACCAAAGTAAAAAGCGCACAGGAGGAGCGCGTGTTTCCGACAATATTAAAATACGATTGTGCGTGGGTGAAACGGTGTACACAGGGTATCACTCAGACATAAACATCATAGCAAAAGAACAACAAACAAAGATAAGAGAAATGGAAACCGTGAATAGTTCAGATGTTTCAAATCATTTCATGCGTTCGCTGGTGAAATCCTGGCTCCTTGTGTCTTCAGATAGAGCCAACTTTTCTACCATGGCCACGTTCACCGTTCCTGCGTTGGAGACGTATGAAAAGTAGCACGCGGGTTATAATGAATGAGCTGTCAGGGAAAGATGTCTTCACTGCCAAACAACAGCTCACATCAACTGGATCAATTAAAAAAGAGGAGTTCATATCAAGTACAAAACATTGACCCGGTTCAAGATTATAAGTATTACACCCGGGTTGCAGCATTCAATGTGACAGTAACAGAGGTCAGATCACTGTCTTTTGTCGAGTTTGATGTTTTCACTTCAAAAATACAGTAGTTTTGAAAATGGTAAGAACTTGTATACATGGCACAATTTTTTGCCTAAAAATATAGTAAAATAAAGACATGTTTTTGATTATGGTTGTTGTATTGCACAGGAAAACAGAAAAACATGCATTCTTACTGTCAGCAGGCTTGCATCTCCAAAGGCCTGACTCTTATTTGGCCTAAATGAGGGCCTCCACCTGTTTATTTCCACGGAAATGTCGTTCCTGTGGGTATAATCTTCTACAGTGTGGCATAAAACTTGTCTCTCTTATATAGAAAATGTTCCAAAGTTTGATTTTAAGTTTCTATTTCCATGGAATCTTGCAATAGACTTTTCACCCCCAGAAAATGACATACTATCGCCTTAATTAAGCACTGTATGTTTTACAGGGCGTACATGACTATAAGCCCATAATTAGGCCATTACAGCTTCAACCTATGATAGACTGAAATTGAGGAATAAAAAAAGAAATTACAATATCTTAAAAAAAAAGATATCCTCAAAGGCTAATACTATTTGTCCTTGGTCATGAAATCTAGCCCATTTGTATGTGTCCATATTAGGGATGCAAATTATCGATTCATTCATTAATTGATAGTTGATTGACCTTATCGATCGATTAACTGATAAGCGGCGTTTTTCACCTGAATTTTAGTGTTTCAATAGGATCTTTAAGAATATAAGCTATAGTATACATAACACTGAGTCAAAAATATATCATAGTATTATTATATTGTATATTCCTCAATTAATTATTCCTTAGTAAAAAGCAGACAAATGTATTGTTGCTGAATAACAAAATACAGTAATCCCTCGCTCTATCGCCGTTCGCAGATTTTTATTTTTTTTTTCAAATTTTTTTTATAGTGTAACATTTTTTTATAGTGTAACATTGTGTTCTGTCCTGATTGGCTAAGAGACTAGACCAGGACTAAACGTCTAAACGACTAAACATAACCAGGTCTAGACCAGAACTAAACCAGGTCTAGACCAGGTCTAAGCCTGGACTGGACCTGGACTAAACCAGAACTCGATCAGGTCTAGACCTGGACTAAACCAGGATTAAACCACCACGTGCCACTGCTGGTTTCAGGGCCTGAGCCACAAACCAGCCGCACGAAACCAGCAGCGGCACGTCTGGGCGCATTCCGGGCGCTGCGGTTCGATCTCGCCTCGCGCTTACACCCGGGGCTGCTGAGCAGTGCCGTTGGCGCCTGCGGCCGGCTGTGAGTCGAGCTTGGCGCAGCGCGGTGCGCGGCTGCCTTGTTTCGTGACCACGCAGGTGCGCGTGTCCCCGATTAGCGATTAATTACAATTAATGCATTTTGTTCGACCAACGTCTTAATCGACAATTAATCGTTAATCGATTAATTGTTGACATCCCTAGTCCATATGTAATATCCTTGCATCTGCATTATTCAGCATGATTACCATGCCACAGTGTTTGTTCATGTTTTGTGTTCCAGTTGAAGCCCTTTAAACTGAGGTCAAGTCCTGTTTATTCTCTGTTCTTCTGCTGCTTGCGTAATATTGAAGTTGTGCATAAAATGTGCATTTAAGCTCTCTCAGTGTGCTGCGTGTACCAGCAAAATGTACCTGTGTGTAGATCATTGTTAGTTGTTCTTGTGAAGACCATGTGAGCACTTTGTTATTACCCAGTTGACAGATAGTTTCCACTGCAGGAAGTCCCTCCATACTGAATATAGAAGAAAATTATGTTTAATAAGCTGTTGTGAAACATCCTCGTTGATCATTGGCTGTTGTTAATTTGTCGTTATTAGAACTATGTGGAACGAGGGAGACCAGCCAGCCCAAGTTTCTGCCAGAATGGAGACCACGCCGCCTATCGGCAGTGCCAGTATCTCCGTGTCCCAACAGCAGTCACCCAAGAAGTTTGCCCCTGTGGTCGCCCCAAAACCCAAGTTCAACCCCTACAAACCGCCAGCAGAAGGTAAGTTCATAAATCACAACAGATGCCTGATAGAAGAGATGACCATTTTACACAAATATAGAAAGGAAACATGTGGACCATAGAAACAGACAGACCAGACCAAACAACAGGTATTGTCTGGAAGGGGTTTGTACACATTTTTCACAAAATGCCTGTGAATGTAAATGTGTGTGAAAACAGTTGTCTCCAGGAATCCTCAATGGTAAATGGTCACATTTTTATATAGCGCTTTTCCACCTTCAAGGCACTCAAAGCGCTTTAACAACAAAGAACCACTTACCGATTCACATACACATTCATACACCAGTGTATGTAGACACTGAGGGTGAGGTAGGTTAAGTGTCTTGCCCAAGGACACAATGACAACAATCATCTGTGGGAGCTGGAATCACACCAGCCGACCTCTGGGTCAGTGGACAAACGCTCCAACTGTGCTACTGTTGCCCCAGTGTGGTCATTATCAATACAATGATTTTGCATTATTTTTGCCTAAAGCCCATTATGTTTAAATGAAAATAATTAAAACAAAACTATAATTGGACAAATGTTTTCCGTAATCTAACATGCATTCATGTTAAGATACCCTGTGTGGTTATGGGTGAAGTTTCAGTGTTGAAACCAACTTTAATATTATTATTAATTATCAGCAACCCATAAAAGGCACATACAGTAATACTTGATTTAACTATACCTGCATTTTGGAGCTTGCAAAATACATATACATGTATATATTTTCAATTGCCTTTCAAGTACAAATAATTGGATCCTTAATATTGCTGCTGAATGATTTCTTATATCCACTAAACATTTTAATAACAATAAAACAATAGAGCGCAATTGAACGTATATTATTTAATTCGTATGGTGGTTACTATAGCAACTGACCATCAAAAGCTGTAGCAGATTTTTGTTTCCTCTGGTTCTGGTAAAATTTCTGTGCATCATGCAGTGCAATGCTTTTGTTGAGTGACAACCATGTAGAAGCTATTGGACTAGAGACATTATTTTTTTGTCTAATTGGGAGCATAATCGGATAAATCGGATATGTAGTAACAACTGCCTGAGGCTATTCCAAACAATTTATCTATCACGGTGCAGCTCAAACAGTTCAAACTGCTGGTTCAGCCTTGGCCTTTTTGCTGTGGTAAGTCCTGTTGCATTGTGGGACAGCATATTTGCATGTATAGTGTTTAAAACTGTTTGTGGTGGTGACGAGTGAGAAACCAGGAAGGTGCTGTCTGCCGTTTCAGTCTGTGGGGAAATAATTCTAGCTTTTTTCATGCTGGTTTTGTGCAGTTATCTGCCTCTAATGCCGTTTTTCAAATTTGGATTTGCCCTCTGTTGGTGTCTGAAATTTAGCATTCGTACTGTAATGTGTTAGGGGTTAGCTTTGTTAACATTTACTGAGTATTTAGAATTAAAATATTGAGTCAATCACTAGTGGTTTTAAACATACAATTATCCAAGCTACACTGTCTCACCTCAGTGATCTCTAGAGTCATGTTTTTCTGGTTTTACTCCCTACAGTGGACAGTTAGGTTGAAATACCCTTTTATCAATGTATTTAATTTTCATGTTTTTAGAGGAACTTATTAACCTCACCAAACTCAGTTTCGATACTACTATACTAAGGAATAAACTTGATACTCAATACTGATACCACAATGATAACAAAAAAAAAACTATTTATTTAGACAATAGAATGTAATTTTCAACATTTAAGAAGATTACCCTGTGTAATCCCTCAGTCGTCCAGGTAGATTCTATAGTGGACCATGGACATATACTATGTGGTCTGATACTTATTCTGATAGAGTTGATGATCATTCTAAAGCAGGGGTCTTCAACGTTTTTCAAGCCAGGGACCCCCTACTATATATACGGCATAGCATGATGCGTTTGCCTTTATTTCTCCATTCGCCATGTATGCATTAATGTGCATTTTAAGACATCAAAGAGGGTGGAGGGACAAGGGAGAAATTCAATTTGTCAACTGGACAAAGTTTGTTTGGTTAAAAATATTAAAATATAAAATTATATTATTTTAAAGTGAAATCAAAAGATTTCGCTTTTCAGAATAATAATAATAATAATAACGATAACAATAATAATTATAATTATTAGTATTATTATTATTATTATTATTATTATTATTATTATTATGGAAGGGAAGCTTTATTTGTCATTGTTATACAACAAGATGAGAATGGAAATGGATGGGTTTCTTGATCTTAAAGCAGCCGACATGGTGCGCTAAAATCCCACCTCTCTCATCAGCGATAGCAAAACATGAACAGAATAGAAAATGCAGATACAATCAATAATAGTAGTCACAAACACATACGACATAATACAGTGGAACGGTTGACAAGAGGTCTCTTTGTTTGGAAATACATTACGGGGGGGGGGCGAGAGTGGAATACAGAGAATAATAATACTTATTATTATTATTAAGTCATTTCTGTCCTGTGAATGTGACTTGATTCCAGTTTTAATTTTAGTTAGTATCTGATTTTCGATACTTGAATTTTGACAACCCTAAAACCCACAGCTATGAAGTGTGCTAACATGCCCTTTTCTGTTCCTATACCCTCTATAGAATGACAACATCAATTGTACCTCCATAACCAGCCATTTGAAAACTGCTTCAAGGTCTGAATCTAAGAAAAGACTGCTGTTCTGTGCCTGCTGTTCCTCTTTTTGTATCTTTAATATTGCAAAATGCTGGTAATGATGATTTAGTGCCTCCTCCAGTGAACAGTGTGTGCTAAAAGTGGGTTCTGTCTCATCTGCTGTATGTTTTGTAATCCGAACATTATCTAAACCTGTAGCTTCGACCCCCTGAGACCAACTCCAAAACGGCAAATCTGTTTTCCAACTGTACACCTGTATGGAGAAGCCAGCTGTTTTGTATTATTGAGCATTTCCAAAACTGCACTTCTTCTGGGGTGGCCCTGGTCTGCGGTAGGGATGTCAAGATTATTCAGTTAATCAATAGTCATAGAATGGAATAGAATGGCTATAATACATGTAGAGATGCTGATTAAAAAAAAATGCAGTGGTCTCCTATTTTTTTCTAGAGCTGTATATGGATTACACCGATATAAGGCCACATGGTAATATAAAAAAAATGCTACAACTTTTTTTTAAATTATCACAGTGGTATCGGTATCAAGTATCTAGTCTATAATACATTCCTTATTCCAGTATCAAAATGCAGTTTGAAATTTGAGAGTAACTTGAACTCAACCAGTGACGACTTGAGCATAATTTATGACTGGACTGCAACATTTTCTGTACAGTACAATTTCTTAGAACATTCTGCTCTTGTTCTAGAACTCTCTTTTTTACTTTTTGTATTTTCATTTGTTATATCTTCAGCTTCTACCATCTTAATTTGAGTCTTTTGAATTCCTGTATGTCATTTATGATACAGTATTTAATCCAGGGTTTTATTTGGTACAATTAATCATTGTTGGAGTTTAAGAGGATTAATGAACAATATAAAGGGGGCGGGGTCGTGCTCCGAGTGGCGATGCAGATATTATTGTCCCAGCGTTGCACTTTTATTATCGGGGCTGAATGATAACAATGCTATTAACTAACTTGACCCAAATACTAACTTTTGAGAAAACTGTTTCAAATGCATTTACAGGGCAGCAGATAAGGTCCTGTTGTGTATATGCAAAGAGTTTGATCTCACCATCTCATTTTTGTACTGCACATTCTTTTATAGTGTCTTAAACTACACCAAAAACTGAAACTACTTTTAGTACACTGATTATTTTACATACAGCATCAATGCTATTCTATATTTAATTTCATGAATTAAAAGTGCTCAGTACAGCATTTACTGTTAAAATGATAATTTTGTTATCAAAAATTATCATTTTATGTAATATGTATCATTTTATGTAATATGTAATTGTTTTATGTATTATGTAATTGTTTTCTAAGTTTTAGGGTATCAGTTGTAATGATTTTTCTTTAAAAAAACTAATAAATAAAAAGAGTTGCAGTATACATACGTGTAGTTGTTGACAGAGATGCAATCATATCGAGTACAAATCTTTTACAAATCAAAGTTGTACAAGAGTATTGTCATGTTTCTGCTCAAACAGTGCAAAGCCGTGTGCAGACTTGTCACCAGGATAAGACGTCTTTATCAGTGGATTAAGCTCTTTATTTATTTAATATCTTAAATGTGATGTGAAGCAGGAATTAGGGAGATGTCCATTTGTTTGTTTGTTTGTTTGTATTTATTTATTTGTAAAGGGACAGCACATATTAATGAACATTTAAAATGTAAATATGTAAAGATTATAGCCAGCGTGGCTAATTTCCATCTTCAGTCCCTCGGCAGGTTGATGTCAAATCAGGGACAGGGAAAAGTACAACAACAATCACACAAAGTACATAATTTGGCACTGTGCCTTGCTGTGCTTATGTGTATACCCACTCATGGTGTAGGGAGGATTGTTCAGTGGGAGACACAGATGAGACAGTCCGAGACGGGACAATTCTGAGAGGGGATAGTCCTCAGACAGGCTATCAGGACAGGCTTTTCCTAACTTAGCTCAAAGTTTTGAATTTCTTACAATTCAATTTTATATTCCACCTTTGCATTGACATATACCGTAATTTCCGGACTATAAGCCACTACGTTTTTCTCACACTTTGAACCCTGCGGCTTTTACAACGATGCGGCTTATATGGATGGATTATTTATTTATCAACACAGTGGATGCGTGCGCAGCCTGAGTGGTCTGTGTGGTTAACATGAAGTTGCAGCGTTAGCTAGCACATGGTGATAAACTCAGTTTATCACCATGTGATAAAATAAGTTTTGATGCTAAATGAACATTAGTGAATGGGATATGACTTAATGACCTGTATGCGTTAAATGCAGGTGGGTGTGTAAATGATGAGAAGAAATGTCTCAAACTCCAGTTGTCAGATATCCACTTATACCTGATCGATACAACTAGCCCCACCTCCTGGGAGAGCCTGAAATCTGCTGAAATCCTACGAGACACGGACATGATCCCAGACATTGACATGATCCCAGACGCCGACATGATCCCAGACACGGACATGATCCCAGACACCGACATGATCCCAGACACGGACATGATCCCAGACACGGACATGATCCCAGACATTGACATGATCCCAGACGCCGATATGATCCCAGACACGGACATGATCCCAGACATTGACATGATCCCAGACGCCGACATGATCCCAGACACGGACATGATCCCAGACACGGACATGATCCCAGACACGGACATGATCCCAGTGACGGACATGATCCCAGACAGGACAGCGGCTCTTTCTGCAGGAGACATGTGCAGTAGAGCGTGAAGTGACGGGGTGCAAGAGTGAGACAGACGGGTGAAGAGACGATGCACTGAGGAAGATGTTAGTTTGATTTTGTTTTGAACAGTTATTTTGCGCTTCATGCACACACCCTCCTCATGGAAAACACACAAAGAAATGCATATGATGCAGCTTTTAAGCTAAAGGCAATCAATCTGGCTGTGTAAGAAGGAAATAGAGCTGCTGCACCTGAGCTTGGCATCGATGAGTTGATGGTAAGACGCTGGCAACTAGGAGTGGGTATTGGCAAAGAAGTTACGATTCAATTCGAATCACGATTCATATGCCACGATGCGATACTATCACGATGCATCACGATACTTGAATTATTGCGATGCATTGCAATATATTCGACATACTTCAGTGAAAATGTACCAAAAAAAAGAGGATAACTTATATGTCAGTGGCTGTGTATCTGGGTAGTGTCTTCAATTGATACATAACTCTGAGCAACTCAATTCATAACTGAATTTATTGAATAACAAAAACAAATAAACCAAACCAATAACAAAAAAAGTGCATAGGATTTTTTCTAAAACAAAAAATGATATTCAAACATTTGCCATTTTGGAGGTAGCTACCATCATAACAAACAATACTCTTTATAAAGAAAAAAGTGCATGGGATTTATAAAAAAAAATATAATAATAATTTATTTATTAATAATTAATTGATAAAAATCGATTTTTGGCATCAAGAATCGATGCAGTATATTGTGAAAGCTAGTATCGCGATGCATTGTCATGACGATTATTTTGCACACCCCAACTGGCAACAGCAGCTTGACAAACTGATTCAATGCAAAAAGATGACAAAAGCTTTCAGAGGCAATAAAAGCAGATGGCCTGAGCTTGAAAATGTTCTTGAAGACATGGACATATGCGGCTTATAGATAGGTGCAGCCTATATTATGTACAAAAATAAAATTCTTTTTATAAAATTATATTATATTCAGGTGTGCTCAATAGACTATATATGAACTCCCATATGTATCAGTACGCTGTCATGCAAGTGTATGCTGGGTGCATAAGCCAGTGTTGATTGCCTCCACATCTGATGGCTTTGGACTCTAAAGAGTCTAGACTTAGCTGGATACTGTCTGAAAGGCCCTTTAGGCAGTTTTTGTTTTAACCATTAGCGATTAGACTTGGAGCTGCTGTGAAACATACTATAGAGGAAAATATCCTGAATAATTGTACAAGGAAATGCAATCCAGTGCAACAGCCATGCAACAGCTCCATCCTTCTGAAGCTCAGCATCTTAGTGGTAACGAAACTGACAAGTGGTGTACCATACGGACGAGAACGCAAAGGAGCTACCTGTTTGTGCACGCCTTATCAACCGGAATCACATCCTCTGTTTAGAGTTAAGACTTGAAACTTAAAACACTACTCCTAGTTAAATGGAGCATCATACCACAGCTGATTCTATCGCCAAAGATTAAATAAATGGGAAAAAAAAAAGGAAAATTGAGATGAGAGTTGTATATCCACACAGTTTTATACATTTAGCAATTAAATGATGTTGCTCTATGTGTTAGACAAGAGTGCCACAAAAGAAACTTGGTTTTAGAGTATCCTTTTGTTTTGTTGTTTACCACCGAAATACAAAACCCACATTTTCAACAGACCTGCATATTAGTGAATGGTCAAAGTAGAGAACTGTAACTGTAATCATTATTTGCTTTGATATCAGTAATATATATTAATTAATACCTTGAATTAACTCACATGGGAAAAAAAAACATTATATCTTTTCCTTTTAGCTGTAGGTGCTAGGAGGTTGCCACAAAAAACAAGTAATTCTTTATCAACAACTTTTTTGCGTTTTGCCGTGATTCTGTATCCATTTATTTTGATTGAGCTTGCACATAAAGCCAGATTCTTTCGTTAATCCAAATTTACCTTTACCTTTAACACAAAAAGTCACTGTATTTTACATTTTGATTATACTGAAATTTGGTGGCTGGAAGGTGTTGCTTCTGAAGGCAAGATATGATTTAATCACATTTGTTCCAGATCTTTAAAATTAATTATTCAGCCTTGCATAATTTGACCTTCTAAACTTACAAGAATGACTAAACTTAGAATTACTAAACTTAGTGATTCTTGTTTTTATCTTGCATCGAAGAGAGAGACTTTTTGATAGTCATGCATTCAATCGGGAACCACACCACAACTCCATATACTTAGTTAAAATAGTGTGTCCAATGTGTTTTTTGTTGTTGGTGGAAAAGTGCTGGTTGTAGTTAAAACTTATTTGAATAAGTTTGTGTTTGCCAGTGCTGTGAGCAGTCCCATAGCATCCTGTGTGTGCATAAGCTGCGATTTGCTCTTCCTCGCCTGACAGGCCAGAGGCGAAGTGTCTACCGGTCTGCACTTAAGTCAGGGTCCCTCATGGTCGCCCCCTAGAGGATGCACAGGAAAGCCAACGCTGTGGCAATGTCCCAGTAGAGACCACAGGCTACTACCGCTCCAAGTTGGATAACGGCTGCGCCACTCTAAACTAAAGCTAACTTTTTTTTTTGTTTTAAGAAGAAGAGTGCTGGAGAAATATGTTCTCAGTAGAAGAGGTGGATAGAGCAGCCATAAGTGAAAAGAGAGAGAGAGAGAGAGAGAAAAGCCATGTTACTTCTAAATAATCCTAGTTAGAGGAGAAATAGTCACAGAAATTGTTGAAAATGAAATGAAAAATGATCAGGTAAAAATTAAAGGTGCACTATGTAACTTTTTTGGTTGGGGGTCCGTCATTTGCTGGTTTCTATGGATATGTCATTGCTCTGCCTGGAATGTTCCACAGCACAGTATGACATTAAACAGCTCTTCCCTACATTTATTAAAATACTTGTGGTTTTATAACTCAAAAATACCACAAAAAAAAAACAGACATGCTGACAGTGAGAGGGATTGCCTCTCCACAGATCTGACCTGTAACTTAGTTTGGTTTGGTCTCCATGGAGAGGTTTAGTTTAATTCCGCAGTGTGAAACATTCCAGACAAAGCAATAACATCTCCATGGGGAAAAGCATTTGACGGATCCTCCACCAGAAAAGTTCCAGAGTACACCTTAAAGTTGATCAATATTGATTCAAAAATCCAAACGTACAACTTTTGAAACCAGTACATTGTGAGTTTAATAAAAACTTTGGCCCAGTTAAGCCTGTAAATGCTGAATAATAGAAGAAAAATGTGCTCCTCTGATAAGCAGTGGTCTGTGCCTTATCATATTTTCAAGCTATTTTTATGTAGCTAATGTTTCACATGGGACCTTATCTCACAAGAAATTCACTTATGACCGCTCTTAAGACAGTGTTTATGTAATCGACAGTTGTACACAGTCATGGTAGGAAATGGTGGTCATTGTGACAAAATTATGTTTTTAATTGGCTTTGTGCTTAGCTATTTCTCTTGAGAATGGGTATATTGCTTGTCCAGTTACTGAGAGTGGGTTCACTCTTTTGGACATGGTTTGAACCCAGTATAGTGCTGATGGAGCCTTGGTTCTATCTTAATTTAGAACAGGTCTAGTTCATGTTATCGATCCATCTTTTTCAGCTCCGATAATGATATCAACACTTAAATGTGCACTATATCCTCCTGAGACCCGGCCCATAAATTTGTGTCCTTTATAGTGGACGTTGAGTTAACCAGTCGATCTTTTAAGTGTTTTGAGATACACTCTAGTTTGTGGCTGCACTGATGATAAATATATAATGATAAATAAGTAAATAAAAGGGAGTCTAAAAACTTTTTGAGGTGGCTGTAGAAGCTTGTCAGAGATGTTGATCATCAAAAAAAAAATGTTTTTGTTAGGTTGTTAACTTCACAGGGATTTAACACTATTACAGCACATTACAGAGGACATTACGAATACAAATAAAATTAACAAAATGTAAATGCAAAGGTGTTCATTTACCTCCAAATAGAAAATTACAACAACAAAAAAACTACACTTTTTTTCTTTGGATCCCAGGAGGTTAAAACTTTTTGGTTGTTGGTGATCCGTCACCTGCTTGTTTCTATGGATATGTCATTGCTCTGCCTGGAATGTTCCACAGTATGACATTAATCAGCTCTACCTTACATTTATTCAATCATAGGTGATTTTATAGCTTAATATAGAAAAATAGGCATTCTGACTGTGAGTGGGGTCATCTCTTTACATTTCTGACCTTTGGTTTGAACTCAGTGAAGATAGAAAGGTTTAATGCCATACTGTGAAACATTCTAGATAAAGCAATAATATCTCCAGGTAGAAAAGCATTTGATGGACTCGCCAGCAGAAAAGTTTCAGAATGCACCTTTAAGGTTTAAGCAACTGCCAATATTAGCCAATACCTGTGCAGGGACTGAGAATGGCAATTTTCCCCCAAAATACGCTTTTATTACATATTTGATCCAATTGTGTTATATAATTGTTATTTATCCTGCAAGTTAGTACTGAACAGCTTTGTGTGAATAAAAATTCCGACATTATGAGATGTCCTTGGCCTACATCAGCCAGTAAATAGTCTTATTGCATCAAATATAAGGCCCAACCAACTGGCTGAACCAATATCATGGGAACGATCCAGCAAAATTTGATGTAATCTGTATGCAAGAATGAAAGCAATTAAGAAATGTTTTTTATAACCTATGTCTATCCTAATGTACTGAAGGAAGTTGGGTCCAAAGACACCTAGAATAATCCCCCAGACCTAGGGAGAGCATGCAAACCCTATACTGAAAAAGAATCAACCCCAGGACCTTGTTGCTGTGAGGCGAGAACTCTAGCCATTAAGCCACTGTAGTCCTCGCCTGTGAAAAACCACAGCTTACCGCCTCCTTTGACATTTGCCAACACTGTTTGACATTTGTTTAGATACGGCATCGAGATTCCTTTATGAAGCTTTCACGGATCACTCTCTTCACATCCCAGTTAGACCTTTCTATTCCCTTCAAAATGAGAAAAGACTTCACCTCTGTGCTGCATTTGTGTCTGCTTTTGTACGGAGAGACTAATCCGCCTATTGTTCCTGATCTCACTTCCTCGTCCGCTGGGAATTCTCCTCAGAGTAGCACAAGCCAATTTTAGTCTTCTTCTTTTACACTTAAAACAAGAAGTAGCTCTCTCTCTCTAAAGACCTCAAATCCCTGCCCTGCATCGCCAAACCAAATGAAGTCATAAATCACTGCTCTATACATATCATGCTAATTAAATGCAGGGTTGAGCTGCTGAATAAAACTGGCCCATAATTTTGTCAAAACAATGTGCTCCCAACCTCTGTCTGCCACGGCACTTTTCACAGTTCTGTACAGTATGAGCATCGACACAAATACTACAGTTTTATCTTTATATTAAATAAAAAAAATCTTAAAAATCTGAGGGAGGGACAAATTGTTGCACTAAATTGACCATGTTACAAGTTTAGTGTTCTAAATTAGAGCTGCACACTATATCGCAAAAATATAACTATTGTAATATTGGTTGATGTTGCAATAAACTCAGTATATTGCAATAACACCAAGGTTCTCCGTCTGATAAAAATGTGCTGTTTTTAAACGATTATTTTATATAAAGATGAGCTTAATAATGATTTTCCAAAGGTCCAGAATTAATTTTGATTTAATCCTAGTTTTGTCTCTGTCAAGCTTCATTAGTAAATCATTGCATGTTCTTTTACATGCATGTTCTCTGAAATTATTGAGTGAAATGTATATTAAAATATTGCAAATATCACAAAATTGTCTGATATCTATATCTGATAACTAAATCTAATCTAAATGTATCTAAATTTGAATTTTCACTTTATATATTTCTAATAAAATGTATTTTTGCGCTTTTATCTGTTCTCTTTATTCTCTTTATTATTGTCTGTTAGTGCTGGTAAATATAAAGAAAACACATTTATGAAAGCTTAGTATTATAATGCAACATTACATTTAAACTCAAATAAATAAATAAAATTACATTTTAAAATCCATCACTGAATGTTTGTTATGTTTCAAAGCTCAATAACTATTCTATATTTTCTTGTAGTAGAACTTAATTGTTTGTGATTATTTCATGATTGCCATAATGAACAGCATATTATGTGGTAATTAAGAAGCTGTGTACTTTTTCTGTCAAATAAGTCATTCTTTTCAATTAAAAATAATCTTTTCAAAGATTTCCAAATACATTTTTTCTCTCCTAGTTGACTCCAGACTTGTTGGACTGTGGTGTGTTTTAACAGATTTTATTTTTGGAGCTGTGAGCATCATATGACACCTCCTGACCCCCTATCTCAGTCTAAGACCTGATTTAGTCTTTTTACACTCTTTTTTTTTTTCCTCTCTCCTCTCCTCTTTTCAGTCATATCTGCACAGTTCTGCTCCACCAGCGTAGCGGTACATTCTCACTGGGCTGTGTCTCTAACTCTTCTGTGTGTTTTGGGTCTTCAGTGTTCTGGCTTTTCCTCTGCCTGTCGTGCTTTGGCGCTGGGGGCATTGTGTAGATTTAAGTTGTACTCTATGCCAGGCTGTTTCTATAAGTCCGCAAAGGCCAGATGGCACGCGCCAACATAACTGGTAATATTGTTGTACATATGTAATTCTGCAAACATATGCTGCAACTTTTCCTTCCTCCCCCACAGAGCGCACTAATCCGAACAAGCTCATCTGCCACCAGACTCACTGTACACTCTGGGCTTACTACAGACAGCAGTCAGGATGCACATAAAGACTTTGGAGTGTGTTTGTTTGTTTAGTTGGATGATAACCATTGTAATGTTTTGTTTAAAATTCACTTTAATGATAAAAGCTGCGATGTGATGTTATTTCAAATTCAAATGAGTACAGATGTAGCCAAAGCTGTTGCTCCTTTAGCCCTCCATAAGGCCTGCTCTGTAGCTATGAGGCCGTGTTTATTGTGTAACTGTACAGTTAAGTTTAATATTAGTCCCCTAGTCACAGCTGGATCCTTGTCCATGCGTCGATCATACTCTTGTTCCCATAACCAATTACACCTCTTAAGGGCTGCAAAGCCACGTTAATCACTGATTACTATTCCTTGTTCACAAAGCTGCTACTTAAAAGTAATTGCTCAATAAAGAGAGGGGAAGTTGTGGTGTTAAGTAGATGTTCCTGCTGCTTCTCTCATTAGTGCTCACTCAGAGCTCGCAGCGCCCCATTGTCACAAATGGAACCGGCTTCATGCTCAGCACACAGCGGTTAGTGCTGCGCCACTCACACATGTCATTTACTACAAGGCCAGTAGTACGCTGGATCTTATAGGACCTTATACATTATAGTTTTGTATATGCATATGTTCTGTTCATCACAGAACAACAGTTTATCTCCAGGTATTACATGAATAAAGAGCTGCAGGTGGCTTTGAGGACAGGTCTGAACCAACTGCTGTTGCTTAGTAACTTCAGTATATCCTGGACGCCACAGATGGATGTTTATAGTTTACACCTTGTTCAATGTTCTAAGAGACACAAATTAAAGGCACCACACAATGTCAGCTCACAGAGGAGTTTAGTCTTTCTTCTTTTCTGGCTGTTTCTGCTTCAGGTGCAGCCAGCGCTCACTGTACATCTGCTCTGCAGAACTGGAGAACATCTGTACAACAACCTTTAAAACACAATATATTATTTTAAGGTTGTTTTTTTAAATTAAGTCTGTGTATTGTTAATGCATGTAATACTGATGATTCAGAGAGTAGACCATGTCAATGTCAACCTGTCAGGAGCACTGCAGTGCTACATTCAAGGAACCCATCTCCAGATCTTGAGGTATAGGTTTGGTCAGGAGGATTTAGCTGCAGTGGTAGCCTACTAGAGTAAACCCGCACAAACTCCATATTAAAGACGCCATATGACTCAAACCAAAAAAGTTTGACTGAATGTGTGGGCAAGGCCAATATACATAAAGTCCAGTGAGAAAAGTTCCAAGTGATTGCTGTTGAGTGGCCTGTCGTATATCACCATATTCTATAGAGCTGAAATGCACTGCTCATTACACAGTGTAGTTAAATGAGGTCGTGGGTGAAGGTCTGAGTCAAGAGTCACTCCCTGCTGCTCCGAGACCTCGTTTAATAAAACATGTGGCTCTGAAACATTTTCCACTCTGTGTTTCCTGAAATGATCAATCCAAAACAGCTCTGACGTTCGAGAGATGAACATGGGAGTTAATGTTTTCATTCTCTGGAAGCCACGAGTTACAAGAGACTTGGACAGAGGCAGTTGGCAGTAGGCTGGGTGTGGGAGGACAGGAGAGTTCTTAGGGTCTTATCTCCTCCTCAGGACATTGTATTAGATCAGTGATTTGCAAATTTTATTATTTCAAACCTTAGATAAAACTAAACATGAACTGAACAAGGCTAGAGCATAGACTGTGTATAGAAGTGGACTGAGGGAATGTGACTTCACGGTTACAACCAAATGATACCAAGCAATTACTGCAGCTAATTTACAACCAAGTTCTATTTGGATCTCTGGTTGCACACTCAGATTTCCAATTAGAGATTGTTGAAGGTACTCGCCCCCTGCCAAACCAGCAGTGTTTTGCAAAAGGTGTGATAGCTGTCAATCAAACATGTTACTACCGCTAGGAGGAGCCAACTGAAAGAAGACAGTTGATCTATTATTTATACCCATTTCTTCATTTACTAACAAAATGTGTCAATAAAACATCATGATCTTATAGTGTGAGTTAATCTGAACATTTTAAGGTCAGAATGAGAGACCTGATAGCTGCAGTTACAGAGAGTAACATTTTTCAATAGAAATCAATTGGAATGAAACCAGTTCCCACAAATTCCATTTGGAACGTGGCTGGCAGGCTTGATCCAACACAAGTCTTAACCAGCACTTAATCTTCATGAAGGATATTATTCAAATCAGGACTAAATGAAACTAAAGTGAAACGTATTCATATGTTATTCATATTCAAATGAATCTTATTGACGTGCAATAGGCCTGAACACCATCAGAAGGAGCCAGTGCGTGCCAAGTTGTCTGTACCACATTTTGAGAAGCACAAGGACTACTTTAGTTTGGAATGGAGCCAGAGGTCAAAGGGCACCACATAAATAGTTACATGGGAGTTAAGCTCCCAGAAGAGTCTTTGTCACTGTTTCCTACTTTCGACATGTTTCTCAGCCTGGTCCAGTGGTACCCCTCTGCTGCTTGTAATGCTCCATGCTTAATTGACTTGGTCATCTGCCTGGCATAAAGTACACTGATGACATCAGTTAGATTCTAATGAACGAGATGAAGGCAGAAGAAGCAAACTAAATATCCGAACAGGACTCATCAAAGACATGGCGTTGCAGCAAATTCCCATTACGTCTCATAAAAGCTTTTAATTTGCAGAGCTTATGTCTTGTTGGGTCATTAGATGTACTTGGTGAAATGATTCTGTCTTGCACCAAAAAGACACATCAGAATTTAATTTGGCACAAAAGTCCTTATTCAGTTGGAAAGATGTGGTTAGAGGCAATCCTTGGATTAACAACACATGTTCTTGTTCCCTCTTCTGGCACAGCGAGTCCAGTCTTAACCCATTTAGAACACTTGCGCTCCCAATCTGACGAACACAGACTTCCTCCAGATTACGTTAAACACATTTTAGCAACAATGTTTTAAACTATTGACTGGGATGACAAAACTGATCTGATCAAATTATTACTTAAATGTCCTATATACAAAAAATAGATTAATAATAATAATAATAATAATAATAATAATAATAATAATAATAATAATAATGTTACATCATCAGAAACATACCTGAAGTTGTGTTTTGTTTCATTCAGACGTTTGAGGAACCCTTTATTATTAGTCTGTCGACATCTCCAAAGCTCAAAATGCTCTGTTTGAGAGAACTAAATATGTTTATTAAACATGTGTATGAAACCAAACAAAACTCCAGAGGGGCATTCCACGAAAGCTACTAAGCGCAAAGCCCGGCTTTATTTGTCAGTTGGCGCTAGTTTAAGTGAGAGTTCGGTTCCACGACGCTCGCTAAACTTAGTTCCCGCTGAGTTACTGGGGCAACATGGTCTTAGCAGATAGTCTGGTCGCGGCAAGGCTAAAGATGTGGCTTAGTCAGGCCGTGTCGCAGAGAATACGTACCTGACGTAAACAGAGTGTCAAACAGTTTCGCACACCTCCCGCATGAGTATCTGTGTTGTCCGAAAACAATATCAGCAAAAAAAGAAATTACCTTACGTTCTTGGTTCTTGACAAATCTCCGGTAATTTAAAAATATGCTTTCTGAACCGCTGTCTTTACGACATTAACATATGGAAGAATTCCAGAGGTGTCTCAGAGAAAGACTTTGGTTGAGTGGATATGTCCTATGACTCTCATATGGGCGACCCGGGTTCGATTCCTGCTATTGACCTATTGATGCCCAAATCAAATTTGAGTTAAATTTTCACGCATTTATATTTGCAACATATTACAGAAATGGAAATGAATTTAACCTACAATTATTGTTATCATCACATAAATTATATCAGTTGGGCCTAACATCACTCTCACTTGACGACATTGACACTTTATATTTTATGTGACATCTCTATCAAAGAATACAGTTACAGGTAAACCTTTACTTTTAAAAGAAAATGTAGCCAAATAACAGGCACACTCCATGATGCAACATTTCAATGATTCAACAAATTTGCTTCAGAGATGCTGTGCAAGCCTTTTTAATGAAATCCTATTTATCAATTTCCATCAATAGGCATAAAACAATAAAAGACATTAGGTATGACATTCTGGTGTGAGGCCACTGCTGGAGGACTGCTGAGGGTCAGGCAAGGCACTGCTGGAGGACTGCTGAGGGTTAGGCAAGGCACTGCTGGAGGACTGCTGAGGGTCAGGCAAGGCACTGCTGGAGGACTGCTGAGGAGGGTCCAAGTGTACGCCATCTTCAGTAACTAGAACACAAGCATACTATTAAAATATACAGATGCTTGGATCACAGCTGAGGCAAGCATTAGTCTAGAGAATACCTTGAATATACTCTTCAGAAGAACTCGCAGGAAGGATCTTTGATGGGGTCCCTCCTTCAATTACCTCCACCAGTGGGTGACCCCGGTTTAGGGCCAGTGCCAGCTCCTCTGCAGGTGAAAGGTTTTGAGGGGGGCTCCCACCTCCTGTGGCTTAGTAGCTACTGTTCATTTTAAATTAAATTAAGGTACCATTTCACTGAATAATAATATTAATATTAGCCTACTTACCACTCTGCAAAATGTTATTATGCTTTGTCTTTACCAGCAAAACAGTCCTCTTCACATTATTCCTGCTCAAAGACAAGATAACACAATTTTACATATTAGTTGGAGCAAATACTTTTACACAGGAAAAATAAATTACAACTGACAAGACTGCTATACAAATATATAATAATTATGCCATCAACTGCCCACCATTAGATGAGAATCAAACTCACAATCTCCTGCACCCCAGACGGTAACTTTTCCCCTGCGCCACAGATCAGCGTTGACATCAGTGGTGAAAAACATACTCAAAAACCTCCAGCACTGTTATAGGACTTAACTTACGTATTTAAGCGCTCGGCGATCTTCTGCCACGCCATGTCTCTGGCCTTGGTTATTGCAAATGTGTTGTAGAGTTCCAAAAGCAACTTCTGTTCTGATGCGCTGAAATAATCGGCCCGAATCTTCGACATGATCGCGTTTTCGACAGTCGCTTGTTCAGGGCTTCTTATTTACCCCGTGCACGCGCGGAGGCCCGGCCTGATTAGGCCAGACTGAGCTTAGCTCTGATTAGGCGAAGCTGAAATGCGTTTGTGGAACGGGTTCAGGCTTTTGTCCAAGTTGTGTCTCAGCCAGGCGAGAACTTAGCACTTAGTCGCCGCTAAGTTTAGCCACATTCGTGGAATACCCCTCAGGTATGTTTGTAATGAGAAAACAACATTACAACATAGATCAGAAAATAGCTTAATATGAGCCCTTTAAAACAGAACTTACTTTCTACCCTGGAAAGTATTGTTTAGGAGTCACCCTACATGTTCATCTGGTGTAACTACTAAAACTTTGTATTTGGTGATACGACAATATCACCATTTTACCATGTCAGAACTGACTGCCGACTCCATGTCATGAAATGTAAATTCTACTCACCCCTTAAATGTCGTCAGCCATTATAAATGAATCAAATGCAACTGACCGGTAGCAAAACAATCACATGGAATCAACAGAACAGTGAAATAAAGGATGTTTGTAGAAGATCAGACTTGAATTACACTTTCAAGTTAACTTGAGGATTTTACTGTGAAAACATCCTCTGTTTGAAGCTATTTTAATTCTGTATAACAACATTCTGCATGGCAGTGTCCATAAAAAGCCTGCATAACTGTTCCAGAGTAACTGATTAAAGCTGAAACTTATGTGACTTTTTTCCTACTGATACTTTTTAACAAGAAATCACTCTTACTACAGGAGCCTCTTGACATTGCGTTTAAGTAACAGTGAATGATGTGTGTGTTGCATTGTTATATAAAGTTTTATCGCATGTCTTTAGTGCTGTATGGATGAGGAAAGCGTCTCCGTATGTACTTTTAAAGGTACAGTGTGTAGGATTCGTGGCGCATAGGTGGTGTAGGTACCATGCACTTCCTCTTTTGGCTACGGCAGACCTCGAGGGTCACCTGGGCGCGCCGTAACGCGGACAGCTCGCGTACCAGTGCGCACCCGGCGCTGTGTGAGCTCTCGCCGACAACTACGGTATAAATAAAATGCGGTCCCATTCACTTGTTTTTTTTTTCTTTTCGCATGAAAACACACATTCCCGATCGTGTACCATGACAATCTACACATCAAATGAAACCTTACAGTCTCCTCTTTTTGACTATGCAATTCATTTCCCGGCACAACAATCACTCCCCGAGCACATGGGGCTTTTATACGGAAAAGCACAAAACGAGGTTTGTTACTTAGCTTACCTTTGAAGGCTCTGCACAGGTCATACTCTGTATTTCACCATAAGCTTGGTCTCAATCTGTCCGTAAAGATCCAGCGAATAAAATCCAGTAAAACAATTTAGTCCAAAACACGTGTTAGATCCATTACAACGTGTGATCCGGGACATGCTTGTCGTTGTTTACCCAAAACCACGAGCCTTGCCGAAGGCGAAGGCGGAGCCCAAATGTCCTGCGGCTCTCGTATTCAAAATGACTGCTTCTGTATGGGGAAGATCCCCCTTTTATGTGACTATATCTAAGTCCAAAAGAATACTTTGATTTCATGATGGAAGCGAAAAGGCTTGGAAAACAATGTATTTTTGAATGGGTATCTTCAATTTCGGTAATTAACGGGTAAAAATCTTACACACTGTCCCTTTAACATTGATTGCAGGGTTTTGTCCTATAATTCCAGTAGATTAGAACTGGAGTAGAAATGAGGAAATGAGAAAAAAAACATAACTTTTGGAGGTAGAAAATGTACTCTGAAAGTACATAATCGTAAAGCATTACAATCACAACAGAGCCTGGGTTGCCAGTGCCTAAACCTGCATATGACACACACAAGTTTTTCTCATTCTTATGGACTGCAAATTCTCCAGCTGGTTAAGGAACGATTCTGATCAGACAAATGAGATTCTTATGTGAGGCTCATTCTGCTTTCTGATTGAATTATCATCTTGAGAACCAAAACACCAAACTATTATGGATTCAGATCAGAGAGAGTCATTTTAGGTTTAACCAACGCAAATGAGAGACTTGTGTGAGGCTCATTCTGCTTCTGATTGGATTATCATCTTGAGAACCAAAACACCAAATTATAACAATAACATAAACAACATGGCCATCAGGTCCAGTGTTTTTTTTTTGTAAAAATAGTAAAAGCTATATTTGATCTGAACATGTCCCTCATATCTGTGGACCCGTATAGGTCATGTATATGAAATTTTAAATCTTAATCTTACATAAAATAAAATCATAAAATCATATGTCTTGCAGTATCCTGTCCTATTTGCATCGACATGTGTGGTTTGTCCTGTTAATAGGATGTTGAAAATGTAAATTTATAGAGAACTAAAGCATGAAATTCCCGATCAAACTTTTATTTTGGTGCCTCTCTGCATAAAAAGCAGAAGTTTTCAGACTGATCTGTGTGTATGGTTCTGGTTACAGACTACCCGCCCCCACCACCACCTCCGGAAGAACTAACCACTCTGCCGACATCGGGCACCTTCCCTCCTCCCCCGACCAACTCCTACGACCCCTACCAGGTGAGACCAGCACTACATGTAAAAAGATATTCACAAATTTCCTTTCCTCTGGCTAAAAATCCATACCTATAAGTTAAAAAAAAAAGTTCTAATCTTTCACAAAGTATTCCCCGATGTTTTTTGGTTTGTTTGTCTTTGGGGTTGCCACTGTAACTATTTGGCTCCTTGTGTGCAGGTTTGCATAGTGTTTTGGCATAGGTTTTACACTGTACATCCTTCATCGTACATTATACTGATGTAAACTAAATACTAAAAATTGTCTCAGCTCATAATAAACTAGTATTCAAGACAAGAATATTTGACTATCCAACGCCTCTAATGCTAAAGTGTTTAGACTGTGCACTGGGCATTTTCCAAATAGGTTAAGTGTTGCTTATTTAAACCCTTAATACTTAATGTGTTTTGTGGTCCTAAATATTAATATTAATATTAATATTAATAACTATTTTTTTTGTTAATAATAAATTATATATAAAAATTGATATTATCACTAACCAATTTAACTGCACAGACAGCAGCGCTTTCTGCACTCAGGCTGCGCACGCATTCGCCCTGTTGATAAACATCCATATATTAGTTGCATCGATGTTTAAGCTGCAGGGTTCGAAGCGTGAGAAAAAAGTAGTGGCTTATTGTCTGGAAATTACGTTACATTTTACATAATATTTGAGCCATATTATTCTGCCTGGGAGAATGCCCCCTACTGGTATGGCTAATGGCTGTTTGCACTCTCACTATATCTTCTCTTTGTCTGTCTTCTCTTTCTTTCTTTCCTCAATCATCCACTCTCTTCCTCTAATCTGTCTTTATGTGTGTGTGTCTCTCACACTCACTCTCTCTCAGCCCATCATTAGATCTGCTCACTTTCAGGCCCTAAATGAATTCCTTTGTAGGCACAGAGCAGGGCTGGTTACGTGATCGATCTTAGTTGTATAATGCTTTTTAAGTTACTTCTAATGTGCCCTTTACAGATCCCTCCACTGTACTTAATTTAAGACTCTTACTCCGGCATACACTGACTCTCCAATCCAACAAGCTCAACTCAAATGAACTCAAGTTACCAACTGTTTTTTTTTTTTCCACTCAGACATGTTTAACACAAAAATCATGCATATAGTTCTTCTCTCAAGCAAAAAACTGTTCCACATTTTGATGCCATCTGTCAGTGTTTTTAAACTCTGTACACCTTCACTAGAATCATCTGAATGATTTCAGCTCCGTCATTACCAATTTCTACTGAACAAAGGGTAAACGGTAGCTGTTAACTGGAAAACTACCACTAAATGACATCACAAGGTAGAACAGAGCATTTGAGCTTTGAAGATAGACTAATAATGGTTACTCAAACGTGTGAATGAAACAAAACACAATTCCAGGTATGTTTTGGATGAGGTAACAACATTCTAACATGACTTAAAGCTTTTGCGTAATATAGAACCTTTAATATATCACCATTATATTGTATTTATTAAACAAAATTAGTTACAATTTGAATGTATATGACACTGGTATTACTTTGTTGGGATTTGATAACCATTTAGCACAACATTTAGCACGAAGTGGTGTGAGTTGTGAATGATTTACGCTTGGTTTGACAGTGTACCGCTAAAGCCGCTATTTCTCAACCCTGTGGGGAAGTCAACCCAGTGACTGACTTAAACTTAGCTTTTGTCACTCATCACATTTGGGGAGAGGGAGAGCCGAAATAAACGGTCATGTTACAAATATGACAAACATCCCCTGTGTGTTTGTGTGGAGCAGGGGTGAAGGCCTGATGAACCACGCTCTTGAATCATGTTTAAAGGCTTTGGACTATGTGGCCTCCAAGTTCAAAAGTTTAATACTACTGACATGACTGAGGCCTTACCTGCCACAGTGTAATCATTACTTACTGCAAGTGCTGCACTGTAAAACCAGTAGTTATGGTTAAGAATCCTAAGAATATCTTTAAAGGTCCTAACTATGCAAAATTGTGAGATTTAATGCTATTACCTGATCAAAAACACACCTGGAGTTGTGTTTTGTTTCATTCACACATGTTCGAGTAACTCTTTATTATTAGTCTGTCTACAGCTCCAAAGCTCAAATGCTCTCTTCCACTTTATGATGTCATGAAGTGGTAGTTTTGAAGTTAACAGCAACATTTACCTTATAGTAGACATCACAAGCTAGTGTTTTAGGCTAGTGTTTGAGGGAAGAACTCAGCTTAAATATGCAGGATTTGTGTGTTAAACATGTGTGAATGAAACAAAACACAACTCCAGGTGTGTTTTTAATGAACAATATTTTGTAATATGGAACATTTAAATGGGACATATTTAGTCAAATGTACTTTTATGAGCTTTTAACCATATTGCAGTGGTCTTCCCACATCATTAAGAAAGAAAGAAAGAAAGAAAGCTATGCCTTTATTAGTCCCACAGTGGGGAAATTCCAGTTCTGCATTTAACCCATCCTGTTATTAGGAGCAGTGAGCAGCACATTACTGCGCCCGGGGACCATCTCCATGATCTTCTTGCTTCGGCTTGGTCAGGACCTAAGCTGGAGGATTTACCTATGGTATTAGTGATCAAAGGAGAAGTTCAATTTGTCAACTGGACAAAGTTTGTTTGGTTGAAAACGTTTCGCCGCTCATCCGAGAGGCTTCGTCAGCTATGGTATTAGCTTATTCCATTCTTTTTCGATAGATTCATCGACCCTGTAACCCTGTATTGTTCTGCTTTGAGACCCGAGTGCTCTGCTCCTATCTCCTATGTACCTCACCTTACGAAATTAATTCGTTCCAGAAGTGGTTTCGTAACGTGAATTTTTCGTAAGTTGAGTAGTTATTTCAATGGAAAAGGCCTGATCTGTTCCAAGGTTGTTTTTTTTTAAATAAAGTAACTTTTTTTTTTTATAGTGTAACTTTGTGTTCTGCGTCCTGATTGGCTAAGAGACTGTAGAGCCAGGACTAAACGTGGAATAAACCAGGTCTAGACCAGAACTAAACCAGGTCTAGACCAGGTCTAAACCTGGACTGGACCTGGACTAAACCAGGACTGGACCAGGTCTAGACCTGGACTAAACCGGGACTAGACCAGGATTAAATCACCCCGTGTGGCTCTTTGCTGGTTTCGTGCGGCTTTTGTGTTCGTTTGTGCGTGTTCGGTTTGTGGCTTGGGCTGCGGCTCGGGCTGCGTGTTCGCCGCGGTTCTATGTCGTGCTCGCGGTGCTCCTGTCTCCACGCTCCTTGCGTGTTCGGCGCTAGAGCTAAGAGGCCAAGAAAGGTGCTCTTTGTGCGGGCACGACTGCGGGGTTTTCCCCGGGGCTGGCTCTGGTTCTATCCGACTTCCAGAGCCGGGGGTCTGACACTGTGAGCTAACAGGCCGAGAAAGGTGCTCTTTGAGCGGGGATAACAGCGGGGCATGCATCTGAGTGCGCATTATTCGAATTTTTGAGATTTCACGTTTCGTAACTTGAATTTTCTTTCGTATCTAGAGACCAAAATTTAACGTGAAGGCGTTTCATAACTTGGATTTTTCGTATGTAGGGTCTTTCGTAAGGTGAGGTACCACTGTATCCCGTAAGCACAAAGTATACAGAGACCACTGCAAAATTATCAGTTTTTCTGATTTTACTACTTATAGGTATGTGTTTGGGCAAAAGGAACATTTTTGTTTGAGTCTATAAACTACTGACAACATTTCCCCCAATTCCAAATACAAATATTATGGTTGAGAGCATTTATTCGCAGAAAATGACAAATGGTCAAAATAACAAAAAAGAGCCATGTTTTCAGACCTCAAACAATGCAAAGAAACAAGATCAAATTCATTTTAAAACAACATAATACTAAAGTTTACACTTAAGAAGAGTTCAGAAATCAATATTTGGTGCAATAACCCTTATTTTTAATCACAGCTTTCATGCGTCTTAGCGTGCTCGCCACAAGTCTTTCACATTGTTCTTGGGTGACATTTAGCAAGTAGCTCAGCTTTGTGTTTGTGTTGGAATTCAACAGACGCTGGAATGGAATGGCTGTAATACATGTAGAGCTGCTGATTTCAGAAAAAAATGCAGTGGTCTCTTATTTTTTTCCAGAGCTGTATGAACAGTGATAGAAAATAATGGGGACATTCTGCTGTGCTTTTGGCTGAATGCTGTGTATTTGTATGCTGTATTTTTGTTTTACTTTTAGACTCTTTAAGACGAGTCCTGACCCTTGTGCGCTCTAGGGATGGGAAAGCATCCCAAGGAAACAGAGTCACAGGAAGGGCATGCAACCTTCACACAGATAGGCCCATCCCGGTTCAAGAATTTCATTTGGAACTTTTTTTGTTGTGAGGCTGCGCTGATAAAAATATAATAAACAATACACCAAAAAATGAGCAGCTTTTTGGATCAATTATTTCAAACAACAAAAAACAAATCATTATTTTTCTGTTCCTCAGATGCCCATTAGTTCGGTGAGAGTTCACAGTTCATATTATTATTTTTATTTTATTTTTTATTTCATGCTTTTCCTTGCACATTTCTTGATGTCCATTTGCATACAGTACGTAAAGTCTGGAGATCCCGTTCTTTTAAGTTTTCTGCAAAGCTTCGACATTGCGTGCCTTAAACGAGTAAATGAAAGATGAATCTGTACATTTCTTTTCTTCTCTCTTAGGACAACGCACATCTGAATTATGACAACTTAATGCTCAATAGTTCTCCAAAACAAAACCTTATCTTGTCTCATTACTGTCCGTATTACGAGACCGTACGTTGCAGTATTCACCCCATCACGGAGATCACGCGCTGTTCGGGGGTTAGCTTTCATCCTCCCCGTTTTAATGGTTAAACAAGTGGAGCTGTTTTTCCTTTTGTTGATTTGAGACACGCCATTAGTGTTTTCAAGCTTTGTTTACCCCGTCTCGTGATTGCTTTAGATGTTTTTAAGCAGCACGCTCCGGTCGGCTCCTCGCTGCCTGTAATGGCTTGTGACAGGTAATCCAAACACATAACATTAGAATAAGAAGCGAGTCACTGATCCAGCCAACTCAAAAAGCCCCCGCAGGCAATTGCAAGAAGTCTTCTCGCAGTTGCAGCATAGTTCACAAGACTAAAAATATATCTGGCGTTCCACAGAGAAAATCCCGGGAATTTAGTCGAAAACCCAGTGTCACTAATGGTCAAATCATTTTCAGCTATTACTTCTTGTTTTTTTTTGTTGTGTTTTTTTTTAGTTCCAGATTTTTTTTAATTAATTAAAACTATTAATCTCAGGTTTTATCATCGGTTTCAGAATAATTGCCAGAACATTTTTCGTTTTGCATTAATTAAACTTTTTATTAGATATTTGCTACCTAAAAAAATCTGTATTGCATTTTTTATGTATGTGTGTTTGAATGTTGGCAACAGACTCCACTGCAATTTTCCTTTGGATTAATAAAGTAATATCTATCTATCTATCTATCTTATCTATCTAATCTATCTAATCTATCTATCTATCTATCTATCTATCTATTAATCTATCTATCTATCTATTTTATCTATCTAATCTGTTTTATATATCTTATCTATCTATATCTGTCTATCTATGTTACATCTGACTGTTTTGTTAACATTAACAACAACTTTCATTGTTTGTGGTCAGACAGCGTTTAAGCCTTGCGTGCACCTGCAATTTAGTGAAAGTAAGTCCAGGTAAAATGTGATGAATGAGAGTGATTTTAGTGGCAATTTCAGAGAACTGAAACCATTATTCTTTTTTATTTTTTTTTTCCAAAGCTATAGGAGCTTTGTAAAAAGGAAGAATAAATACGGAGTACAATAGATGCAAGTTTAATTTAGGGAATTGACCTTTTTGTCTGAAATGCATCTGAATGAGCTGGTGGTGAATAATGCATGAAGAAAAGATACTCTGCTAGGAAAAAATGACTTGTGAGAAGTCTAGAGTGTCAGTAAAGTTTTCTTTTACACAATACTAAGGTTTTGAAAATCACATACTAATCAATACTAAAACTATTATTGAAACTAGATACTTATTTGAGCAGGAAATGAAAGAAATTAACCTTTCCTGAATAGGTATAGAATGATCTTGTATAGCAGAATGACCATAAGACCACATAGACTGAGGGATTGCACAGATACAAGACCACATGATGATATGAAACAAAGTGCTATGATTTAAAAGCACATTCTGTTGTCTAAAGAAAGGGTGTTTTTAATTCTCATTGTGGTATCAGAATCAGTTTTAATTATTGAGTCTATTCCTTATCAGCAAAGTCATGTGTGACACAATACATGCCTTATTTCTTTCTGTGTTTTACTCAAAGAAAAAAGGATCATCCAGGTTAAAGGTGAAGGATGAACTGTAAGTCTCAAAAAATCCAGTATGTCAAGTATTTTATCATGGTGTGTACGACACGTGTTGTTAAGAATCAAAGTATCACTACAGTTGAAATAAGATTCTGTTTCAACAAGGAGACACCTAACATGAACTGGCATTTATAATAGACTGTGATGTTGAAGGTGAGGTTGATGGTCTTACTTTTGTAGCTGGGATTGCAGTTAGGACTATGGCAAGTGGGCACTGTATGATATAAGGCATGTCAAAGTCAACTTTATTGTCAATTCTGCCATATGTGTTCGACATACAGTGAATCGAAATTCAGTTTCTCTCTGATCAAACTGTGCAAAAAAGACCGTGTACAAAATACGATATAAGACAATACAAAAACTAAGACAAAAATCTAAGAGCAGTGCAAAGAATAAATACCTATTTACAGATGTCCAAAAATGGGCAGTGTGCATCAAAATCAAAATGTGCAATAGAATGTGCATTGAAAAATAAAGATAAAAATAAATGTGCAACAGTAGTAATTTCTTAGCAGCAGTTTTTAAAGTGTTTAAAGTGACATGTTTTTTGTTTGTTTCTTTGTTTATGTGTTTGTATGTGTTTATATTTGGGTTTTTTGTGTGTGTTTATTAGGGCTGCTCGATTATGGAAAAATCATAATCACGATTATCTCAGTCAATATTGAAATCACGATTATTTAAACGATGTTTTCAAAATCCCCTACCTACATACAGACACACACATACACACACACACACACAAAGCGGGCTACTCTCCCCTTAAACATTTATTCTTCTTCTGTCTTAAAGTCCCAGTGTGTAGGATTCGTGGCACATAGGTGGATGGTGCTATTGCACTTTCTGTTTTAGCTACGGCAGACCTCGAGGTCCGCGCGCCGCTACTCTATAAATAAAACGCGGTCCCGTTTTTTTGTTTTTTTTTCTCATGAAAACACACATTCCCGATCATGTACCATGACACTCTACACATCAAATGAAACCTTACAGTCTCCTCTTTTTGACTATGCAATTCATTTCCCTGCAAAACAATCACTCCCCGAGCACATGGGGCTTTTATACGGAAAAGCACAAAACGAGGTTAGCTTACCTTAGAATGCTTTGCACAGGTCAAACTCTGTATTTCACCATAAACTTGCTCTCAATTTGTCCGTAAGGATCCAGCAAATAAAATCCAGTAAAACAATTTAGTCCAAAACACGTGTTAGATCCATTACGATGTCTGATCCGGCAGCATGCTTGTGTTGTTTACCCAAAACCACGAGCCTTGCCGAAGGCGGAGCCCAAATGTCCTTCTGCGGCTCTCGTATTCAAAATGGCTGCCTCTGCATGGGGAAGATCCCCCTTTTATGTGACTATATCTAAGTCCAAAAGAATACTTTGATTTCATGATGGAAGTGAAAAGGCTTGGAAAACAATGTATTTTGAATGGGTATCTTCAATTTCAGTAATTAACGGGTAAAAATCTTACACACTGTCCCTTTAAATACAACCTAACAAATATAAACATAAAATAGCCTGGTGCTATGACACACGCACGCACGCACGCACGCACGCACACACACACACACACACACACACACACACACACACACACACACACACACAGCTATTCCTCACTATCCTCACACAGATTTCTCCTCACTATAACATAATATAATATAATAAATATAACATAATATAACATAATATAATTAATACAATATAATATAATAGTGCTAAAATAGAATAGTGATATGACAAACACATTTCATGACATGACTTACCAAAAGCAAAGATGAGATACTGTCCAGCAAATCCCAAAAAAGAAGCAGCTCCGAGATGAACTGTTGTCCGGGATAAGTAATTCACGTAGCCTCTATTGAAAATGCCGATCGCGTATCTCTACAAAGTCCCATGTAAAATGTGTCTTTGTACGTTGTATTCATAGTAAATACCACGGAGGGTGAACGATCGATTTAAAAGTGATTAAATGTTGCGTTATACTAACTTCGTTTACTATTGTCTTCTGTAGTTTCCGTGTTCTTGGCTTCATATGCGAGCGTGTGCGTTCTTGGTAGGAGCTAGTGCTGTCATTGGTCAATTCTTGGTAGCAAATCGTGGTAGCAACTCCTGCCGTGTGATTGGCCAATTCCTGGTAGCAACTAGTGCCGTGATCGGTCAATTCCTGGTAATTCTTGGTAGCAACTCGGGCAGACATTGGTCAAATCGTGGTAGCGTGAGCTCGACTCACAGCTGGACGCAGGATGGAGGGGGTGAATCCTCTCTCTCCTCTCTTCCTTTTCCTCTCGCACCAGTGTAGGCGCCAGTAAGTCTGCGCTGCGCGTTGGCCCACTTGAAAGGGAATGTATTGGGCGTGCGCGTCCCTCTCGACAGAGAAATGAAAAAATAATCGTTTGGACTCGATTATATGAATTTTGAGATCATTTGACACCAAAATCGAAATTGTGATCAAAATTCGATTAATTGCACAGCCCTAGTGTTTATATAAATGGACAAAACATCTGCATTTTGACAGTTTGAAGATCCTATATTACAGGGCTGGACTGGGACAAAAAAACGGCCCTGGCATTTTTGGTTCAGAACGGCCCCTCATAATTAGCGGAGCACAACAGACTAATTTATGTTTGTGTTCCCCAAAGTAATGTATTTTACTATTGTTACGTCTTGGCCGAGGGGAAACACCTTCTTCACTACAGGGTTTGTAGCATCTTGCTTTGGGTGGTGATTTAAAAATTCTTACATTCTAACAGGCTCTGGATGGGAAAAGTAGTCTATTCTCTCTTCTCTCTCCTCAACAGCTTGGCTCGACCAGACAGGAAGAGGGACAGATTATTACAGTTAATTAAATGATAAATAGAAAACCTAAATTAAAAATAAAAATATTGGGAACTACCTGGAAAAACTGTGGAACTATCTAAAAAAAAAATCTGACCAATATGGATGCCACCAGTGGAGTCAGTAGTGTGGAAACATTTACATGATTAAAAGGTTTCTTGTTAACCTAAAGTGTATTCTTAGACTTTATTGATCCACAAGGGAAATTGTTTTGGGTACAGTCGCTCACTCATCAAATATAATATATGATATATGATATATAACAGAGGGTAAAAGAACAAAAAGAAAAATAGATGGAAAAGCACCAAAGATCAATAGACCTGTGTCAGATGAGACACAATTATATACATAAGATAATGATAATAAATATATATGTAAAATCAGATTTAAATAGAAAAGTAGTAATCAAATATAAAATACAGTATCAACTATGATGTTCAGTACCAGCTGTATACAGTTGTAGGGAGTATTATCTATTCAATCAACATGGTTTGTTGTTTAGACTCGATGTAAATATAATCAAGCAAATAGACCACTGTAGATTTCCATCTAAACATTTATTTTTTTTAGTTAGCTGCCCACTAGCAAGTTAACTATGTCTCCAATCCATTTACTGTGTGCTGAAGTGGGCTAATATCATGAGGGAAACAATCAATGATTCAATGATTTAGGGTGACCTTGTTGTAACCATGAACATGGATTCTTGTTAATATGAATTATGTTCTTAGTAGAGGCAAATAATCACTAGAGCTTATACAACATAGTCCGGGCTAGTACCCCACTGCAGATACTTCGAGCACTCAAACTTTAGAGCTAGCTGACCAGCTACTGCATCGCAACCACTTGCTCGCACAGTACAGCAACATTCATTTATTATTCATGCCTTTTTTGCGACCACACCCCCAGGTGAAATTCGCCAGCACTTGGATTTCATCCTGCAGAAACGAAGCGTTTTTCCTCATTGAATCTACATTCACGTACATTTCATTGGATAGTGTGACTTCCACACCAATGGAATCAAATTGAGTATTGTTTGGCCAGTCTGTTTACATTTTAGGGTGTTCTTACTGTACAGGACGACTCCCCCACCATTGCCCCTCTCTCTGTCTTTTCTAAAGACTTGATATCCCGGCATATTTATTAAAGCTTCTGCAGATGTTTGTTTTAACCAAGATTCAGATATACCAAAACAGTCGATATTAGATTCGCATAAGAGATGTTCAACCTGTTCACGTTTGTTACATATACTTCTAACATTTAGATGTCCACATAATAATCCTTTTGGCTTGGCACTGGGGTCCCAGATAATTTTGGACTGGTTGAGTGTTTGAAAAAACTTGAACATGCGATGTTTTTTTAAAAACTGGGTTTCTGGGGTTTACCGTTGGCACGACCCCGCCTGGTGCCGCTGGTCTGCTGTCAGCCACTGATGCAGAGGCTATAGCGCGCAGCTTTCCCACGGACTCCCGACTGAAGCTACTATCCGATGCGCCGCCACACACCCGCGGGCCCGGCCGTTCCCCGTGCAGCTCACCGACAGACCGCCCCGGTACCGCGCCATCCACAACATCGCCGCCAACTCCCCGGACAAACAGCTCAGTCGCGTTTGGCGACGGGCACAGAGTAAGCAGAGGATTAGGATGTTGTGCCGAAGAACACGGAGGAGTACGTAAAGAGCATACCTGTAAGGTAGGAGTGACGCGTGTCTCCTCCGCGAGTGGGTGAGCCTCTACCGGCGTTTTGAAGTGGTGTGGGCCCGGGCACGGGTGGATGGTTTGATAACATCAAACATATGGCGATAATAAGTCCTGTTGACAGTGCTGTTGATTGTGTTGCTGTTTTATTCCTCTTGTGCATTGTGTTATATAGAGATGGATAGATGAAAGTCACGGCCAGTGTGTAGGATCCATAGCCGGTGCCGCCCGCTAATTCTCCGCACCTCCTTTCTTGCGCGTTTCCTTGTTTCCCCGCTCATTCGCTCAACAGTTATGAAACTGGCGGGGCTCAGCGCAGAGAGAGGGGTGGGACCGCTCTCTATATCCTGATTGGTTTAGTCCACTGTCTATATTGAAGATGGACCAATGGGCCACCTCCTTTAAATTGTGGGCCGGTGACCGGGCTCTAAGTTTAAAAAAAAAAAAAAAAAAAAAAAAAAAAAAACAGCACCGGTACCGGCCCCCGAGGACTGTCGGCCCACCGGGAAAATGCCCGGTATGCCAGATGGCCAGTCCAGGCCTGCTATATTACGTAAAATTGTCTCTTGTGATCTTTAAGACATGTTAGAATGTTATCTCATCAAATCTAACCTGGAGGTGTTTTGTTCCATTCACACGTTTGAGTAATCTTTTACTATTAGTCTTTTGTTCAGTTGACAGAGTTGAATTTCTTCTTCGCCATTAGTCTGTCTACATCTCCAGTGCTCAAAATACTCCACCTTGCGATGTCATGAAGCAATAGTGTTCAATTAACAGCTACCTTTTATCTTTGTGTAGTTGAGATGGGAAATTCAAGGACTGAAATTATCCAAATGATTCTAGATGTTAAAGTGTATGGAGTTTAAAACATAGTGAAGCACTTTCTATATTTCCATATGACATCACAAGGTGGAACGGAATCTTTTGCTGACAAAGGAATGACTACCACTGTCAATTAGAAATTTTGATTACTTGCACAGTTTAATTATAACGTCTTTGCTATTTTTTTGTTTTTTGTTTTGCTCCTAAGAATATCCTGATGTTGCATGAATTCAACCTGTGAATTCTTGAGTGTGTATTGATCTTGGTGTGATGTGTCCACAGATGAGGACTCCAGAGAAGACGCTGGAGGAGAGGCGCTCCAGTCTTGACGCTGAGATTGACTCTCTCACCAGTATCCTGGCCGACCTGGAGAGCAGCTCGCCCTACAAGCCCCGCCCCGCACAGGTACTCACGCCCACTGGTCTAATCACATGGCTCTGTAGAGAGGGGGGAGGATATAAAAGCACATTAAACAAGTCAAAGTTTAAGTAGAAGTAAAGTGTTTAAAGATTTTTTAAAGTCATTTTTTTTTAAGTTCTTCCATACAGTTACTTTATAACCACAGATGTAAAAAATACATTTGGTATTTTCAGTATCATTTTTTGATTCATCCTTTGGAACAGTAAAGCTACGTTCACACTGCAGCCTGAAGTGACCCAAATCTGATTATTTTTGCCCCTATGCGACCTGTATCTGATCTTTTAATGACAGTCTGAACGATACAGATCCGATTTTTTTCAAATGTGACCCAGGCCACTTGGATATGTGGTCCTAAAACGGATACATATCCGATCTTTTGACATGCGACTTCAGTCTGAACGTCCAGGTCGCGTTCATCCGACCTGCCCGTGTTTCCTCCCATGAGAGTGGTACAAGTAGGCATTCACAAATGTACATAAATGTTCTTCTTGTCAAATGAAAATTTTGTGTGAACTCTGTGTCAGTGAAGCGGCAAAGCACATAGTAATCCCACCACTCTTGGCTGCAACTCTGCACCCACATGTTTTGGGGCGTTTAAAGTTCACACTGGAGATCACATACAAGCCACATTTAATTGGAAAGGTGAACGACCTCGCAAAAAAATCGGAATTGAGCTTTAAGCCCAGCAGTGTGAACGTAGCCTAAGACAGGATCACAGTGTAGTGAACTCACCTTGAACTCAGTCTTGGTCAGGAACATCTAACTTGTCAATCTGTCAAGTTTAGCGCTGGGTATCGATCAAAATTTTCAGATGCCGATACCAATATCGATATCTTCATTTCGATACCGATTCCTAACCAGTACCTTTTTCGGTTCCTATTTTATATTAATTCTAGGATTTTTTTTTATTTCATTACACATTCTATTCCACATACTGGAGTTTATTATTAATGCTATTCAAGTTATTGAAGTAAATGAACAAGAACACAACTGCACACCATCACATTATTTCTCTCTCACACACTTACACACACACAGCCTCACACACACGAAAAGCCGGTCGACTTTGTAACACTGAATTACAAGATTAGCAACGAACTGCAAAGTCAATAAAAATGGAAAAATGCTTTAGAAGACACGACGACATTACTTTGTTTTCCCGTGATTTGCAATTTCCAATTGAAATCTTACCTTGAATCAAAGAAGAACACCGAGTTGAAATCATCTTAGCAGAGAGTACCGTCTCCAGATGCAGTCAAGAGTGAGGAACAGCGCCAAAATACGTAGAGGCCAAAAATATATTGCACCCGTAGTGGTTTAGCACTACCATTGAAAATGAATGGGAAACAGTTTAGCTAAACTTTCCCCGACTGCGGCGCGGCACGGGTCGCCTTGCCTGTGAACGAGGGGCGTGACCACGCTGTGTTTTTCATATATGCGGACGTTTGAGCTAATCTCAGGTGGCATTATCAGACCATAAGCACGCAGGCATGTATCTGAGCGACACGTGATTAACCTCTGGGTATCGAAACGTGGTACCGAAAGACGAGGCATATTTCGATACCCAGAAGAACCTAAGCATTTCGGTCGGTGCCATGGAGGAACCGAATTTCGATGCCCAGCCCTAGTCAAGTTGGAAACAGGGAAAACATGTAAAACATGTACAGTTACTATGGTGATGTTTAGGCTCCGCTCAGACTGCAGCCTGAAGTGACCCAAATCCGATTTTTTTGCCTCTATGCGACCTGTATCTGATCTTTTAATGACAGTCTGAATGACACAGATACGATTTTTTTCAAATGCGACCCAGGCCACTTGGATATGTGGACCTAAAACCGATACATATCCGATCTTTTGGCATGCGACTTCAGTCTGAACGGCCAGGTCGCATTAACGACCTACACGCCATCAACAAGCGAGAGTGGTACAAGTAGGTGCTCACAAATGTACACAAACTTCTTCTCGTCATACAAAAATTGTGTATGAAGTCCGTGTCAGTGAAGCAGCAAAGCACATAGTCCCACCACTCTCAGCACTACCATGTTCCTTTCTACGGACATTGCTGCCACTGCCCCACAAAACGCCAAGGCCAAAAAACCTTCTCCTTCTCAATCTCATCCTTTAAAGAAATAAGTTGTACATGTTCTGGCTCTGGTACCAAAGCAACTTTAAAATCTCCAGGTGCTCAATGCTAGTGTCCATGTTTAGGCTACTTCCATAAACACTGAGCATGCTCGCTGTGTGTAACGTCGTCGTGTCCTCCAAGGTGCATGCGGGACACTTTTGGGGCGTTTAAAGTTCACACTGGAGATCACATACAAGTCGCATTTAATTGGAAATGTGAACGACCTCGCAAAAAAATCAGATTTCACAAAAAATATGAATTGAGCTTTAAGCCCGGCAGTCTGAGTGTAGCCTTAGATGAAAGATCGTCCGCAAACTTCAGCACCAATTACATAGTGAAGTTTGCAGACGATACGACTGTGGTGGGTCTCATATCTAATAACGATGAGACAAACTACAGGAGTGAGGTGAGCCTTCTGACCAAGTGGTGCAGCGATAACAATATCCTTCTTAATGTTGAAAAGACCAAGGAGATTGTTATTGACTTCCGGAGAGGCCCCACTCAGCACCCCCCACTGTCCATCAACAGTGCTGCTGTAGAGAGGGTGAGCAGCACCAAATTCCTGGGGGGTGCACATCAGTGAGGACCTCTCCTGGACAGTGAATACTGCATCACTGGCAAAGAGGGCTCAGAAGCGCCTCTATTTTGTCCGCAAACTGAGGAGAGCTGGAGAGCTGGAGCCCCCCCACCCATCATGACCACCTTCTACTAGGGGTGGGTATTGGCAAAGAAGTCACAGTTCAATTCGAATCACGATTCATATGCCACAATGCAATACTATCACGATGCATCACGATACTTGAATTATTGCGATGCATTGCAATATATTCGACATACTTCAGTGAAAATGTACCAAAAAAAAAAGAGGATAACTTAAATATCAGTGGCTGTGTATCTGGGTAGTGTCTTCAATTGATACATAACTCTGAGCAACTCAATTCATAACTGAATTTATTGAATAACAAAAACAAATAAACCAAACCAATAACAAAAAAGTGCATAGGATTTTTTCTAAAACAAAAAATGATGTTCAACTATTTGCCATTTTGGAGGTAGCTACCATTATAACAAACAATAGCCTTTCACAAAGAAAAAAGTGCATAGGATTTATAATAAAAAACAACGAATAATTAATTTATTTATTAATATTAAATATTAACTTATTAAATATTAAATATTAAATTATTAATTAATAATTGATTTTTGGCATCAAGAATCGATGCAGTATATTGTGAAAGTTAGTATCGCGATGCATTGTCATGACAATTATTTTGCACACCACTACCTTCTACCGAGGCACCATTGAGAGCGTCCTGACCAGCTGCATCACTGTAGTATGGGAGCTGCAATGAACAGAACAGGAAGGCCCTGCAGCGCATAGTGAATGCAGCTGGGAGGATCGCTGGTGTCTCTCTCCCCTCCCTCCTGGACATTTTTAACACCCGGCTCACCTGCAGAGCGTCCAGCATTGTGGGTGACCCGAGCCACCCCTCACACAGCCTGTTCACCCTCCTGCCCTCGGGGAGAAGGTACCGGAGTCTCCGGGCCCACTCCACCAGACTGTCAAACAGCTTCATCCACCAAGCTGTAAGGAAGCTGAACTCTCACCTGAACTCTCACCTTACCCATCTCCCACCCCCCACCCCCCATATTGGCATAATCTGTATTCCATAAAAAGACATATCACTCTAGACACTTAAAAAAAAACTGCTGCTAAGGGCTGCTGTTGCACATTTACATTTACTACTGGAATTTTACTACTGTTGTACTGTTGTTTGCTACTGTTATTGCACCAGAATTACTACTGTTGCACATTTATTTTTATCTTAACTTCAATGCACATTCTATTGTACATTACCATTGCACATTTTGATGCACACTAGGGGTGGGTATTGGCAAAGAAGTCACGATTCAATTCGAATCACGATTCATATGCCACGATGCAATACTATCACGATGCATCACGATACTTGAATTATTGCGATGCATTGCAATATATTCGACATACTTCAGTGAAAATATACCAAAAAAAAGAGGATAACTTAAATATCAGTGGCTGTGTATCTGTGTCGTGTCTTCAATTGATACATAACTCTGAGCAACTCAATTCATAACTGAATTTATTGAATAACAAAAACAAATAAACCAAACCAATAACAAAAAAAGTGCATAGGATTTTTTCTAAAACAAAAAATGATGTTCAACCATTTGCCATTTTGGAGGTAGCTACCATCATAACAAACAATACCCTTTCACAAAGAAAAAAGTGCATAGGATTTATAAAAAAATAAACTAATAATTTATTTATTAATAATTAATTAATTATTAATTAATAAAAATCGATTTTTGGCATCAAGAATCGATGCAGTATACAGTGGTACCTCACCTTACGAAAGACCCTACATACGAAAAATCCAAGCTACAAAACGCCTTCACGTCAAATTTTGGCCTCTAGATACGAAAGAAAATTTACGAAACGCGAAATCTCAAAAATTCAATTAATGCGCATTCAGATGCGCGCTCAGATGCACGCCCCGAAACGTAAATACACTTTATCAACACACACGGGGTTAGGTTCCAGAGGTGGCCTGCGGTGGGAGAGGTCCACGAGGTAGGACAACTTTGTATTTTGCAATTGTTCTACATGTTTTAGGGCTGTAAATGCCTCACCACACACATTCTACGCTTTTCTCAGACTGGAGTTGGGCTTTTCTCGCATTTCTCTCTCATTTGAACACTCGAACTTTCATAGATTTTCAATGGAATGTGTTGATAGTGAAGCGTGGGGGTAGACACGGCTCAATATAGCGCCGAACGCGCGAGGGGAGCGGAGACACAGGATTACTATCGCAACAACACATCATCAGTAGTAGGGTAAAACTCACCTGTCTCATGACGGTCTAAGCCCCGCTCACGTTTCCTATTAGTGAGTGAACAATCCAGCGCTTGGTGAATTCTGCTTCACAATGATAGGAAGAGCCGACATCGAAGGATCAAAAAGCGACGTCGACAGGGGGAGGCACGGCCCGGGCGCCACGGCTCCATCCCGCGCCTTGCCTCCCCCTCGGGGCCGCGGGGCCGTGGGCCCGCGGGCCCGCGTGGCTCAGCCCGGTTTAGACCTGGTTTAGTTCTGGTCTAGACCTGGAAGTCACATAGAACCAGAACCCGCCCCGAGCGAGACCCCGCGGTCTGGCCCGCCAATAGAGCACCTTTCTCGGCCTGTTAGCTCACAGTGTCAGCCCCCCGGCTCTGGAAGTCACATAGAACCAGAGCCCGCCCCGCCCCGCTCTTATTCCCGCTGAAAGAACGTCTTTCTCGGCCTCTTAGCTCTAGCGCGGAACGCGCAAGGAGCGCGGAGACACGAGCAACACGCTCCTCCAACGGCACTGCCATGTCCCCGGAAAATCCTGGTTTAGTCTAGGTCCAGTCCAGGTTTAGACCTGGTTTAGTTCTGGTCTAGACCTGGTTTATTCCAATCAGGACACAAACACAAATGTTACACTACAAAAAAAGTTACACTATTAAAAAACAACAACCTTGGAACGGATCAGGCCTTTTCCATTGAAATAGCTACTCAACTTATGAAAAATTCACGTTACGAAACCACTTCTGGAACGAATTAATTTCGTAAGGTGAGGTACCACTGTATTGTGAAAGTTAGTATTGCGATGCATTATCATGACGATTATTTTGCACACCCCTAATGCACACTGCACATTTTTGGCACATTCTGTATAGGTATTTATTATTTATAATGTTGCACTGCTTTCAGATTTTAGATCTTAGTCTTTAGTTTATATTTAGATTTCTGTCCTAGATAGTTTTTGTTGTTTTGTCTTTATATTGTTTTTTGTACACTGGTTTTTTTGCACTACTTGGCCAGAGAGAATTTCGATTCACTGTATGTTGAACACATATGGCAGAATTGACAATAAAGCTGACTTTGACTTTGATCTTTGAAGACCAACCAAAATTAGGCATTACATTACTGACAAATCCCAAGTAACAGAACGTATTCTATCATAAGAACACAAGGATAAAGTGCATAACAGAACAGAATAAGTGGAAGGTTAGACCACTTGTTTTCATACATAAATACATAAATATAAAATCCTTGTTTCTCTGTAAGCTAAGCATTCACTGTTGTGTAAGTTAGACCTGACCTATATCATTAGTTGATATAAAATTATATTAAGAGAAACTTGTAAAAGTCGAGGCCTTGGGCAGTTCACTAAATAGTTTGACACACAATAAATGTAGGACACGCAGATAATAAAAAAAAAATCTCTGATTGTGTTTGGAGAGAAAAGACTCCAGGGTTTACAGCAGTATTCAGATCAGATGTTATGTCTAGTGAGAGATTCAAGCAATGGCCCAAAAGTAGTCTGAAGCACTTCTTGTTCAGCGACAGCATTGCAGCTAATTAGGGATGCAAGTTAAGTCATAATCAAATCTGCAATTAGAATAAAATGATAAAAGTTGTAGTAAAGTAGCTAATGTGCGACAACATTCTACATTAAGCCATGAACACTCTGAAAACTGTATCTTTATTTTCTGTTGGCAAGCCTAGTTTTAATAGAAAGGTATCAGAATACACATCTTAGAACTCTCTAAATGTTTGTTTAGTGTGGCTGCTGTGCTCTGCATGTTCCTGTTTTCCCTTTTATTTATTCATTGGGGAGGCTGCAAACAAGGTTAAAATGCTCAATTATTTATTTGACCCAAGTCGTTCATATACTATTGTACATCTATGGATTTACATGACCAAACCTATAATGTCAGAGTTCATGTTGCGATGAAGCAGGCAGAGAGCCAAATAAACCCAGTCGGGGGCCCCACCCTACTTTTCAGGGGAAGTGTGCATTGTGGAAGGATGAACAAAGACAGTGGTAGACCAGGCCACTTCTTCCTGGTGAGGTACGGACGTGATTGTACTAAAGTAAACATTATTGCAACACTCAGGAACACAGTCGTAGTAGTTCTCACATCATTCACTCAACCTCTGAATGATGGTGAAGCACGACCCTGTGATTTTAGCTGGGCCACTGTTGAGGTCTAGGAAGGATGCTAAGCCCTGTTATTATGGGACTCACATGTCTTAAAAGTATATATTTGCTAGCAATATATTGTGTATAGACATTCTAGGGCTTCTTTAAAGGCCGGTTAGATTTTTAGTATCATTGAATGACAGCAGTAACATTTCGATAAACATATTTACATTATCTACCAGAATTATAGCCCCAAAATCTGTAAGTACCAGCCCCAGATAAACAAGAGGCATCTCAGCACTTCTGTTGTTGAGTTTTGAACTGCCTGTACAGTGTATTATTACTAAGTCTGCACAAATCTACTTTTGTCTGGACTGCATTATTAGGCAGGAACTGCTGTAATATTGACATAGTTTGCCTCTTAAAAACTTTCCAGCAATTACTGGAGTTATAAAGCTCCACAGATGTAATTACACAGAAGGATGCCCTTGTCCATATATCTGGGTCATCATTTGAATTGAAGACAGTGTCTGTTTGTTTTAGAGCAGTGACCCTGTGGCTTTGGGCAAACAAAAGATCCAGCGGAGGTCAAGGCATGTTTACATTCTATAAGTTTGTGGCTTTGAAACTAACAGTGGCTCATCAGCACTTCTATTGATGCTTTATTTTACTATTGTCCATTTGAAAAAGAACACTTCAAACCTCTTATTAGCCACATAATGGTGTACACAGGTTTGGTGTCAGGTGCACTACCTAACCATGGCTGCTGTGGTGCTCTCCATGAGGACAGTTCTCTTTCAAACTCTTTATACTGTATAAACTAGACCGTGTACATAGAAAACACACTTTAGTGCAGGCATGTCTGGACATACACTTTTTTAACAAGTGCAAGGGAGTTGTTCCTAAATAAAATATAGTTTAAGTGCACAAGTTTGTGTAGGCTTTATGTAAAGTGAGTTTGAAAGCTTTTGTCCACAGAGTGTGAAATATTGATGTCACCTGTATGGCTGACTGTAAGTGAAGCATGTAGTTTACCTGTGGGGTCAGAGTGCACTTATTTTGTGGAGCACCTGTGTGTGAGTACACACATGTACATGTTTAAAACATGAGCTCTTATGTATCAGACGGTGAGCAGACTTAACCTGCAGCCCACCCTGCAGATCCGGGCTCCACTTTTGCAGCCTCTTAGACCCTGCTGTGTGGATGGATGTTCTGCTGGAGGTAGAGAGTGGTGGAGGTGGTGGAGGTTGTTTGTGAGTGTTTATGTGAATGGGATTTATTACATTGTGGGGACTAAAATTTACACACTTCACTGGGATTTGCCTCCCTTATAGGGACAAAAATGATTAAAGCCTCAACATGGTTTAAACTGAATGAATGAATGAAATGAATGATGGTAATGGTTAGGTTAAGGTTAGGCACCCAACATGTGTGTGCATGTTGTTTGTGTGTGTATGTTGTTGGTCGTTTGTGTCTATTGTGCGTGTGTTGTTTGTGTGTATTGTGTGTGTATTCATGTGTGTTCATGTATGTTGTGGCTTGTTGTGTGTGCATATATCCATGCACATGCACAAGTGCAGCTCTCCGCTGATGCTGATTCTAGCTGATTAACTCGAGTTGACCTTTTCCCCTCGGCAGCTGCTGCTGTCAGTCTATGCATTATTCTACACAGAGGCCAGGTCTCTGCTGCCTCTGATCTTCTGCTTGTATAAACAGAAGAATTAGGCTCATGATTTACTGCTTTCTGTACACGAGCAATTACAACGCCACTCTAAAATCAATAGGGCTCCTTTTGGCTCTGAGCAGCTCGGAGGTTCTACTACATTTGGACTGAGGCCTGAGATCCCACTCATTCATAAAGCACATCACTAGAGTTTGGTTAGCTTTAGTGGTTTTCTCTGTGGCACAACAGCAGCTAATGAAATGTGAGCGTTATATAATCCCCATTTGTTCTCTCTGTGCTTCATCTTGGATGCCATTTGTAATTTGACACACTTAACTAAATCTGTTTATCCTGCCACAGTGAAATCAACTTCGACCACATCCTTAGCACTCTGCAGCAGCCTCACTTTATTCACACTAACCCTTTAAATGACTTTGTTACAAGTACAACACAATGTACTTATACTACAAGTCTTTCCAGTAAAAATTATTCTCCTGACTTAACAATTAGAAGTTGTTTGTTTTACACAGCAGATCAGCTAATGAAAAACAAAATTGTACATATTGAATATGAAACCATATAAAATTAGGGCTGCAACGATTAGTCGACAACGTCGACGACGTCGACAATAACATTTTGTCGACATGAAATTTCATTGTCGACTAGTCGTATTATTTAAGTATAATTTTAATTTGGAACTTAATACTCGTCTGTGTCAAGAATCCGCAGGGCCGACAGCAAACAGTTCAATGTCTTTGTTACACATGCTCCTTCACTGTACAGTGTCCAGGTTTACACCATTTCTCGTTCAGAAACAGCACTAGTCCACCTCCCTTCTTCTTTCTCTCCGTGATTTGCGGTGGTAGCCACGTCTCCATAAAAACAATGACGCTAGCGTCCCTGTACTCCCTCTGAAATCTAACGAGCGCCGCAAGCTCGTCCGTCTTGTTGGCGAGGGCGCGCACATTCCCCGTTACGACGGAGCGTCTCTTCTTTTCCCGGAGTTTACGTCCCGCGCGGCGTCCACGGCGTGTCGTCCGCAGGATCTCGTCGGGGGAACACAACAGTGCTGCGCAGCGCCATCAGCTGATCCTTTGTGTAGACAAGCGGAGGACGGGGTCCCTTACACACCTTAAGCTGAGACAGGTAAATAATCCACCAAAAGTGCGGAAAAAATGCAGTGTCGAGTGCAGCCCAAGCTTAACGAACAGTGTTGACAAAAATATTAACAAAAGTGGGGCGGTTTAAAGGCAAAAAGTTAGGAAAGTTACGGAAAAGTGCGGGAGTGTTGTGACGAGCAGCTAGCTCGTGCCAGTCACTGTATCTGCATGTGAGGAATATTCCAATATTAGCACTAGTGCTAAACGGAATGGTGGCCATACGCAATTTGCTCAGGAGTCATGGACAATCTTTTTCATTCCGAATGTAGTCTAGTCGTGTTTTGGCAGTATTCCCTTAACAGAACGCTGTTTCATAGAATACTTCAACTTTTTTTAAACTGGATACTGACAATATTCCGCTTTGAAACGGAATGCTTAAAGCACGCACGCTTAACTGCGCTCACTAAATACCAACGTTAGTGTCGTGTCCACTATCCTATTTTTTTCCATGACTAATCGTCACTGGATCTATAGATTAATCGACTACTAAAATAATCGTTAGTTGCAGCCCTATATTAAATGCTTGTTTTGATCACGTTATCTGTTCAGCGACACTCAAACAGAATGAGGACATCTGTACACATGTATCTTTCATTCTGTTAGTGCTTGTTTGAGTGCTCCGGAGCTGCAGCTAATTGGGGACACTTCTTTATTCGACATCACCTCTCTTGACTCTCCAAGCATTTCAGACATGGCTGCTGTTCTAATATTGACCAAGTGTTTTTGTCTCCTCATTCTTGGAGATGTGGCGTGATGATGGGAGAGCGTGCAGTTCAGGTTTGCTTGAGTGCGGTTAGAGCGACTGGGCTAATGCGCAGCACAGGCCTGTCTCACTGCATCAGATCTGTTGTGGGGGAGTTAACAAGCAGGCCTAGATGAATGTCAAAATAGTGCATTCATCAAGAGGCTAGCATCTGTAGCTCTGCACTAGAGAAATACACCAGGCAAAGGCAATGACCTTCCATTCACACTCACTACTGCTACTGCTGGGGTTTCTAGTAATCAAATACAAGATAGGCCAGAATACTGCAATAGGGAGGTTTCTAGTTTGGGATAAATATTTATTTAGAAATGTGAATTCTGAAACACTTTGAATGGCAGTATTGAAAATTGTTTATAATTGTAGTTAAGACTTTGTTAGTTATTAAAGGTGCTGTACTTTTTAAAAATGATTTTTAATGTGTCAAAAATGTGAAAAATAAAACAACTTAATTTTAAACAATTTGCAAAAGTCCAAAACACTGGTCTACAAGCAAAATGCTTCCAGAACAAAAGTAGTGAAATTTTTCTTGGTTTAGCTCACTAATAAAGAAAAAGTAAGTCAGAAATGCTGATTGGCTATAGTTTCCAAGATATAATATTGGGACAAAAAATTTGTCCCAGTACAGTATTGGGACAAAAATTTTGTCCCAATACTATATCTTGGAAAGAGTGTATATATATACACAACAAAAATATAAACGCAACACTTTTGTTTTTGCTCCCATTTTTCCTGAGATGGACCCAAAGATCCAAAATTCACTCCAGATACACAACACTACCATTTCTCTCAAACATTGTTCACAAATCTGTCCAAATGTGTGACAGCGAGCACCTCTGCCCCGCTGAGACAATCCACCCCACCTCACAGGTGCGCCACATCAAGATGCCGATCCGACATCATGACCAGTGCACAGGTGCGCCCCAGACTGCCCACAATAAAAGACCACCCTGAAATGTGCTTTTTTTTTTTTTTCTTTATTGGGGGTCTGGGGACTCAGAACCAGTCAGTATCTGGTGTGACCACCATTTGCCTCATGCAGTGCAACACATCTTCACATAGAGTTTATCAGATTGTCAATTGTGGCCTGTGGAATGTTGGTCCACTCCTCTTCAATGGCTGTGCGAAGTTGCTGGATATTAGTGGGAGCTGGTACACGCTGTCGTATACGCCGGTCAAGCACATCCCAAACATGCTCAGTGGGTGACATGTCCGGTGAGTATGCTGGCCATGCAAGAACTGGCACATTTTCAGCTTCCAAGAATTGTGTACAGATCCTTGCAACATGGGGCCGTGCATTATCTTGCTGAAACATGAGGTGATGTTCATGGATGTATGGCACAACAATGGGCCTCAGGATCTCATCACGGTATCTCTGTGCATTCAAAATGCCATCAATAAAATGCACCTGTGTTCTTCGTCCATAACAGCCTTTGAAGAGGAGTGGACCAACATTCCACAGGCCACAATTGACAATCTGATAAACTCTATGCGAAGAAGATGTGTTGCACTGCATGAGGCAAATGGTGGTCACACCAGATACTGACTGGTTCTGAGTCCCCAGACCCCCAATAAAGAAAAAAAAAAAAAAAAATTCGGGGGTGGTCTTTTATTGTGGGCAGTCTGGGGCGCACCTGTGCACTGGTCATGATGTCGGATCGGCATCTTGATGTGGCGCACCTGTGAGGTGGGGTGGATTGTCTCAGCGGGGCAGAGGTGCTCGCTGTCACACATTTGGACAGATTTGTGAACAATGTTTGAGAGAAATGGTAGTGTTGTGTATCTGGAGTGAATTTTGGATCTTTGGGTCCATCTCAGGAAAAATGGGAGCAAAAACAAAAGTGTTGCGTTTATATTTTTGTTGAGTGTAGTTTTCAACATGTGTCCCTCTTAAGGGTCTCTTAAAGGTCCCATGGCATGAAATTTTCACTTTCTGAGGTTTTTGAACGTTAATGTGAGCTCCCCTACCCTGTTTAGGCCCCCCCATCATGGCTAAAAGTTGCGAAATATCTAAACTGAGCATTTGCGGTCCTTTTCTGCGTTAGAAAAAAACACAGCTCAAACGGGCAATTCTGAACAAGGCAACTATGTGACGTCACATCGAAAAATGCAGCTCCACCCCCCGTCTGTGTCTCTACTCAGCGTCTCTGTAAATCACACCCAGAGAGTTTGGACTGCGAAGGAGCTACGCAATGCGAAATGCGTTTTTTATTTGCCTGGAGGCACGTGCGAGTGTTTCTAGGCTCGGAAGTCCTTTATCTGAGCCTGTGGACATCTGAAACAGCAGTGATTTAATTAGATTTTTTGTGGAAATGTGTTTATTTTTCAATGGAACGCTTCTCATCTCTTCCTCCACGCAAAAACGCGGAAGTGGGGCCAGCACACAGCTGAAGAGAGATTCATTTACAGTATTAGGGAACCATTAAGGAGCCATATAAAAGCATCAAGAAGTACCATGTCATGGGACCTTTAAGGCTACAATAAAGCATATTTTCCTTTTCTGTATTTCAATAGCCCATTCCCAGACCTCTGTATCTGTATTTGAAGATTCCCTGTTAAAAACCCATAGCAGTGAGCGAGTTGCCTGTGTTGTTCATCCACAAACAAAAGTAAATAGTGACATTGGTGTCCCTGCTGAACTGTAATGCGCTTCCTCCATTAGAGCTGCCCTCAGGTCTGATCCCACTTAACGTGTGTGATAAGATTTAAGATGAAATTAAAAAGCTCCTCCTGTCTGCCTCTCTTGCACGCAGACACACCCTAATGTGCAGCCTAGTTAATAAAATATTCTACGCTGCCAAAAAGATTTGCACTTTCTCTTTGCTCCAAATGTGCACTTGTGTTTTTTCTACTGCGCTGTGTGTTGGTAAATGTGTGGAAATGGGTTAGAAGAGCATTCAGAAGTCACTCTGAGCCTTCTGGCAACAAGACGACTTCAGGGAACACAGTCATTCACACAGTCCCTCCACACGTCACAGTTTAGAGTCAAAGACAGAGCGAGCCCAAATATACTTTTAAGAGCTTTTAAATGTAATGCCTAGAATGCTTTTCCTTTCTCATTTACTAGTACCTACTCTAATCTTTATTCTTCTGCATTCAAGAAGTTATTGTTGGACAAAGAAATCACATATTCTCCTACCAACTATAGACTCCCACTGCTCTTTACTTCATTGTCCAGTTTTCTATTTTCTTAGGCAGTAATACATGTAGAATTTAGCATTGATGTGTGTGACAAATTAAATAATAGTCCACTGCTTGCTGCCATGAGCTGCAATATCTTCAGCAGAGCTGTCAGCATAGTCATGTAGTGAAACTTTGAAACTTTGTTGTGGTGTAAAAGTGCCAAATTAGAACCCTGGTTTTCAACAAATTATTGTATTTTCAGTATTGAGGTTTCAATTGTTTAAAATATAAAATAATGATGATAATGGCATCATAAACTATAGCAGACAAAACCCTTCTTTAAGAGAGGTTACAGCTAGTGCTGTCAGACTATAAAAAAAATTAATCTAATTAATTACAGGATTTGTAATTAATAAATCTAATTAATCGCATTTTAGTCTCGTGAGAGAGAGAGTGAGAGAAAGAGAGGCAACCCACTCTGCGATTGAGTTTGTCAGTTTTTCTGTGGTCACTTTGCTCATTCGTTTCTCAAATTCTCCGAGTGTGGTTTGGTAGTTTTGTGGTTTGGTGAAGTGCGCTCACGCTCGCTCTATCACTGGTACCAATGGAACTTGTCCGGACGTGTTTATCGTTCAAATAATCCGTCAGGCTGGAGCAGCTTCGGTGATCGGAAAATCACTGCGTTCTTGTTGACAGTCCCGTTCGCTCTTTTTATAAATAAACTTGCCGTTCAAAAGCCCTGACAACGCCAAATTTAAAATGCGCGTGCATTGAATTGCTGCTCATAATTAATTGCGTTAATTTTTATAACGCAAGTGTAATTAATTAATCTAATTAACTCATTAAACTAACAGCCCTAGTTACAATGTAGAATTCCTATATCATATATCATGGCGACATGGTATTGCATGAAAGGCTACCTTTGACCTATCACTATTTTTACATAAACAATTTAATAAACATAAACATTACTTTTTTTATGATCCCATTCAGTTTTTCATGTTTAAATTATTTCTCCTGCCCAAGAATTTGAAAAGGTTGTAGGCTTGACTGTGGTGCTAACAGCAAAGCTCTTGAATAGCCTACCTTTGATTTTAATTTTGGTTTCTTAAGCTCACATCTTATTTCTGCTTGTTCAATAAAACATTGTTGGAAGTTATTTCCTCCTCTGTCTGTCAGCCTTTGTTCTAGCTCCTGTCTGTGTGCGCTCAGCCTCTTGCTCCACATGCTCCATGTCAAACAGTATGAAGTGGATGTGATCAGATGTCATGTCCACGCTTCACATTGAACTTCATTATTGATGTGTGTTGACAGTTTATCTGTGGTTTAGTGTTTGAGATGCATCTGAGGAAAACTCCTCCTCACACCTGCCTCGTACCATCCCTCTCTCCTTCTCACTCCTCCACCCTCTCCCACTGAAACTGTCTATTCAGTGATCTTCCCTTCAGGTGGTCCTATGATTTCACTATTCACTGTTCACTATTGTGTTTAGACAGAGCCTTGGCGTATTTGTTGAAAATGAATTACATTGTCGATTATACAACATTTACAAATGTTGTCTTTATCTGAAAGAGATGGATTGATCAGGCATTATCTGTCTTAATACGGCTGTTTGACATTTTACTGCGTACAGTGTCCATATCGGCATTGTTTTCAGTCCCAAAAACACATGTAAATTGTATAATTTGGCGAGACATTTGAATAACTTAGTGCTGTAGAATAACTTGTAGAAGAGAAGAGGCATGACTCTGGATGTTCTAACTCAAATTTTTATTTATCATCAGTCCAGGACACAGCTCCCAGAGACATGAGCAAGACATTGTAATAGTATTGTCCATTCCAGTCTAGTGCAGTGCATTTGCTATGCTTCCACTGTAGGGATTATACCCTGTCAATAACTGAGGACTGAGCTGGCAGTGAGAGTTTAACACTTGAGCACTTTATAACATTCTGGAGCATTTTTTTTTCTTCTTTTTATTACCTTTTTTCTGAATTGGAAATTTATATGCAGAACTTGGTGATGATGGTCACTGTTGAGCTGCATTGCTGAATGATAAAAAAAATTAAAAAAAACTTTATTCTCTAAGTTAATTCCTCAGGTTTAGCTACAGTATATGTACTTTGTCTTATAGAAACTTTCAGTAACCCCTCTTATCTTATCTTATCTTAACTGATCTTTTTGTCATTTCCGTTCCAGATAAGCTCCCTGCATCCTTTTCCAATCCATCACAGTGAATGAGCCACATGTGACCCTGGTTTATGGGGCCAAAATGACATGATAACAAAATAAGACAAACATATTCACAAAAGCTTGGCATCTGGAGCTGGCAACTTTGGCGGAACTGCTCATTGGTCATTCATTCATAGGTAATTGAAATGTCTAGAATGAAAAACAAGATTAGAAGTTTTTCAGTATACTTTTCAAACTTATAGCACCACTTTACCCTCTTCGACCACCCATAATTCTTTCCTCTCATCTATTGTATTGATATAATTGGATTTTATTTCTCTGATCAAGTGTATGTGATAAATACAACTCCATGCAAACTATTTTTCGATACTAAGAAATAGACTCAATACCATTTCTAATACCACAATGATAATAAAACCCTCTTTTGATGATGATTTTCAACATTAAATTGTAGTACTTTCTTTTATATTACCATGTGGTTTGTGTAATCCCTGCAGTCCAGTAGATTCCACAGTGGTCCATGGGTGTATACATGGCTATGTGCTCTTATACAGATCAGGATCATTCTAAAGCTGTTCAGGAAAGATTCATTTCTGTCCTATAAATGTGACTTCAAAAGTTCAAAAGTTCAAAGTCAGCTTTATTGTCAATTCTGCCATATGTGTTCAACATACAGTGAATCGAAATTTTGTTTCTCTCTGGCCAGGTAGTGCAAAAGACAGTGTACAAAATACAATATGAAGACAAAACACAACAAAAAACTATCTAAGACAGAGATCTAAAGTTAAAACTAAAGTCTACGATCTAAAATCTTAAAACAGTGCAACATAATAAATAAACTATACTATATACAGACTTTTCACCTGCTCAAATTAGTATCTAGTTTTGTTACTAGTTTTAATACCAATTGGTTTGCACTTGTTTCTGATTTCCGATACTTCAGGTAATTCAGACTCAAAGCAACTGTTTTTCTTACTCTTTGAGCCTTGTAACCTTGTGTTACCTAGTACATCTGCTATCGATGGATCTTTTGTTATGTCTTTGAGATGACAGGCATGTTTCTCACATGGCTTTACTTTACTTACATTCATACTTCAATCTCATCTGGCCGGGTTCCTAGGTTTCTAGTAAATTCAGAAACTGGTAAAGTGGAACTGAATAGCACATTGTTTCATATTGGTACGTGTTAATTTGAAAAAAACAAACAAACAAACAAAAAAAAAAAAAACGCTTTTCTTTTTGTTTTATTGTTTAGGAATGCTGGCTTCACTTTTTTGTCCAAACATTTGGCTCAACACCTGTCTTTTATTCCTCCACTAAAGTTCAAGATTAGGGATGCACCGATCCACATTTTTTCACGATCCCGATACCTGAATTTGTATATCGGCTGATACCGATACTATTCCAATACCATAACTGTTTGTTTTCAGTATTATCATCATTATTGTTTAACTACAAATAAACTCATCTCTACAGGCAAGTAGGCCTATGATATGAACAAATGTTTGCATGTGTGTCCCAAAAGGCAACTTGAGGTAAGTATAGGTCATAAAAGGAGGTCAGAAGAACAGGAAATTCTGTGATATTAGCTAACCTGGTTGACACTCGGTTGTAGAGTTCGGGTAGCGCAGTCTCTGATAAATAGCTTCCGCCTCTCGGTACAACGGCTTTGCAAACATTGCACGTTGCTGTCTTGCTTTGAGGTGTTTCTAGTAAAAAGTATTTCCACACAGGGAATCACTCGTGGAGTCATTTCAGCAGATAATGTGTATATACAGACATGGCTCACGGATCGGATCGAATTTTCGCAGGTTGGAACGGAAATCTCCGATCCATGAATTAGGTTGATATTGGAACCCGATACCGATACTGGATCGGATCGGCCTCATCCCTATTCAAGATGCCAAGGTTTCAAGTTCATATTTCACTGGTTTTAGTTCTGGTTAAAGTGCACTGTGTAACTTTTCAGATGGAGGGTCCTTCAGCTGTTTCTCTCCATGGAGATACTGCCTGGAATGTTCCACAGTATCTACTCAGTACTGAGGCTATGTTTATATGACGACGGTCTGAACAGAAGACGTAAAAGTGGCGTCGCGTCTTCACTTTTTATTCCGCGTTTAGACGAGCATTTTCAGGAGGAAATCTGCGTGCATACGGTGACGCAAAAGTGTGTGGAATTTGATTGGGTATGCATGCCAGGCGGCTAGGTGGTGCTGTGATACATTATTACTATGTCGGCGCGCATGCGTAGAATCTTCCTTATTCTCATCTACGCCACGAAAAGCAAAACAAAACATGGCTACCGGTAGCAAAAAATTTGTGTGGTCAGACAAAGAAGTTCAACTATTGCTTCAGATGACGTTAGACTACAAAGCAACGAAGGTGCAACAAGGTGTCGACTGGGAGTCCTGCCAAACAAAGTACACTGATATATGGACCGTTGTGACGTAAACACGTACACGATGTCAGCAGATTTGACCAGAGTTTTGCGTCTTGGGCAGTGGAGACGAAAACACTACAATGAAGGATATTCAGGTTTTCCACTTTGGAGGGCGGTTTCAGTTTTTTGCATTTTTAAGCCCCCAAAACGGCGTCACCGTCTAAACAAAAGGCACTTCTGATAAAATATTTTGTAATTTTTACCTGTAAGCGTACTCAGGGCCTGAGACGGCAGGTGACACCACAGGGCCAAGTTACATGTCAGATCTGTGGAGAGGCAAGCCCATTCATAGTAAGAATGCAAGTATTTAGGTCAATAAAAAACATACATAATATAGAGATATACTGTGATAAATGATCATATTGAAGCCACTTTATGCCACAGATACAATAACAATAATGCAAAATAATCCTTGTAAACCATTTTTAAATAGACAGTATCATTAAGTGGCCTGAGCTGCAACAGATAAATAGTAGAGAGTAGTAGAATAAAGTAATAGCCACAGAATTTACTTTTACAGCTCAAATCTTCTATTACAACAAAAATACTCCAAATCTCCCCACATTTACACAGAAATGGTAAACATGATATATTTTGAGCCGTTATAGTAATTATCGCGATAGGCCTACACATTTTTATTATTTTTTATTTTTTTTTGTAGATAGAAGTAAATTTAGGTCGTTTTCACACCAGGAAAGTCCGATAGTTCACTTATTTTGGTCCGGACCAAATGTTTTTTTATTTTTTTTTATTTTGGTGCGGTTCGCTTTCACACTGCACTTTTTCCCCAAGCGAACCAACGTCTATAAACAAAAGCACGTGTGCTGAGGTCGCTCAGCCATTGGACAAAAATGAGCCCTGTCCAAATGCCGTGTCCAAACCCGGAAGGAGGAGAATAATGGTGTTACGTGCTGTTTTCAATCTAGCCTTAGCGATATGGTTTGCTCAGTTTTTACAGTTCGCACAAATGTTTGAGCAGCATCGTGAGGTTTACACTATTTTACAATCAATGTCCAAACGACGAAGACACAGGGCAAGACGGCTACGGAGGACAGCGCTCATGTGCGCATCAAGTTCTGACTCTTGCTCTTCACGCAAAACGTAAGTAAGTCTCGTAAGTTTCGTTTAGTTTAGTTTCGTCAGACTCGGTTTCCCATAATGCTCGACATATGACGGGAGCTCGTTAAGTACAAAAAGCCAACTTGTGTCGGATCGAGTCTGGTCTGCATTCTCACCTCAAACGAACCGCACCAGAGTTCGTATGGAACCGGACTGAGACCGACCTTTTTAGGTGGTCTCGGTTCGCTCGTTTGCTCCGCATTGAGATTTTTGGTTTTTATTCACACCAGCCCAAAAGATCCGAATCAAAGGAGCAAACGAACTCTGGTTCGTTTAAAACAAACCAAACAAGGCAGGTGTGAAAACGACCTTAGTGTATATACAGTGTAGAAATATAGAATTTATACAATAAAAACCTGTATTATGATCACTTCAGACAACACATTCACACTCCTTTTGGCTAGTGCAAAGTTAAACCTTAAGTAGTAACAGTAACATAGACCCCACTGACAGAATCCACAACAACTATGTTTTTAAATGAACCGTCTTCTTCTGTGGTATGAAGAGGCCACTAGAGCAGTAATGACAGTCAACAAACACAGCTTCATCTCCTTGTTTCTTAGCAGCGCTGACTGTTTTGTTGGTGGAGTGTTGCCGTTGGCGTCTGTTGACCCCAGAGGTCATTCTGCAGCAGGTCCTGAGTTTTGACAGGGCCAGCTGACTGTGGATGCTCCGGGCTCTGTGTGCGAGCCGTTAATGTAGGTTAATTAAACAAACTGCCCTGTCACCCTCGTGTTTGGGATTAATCGGACCATCCAATGACAAAATCCACTCTGTATTCTGTAATAATGAAAGGAAATGCTTATTAATTTAAAAAAGAAATCAATTTTTCTGACATTCAAACTATGAAATTAATAGATCATTATTTTAATTGCAATATTGTTTATGAAAATGACTTCCTAAGGCCCTACCTCTTCATAATTCTTCTAGGATTTTAGTGTAGTAAGCACCAGATTTTCATTTAGGGATTTTTATTGTTGGGGAATTTCTTTGTGACAGTTTTTAGTAGTGGGCGAAGTATTCAGGATTACTCAAACATGCATGAATCAACTCAAATACAGCACAGACCAATGAGCAAACACCATTTTAACGAAGCTCATAAAAATACATTTTTCACAATATGTTGCCTTTAAAGGAAAAGCATAGTAATATTTGTTATCACTGTTCTATTTGCTCTTCAATTTGCTCATTGCAATTTGCTCGGCCACCTACCATCAGGACCACATCCAGACTCTCAGCAGAGCCAGCAATATGATCCTATTTTGTATGTGATTACCTAATTGGTCTGTTACAATATACAACTGACGGACGTGCCGGGGATTTCAACCATGCAGACCTCAGAACTGTCATACCACAAATGCATCAGCATGTTGATTTCCCAACCAGAGGAAACAACATTTTGGACATGGTTTACACTACACACAAAGGAGCATACAAGGCTTCCCCCCTCCCCCACATAGGCCTCTTTGACCATCTCTGTTCTGCTCAGACCGCCATACAGACCCCGTGTGAGGGTCTCCAGGCCGGCTCTGAAGCAGATCCAGGTGTGGCCAGAGGGGGCCTCGTCTGCATTACAGCACTGCCTCGGTACAACAGACTGGGCAGTGTTCAAACAGGCCGCCACATACAACAACCACACAGACATTGAGGAGTACGCAGACACTGTGACTTCCTACATCACCAAATGCATTGGTGATTTCACACACACCAGGACTATTATTACCAGGGCTAACCAGAAGCCATGGCTGACAGGGGAGGTTCACAGACTGTTGAGAGCCAGGAACGCTGCCTTCAGAGCCAGGGATGTCACCCATCTGAAGGCAGCAAGAACCAACCTGTCCCGTGGCATCAGGAAAGCCAAACACAAATACACACAGAAAATAACTGGACACTTTAGAGACAGCAGGGACACACGGAGTCTGTGGCAGGGCATCCAGAACATCACAGACTACAAACCCTCGCCACAGACCTGTGACAACAACATCACCCTGCTCAATGACCTCAACAGCTTCTTTGCACGGTTTGAGGCAGGAAATGACACCCGGCCCCAAAAAACTCCACCACCTCCCCACAACCAGCCCCTGTGTGTGTCTGCAGCCAACGTGAAGAGAACACTCTCCAGGATCAACACCCGCAAGGCTGCAGGCCCGGACAACATCCCTGGTCGTGTGTTGAAAGACTGTGCAGAGGAGCTCAAGGATGTCTTCACAGACATCTTTAATGCTTCTCTGAGCCAGGCTATCGTTCCCTCCTGCTTCAAAACCACTACCATCGTTCCCGTGCCAAAGAAGCCCACTCCGGCCACTTTTAATGACTATCGCCCTGTTGCACTGACCCCCATCATCATGAAGTGCTTTGAACGGCTAGTCATGGCACACATTAAATCCATCCCCTCCCCCCCCCACCCTAGACCCATTCCAGTTAGCATACCGGGCCAACCGCTCTACCGAGGATGCAATCTGCTCTGCTCTTCACCCAGCCCTCACCCACCTGGACAATAAGGACTCATATGTGAGAATGCTGTTCATAGATTTCAGTTCAGCATTCAACACCATAATCACACAGCAGCTCATCACCAAACTAGACCACCTGGGGCTTCAGACCTCACTCTGTAATTGACTGCTGGACTTCCTCAGTGAGAGGCCACAGGCAGTGCGGGTCGGCAGAAACACCTCAAGCTGCATTAGACTGAGGACAGGAGCCCCCCAGGGCTGTGTGCTCAGTCCGATGCTCTTCACTCTGCTGACCCACGACTGCTCACCAGCGTTCAGTTTGCGGACGATACAACTGTGGTGGGTCTCATCTCTAATAACGATGAGACAAACTACAGGAGTGAGGTGAGCCTTCTGACCCAGTGGTGCAGCAATAACAATCTCCTTCTGAATGTTGAAAAGACCAAGGAGATTGTTATTGACTTCCGGAGAGGCCCCACCCAGCACCCACCACTGTCCATCAACAGTGCTGCTGTAGAGAGGGTGAGCAGCACCAAATTCCTGGGGGTGCACATCAGTGAGGACCTCTCCTGGACAGTGAATACTACATCACTGGCAAAGAGGGCTCAGAAGCGCCTCTATTTCCTCCGCAAACTGAGGAGAGCTGGAGCCCCCCACCCATCATGACCACCTTCTACCGAGGCACCATTGAGAGCGTCCTGACCAGCCGCATCACTGTGTGGTACGGGAGCTGCACTGAACAGAACAGGAAAGCCCTGCAGCGCATAGTGAATGCAGCTGGGAGGATCGCTGGTGTCTCTCTCCCCTCCCTCCTAGACATTTTTAACACCCGGCTCACCCGCAGAGCGTCCAGCATTGTGGGTGACCCGAGCCACCCCGCACATAGCCTGTTCAGCCTCCTGCCCTCGGGGAGAAGGTACCGGAGTCTCCAGGCCCACGCCACCAGACTGTCAAACAGCTTCATCCACCAGGCTGTCAGGAGGCTGAACTCTCACCTGAACTCTCACCTTACCTGTCTCCCACCCCCCACCCCCCATATTGGCATAACCTGTATTCCATAAAAAGACATAAAACTGCTGCTAAGGACTACTGTTGCACTGTTGCACATTTACATTTACTACTGGAATTTTACTACTGTTGTGCTGTTGTTTACTACTGTTATTGCACATTACTACTGGAATTTTTACTACTGTTGTTTACTACTGTTATTGCACATTACTACTGGAATTTTTACTACTGTTGTTTACTCCTGTTATTATACTAGAATTCCTACTGTTGCACATTTATTTTATCTTAACTTCAATGCACATTCTATTGCACATTACCATTTCACTGCTGTATCTTCCATTGCACATTTCTGATGCACACTGCACACTTTGGACATCTGTATATAGGTATTTATTAATTATGTTGCACTGCTTTAAGATTTTAGATCTTAGACTTTAGTTTAACTTTAGAGCTCTGTCTTAGATAGTTTTTGTTGTGTTTTGTCTTCATATTGTATCTTGTACACTGTCTTTTTGCACTACCTGGCCAGAGAGAAACTAAATTTCGATTCACTGTATGTTGAACACATATGGCAGAATTGACAATGAAGCTGACTTTGATCTTTGATCTTTGATTTTTATTAGGATTAGAAAGGTACAATCTAAAACTAAAACAGAATATTTAAAATTCAACTGAGATCATATGGCATGTTTGCATAGAGTCAGTATGGCCAGCAGCTCACAGTGTAATTGTGGTGTTTTGGTGTACAGACAGATAACAGATTTCCACTCTTCTGTCTCCTCACACAGAGCCATAACATTGGTCTTAGTGAGAGACTGATCTGTGGACATGTGTCGTTGTGGGGCAGTATTTCAGAGCAGGTCACCAAGCTCATTACAGCCAAGATTCAGGCTCAGAGCCGCTACGAGAACTCACAAAAACAATTAGCTTCTGCTACTACAAAACCCACATTTCCTCCTTTTGTGCCCATAGCCCGCAGTCCCATGCACCACCACTGGAGACTCAACACAGGGACTTCTGCACTCACAGGCCCAGAAAATGATTTTTTTGTTGCATCAGTAAGTAATACGCCCTACTTTGTATGAAGTTGTTACATCATGCTGGAAAAATTACATGCTTTTCTCCTGAATCCCATTTTATAAAGAGATTACATAAGAGAAGTTTGAACCTGTTCATCTTCATTGTCTTGAGGTGGATCCACAGCCCTGCTCTCCTCTACTTTTATCTGCACTTCTAATGAGAGGAGCTCAAATGACTCCAGTCTGACACAATGGAAAAACATCTGCTCCCGACATGTGCATCGTCACTATCAAATATTGTTTCAACGTGGTGCATTTTCTTTGAACAAAACACACAGTTTTATTTATTTATTTATTTATTACAATAAAGGACTTCAGAGACTGGTTGGTGATGCTCATGACAGCATGAATACAACAGGGAATTATTTTTATGATTATTTTTTTCAGTGTGTTTAAATGATTAAACCAAACTGAATGAAAGTGAATAAAGCATTTTGATAGCTCTGTTTTCTTCACAGAGTTACGAATTATGACCAAAATCATACCATTTTTTTTTTTCTTCTCAATAACTGCAACACAAAAACAGGACAATTCTGGCACTTAGTCTTTTGGAGATTTTTTACAAACTTTTATACTCTTTGGCTTTTCAAAAAGGTGTGTTGTACACAGCTCACTTCTTCCACAGAGTGACATATGGTGGGACGTCTGGAGGGATGGATAATTTTTGATACTATCTTATCTATACTAGTATTATTTCATATATATATATATACAGTGGTACCTCACCTTACGAAATTAATTCGTTCCAGAAGTGGTTTCGTAACGTGAAAAATTCGTAAGTTGAGTAGCTATTTCAATGGAAAAAGCCTGATTCGTTCCAAGGCCCCGATCCAAGTTTTTTTTTATAGTGTAACTTTTTTTATAGTGTAACATTGTGTTCTGATTGGTTTCTCAGACTGGATTTAAACTTTTCTCACATTTGTCTCTCGTTTAAACACTCAAACTTTCATAGATTTTCAACAAAATGTATTAATAATGAAGTGTGGGGGGAAGGAGGAGGGGGGAGAAGACTGCGCTCTGACACGTGTGATAGCGGCATGTGAGACAGCTGACCCGGCTGCCAGCAGGTCTAGACCTGGACTAAACCTGGACTAAACCTTGACTAACCCTGGACTAACCCAGGACTAAACCTGGACTAAACCTGGACTAAACCTGGACTAGACCTGGACTAGACCTGGACTAGACCTGGACTAGACCAGGACTAGACCAGGACTAGACCAGGACTAGACCAGGACTAGACCAGGACTAGACCAGGACTAGACCAGGACTAGACCAGGACTAGACCAGGTGGATTAAAGCGCCGCGCGTGGGTCTATTTCCTGGTATCGTTTCGAGTCACAGCCGAGGCGAGCCGCCACTCGCACGCAAGAGCCGCGGCGGTCCAGACCCGCTCCAGACCTGCCCGCATAAGGTGCTCACAGAGCGGCCTGGATAGAACCGTGAGGTCGGCCTCTTCAAGACCTCCAGGCCGGTGACCAGGACAATCCTCTGAGCTATGCCCGTGTAAGGTGCTCACAGAGCGGCCTGGATAGAACCGTGAGGTCGGCCTCTTCAAGACCTCCAGGCCGGTGACCGGGACAATCCCCGGACCCATGCCCGCTTAGGGAGCTCTTAAGGTGGGCTGGCAGTGTCCCCCTGGGTCGCTGGATGTCTGGGGCTCGCGTTTCGTAACTTGAATTTTCTTTCGTATCTAGAGACCAAAATTTACCGTGAGGGCGTTTTGTAACTTGAAATTTTCGTTTGTTGAGTCATTCGTAAGGTGAGGTACCACTGTATATATATATATATATATATACACAAAAATATATGACAATATATATGACAAAAATAGCCTCTTTAACTCCCCTCTCAAACCAATTCTTTTCCCTGGCCAAGATCTGAAAAGAATTGGTTTGAGTGGGGAGTTAAAGAGGCTATTTTTGTCAAAAAAGGGAATAGCAGCGAGATATAAGCAGTGTCTAACCAGCACTCTAACCAGAACTGACGAAGCCTCTCGGATGAGCGGCGAAACGTTCTCGACCAAACAAACTTTGTCCAGTTGACAAATTGAATTTCTTCTTTTATCATGGATTCTACCTGGACGACTGAGGGACTCTTCACCCATCTTATGAGCAACTCTATCGCAAAGGGGGTTGCCTCACTCTCTCTCTCTCACTCTCACTCTCTCACTCTCCCTCTCTCTCACAAAATTAAAATGTGATTAAATAGATTAATTAATTACAAATCCTGTAATTAATTAGATTATTTTTTAATCGTCTGTCAGCATATTTTGGTTCTATTAGATTCATTGTAATGTGAATATGTTGGGATTGGGATCAGATTAGTTCAAATTACAGCATTGCCATTAGGGTTGTCAAAAGTAATGAAAATCACATACTAACCAATAATAAAGATAAGAAATTAAATGCTCATTTGAGCAAGTACTGATACTAAAAGTCACATTCACAGGATAGAAAAGACCTTGAGCAAGTATAAGACCACATAGATGAGTATACACCCATGAACCTACCCGAGCAACTGAGAATATACCTAGATATAAGTCCACATGGTAAAATAAAAGAAAGTACTATTATTTAATGTTGAAAATCACATTTTATTGTCTAAAGAAAGAGGTTTTTTTTTAAAATTATTATTATTATCATTGTGGTATCTGAATCGGTTTTGAGTATCAAATATTTTTGTAAGTGCTGAAATCAAGTTTGAAATTTTAGTATTGTGACAACAACTCTACACTGAAGGCTTGGATAGCATTTGAGAAATGTGTTTATTATTTATTGATTTAAAATTTGACTTACTTAATTGTAAAGTGAATTTAGTGGGATTGGGATCAGATTGGGTCAGTAATTCAATCTAGAGCTTGTATTCTCTTTTTTGGCATGCTTTCCTAATCACATCTTGCACATAGATACACTATAAAGACAAACTACTCTGAGAACTGTAAAATAATTTCAAATGTGAACTTGTGTGAAATGTGAAGTGTTGAGGTTTGAAGGCTCCCCGAGTCGTCTCTACACGGTTGAGACTATACTGAACCAGAACGAAGTTTCCATGCTTAGATAACGCCTGTCTCTTCTCTCCCTCATGTGAGTACTTTAGGATGTGCTTTGTGAACGTTTTCATCTTTAAACTTGTACATTTTAAAGTAACAACAAAGTCGAGTGGTTTAATAAAATATCAGTAAACTGCCCAGTGGATTTGTGTACGACTGCTATTGTGCACTTAGACCATGGCAAATGCTCACAGCCACAATTCTGAAAAGTGATTATGTTCTTGGATTAATGGATTTTCAGATTAATGGATTTTCATTTTCTTTCTCTTTAAAAGTCTTGTTTGAAGACAAAAAATACAGTGGTACCTCACCTTACGAAATTAATTCGTTCCAGAAGTGGTTTCGTAACGTGAATTTTTCGTAAGTTGAGTAGCTATTTCAATGGAAAAAGCCTGATCCGTTCCAAGGGTTTTTTTTATAGTGTAACTTTTTTTTTTATAGTGTAACATTTGTGTTCTGCGTCCTGATTGGCTAAGAGACTGTAGACCCAGGACTAAACCAGGTCTAAACCAGGTCTAAACCTGGACTGGACCTGGACTAAACAAGGATTATCCCGGGACATGGCAGTGCCGTTGGATGAGCGCGTTGCTCGTGGCTCCGCGCTCCTTGCGCGTTCCGCGCTAGAGCTAAGAGGCCGAGAAAGACGCTCTTTCAGCGGGAATAAGAGCGGGGCGGGCTCTGGTTCTATGTGACTTCCAGGTCTAGACCAGAACTAAACCAGGTCTAGACCAGGTCTAAACCAGGACCGGACCAGGTCCAGACCCGGACCAACCCGGGACCAGACCAGGATTAAATCACCCTGTGCTCGGCCCGCGCGTGTCAACGTCGCTTTTTGATTCATCGATGTCGGCTCTTCCTGTCATTGTGAAGCAGAATTCACCAAGCGTTGGATTGTTCACTCACTAATAGGAAACGTGAGCGGGGTTTAGACCGTCGTGAGACAGGTTAGTTTTACCCTACTACTGATGATGTGTTGTTGTGATAGTAATCCTGTGTATCCACTCCCCTCGCGCGTTCAGCGCTATATTGAGCCGTGCCCCCCCCCACGCTTCACTATCAACACATTCCGTTGAAAATCTATGAAAGTTTGAGTGTTCAAACGAGAGAGATATGCGAGAAAAGCCCAACTCCAGTCTGAGAAAAGCGTAGAATGTGTGTGGTGAGGCATTTACAGCCCTAAAACATGTAGAACAATTGCAAAATACAAAGTTGTCCTACCTCGCGGACCTCTCCCAACGCGGGCCACCTCTGGAACCTAACCCCGTGTGTGTTGATAAAGTGTATTTACGTTTCGGGGCGTGCATCTGAGCGTGCATCTGAGCGTGCATCTGAATGCGCATTAATTGAATTTTTGAGATTTCGCGTTTCGTAACTTGAATTTTCTTTCGTATCTAGAGACCAAAATTTAACGTGAAGGCGTTTCGTAACTTGGATTTTTTGTTTGTAGTCTTTCTTAAGGTGAGGTACCACTGAAATTCAATTTATGGAGATCTCAAAATATTGTGATGGGGCAAAAACAGACTGGACTTGCACTTAACAGTTAGAGACTATAGAGATGCAAAAATGTAAAGAGTACATAGTATTAAGAGTACATCTGGAAAAAAATAAGAGACCACTGCATTTTTATCTGAAATCAGCATCTCTAGATGTATTACAGCCATTCCATTCCAGCGTCTGTTGAATTTCAACATAAACACAAAGCTGAGCTACTTCAGTTCTTGCACCAGGAGTGGAATAAAGTCACCCAAGAACAATGTGAAAGACTTGTGGAGAGCATGCCAAGACGCATGAAAGCTGATTAAAAATAAGGATTATTGCACCAAATATTGATTTCTGAACTCTTCTTAAGTGTAAACATTGTATTATGTTGTTTGAAACTGAATTTCTTTGTATTGTTTGAGGTCTGAAAACATGTATCTTTTTTGTTATTTTGACCATTTGTCATTTTCTGCAAATAAATGCTCTAAACGATAATATTTTTATTTGGAATTTGGGGGAAATGTTGTTAGTAGTTTATAGACTCAAACAAAAATGTTCCTTTTGCTCAAACACATACCTATAAGTAGTAAAATCAGAAAACCTGATAATTTTGCAGTGGTCTTATTTTTTTCCAGAGCTGTATATATGAGTGGTGTTGAAGAGGATAAGATGGAGTGGCAGACAGAATGACAAGGGGGAGGGAGTGCATTGATGGAGCTAGTATTTTTGCAACTTTGAGCAAGACACCTCACCCAAATTTTCAATGCTTTAAATGACAGGTTTGCCGATCATTCAGTGCTTATTGGTAATATTGGTTGGCAATATTGAAAAAAAGACAAAAACTCCCAATAATGATAATTTGAAAAAAATGTTTGCAGTCCTACAGAATATTGCTAAAAAACTTAAAATGTTAAAATGGTGAAGTTTAAGCATCAGACATGTCAAAAGACTAACAGTGCAGAAATATCTCCTAATAAGATTCACTTTTTTTTTTGTAATTTTGTTATTTAAAGGTGTGCTATGTAACTTTTTGGTTAGGGGTCCATTACCTGCTTGTTTCTATGGTGATGTCATTGCGCTGCCTGGAATGTTCCACACAATGACATTAAACAGCTCTACCTTACATTTATTCAATTACAGGTGGTTTTATAGCTCAAAAGTATCTAAAACAGGCATTCTGACTGTGAGTGGGGTTGCCTCTCCACAGATTTGACCTGTAACTTGGCCTGGTTTAGCCTGGCCTTCCACCATAAAAGTTACACAATGCACCTTTATTTTATTTTATTTATATAAACTTCATAATTGGCATCTTCATCGTCAACATTATTAATATTTGAGTGTAATGCCTTATGCTGTGTTCAGACCGCAGCATCAAAATAGCAACAAATGCCTCGAGTTGGACACGTTTGCGTTGTGTTTGTTTCATTCACACATGTTTGAGTGATCATTATTAGTCTGTCTACATCTCCCAAACTTAAAATGCTCTGTTCCACCTTGTGATGTCATGAAACAGTTTTGAAGTTAACAACTACATTTTTCCTTTAGTTCAGTACAGATTGGCAATTGCAGGGCTGAACTCATCCAAATGATTCTAGTGAAAGCGTATGGAGTTTACTCTGTCTTACCCCTTCCCCTACCCCCTCTACGTCTTTGTCTTGCCCTTCGATAACGGGCTGAGAGGGTTCGGGGCACGAATGTTCCCCTAAGAAATGGAATACCACTCGATTACCGTTTGCATCATCATCCCTTGCCTCTACCTGGCTGCTACGTCTACAGAGGCGACAACAATTGACGCAAACAAACATAAACAAATGTCAAGGATTATCGGGTACCTCAGCTCGACAAAAAACTAGCTTGTTTATGCTTGAAAGTTCGATGAAAACGATAACGTCGGCTGAACAGACATCACTACAATTAAAACAGTAACAACAGTTCATTACATAAGCGTCATAATTGTAAACCATGCTAAACTGTTAATCGATAATTACAACTGCTGAAAATACATTTATGAGACTCCTTGGCTGGTCGATGTGATGCTGCCATCCTGGTCCCAAAACCTGCCTGAGCTTGTAGGCGTACCCCTTCGTTCCAAGTCTGGTCGAGAGCTTACTTCGTTACTTCTGTTGTGGCCCTAGCTCTTGATCAAAATTGGAATCGGGACACCCCTTGCCCTCAAATGAACATGCAAAACCAAGGGGTAGGGGTAAGACGAAGGGTAAGAGAGAAATGGGACGCAGCCTAAGACTCTGGGACCACCCCATAGACTTTGCACGTAAACCCGACAAACGTGAACACAGCATTACGAGTTGTTATTGTCCATATGTGTTTAGATGTTTCACTGCCAACTTTGTCATTGTTCTGAGCATTGCTGTTTCAGTATTATGAATCCAACAAGAACAAAGACTCTTTCCTCAGAAGACACACAGATAATTAGCGGATGTTTTAGGATGTGAGGGCATGTTTTACACCATTCAAACTGATAGAAAATGTGGTTGCCAGCATTTCTAAAATATCTCACTTGTTCAAGGCTTTCATGCGACTCTCACTTGAAGGAGCCAAAAGAATGAGATTTAGAGATAGAAAAGTTCCCTACGCGTGTCTGTGTGTATCCAGTTTTATCTGCAAACGTGAAGATAGTTGAAAACAGCTAGAGGTCTCGCCACGATCCCAAGCGCTGCTGTTTAATCATGTTTAATGTGCCTTATCTGGAACTATTTTGGGGAGAAGTGATACCCGCAATTGTGAGACGAAGCGGAGGAGGAATCGGCATGAGTGAAGCGTCAGGGCTTTTTGTTATTTGAGAGTTCTGCTGTCTCTGAGGCAACCTTCTATCAGGAACCATAGGAAGTGAGCAAACAGCTTCTGACGAGAGAGGAAGGTGAGGCAGGAAAAAACTCAATTTGATTTCTATTTGGGTGGTTAGTTTTTATTTTGTCATTGTAATGGGGAACAGACAATGGTTAACATAATCTTCAGCAACTAAGACAAAACAATATAACACAATAAGAAATGCATTTTTTCCTGAAATTGCCAAATTGCATTTTCCAACCCAAGTATAAAAAGAAACAAAACAAACAAAAACAAATTGATCAGTATTAAAGAAGCCACAAGACCAGATGAAATGTGAGACTGGATCCTAAGACTTTGATTTTGACACAGCTTAAAATAAATAAATGGTGCAGTTCAAACAGAGAAACAAAACTGACCGCAAAATGTCGGATTTTATTTAGATGTTCATGTTTTTCTGTCATTGTAGCCGTGTTTTTTTCTCAAAACGATGTAACTCACCAGCACTTTTTTCCCTGTAAATTTTATCTTGTGGCATTAGATCTTGTCCCATCTCTAATGAATATACGTTTGGCTTAACTATTGTATTGAAAGACATTGTTTAATGGCGAGTGAAAATCATTTAGATCTTGTCATATTGTTTTGGCCATTGTAATCTTGTGAATAGAAGAGAGCAGTGATATGAATAGAGATTTCTCTGTAGGCTGTACCTGCTGAAACCACACATGCAAATACTTGGTCAGCTTTGTTTATTTTGCACTAAAGTTCAGGAAGAAAAATCCAAGGTCTTAGTTTGTAAAGAACTTGGGATTTCTTTAGGGGTTTTCCCAAAGCTCGCCTAAAATAATAAATAAAAAATAAAAATCCCCCGCTTGTGGCTGGAAGTGCAAAGTTAACAGTTTTAGCTGGACCCCCAAGGCTGCTATAGTTGCTCCTAATCTTTTTGAATGTGTCAGAGGCTTTTGGAGCGCCTCTGTGAAATTTCACACTCATGTTGTTTGTAAAGTCACTCTGCATTAAACTGGAGCTCATTTAGGGGAAAGTTTGGATCTGTGCACATGAGTTTTAAGAAAGATGACACACTAAATATCAGGAGAGGGGCTGGGTTTGCTAACATTGCTGCATTTTTACTATGGCTAACCAATTTTGAAAATGTATTCAGTTAGCAAATACTGAATACAGCTCTGGAAAAAAAAAATAAGAGGCCACTGCAAAATTCAGTTTTTCTGATTTTACTACTTATAGGCATGTGTTTGGGCAAAAGGAACATTTTTGTTTGAGTCTATAAACTACTGACAACATTTCCCCCAAATTCCAAATAAAAATATGATCGTTTAGAGGATTTATTTGCAGAAAATGACAAATGGTCAAAATAACAAAAAAGATGCATGTTTTCAGACCTCAAACAATGCAAAAAAACAAGATCAAATTCATTTTAAGACATAATACTGTTTACACTTAAGAAGAGTTCAGAAATCAATATTTGGTGCAATAAGCCTTATTTTTAATCACAGCTTTCATGATTCTTGGCATTTTTTCCATTTCAGTAAAGCAGTTAAAACATGACTGTTTTGACGTTTTGTGTTATAACTGCAATACAGTGATCCCTCGCTCTATCGCGGTTCACTGCTCTCTGTTTCGCAGATTTTTTATTTTATTTTTAAATTTTTTTATAGTGTAACATTTTTTTTTTTTTTGGTGTAACATTGTGTTCTGCGTCCTGATTGGCTAAGAGACTAGACCAGGACTAAACGTGGACTAAACCAGGTCTAGACCAGAACTAAACCAGGTGTAGACCAGGTCTAAACCAGGTCTAAACCAGGACTGGACCTTGGACTAAACCAGGACTGGACCAGGTCTAGACCTGGACTAAACCGGGACTAGACCAGGTCTAAACCAGGATTAAATCACTCCGTGCGGCTCTTGCGTTCGTTTGTGCGTGTTCGGTTTGTGTCTCGGGCTGAGAGCATGCATACTGGGCGCCGCGGTTCTATCTTGTGCTCGCAGCCCCGGTGTACGTCGGTCACGCTGCTCTGTCACTATTAACACATTTTGTTGAAAATCTATGAAAGTTTAAGTGTTTAAACTAGAGACAAATGTGAGAAAAGGTTAATTCCAGTCTGAGAAAAGCGTATAATGTGTGTGGTGAGGCATTTACAGCCTTAAAACATGTAGAATAATTGTAAAATATAAAGTTGTCCTACTTCGCGGATTTCTCTTATTGCGGGTTATTTCTGGAACCTAATCCCCGCGATAAACGAGCGATTACTGTATTAAGAAGTGTCATTCTATTTCCAACCGGTTCACACTGTTGTTTCCTTTGGCAAGACACTTCACCCAACTTGAACATGTATGGATGCAAAGTGTGTGTGAGGATGTTGGTGCAGATTGGCAATCGGGTCTCTCGTTAGTCAACCCCAGGGCATTTGTGGCTACAGTGTCTTACCACTACCAGTGTGGAGGATAAAGTTAAAGATCCCATGACATGGTACTTCTTGATGCTTTTATATGGCTCCTTAATGGTTCCCTAATACTGTAAATGAATCCTTCTTCAAAATCAACACTCAGTGCATGAGAAACAGAGATAAGCTGAGAAAGAGTAATTTTTCTCACTCTGAACACTCTATAATGGGCGTTGTTGCTTGAATGCAAATGAGGAGAAAAGAGCTGGCCAATAGTAGAGGGTGGGGGCGTGGCCAAACGCTCCACTCTCCGCTGTAGCTCACAGTTGATCCATTTCCTTGTTTTTGCACGGGGGGAGAGATTTGAAGCATTCCATTGAAAAATAAACACATTTCCACATAAAATAAAATTAAACCACTGCTGTTCAAAGGTCCAGAGGCTCAGATAAAGGACTTCCGAGCCTAGAAACACTCGGACGTGCCTCCAGGCAAATAAAAAAACGCATTTCGCATTGCCTAGCGCATTTGCAGTCCAAACTCTCTGGGCGTGATTTACAGAGACACTGAGTTCAGACAGACGGGGGGTGGAACTGTATTTGCATTTCTTTTTTCGATCTGACGTCAATAAGGTGCCTTGTTCAAACTCGCCCGTTTGAGCTCCGATTTTTTGTAACGCAGAAAAGGATCGCAAATGCTCAGTTTAGACATTTCACAACTTTTAACCATGGGGGGGGGCTAAACAGGGTAGGGGAGCTCACAGTAACGTTCAAAAACCTCAGAAAGTGAAAATTTCATGCCATGGGACCTTTAAGGATAAAGCAGGTGTTATCAGTCAAGGATACAGAACTCTGGAACAACATCCCAGCTGCAATAAGAGACTCTACCACATTCAGAACATTTAAAACCAATCTGAAACGATGGCTTAAAAGAAATCAGATCTGTGGTCACTATTGTTACGCTTTTATGTAAATGTCAGTGTTGTATGTCATGATTGTGTCTTATTGTGCTGTTTCCATCATGTTTGTCCTATGAGTTTGTCTATTGTTTGAAGTTGTTTCATGTTGCTTTTATCTCTCTGACCTGCTAGGGATTACAGATGTAAAGTAGCCTTTGGGCTAATTCTGGCGTATTTACAAGTATATGTTCATGAATATGCATTGTTCCTTTTAAATAAAAAGAATACAATAATAATAATAATGTAATATAAAAAAAAGATAATAATGAAACAAAAAGCAAAGACCTAGGATTGTCTAGTGTTAAAAATCAGATACTGATCAATACTACAACTAGTATCAAATCTATGGAAGATACTCAGCTGAGCAGGTATTGATACTAAAACAGAACATTCAGAAATGAAACTTTCCAAAATGGATTTAGAATGATCTTGAGCTATATCTGAGTACCTGGACGACCGAGGGATTATCAGATCAGGAGACCGTATGGTAAAATAAAACATAAAGGAAAGTACTATGATTTAATGTTGAAAATCACATTGTATTGTATTCTATTTTCCTTAGTATCGAAATCGAATTTGAAAATTTCTATATCACTATTTCAATCAACCAATCAATCGATTTAGAACAATTATTGGTAATACTAGCATATGTATATTGGCGTTTGCCTTTAAATAATAATTTGCCCTAGGAAAGACCAGTTAATAATAACCAATAATTAACTGGAATATTTTTTGTTTAATTCCCTGACTATATTCTGAAACTATAACTCCTACATTTTCATTCACTTATAAGTACAGCATGCATAGGGTTCCACTTTGGCCTTCTCGGCTCACACACTGCTGCAGATTCAGTTCGTTTGATTAGCCTCATCTCCCTTCGAACAGGCTGAATCCATTCTCTTAATGTAATCTGTGGAAAACGTACCATGACAGTGTAATTATTTTGAGGGCCCAATTTGCATTTCCAGTGCTCGGCTAAGTAAACGTTAGCGTAGGTTCTCAAGCCTCCCAGATAAATTAATAATCTGGAGTTGTTAAAAGCCGTGAAACATTTAAATGAACTAATTTCACTTCCTAAAGGGCATAGTGGAGATTTAGCCATACATATGCAGACAGACACAGTTTTTAAATAAACATCGGCGCTAATTGGCGAGACACAAATCAGAAGGAGAGAATGTTTAGTGAACTGGAGACTGTCTGCAGGGCCTCCCCTTTGACTCAGATTAGATTAAGGGATTTAGACAAAGTTGAAGCTCACACCTCTTGTAACTAAACTTTTATTTGTGGAAAGACATAACAACTATGGAAAAGTTGTACTCAAGTAGTAGCATTGGAACCTGAAAATATATACTACTAATTAGGGTTGGGGTATCTTGTGCCACAAGATCTCGCGAGACAAAATTGCTACAAGATTGTGCGCACATGCTGAAAATTATCTTCAGTTTTTTTCCTCATGTTTTTACATTTGGATTGGATAAAAATGGCGCTAAGTTGAAAATCTATAAATAAATTTAAAAAAAGAAAAAAATATTAAATTATTTTAGATTTTAAATCATGTCAAAATATCTTGTTCTCATACTATAGATCCAATCTTGTCTCTCGCCTCAGCTTAGGGAAATTGTATCTCATCCCACATCTACCACTACCGTAATTTCCAGACTATAAGCCGCTACTTTTTTCTCACACTTTGAAGCGGCTTATACAGCGATGCAGCTAATTCATGTATGGATTATTTGTTTATGAACACAGCGGATGTGTGTGCAGAAAGCGCCGCTGTCTGTGCGGTGAACATGAAGTTACAATATAGCGAGCACTGTTATCAGGACTAAAACAGTTTATCTCCATGTGATAAAATAAGTTATGATGCTAAATGAACATTAGTGAATAGGATACATCTTAATGACTCATATGCGGTAAATGACGAGAAGAAACATCTCAAACTTCAGTAGTCGGACATCCACTTATACCGATCCCAGGGAGAGCTTGAAATCTACTGAAATCCTACGAGACACGGACATGATCCCAGACACGGACATGATCCCAGACACGGACATGATCCCAGACACTGACATGATCCCAGACACAGACATGATCCCAGACACTGACATGATCCCAGACACGGACATGATCCCAGACACGGACATGATCCCAGACACAGACATGATCCCAGACACTGACATGATCCCAGACACGGACATGATCCCAGACACGGACATGATCCCAGACACTGACATGATCCCAGACACTGACATGATCCCAGACACTGACATGATCCCAGGCACAGACATGATCCCAGACACTGACATGATCCCAGACACAGACATGATCCCAGGCACAGACATGATCCCAGACACTGACATGATCGCAGACAGGACAGCGGCTCTTTCTGCAGGAGACATGCGCAGTAGAGAGAGAAGTGACGGGGTGCAAGAGTGAGACAGACGGGTGAAGAGATGATGCGCCAAGGAAGATGCTAGTTTGTGTTTTAAACAGTTGTTTTGTGCTTCATGCACACACCCTCCTCATGGAAAACACATGAAGAAATGCATATGAAGCAGCTTTTTAAGGTAAAGGCAATCGATCTGGCTGTGGAAGAAGGAAATAGAGCTGCTGCACGTGAGCTTGGCATTGATGAGACGAGCCAGAAGCTGGCGACGGCAGCGTGACGAACTGACTCAAAGCAAAAAGACGACAAAAGCTTTCAGAGGCAATAAAAGCAAATGGCCCGAACATGAAAACGTTCTTGAAGACACTTGCAGCCTATAAATGTACACTTTTTTTTCTTTTAAAATTTAGTTGATGCGGCTTACATTCAGGTATGCTCAATAGTCTGGAAATTACAGTACTACCAATTAAGTCTGGTCCTACTACTACTACTATAGCATTTGTGACAAGTATTGCCAAACTGCTACTACAGGGCCTTCTTCTTCTCACTACTCACTACTCACTCTTACTGCTAATTGCTGGGTTTCAGATGATGTTAAGCATTCTATAAGACTATAAATGTTTGTGTCCCATTATTGGGACTAGTCAGTTATAAAAATGATCAGGTTCAACATTTATAATTTAACTTTTTAGATATTTCAGGGCAAAATATAATGTAATTAATGAGGAAAACTGTCTTCCCCCAATCTGGGATTGTCATAATCACATTCTAGAATCTGAAAAGCTTCAAAACTACTTTTTCTTCTACAATTGATACTGCTATTTCAAAATCAACATCAGAACTGCAGTAACTTAATATACTTGAGCAAGTCACTTCCCATTTAAATCAAAAATAATATGTTTCTCAATAGATCCCATAATGTAACTCTATGGGCATTACGTTGTTGCCAGTTTTAGTTTCATGAAAGTTCCAGTAATCACACTGATACGAACCATGGAGGGTCTGTCAAATGTTTTTCTTCATGGAGATGCTATTTCTTTATCTGGAATTTTTCACAGTATTAAATCTTTTCATCTTCATGAAGACCAAACCAGAGCAAGTTGCAGGTCAGATCTGAGGGGAGACAAACCCGCTCACAGTCAGAATGCCTGTTTTTCTAGGTATTTTTGAGCTATAAAACCACCTGTAACTGAATAAATGTAAGGTAGAGCTGTTTAATGACATACTGTGGAACATTTCAGGCAGAGCAATGACATCACCAGAGAAACAAGCAGGTGACAGACCCCCAGCCAAAAAGTTGCATAGTGCACCCTTAAAGTATCTATGGGTTTCAGAATGTTGGCATAGCAATCGACAACTTAAAACTAATTATTATGACCTTTTGAATGGTGAAAAGTCTTCTAAACCTCACCTATAACAGAAAGCTGAAATTTATGAATAGTAGATCTGGAATGTTCTGATGTCACGTGAACGCCGTCTACAATTTCACAGGTTTCTACACAATTTCAGTTCTGGGCTAGCAGAGTGCAGATAGGAGGCTTGTGCTTCTGTCCCAGTTCATATGACATCTCTTCGCAAAAACACATTACAGTGACTCCAGTCTGTACCCGTCTGGCTTTCTGCTCCCTGTGTGCTGAAGATTTAGTAATTGACTGTGAGTTTTGGCTGCAGGCTCTAACCTAATAAGGCCATCCAAGGTTAATGACGGGCCCTTTTTAGAGCGGCCTGACGTCTGAAACCGATCTTGTGTTGCGAAGAGCAAAAACAATGATTACGTACATGAGACACACTCGAGGCGCAGCTGATTTCTCCATAAAACTGCACTGGGTCACTGCTTTTCAAGACTCAAGTTAGAGCCTATACAGAGCCCTATGCTGGAACTAGTGTAGCAGGAGTAGCCAAAACTATTTGAAATTCTGCTGAAAGTATTTAGTCTGCAATTTTCTTCATTTGATAGATGGGGTAACCAACCAGCTCATTTCCATACAGAGAATTGTTTCTGGTATGTCCATAAAACACCAGATACCGATACAGACACAGATGCAAAAGAGTATTTTGTTTTATTTATTTTTTAATATGATGCCAATGGGACTTAATGTTTCAAAACTGACACGGAAATTACACAAAAGGTTGATTAACAGCATGGAGCTCAGCAAAAATAAGACCACCATGTTCTTAATAAGAGTTAAGAGGAAATTAAAGGTGCACTATTGAACTTTTCTGGTGGAGGGTCTGCCACCTTCTTGTCTCCATGGAAATGTTCAAGTTCAAACTTCAAGTTCAAAGTCACCTTTATTGTCAATTCTGCCATATGTGATTGACATACAGTGAATCGAAATTTCGTTTCTCTCTCGCCAGGTAGTGCAAAAAAGACAGTGTACAGAATACAATATAAAGACAATACAAAAACTTCTAAGACAAAATCTAAAATCTAAAAGCAGTGCAACGAATAAATAAATACCTATTTGCAGATGTCCAAAATGTGCAGTGTGCATCAAACAGTAGTAATTCCAGTAGTAAATGTGCAACAGTAGTCCTTAGCAGCAGTTTTTAAAGTGTCTAGAGTGATAAGTCTTTTATGAGGGAGGGGAGTGGGATACGGGTACAGTGAGAGTTCAGCTTCCTGACAGCTTGGTGGATGAAGCTGTTTGACAGTCTGGTGGAGTGGGCCCAGAGACTCCGGTACCTTCCCCCCGAGGGCAGGAGGCTGAAGACGCTGTGTGAGGGGTGGCTCGGGTCACCCACAATGCTGGACGCTCTGCGGGTGAGGCGGGTCTTAAAGGGATATGCCACCCCCAGGTCAAACTTGGGCATCTCCCCACAGTCCAGAGACTAAAATAAGTGGTGGAAAGCGTTTTCCTGGTCACCCAGCCATTGTCCGAGTCTGTGAGCACTGACCGCCGCGGTATCTGCAGCTACTCCACCTTAGACTGGAGTCTAACGGCGCCAGAGAAAGATTTCGGCCAAAAGGAATTAATTTGCTCGATGCTTTTCCCAATTACTTTCTGTGTAGTGGCCATTCATATCGAGTGCAAATAAATGTGCAAATCAACACGGAGAGCTTGACTTGGTCATTTTGGGTGGGAACTATTTTTCAGTGCGGAAAAAGAAAGTCGAAGCATGCACCACGCTGCGCAACAGGGGAACTCCCTTCCTGGTGCGTAACTGGGATTCCCCTGGCAGCGTGCTGCGTGCTTCGGCTTTCTTTTTCCGCACTGAAAAATAGTTCCCACCCAAAATGACCAAGTCAAGCTCTCCGTGTTGATTTGCACATTTATTTGCACTCGATATGAATGCGCACTACACAGAAAGTAATTGGGAAATGCATCGAGCAAATTAATTCCTTTTGGCCGAAATCTTTCCCTGGCGCCGTTAGACTCCAGTCTAACACGGAGTAGCTGCAGATACCGCGGCGGTCAGTGCTGACAGACTCTGACAATGGCTGGGTGACCAGGAAAACGCTTTCCACCACTTATTTTAGTCTCTGGACTGTGGGGAGATGCCCAAGTTTGACCTGGGGGTGGCATATCCCTTTAAAACTGTCCAGGAGGGAGGGGAGAGAGACACCAGTGATCCTCCCAGCTGCATCCACTATGCACTGCAGGGCTTTCCTGTTCTGTTCAGTGCAGCTCCCGTACCACACAGTGATGCAACTGGTCAGAACGCTCTCAATGGTGCCTTGATTGCCTGGAATGTTCCACAGTATGGCTAATCTTGCATTTAGGTGATTTTATTGCTCAAAAATACCTTAAAAACATGCATTCTTACATGCACTGGGGTCTCCTCTTCACAGATCTGACCTGTAATTTGGCCTGGTGGCATGACCTGCCTCTCTATAGAGAAAGATAAGATTTAGTGTCATATTGTAGAACCTTCCTGGCAAAGCAGAACATCAATTTGGTGTTGGACCCTCCCATTGAAGAATTACACAGTGCAACTTTAAGTTTCCATTGTAGGTCAGCCTCTAGGCTTGATTAACTTAATTTAAGTAAGAATAAAGGTGATCAAATCTAAGAGAATAAATCATTTAAAATTCAGAGTTGTGACCAAATGAACTCCACTCTTATTTAGTAAGTTGCTGTATTTTATTGTTCCTGCAAACCCAGTTAAACCCAAAGGCAACTCCTATTGACATTTACAGTCCTCCATAGTCCACATAAAGTCCCTGTGAATCAGTGTTTGTCTGTAGACCTCTCTCCTTCTCCTCTCTCTGCAGTGGCGTGTAGCTTTTTTACAGCCTTCTCTTCAGGAACAGCAGCTCCACAAATCTCTGTGATTTAGCTCTGTTCCCGTCCGGGCCGTCCGAGTCAGCACAAGTGTCATGTGCTGTTGCCAATCCGCTGTCAGGACGCCCTCTGCCCCACTATTTATGCCCCGCTCTCCTGCTTTATTAGCCATAGATTACTGCTGCCCGCGCACTGTGGATGGCCAGCGCTGTCGAGGGAGAACCGCATTGACTCAAACTGTGTCAGAGCAGGCTAAACAGTTACTAAATAAAACTGTCTCATTATCATCAGTGGTGTAATTAATAAACCCGGAGATGGTAACTTTTACATGGCTCTGTTTGTGTAATGAAGTTGCATGTGATATGGTGGTTACTGTTCTTTCAAGGATAATTGAAGGTACACAGACCAACCCCCAGTGGACTCTCTTTTGTGTAGCTTCATTTATAAAATGTATTAATTACTAGTGGTTGGGTTTCAAATGCTTTTAGTTCTTGTGTGTTAAGATGACCTTATAGTAAACTGACAATTGACTACCGTCAGGCTCTATGTACTTAGTAGAACCCTTGCTTGAGATTTATAATACACACTTCTCCAAAATGTGACTTGGTTATAGGTTATCTAACCTAATTCAAATAGGGGTGATTGATATGTGGATTAGCCAATCAGGGATACGCATGGTCTGCCTGTATCAAAACCAAATGGCTCCTTAAAAAAAGAATGGAAAAACATATCTCAGGGGACTGAACAATGCAATGGATTTCTGGAGAATCAGTAAGCAAAGCACTAAAGTCTGCTAATTTGAGGTGAGATGACTTTTTCTAAATGATAGGTGACCAGTGAGCTCTTTCATTTTGCGTGCGTCACTGAAATAAACCAATTCGATTGCACAGCTCTGTCTGGGTTTGGCTTGAGGTGTGATATAGGAAGTGGCTCAAAGTTCAAAGTCAGCTTTATTGTCAAAAAACATATGTACAGGTTGCACACAGGATTTGAAATTGCAGTGCTCCCTAGGCCCACAGTGAACATAAAACATCTGATAAACAAGACAATAAACACCACAACTAAAACATCACATATACCTGTAGCAAAAGTACCGTAAACTTGTATATAATACAAATAGGTAAAACACATTATGTGGCATAATAAAGCTCAAATGGAGTCATTTAAGCAGGTGTGTGGTGATAATAAAATAAGCCAGTGAAATTAATCATCCACCCACCAACTCCACCAAGTTGAAGAAATTGTATCAAAATACACCTGAAATAAATATTCTTATTACTATAATCTATACTGTGTTTTGCAGAACTCTGGTACGTCAGCCACCTCCTCTCCAAATGCCCCAGTGACCGGCTACAAGCGAATGGTAATCCCCACGCAGCCTCCTCTCACCGCCACCAAGAGGTCCACCCCCAAAACCCAGTCCCCCGCTGCGGTCCAGTCCACTGTCCCCTCCTCTGCCCCCTCCACCAAACCACTATCCCAGCAGCACCCTGCCCCTCAGCCTGTGCCCGCCTCCTACGCCACTGCATCCACCCCGAGCCAGCCCACTTTTAATGTGCAGGTGAGCCAATGGAGCACAGAGTACAATATACAAAACACTACGGCCATATGAACACCTGTAATCAAAAATATTTCAGATGCTAAGACGAAACTAATTGATCCTTAATGCTTGTCAGATATTGGTACTATTTCTTACTTTTTCTTAAAACTCATAGTTGTCTTTTCACCATTCGAAACATAGAAGATTTTGTTTTGAATGTTTGCCTCATCATTCTGAAACACACCGATAGTTTGACTTTCTTTAGAGATTTTTGTTTGTGAAAATAAAGACGTTCACTTAAATTCAGGTGAGGTCTGCTCAGCCAGGACCCCAGCAGCACCCCTCCCCGGCAGGACAGGGGTACAATCAGCACCCTATCCGCAGCCCCGCTCAGGTCCAGTACATGCCCGCCCAGCCCAAGGGTCCCGACTTCGCCTACGGACCCCCACAGCCGGGCTTCTCTCCCATGAGCCATGGAGGGTATCCTGAGCAACAGACCCGGAGACCAGAGCCTGCCCCAAACCAAGGGTACCAGCCAGCAGCACCCAAGAAGACCTATATCACAGACGTCCCGCCCAGTCTGGCACCCTACGCCCCTGGACCAGCTGTGCCACCAAAGGTAACATGAGTTCAGAATTTGTATTTTGATTTCACTAGTTTGACTAGTTTTATTTAGGAGTAGATTTCTACAATGGCCTATAATCCTATTGTTGTTTTCATCCTATTCCAACAGTGACATAATTTTGCTAGACAGGCAAACAAACCAGCACATGGCACACATTCTACATTTAACATTGTAAATCTATTGAAAATCTATTTTTAGCAATTATGAAAAAACACTATTATGTGATAAACCTATTGAATAGTAATTTTAATGCATTGGATTTATATAGCACCATTCAAGACACTCAAACTGCTGTAGTGTATTATTCATTTTCTGACTCATAACCCTGAACACATTTCCAGTAGGCTTTGTAAATGCACCTTTTTGTCTCTTAGTAGATAGTTATTACCTTATTTAACATAATGGCTCCAGATAAGTTCTTAAATGCCAAGTCTCTCCACTCGTCCTCATCTGATCTGGTGTCTCTGTGGTCTAACTGTGCTGTCACCTCTGATCATCTATGAACCTGTTGGGACGTTTAATCCTCCAGCCTGTTCTCCTTCTCTGGGGTTTTTCAGAGTGAGATATCCTGGAAAACCTCCACAGAGAATACTCTGCTCACTTTCCTTCAAGTTGGCTTATCTAAACCTCTGTGGGATATGAGCCCTCATTGATCTACTGCAAAGACCAGCTTTTTTTAAAAATTCAATTTGAATTGATTAGACCTCAAGTTTCCTTAAGTCCTAAATCTAAAATGGTTATGTGTTAAGAGTTCTTACTTACTTCTATTGACCCATTCTTCAGGGGTCTCCAAACATCTTTTGATTTAAAATGGACCTATTATGCAAAATGAAGAATTACACCTTCTCCTTTACCCCCTTGAAGTTGTATTTAGAGTGATCTTTATACTCCATTGCTCCAATCAACCACCGTTTTCACCACCACCAGTATATGCCCCCTGTTCTGTGCTTATTTCATTCTCCAATTAAATTTTCTCAGTTATAAATACCGTATTTTCCGCACTATAAGGCGCATCGGATTATAAGGCGCACCTTCAATGAATGGCCTATTTTAAAACAGTTTTCATATATAGGGCGCACCGCATTATAAGGCGCATAGAATAGAAGCTACAGTAGTGGCTGACTACGGTAGCCATGATTAACCAATATTGATCCATATATAAGACGCATCGGATTATAAGGCGCACTGTTGGCTTTTGAGAAAATGTAAGGCCTTTAGGTGCGCCTTATAGTGCGGAAAATACGGTACACGCAGGATTTGGCAGTATCACAATTGCACACACTGGGCACTGCAATTTTCTAACATGGAAGTCAGTGGACTCAGTGGAAGTTTTGGTCAGATTTAAAATGACCAAATTATAACATAATGATCCACGGTGGCCTTTTATTGTGGGCAGTCTGGGGCGCACCTGTGCACTGGTCATGATGTCGGATCGGCATCTTGATGTGGCGCACCTGTGAGGTGGGGTGGATTGTCTCGGCGGGGCAGAGGTGCTCGCTGTCACACATTTATTTATGCATCTTCTGCTAATGTATGCTGAATTATAATTTAGTGAATAATTTCACTTTATTGTGGATAAAAACTAAATATTTCTATAAGCTGTTGCCAAGTGTACAACCGCATTAGACTCATGTTTATCTTAAATTCTGAAAGCTTTTCTGGGGCTATTTTGAGTGGGGCTGAGAAATACCAGTATCGCCTGCTACGAGTTTGTATATGTGTGTATATATATATATATATATATATTTTTTTTAGCAATTACCATATTCAATAGTAATTATGACTGTTTTCCCATGTAAGAGCCTGTGTCAGTCAGTCCAAAACTGACAGTTATCAGTGAATACTATGTGTTTTGGGCTCTGTATTATGTCAATTTAAGTCAATTTATTTAGTCAAATAAGCTTCAAAAGTGTGTAAATGACTGTAAATGTCAGTAGTTCACGTATTGCCTCCAGGCATTTCTTTATTAATAATCAATGATCTCTTACACATAGCACTATACGCACCCCAGCACATTTTGTACAATTTACAAAAGCATAAATTAATTTGAATTGCAATGTAGGTCAATAACACATCTTTGAGTGCAGTGCTTCCTGGTTTGCACATTAATCTCCATATAGTGTGTGTATTTGTGCATTTGTTTTCCTCCACGGCCTCAGATGTATACAGTGGGGAGCTGCATGCCATCTTTCATTGAAACGTTCTCAATAAACAGTTAGTTTAACCTTTATGAATTTTTCAGCGATCCTGTCTGAGGGGATTTGCTCCATCTCACTTAGTTTGTCTCATGAAAGAGCACTCATGTTCATTATAGGATACAGTAATGCCATGTTCTATAAGTATGGATTTATTTCAACAAGGCCTTTATATTTTAAAACATAATACAACATTAAAATGGAGAAATTTAAAAGCAGTTTCTTAGATTTGATTGTAGGGTAGGGCTGTCAAAAAAATGATATTGAATAGATAGTAATTAATACTAAAACTACTATAAAACCTGCATACTTTATGTATTAAGTTATTATTTTTAATGCTGTCAGGTGATTAAAAAAAATCTAATTAATTACAGGATTTGTAATGAATTAATCTAATTAATTGCATTTTAATCTCATGAGAGAGAGAGAGAGGCAACCCACTTTGCGATTGAGTTTGTCAGTTTTTGCTCATTTGTTTCCCAAATTCTGTGAGCGTGGTTTGGTGGTTTGGTGGTTTGTTGAAGTGCGCTCACACTTGCTCTATCGCCGCTAACAATGGAACTTGCCCGGACGTGTTTATCGTTCAAATGATCCGTCAGGCTGGAGCAGCTTTGGTGATTGGAAAATTCTTATTGACAAAAGCTACAAATCACCACGTTCTTGTTGACAGTCCCGTCTTCGTTCTTTTTATAAATAAACTTGCCGTTCAAAGCCCTGGCAGTGATTTGCTCACCACACGCCAAATTTATAATGCACGCGAATTGAATTTCCACTCATAGTTAATTGCGTTAATTTTTATAACACGTTAATTTGCAGTGTAATCTAATTAATGCAATAAACTGACAGCCCTAATTATTTTGTGTTGAAAACCACATTGTATTGAATTCTGTTATAATGAATTATAATTATTCATATCCTCATAACATGTCACACCTTGAGCAACCTGTCATTTTAGTGAATAACTTTGAAATTTTGCTCAGTAGTTGTGATTTAAGTGCATCTTTGTAATGAGAAGCTGGTCCATGCATTTTTTCTGTGCCACTGCCTTCCTCAGACCTTTTTATAGAACGCTTATATTGACTGAGAAAAATTACAAATTACTGTGGTCCCTTACAAGAGAGAGAACTATACCACAGAGACAGCTATTATAATCTCGATATATCCAGCTGCCGACAATCTCTGGAAAGTGCAAGGCCCCTGAGTTTTGTTTAATTCAAGGATTTTATGCCGTTTCAAAATACAAACTGGGCCTCACAGCCTCTGGGAATAGCTCATCAAGGACTGTACTTTACTAAATACAAATTAGCTTCAACATCGCAGCCATATCTTAAAAATAAGTCTAATTATATTTGTACCAAACAAAAGTCTACATTTGCTCGAAAAGCTTGCTGCAGTCCCAGTGTAGTATGTTCAAAAAGGTGGCCTAATAGGTTTGTGTGCAGCTCTTTGATATCAGATAAAAGCAAATACTAATTTTATAGAATCATCCTACTCCTTCTAAATATACAAATATATACGATTTAGAACATTGCCGCAAACAAGAGCCCTCGTTTGTTAAATTGACTTCCATTGCATCTTATACCCTTATACACAAATCACAATTGTGTTCTACTCACAAAATCTGTTAGCTGTTATTAAATGATCGCAGTCTGGTTCTTTGATAAAAAGTGGACTACCTCAAATCCAAATGTATTTTTAGTGAGCAATAACAGCATCTGACTAACTAAAAAAATACATTTCAAACATAAAGCTCTGGATAAAAATAAGAGACCACTGCATTTTTTTCTGAAATCACCATCTCTACATGTATTACAGCCATTCCATTCCAGCGTCTGTTGAATTCCAACACAAAGCTGAGCTATTTCAGTTCTTGCACCAGGAGTAGAATAAAGTCACCCAAGAACAATGTGAAAGACTTGTGGAGAGCATGCCAAGATGCATGAAAGCTGTGATTAAAAATAAGGGTTATTGCACCGAATATTGATTTCTGAACTCTTCTTAAGTGTAAACATTAGTATTATGTTGTTTTAAAATGTGGGTGGGTGGGGAGTCCTTGCCTCAAGTGGAGGAGTTCAAGTATCTCGGGGTCTTGTTCACGAGTGAGGGGAGGATGGAGCACGAGATTGACAGGCGGATCGGTGCAGCGTCGGCAGTGATGCGGTCGCTGTACCGGACCGTTGTGGTGAAGAGGGAGCTGAGCCAAAAGGCGAAGCTCTCAATTTACCGGTCAATCTACGTTCCTACCCTCACCTATGGTCATGAGCTCTGGGTAATGACCGAAAGGACGAGATCGTGGATACAAGCGGCCGAAATGAGTTTCCTCCGTAGAGTGGCTGGGCGCACCCTTAGAGATAGGGTGAGGAGCTCAGTCACACGGGAGGAGCTCGGAGTAGAGCCGCTGCTTCTCCACGTCGAGAGGAGCCAGCTGAGATGGCTCGGGCATCTGTTTCGGATGCCTCCTGGACGCCTCCCTCGGGAGGTGTTCCGGGCATGTCCCACCGGGAGGAGGCCCCGGGGAAGACCCAGGACGCGCTGGCGGGACTATGTGTCCCGGCTGGCCTGGGAACGCCTTTGGGGTCCCCCCGGAGGAGCTGGAGGAAGTGTCCGGGGTGAAGGAGGTCTGGGCGTCCCTGCTTAGACTGTTGCCCCCGCGACCCGGCCCCGGATAAGCGGAAGAAAATTGATGTATGGATGGATGTTTTAAAATGAATTTGATCTTATTTCTTTGCATTGTTTGAGGTCTGAAAACATGTATCTTTTTTGTTATTTTGACCATTTGTCATTTTCTGCAAATAAATGCTCTAAACGATAATATTTTTATTTGGAATTTGGGGGAACTTTTGTCAGTAGTTTATAGACTCAAACAAAAATGTTCCTTTTGCCCAAACACATACCTATAAGTAGTAAAATCAGAAAAAAATAACTGATCATTTTGCAGTGGTCTCTTCTTTTTTCCCAGAGCTGTAGTCTCTGAGATGACTTTGTAAGACAGATCACAATATATTATTACAAAATCATTCAAATTGTTCAAATGACTTTATAGATGTGAGCCTTTGTAATTATAAACAGCAATAACATGTACAGATTGTGCCTCTAACATTGTTTTTCTTCTTCTCATCTGCAGTGGATAATAATCTTGTGGGACCAAATTAAAACTAGGATCAAAACCCCTATAGCGCTTTCAAGTAATCTTGGCCCTACGTCATGTTATACGTTTTTGTTTACATTTGTTGTGCTTATCTTTTTGCTGTGAGTTGAGCCCACTAAGCAAGTGTGACGTCACCCATAACATTCAGCTCCACTCACATAAACCTTGCAATGCTAATGGTTATAGGCTTCTGCTTTAAAAGAGGCAAAAAATTAGGGACATAGTGGTCAGTTCCAGCAACTCGCTCAACACAGTTGGCTCTCCCAACAAGTCCTGGGCAATTACAGATGTGGAAGATGTGCACATTGTACTAACACGGTAAACACAAAAACTTTCAATCATCCACATTCTGGACAGACATATAACATCAAGGACTTCATCAATTGTTCTACTACTCATGTCATCTATGTGCTTATATGCCTTTGTGGGCCAGACTAAACGTAATCTAAAGTTAAGAATTGCTGAACACAAGGCAGCTATTAGAAACATCCATCTATCCATTTTCTTCTGCTTTCTCCGTATTTCGGGTCATGGGGCAACGGTCCAGACAGAATGGTCCAGCACACCGGCCCCCATGGATCCCCCCCCGCAGGTGGTGGGTCCACGGGAGATCGGCCCCACGACGCTTGACGCACCCGGCCTTGATCTACTATTAGAAACAACAATTTTGATTACGCTATAGCCAGACATTACAGAGACAGGAGCCATGGTTCTGTTGCTTCCCTGAGGTTTGTTGGCATTGAAACAGTGCCACCGAATCCTAGGGGGGGTAACAAAATCAAACAACTTTTAAGGAGGGAAGCCTACTGGATTAATGAACTGTCAACAATTGAACCTGGGGGACTGAATGAAACACAGGATTTGAGTTGTTTTTTGTAAATAATCCTTGTAAATATTGCTTGTATGGTGTGTAAATAGATTCATATTGTGTATATGAGAGACCTTGACGTCCAATTCAGGAAGCTCTGCAATGGTCTACATGTAATGTTTGCTTGTGATGTTTTGTTTTTTCGTATAATGTTGTGTATATTGGATAATATGGCTCAGTTTTTTTTGTAACTGTATATATGTATTATATATTGTATTCAAGAAAAGAATATGAACAAAACAAAACACATGTGACCGGATGGTATTTAGTCGCACCTGGCACTACTCGGGCAAACCCTGACGCTGTAGCGGCGAAACGCATTGTCCGCTCTAGCCTATTAAATAATAAATACAGAATAAAGTCAAGCAAGTGTGTGGTAAACCTTCTCTTTTTTGAGGTTATAGGAGTGAATTTGAAGGAGTGAATGGGATTTGCCAACTTTTTAAGACCAAAATGACGAGGCTCACAGCAGCAGTTACAGAGAGAGGGGCGACGTTATTCTAATGTAAGTCAATGGGAGCCAGGGTCAGTAGGAGCTGGAAGAGCCGCATGTGAACTTCCTATTTGGCACGTACTATTATTATTCATTGTTTAAAGGTCCCATGGCATGAAATTTTCACTTTCTGAGGTTTTTGAACGTTAATGTGAGCTCCCCTACCCTGTTTAGCCCCCCCCCCATGGCTAAAAGTTGCGAAATGTCTAAACTGAGCATTTGCGGTCCTTTTCTGCGTTACACAAAACCAGTGTTGAAACGGGCGAGTTCGGACAAGGCACCTTTTTGATGTCAGATCGGCAAATGCAGCTCCAGCCCCTCCCTCTGTCTCCGCTCAGCGTCCCTGTATATCCCGCCCATAGAGTTTGGACTGTGAATGCGCTACAATGCTAAATGCGTTTTTTTATTTGCCTGGAGGCACGTCCGAGTGTTTCTAGGCTCGCAAGTCCCTTACCCGACCCTCTGGACCTCTGAAATACCAGTGGTTTAATTTTATTTTCTGTGTAAATATGCTTTTTTTTTCATTGCAAAGTCTCCCATCTGTACACGGAAGAGAGGAGACAGAGCGGAGACGAGCTGCGCCGAGCTGCGGGGGAAACCCGCCCCCCCGCTCCTTAGCCAATCTCTCTGTCTTTCTCATTTGCAGTGAAGCAGCAACACCCACAATAAAGCATTTTAGACACATATCTAGCCTCATGAAGACTGTCAGAGTCATATCTCATGCAGTGAGTGTTGATTTTGAAGAAGGATTCATTTACAGTATTAGGGAACCATTAAGGAGCCATATAAAAGCATCAAGAAGTACCATGTCATGGGACCTTTAATCTTGCATCACATTGCAAGAAAATTTTACAAATTTTGTTCATTTACAATTTACAGCTTATTTTTGATTAAGATTTTTATAATTTTACAGCTGCTTTGCCTTGGTTCTCCTATCTGCTTTAACACTGACTCTTTTCACCTTGGGCAGCAGGTTTTTTTCCCCCTACATCACACCTAGCGCATTTGTCTGTTCAATAGTCTTTGGCAACGTAGCCTGCTTTTAAGATATACATTTTCATGAGATCTACCTCGATAGAAAGAGAACCAGCTTTTAATATACTAAAACCTAGATTTAAACCTAGATGACCTCAATAACCCCCTAATTCAGTTCAAACTCAGTTCAGATCCTGCCTGCTGCGAGGATGATCCTGAGTGCTGTCTATGCACTCAGTTTTCAATGGTAAGACCTTCTCTGTGACCCCTGCTTCCAAACATTAGCAGTTGTTAGTTCCATTTAAATAACGGTTCATCTTTTTTCTTATTCTGTTAGTTTTGTTTACTTGCGCATGCCTCGAGCTGATCTCTGCTACATTCACACCAAAAAGCCACTACGAAAGAGCTTCCCATTTAAAAGCCAGATTAAAAATTGAAACCAAAAAAATAAAAAATGAATCTGTCAACTTTGCCCGGAGATGTGACATGTTCATACGCATAAATGGTGTTAAATCTGCTTAAAAAGGGCCGGGTCGTGCCTCTTTTAATCTCGGCTCAACGATGAATCAAAACACAGTCAATTACAGCAGTTATTTACACATTTCACAACAAGAATCTGAGGCATTTTTCGGCGTGGTCCGTGAACTGCAGTAAATACAGAAAATGTGACTTTGATTGAGAACTTTATTAAGCAGTTCATTGCTCGTAATTCATTGCATTCATGGAAGGTCAGCATCATTAGAAGTCCGAGAAGTATTAAGATGGAAGCGGACTATGGCTAATTAGTCACGCTAGCTTTGGCTGTCTCCCCTTTCTAACCCTCAGCGTAAAAGCTAAGGTGTAAATACAGCTATTCACTCACACCTCAAGGACTCTTAATTATCCAAATCCACTTCTTCATTGTCATAATAATAAGAAAGAAAAAATCTAAATGGCTGCCGGTTTGCATGCCACTTGAGTCTGTGTTTTGGTAGTGTATTGGTAAGGGAGCTAATCTGGATGATGACTTGTGTTATAGCTGATCTTGAGTGACAGTTGACAGCGCAGGATTATTTTGAACCGCTCAATCCTCGCAGCCCTTTAAAGCCCCCTAGAAGGTCAGCGAGGGTTTCCACTGTCAAACATATTTAAAAATGCAACGCCACTGCCTCTCAGCGACAGACACTTCCCCCTTTTGACCTGCCTGTGAACATTTACATATGTGCCGCTTACTAAAGTGTCCAAAGCGTCATCTGAGATCTGTCCTTCATAGTCGTAATGCGGTTTCTATGGCGGATTTTAACAGGGTCAAGGAGAGGTGCTTTTTTAGTTTGGGGCTGCATAGAGCATAATAGGGAGTGAATAAAGTCTATCAGCACCATAGACTGTACAAAGAATTGGACTACGGGAGAGCAACATTACCCATAGTGTTCGACTCCAGTCAAATGAAGCTCACTGAGGCTTAAGGTTATAGGGGCAAGATTGGAGCCAAGTTCCATATTAGGAATAGAAATTGATTTACAGACAAAATATCACAATAAAACACCAGTATCATGCAGAGGAGGTTAATACAGACATTTTAAGACCAAAATGATGTGCCTGACAGCAGCAGTTACGGAGAGAGGGGAGATATTTTTAGTACAAAGTCAATTAAAGCTGGAGTCAGTGGAGCCGGAAGAATGCCCATGCTTACTTCCTATTTGGAGTGCAGTGACTAGTGTGTTAGCAATGGCCATGCATACAGCTCTGGAAAAAAATAAGAGACACTGTATTTTTTTCTGAAATCACCATCTCTACATGTATTACAGCCATTCCATTCCAGCGTCTGTTGAATTCTAACACAAAGCAAATACAAAGCTGAGCTGCTTCAGTTCTCGCACCAGGAGTGGAATAAAGTCACCCAAGAACAATGTGAAAGACTTGTGGAGAGTATGCCAAGACGCATGAAAGCTGTGATTAAAAATAAGGGTTATTGCACCAAATATTGATTTCTGAACTGAAGTGTAAACATTAGTATTATGTTGTTTTAAAATGAATTTGATCTTGTTTCTTTGCATTGTTTGAGATTTGAAAACATGGATCTGTTTTGTTATTTTGACCATTTGTCATTTTCTGCACATAAATGCTCTAAACGATAATTTTATTTGGATTTGGGAGAAATGTTGTCAGTAGTTTACAGACTCAAAATAAAATGTTCCTTTTACCCAAACACATACCTGTAAGTAGTAAAATCAGAAAAACACTCCCAAACTTCAAAACCAAACTCAAAACTCATCTGTTCAGACTGGCCTTCTCACGCCAACCATAAATGCACTGCCCTTTTAAATGTTTTACATGTTTTACTGTTTGTTTTAACTGTTTGTATTTTAACTGTTGCTTTTAACTGCTTTTAATTGCCTAATGTATATTATACTTGTTGTAAGGCGACCTTGAGTGTCCAGGAAGGCGCCTAATAAATAAAATGCATTATTATTATTATTATTATTATTATTATTATTATTATTATTATTATTATTATTATGGAAAAAAATGATATTTTTGCAGTGGTCTCATATTTTTTTCCAGAGCTGTTTATTTTACTTCCATTATACATTTAATTTAATTGTATAACTATATTTAAAACAAAAATGTCACATCACAATATGTTTGTTTATACCAGATGCCCTTCCAAATACATACAATTTTTACTATAGAAGTGAAACCAGCATATGATTTTATTAAAAAATAAATAAATAAATGAAAATGTCAAAATGCTTTGTTTTGTAATTGAGATTCTGGATGGAAAATGATTGGCATAAAAGCTACAGGCAAGATTTTTAGTTTTGTTGAAAAGTAGTTGACAGACTTGATCAGATCAGATTTATTATTCTGTTTTATTAGCCTGAAATATTCAGAAATTACCAACCATGTATGTATGCCTTTGATACCCGATCCTGCCTGGAAAGACGTGTGAACAGTTGGCCCCTTAACATCATACTCGTGTGTTGTCCTCACATACTTGACCTCAGATGCCCTTAACCTAAGAACTCGGGACAGATCCTAAAAAAGCCGCCAGTCTGAGTGTGGGATTACAGCAGGGCCATAGATTATATTTGCGCTTACTTTGTACAAGTAGTCAAGTACAAGTTGCTATTACAGGGCAGTTCAGCACTCAGAGAGGATGAGATATGGAATACATACCAACTTATAAATACAACTGCTTCGGATAAATTATTTTCTATAGTTGACTTCCAAGAGCTATTTATGCACTAAATAATACAGAAAGTCTCAAATGTGCAATGGTTTCTTCTCTATTTGCTTCCTTGCAATGGCAATAAAGTTTTTATCACCAGCATACATCATAGTGGGGATGCAGTGATCCAGCTTTTTCAGTTCCAGTTCAGATTTCAGTGTTATGGGTTTTAAGTATCTGCCAGCACCTATTATCAACAGAGTCTGAAAATGGCATTCATTTCCTTAAAACAAAATTAACTTCAGCCAAAACTGACTTAGCTGTTTTTTTATCCCTCAAGTAACTTCAGATCAGCTTTGTATCAATAAAAGTTTAAACATTATTTAACTTCTGGGCTAACTACCACTAGTTTTATGACGTGAATTTATATGCCCAACTAGGATTCAGCAAATTCTTCTGGATTGGTACCGTTATCCGATGCCAGTATCAGATCGGTGTGTTCCTACATCATAGATTGTGAAACCACTTCATAACCACAGCCAACATACGGCTCTGGAAAAAAATAAGAGACCACTGCAAAATTATCAGTTTGTCTTATTTTACTACTTATAGGTATGTGTTTGGGCAAAAGGAACATTTTAGTTTGAGTCTATAAACTACTGACAACATTTCCCCCAAATTCAAAATAAAATATGATCATTTAGAGCAGAGGTCTTCAACAGGGGGGGGTCACGAAATCTTTTTTTTTATTTTATAGTGTAAAATACAGTATTAACCTGTGTATTATTTCCTTGTATTGGATGTACCATAACAGAGTAGCAATGTTTATACATGACACTAAGCTCAATTTAATATAAAACACAATTCTATGCCGTGTATATAGTAGGGGGTCCCTGGCCCAGTTCGCCATCTGTTTGGGGGTCCCTGGCCTGAAAAACATTGAAGACCCCTGGTTTAGAGCATTTGCAGAAAATGACAAATGGTCAAAATGGTTTTCAGACCTCAAACAATGCAAAGAAAAAAGATCAAATTCATTTTAAAACAACATAATACTAATGTTTACACTTAAGAAGAGTTCAGAAATCAATATTTGGTGCAATAACCCTTGTTTTTAATCACAGCTTTCATGCGTCTTGGCATGCTCTCCACAAGTCTTTGGTATCGTTATGTTGATAATAATTTTTCAAAAATCAAAATTCAAGATTTGGAACCTTTTACTGCACATATCAATTCTGTAGATCCTAATATCAAATTCACCCGTGAAGATGCTAATGATAGCACATTGGCGTTCTTAGATTGTGCAGTAACGATAGGAGGAGACCGGGGACTCCAAGTAGAAGTCTTCAGGAAGCCCACACACACAGACCAATACCTGCTTTTTGATTCACACCACCCACTGCAGCACAAATCGGAGGTTATTCGAACATTACAACACAGGGCCCAAGTGGTTCCCACAAGCACAGAGGGTAAGGAGAAAGAAGAACAACATGTGCAGGAAGCTCTCTCTGTTTGTGGATATCCTAAATGGGCTGTCAACAAAACCAAGAGAGACAAGGGCAAGAAACAAGACAACAGAGAATCCGAACCCAGGATGAAAGGGGTAGCGATTCCGTACCTGTCCGGCGTTTCTGAAAAACTACAGAGGATTTTCAGACAATATGAAATCCCAGTTTATTTCAAACCCACAAACGCTTTAAGACAAAAACTAGTCTACCCAAAGGATAAAACACCGAGCCACAAACAAAGCAATGTGGTCTACTCCATTCAGTGTAGTGAAGACTGCAGTGAAGAAACAAGAAGAAACAAGAAGAAGCACTGGAGAAACAAAACAGCCACTTCACAAGAGGATGTACCAACACAGACGGGCGTGCCAGACTGGACTCCCATCTGCCGTACATCTCCACCTAGAAGCCACGGGCCACTCCTTTGAGGACAGTGAGGTTCAGATCTTAGCCAGGGAAAGAACTGGTTTGAAAGGGAAGTTAAAGAGGCTATTTTTGTCAAAAAAGAGAATCCTTATTTAAACAGGATTGGGGGAGTCAGATATAATTTGTCTCCCATAATTCCATTCTCAAACCGAAATCAAAACAAACAAAGGAAACAATAGGGCTAGCCAGGTCAGGTCCAGAGGTGTGAAAACAGCCATTAGGGTTGGAATGGGTATGCTAAACTAGACGCCAGAGAGAAACTGGAAAACAAAAGACAGAAACTCAGGTGGGATAGTTTCAGAATAATTTCAGTGTAGTTAGCTCCTCCCTGCAGCTAGATAGAAGCTAGTCCATCAGCACTCTAACCAGAACTGACGAAGCACCTCGGATGAGTTGCGCAACGTTTTCGACCAAATAAACTGTCCAGTTGACAAATTGAATTTCTCCTTTTATCACTATTATGTAAAGAAATAAAATATCTAATCAAATGGTCAAGATTTTATATTTGTCAAATTTGTTTACTTGCTAATCTTACATAATTAACCTTATATCTTACACTGTAAATCACTGTATGTATATTTACCATCAGAATAAACTAAATCTTTAAGTAAAGTGCAGGAGTTGGTTTGAAGAAATGCTCTTCTGTGTGACACATTCTTGTTGTTGGTTATTGTATATTTAGAAAGAGGGACAGCACTTATATAGAAAGCATTGAATGAATAGTTTTGTGAATCAGCCTCAGGACACTGACAAATACAGAATGGTGCACATTGAAAACCTGCCACACATTCGACACGTCTTTTCCATTCACATGCCACAAACAAGTCAAATCTATTTTTTAAGTGATTTATTTGCGCCGGGGGGCTATAGGAGTGAGCCTTACAAAGTGATGATTGACAAATAATGCTTCTTTAAGTGTTGTTTTGATGAAATGAATCTCAGAGTATCTATGATTAGAAGCTAACATCACGTTTTAGGACATTTACAAACACAATCTATATTTGGTGAAGTGAGACACACTCATAGAAACAGGGATACTAAAATAAAACACACTGCTCTGGCCTTTCACCATTGGGGCTACTGCTATTCAAGAATCTGCAATTTTCCACCAGGCAATTCCGATTTTGTTCTTCTTGTGGTAGTATTGCGTCTGAAAGAAATAATTTGATCACAGATTCACTCTCAAAATAGTATAGTTTTTGTCTGATATGTCTCATTGTGTACATTTTTTTATCTGCAACTATGGGCCTTGGGGGACAAAACCAAGACGATAGCCAGTTATCTGAAATAGTAGATGGAATTTGTGCTTTAAGGTTTTTCTAGAAAACTTATAGGTTTTCTAGTCTGTCTAAGGCTACGTTTATATGATGACGGTCTGAACAGAAGACACAAAAGTGGCGTCGCGTCTTCACTTTTTATTCCGAGGTTAGACGAGCGTTTTCGGGAGGAAATCTGCGTGCATACGGTGATGCAGAAGTGTGCGGAATTCGATTGGGTATGCATGCCAGGCGGCTAGGTGGTGCTGTGATACATTATCACTATGTCCGCACGCATGCATAGAATCTTCCTTCTTCTCATCTAGGCCACGAAAAGCAAAACAAAACATGGCTATCGGAAGCAAAAAATAATAATAATGTGGTCAGACGAAGAAGTTCAACTATTGCTTCAGACCACGTTAGACTACAAAGCAAAGAAGGTGCAACAAGGTGTGGACTGGGAGTCATGCCAATCAAAGTACACTGATATATGGACCGATGTGACGTAAACACGCAACGTCAGCAGATTTGACCAGTGTTTTGCGTCTTGGGCAGTCTTGGGCAGGCGGAGCGTATTCAAGTTTTCCACTTTGGAGAGCGGTTTCAGTTTTTTGAGTTTTAAGCTCCCAAAATGCCGTCACCGTCCAAACGACAGGCACTTCCGTTAAAATATTTTGTCATTTTTACCCATAAGGATTCTCATGTAAGCAGGCCCTAAAATGTGTGAAAGTATAACATAACAAATACAATACAGACATATTTACATGAGAGAATGAAAGTGTTCATTGTAATGGTTATTGTCAAACCATTATAGACAGGTTTATTTCAAAGCAAACCAACGATACTGTAACTCACAACTCCCACTATTGGTTAAGATAAAACGTAAATATTTGCACTGCACTTTCTCACCTGCCATTACTATGACAATACATTACAATTACATTATTTGTAATACAGTGTGTTCTTGGCTCCAGTCATTAATTGAAATGATAAGGTTTAACAATTGTGCTTTTACCTTTTAGATATTTCAAGCCAAAATTCAATGTAATCAATGGGGAAAACTACCAATACATTAAATACAGCTCTGGAAAAAAATAAGAGACCACTGCAAAATTATCAGTTTTTCTGATTTTACTACTTATAGGTATGTGTTTGGGCAAATGGAACATTTTTGTTAGAGTCTATAAACTACTGACAACATTTCCCCCAAATTCCAAATATAATATTATCGTTTAGAGCATTTATTTGCAGAAAAATGACAAATGGTCAAAATAACAAAAAAGATACATATTTTCAGACCTTAAACAATGCAAAGAAACAAGATCAAATTCATTTTAAAACAACATAATACTAATGTTTACACTTAAGAAGAGTTCAGTGCAATAACCCTTATTTTTAATCACAGCTTTCATGCGCAAGTCTTTCACATTGTTCTTGGGTGACTTTATTCCACTCCTGGTGCAAGAACTGAAGTAGCTCAGCTTTGTGTTTGTGTTGGAATTCAACAGACGCTGGAATGGAATGCCTGTAATACATGTAGAGATGCTGATTTCAGAAAAAAAAATGCAGTGGTTTCTTTTTTTTTTTTTCAGATTTGTATATCCCATTGCTGTACTGCTGAGCTGCGTTGACTTTTCTGGACAGATGTCTTGCCGTATGTCATGTCTCGTGGTGTAGCTCTTTTGCAGGTCAAGGCCCATTGCCCGAGTGCTAAATGCCTGTACTACACACGCTATAACATTACTTTAGCGCGTACAACCTAGTGTTTTGATGACACAGACTTTGAGGTGGTCCACGTTGGATCTACTTACAGAGGTCAGACCAGCAGCTTCTATCTGTGCGGCCTCCTTGGATTTCACTCTCTCGCTACAGGCTCCCAAAGGCTGTTTCTAGGCTTCTCACAATCCCTTATGTAAATATAGCAGCTAGTGAATGCATCCTGTTGAGCCTAACCAGCGGCTCAGTGTAATGGACAAATATAGCATGCTATCAATGGATCGTATTGATTATTCCTGCACAGCTCCTGCTTCTTCTAATTAGTGGTGTAAATTGTGTGCTCGGATAGTTGTTAACATTGCGGCTTGATTTCTGTTTTATAGCCCATACAACACATATTGAACGTTGTTTCTTCTTGTGTTTTTTTCACAGCTTTTGAACCACTTGCTTGATTTTAATTTAGATTGCCTTTGTGAATCTAACCTCCCCTTTAATGGGATGGACTAATTGCATATGTATGATTATGCAATATATGAAACCACTTTTCTTGTAGATTATATTTTTGGTTTGAATATGAATTTAAAATTATATAAAAATGAAACAAAGACTTTTTCTTTTATTATACTGTATATTTGTATGTATGTGTATATATTTTCAAATTTCATATTGAAATGTAAACTGATGAATTGGTCAAATGGGGCGTGTCAAAAGAGCTCAAAACTATTAAGTATCTACAGTATTCTATGTATCAGACTAGGAATCTACAGTATGTACAGATTAAACTTTTGAAACAATCTGCCATTTTGCAAATAAATAACTAAAAATCCTAAGATAACTCACTCATTCACTACTTTCTGCTGTTGTCCCATGTAAATCCTTACAGTGTAAATAAAATCATTAGTTGTCTTACAAATTTTGGTTGACTAAGACACCATGAACTGATTAATCGACTTAATGATTAAAGATCTACAGGCCTATATATATATATATCACAGAAATTTGACTTGCAGTGATATGTTTGCCCGTAATAACTTTGCTGTGAGTGAAATGACAGCTCTTCTCTAGTGTTTGTAGTCGTGGAGGTCCCTTGGGTGCGCTGGTATTCGGGCACATGTGTGAGTCCGTCTGCTGTCGTCAGAATGACTTATCACACAGGTGCAGCTCATAATCTTTATTGTGTCAATCTTATGGAGCACAGTGTCGTTAATCAAACTGATTCTCCATAGTCTCATGAACAGCACAGTTAAATACATGCTCTGTAGTGGGTGGGCGTGTAAATCACAAACAAGCCACTTTTATTTTGGTTGTGTCTGGCTAACAAATCATCTATCTCCATTTTATTTTGTTGTATGTATTATTATGTTGTTATGTGTTGTATGTAGTGTTATTCTTTTTGGTTTTGGTTTTAGTTTTGTTAACCTTCCATGGGGCATTCATGCACACACCACATTCATACTATGCAATGAGGGGGAAGTGTCTTGCATAAGGACACAGCAAGGGTTTCCACTAAGGCCACTGCTGCCCCACTGTGGTACCTAGTATTCCCAGTGGTCTCCCATCCACCTAGGTCCAGTTTTTCATAGCTTCAGAGATCTGACGAGATAGGGCATTGACCGGATGGCCACTTGATAGATCAGAAGACTTCTGTAAAACTATTCACAAAAGACAAAACATAGTTTTTTCAGTATTGAAAAAATAATTATTATCAATCAGTACTTGTGTATCGATATTTTTTTAACAAGCCTAAACACCCCTGCCTGTTTCTCTTAAAATAATAACTAGTGCTGTCAGGCGATTAAAAAAAGTAATCTAATTCATTACAGGATTTGTAATTAATTAATCTAATTAATCGCATTTTAATAAATTTTTTTTAGGTGGTTTATTGTGCTCTCCCACAGTACAAAAAAGGTGTCAAACATGCGTGAAAAAATATTTACAGTGGTACAGTGAAAAGACTGCAGACTTCCCCTTTAAGTCTTTCAGTCTTTTCAGTCTTTCGCTCGCTCGCTCGCTCTCTTTCTCTCCGTGCACGTTACCTCCACTGTAACCAAGACAAGACTGCTGGCAGACCTGCAGAGTGCACCTATATAGCCCCATTCCCCCTCCCACATTACATAACATTCATACGAAATCTCATTTACACCATTCCACTATTACATGGCGAATATTTCTGGTGCCAAAAGGTGAGCACGTACAATAGCTTTCATGCAACATCAATAAATAATATACAAAGCTTCAAATATACAGAGAATACAAATAAGTGCCCGAAATAATTGCCCGTGCAAATTACTCATGGCTCACATGACCCCCGCAACCCGCGAAATTGGAGGTGTCCGGGTTTGCGAGAACGCACCACGGGGGAAGGAAGAAGGCGGCAGCGCGTGGGTGAGTAAATGATCGAGTTTAGTGCGATTTGGATGGGCAAAACCGGCGCTTCTAAGTGTGTGCACCCTTAGTCGCTGCAGAACACGCTGGAGAGGTTATGGGAATTAAGTTTAGTGTTTGGTGCGCACGCGTCTTCACGTGGTCTCCCCGGTGACAACGATCTTAGGGACGAACCTGCTCCGTCAGATTTTTATAAATAAACTTGCCGTTCAAAGGCCCTGCACGCCAAATTTAAAATGTGTGCGCATTGAATTGCCGCTCATAATTAATTGTGTTAATTTATATAACGCGTTAATTTGCAGTGTAATTAATTAATCTAATAAACGCGTTAAACTGACAGCCCTAATAATAACACTTGTCTAACCACTGTTCCTTTTGATTCTAGTAGGACTGTTGATGCTTCAAATCCTTCTTCACCTCTCTCCCCTCGACTGCAGCTGGGTCTCTCTCATTCACAACAAGTATTCTTTGCCAAGTTAAAATTCACTTTACCTTTGCTTTCTGAAGTAGTAGCTGTGGTGGTTCAATGGGTCAGCCTTAGATCAGAAGTGTTGCTCGTAAATAAGAGGGTCGTGCCACGCTGCCTCCGGAGAGACCAGAAGCAGACGTTAAATAACTCCACGATCGATGGCTGTCACAGAGCTCAGCTACACACACTGTTTATTTCAGCTTCTGTCATGTGAAGAGGAGAGGAACTCAAGCTTTTTATAGTTTTGTTTTCCTTTATTTTGGTGTATAAAAAATATGTTTTAAATCAGGACGGACTGGTGATCTTTGTTATAGTTTAGTTTAGCTTTTGGTCAGTTTCAACCACACCGGAAATAAAAAAGAATGACTATTTGTGTAAACATAAAATAATAATAAAAAAGTAATTAACACATAATTTTAATAATTTGCAGATATATGAACAACAGCATCAGGTCTTGCTATATGAAATGCATTTTGAAACCATACATTTTTGGATAAAATAAATTCAATGCCAACATTACTCTCTAACATATAACATATCTCTAAAGGGAGCCAAAATGTTGGCTAATATTGATGAACTATATTTTATTAACTGTTCATAAATGTGTTACAAATTTGAAGCATTTTCCTTCAACTAAACGTTAAGTTAAAAACGGGTGTATCAAACCCAACATTATCCACTTTGAGTCATTATTTTCTCTCATTCATACAGGCTATCGTGCATCTGTAAGTCTGAATGAGCTCCTACCTCACAGTAGCGCCCCCTACTGTCCTATATACCATGTTCTTCCCACTGATCTCCGTCTCACCTTCGTCCCACAACTTCTGGATTTCTCCCTCTCCCTCTCACAAGGTGAGAGGGAGAGAAGAGAAGAGCTGTCCTACCCAAAGCTTGGCTCAGACTTCATGAAACGTGTCCACTTTCAAAACATTTTTCCCATCCCAAAAGCATCCCCTGTTGGCTGAGATGAGTGTAACCTTGGCCTGCAGTCGTTTTTGGCCCTGGATTCCTGCTATAATTCTCTTTAGGTGCTAAGAAGACACTATATTATGGTTTTCTTGGCGAGTGGAAAGACACCAGAAAGGGAAGTGTACCTTGCCAGATTTGGTTTTTAAGGAGTTGACCTGTGAGACTGTCCACTGCATGACTTCAAATATAGACCCAAGAGCACATAAAAGGAAATTGCCACCAAACCACACCTGCTTCCTCCTCTTATCTTCACCTCTGTAATTGTACACAGGGATGCCAGAATTCCTCCATCTCCGTTCTCAATTTGTACCGTTATTTGCCCCTGTTGTTGTTGTTGTTTTTCCTGATTGTTCGTGGCATATCTCTCCCCTCTCACCATCCCGATGTGTCAGTTCAGAACAGGTGACCTACTTTAGCACAATCAAACAAAAGCTAGAAGGACATGAGTGCACTCTTGTTTTTAGGAGTCAGGTCCAATGGTCAGGTGTGGGTGGAAGATAGATTGATTGAAAGAAAATCATTTTAATTATTTGTGTGTAGATTTGATTGTTCCAGAGGTGTGGACTCGAGTTATGTGACTTCGACTCGAGTCAGACTCGAGTCACGAATTTGATAACTTTAGACTCGACTCGACAAAATGTACAAACACTTGCAACTCGACTTGGATTTCAATATCAATAACTCGTGACTTCACTTGGACTTAGGCCTTTTGACTTGTGATGACTTGCTACGTCCAATGAAAAAAAAACTCTAAAAGTATGTTGATAAGGACCGCACTCGTTGTACTTGTGAATCTGCGAAAATGTATGCAAAGAGCATGTGCGCGCGGCTTGCACAACATCCAATCACAGTAGATCTACGTTGCTTTCATTCGACCGCATCCAAGGCAAATTGCACAACAAATGATGCGGAAACAAGCATCCACGCGCCAGTTTGCAAAATGATGCCGAAGGTGATTTTGTTTGGTTATAAAAACTACGAAGTTGTCAACAAAAAATGAACGGCAATATGCAGAACGTCCGGGTCAAAGATTATAGACGGAGCTTTGAGCTAATACAACCATGAGACTTTTTGGGCATATTATAACATGTTTTTCACACCTGGATCTTTTCATTTTTTTCTAATGTTATTTGATATGGTGTAAAAAGGTAAAATGAATACAGATCTTGCAGACATTATATGATTTGTAGAAATTGTATTTCTTTGTTAAGGGGACTCAAAATGACTCAAAACTAAAATGCTAGGACTTTGGACTCGACTTGAGACTTGTGAGCTTTGACTTCGGACTTGACTCGGCACTTGGATACTCTTGACTCGGGACTTCACTCGGACTTGAGTGCAAAAGACTTAGACTTACTTGGGACTTGCCCAGCAATGACTTTGTCCCACCTCTGGATTGTTCCTGTGAGGTCATTTGTTCAGCCTCTCAGGAGCAGCCCCAATTCTGTCTTCAGATCTTGAACCTGAAGCTTTCAGAGGAATACTAAGATGGAGCATTAGCCAACGGAAGGGGAAGTCTGTGGACAAGAGATTTAGTAGCAATCAACTATGACAAAAATATGAATTTGTGTTGTATATACTGTATGTCAAAATTACTTCCTTCACCAAAACAAACTATTGCTTCTAGCAGAATTTTCTTGCTTGGTGTATTTTTGTGTTTGAGTCTAGATGTGGGAGGAATACTTTTTCCATTGCAAAATCTCTATTCTTAGAGAGTGGTCATTGTTTCTACCTAATTACATGAGTGGTTACATTGAGCATTATGAAATTTCCACCTTTTACGCACTACTGTATATTCTTTGTATTATGTACCCTGGAAATGGTCAATTATGGCATTGATACATTTTTTAAAGGTCCCATGACATGGTACTTCTTGATGCTTTTATATGGTGCCTTAATGGTTCCCTAATACTGTAAATGAATCCTTCTTCAAAATCAACATTCAGTGCATGAGAAAGACACATGTACACAGTCAGAATCATAATCTGTCTGTCTGAACGACTCATTCTGGGCCTTGTTGCTTGAATGCAAATGAGAAGGACAGAGATTGGGGTAGAGCCCCCCCCCCCACCCGCTCCTCTGTGCCGCTGGAGTGCTGCTTTGTGCGCTGGCTCCCATTTCCGCGTTTGAAGCACGGAGGGAGAAAGGAGAGGAATTTCATTGAAAAAAACACATTTTCACAGAAAATAAAATGAAACCACTGCTGCTTCAGAAGTCCAGAGGGTCGGGTAAAGGATTTCCGAGCCTAGAAACACTCGCACGTGCCTCCAGGCAAATAAAAAAACGCATTTCGCATTGCGTAGCTCCTTCGCGGTCCAAACTCTCTGGGCGTGATTTCCAGAGACAGGGGGTAGAGATCCAGACGGTGGAGGAACTGCATTTGCATTTCTTTTTTCGATGTTACGTAACAAAGGTGCCTTGTTCAAAATCGCCCGTTTGAGCTGTGTTTTTTTTCAAACGCAGAAAAGGATTGCAAATGCTCAGTTTAGACATTTCGCAACTTTTAGCCATTGGGGGGCCTAAACAGGGTAGGGGAGCTCACATTAACGTTCAAAAACCTCCGAAAGTGAAAATTTCATGCCATGGGACCTTTAAAAGGCTGGTGTGCTCGCTGCACATTGTTCTGCTCTTGAATGTTATTTTTTCCTCTCGTTTAATTGGAGCTGAAGCAGCATGACCCATTTTGTTTGTGGAGAACATACATTTATCGGGTGCTTCTCAGAAGGTGGCCTTGAGCTTCATTTGCAGTGCTGTTGTGGAGTGGAGCAGAGCTATAATACAGATTACTCCCAACCTCTAAACACATTGAATGCTGGAATGAATGCACAGTGAATGTTTTTTACACACCTGTCTGGTTTGTAAATGCATCATTCATTTATCATCCAAAACATTATGACCGTTGACAGGTGAGCTGAATAACATATCTCAATCATGGCACCTTTTGGAATGTTTTGGCCAGGTTTAGGGATGTAAATTATTGATTAATTCATTAATTGATAGTTGATTGACCTTATCGATCGATTAACGATTAACTGATAAGTGGCGTTTTTCACCTGAATTTTAGTGTTTCAATAGGGTCTTTAAGAATATAAGCTATAGTATACATAACACTGAGTCAAAAATATATCATAGTATTATTATATTGTATATTCCTCAATTAATTATTCCTTAGTAAAAAGCAGACAAATGTATTGATGCTGAATAACAAAATACAGTAATCCCTCGCTCTATCGCGGTTTGCGGATTTTTATATATTTTTTTTCTATTTTTTTTTTATAGTGTAACATTTTTTTATAGTGTAACATTCTGTTCTCCGTCCTGATTGGCTAAGAGACTAGACCAGGACTAAACGTGGACTAAACCAGGTCTAGACCAGAACTAAACAAGGTCTAAACCTGGACTGGGCCTGGACTAAACCAGGACTAAACCAGAATTAAACCACCACGTGCCGCTGCTAGTTTTAGTGCGGCTGGTTTGTGGCTAGGGCTGAGGCTACGCATTCCAGGCGCCGCGGTTTGATCTCGTGCTCAGCAGCACCTGCGGCCGGCTGTGAGTCGAGCTTGGCGCAGCGCGGTGCGCGGTTGCCTTGTTTCATGACCACGCGGGTGCGCGTGTCCGTGATTAGCGATTAATTACAATTAATGCATTTTGTTTGACCAACGTCTTGATCGACAATTCATCGTAAGTCGATTAATTGTTGACATCCCTAGACAGGTTTGACATGGCCCAGACTGTGTTGGTCTGTGTCAAACCAACAGTGGCAGCTTAAAGGTGCACTGTTTAACTTTTCTGTCAGCGGGTTCAGCAACTGCTTGTCTTAATGGAGATGCTTTTGCTTTGCCTTGAGAGTGCCACAAAATGGCATTAAACAATGGAGACATGCAAGCAATTGACAACACCAGTACAAGTTAGAAGACGACCCTACTCGCAGCAAAATCTGATGGTTTTCAAGGTTTTTGAGCAATAAAAACAGTTGTAACTGAATAAATGCAAGAAAGATAAGTTTAATGCCGTACTGTGGTCGGTCTACGACAGCAATAACATATCCCTTGGGACAAACAGGTGGCGAACCGTCCACCAGAAATGTTAAAGAGTGCACCTTTAACTGTATCTCATAAGAGCAAATCTTCTTACACATCTCATTACAATTAGTTGATCTCTTAACATAAAAAACCTGTAGTTGTCCCTGATATTTATGACACACATTACCTGCAGTAGAAGCCCACTGCGACCTCCCATGTGCCGCTGGACACAGTTTGTACAGAACAGAGCACTTTGCTGCTGTAGCTCACTTATCTGAAGAAGGCACAAAAATAAGGAGCTCTCTATGGTCTCCACTCAAGTGCCCTGCTCCAGTTTTTGCACACTTTTGTCACAAATGGCCTGTGATAAAGTGATGAATTCATAGCTTTTAGAAATAACATGCAAAATGGTGCTTTTAAAGATTTATAAGGCTTTGCAGTGAATTCAAATTTAACCATGTTTTTTTTTTTTTTTTTTCATACAAGAGCACCGTTACCATTTAACTCTTCTTAAAATCATTATTTAATCAGCTTGCACATGCTAATCCCCTAGTTCCAGCAGGTACACTTGACCAAGACATCATGAGGTTATGGCGCCATCTTTTTATGTTCTGAAGAGAGCTATTATATTGGATTATTCAAACATGCACAAATTAAGTAAAATAAAGAGCCCATACACTATTTTCTGATCTATGTTATAATATTGTTTCCTCAAAAAGAAATCTGCATTTTTTTTTAGTTTCATTCACATGTTTAACACACACCTATCCTAAAGGATATTTAGGATTAGTTATTCTCTCAAACAGAAAACACTCCATTACACCTGTAATGTCATGTGGTAACAATCCCCACATTGTCTTTGCACTAGCTAAGCTTCCATAATCACTCATTTAGCGGCGCAAATGCTTATTCACAACTTCAGTTACAAGAGATACCATAATTCCTGTGAAGCCTGACCAATGCAGTCCATCTTTTGTTAATTATTAGTAATATCCTAATAAGCCTGTCCAAAGCTAAATGATCAATTCAAACAAAGCCATTGTGTTGGAGACTAAAATATCCACGTGAGATTAGAAGCGGACATAATCTTCTTTCTTAAATTCGTCTCCATTGACCATCATCCCATCCACCATGTTTAATCTGGGAGTAAATATGTGATTATGTATGTGCTGATCCTGCAGGAAAAGCAAAGCAAGGCCATTGTAACGGGACTGACAATAGCCATGGTTTTAAGGTTGAGCACAGCATTAGAATAACAAGACCTGTTTTACAGATTAGTGTTTAGCAACTGGGTTCGTTTAGCTGTGTTAGCGTTATGGTGCTCAGTGGTTTGGTATACACATTTTATTCAATGCACCCTGAATTTTAAAGGGACAGTGTGTAAGATTTTTACCCGTTAATTACCGAAATTGAAGATACCCATTCAAAAATACATCGTTTTCCAAGCCTTTTCACTTCCATCATTAAATCAAAGTATTCTTTTGGACTTAGATATAGTCACATAAAAGGGGGATCTTCCCCATACAGAGGCAGCCATTTTGATTACGAGAGCCGCAGGACATTTGGGCTCCGCCTTCGCCTTCGGCAAGGCTCGTGGTTTTGGGTAACAACGACAAGCATGTCCCGGATCACACATCGTAATGGATCTAACACGTGTTTTGGACTAAATTGTTTTACTGGATTTTATTCGCTGGATCCTTACGGACAGACTGAGACCAAGCTTATGGTGAAATACAGAGTTTGACCTGTCCAGAGCCTTCAAAGGTAAGCTAAGTAACAAACCTCGTTTTGTGCTTTTCCGTATAAAAGCCCCATGTGCTCGGGGAGTGATTGTTGTGCCGGGAAATGAATTACATAGTCAAAAAGAGGAGACTGTAAGGTTTCATTTGATGTGTAGATTGTCATGGTACACAATCGGAAATGTGTGTTTTCATGCGAAAAGAAAAAAAAAAAACAGTGAACGGGACCGCATTTTATTTATACCGTAGTTGTCGGCTAGAGCTCACACAGCGCCGGGTGCGCACTGGTACGCGAGCTGTCCGCGTTACGGTGCGCCCGGGTGACCCTCGAGGTCTGCTGTAGCCAAAAGAGGAAGTGCATGGTACCTACACCACCTATGTGCCACGAATCCTACACACTGTACCTTTAAAGTACTGGACTAAAATTCAGACACTGGCATTAACAAGCTGCTTTTACCTGACAGAATTCACAATTTTGCAAATTCAAAGTTTTAACTATTTTCCCCCCAAAAAAGGTGCAAAATGTACCGTAACTTGTTGTTTATAGATACAGTTTATAGATACAGATAAACACTGGAATGTTCTACATTTTGCGATTTTTTTTTAGTTACTTAAAGGTCCTGTATAGGGATTATCCAACTACGTCACTTTGCGCTCTACTGTGCATGCTCCTGAAGAAAAAGCTGCTGTCCTATCTTGTATCATGTGTGTGTCTTGTAGGATTTCATCAGGATTTCAGCCTCTCCCAGGCCAGGGGGCTAGGCTAGTTGTGTCAATCAGGTATGAGTGGATGTCTGGCTACTGAAGTTTGAGCCATTTCTTCTTGTCATTTACACACTCACTTGCATACGAGCCATGGAGACATATCCCACTCACTAATTTTAATTTAGCATCATAACTTATTTTATCACACAGTGATAAACCGTTTTAGTGCACTGACAACATCACCAGATAGTGCTGCAACTGCACAGACAGTGATGTTTTCTGCACTCAGGTTACATCCGCTGTGTTGATAAACAAATAATTCGGGTATATTACGCAAAACTGACTTGTGAGCTTTTAGTCATGTTAGGACTTTTTACCTCATCAAAAACATACCTGGAGTTGTGTTTTGTTTCATTCACGCATGTTTGAGTAATCCTGCATTATTAATCGGTCTACATTTCTAAAGCTCAAAATGCTCTGTTCCACCTTGTGATGTCATGTAGTGTTAGTTTTCATGTTAATAGTGACTTTTACCATTTGTTCAGTAGAGATTGGCAATTCCAGGGCTGAAGTTATCCAGATGATTTTAGTGAAGTTGAATGGAGTTTAAAAACATAGTGGAGCAGTTCCTGTATTACCACATGACAGGTGAATTATTGTGTTGTACATGTGTGAATGCAACAAAACAACTCCAGGTATGTTTGTGATAAGGAAACATAACAGAATATAGCATAATATGGGCCCTTTTTAAATAGTAGTTTTCTTAGTGAGAGCTTTGTTACTGTGGAACATTCCATGCAAATAATATTTGCATAGAATGTTCCACAGTATGGCATTAGACAAAGCTGTGGCAAGATCTGTGCCATCTGCCTATGTCCACGGAGATGTTATACTGTATATTATATGTTATATATTATATAACATCTCCGTGGACATAAACAGATGGCAGATTTTTCCAGATTTTATAGGCCTGTTGAAAATCTTAGAATAATGCATATTGCATGATATTTTCAAATGATTCCCACAATAGTATGCTTTTGTGTTATAATAAAGGCCTATATATAATATATTATGGGGTGAGTATGCTGACCTGTGGACTGCCATTTCATCTTAAACCCTTTCTCTTGATGTAGTCAGTGGTCATGACTAGGGCTCGACCGATATATCGGTGTGCCAATGTTATCGGCTGATAGAGACACTTGGAGACATCGGCTATCGGCCTAAATCTAGCTGATATGGGCTGATAGTTCACTTGGGCATGTTATACCTTGCTATAAAGCTTAGACTCTCAACTCTGCTACATAACAATGCTACAAGGAATGCAAGAAATCGTTACTTTTCCACAATAATCACGAACCACAAAAATAATCCAAAAGTTCTTTTCTCAACCATTGAAAACATTCTAAACCCCGATTCTAACGCGTTTTACCTGACACCCACTGACTCTCTCTGCGAGCAGTTTGCTGACCACTTCACGGGAAAGATAAACACCATCCGATACAATATTTTATCTTGTCAAAGCTCTGTTTTTAACTCACCTGAGTGTTTGTCTCGCCCAGAGAAGACTCTGGACAGTTTTGCCCTGGTTAATGCTGGGATGCTGGACAAGGTCTTCTCCTCAGTGAGGCCCACCACATGTCTCGTAGACCCAATCCCCACTCCATTTTTTAAGTCTTTTTATGGATCTTTTAGGGATGAACTTTTGGTCATGATGAATTGCTCTCTTCAGACGGGGGTCTTTCCCGCTGCCTTCAAAGCGGCGGTGGTGAGGCCCCTGCTGAAGAAGAGCAATTTAGATTTTAATGATTTTAACAACTACCGACCAGTGTCTAACTTGCCATTTTTAAGCAAGATTCTAGAGAAACTTGTCTCTATCCAATTAAATGAGTTTCTAGATGATCACAACATTTTGGAAAAATTTCAGTCTGGTTTTAGGGTGAACCACAGCACCGAGACCGAGATTTTAAATGACTTTAGAATAAACTGTGACTCTCAAAAGGTGACTGTGTTGGTTCTGCTGGATCTGAGCGCTGCCTTTGACACAGTAGACCACATGATTCTTTTAACTCGCCTAAAACACCTCGGCCTCTCTGGTGCTGTTCACAAATGGTTCACGTCCTATCTCACAGACAGAACATTTATGGTGAGTGTGGACACATGCTCCTCCAAGATCCATAAAATCACATGCGGTGTCCCCCAGGGCTCCATTTTAGGCCCTGTGCTTTTCAACCTGTACATGCTTCCCCTTGGCGGCGTCATCAGGGGACATGGAATCAACTTCCACAGCTATGCAGATGATACACAGCTTTACATTTCCGTGTCTCCTGATGACACCAGACCAATGGATGCTCTTTTTAACTGTATTCTAGATATCAAATCCTGGATGGCAAGAAACTTTCTCCAGCTTAACCAGGACAAAACGGAGGTTTTAGTCATCGGTCCTGAGGCCCAGAGAGAGAAACTTTTATCAAAACTACAAGCACAGTCTTTTAACCCATCTCCTCAAGTGAAAAACCTGGGCGTCATTTTTGACTCTGAGCTGACTTTTATTCCACACATCAAGAACATCACAAAAATGGGCTTCTATCACCTAAAAAACATAGCCAGAGTTCGCCCTATTCTCTCTCAGGCCAATACGGAGACACTGATGCATGCTTTTGTCACCAGCCGTATAGACTACTGTAATGCCCTGCTCTCTGGTCTTCCCAAAAAGAGTATTTCAGGTTTGCAATTATTGCAAAATTCAGCAGCACGTGTCCTGACTAGGTCCAGAGGGCGGGATCACATTACACCGGTCTTAAAATCTCTGCATTGGCTCCCTGTGAGTTACAGGATAGATTTTAAAGTTCTTTTACTGGTTTTTAAATGTCTTAATGGTCTTGGGCCTTCCTATCTTTCAGAACTGCTTTCCCCTTATGAACCTTCACGGGCCCTGCGCTCCTCCGGCAGCAGGCTCCTGGTCATTCCCAAAGTCAGGACACACACTCACGGAGAGGCGTCTTTTCAGTACTACGGCCCTCGTCTATGGAACTGCCTGCCGGAGGACCTCAGGGCTGCAGAGAACGTTCATGTTTTTAAGAGTGGGCTCAAGACTCACCTGTTTAGCTTGGCCTTTGACTGACTTCGGTCGTCTGTTTGCTTGTCTTTTATTTGTTCTTTTGTTTGTTGTTGCTGTTCCTGTTGTTGCTGCTGCTGTTGTTGCTGTTCCTGTTGTTGCTGTTCCTGTTGTTGTTTTGTTGTTGCTGTTGTCGTTGCTGCTGCTGCTGTTGCTTTTGTTGTAGCTGTTGCTTTCGTTGCTTTTGTTGTTGCTGTTGTTGTTGTTGTTCCTGTTATTGCTGTTATTGTTTTGTTGTCGCTGTGGTTCTGTTGTTGTTGCTGTTCCTGTTGTTGCTGTTGTTGCTTTTGTTGTTGTTGCTGTTGCTGTTGCTGTTGCTGTTGTTGCTGCTGCTGTTGTTGCTGTTGTTTCTGCGGTTGTTGCTGCTGTTGTTGCTGCTGTTGTTACTGTTGTTGTTGCTGCTGTTGTTCCTGTTGCTGTTGTTGCTATTGCCGTTGTTGCTGCTGCTGTTGCTGCTGCTGTTCCTGTTGCTGCTGTTCTTGTTGTTGCTGCTGCTGTTGTTGCTGCTGCTGCTGTTGTTGTTGCTGTTGTTTCTGTCATTGTTGCTGCTGTTGTTGCTGCTGCTGCTGTTGTTGTTGCTGATGTTCCTGTTGTCGTTGTTGTTGCTGCTGTTCCTGTTGTTGCTGCTGTTGTTCCTGTTGTTGTTGCTGCTGTTGTTCCTGTTGCTGTTGTTGCTATTGCTGTTGTTGCTGCTGCTGTTGCTGCTGCTGTTCCTGTTGCTGCTGTTGTTCTTGTTGTTGCTGCTGCTGCTGTTGTTGCTGATGCTGCTGTTGTTGTTGCTGTTGTTTCTGTCATTGTTGCTGTTGTTATTGCTGCTGCTGCTGTTGTTGTTGCTGATGTTCCTGTTGTCGTTGTTGTTGCTGCTGTTCCTGTTGCTGCTGCTGTTGTTGCTGTTGTTGTGGTTGCTGTTGTTCTTGCTGTCGTTGTTGCTGCTGTTGTTACTGTTGTTGTTGCTGCTGTTGTTCCTGTTGCTGTTGTTGCTATTGCCGTTGTTGCTGCTGCTGTTGCTGCTGCTGTTCCTGTTGCTGCTGTTGTTCTTGTTGTTGCTGCTGCTGTTGCTGTTGCTGCTGCTGCTGTTGTTGTTGCTGTTGTTTCTGTCATTGTTGCTGCTGTTGTTGCTGCTGCTGCTGTTGTTGTTGCTGATGTTCCTGTTGTCGTTGTTGTTGCTGCTGTTCCTGTTGCTGCTGCTGTTGTTGCTGTTGTTGTGGTTGCTGTTGTTCTTGCTGTTGTTGTTGTTGCTGTTGTTCTGTCGTCGTTGCCGTTGTTGCTGCTGCTGCTGCTGTTGTTGCTGCTGATGCTGTCGCTGCTGTTGTTGCTGCTGTTCCTTTTTTTTTTTTTTTTTCTCCCTGGCGGCACGGTGGCTGGGTGGCTAGCACTCATGCTTCACAGCAAGAAGGTTCGGGTTGCCCGGGCCTTTCTGTGTGGAGACTGCATGTTCTCCCCGTGTTTGGGTGGGTTTCCTCCGGGTACTCCGGTTTCCCCCACCAACCTAAACATGCGCCATAGGTAAAATCCTCCAGCTTAGGGCTTAACCAAAGCATAAATAACAAAACAAAATCATGGGGATGGTCCCCGGGTCAAATATAGAAACAACTTCTCCTGTGCGAGATCAATAAAGGTCAATCTTCTAATCCTTGACCACTGTAAGGCGCTTTGTGCTACAATTTTGTATGAAAAGCGCCTTATAAATGTTTGATTGATTGATTGATTGAACTCTATTTACAGGCAGATAAACATCCTAATATGTGGTGCTGAATCAATATTTACCTGAGTATTTTGTCTGTGTCTGTGATGCAGTACTGCACCTGAATGCACCCCCAGAGTCACGTCACTCACGTGCTCTTGTTTACACCAACACGATCTGAGGCTGTACTGAGGCGCTGGCTTTAAATGCTCTTGTGGTCTGAAGATACTGACTATAAATTGGATTTCTCCTTTTGCCATTAACTGCTGTAAGCTACCACACATAAACAGCCTGTTTTCTCTTACCTCGGCCTACTGTAAAGTGACTATAGATGAGCTCTGAATAGTGGTGTGAATGGTCCGCTTTTACTCATATGATTAATCACCGCGGCACGCACGCATTTACCACTGAAGCAGTAGTTTGCTTTCTTTACTGGCTAATATGCCATACAAAAATGCCATTAGGCCGACCCACTGTGTTTAAATATGACTGCAAAGAGGTAGAATAACAGTAAATGTAGCCTAAACAAACCAAACTTAAAATCTAATAGAGTCAAACCCAAGTTTTAAAATCAGTTCAAGAGTTACAGTGAATTTTTACATCAGTAAACATATTGGCTATTATATTGACTATCGGCAGCTCCAAAGCCTGTTATCATATCATGATATGAGCTGTTATCATACCATGGTATCATATTGAAGCTAAAATAATCCATTTTAGTCGCGCCCTAGTCATGAGTTACCTAGCAACTCACAGCAACCAAAACCTGTTAAAATACCTGATCATGCATTCAGTTTTTTCATCATGATGCACAAATCAAAATCCTATTGTCTGCTAATGCCCCGGTTCTCTGGGTCCAAAATTATTATCAGCCCAAATGTATGAGCTTCATGGGACTATGAGTAAATAGATTTTGAAAATGTCCACAATCGTATGAACTTTGTTGAACGCTATATTATATTACACAAAATGATTATTATATTCTATATTACACAGAATTGACTCTTGTGAGCTTTAAGCCATCTTGCATGTAGGACTGTCACACAAACAAATTTTCCAGTGCAATATTGCTGAATAAATATTGACAATATACTATACAGTGAACCCTCGCTGTATCGCGGTTCACTCTTCGCGGCCTCGCTGTTTCGCAGATTTTTTTTTCCAATTTTTTTTTTTTTTTTTTTCAATTTTTTTTATAGTGTAACTTTTTTTTACAGTGTAACATTCTGTCCTGCGCCCTGATTAGCTAAGAGACTAGACCAGGACTAAACCAGGTCTAAAGCAGGTCTAAACCAGGACTAAACCAGGTCTAAACCAGGACTAAACCAGGTCTAGACCAGGGATGGTAGGGACAGAGTCTCAGATGTCCTTCACGAGAGCGCCTGGGTGACAGGAGGTGTGGCCTTTGTTTACTTGCACGAGCCATGGAAGAGACTGAGTGCGAGCCGGACCATGGAAGAGCCAAGAATCAACATGGACGGGCCTGGCGCCTGGCCGTGCGGCGTCCGGGGGAGCCCGCAGCGGGAGGACACTCGCGCGCACAGAGGAGACGGTGGCTCTTCCCCATCACGCTGAGAGAACGAACCCGACCCCGTCCTAGAGAGCTGTGGAGTATTGGCGATGCATTGATAGCGGTCTGATTTTGGAGCCGGGGTGAAATGCAACCAACTCTTGTGAGCGCAGGTTGGTCTTACCTGGTCTTGTGGTGAGGACTGGTGCTCAGAGGCGTCTGTTAGCGGTTTTGCACTGTTAGCATTGGCTTGAGTCTTGCCCAAAATGATATCCAGGTCGCTTTCCACTCGACTTTCGCACATGGCATGGATATGTGGTACCAAAATAAACACACGTGTCCGCGCGCACGTGTCCGCGCACACGTGTCCGCGCGCACGTGTCCGCGTGTCACGTGCCCCCCCTCCCCCCCCCACTATTAATATATTTTAATGAAAATCTACAAAAGTTTGAGTGTTTAAACAAGAGAAAAATGTGAGAAAATGTTAATACCAGTCTCAGAAAGGTGTATAATGTGTCTGGTGAAGCGTTTTCAGCCTTAAAACATATAGAATAATTGTAAAATATAAAATTGTCCTACTTCGCGGATTTCACTTATTGCGGGCTATTTCTGGAACCTAACCCCCGCGATAAACGAGGGTTCACTGTAATATAGAAATCAAGCCATAAAGCCGAATCATCTCAAAAAAGTAATCTAAATATACAATATTGTTAAAAAACATGAGCTGAAATAAATAGCAGAATGAAACACTTAAGTAGTTATATAGTATCTTTAATTAGTCAAGAAGTTCATAATTCAACCTTCAGACCTTCAAATCCCATCGTAGTACAGAAAAATAACCCACTAGAAAATGTACTAGTATAAATATTGATTTCCAATATGTTGATATACTGTAGTATTTATCATGATAGGCATATTAAAATGATAATGAAAAGAACACTAACCAGAAACCAAACCAGACTAAGTTACAGGTCAGATCTCTGGAGTGACAACCCCGCTCCCAGCCAGAATGTCTGTTTTTTTTTAAAGGTATTTTTGAGTTATAAAACCACCTGCAATTGAATAAATGTAAGGCAGAGCTGTTTAATGTTATACTGTGGAACATTCCAGGCAGATCAATGACATCCCTGTAGAAACAAGCAGATGATGGACCCCCAACCAAGAAGTTGTTCTGTGCACCTTAAAAAAAATAAAAAAAATAAAAATGCCATGAATCAACTTGCACAATTGCATCATAAAACCTGTAATATGAAAACTCTCCAGCTGTTGACACACCGCCATTATTTTCCATTCTGTTTTCCCTCATGTGTAGAACGTGATTTGACAGCACGTTTTTCATCTGTGTTATAGTGCCATGTGAAGCACCCTGACACTACACTATTGAGCAGGTAAAGCCCTTGATTTTGGCTTCAAAATCAAAATCAACTTTATTGTCATAATGTGTTCGACATACAGTGAATCGAAATTCCGTTTCTCCCAGTGCAAAAAAAGACAGTGTACAAAATTCAATATAAGACAATACAAAAACTATCAAAGACAAAATCTAAAAGCAGTGCAAAGAATAAATACCCATTTAAAGATGTCCAAAAAATGTGCAGTGTGCATCAATATGTGCAATGGAAGATGCAGCAGTGAAATGTGTAGTAAAATGTGCAATAGAATGTGCAAAGATAAAAATAATGTGCAACAGTAGTTCTTAGCAGCAGTTTTATAAAGTGTTTGGACTCTAAACACTTTATAAAACTGCTGCTAAGAACCACTAAACTTTAGAGTGATTAGAGTGGTGGAAGTGATGCCCGGGCAGCAGTTGTCTTTCTACTTCAGTTTGTATCAGCGCGATAGAGACTCAAAGCCCGAGACGTACGAATGTGTCCTGGCCAGAGGTGAGATCAGAGCACCACCAGGGGCTCCGAACTAACCAGGGCTGACACCAATCCCACAGCCAATCCCACACCAAGAGGGTGGTTCTATGGATGTGGCAGGCAGCAGCCATCAGTGCAGCTCTGTTCACTCACCTTTACTTCAGCTAACACCAAACTGCACTTCCTTTTTTGTGATATTTCTCTTGATTTTTATCGTTTTGGCGCTCATCCCTTTTTTCTGATCTACAGCTCTGACAAAAAATAAGAGACCACTGCAAAATTATCAGTTTTTCTGACTTTACCTCTTATAGGTATAATTTTTGTTTGAGTCTATAAACTCCTGACAACATTTCCCCCAAATTCCAAATAAAAATATTATTGTTTAGAGCATTTATTTGCAGAAAATGACAAATGGTCAAAATAACAAAAAAGATACATGTTTTCAGACCTCAAACAATGCAAAGAAACAAGATCAAATTCATTAAAAAAAAAACATAATATTAATGTTTACACTTAAGAAGAGTTCAGAAATCAATATTTGGTGCAATAACCCTTATTTTTAATCACAGCTTTCATGCGTCTTGGCATGCTCTCCACAAGTCTTTCACATTGTTCTTGGGTGACTTTATTCCACTCCTGGTGCAAGAACTGAAGTAGCTCAGCTTTGTGTTTGTGTTGGAATTCAACAGACACTGGAATGGAATGGCTGTAATACATGTAGAGATGCTGATTTCAGAAAAAAATGCAGTGGTCTCTTATTTTTTTCCAGAGCTGTATGTTATAATATTTAATGTTTAACACACAAATCTTACATATACAGTGCCGTGAAAAAGTATTTGCCCCCTTCCTGATTTCTGTGTTTTTTGCATATTTATCACTCAAAACATTGTCAGATCATCAAACCAATTTTAATATCACACAGAAACAACCCAAGGAAAGACAAAATTCAGTTTTTGAATGATGATTCCATTTATTAGTGCACAAAAAAAATCTAAACCTATCTGGCCCTATGTGAAAAAGTAATTGCCCCCTTAATCTAATAGCCAGTTGAGCCTCCTTTGACAGCAATAACTGTAACCAAACGTTTGCGATAATTGGTGATGAGTCTTTCACACCGCTGGGGAGGGATTTTGGCCCACTCTTCTATGCAGAATTGTTTCAATTCTGCCATATTGGAGGGTTTTCTTGTATGAACTGCCCGTTTAAGGTCACACCACAGCATCTCAATCGGATTTAAATCCGGACTTTGACTTGGCCACTCCAAAACCTTAATTTTGTTTTCTTTGAGCCATTCAGAGGTGGACTTGCTGGTGTGTTTTGGATCATTGTCCTGTTGCATGATCCAAGAGCGCTTGAGTTTGAGGGCACGAACTGATGGCCGGACATTCTCCTTCAGGATCTTCTGGTAAACAGCAGAATTCATTTTTCCGTCAATCACAGCAAGTTGTCCTGGTCCTGAGGCAGCAAAGCAGGCCCAGACCATCACACTGCCACCACCATGCTTTACTGTGGGCACCATGTTCTTTTTATCAAATGCTGTGCCATTTTTACGCCAGATGAAACGGGCTGCAGACCTTCCAAAAAGTTCAATTTTAGACTCATCGGTCCACAAAATGTTTCTCCAAAAGTCTTGAGGGTCATCAAGGTGCTTTTTGGCAAAGGTGAGACGAGCCTTTGTGTTCTTTTGTGAAAGCAGTGGTTTTCTCCTGGGAACTCTTCCATGGATGCCATTTTTGGCCAGTGTTTTTCTAATGGTGGAGTCATGAACACTGACCTTAACTGAGGCCAACGAGGCCTGTAGTTCTTTCGATGTGCGTCTAGGTTCTTTTGTGACTTCCTGAATGAGCCGTCGTCGCACTCTTGGAGTAATCTTAGTTGGTCGACCACTCCTGGGAAGGGTTGCAACTGTTCCCAGTTTCCTCCATTTTTGAATAATGGCTCTGACAGTGGTTCGCTGGAGCCCCAGAGCTTTGGGAATGGCTTTGTAACCTTTTCCTGAATTATAGACTTCTATCACTTTTTTTCTCATTTGTTCTTGAATTTCTTTGGATCGTGGCATGATGTGTTTGTTCTTGAGATGTTGTAGCCAACTTCACTTTGTTTGACAGGAACTATTTAAGTGATTTCTTGATTCAACACAGGTGGTGACAATCAGGTGTGGGTGTGGCATGTAGAACTGAACTAAGTTTTCTCAAAACTGTGGTTAGTCACAGTTAGTTTGTGATTTAACAAGGGGGGGCAATTACTTTTTCACATAGGGCCAGATAGGTTTAGATTTTTTTTGTGCACTAATAAATGGAATCATCATTCAAAAACTGAATTTTGTCTTTCCTTGGGTTGTTTCTGTGTGATATTAAAATTGGTTTGATGATCTGACAATGTTTTGAGTGATAAATATGCAAAAAACACAGAAATCAGGAAGGGGGCAAATACTTTTTCACGGCACTGTATATAGGTTGAGTTCTTCTCTCAAACGGGAAACACATTCACCTTGTGATGTCATGTGGTGATACAGGAAGTGCTCCACTCTGTTTTTAAACTCCATACACCTTCACTAGAATCATTTGAATAGTTTTAGCACTGGAATTGCCAATATCTGCTGAACAAAAAGTAAAAGGTAGCTGTTAACTTCAAAACTACATGATGTCACAAGGTGGAACAGAGCATTTTGAGATTTCAAGATGTAGACAGACTAATAATAAAAGATTACTCAAGGATGTTTGAATGAAACAAAACACATCTCCAGGTATGTTTTTGATGCAGTAACAGCATTCTAACATGGCTTTAAGCCCACAAAAGTCAGCTTTGTATAATATAGGACCTTTAATTACTTGCAATCAGATTTTTTACATTTGTTGCACTGCCCCTTATTTTATTTTCTGCACCATTCTATGGACTTGATAAACATTGACTATATCTTGTATTAGGTTTTTGTAAGCGTCCAAATAAGGTTTAGGAAAGATTTAGGAAAAATATTTAATTGCAATTCTTTTGACGAGCATTGCATTTAAATTTTTAGTCATGTTTTAATGATTCAGTTCAAAGATCACATTTTAAATGCATTCCAGAAGAATTGACCAAAAGACTGAAATATGAACTGACAAATACAAGAAACACATTTCAGAACATGTTTGCCTAGGTCTAAATTACAGGCTTAATAAAACTATATATTTGTTATATTTTGTTATATTTTATGGTACTTAAAAAATGTCAGCATTTTCAAATTTTCACTTTTCTAATTGTGTCCATTCCTATTGCTCTTTTGATTAAATTTTGATTTAATCTTGAAGCCCCAGTCCAAATCTGGAACAGGGTTTTGTCATGATTAGCCTCTGATGTACAACCTTCAAATCCCTACATCTCATCATCTATTCATGGTCATTACATTTAGAATATATGACGGGTATATTGTACATAAAAATGAAAGTGTTAACCTGGTCTGCCCTAAATTTAAGCACTAACTTCAATACAAAGTGCTTTCCGAGGGCATGGCCTAACAATTTATAACAATTTACTCTCTTGAGCCACACGTAACAGAAAATCAGGCAGGTGCCATGTATAGTAGCTCTATAGCTCCCATTGTTGTCTCTGAAAGGCTGAGCAGGAACTGCGAAGCAATCATAAAGCACGCAGGGAAGCAATTTCTTTCTCTTATTGAAGTGAAAAATTATTCTGTGCTGTCACAAAAGACTCCCTAACAAGGTGCTTTAAACTCTCTGGCAGTGCGTTGCTGCAGGGTGTCAAGAGAGTGGATAAGCTATAAATGACGCTTAAACTTAAAAGTCTGTTTTGTGTAATGGCAACATTTCGTCTCCTCTCCCACGTGCGTTTCATGTGAAGCTAAGATTAACAAAACTAAATCGCACTCTTTAAATGTCTCAAACTAACAACATGGCCATAATGAATCCACAGTAGACAGCAACTGTCTCCTTTGATATGAATTCTTTCTTTATTCAATGATTGCAGTGTTTACATGTCCCGGTCAATGTATGTTATTAAAATACATGTGATTTGAAGTGACAATAGAGGGGTATGCAGCCACCGAAGAATGTTTTCTTTAATGATCATCTTTTATGATGAGATGTGCCCCATGTGAATGAGCTGTGGAATGCCTGTGTGTATTTACAAAGGAATTATACAGCGATCTATTATTGGATATGTGGTCCTAAATCCGATACATATCCAATCTTTTGGCATGCGATTTCAGTCTGAACGGCCAGCATTCATCTGACCCGGGCGTGTTTCCTCCAGCGAGAGTGGTACAAGTAAATGTACCCAAAACGTTCTTCTCGTCATGCGAAAATAGTATATAAACTCTGTATCAGTGAAGCAGCGAACACATAGCAATCCCACCACTCTTGGCTGCGACTCCGCACCCACACGTTCATTTCTACGGACGTTGTTGCCACTGCTCCACAAACCGATGTGGCCAAAAACCTTGTCCTTCTCTTTCTCCGTCTCCTCTTTAAAACAAATAAGCTGTACATGTTCTGGCTCCGGTACGCGGCAACTTTAGGCTACTTCCGTGAACATTGAGCACGTTCGCTGCGTGTGATGTCATCGTGTCCTCCAAGACACTTTTGGGGCGTTTAACGCTCACACTGGAAATCACATACAAATCGCATTTAATTGGAAATGTGAACGGCCTCGCAAAAAAATCGGATTTCACACAAAAAATTGAGCATTAAGCCCTGCAGTCTGAACGTAGTCTAAGGCTACGTCCACACAACAACGCTCCTGGATTGTTTTTTTATGTGGGTTGAAAAAAAATTGCGTCCACACACGTGTCGGATCAGTAAATATTCGCGTCCAGATGAAAATGGAGCGCTGAGTGAAAAGGATGTAATACATATGCCACACTGATATGTGGTGCTGTAAACAGGAAACAGCCAGAGCCACCGGAAACGCAATACTACAAAGAGCGCATGCGCATAAAGTCCTTTCTCTTCCACAAACAAGCATCGCGATGTCATCGTTTTCCAAAAGCTGCGCTTGCTCGTCCACATGACAATGCGACCCTGGCGTTCTCAGATTTCTCCACTCTGGAACCTGGTTTCAAAAAACACCCTTTTCGCACACCCAAAACGCCGGCGCCGTGTGAACGAAAGGCCAAAACGAATAAAAACTTCTCTGTTTCCACCAAAGAAACGTTGTCATGTGGACTTGCTCTAAGGTGTTATAATTTGTTGTCCAAAATTTTTGTGAAGTAAAGGGTGTCTTAGACAAACTGTTGATCCACAAGGGAAATTATTTGGACATAGAAGCTTACATGGTAAAAGGAGAAATTCAATTTGTCAACTGGACAAAGTTTATTTGGTCAAAAACGTTTCGCTGTTTCTCCTTTTACCATGAATTCTACCTGGACGACTGAGGGATTCTTCACATAGAAACTCACACATCACAGTATTTTATAATAACAAAGCAAAAATATAAACGGTAATAATAAATACATTCAAAATAAGTAGCAAAACCAACAAGAGACTGGTGTCATATAAGGCATAATTATATAAGTGTATAAGTAGAAATAAAAATGAAAAATATAGAAATATCATAATTAGGGCTGTCAAACGATTAATTTTCTTGATCGCAACTAATCTCAGAAATTTCATAGTTAATCGCGATTAATCGTGATTTATTTTGCATGTTTAAAATTGATATCTTGCAGTAAGACCGTTCGAATCTAAAGTTAAACTCACAATGCAAAGTATTTCTCACCATTTTTTTTATTTCAAAAAAGTGCAGAGAAAGGAAAAAGTAACAATGAACCAGTAATAGTGCTTACTTTGAGAAATTGTAAATAAATGATTGAAGCCCGCTTGAGCTGCCTACGGATGCGTAGAAGGAACAAAATACTAGCAAACTCAAAATAGCGCGTTTAACCGACAATGAGTTTAATTAATACAACCAAATGAGCTGCATATGGATGGTAGAATTGCGAAAAATGCTGGCAAACTCTGATCGCGATTAAAAAAATTGTTCGCGATCATTAATCGTTCGCGATTAATCGCGATTAACGCGTTAATATTCCCAGCCCTAATCATAATACAAATATACAAAGTGCAAAGATGAAATAGTGATTGACGTGACAGAAGGCTATCAGTTATATAAGGTTGAGTTGTTGTACATCTGTATAGAATATGGTATGAATACTCCACTGTTTTAGTGAGGCTGTAGGAGCCTGTCCTGTTTTCCTCTATAGTCTGGTGCAGTGGGTGAGTACCTGATAAATGTTTCTACTACTGAAAGAACGAATGATTTCACATTGCGCCAATAAAACTGATTAAACTGATTAAATCTAGAGTACCCCAAAGCTCCATTGTAAGCCAGTTGCTTTTTTGATGCTTTATACGTCTCTGAGAAGTCAAAAATACTCACGGTCTGTTTTGTGCATTTCCATATTATACTACAGATTTTCCAAAGCTGCCTTGCATAAGGACACAAAGACAGCATGAGCTTTGAGTGAGATTTGAACCACCAACCCTGATGAGCAAATACTGAACCCACTCTCTACAATTTTAGCATTGTTATGCACACTCACAGCTGTCATTAACGCAGTTTGGACTCAGTGACTCAAATGAATAAAACATTTGACAAAAACAAATCTCGTCATCAATATTCCCAGATTAGCCGTGTAACCTGCTCTATAATTACTCTTCCACTCTGAATATAAAACCATTTTTACTCCGTCTGCTATTGACAAATCTGAATCCTTTATATTGCGCTGTTGAAACCACAGAGAAGGGAGTACAAAACCTGCTCCCTGATGTCACAATTAGGATTGGCTCAAAGGTTAGCTCTGATCTGGGCCTGTCGCCGTATTGAAAATCAAATGCAGAGTAAAGATCTGGGCTGTTTTAGATCTAGGGAAGGTCAAAGCGGTGTCACACTGACTCGGGTTCAAGTCTCTGGGGTGTCTCCAAAGGACACACACCTCTTAAGATAGAATTGACTCTATTCTCCATGTGAATGACTGGCAGCAAATGTCAAGTGAATGCACAGCAGGCAGATGTCACAGCCTGCATTATAATACCAGGAGGAAGAGGAAACCAAAGTCGTCTTACATCTCTAAAGATTAGGCCCTTAAAAGATTCTTACTTTAAGTCCTATGTGCTTTATACAGCTTTTGACCTTATCTCAAAGGTGTGCGCGCGGTAAAATCAGGCCAGGAAAGCTTTCTTCTGCTTTTTGTAAATACAAGGATTAGTCAGGGTTACACCTTTCCACTCTTACTTGTGTTGCAAAGGAGGATGTGGGTAACCTTCTGGCCGAGGTTTGAGCCAGGGTCAGGAGTCTCAGAAGGGAAAAGCCGGGCTGGGACTATCCTGTGCATCATAATTACACTCTATGTGTTTGACCTTGAAGACAGCACTTCAGCCTGATTTATTTAAGTTGGTTTTAAGGTGAAGCTGGACATATGCAGGCTCTTCAGTACTGTTTACAAGTTCAAGTGGGATTAAAAGACCTGTACACGCTGTTTTTGATGTTGTAGTTGAACAACCTTTGTCTTGCCCCAGTATAGATAAGTTGTATAAGCAGCTCAGCAGCAACTAGTTTACTTTTTCAGGTTTTTAAGACATAAAAACATAGTTATTTATTATTTCATGATTTAACTGGTGACATTTGTGCTTGACAGGGTAACACTCCTGTGGCCCACCCTGAAGATGAGCTTGAACGCCTCACCAAGAAGATGCTGTATGACATGGACCATCCTCCTTCTGAAGAGTACTTTGGTGAGTCACAAAGTAGTGTTATCATGATACTAAACTAATTCAATTAATTTAGAATAGAATTTACACAAAACAATAGTTGAGTCAATAATATTACTATGCCATCCTTTGCATGCAATGTATGAAAAGAGCTTTATAAATACTTGAACTGATTGACTGAGCAAAGTTCATTTACAACAAACTATGATAAAAGGAGAAATTCAATTTGTCAACTGGACAAAGTTTGTTTGGTCGAAAACGTTTCGCCGCTTATCCGAGAGGCTTCGTCAGCTCATCGTCAGAGCTGACGAAGCCTCTCGGATGAGCGGCGAAACGTGGATTCTACCTGGACGACTGAGGGACTCTTCACGCATCTTAAAAACTATGATATATACTTGAATTTGAATATTTTCACACACTGGAAAAGATGTGATCAAAAACAGACAAATTAAACTATATTTGTTCAGATTTACCAGGTAATACAAACAATCTCTCCCAAGTACTCATAGTGAAAATGGCCACTGTGTAGTACAGTCCTTTCATTTACATTGATGATGACAGTCTACCTGTTGCCTTAGAAACTCAGGTCTCCAATTGGATCTATATATCCAGTGCGCTGGCCGCTGCTCAAAGGGCACTCTCATTATAGCCTGTAGTGTAGTAGTGTTAGTGTGCTAGCTGTGCATAAGTGTCTCTGGAAATAGGGCAGTCACTTCACAATGTAGCACTCATAGGTGAGAGTTGCTAAAGTGGCTAAAATTAGCCTGTGAATCACTGATTCACACATCACTAACAATAGGATGCAATTTTAGGCACATTCAATCCAGTAGAATGCTTTTTGTGAAATCGCTGAAGCAGTTTGGTAAACATTATCACTCTTGGCGACATCACTAGAAACACATCTGTTCACGCCAAAATCATTCAGGAAGGTGCCGAGGAAGTGTAACAAGTGTAGATTGGCACGGAAGCTAAAAATGGCATCTTGGAAAAGTTAGATTGTGAGATTGAGAATGTAGAACCGTTTACTAAACTACAACTTTGCGCCAAGATTCTTTCACAGACTTTTAAGATATTCCAACATTCTTGTCATTATCCAAACCAAATGAGTTGAAGTAACCACTGCAAACCTACATGTTACTATTATTATTATTATTATTTTTTTTTTTTTACAATTTTATTTATTAGTTTTTCCAACTTTTACAATATAGATCATTTATACACATATTTAGTAGCATAGAAGGAAAATACATTTTTAAAATTTTAAACAGAAACAGAACAACATGAAAAAGGAGAGGAAGAGAAAAGAATGAAAAAAAAGACCCTCTTACAATACAATCACAAAGCTGAAAAGAAAAACAGCCTATGATTCTTGCTCATCTTGCTGGCTTTTTAAGAAGTCTGTGAATTGTCCCCATACTTTGTAGAAACTCTGAAGCTTCCCCTTTTTAGCATACGTCGGCTTTTCCAAGGCTAAAGTGTTGGAAAGGCTCTTGAACCAGACATTGACAGAAGGTGCCTCCATGGCTTTCCATGAGATGCTATACAGTGTTTAGCTTCTAGTGAGCACATATAGATCATCTTTTTATCTGCACTAGACAATGTTGAATCTGTTGGGACAAGTCCAAGAATGAACAATTTAGGACAGACAGGCAATCTGGTTGAGCTAATGTCAGAGACTCGTTTTATTACCTCTTCCCAAAATTCCCTAATTTTAGGGCAGTTCCATAGGCAGTGATAAAGTGTGCCCTCCTCTAGGCCACACTTAACGCAGAGGTCAGGGTTATTGTTGTTGAAGCAGTGCAAAAGGGAAGGAGTTATATATGTACGCATAATCAGTTTATATTGTATAGGTCTGAATCTGGTATTGATAGTCTGAGTCTGTGCTGTATGACACACCATTTTCCATTCATCCTCAGAAATTTCAGTGTTCATGTCACTGGACCACTTCGCTCTTTTGTCAGTTGAAGATTCATTGGAGTTTTCCACAATTAAGCTATAAGTAACAGAAATCTGACCACGACTGTGCAAATGTTTTAGTATGACCTCTTCAATATTGGACAGTGGTGGTTTGTGTATCTGCTGTTTATATTTTGTCAGAATATAACTCCTAATTTGCAAATATTTGAAGAAGTGGTTCCTGGGTATATTGTAAGCACCATGTAATTCCTCAAAATTAAACAATACCTTATTTTCATTGTACATGTCCATAATTTTGCTAATGCCTTTCATTGCCCATGATTTGAACCCTGGGTTGTTTCTGCCTGCGGGAAATTGGTGGTTCCCCCAAACTGGGGGGAAACCTGAAAGATCTGAGTCAATATTTAAATGTGTCTGCACTTTAAACCAGACTTTAATAGAATTTTTAACAAATGGGTTGTTTGTATTCTTTAACAGGTTTTTAAGTGAATCAGAAAATAAATATAACTTCAATGGCAAGGGGGATGTGATATGGTTTTCCATTTCGACCCAGGAATTTTTTGTTTCCTCTGAGAACCAATGCATAATTGCCTTGATCTGGGCTGCCCAGTAATACCATAGACAGTTTGGCACTTGCAGGCCCTCTCTATCATATGACAAATAAAGTAAGGACATCCTGAGTCTTGGGCGCCTGTTATTCCAAATGAAATTCGTTATTAATTCCTTCAGTTTAGAAAATCAGACCCCCCAGGATTTCGCGGGCATTTTCTGTGATTGTTGCGGGTTAAAATGCCTGAATTTGCGGGAGCTTTTCCAAAAAGTTGCGATGAAAGTTGCGGTGCTTTTAAGGTTTTTGTTGCGATTTTGTTGCGGGAGGAAGTGAAAGTTGCGATAAATAGTTGCGATTTTCGCTTTTTGTAATTAAAATTGAGTAATATTTTGAATACTGAGTTATTACTGACAAAGAATAATACAAAGACACAGAGATCACAGATATGGTCCTAAAACAACCTTACCAACATCGAAAATAAATTACTACTAGGAGGGGAACTGTTTCGCGCTGTCTTTTGCTGTTATTTTTGTGGGCAAATGGCGCCGCAGACATGTTTCTTTGCCATTAGAAGCCGTGTCCCAATTCCCAGAGCGCGCGGCTCGGAGCGTGGCCCGAAGGGCATGTGCGTCACACATTTCGACAGTACACCGGCGCGACGACTGCTGTCCCACTTCTTTTTTGTCCCATGCGCAGTTAACACGCGGTCCGAAGACCGCAGTCGTTAAGCGGTCCGCGGACTGCAGTCGGGGCTGAGCAAGTGTGCACCTCCTTGACTGCAGTCTGAGCTCCCTTCGGGCCGCGCTCCGAGCTGTGTGCTCTGGGAACTGGGACACGGCCGCAGTTTTGTTTTGTCACACGGAAGTAAAGCAGAAGGAAGTTGTTCGGCGTTCAATACGTCGCCGATGACTGGTCAAAATTAGTAAAAATTGCGGGAAAGTTGCGGTGATTGGTCAAAATTGCAACCCCGCCCTGAATTCACGGGGATTGGCTGAAGTTGCGTTGAAGTTGCAAATCGCAACATCGTGACTTCCTGGAGGGTCTGGAAAATAGGGTAGGTGGGGGACTAAGTGGGATAGATTGAAAAAGATACAAGAATTTTGGTGGGATATTCATTTTAACTATGTTTACACGGCCAATTAGTGATATGGGGAGATCTGACCATCTCTTCAGAACATTGCTGGTAGAAGATAGAATTGGGTTATAATTTTCTGAGACTATGTCATCTATTTTTGGTGTGATCTGTATACCCAAGTACTTAAAGGCCCTTGGATGCATTATGAAATTCCTTCCCCACTGTTGGATTATTTCTTTCTTTTTCATTTAGGAACATAATATTGGTGTTGTTCACTTTATAGCCAGAGATTTTCCCAAAGGTTGCTATTACATGAAGAAGAGCAGGAAGGGATTGTATCAGATCTTTTAAAAAGAGTATAATGTCATCTGCAAAAAGGCTTATTCTGTGTTCACAGCTTCCTATTGTTACTCCCCTTATCAGAGGGTGAGATCTAATTGTTAGTGCCAGTGGTTCTATGGACAATACAAACAAAAGGGGCGACAGTGGACATCCTTGACGTGTTCCTCTGGTGAGTTTGAATGGTTTGGACGTCATAGAATTTGTCAAGACTGCTGCGGTAACATGTTACTGTTATTGCTGCAATTTTGAAATACCTTTTAAGTTCAATTAAAAATTGACAGTGGCAGTAATCACAGCATAGAGCAATAATTTAACATTGCAAACTTAGAGGTCATCAGCTTTAGCCCTGAACTAAATGGTTCACTTATAGGTCTAGTATTATGCACCATGTTAGTGTAGATGTTATTTGTTATTTTAATTAAATAATAGCTACAGGTTACCAGGTAATTGACAAATGTCGCCATTTTCGTACACATTAAATAATTAATCAGTAATAATCAGTATTATTATTATTATTCCTGTTTCAGAATACTGTCTGTCCACTGCAGCACATTTCCAACAGCAGTCTCCAGGTTCAGTACAGCCAGGGTATGAGTGTGACCTAAGCACAAGAGCCTAACTCACAGTGATATAATGAGAGACACACAGCTCATTTCTCTTTTTGATAACATTTCTGCATGTTGTTTGATTGTCTGTCTGTCTGTATCAACTCATTTTATTCTGGAGTATTTTATTTTTTTATTTTATTTTTTGTGAGTAAAAACACACAGCCAAGGTTTTTACCAAATCATTTGAATACTATTTTGCCAAATAGGATTGCAGACAGGATGATTGCTGCTCTCTCCTCAGCATCCTTTAATCTCCTTTGCCCTGGAATTAGCTCTCATTCCCATTAGATCTCTCTGTCAATGCTTTGAATGGGCTGGAGCAGTGGGCCACCTATCATCACTTAATCAGGCTCGCACCATGACGGCGTGTGGAGGTGTATTTGAGCTGTGGGACTTGTATTTAACCAGTATTAAAGGAGGCTGGCCTCTGTGTTTGGTACTTCACCGCTCTATATACCTTAATTGGTTCACACTAGACACGGGTCAGACTGATCTGCTGCTTAAGCACAGTGCAGTCATTTTTACAGTGAAATGCTTGGGCTACATTTAGCTATGTGCCTGTGTGACACTGGTCTGGTATGCACCTGCTACACGACTTTTACATTGTCCAAAATCTACTAGTATATAGTTTGTCAGTGTATGACTCCAATCATTATATTGATGAGAGGAGAGGAGAGGAGAGGAAAGCCAGCTCACATAAACAATGCATGTATTTAAAAACACATTTTTTTATTCTAATTGACTCAATTATAAGTAAGCAAATCAAAGAAAGGTTTAATGCGAAACTGACATTCCAGAAAGTTATACTTCACATTGTTGCTCAAGTTTTGTTTTTTTTGTTTTTTTGCCACAAAAATAGTCAGTAGTTTATTTACTTTTATTTACATTGATTGCAGTATTTTCAAATAAAACAACCCCCAAATAGTAATGGAACTTCACATGAAAATTGTTCTCTTTGAAAACAGACATCTGTTTAACACATTAACAATAAAAAAATATTCCAAAAGGAAATAGAAAATGTGGTGCTGCAAAGTGTAGTTGTCTTTTACCCAGTGCAACGCATGTCCTAAATTTAGGCTGTGTATGTGACACTGGCCTGGCATGCACCCACTAGTGTAGTGCTAGTGTACAGCACATGGCACCCATCACACTCGCTGGTTAAAGACTGCTAAAACAAGAACATGGAAGACGAGAAATGGGTCATATGTGAGCCGAGGTAGCCATAACTCGTTAGGGCTAGCGTGTGTGTACCCGATACTACGCAGAGCAGGATAGGGAATGGGAGAGTGGGGGTCATGGTGTGGTTAAACAAGACGACAGCTGAATTAAGTGAGAGAGGTGCTGAGGTGACTGCAGGGACTCATTAGCAAAGGCTTCAGTGCTGCTCTATGCATCCTCCCCCGCTCAACACTGTCCACAAACTCACCCAAGACATGTTTGGTTTTACTCAAGTCCAACTCCTTTCTTCCTTTTCCACTAAATCCCGAAAGTCCCAGTGCACTATCCTGTTTTAATTACTAAGAATCTTCTCTCTTTTTTTGCAAGGAAGAGATCGAGCGGATTAAACCCTAGGGCTAGTCATTAACTAGATTAATCAAAGTGAGGTCTAAAGCACAGCTTTGGACAGGATCATTGTCTTCCTACTGTATAACCAACTTTTTTTTATTGGTGTCACTAATGTCTTTGAGCTTCTAATCTAAAACATCCATATCTGCAGCTCTCTTGAGAGTCCACAGGGCTTCATTCACTTGAATTAACATTACACTCTGGCTTCTGTAATGTCAGGGCAACTTTCTATTGCAGTACACTACTGTACATTATCAGCCAGTAGTACAAGGGAAGAGAACGGACCTCCACCAAGGCCTTTTCATTCAAAAAGTTTCAGAACTTAAACTGCTGATATTCCATTCAAAGCATCAGTTTTATATTGACCCACAACCCTTTTTTATATCACATCTATATGTTCCTCTGTTGGCTTATTTGATCCCTCCCAAGTAATAAAAATCCTATCTTCACCTGAAAGCTAAACAATTTTTCATATTGATTTATGTCATTTTTTGCTGCAGGGGGACTACCTTGCACACGTAAGAGAGAGTACTCTGACTAACCTGGAAATTGAACCCACCACTCTACCAATGCAAAGCCATCCAACAATCAAGTGCTCAGTTGTTTTAAGCACCGACCAGGTCTGACACAGACTGACAGGTTGGCCTTCGATGATTGTCACATCCTGCAGAATCCCCCTGTGAAAACCTGAAAATGATCCTTCACAAAAGCAAGGGCTTTTCTCGGAGAACACACACTTTTGGAGCCAAAAAGCACGGCGTGTGATTGAGGCCCCCTTTGAAAAGCGTCTGATTAGTCCTGATTTAGAGTTCCAGATCAGATTGGAGTAATCTGAAAGAGCCTATTCTCCAAATGTCATCATCCGTCATATGTAATCCACTTAGGTTGGTGCGTAGGTGTACTGTGTTTGTGGAAATCTAATAAGACACAGCTGCGCCGCTCGCTTCTTACACGCATCCTGGCATTTTGAGCATGAGAGCAACTTGGTATATTCTGTCATTGCTACGTTTCTGTCAAGTAAAAACCAGAACATTAAGCTAAATAATTGAAACGATGAGCTTGTTTTGCATTATTCACAATTAGCAATCATGATACTTACTTCAGTGGCTGTTTCTTTAAAGTCCAGATGACAAGATAAGGATTTCTTCTTATCCTCGCTGACGTTCGGTATGCAGTCGTATAGAAAAACACAGATATGCCACGTGAAAGTTTAATATGTAATCAATATTTATACTCTGAGATTTCCCTTAGAGATTCCCCGACTGTGGCATAAATGTTTCCGTACTGTTCGTATCAGAAATGATCAGAAATAGGCTTTTACTGTGCTGTATGGAGCTGTTGGGAAAAGCCTGTGTAGTCTTTTGTTTTAATTTTAAGTTGGGTAGAAAGGGGGGAAAAAAATGTCTTTGCGATTTTTTTTTTTTTTTTTTGCTCTAAATGTTGGCTGCAAGTGGCCTCATAATTTATAAGACACCTCGCATGAAACCTTTATGAGAGATCTTGGAAGAGAGACAAAATGGCGAGCTGTAGAGAAGCTCCAGTAACAGTCCAGGCTTGAGTTGTTGGTGGATCAGCTGAGGTAAGTGGGTCAAAATAAACTTGAGCTTTCCATTTTATTTCCTACACCCTCTTAATGTATTAATAGGCAGGCAGTTTAGACAGCTTTTTGCTAGACTCTCTCTGAAAGGATGTGCATATTAGCGAGTTTGCTTTAAGGACCCTCTTCAAAACTAATCCATTTTGATAATATAATAATCATAATTTATTTTTGTGCAAGTTGAACTGTTGCTATACACACCGCCACTATTAGCCAATTTGACCAGCATGTTTAATGAAAGTAGAGTTGGAGAAATATACAGCTCTGGAAAAAAAAATAAGAGACCACTGCAAAATTATCAGTTTTTCTGATTTTACTACTTATAGGTATGTGTTTGGGCAAAAGGAACATTTCTGTTTGAGTCTATAAACTACTGACAACATTTCCCCCAAATTCCAAATAAAAATGTATTTACATTTATTTGCAGAAAATGACAAATGGTCAAAATAACAAAAAAGATACATGTTTTCAGGCCTCAAATAATGCAAAGAAACAAGATCAAATTCATTTTTAATACAACATAATACTAATGTTTACACTTAAGAAGAGTTCAGAAATCAATATTTGGTGCAATAACCCTTATTTTTAATCACAGCTTTCATGCGTCTTGGCATGCTCTCCACAAGTCTTTCACATTGTTCTTGGGTGACTTTATTTCACTCCTGGTGCAAGAACTGAAGTAGCTCAGCTTTGTGTTTGTGTTGGAATTCAACAGACGCTGGAATGGAATGGTTGTAATTAGGGATGTCAACAATTAATCGATTAACGGTTAATTGTCGATTAAGACGTTGGTCGATCAAAATGCATTAATTGTAATTAACCGCTAACCGCGGACACGCGGACATGCGCACCCGCGTGGTCATGAAACAAGGCAACCGCGCTGCGCCAAGCTCGACTCACATCCGACCGCAGGCGCCAACGGCACTGCTCAGCAGCCCCGGGTGTACCGCGAGGCGAGATCGAACCCGGAATGCCGGTTTCGCCGCAGCCCGCGCCCCGAGCCCCGAGCCCCGAGCCCCGCGCGGCTGGCCTGCGGCTTGGAGCGCGGGGCGCGGTGAAACCAGCACGCGCCCCAGTGGTTTAATCCTGGTCTAGTCCAGGTCTAGACCCGGTCGAGTCCCGGTCCAGTCCTGGTCCAGTCCTGGTTCAGACCTGGTCCAGTCCACGTTCAGTCCTGGTCCAGTCCACGTTCAGTCCTGGTCTAGTCTCTTAGCCAATCAGGACAGAACACAATGTTACTCTATAAAAAAAATTTTACACTATAAAAAAAAAAATTTGATAGAGCGAGGGATTACTGTATTTTGTTATTCAGCATCAATACATTTGTCTGCTTTTTACTAAGGAATAATTAATTGAGGAATATACAATATAATAATACTATGATATATTTTTGACTCAGTGTTATGTTACTATAGCTTATATTCTTAAAGACCCTATTGAAACACTCAAATTCAGGTGAAAAACGCCGCTTATCAGTTAATCGTTAATCGACCGATAAGGTCAATCAACTATCAGTTAATGAATTAACCGATAATTTGCATCCCTAGTTGTAATACATGTAGGGATGCTGATTTCAGAAAAAATGCAGTGGTCTCTTTTTTTCCAGAGCTGTATAAGTACGTAGACAAAAAACAAACAAAAAAACAAAACAAAAAACATGCTTACTCCACACAGACAGACTCTAGTCCAGAGAATCGAACCCTGGACCTTCGTGCTATGTGGTCTGTTTTACTGTGTTTCACTGAACCACAATGTCAGAAGTGGTGGTAAAAGTGTGTGCAAACAAACCAGCCCAAGAAACCACAAACACAGTTGAAAGTCCATCTTAGTACTCTTCGTAGCTAAGATCTTGCCTGAACGTAGAACGCAGAAAAGCAGTAACTTCTTATGGTCTGAGCCAGTGTCTAGTGTGGAGCGGCTAAGGTAAGTGGGTCAGAACAAACTTCATCTTTCTTTTTAATATCTTCCGTGAAGTTCATGTATTAATAGGCGCATAGTTTAGACAGCTTTGTGCTTTGTCTTAGATACTCCGCTGAAAATATTTGCATATTAGCGAGGTCGCCCTAAGGAACCTCTCAGGAGTTCTCTTTCAAATGTGCCTCTACATGTCATAACAAGTGGGATGCATGTCAGACTCGAACCTTTTTCCAAGACACCCACCCACCAGCCGCGAACCCACTTCACAGAGCACCAGCCCCCCCGTCCCACCTCCGCCCCTGCTCCCCCCACCCAGCGCCTTCGGCCAAGCACCTCGCTCTCATCCACAACAACAAACCGGTTCCATTTAGAGTGCAAAGGTTTCCGTTTAACGTTGAAAAGAAAAGCCCTCCAACTACAAACACAACCCAGCTCAAATGTAACCAATTCAATTCTTTGGCGCAAAGAAACCAAGCTCATAAATAAGCAATTCCTTAAAAACAGCAATGAGCGAAAAAGACGTTTAATGAAATACCTTGCATGCATATACATGGAGAATCACATTGAGAAGAGGGATTCTGGCTAGTTTATGTGTGAATTTATGCAACCTCAGAAATGTAATTACAGAAAAATACAGTGTTTAGACATGAATGTGACAGCTCATGTCATGGTGATTTCTCTATGCAGCTGTATTTTTGACCATTTTTGAAAGATGAAGTGTGTAATTCTGGACACTGGGTTTTTGTTTCCAGCTTCAAAACACCATTGTAGAAAGATCAAATGAATCAAGTCCGAACTGTGAGAGGGTTAACTAAGTAGAAGTAGAATTTTTTCCAGACATGGACCAGTCAAATTTTAGTTAACGCCTGATTCCCTGATGTTCTTTCTCTCATTGTTACACTGGCATTGCATTGGTTTGCTTTAGTGATAGTTAGAACAATACATTTATCAGTCTTGATAGTTCATAGATGTAGGGCCTTGGTAAAATATGTACGGCACTACCACAGAAAGCTGCTGGCAGGAAACATCCTGCTCCGAGGTGACAGTGAAAACAAGTGCCTCTGTACACAATTGACACAGTGATAATGATAAAGTGCCTGTAGTTATTGTCTGACATCCTCCTGCGGCCCTGCTGTGAGACAGAGCCTGTAGAGCGGCAGTTTCCTGTCTGCTCCTGATGCAGGGCCCTGTGCTCATGTGTGTGTGTGTGTGTGTCTGTGCGTGTGTGTATATGTGTGTATATATGTGTGTATATGTGTGTGTGCGTGTCAAGAGACTCAGTGGAGAAGGCTGCTGAAGGAGGTCATGGACCACCTGGGGGCAGGAAGAGGGGGCATCACAAGAGCAGTCTGGTGACATGGTAACTCACCCAAAGCCTGTGTATCAGTGTACCACCTACAGTGGATTAGTACATGACAGCTAAAGACAAGATTATAACACACAATAGGCACAGCTCATCCATCACAGCTACCTTTTGTTACAAATGCTCTTTGTATGTCAGAGTGGGACGAGAGGCTTATCAAAACGCCTCTCTTCACCAAATAAACCGGTGAGTTTTCCTGCTGTGTCACCATCTTCCTTTTTATGAGCTCTCTGTGATATCTGGGTTAGATGTACTTGAACACAGTCCTGTATGTGCGCTCATTATGGTGCTACTGCGCTGACCTCTGCCGCTGCTTTCTAGTCTTGCTGATGCTGTGCTCTCTCTCACCAACAGAAATGCTTTTATTTTTTCTCCTCTCATGGTTCACGTGAGGTGACCGCCCTCAGGCCTAGCCCCTCCCCTTTGTCCTAGGCGTCGTTCACACAGATCCACTGAGGCTTGTAGGATCAGCTGCGTGTGAGCCCAGCTGAGGCTTGCAGCCTCACGTTGCTAGATTTCATTTGTAAGCGAGCTCTTGACCTCACACTATACACACACACATAGATGTACACACACACTTGTACACACATATATGTACACACACACACATGTACACACATATATGTACACACACATGTACACACATATATGTACTCACACACATGTACACACATACATGTACACACACATACATGTACACACACATACATGTACACACATACATGTACACACATACATGTACACACACACGTACACACACATATATGTACACACACATGTACACACATACATGTACACACACATAGATGTACACACACATATATGTACACACACATGTACACACATACATGCACACACACACACATGTACACACACATACATGTACACACACACTTGTACACACATATATGTACACACACACACACATGTACACACATACATGTACACACACACATGTACACACATATATGTACTCACACATGTACACACACACATGTACACACATATATGTACTCACACACATGTACACACATACATGTACACACACATACATGTACACACATACATGTACACACACACATATACACACACATATATGTACACACACATACATGTACACACACATGTACACACATACATGTACACACACATACATGTACACACACATACATGTACACACACATATATGTACACACACACATGCATGCCCACACATATATGTATACACACACATATACACACATACATGTATACACACATATACACACACATACATGTATACACATATACATGTACACACGTACATGTACACACATATGTCCACACACATACATGTCCACACACATACATGTCCACACACATACATGTACACACATATATGTCCTGTATGTGTACACACATACAGGCGCTATAAGGACATACAGTGTATGTACCTGTTCTGATTCCACAGCACTGGTCCTGGCTGTGCTCCAGTCGACCTGCTCCTCCTTCATGTACAGCACAGTAGCAGCCCCTGAGGCCCTGGCAGAAAGTGTTAATGTTTTGTGGCACATTTAGCCCCAGCGCCGTCCTCCTCCATCGCACATCTCTGCTCTGGATCTGCTGACACTGGGAATGAGATTAGAGCAGCCGAGGAGCGGAGGCATTCAGACTGAAATACAGTGATGACAGCTATTCTTCTGTCATCCTGAGGGCCACAGCATTGTGAGGGTGCCTAGGGCCTCTCTGAAACAACAGAGCAATAACCAGGACCAGAGATGAACATCACACACAGCCCTATGGCTTAAACACCTGTCTGTGCTCCTAACCACCATCTGACCTTTTGGTCCTCACTTTAATTAATTGGGACCAAGTTCAGCTTTTTGTGTTGTACAGTGCCGTGAAAAAGTATTTGCCCCCTTCCTGATTTCTGTGTTTTTTGCATATTTATCACTCAAAACATTGTCAGATCATCAAACCAATTTTAATATCACACAGAAACAACCCAAGGAAAGACAAAATTCAGTTTTTGAATGATGATTCCATTTATTAGTGCACAAAAAAAATCTAAACCTATCTGGCCCTATGTGAAAAAGTAATTGCCCCCCCTTGTTAAATCACAAACTAACTGTGACTAACCACAGTTTTGAGAAAACTTAGTTCAGTTCTACATGCCACACCCACACCTGATTGTCACCACCTGTGTTGAATCAAGAAATCACTTAAATAGTTCCTGTCAAACAAAGTGAAGTTGGCTACAACATCTCAAGAACAAACACATCATGCCACGATCCAAAGAAATTCAAGAACAAATGAGAAAAAAAGTGATAGAAGTCTATAATTCAGGAAAAGGTTACAAAGCCATTCCCAAAGCTCTGGGGCTCCAGCGAACCACTGTCAGAGCCATTATTCAAAAATGGAGGAAACTGGGAACAGTTGCAACCCTTCCCAGGAGTGGTCGACCAACTAAGATTACTCCAAGAGTGCGACGACGGCTCATTCAGGAAGTCACAAAAGAACCTAGACGCACATCGAAAGAACTACAGGCCTCGTTGGCCTCAGTTAAGGTCAGTGTTCATGACTCCACCATTAGAAAAACACTGGCCAAAAATGGCATCCATGGAAGAGTTCCCAGGAGAAAACCACTGCTTTCACAAAAGAACACAAAGGCTCGTCTCACCTTTGCCAAAAAGCACCTTGATGACCCTCAAGACTTTTGGAGAAACATTTTGTGGACCGATGAGTCTAAAATTGAACTTTTTGGAAGGTCTGCAGCCCGTTTCATCTGGCGTAAAAATGGCACAGCATTTGATAAAAAGAACATGGTGCCCACAGTAAAGCATGGTGGTGGCAGTGTGATGGTCTGGGCCTGCTTTGCTGCCTCAGGACCAGGACAACTTGCTGTGATTGACGGAAAAATGAATTCTGCTGTTTACCAGAAGATCCTGAAGGAGAATGTCCGGCCATCAGTTCGTGCCCTCAAACTCAAGCGCTCTTGGATCATGCAACAGGACAATGATCCAAAACACACCAGCAAGTCCACCTCTGAATGGCTCAAAGAAAACAAAATTAAGGTTTTGGAGTGGCCAAGTCAAAGTCCGGATTTAAATCCGATTGAGATGCTGTGGTGTGACCTTAAACGGGCAGTTCATACAAGAAAACCCTCCAATATGGCAGAATTGAAACAATTCTGCATAGAAGAGTGGGCCAAAATCCCTCCCCAGCGGTGTGAAAGACTCATCACCAATTATCGCAAACGTTTGGTTACAGTTATTGCTGTCAAAGGAGGCTCAACTGGCTATTAGATTAAGGGGGCAATTACTTTTTCACATAGGGCCAGATAGGTTTAGATTTTTTTTGTGCACTAATAAATGGAATCATCATTCAAAAACTGAATTTTGTCTTTCCTTGGGTTGTTTCTGTGTGATATTAAAATTGGTTTGATGATCTGACAATGTTTTGAGTGATAAATATGCAAAAAACACAGAAATCAGGAAGGGGGCAAATACTTTTTCACGGCACTGTATTTGACCAGTCTTTTACTCCTGCTCCCTGGAAACTAAAACTTCACAAGCTATTACAATATCCTTTGTGTTAATAGTTAAAAAACATTGTGTAGTCAAACACTTGGTGATGTAACCATGAAATCGTCTGTTTTCTTCCAACAAAAACTTAAGTTGTGACTCCCGAGTGGGTTTTGTGGATCTTTTATTAGTTTTGAATAGGAACTACAGTTCCTGCTTTTGCCTTTGGGCTTTGCAAGGGTTGCACCAGCAGAATTGTATTCTTTAGTAAGACAGTGTGAAAAGTTTGGTCTCCCACCAAAAAGTTCCTTGCGATCCCTCTTTTCATGCACAATCTTTGATTTCTGACGATGTAAGATCAAATTGAGCTGCAAGTGTGCTCCCGCTCTGCCTTTCAAGCTGCTTGAACATCACGGTGTGAAAAAACAAAGACGGCAAGACGGAGCGAAATCTGAGGCGTTCTGCCACTCAGCATCCCCCATTCACCAAACAACGGCGTCTCCCTGCCACTACAAATACATTAGCAATCAATTATTTATGGAACACAGTCAGGGCCTCTTTAATCTTTTCCTTTTATCCAATTAAATTGTCTAAGCATTGGAAGCTTCTAGCTCACAGGGAATGTGCAGCTTTTAAAAAGAGAAGAAGAGAAGTCTTTGCTTTTGACTTTCCATGTAACAGAGGAGACACTTCTGAGGCTAAGCAATGAAAGAGAAGAGATTGAGTCAAGTGTAAATGAACCCCCTCCTCTTGCCGCCATTGCATTGGTTTGTACAGGAACCATTTGAAGTGGGATATTAAGACTGTGGTTCCATTCTGGGCGCAAAGGGACACTGGGGAGCACAAGCCTTTCATGAATCCCTAATGCATGGCTGAAATAGTTGGAAAGTATTTTGGATCACCTCCACTGGGTAAATACCGTGTTGCTTCAGTTGTGGCTCTCCATTATTCAGCTCGTCTATTGAAGTACTGACTAAACTGTTCACTTCCGATGGAGTGAATGTGAAATTATGGATGTAGAGTGCTCGTAAAACAATAGTCTCTTCAATTATACGGTAAGATTCAAATAAAGAAAGACTTTTTTAGGATAAGCACGCTGATATTGTCTGGGAATGTTCTACTTTACAATATACACTCAACAAAAATATAAACGCAACACTTTTGTTTTTGCTCCCATTTTTCCTGAGATGGACCCAAAGATCCAAAATTCACTCCAGATACACAACACTACCATTTCTCTCAAACATTGTTCACAAATCTGTCCAAATGTGTGACAGCGAGCACCTCTGCCCCGCCGAGACAATCCACCCCACCTCACAGGTGCGCCACATCAAGATGCCGATCCGACATCATGACCAGTGCACAGGTGCGCCCCAGACTGCCCACAATAAAAGGCCACCCCGAAATGTGCATTTTTTTTTTTGCTTTATTAGGGGTCTGGGAACTCAGAACCAGTCAGTATCTGGTGTGACCACCATTTGCCTCATGCAGTGCAACACATCTTCTTCGCATAGAGTTTATCAGATTGTCAATTGTGGCCTGTGGAATGTTGGCTCTTCAAAGGCTGTTATGGACGAAGAACACAGGTGCATTTTATTTGAGATACCGTGATGAGATCCTGAGGCCCATTGTTGTGCCATACATCCATGAACATCACCTCATGTTTCAGCAAGATAATGCACGGCCCCATGTTGCAAGGATCTGTACACAATTCTTGGAAACTGGCCATGCAAGAACTGGGACATTTCCCAGTTCTTGCATGGCCAGTATACTCACCGGACATGTCACCAATTGAGCATGTTTGGGATGTGCTTGACCGGCGTATACGACTGCGTGTACCAGCTCCCACTAATATCCAGCAACTTCGCACAGCCATTGAAGAGGAGTGGACCAACATTCCACAGGCCACAATTGACAATCTGATAAACTCTATGCGAAGAAGATGTGTTGCACTGCATGAGGCAAATGGTGGTCACACCAGATACTGACTGGTTCTGAGTCCCCAGACCCCCAATAAAGCAAAAAAAAAAAAAATGCACATTTTGGGGTGGCCTTTTATTGTGGGCAGTCTGGGGCACACCTGTGCACTGGTCATGATGTCGGATCGGCATCTTGATGTGGCGCACCTGTGAGGTGGGGTGGATTGTCTCGGCGGGGCAGAGGTGCTCGCTGTCACACATTTGGACAGATTTGTGAACAATTGTTTGAGAGAAATGGTAGTGTTGTGTATCTGGAATGAATTTTGGATCTTTGGGTCTATCTCAGGAAAAATGGGAGCAAAAACAAAAGTGTTGCGTTTATATTTTTGTTGAGTATATGAGCAATTTGCAATTTGACAAGAGACAAGTTTTCTTGTGAGTAGTGCCCAGAATTTGGACCTAGATTGAAAAACATTAGGTAAAGCAAAACTTAAGGGTTTTACTCCACCTGCCCTTCCTGTCATAACCCCTTCGTCCATGTATACACCAGAAAAAAATTATTTGATTACTAAATTAGTGGACTGTTCATTAAAAAATGATTAGTTGCAGTAATCTGATTGTTATAGCCCTAAATACAACTAAAATTTTATATACACTTCTATTCATGTTTCCGCAGGCAACACACCATCAGATACAATTATGGGAATCAGGTCTATAACAATACAACAATGTGTTTATACTGTACATTGAAGTTTAGACTCAAAGCAGAACAATAATACACTTGTCATCGATGTGATTTGACATTATCTATACTACAGACTAATTGTTCTGCCCCTCCCTTGATCGTGACCTGGTGCGTGCGACAATAGCTAACACAAAGCACATATGGCGGTACAAAGTCCCCACTGTTTGGGTCCGTTACATGACGCCTTAGCTCTTGTGTGGTCTGATGTGGCTCCCCGCTCGCCTCAAAGGGATCCTCCTCATTGTGTACATGCACGTTCATCTACGACGCTGTATGGAGTTTATTCAAATAGCTCCTCGGGGCTTTGTTCGATCACAGACTGCCAAAAGCAAAAGGATTTCCGAGGCGCGTTGGGTTTGTTTAAAGTGTGCGCCCTCTGGGATATGTTTGGCATTCCCATCCACTCAGAGAAGGACGTCCTGTGATGTGGAGGCGCTAGCAGGCTCGGCACGCTGCGATCACGGGCCCCTCTGAAGCGATTACCCTGTGCTCACACCCACGCCCAACCCCCCCCTCCCCAACACCACCCTGCTACCCCTCCCTCCAGCCCCAAGAGACGTGCCTTTGTTTAATCCGCCTCCCGTACAGAAGTTAACATGCGCATAATTGAGGTGTGTGTACAGATGTTACAGAGAGATGTTAGGAAACTTGTGTTGTAGTCAGTTGAAATCAAGGCCTGTAAGAGATCAATGAAAAAGAGAGAACGGAGATGGAAAAAAGTGTGAAACCAATGGTCGGCAATTAGTTTTTATGCTTACACTACTCCATTAGTCCAGGGGTTACTAACAGGCGGACCGGGGTCATTAACAGCCGAACTGGGATCCAAGATGCCATGCCATACGGACCCGGACCTATAGTTAAAAAATTATTAAATTACGTTCAATTTGGATGGGTCAGTTCAATTTTAAGAGGTAACCTTACAGCTTTTCTCTAAACTTTAAGGCCGTCACAGTCTACAGGAGAATTTGCCCGATTTTGGCTTCTGTCAGATCATAACCAGCAAACATTCGCAACGCTACGGTAACAGCCAATAAAACAGAACGTCAGGGGCAGAGGAGTGATGGACACAGAGACAAAACATACAAACACACACAACTATAGCGAAAATAATGAGAAGACTTTATTACTCATGTCTCATAAAGTGGTAAATTTAAAGTGCATCTCATTCTTGACTGTATAACTCCACTATATAGTCTAAACATGCAATTAAAAAAAAAAGATATTCTTTTTTTTATTTTTTTATATATATTTTTTATATTCTCTTATTTACTTACTTTATTATTATTACTTATCTTGTCTGCATGCACTTTTTTGTTCTAACTTTGCACTAAACTGCCTGGAGCTAATGTGGCTGTGTGAGATCAATAAAGTCTTATCTTATCTTATCTCTTATCCACATTATCCATAGAAACTGTCCTCTGTAAATAATGACAGTCCACAAAACAGTGGTATTAATCCAGTTTGGAGCATCCTTTGCAATTAAAAAGGACAGAATAGTTCCTCACTTGTGTCTGTTTACATCAACAGATTGTCATGGTTCATGTTTTTTTTGGCTGTTATTTCACATTTTGTGTATTTTATTCCTTTGGTGTGTCCTCAGTGTTTTATTTTGACATTTCTGGTCAGCTTGTTTTAGTTTTACTTCCTGTCTGTTGATTGTCTTCCCCGCCCTGATGTGCTACACCTGTGTCTGTCTGCATTTATACCCCATGTTCTCCTCTGCCCTTTGTTGGTCCATCGTCAATGTCTCGTCACGTTTTGTCATTAGTAGTCATGTCTTGCCTCTTTGGATTTTTGGATTTTGGTCAGTTCTTGGTTTATTATTAAAGTACTTAAACAGTAGTCCTGCATTTTGGGTCATCCCTCCTGTTTCCTCGTGACAGAATGGACCAACCAAATCAGACCCAAGCAGACTACTCTCTTTTTTTGTTAATGTGTGGGAAGTGGATTGTCTCCTGCAGCTGCTCTGCAGCAGGCCCGGGACTATGCCTGCAATGAGTCTGCTACCTCCAGAAGAGTCACAAGGAGGAGACATGGGGCTTGCAGATGGTAGCCCAGCCCTGCTTGTTAAGCCCTCCTTCCTCCACTTCAGCTCCCACCTCCTTCTCAAGAGTCACTGGTGCCCAGTGCCATTACAGACTGCCCACCATCCCTGAATTCTATTTTGCTGGAGCTTTTTTTTGGAGATCCCTGACCTCGACTTACCTGCTTCTGTTCCTGAGCCACCGCTGGACACATCTCTCCGTCCAGGGTGGTCGTTCTCCTGAGCCCCTGCAGCAGCTTCGCTGGACAAAGTTCTCCGTCCAGGGAGCTTACCTGCTTCTGTTCCTGAGCCACCGCTGGACACATCTCTCCGTCCGGGGTGGTCGTTCTCCCGAGCCCCTGCAGTAGCTTCGCTGGACAAAGTTCTCCGTCCAGGGAGCTTACCTGCTTCTGTTCCTGAGCCACCGCTGGACACATCTCTCCGTCTGGGGTGGTCGTTCTCCCGAGCCCCTGCAGTAGCTTCGCTGGACAAAGTTCTCCGTCCAGGGAGCTTACCTGCTTCTGTTCCTGAGCCACCGCTGGACACATCTCCGTCTGGGGTGGTTGTTCTCCCAAGCCCCTGCGGTAGCTTCGCTGGACATCGCTCTCCGTCCAGGGAGCTTGCTGCCAGATCTCAGCCCTGCCCCTCATCCAAGTTGAGCTCCAGACATCCCACCTAACTTCACTGCCATCTCCATTGTGAACTGCCCTTGCCTTCATGACCCCAGACCATTCTGACTGTTTTTTCAGATCTCTTGTCCCCCCTCCAGGCCCCCTCCACCCTCCCGAGTTCATTGTGGCTCTTGGGGACGTCTGGGAGCCGTCCCTTGAGAGGGGGGTACTGTCATGGTTCATGTTTTTTTTGGCTGTTATTTCACATTTTGTGTATTTTATTCCTTTGGTGTGTCCTCAGTGTTTTATTTTGACATTTCTGGTCAGCTTGTTTTAGTTTTACTTCCTGTCTGTTGATTGTCTTCCCCGCCCTGATGTGCTACACCTGTGTCTGTCTGCATTTATACCCCATGTTCTCCTCTGCCCTTTGTTGGTCCATCGTCAATGTCTCGTCACGTTTTGTCATTAGTAGTCATGTCTTGCCTCTTTGGATTTTTGGATTTTGGTCAGTTCTTGGTTTATTATTAAAGTACTTAAACAGTAGTCCTGCATTTTGGGTCATCCCTCCTGTTTCCTCGTGACACAGATAAGATAAGATAAGATATGCCTTTATTAGTCCCTCAGTGGGGAAATTCCATTGTTGCAACGCACGCACAGATCACAGCACGAAAAAGTAACGTCGTCGTCGGCCTCTGCGCGTCCTCCGCGTCCGACCTCCTCCGCACATAGCAACGCGTTGCAACCAGCTCCGGCTCTCGCCGCGCATAGCACTAGTAACTCTACTTCCTGTGTACTATATTGCCAAGCTTTTATGCTTTAAAGATCCCATGACATGGTACTTCTTGATGCTTTTATATGGCTCCTTAATGGTTCCCTAATACTGTAAATGAATCCTTCTTCAAAATCAACACTCAGTGCATGAGAAAGAGAGATAAGATGAGAAAGAGTAATTTTTCTCCCTCAGAACAGGTCATAATGGGCGTTGTTGCTTGAATGCAAATGAGGAGAAAAGAGCTGGCCAATAGTAGAGGGTGGGGGTGTGGCCAAACTCTCCGCTTTGGGCTCAGAGCTCTCAGCTGATCCATTTCCATGTTTTTGCACGGGGGGAGAGATTTGAAGCGTTCCATTGAAAAATAAACACATTTCCACATAAAATAAAATTAAACCACTGCTGTTCAAAGGTCCAGAGGCTCAGATAAAGGACTTCCGAGCCTAGAAACACTCGGACGTGCCTCCAGGCAAATAAAAAAACGCATTTCGCATTGCCTAGCGCATTCACAGTCCAAACTCTCTGGGCGTGATTTACAGAGACGCTGAGTACAGACAGACGGGGGTGGAACTGCATTTGCATTTCTTTTTTCGATCTGACGTCAATCAGGTGCCTTGTTCAAAATCGCCCGTTTGAGCTCCGATTTTTGTAACGCAGAAAAGGATCACAAATGCTCAGTTTAGACATTTCGCAACTTTTAACCAATGGGGGGGGGGCCTAAACAGGGTAGGGGAGCTCACATTAACGTTCAAAAACCTCAGAAAGTGAAAATTTCATGCCATGGGACCTTTAAAAGTCATCTATCAGAAGTACTGGACCACAGTTCACAAATAATAATAACACAGTTTCGACTTCGATCTAAACTAGAAGCGCAGAACTCTGATCTTTAGAACACTTAAGAGTCTCAAAGCGAGTGGTTTTACTGTAGACAGGAAATGACTGGTCAGCCATATCCTGCAGCAGTCTTTGCGTTCAAAGATATTAAGTCTCATAAAATTCTCCTTGTGTCTGTGGCATGTGCTTTGAGAGAGAGTCAAAGGTCTCGGTGCAGTTTAACAGGAGGACTGGTCAGGTAGGGTCAGCAGATCTGTGTCAGGGAGGGCAATTTGAGGGGAAAGGGAAGAGCCAAAGTGTCCCTCCTCTGGTCCTGCAGCATCACAGCAGCGTCCATGGGGACATTTTTTTTCTTGGTTAACTAATTATTTTATTAAAATTATAAGGATTTATAAGCACAGCAGCAGAAAAGAGAAACCATGGCATGACTGCACTTTTTTTTTTACATACAGCTCTTGAAAAAATAAGAGAACACTGCAAAATTATCATTTTTTTCTGATTTTACTATTTATAGGTATGTGTTTGGGCAAAAGGAACATTTTTGTTTGAGTCTATAAACTATTGACAACATTTCCCCCAAATTCCAAATAAAAATATCATTTAGAGCATTTATTTGCAGAAAATGACAAATGGTCAAAATAACAAATAAGATACACGTTTTCAGACCTCAAACAATGCAAAGAAACCAGATGAAATTCATTTCAAAACAACTTAATACTAATGTTTACACTTAAAGGGATATGCCACCCCCAGGTCAAATTTGGGCATCTCCCCACAGTCCAGAGACTAAAATAAGTGGTGGAAAGCGTTTTCCTGCTCACCCAGCCATTGTCCGAGTCTGTCGCCACTGACCGCCGCGGTATCTGCAGCTCCTCCGCCTTAGACTGGAGGCTAACGGCGCCAGAGAAAGATTTCGGCCAAATTGAATTAATCTGCTCGATGCTTTTCCCAATTACTTTCTGTGTAGTGCGCATTCATATCGAGTGCAAATAAATGTGCAAATCAACACGGAGAACTTGCCTTGGTCATTTTGGGTGGGAACTATTTTTCAGTGCGGAAAAAGACAGACGAAGGACGCACCATGCGGACAGGGGAATCCCTGTTTATGCACCAGGAAGGGAGTTCCCCCGTTACGCTGCGTGCTCTGTGCTTCGCCTTTATTTTTCCGCACTGAAAAATAGTTCCCACCCAAAATGACCAAGGCAAGTTCTCCGTGTTGATTTGCACATTTATTTGCACTCGATATGAATGCGCACTACACAGAAAGTAATTGGGAAAAGCATCGAGCAAATTAATTCCTTTTGGCCGAAATCTTTCTCTGGCGCCGTTAGACTCCAGTCTAACGCGGAGGAGCAGCAGCTCGCGCAGCGGTCAGTGCTGACAGACTCGGACAATGGCTGGGTGACCAGGAAAACGCTTTTCATCACTTGTTTTAGTCTCTGGACTGTGGGGAGATGCCCAAATTTGACCTGGGGGTGGCATATCCCTTTAAGAGGAGTTCATAAATCAATATTTGGTGCAATCACCCTTATTTTTAATCACAGCTTTCATGCGTCTTGGCATGCTCTCCACAAGTCTTTCACATTGTTCTTGGGTGACTTTATTCCACTCCTGGTGCAAGAACTGAAATAGCTCAGCTTTGTGTTTGTGTTGGAATTCAACAGAAGCTGGAATGGAATGGCTGTAATACATGTAGAGATGCTGATTTCAGAAAAAAAAAATGCATTGGTGTCTTATTTTTTTCCAGAGCTGTATGTCTTTTTACTTTAGGAGATGCTAATTACTTAAGCTTCTCTGTATACAAATTCCTAATAATTTTCAGAGCTTTTGCCAGCCTTTATTCAACCAAGAGTTTCTTTAGCTGACTATAGGCCTACTAATCTGTGCTTTCAGCCCCCAGACAGTCTCCAATTACACAATGTAGGTGAATGTGGATGTGTCTTGCCAAAAGGACACACAAGTTTGCATGTAATCAAGGTACCAATCTTTCCATTTGTACAACAATCATCACACCTCGTGCAACCACCCAGGGCATATCCGATTACACCTCGAAAGGCCTACATTACAAAAACAGAGGCTATAATCCAAAATCTTAGAAGAAGGTTCATCATTGTGTTGTTTCAAAACACTTTCAGTAAAATGGAAAAGCACATCCGCAAACACTGTATTTTGTCGGCCTGTTTTGCTGGAAAAGTTGCAGTCTAGCGATTCTGTGAGCAACTTTCTTCCATCTCCCTCGATGAGATAATGAGTGATGTTAGATTAGAAAGACATTAGCAAGACTTCCAGTCACGCAGGCATCTCATCGCCTCAGCATATAAAAGTTCCTCTCTGATACCTGACACGCATCATTTGAGTTTTTGATTTGAAAAGCGCAGAGTACATGTGCAAAAAATGGCTTGATCAGATAGCGTATCTCCCTCTGTTAAAATGCTTGAACTGCTGTCTTCACAACTGCCTGTGTCAATCACCCGCAAATCAGTCTTTAGATGCAGCAAGAAAAGAAAAAAAAACACCCCAAAAAGATCCATAGAAGAATTAATTAAATATACTGTATCATTTTGCATCGCTCCTTAGATGTGTCAAAAATAAAAATCTTTTTGAAAGCCTATTATTGTGGAGATAGCAGTAATTAAATTGACAGTGTTATTAATTGGGTTGAAGATAAAATGCATTGAGTGGAGGACATCTTAAACTCAATTAAAGATATCGCTTGCTCAATTAGAGATATCCCATTGCCATGTCTCGTACTGCACAATCAGCCTCTTCTCCTTGCAATAGTAGTAGTATCACTTTTTACACAAAGACCGACTTGGACTTGTGAAGTTTTCTTTTTATCGAGACTTTTTTTGGCGAACTGCATGGTGTCTTTAAAGGGGAATAATTATAGAGTTTAATCCTTGCTTATCTGCTTTTTGAAATAGAAGTGGCAATGGAAATGAGGTACTTCTGATATTGACGCTTGAAAAAACTGGACCGCAGTGTATAGTGAAGCAGGTAAATCAGATTGTATGTCTTTGTTCTATTGAGATTACTGCATCGTGAGATCCGTGCCTGAGAAATTAGTAAAAAGTTATTTAAAAGTGTGGTCACAAAGTTGGGCGTCATACATTGTACTTGCCACGGCCTGTAAGAAAAATACTAGGGATGCATCTGTCCAGCCTTTACAGTTCCAGTATTGATTTCGATATCATACTAGTGCAGAGACTGAAAAGATTTATTTCCTTTAAACTAAAATAAAACAGATCCAAATGTGTAATGTAGCTCTTATTTATACCTCTGGGAAATACAAACTCACTTTATCCAAAAACTTTTTCTTTTTTTGTACATTAACTTCTTGGGTTCTTTTTAAAGACAATACAGCAGGAATATTGAATAACTTTGTAAAAATTGGTAAAAGGAGAAATTCAATTTGTCAACTGGGCAAAATTTGTTTATAAGTTTATCTTGTCGAATATGTTTCGCAGCTCATCCAAGCTGCTTCTTCAGTTCTGGTCAGACTCTGGTGGAGTCTGAAGGGAGGAGCTAACTACAATGAAATTACTTTGAAACTATCACATCTACTTGTTTACAGTTTCTGTTAGTTAGGTGGGCCTATTAAATATGCAGTGGCAGTGTGGGGTCTTGTTAGCAGAACCATTTAGGGCCATAAAATTGTAAAAATTCAGACATTGCAGTAGTCTACACATTTTTGGACTCGATCTCCTTCTGAGATAAAAGTGGCTAAATCTCATTTATATTCATAAGATGAACTGAAAATCATTTGATAACTGTGCTGGTTAGCTAATGTATTCAAGATATGTAATGATATAATAATATATATATATATATATATATATATATATATATATTGATATATGTTAAAACTCTAGACATATTAAAATGAATGTATTGGAATGTGCAGACAGGCTTTCAGATAGAACTGGTTGCTTGTAGACACACTGTACCTTCTGATAAACTACAGTTTTTGCCTTATTTTGCATAAATTTCCTATTTTGACCCAATACTATATCTTGGAAACTATAGCCAATGAGCACTTCTGACTTACTTTTTCTTTATTCGTGAGTTAAACCAAGAAAAATTTCACTACTTTTGTTCCGGAAGCATTTTTCTTGTAGACCAGTGTTATGAGAGAGTTTCTTGGCCGACTATGACCATTAAATAGTGTTATTACCTCAATTTCTTGGCCCAAACAGGATATCGGCTGAACTGATATTTGGAAGCTGATGCAGCATTGCACCGATATCTGATACCAGTATCAGATCAGTGTACCACAAAAAAAATACATATTATGCATTAATTCATGATGCATTTTTGTTTTACCAATACCCTTAAAGGGATAGTGCGTTTTTTTAATGTGAATCTGTATGGCGTCCCCTTCAGCAGTGTCGTGCATTAACACTGACTTACCACTGACAGTGTCCTCTGAGCTGAGTCCTGCTCTGGTTCTGGAGCTGACGAAAGTAGTTCCGGTAAGTTAGCGGGGACATTTAATAAAGCTATTTGTCCAAAAAGTGATATATTTGTGTCACAAACAGTTGTCCATGTAAAAGTCAGCAGTTGGAATCGCTTGATGCTATTTTCTGTCGATTCGTATCACTACGCGGCTATTAGTATTATTAGCCTGTTCACTTGTAAGTGGATGTTTACAAAACCGCACTATCCCTTTAACATCAATCCTTTATTAAATTATAGTTTTACTTTAGTTACCATTTGGGTTGATTACAATGTCAAATATAAGCATAAACAACCCATTGTATCACAGCGAGAATTTTGATTCCACCTGAAGAAAAACTATTATTAATTTACTGCTTTTTGTATTCAAATGAAAATATTTTTGACACAGTTTGCCTCCATTACTACTTGGATTTACCGGTAATTGTAAATAACGGTCTCTCATTCAAAGAACACGCTTGAAAAGTCAGATATTGTGTTAATAATTCATTCATTAAAAACTGTGCTCGTACCTCCTATTGTTGAGTGTTCAGTATTTGATAGTGACTGCTTTTGTATGTGAACATTTATTTGACATCTTGTTTTAACAAAAGGACTTTCTCATAATTACAGTGCAGTCATCATTCCTTTTAACAGTAATAATATTTTTTTTTTAGTTTTCTGTCTTTCTGTGTTTGGATCCTCAGAAGCAGTGCATCTCTTTTGCCCATGAACAGTATATACTTACATTGTTGATTGAATCTTAAAGTTGTTTTAACATTAATTTGTGTGTATGGGTGTGCTCCATCTGCACTGACTCTGTTCTCCCTGCCTCTCCTCAGGGCGCTGTGCCAGCTGTGGGGAGAACGTGGTGGGTGAGGGCACTGGCTGCACGGCCATGGACCAGGTCTTCCACGTGGACTGCTTCGTGTGTATGACCTGCAGCAGCAAACTGCGCGGAAAGCCCTTCTACGCCGTCGACAAGAAGGCCTACTGCGAGCCCTGCTATGTGGTGAGTGCCAACCAACTGATAGAGTCTGGAATTTTTCTCTGGAACCACTAGTGAATGAGATCATCATTGGCACCGTTTTTGTTGTAAGCTGATAAATGGTCCATAGAAATATATTAGCCAAAACTATGTAGAAAGTAAACATAAGAGTCATGGAACTGCCTCAAGAACTGCTGGGTCACTACTTGTAAACCGCAATAACACTTTTGAAGCAACCCCATCTCAAGTAGTTAAAATGTTCATTACACACTACTTTTTAAAGGGTAGGTTAAAGGTTTTAAAGGGTCAGTTGGTAGAGCGTTTGTCCACTGATCCAAAGGGTGGTGGTTCGAATCCCATTCTCGTCATACATTATTGTTGAGCGGTCATTCCACAGGTTGGCGGTACGATTCTAGCTCCCACAGATGATTGCTGCCGTTGTGTCCTTGGGCAAGACACTTAACCCACCTCTTTCCCAGTGTCTGCGTACACTGGTAGAGAGCCCCCATGACAAGAAATACATCAAGGCCGGTTGCGTCACGCAATGTGGGGCCGTCCTCTTGTGCATTGAGATCTGGGCGGCAGATCAGTGTGAACTGTTCCCCCCCGCGACCCGAACTTGGAAAACGCAGAAGAAAATGAATGAATGAAGGAAAATGAATACTTTTTAAAGGTATATTTTAAGGTATATACTATTACGCAAAAGTTAGTGAGTTAGAAGATCCTTGGTGTTATATTTATCTTCTTTGAAAACACTTCTGCATCTTTTTTTCCCTCTTTGCCGTAATCATTTTTCCATGCTACTTCTTCACATTGACTTTGTTTTCATAGATTCACGACACACATTGTGGCACCACGCTGACAAAAAACTATTTTGTGTTTTCAAAAAGGTGGAAATGAAAATGTATAAAAACGTATTTACCTGATGTGTTTGGACAGTCAGACACATTAAATATCATATACATTTTTCACCTGTTTGACTCAAGTTTATATTAAAAAAAGAAGACAAAAAACATTTGATACATTTTACAAGGAATCTTATTCAAATGGAGCCACAAACTATACGTGGAGTTGTAATTCTTGCTTATTCCTGTTTATAATGTGACCTTGGGCAAGACACTTCATCCATCATGCCTTCACTGTGCAACAATAAAATAATCACAGTTGCTGTTAGGGATGTCAACAATTAATTGACTTACGATTAATTGTCGATCAAGACGTTGGTCGAACAAAATGCATTAATTGTAATTAATCGCTAATCGCGGACACGCGCACCCGCGTGGTCACGAAACAAGGCAACCGCGCACCGCGCTGCGCCAAGCTCGACTCACAGCCGGCCGCAGGCGCCAACGGCACTGCCCGGTGTACGCGCGAGGCCCGCGCCTACACCGGGGCTGCTGAGCACGAGATCGAACTGCGGCGCCCGGAATGCGTAGTCTCAGCCCGAGCCACAAACCAGCCGCACGAAACCAGCAGCGGCACGTGGTGGTTTAATCCTGGTTTAAACCTGGTCCAGTCCTGGTTTAGTCCAGGCCCAGTCCAGGTTTAGACCTGGTTTAGTTCTGGTCTAGACCTGGTTTAGTTCTGGTCTAGACCTGGTTTAGACCTGGTTTAGTCCACGTTTAGTCCTGGTCTAGTCTCTTAGCCAATCAGGACGGAGAACAGAATGTTACACTCTAAAAAAATGTTACACTATAAAAAAAAAAAATCGAAAAAAAAAAAAAAAAAATCCACAAACCGCGATAGAGCGAGAGATTACTGTATTTTGTTATTCAGCATCAATACATTTGTGTGCTTTTTACTAAGGAATAATTAATTGAGGAATATAAAATAAATAATAAATATAAATAATACTATGATATATTTATGACTCAGTGTTATGTATACTATAGCTTATATTCTTAAAGACCCTATTGAAACACGAAAATTCAGGTGAAAAATGCCGCTTATCAGTTAATCGTTAATCGATCGATAAGGTCAATCAACTACCAATTAATGAATTAATCGATAATTTGCATCCCTAGTTGCTGTATATAAGTTTGTTGTGTTACTATTAGTTCTCGACAACTGCCTTGTCAAGACTGGAAATGTCTAGTGCCAATGACCCTGAGAGCTACGCCAGCTAAAAATACACAAGATGGGTCAAGAGAACTGGACAGGTTACAGGTTAAAGGCCAGCTCTTTTTAGTTTTAGCAACAACGTGACAAGCTAGTGAAAAGCAAAAGTTTCTCAAACACCTGGGTAGGCAAACAGAAAATTTTGTCAAGAAAACTATTCAAGTTCACCCAGTTCAAGGATAAAAACATCACAGCCAAATAATAGTGTTCATTTGTTACATAACTGGGGGGGCTTGGCAAAAGCTTTCAAAACTATTATCTCTATGGAATTGACCCAAACTGCACTCACAAGACTACAGCTGTGCAAGAGTTCATGCAAAAACATCACTTAAGGCAGAAAAGGTACTAACTAAACTTGTGAATCATGAGTTTAATCTGCCTTTTTGCATACACTGCCCGTCAAAAGTTTGGATGCACTTTTTCATTTATGCTTTTTCTTTATTTCCCTGATTATTTACATTGTAGATTCTCACAAAAGGCATCATTGAATCATTGAAAATTATGACTGACACATATCAGAACTTATTTTATGTTTAAAAAAAAATAAAAAATCACAGCTTAGACCTTGGTTTGCACTTTGGGCACTTTTCAACACAGCTGTGAAAACTATTTCATCTGAAGCAAAGGGTGGTGACTTTGAGGGACTGAATAGAAATTATAAATAGAAATTAACAGAAATTAAAATGAAAATAAATTAATAGAAATTAAATGTAGTTATTTAGAGTTTTTTATAAAGAGAGTTTTTTTTCCTTTATTAGATAATTTCATATATCTAGCTGCAGATATCTGACATCTTCTTTGTATATATACAGTAGTAGAGAGTAATAAACAAAGAAAAAAAACATTGAATCAGAAGGTTTATCCAAACTTTTGATTGGTAGTGTGTAAATACCAAAAAATACCAAATCTTAAGCAAATTCACTCACTAACATCTCCTTTCTGCTGTTGTCCCATATAAATCTGTGCACAAGTTTAACGGTGGAGGATGTATCGCTCTATCACCTGCTTGTCTCCATGGAGAAGTTCTTGCTTTGCCTGGATTGTTCCACGTTAGGACTTTAAACATTTCCATCTAGCATTTATTCGTAACGGGTGTTTCTATTGCTCAAAAATACAATAATTCCTTCTGTGAAAAGGGGAGTCTTTCCGCAGATCTGAATTGTAGTGTAGTGCTGTAACCTGCCTGTATTCCTCATGATAGATAGGTTTAATCTAAAAAATCTAAAGCAGGTAGCGGAACGTCTACTAGAAATGTTACGCAGTGCCCCTTTAGGCTGCGTCCCATTACTCTGTCTTACCCCTTTGCCTACCCCTTTATCTACGTCTTTGTCTTGCCCCTCGATAACGAGCTAGGGGTACGAATGTTCCCTTAAGAAATGGGACACCACTCAATTACCGTTTGTGTCATCATCCCTTGCCTCTACCTGGCTGCTACGTCTACAGAGGCGACAACAATTGACGCAAACAAACGTAAACAAATATCAAGGATTATCTGGTACCTCAGCCCGACAAAAAACTAGCTTGTTTATACATGAAAGTTCGATGAAAACGATAATGTCGGCTAAATTGATATCGCTACAATCAAAACCGCAACAACAGTTCACTAAAGGTAACATAGAACATAAGCGTCATAATTGTAAACCTGCTAAACTGTTAATCGATAATTACAACTGCAGAAAATACATTTATGAGACTCCTTGGCTGGTCGATGTGATGCTGCCATCCTGATCCCAAAACCTGCCTGAGCTTGTAGGCGTACCCCTTCGTTCCAAGTCTGGTCGAGAGCTTACTTTGTTTCAAGGGGTATGTAGCCCTCAGTCGTGGCTCTAGCCCTTGATCAAAATTAGAATCAGGACACCCCTTTCCCTTACATGAACACGCAAAACCAAGGGGTAGGGGTAAGACGAAGGGGGAAGACAGAGAAATGGGACGCAGCCTTAGACTCTAAATGAAATAAGTCGACTAATATACATTCTGATCGACTGAGTCACAGCTAAAGGACGACAGCTCTATACTTCAGAAGTTCAGTGTGCGTTTATGTTACTCGTTTGTGTTTGTGTTGTTGTTCCACCTTAAATCCTACTGTCATACATTCATATATTCCCTGTGTTTTGTATTGGACAAACTGATAAACTTGTCACGCTGCCGTCGCCTTATTCAAATCACATTGTCTCCTCATTAGCTGTCTCTTTATGGCTGAGGATTTCATTTTATCGTCTTCTTGGTGAATTATTTGATGAATGCTTCCCTAGCGCTTGATGCAGAACAATCTCGGAGTTAAATGGTGATAAGCACGCCGATAGACTTAAAATGCAACTCCTTATCCAGGCCCGTCAGGATGGTGTAGGAGTATAACATGGTATTACTTGTCTAAGTGGATCAGATAAGACTAAGACAGCAGTTTCCCCTTTCAGACGCCAGTTACATCATTCAAAACTCACTCAGGATATTCCCAGCAAGTTATTTCGGACCAACTTGTTTTAATATCTCCATTCTAAAAAAGAAGAAAAAAAAAAAAGAAAAGAAAATGGGTCTGCAGAAGTGAGAGCACCCTTGCACAACTTTGTCAGAAGTTTATTGTCCTCATTCAAATCTCGAAACAGTTTCCCTTAATACATTTGAATTATGTTACGGTCATCCCTGGGTTTGCCACCGGATGTGTGTTTTCTCGCATTATCAGCAAAAAAAGCCATGTTTCTGTAAGTTCATTCATGCAGCTGATAGACAAATGAGGAGATACGCTATTTTGGTTCCAAAGCCAGTTCCCTTTTTGAGGTAAGGATGTTCACACGACCAAGTCAAAGGACCAAAAGTGTGAAGTGTTTGATTGATTTTGTTTTTACATACGTGCGTGTTAGGGCCTGTTTACACGAGAACGCTTACAGGTAAAAACGACAAAATATTTAGCAGAAGTGCCTTTCGTTTAGACGGTGATGGCGTTTTGGGGGATTAAAAACGCAAAAAACTGAAACCGCCCTCCAAAGTGGAAAACTTACGCTCCGCTGTAGCGTTTTCGTCTACACTGCCCAAGACGCAAAACTCTGGTCAAATCTGCTGTTGTCGGTTCATATATCAGTGTATTTTGTTTGGCATGACTCCCAGTCCACCCCTTGTTGCGCCTTCGTTGCTTTGTAGTCTAACGTGGTCTGAAACAATAGTTGAACTAATTCGTCTGACCACACAAATTTTTTTTTGTTACCGGTAGCCATATTTTGTTTTGCTTTTCGCAGCACAGATGAGAAGAAGGAAGGACATAGTGATAATGTATCACAGCACCACCTAGCCGCCTGGCATGCATACCCAATCTAATTCCACACACTTTTGCGTCGCCTTATGCACGCAGATTTCCTCCCGTAAACGCTCGTCTAAACGTGGAATAAAAAGTGAAGATGTGAAGATTGTGAAGATTCTTCCAGTGCGGAAGAATAAAGCCGAATCACGCACCACGTTGTGCAACAGGGGAACTCCCTTCCCGGTGCGTAACTGGGATTCCCCTGGCAGCGTGCTGCGTGATTCGGCTTTATTCTTCCGCACTGGAAAATAGTTCCCACCCAAAATGACCAAGGCAAGCTCTCCGTGTTGATTTGCACATTTATTTGCACTCGATATGAATGCGCACTACACACAAAGTAATTGGGAAACGCATCGAGCAAATTAATTCCTTTTGGCCGAAATCTTTCTCTGGCGACGTTAGACTCCAGTCTAAGGCGGAGGAGCTGCAGATACCGCGGCGGTCAGTGCTGACAGACTCGGACAATGGCTGGGTGAGCAGGAAAACGCTTTCCACCACTTATTTTAGTCTCTGGACTGTGGGGAGATGCCCAAATTTGACCTGGGGGTGGCATAACCCTTTAACTTAACTATGGTTTTAAAATCATGAGAAACATAATATATTATAAAGATGCCTGGACATACACTAATAATAAACATTTAATTTATTAAAACTGATTCAGGCTTAGTAATTCCTTGACAAAGAGGTTAGGGTTAAAAGTTGGGGTTAGTGTAATAATTAAGTAGTTACACTTCAGTCATAGTTGTTCATACATTAAGGCTGTTAAAAGTGTAGTTATAGTAAAGTGTTACCAAATCATGTGTAATTTTTTTTATTTTTTATTAAATCATAAACCAGAAATTATTCACTGTTGGCTTCACTGGAATTTAGCACAGTACCAAACCTAGGATATATCACAAAGGTCATTTTAGGTCATATTTATTTAAAACTTCTTTATTCTTTAATACAGAAACCAAACAATTTTACACAATTTCAATTTTAAGTTGCCATTTCCTCTCGGATATTTAAACATTTTTGTGCACTATTTAAACAATGTGTAATGTATCTAGCTAGCCTGAGTTGGTTCGATATAGAAGATTTTGCTGGTATTTTGCTCCTTTTTTTTCACCCTGAACTGCTTCAGTCTGTGTGCCTATTGTCAAGTTTGTCCTTAGTGCATCAGATTTGTTTTTTTGGGCTGACTAAATTTGTGAAAATGAAAATGAATGAATGGATGAATGAATGAACTATCAATTAACATACATTTGGTCTATACTACAGACTTTAAAAGCTTAATATTGGTATCTGCAGCTATACGATATTACAATTTTAGGGATATTATCACATTATGTGCAAAGTGAATATGAAATGTGTCTGTTTTAATCATCAAAACTCTGAATGTGTCAAGTGTATTGCAAGTTCTTCCATTAAATGAGCAACAGAAGTGTAGTGCGGTCACAGAAAAAGATACCAAAAATATTGATAATTTGGCACACCTCTACTTTAAACACATTCCATTTCATTTCATCATTCCATCTGTTCTGACCACTTCTGCACAGCACGAACATAAAACCCTGCATCCGAAAAAGTGCGTGCATTTCCTCTTTTTCTTTTCATCATTTGCAGGAAACGTCTGCGTCCCGTTTCCAGCGTTTGAGCCATCCCTTAAATCACCCCTCCCCCCCAGGCACTCACAAAGATTGTACTTGTCTTGTCTGGAAGTTCTCCAACTCCAATACACGCACCGAGGACCAGCCGGATAATTTAGGAACTTTATGTATGCATTTCATCAGCATAAATGTTCTTCTGGCTCCAGATCAAAAGCATGGGGCAAATCTGAATTTCTTAATGAAAGTAATTTCTGCTGCTTTTATAATTCCCATACTCCGGGTTGTGGTGGCAGGGCCATTAGGGAGCGCTGTCTTTGGAGAAGCGTTTCATCCCGGAAAGAAAAAGAGGAGAGGAGAGAGATAGGTCCAAGTCACAGTCTAGGAATCTCCCACAGCCCAGAAAGAACAGACTTTATGGTCCAGTAGTTTAATGTTTAGTCCCCATGTAACTTCTGGATTCAGCAAATGTCACGAAAGGTCTGATATTACGCAAAATTGACTCTTGGGAGCTTTGAGCCATGTTAGAATGTTGTTACTTCATCAAAAACACACCTGGAGTTGTGGTTTGTGTCCACCTTATGATGTCATGTAGTGGTAGTTTTCAAGTTAAAGGAGAATTAACGTTTTGTTTTTTTTACAATCTAAGCCTTATTTCGGTAATAAAACAAGTTTTACTCACCCATAGCACTTTGGTCTCATATGGAGCACTTCCAGATATGTTTTCGATTAGTGATAGCCGTAGCGCGAGTTCTCGGGGCATATAATATATGCCCCGACATGTAATATATGCCCTGTGCGGTCTCCAAATAACACAAACTTTAGCACTTTTCAAATCATAGAAGCTCGATGTCTTAGTTTACGCTTTCGTTTGAGTCAAAAGTGCTTAACATACATCTCTGGAAAAAAATAAGAGACCACTGCATTTTTTTCTGAAATCAGCATCTCTACATGTATTACAGCCATTCCATTCCAGCATCTGTTGAATTCCAACACAAACACAAAGCTGAGCTACTTCAGTTCTTGCACCAGGAGTGGAATAAAATCACCCAAGAACAATGTGAAAGACTTGTGGAGAGCATGCCAAGACGCATGAAAGCTGTGATTAAAAATAAGGGTTATTGCACCAAATATTGATTTCTGAACTCTTCTTAAGTGTAAACATTAGTATTATGTTGTTTTAAAATGAATTTGATCTTGTTTCTTTGCATTGTTTGAGGTCTGAAAACATGTATGTTTATTGTTATTTTGACCATTTGTCATTTCCTGCAAATAAATGCTCTAAACGATAATATTTTTATTTGGAATTTGGGGGAAATGTTGTCAGTAGTTTATAGACTCAAACAAAAATGTTCCTTTTGCCCAAACACATACCTATAAGTAGTAAAATCAGAAAAAGTGATAATTTTGCAGTGGTCTCTTTTTTTTTTTTTTTTTTTTTCCAGAGCTGTAGATTTTACTTTATGGCTTACTGCTTGTCAAACTACACATATTAGAACTGTCATTTTTACTTCACCATATCAACCATTAATATGTTACATTATTATTGTATGTGACATTGCATTTTTTTTTATATATTTAGAATTATATTTAGAATTCACCATACAGCTCTTATTTATTGTTTTTGCTGATTATTTCTCTTAACCTTGAGACACTGTTAGCCTTGGAAAACCTTCGAAACATGTCAGGATTAAAAGTCTGAGTATACCAAGAGCATGCTTTCTAGATGAGAAAAAAAACTACTTACTGCTCATCCTTGAACAGTACAATGTGTAGTCATTATAACCCACTACAGCAATGCCATCTGTAAAATTTAACTGTTCACAATAGGTTTCATGTCACCATTGGCAGCTCCTGTATTTTATGCGCCTCGAATTTACATACACACAGAAAGTTATGGCTCTTGGTAGCTCAGGGCAATTTGAATCAATTTGTTTCTTTCAGATATCATCAAAAGTACCATCAGTAACTAAGGCTACGTTCAGACTGCAGGGCTTAATGCTCAATTCATATTTTTTGTAAAATCCGATTTTTGTTTTTGTTTGTCCACATTTCCAATTAAATGCGACTTTTATGTGATCTCCAGTGTGAACTTTAAATGCCCCAAAAGTGTGGACATGATGAGGTCACAAGCATTGATTAGCAATTTTAAAATTGCTGTCGTACCAGAGCCAGAACATGTACAACTTATCTGTTTTAAGGATGAGATTGAGAATAACAAGGTTTTTGGCGTTTTGTGGGGCAGTGGCAGCAACGTCCATAGAAAGGAACGTATTGGGATTGCTATGTGCTTCGCTGCTTCATTGACATGGACTTCATACACAATTTTCATATGACAAGAAGAACTTGTAGCACTCTCGCTTGTTGATGACGTGTAGGTCAGATGAATGCGACCTGGCCGTTCAAACTGAAGTCGCATGTCAAAAGATCGGATATGTATCGGTTTTAGGACTACATATCCAAGTGGCCTGGGTCGCATTTGAAAAAATCAGATCTGTGTCTTTCAGACTGTCATTAAAAGATCAGATACAGGTCGCATAGGGGCAAAAATTTGGGTCACTTCAGGCTGCATTCTGAACGTAACCTAACTCACCTCAGCCCATCTGCACCAATCTCACCTCTATTTCCTCTCAGCTCTTTCCTGGACTCCCCTTTACAGTCTATCTTGTATCTGAATACACACTGATAGTCTACAGAGCAGGTGAGATGGGTGAAATACCGGATTTCCTCCTATCCGGACAATAGAGCCATTCTCAAATACAATACTGTAACTGTCTTTATTTTCATGTCCTCTGCACGTTGCCCACTAAGAAAGATTACTCATCTTAGGGACGATTGCGTAGTAAAGTCATTTATTTTTATTAATCTACTCATAACTATTATGAAATTTTGATTCATTTTACATTATGGTTGCTAGGTAAGTTAGGGAATTACCTCTACATATGTCATATCTGCTTCCTTTGTCCATCCAGGAAGTCAAATAATAAACTTCACCAAAACTAGAAAAAACAAGGCTAGATTTTTAGTAAAATATAATTAATTTCCTGTTTTTCTTTGTGTTTTCCCACATGTTTTTTATTATCCAATCTGACACAATCTGAACCAAATGCTAAAAATCATCTGTACTATGTTATATAAGTCATCTTAGAGTTGTTTCCTCCTACAAGGTTACATAGCGCTACATGACAATGACAGATCAAATATTGTCCACACTTTGAATAGCTCTCTCCTGTATTTACTGCAGCTGTCCTCATTGTAAAACAACTTTATGTTTTGAATATCACTTTACAAAATCAATGCATGTGGTTACACTGCATTGCCTTTTACTCAGAATCCTCTCTTAGATCGAGGACAAACCAACATTCGATCCATTAGTGAAGGTTTCTTTTCACTGCATCTTTTTAGGTGCATGTTAGGAGAACAGACTTGTATCTTCTGGGTACAGTTGAAGCAGAAAGGGTCACTGACACAGGTTAATAGCTGGCCCTGGCTACTGTTCTTAAACCCATTTATATTGTTGTCATATTTGTTGCATATTTTGAAGGCATGCCATTTAACCACTTTTTGTATCTAGTTAATTTGTCTTAAAATGCCTGCATACTTGGCCTTTACTTCAGAGGGGAACCTTCACAGAAGGCCCCAACATTTAAATGTAAAATTTATGTTGTGTGTGTGTCAGGGATGCATGGGGTTATTATAAAATATGTTTTCAAATGTATTCAGGGAGATTTCACCGAAGTGAAATGTGCTTGTGTTCACAATTCGCATGTAGCCTACCTGTGCTGTAGAAGAAATACAGTGCCACGCCTCAGCCGGGTGTGAGCTCCCCACTCCTCACCTCCTGTGCTCATTTGTGCACTCCTCTTTCTCTCTTCCTCTGCTTATCCTCCTCTCCTCCACTCATCCTCTGCTCCTATATCCACTGTTCTTCATCTACAAAGCCAACATGCTTTCTCCCCTCGGCCTTCAACAAGTCACTTACAGTAGTGTATCACAAAGAGAAAATAGAAAGTAAAGCTATACATTGGTAGAGGTGAGTTGCGCTGGCATTTGAATCTTGATACAAGAATCAATGGCTCATTTACATCAACTCTGTCACGTCTCCGGTCCAAGACCTGTGCATGTGCCGTAACAGTTAGAAAGTTTTCAAATGAAATGGGTCGCCAATCCCACCTGTGGCTCTGCAGCAAAAATATGTGAGGAGTCTTATTTTTGATGGATGGTGCCTCATCTTGTGTCTGTGGCTTGTCCTGCCTTACGTGCACCTCTGCAGGTGTGTACAGGGCTGAGGTGTGCACAGGGCTCAGGTTGTGTACATGTGTGTATGAGGCTGAGGTGTGTGCAGGGTTGATGTGTGTGCAGTGCTGAGGTGTGTGCAGGGCTGAGGTTGTGTACAGGTGTGTACAGGCCTGAGGTGTGTACAGGGCTGAGGTTGTGTACATGCGTGTGCAGGGCTGAGGTGTGTGCAGGGTTGGTGTGTACAGGGCTGAGGTTGTGTACAGGTGTGTGCAGGGCTGAGGTGTGTACAGGGCTGAGGTTGTGTACAGGTGTGTGCAGGGCTGAGGTGTGTACAGGGCTGAGGTTGTGTACATGTGTGTACAGGGCTGAGGTGTGTACAGGGTTGGTGTGTACAGGGCTGAGGTTGTGTACATGTGTGTACAGGGCTGAGGCTGTGTACATGTGTGTACAGGCCTGAGGTGTGTACAGGGCTGAGGTTGTGTACATGTGTGTACAGGGCTGAGGCTGTGTACATGTGTGTACAGGCCTGAGGTGTGTACAGGCTTGAGGTGTGTACAGAGCTGAGGTTGTGTACGAGGTACGGTCTCTTTAATGTCTTTACTGACTTTACTGATAGTTGTATTTGTAAATAAGGCCTAGGTCCCAAGGGCACGGTTTGCCCCTGCTTTACTCTATATCTGCGTAGCCATAATCAAACTCATTCATCACGTTTTTTGAATAGTCAAAACCAACAAACAATGATCAAATCTCTTTTGAAGTTTGCTAAAGGGTTTTTTTTCTTCCATTTGCCTTGAAAGCTTCAAAGAGCAGTACATTTTAAGAGTCCTGAAACAAGGTCACACACAAGGGAACTGGGCTGCATATTCACTGTCCAATCATAAAACCATATAGCAATCTGCACAAAAGCTTCATCTATTTCTTGCTTCTTTTGACAGTTTTCAGAGTGAAGCTAAGGTCACGAACGCCAACTTGTGTGAATGGAATTAGGTTTATTATCTACTTTGGCCCCTCTTATTTAAAGTGATGGTCTCCGGGCTGGTCTCGCTCTGCTCGCTAACTCTTTCTCCTTTGCTCTATTGTACAAGAGGAATAAGTCATCTGAAGTGATGATCCACAGGTCACCAGGAACCAGCCATTTTGATTGACAGATGAGGTTCTAGATGCCACTGTAGAGCTTTGACTGTTTTGGAAAGTTGTAATGTCAATGGAGTTATACACCAATTTACCCCATTTTTTTTTTACTTTTAAAAACTTTGTTACAACTGATCTTGCACTTGGAAAAAAAGCACCTTTTAAAATTAGTAGCTACAGAATCTAGTGGTCTATATATTTCTTCTATGTGAGAATATACTTCAAACTGCTTCTATACAAAAATATACGATACATTTTCTAATTGAAATATTTCACACATTTTAAAGTAATGCAATCTTTTTTGCCCCCTTTTTCACAAATCTCTTATTGTCCTATTTACTTTTGTGCTAGATGAATGAATCAAATGTATTTTTCACAATTTAAATACAGTGTAGTACATTTTTTATGTCCCAGGCCATCAGTTCAGGCCTCCTGCTATATTTAGTCTCCATCAGTGAACCCCAGCTCACATCCAAAACACAGGGGGAGCTCACACATTCACACAGAGAGACTTTCAGGAGGAGCCTGTAGTCTGCACGCACACATTCACCTCCTGAAGTCTCTCTGCACTCACACATTCACCTCCTGAAGTCTCTCTGCACTCACACATTCACCTCCTGAAGTCTCTCTGCACTCACACATTCACCTCCTGAAGTCTCTCTGCACTCACACATTCACCTTCTGAAGTCTCTCTGCACTCACACATTCACCTCCTGAAGTCTCTCTGCACTCACACATTCACCTTCTGAAGTCTCTCTGCACTCACACATTCACACATTCACACAGAGGAATTCAGGAGGAGCCTGCGGTCTGCACTCACACATTCACACACAGGGACTTCAGGAGGAGCCTGTAGTCTGCACGCACACATTCACCTCCTGAAGTCTCTCTGCACTCACACATTCACAAATTCACACATTCACGCAGAGGGATTCAGGAGGAGCCTGTGGTCTGCACTCACACATTCACTTCCTGAAGTCTCTCTGCACTCACACATTCACCTCCTGAAGTCTCTCTGCACTCACACATTCACACAGGGACAACACTTGGCCCCATTTCAAAAATCAACATGGAAAAGGGATCCATATCTCACAATCCAATAGAGTTCAGATAATGATATATACACGAGGACAGGAAGGTCCACAGTACAAAATGTTGACTTTTTTGACTAGGTGACTGCTTATAACTCTTTATTTGTATTTATTTTTAAATGGGGTATTAGGCATTTGTGATATGTATAATATCCACGCAGTTGGATAGATAACCACCATTGAAAACTTTAAAACTGTTGCACTGTACATGAAGAGATCATTAAAACATTTTAACATTTATTATGCCCCTACTTTATCACTTTTTTTCACATCATGTCTTTCATCTTCATTCAAAATTAGAACTCACTGGGTTCTTGTTTACTACTTGAATTGACAATTTCTGATGCTTTGGATGCAGTTTTAAATCATCCCTTGTTTGTTGAGGCCTAACTTTGCTTAAAAAGTCATGGTTCACAGTTACAATAGTCCACCCTTTAGATTAGGGAACTGCAACACCACTTTATACATTTTATAGTAATAAAGTAATGTAATAATGTAAATACATCTATTAATCCTTGTTCTTTTATAATCAAATGTTTAGTTATTAAGGTCTTGAATACAACCCTTGACTCGCTTGGTTTGTTGATAACAGAACAATAGGGAACCTTATTTTACAGGGTTGCCAGGTTTCTAATATACATTCTAATCTTGTGATCTCCACAGTATATAAAGAGAGTGCATTTAAACAGTGTAGCCCAGGTGATGGTCTCTGAGTAATGACATTTGACAGGTCCTCACCTGTCAGGCTGTGTGATGGATACACAGGTAGGCAGGGACCCATATGCCCGCAGTCACATGATCAGGCCAGATGTGAGCCTGCTGCTGCTCTTCACCCATGTACACACAAACTCTAGTGTACTACCCACATACTCGTACACATACGGCATACAAGAGCTGTCTGCGTCATCAAATATTCACGCCTGTCTGCATTAGCTAACACTTGTAATTGAGTTCTGTATATTCAGACATGATTAACTCGCTCTAATTCCTCAAAGGAGTGCACCAATTAGATCGCACTAGCACGAATAGGATTTCACATCTTAGCACTGCTCCACACGGCTCCACATTTGCCAAGACCATTACAAGTGAACGTGATGTGCACTACGGTGGCAGTGACGCGACTGAAACATACAGGTCCTCACAACGCCAAAATTGAAAATCCAAAAGCTGTTTATTTGATTTATTGCACTTAGCAGAGAGATCAGAATTTAAACATTTAAGACATTTAAAGGCTGTGTGATGTAACTCTTGTAGTGAAATTGCTTTTGTTGTAATTTCCTGTATTATAATGGACTGCAATAGTGTAGGAACCATAGACTGTGTAAAGAAGTGGACAAAGGGAGTGTGACGCCAACCATAGCGTTCGGGTCAAATGAAGCTGAGGATGCTAGCGGTTATAGGAGTGAATTGGGAGTAGAGGTTTATATCAGTAATAGGAATTTATTCACGGACAAAATTGTGAAATAAAAACACAAGGCTCATGTAGCGCAGGTTAATACGTATGAAGATTCTAATACCAAAATGATGAGACTCTGATGAGCTGATACAGAGAGAGGGGTGACAATATTTGTTGTAAAGTCAAAAGCCTACATTTTATTTTTATTATAATTTTTTTATAGAATAGTAGGCAATGTGTCCCGATAGGCATGTGGATAGGTCTGTGATCAAGATGGCAATCCTCAACAAATAAAGGGCCAAAATCAAGATTGGACTGGGACAGAAAAACGGATATGGCATTTTTGGCTTAGACCGGCCCCTCATAATTAGCGGAGCACAACGGACTAATTTATGTATGTGTTCCCCGTAGTAAAGTATTGTACTATTGTTACGTCTTGGCCTTGAGGAAACCAGGGTGCAACATTTAAAGGAAAAATCCCAGCTCCCAAAAACCGCCAGCAAACTCACAATAACTATAGATTCAGTGGTTTATTTAAAATGCATCTTGCACCTTTTCGCCAAAAGGTGAGCGATTTTCATGCCTGTCCATCACCTAAAAGTCCCGGTATTATCCTAACATTATTTCCTGCTTACCTGCTGTGCCTGTGCGACACTTCCCTGGTCCCTCTGTCCCTCGGGTTCCCTCGGGTTCCCTGTCCACTGTCTCTGGCTGCTCCTCTCCCTGTCCACCTTCAACCTGGGCTGCAGAGGACGTGGAGGCTCCAGCAGCCCCTCCAGAGAATATGTCTGTTATTTTAGAACATTTAGCAGCATCTATAGCGAGATTTTTAATCTTTTAGCCCATTACTTTTCCACAACCCCTTTCTGCCACTCCTCCATGTTTCCACACTCAACACTATGAACCTGGTGGGGATCAGCACAGAGAAAGGGGTGGGACCGCTCTCGTAAGCTTCTATATCCAGATTTGTTTAGTCCACTGTCTATATTGAAGATGGACCAATAGGCCGCCCCTTCTAAATTGTGGGTCTCTAAGTACAAAAACAAAAACAAAAAAACAACAGCATCGGCTCCTAGGACTGTCAGCCCACCGGGAAAATGCCCGATATGCCCGATTACCAGTCCAGGCCTGGCTAAAATAGAAAAGATGTACTCCTTACTACTAATGTGCTCAGACAAACTAGTTAATATTACTGAAAGAGTTTACCAAGGCTGTTCTCATTATTTAGTTTAGTTTTAGAGAAGTTCCACACACGTTTAGCCCTGGTCTGTATTCATAGCCTTATTAGAATACATTATTTGGACAAGAGAACAGGCCTCCAAACTCTCTGCTGTTTTTGTCTAAGCATTTTGTACACCCGAGGAGAGTCAGGAGAACATCTACTGTATGTGTGATGCAGTGCTGACCCACCACAGTGTCAGTCTTCGTCCCAGCTTGGGTGCACCTCCGCTGGGCACTGTGTCAGCTCGTCTCTGGGCGTGGAGCTGGAGACATGTTCCTCAGTGCACAGAGGTCACTTTGAGTTTGCTGCCAAGGATTGTTTAGGAGGAGCAGAGTGTCCTGGCTGTCCATTGTATACATGTTACTGTGATGACTAAACATGGACACCAGTGAGCCGGAGGAGTTTACAAATCTCTGTCAGTGTGTTAGTTTCTCAGAATTGAAACAGGTAAATAAAATCAAGCAGTTTAGACATTGGCCTAAACAGAGCAATTGCAGTACTTTAGGAGAGACATATATGCAACTTTATTACATTAAATATTCAAGGCCATTTTTTTGTCTGCTGATGCAATTTTACTGACAACTACAGCTGTCAGTAAAGAGACAAACATTTATTTTGCGGTCTGGGCCATATTACATTGAACTGTTTTTAGTACAAATGTGTAAATGTTTTTTCATGATGTGTGTGGCAGTTTGACCCAGTTTGGCCCAGAGATTTCGACCTCAATGGGGTTTTCACCTGGTTAAATACTGTACAGGTTAATACATTTAAAAAAAAATAAATGAAAACTTTTTGGCTCTATGTTTATCCTTGAATTTCAATGTTTAATTTACAAGCATAGACAATTGTTTTACATTTTAAGCTGCAATATTGATCTAAAGCTGATTAATACTAGAATCTGGTCTACTGAAGTCTATTAAAAACTTCTTTGTTCTTTCTTCTTTCAGTTTGTTTTTATTGTTGAAGAATAGTTATTTAGCAGTTTTTAACCCTGTATGGACTCTACCTGGAATGTATTTAATAATTTGAAGTACAGAGCAGAGGTGGGGAATTAGGGGTAGGTGACATTTTCTGTATCAAGTAAAATACACAGTAACTCGTGGAGGAAATGTGTTATGGTTAAAAGGTCATAAAAGTTGATTTTACATAGCAAGTCCCATTTAAAACCAAGCATTAAAGGGATATGCCACCCCCAGGTCAAACTTGGGCATCTCCCCACAGTCCAGAGACTAAAATAAGTGGTGGAAAGCGTTTTCCTGGTCACCCAGCCATTGTCCGAGTCTGTCAGCACTGACCGCCGCGGTATCTGCAGCTACTCCGCGTTAGACTGGAGTCTAACGGCGCCAGAGAAAGATTTCGGCCAAAAGGAATTAATTTGCTCGATGCGTTTCCCAATTACTTTCTGTGTAGTGTGCATTCATATCAAGTGCAAATAAATGTGCAAATCAACACGGAGAGCTTGTCTTGGTCATTTTGGGTGGGAACTATTTTCCAGTGCGGAAGAATACAGCCGAATCACGCACCACGCTGCGCAACAGGGGAACTCCCTTCCAGCGTGCTGCTACAGCACGCTGCCAGGGGAATCCCAGTTACGCACCAGATATGAATGCACACTACACAGAAAGTAATTGGGAAACGCATCGAGCAAATTAATTCCTTTTGGCCGAAATCTTTCTCTGGCGCCGTTAGACTCCAGTCTAACGCGGAGTAGCTGCAGATACCGCGGCGGTCAGTGCTGACAGACTCGGACAATGGCTGGGTGAGCAGGAAAACGCTTTCCACCACTTATTTTAGTCTCTGGACTGTGGGGAGATGCCCAAGTTTGACCTGGGGGTGGCATATCCCTTTAAGGCTGCATCCCATGTCTTACCTCTTCCCCTACCCCTTTATCTACATGTTTGTCTTGCCCCTCGATACCGAGCTGACAGGGCTAGGGGTACGAATGTTCCCCTAAGGAAATGGAACACCACTCGATTACAGTTTGGGTCATCATCCCTTGCCTCTACCTGGCTGCTACGTCTACAGACGCGACAACAATTGACGCAAACAAACGTAAACAAACGTCAAGGATTATCAAGAACCTCAGCTCGACAAAAAACTAGCTGGTTTATGCATGAAAGTTCGATGAAAACGATAACAGACTGTTGCCCCTGCGACCCTGCCCCAGATAAGCGGAAGAAAATGGATGGATGGACTACATTAAAACCGCAATAACAGTTCACTAAAAGTAACGTAGAACATAAGCGTCATAATTGTAAACCATGCTAAACTGTTAATCGATAATTACATCTGCTGAAAATAAATTTATGAGACTCGGCTGGTCGATGTGACGCTGCCATCCTGATCCCAAAACCTGCCTGAGCTTCTAGGTGTCCCCCTTCGTTTCAAGTCTGGTCGAGAGCTTACTTCGTTTCATGGGGTATGTAGCCCTCGGTCGTGGCCCGAGCCCTTGATTAAAATTAGAATCGGGACACCCCTTGTCCTCACATGCACGCGCAAATCCAAGGGGTAGGGGTAAGACGAAGGGGTAATACAGAAATGGGACGCAGCCGGAAAGTCGTCCATATATGACCTCTTATCATAACAGGAAGTAGTCCAGCCTGGGTAGACCAGCAGTAGATATGTAGAGGGACAGGTCTATTCCAGGTCATAGAGTGCACCATGGTCTCTGGGGTCATTATGCGCATCTCTTTCTACAGTTTAACACATTTGCTTACTACTGTACACCTTACACACACCTCTCTTTACAATAATCCGATTTATTTAACACATTCCTGAGTGACAACATTGTATACTGGAGTCAAATCACGTTATAATACCTTTTAGTGTGCGTTGCTCATTTCTTGACAGATGGACAGAAATGGCTGCCAGGAAGTGTCTGTTCTAGGAAGTGAACATCTATACGACCAGAGCGCTTCTGTGTGCATGTGCAATTCTGTCAGGAGTCTGGGATAAGGGGTGAGACCTCAGGGTGGTCCACTTCACAGGACCTGCCTCATATGATTCTGATCTGATGAGCCTATGGGAAGTCATTTCAAAGAGTTAGACTAATAGAGAGGTCTGTTCACGTACGCAGTCTGGTCTCTGAAATGCGGCTGGATTTAAATGAGTTGCATGCCCTCGCCAGGCCCAAGCAGATTTTTGGCATTTGTCAGTTTGAGGGAGCAATATGGAAACTGTTTTTTTTTTTTTTTTTAATTGTATTCAAGTCACATAATTTCTCATTAGACTTTACATATGAGTTCAGTTTTCTTGTAATTATTATTTTGGACATTCTTTTGAGTCATCCATATCCACACAGCTTTCTTCTTGTGCAGTTTTGAGGCTTTTTTAAAATTTGTTTTAAATCTATACAGTCCCGATCATCATTCGCTGTTATGGAACAAAAATTAAGTTATGGAGGTTGCACATCACCTGAATGATTCCATGAAAATAGTAAGTTATAACCATACTTTGAATCCATGGAGATGCTTTATGCAATACTGTGCAAGATTATATCCAAAGGAACAACATTTCCATGGAAAGAAGCCAGAGGAGGTCAAAAAAGAGTCAGGTTTATGGAGATGCAAGCCAGCTCAGAGCCCGTTCAGAGCAAGGATGCATGTTCAACAATTTTTGGTGATTTTTTTTTGTTTTTTGTTTTTCCCCACATCCCCACTTTGCCCTTATTACAGCATACCATCAGTTAGCCCTTTTCCTCAAATGCACAAAAACATTGCATAGTTAAGCATGTTGGTTCTGGTTGAACTGGCTCTGACTGTTCACATGGGAAACATGTCCAGATTTGGGATTCTCTTGGTGGTGTGGTTCTGTAAACACCAATACAAGGCAGTGGAGTTGGGAAGACCTGAAATATTCATGAACCCAAAACTGGGGCCAAATCAACAGCCAGTGAGATTATGAACAAGTCTACGGCAGCTCCAAAAACATGTGCACTTTAGGTGATAGACGGTTAGTGAATCAATTACAAATATGTATATGTATAGGGTTTTATTGTGCAGTTTAAAGCAGAATCATTTTCTTTATATTTATAGTTTCTAGAATGTGATGTTGTCATAGTCCCAGATAGGCAGGCAAGAGACAGATATTCCTATTGATAAAGCTGCATTTTACCATGAAATATCCAAAAGGTAAATAGACAAATGTTGAACCTGATCATTATTATTGACTAGATTAAATAAATCACTATATTACATACAGCTCTGGAAAAAAATAAGAGACCACTGCTTTTTTTTTCTGAAATCAGCATCTCTACATGTATTACAGCCATTCCATTCCAGCGTCTGTTGAATTCCAACACAAACACAAAGCTGAGCAACTTCAGTTCTTGCACCAGGAGTGGAATAAAGTCACCCAAGAACAATGTGAAAGACTTGTGGAGAGCATGCCAAGACGCATGAAAGCTGTGATTAAAAATAAGGGTTATTGCACCAAATATTGATTTCTGAACTCTTCTTAAATGTAAACATTAGTATTATGTTGTTTTAAAATGAATTTGATCTTGTTTCTTTGCATTGTTTGAGGTCTAAAACATGTATCTTTTTTGTTATTTTGGCCATTTGTTATTTTCTGCAAATAAATGCTCTAAATGATAATATTCTATTTGGAATTTGGGGGAAATGTTGTCAGCAGTTTATAGACTCAAACAAAAATGTTCCTTTTGCTCAAACACAAGTACAGTGGTACCTCACCTTACAAAAGACCCTACATACGAAAAATCCAAGTTACGAAATGCCTTCACGTTAAATTTTGGTCTCTAGATACGAAAGAAAATTCAAGTTACGAAACGCGAAATCTCAAAAATTCGAATAATGCACGCTCAGATGCACGCCCCGCTGTTATCCCCGCTCAAAAAGCACCTTTCTCGGCCTCTTAGCTCTAGAGCCAAACACGCAAGATTTTCAACAAAATGTATTAAATAGTGAAGTGTGGGGGGAGACACGACTCCGGAAGCAGCGCGTGAGGAGCACGGAGCACGGCACCGCGCGAGGAGCACCCCTAGTCCTGGTCTGCACGACCAGCACCGGGGCTGCGAGCACGAGATAGAACCGCGGCACCCGGACCACGTCCTCTGGAGCCCGAGCCACAAACCAGCCGCACGAAACCAGCAAAGAGCGGCACGTGGTGGTTTAATCCTGGTTTAGTCCAGGTCTAGACCTGGTCCAGTCCTGGTTTAGTCCAGGTCCAGTCCAGGTTTAGACCTGGTCTAGACCTGGTTTAGTTCTGGCCTAGACCTGGTTTAGTCCACGTTTAGTCCTGGTCTAGTCTCTTAGCCAATCAGGACGCAGAACCAATGTTACACTATAAAAAAAAAAGTTACACTATTAAAAAAAAACCTTGGAACGAATCAGGCCTTTTCCATTGAAATAGCTACTCAATTTACGAAAAAATTCACATTACGAAACCACTTCTGGAACGAATTAATTTCGTAAGGTGATGTACCACTGTAGTAAAATCAGAAAAATTGAATATTTTGCAGTCGTCTCTTATTTTCTTCCAGAGCTGTATATTATATTGCCCTCATTTGTATTAAATAATATTGGCCTATAAACCCAGCCGTAAACCTTCAGAGTTGGTGTGATTTTTAAAAAAAAATTTACTTATATATTTTTTTACCTATAATTTATATTAATGTTTTTTTTTTATATATATATGGCAATGAATTTTCAGATTATATTTCAACACTTGTTTATAAGGATGGTTATTTTTGCTACACTGAAATGTATAGTGAAAATTACAACAAAATCTTTCCAGTTCACATAAAATACATATATTTTGGACCAAATCTATGTTTTACAAAATTCAAGTCTCATTAAATGTCATGTTTTCCAGTTCCCCTTTTACTTACTGAACAATAGCATACAATTGCTCATATTAATAATAATTTCTGAGCTGTAAATTGACTCACGTCCTTCCTCTTCTGTCTCCATAGTTGTTTTGATGACAGTCGTGGTAGTAGTAGGTACTTCCTGTTTGACACATCACAGATCAGAGTGGTACTGGCTCAGGTCTCAGGTCCAGACTGATGAAGCTCCCTCTGGGTTCACTCAGGGCTCACTCCAAATCACTCCAACTCACTCTGAAGTAAACCTAAACTAGATCCGACTTCCATCAGTTGAAATCATTATTGAACAAATAATGGGAAATATTAGAGATCAAACCTTTGCGATGCTATTTACACAGCATTAAATAGTGGCAGAGTCAGTTATAAATCTGGCACGCAATCTCATGGTCTGGCCTTCAAGTTTACGACCAACCTGCACGGGTCCAAGACAATTGTCCCCAAGGGCACAATAAAATACATTGTATTATATTGTATTGTCAATCAAGAAACCTTCAAACATGAACAAACAAATGAAGTGTAGTTGATAATGCACCTACAAATGGGATCATTGACCAGCCAAGGAGTCTCATAAATGTATTTTCAGCAGTTGTAATTATCTATTAACAGTTTAGCACGGTTTACTATCGACCAGTTTCAAAGCTACGTCATCACTGAATGCGCGTGCAGTGCTGACTCAAAACAAAGCCACTGCTGCCATAAAACCCCCAGCAAAGATATAGAAGAGAAGAACTCGAATAAAGAGAAACAGATGGAATAAATGATAGTTCATATCATTCAACTGACATACACACAAGTGAACACCTGCTGCTTGTGTAGGGTAATTTGCCCAGGTGTTCAATGGTGTTTAATCATGCTGATTAACTAGCAAGCACAGGACACTGCAAAGCTCACAGACATATTAACCGGGTAACCTCTAAGACAGACACATGTAAACGAACACAAATAACTTTGTTAAAAGTCATGATAAGTTTTCGCATGACCATAATAAATGGCATTTGACATGACTGAGATCACATCTGTGACTCATGAATTAAGTCGTAGTATGTTACTTACCCCGCAACGCAAGTGCAGTTGACGGTCAGAACGTAGTTATCGCGCTTGTTGATGATAGCCCAAGCATTGTACATGGTCGTCTTGTGGCCTTGTCTTTGACTGGGGAGAACATCAGATGCCAACACGCAAAACTCCTCATAGATATCGTGGTATTTTACCTCCTGTACATGGCCATACACGGCAAACTGGTAGGCATCCATGGATTTGTATGCGCGCACTTTCTCTCTTGTTTACACGCTAGGCTTCTCGACTAAATAACAGTGGGTATCTGGCCACTGTAAATCTGGCCACTTTCTGCGGTCATACTGCCACTCCATGATCACATAAGGATCTGGTTATCAGACCCCGTTGCTCAACGTGAGCTTTTGAATGTAGCTTTCCCTATCGTTCAGATACTCCGCTATGGACCGCCATGGTTGTTTCTGGGTCAACAGTGCACGCACATGCCGGTGACGTCACGTCTGTTTACTAACTGTAAAGGGGTCTGTTATGACGCTTATGTTCTACGTTACTTTTAGTGAACTGTTGTTGTGGTTTTAAATGTAGCGATGTCTGTTTAGCCGATGTTATCGTTTTCATCAAACTTTCAAACATAAAGAAGCTAGCTTTTTGTCAAGCTGAGGTACCCGATAATCCTTGACATTTGTTTACGTTTGTTTGCGTCAATTGTTGTCGCCTCTGTAGACGTAGCAGCCAGGCAGAGGCAAGGGATGATGGCGCAAACGGTAATCGAGTGGCGTCCCGTTTCTTAAGGGAACATTCGTACCCCAAGCCCTCTCAGCTCGTTATCGAGGGGCAAGACAAAGACTTAGATAAAGGGGTAGGGGAAGGGGTAAGACAGAGTAATGGGGCGTAGCCTAAACCTGTCTATCATGAGGGAGACGAGCATATTACAGCACTACACTACATTACAATTCAGATCTGTGGAGAGTCGTATTTTTGAGCAATAGAAACGCCCATAATGAGTAAATGCTAATTGAATATAGCACGTAACATTCCAGGCAACGCAATAACATCTCCATGGAGCAGTTAGCGGACGCTCCACCAGAGTAGTTGTGCAGTGTACCTTTAAATTGCGGCTGTATAGAAATCCTGTATTTTAGTATTTTATTTGAGTACATATTTCAGACTTCTCTTTGAGTTGAGCTTCATACATGGACTTCAGGTTGTTGGTATGTGCGTTTGAGTGAAGTGGCCTCTTTCATGTGTGTTTGTGTCTTATGTTCAAAGCACAAAACACATAATTCACAGTTTTACACTCTTCTCATTCCCACACATAGTCGCACAATATATAGCTCATACCACAGCAGTTACTGAGAAGCTTTTACCCCAACAACCACCTCGGAAAACTTAATTTTCAAACATACAATGCAAGACATAAACACAAATTAAACACCGATTAAACAAGGGTAGAACTGGACCAAACCAGGCCAACAACTGGGCTATGTAGAAGTTTCTAATTTACAGGTTTAAACTGGGACACGGCCAGATCCTATATTACACAAAATTGGTTCTTGTGAGCTATAAGACATGTTATAACACGGTTAACTCATCAAAAACATACCAGGAATTGTGTTTTGTTTCATTCACATTTATTAGTCTATCTACAACGTTTTGATGTCTACCACCTTTTGATGTCATGAAGAGGTAGTATTCAATTTAACAACTGTCTTTTACCTTTAGTTTGGTATAGATTGTCAATTCCAAGGCTGAAATTATCCAAATGATTCTATTGAAAGTGTTTGGAGTTTAAAAACACAGTAGAGCACTTCCTGTATTACCACATGACATCACAATTAGTGTTTTCCATTTGAGAGAAAAACTCAGCCTGAATATGCAGGGCTTGTGTTAAACATGTGTGAATGAAACAAAACAAAAGTTCTGGTATGAAACAATATTATATAACTTAATATTGATCATAGATATACAGCTCTGGGAAAAAATTAAGAGACCACTGCATTTTTTTCTGAAATCAGCATCTCTACATGTATTACAGCCATTCCATTCCAGCGTCTGTTGAATTCCAACACAAACACAAAGCTGAGCTACTTCGGTTCTTGCACCAGGAGTGGAATAAACTCACCTAAGAACATTGTGAAAGACTTGTGGAGAGCATGCCAAGACGCATGAAAGCTGTGATTAAAAATAAGGGTTATTGCACCAAATATTGATTTCTGAACTCTTCTGAAGTGTAAACATTAGTATTTATGTTGTTTCTTTGCATTGTTTGAGGTCTGAAAACATGTATCTTTTTTGTTATTTTGACCATTTGTCATTTTCTGCAAATAAATGCTCTAAACGATAATGTTTTTATTTGGAATTTGGGGGAATTTTTTTCAGTAGTTTATAGACTCAAACAAAAATGTTCCTTTTGCCCAAACACATACCTATAAGTAGTAAAATCAGAAAAACTGATAATTTTGCAGTGGTCTCTTTTTTCTCTTTTTTCCAGAGCTGTAGTGTAACGTTAGGCTTTTGATGCATTTGTAATGATGATGGATTGAAAATGACCAAACCACAGAATTTAAACTTTACATTAAACTACTCAAACTCCACATACACTGTAGGCCATTGGCACAAGCTTTAAGACCAGTGTCCATCCCATGTTATTACCCAGAGATGAGTTGTTGTGAGTAAAATTTTACAATTGACTTGAAGACTCTCCCAAATTTCCTTTTACATCATCTGCCTAGACATTTGTATAGCCTTCAGGGCAAACACTTAGAGAAATATATGAAGGAGGGGGCAGAGAAATACATATGCTTGACTACACCACAGTTAGTCGAGCAGGATCGCAGACCAGTACAGAAGAACAGAGCCCTCTTGTGGCAACACTGTACGCCGGAGTGTGCCAAAATCTGTCAAAATGTGTGTGTGGGGAGAAGAGATGAGAGGGCTCCAGTGTAAGTGAGCTAATAAACGCTAAGTGTTCCCGAAAAACGAATTGAAGCGGCCACAACGGGAGCATTTTGGTGCACAGTGAATGAATCGAGGTCATACAAACAGCAAGAAGAAAAGAAAGAGCCACTTTTGTTTTGTGAATACTGTAGCATCAAGGTTGACGCGGATAATACTCTTACTGTATGAGGCATTGTGATTTGAGTTTCTTCTGCAGATTTGAAAGTTTTTCTGCTAAAAATATGGAAAAAATATATGTATATTATGGTTGGTTCTTTACAGAATACAAAGCTCAGTTGAAATATCATTTGATTCCCAATTTATACATTTAGTTTTTAAATTATGGTAGGCTTGGGAACTTTTTTTTTTTTTTTTTAATCAATACAGTACTTCTACAGTTAAAATTGTTTTCAGACCAGTGTAATAAAATAGTAATAAAGCGGTTGATTTGTTAATTCACAGCACTGTCGTCAATGTAGTGTGTGTCATTTAAAGCTACCTTAAACTTGTTTGTATCACCAAACTAAGTGGTATTTTACGTCTAAGACCAGTTTAGTGCATTTTACTTCCTGGTCTTATCCTGATCCATAACAGCGCAGAGTCAGGGTAATGTGGGATCATGCTCTAGTTAAACTAAAAAAGGGTAAGGTATTCCCACTCTGAGGCCAGAGGAGGAGAACTTATATATACAAACATTTTAGGGCTTCTCTCTCTAACCTGCTGTCACTCCACTCACCCTCTCCTCTCTTGCTCTCACAATCTCTGTTTTATTAATATCTATCTCTCTTCTCTCTCTTGCCTCCCTCTATTTTCTCTCTCCTCTCTCACTCTCTTGTTCTCTCTCCCGTCTGTCTTTCTTTTTCTGTTGATCTCTCCATTGTATATCCCTCTTTTTCATTCATTTACTCTCTTTTATCTATCTATCCTTATTGGTTTATTCTGTTTTATTTCTTTTCGTCTCTTCTCTTCTCTCTCCTTTCTCTCTCTCTGTCTCAACCTCTCTCTTTATTCTGCCATCTCTCTCCCATGCCCCCCTTACCTTTCCCGCTGCATTTTGTCTCTGCTCTTCCTCTGCCTCTTACGCTCTCTCCTCCTGTTTCTCCAGCTTTCTTTACCCCTCCATACACCTCCCTCTCTTCCTCTCTCCGATTCCCTGCCTCTCCGTTCTCTCTCTTTCTCTGTGTGTGTGTTTCTAAATGAACTGCCGTGCTCTGTATTCGCTTGTATGTGTGAGTGTACGTGAGGCAGAGGCTCTTGGGCCCAGTGCAGTCCGCTCATTAAAACCCTTTTCCTCTTCCCGCACCGACTCAGTGTGGACATTGTTTACACACAAACGTTGCCCTGGGATTCCTGTTTATTTCTATTACCGTCTTGAAGGGGCAGGGGGAAATACAAGCACGAGCTTTTCATGAAATGCGGTCTCTCCAGGAGTACGCTGAAGATATAGTCTTCTTTTTAGACTTGTGCCTGCGCTGGGTCACTGCTCCTTCTTCTGTTACCTTCTGCTGACACTTGGTGGCCACAGTTACGTCACTGTTAGCCGTGAATTCAACGCAGCCGCTTCAAAAAGTCTGCACAAAGAGCCTTATGCATCGCGGTTAATTGGCTACAAAAATAGTTTGTTTATTTAGCTGCGAGAGTCTCCATGGATATGCAGAACAGCTACGTAAGCACAATGATTGGGGGTTATTTTGTGGTGTTGAGCTATTATAAAGTACAATCTGTTCCAGTTTTCACAATGATGCTTTACGGTGCACACTGGTGATATGACAATAATAACATGCATTACATTACGTAATGTTCATATCAAGAGTTCATTTGCAAAAAAAGATATGTACTGTTTGAAAAAGTCAGCTGAGGCTTGTAGTTTACTCTTAGTGTCGTGATATTTTGTAAAGCCAAATGTATTTTTATATTATTCCATCCCTTCTTGGTAAAATCCACTGTTCACTATTGTCATTCGTAATATCTCTAGAAAATGGTAACAAAAAAGAACAACTTTTTGGCAATTTTTCATAATGGATATACTGTATCTGTTGTTGTTATTGAATATATTATATATCTACATCTAATCTCCAGTGCTTTTGTACAGGGAGAGCTGGGCATCACTCTCTTATTGATCAAACACAGTTTTCAATTTAAGCTAAATTTTTTCTTTATTAATTTAACAAAAATCACAACAAAATCCTATTTATTCCTCTGATCTCTTCTCCAAACCAAATGCTTTTAGGATAGACCATAGACCATGGCAATTAAAAAGCCTAGGCCCATCATTGTGATCTGCCAATGATTGGATCATGATTCAATTACAATTCAATTAATCACAGTACTACAGAGCTCAACAAAAAGGCCCCACATCTGGTCTGTGTAGCAACTCAAACAAAACTTGTTTTGTGTGTCAACATTTTATGAGAATCTATGAGAACTTAATTTAGTGTCAATACTGTCGCAGAGAACGGAGAACCTTTAAATAGTCCTAAAAATGTGTGCAGTGAGTCGTAATCAATCATTTAATTACCAGCAGTCGCTGTGTCCACCTCAGTTTACAGTCACAAGAGCACTGGTCCACACACGCACACACACACACGCACACACACGCACACACACACACACACACACACACACACACTCTTGAGCGGCTGATGCAGCGTTGTGTTACTCCACACTCTGCTCATGTTTGGAAACAGAGGGCGCTCACTCACACTGCAGCCCCATTGAAGCAGCTGGAGCGTGCAGGAATTAGTCTGGCCCACTGCACACTTACATAAAGCACACAGTCACCTAAGGGGCACAGAGAAATAGACCAGGCCCAAAGTCCACAAATAGCCCAGTGTTTACGAGTTAAAATGTCACATCTAAAGTGAACATTTTTAGGCCGTGACTAAAACAAGTTTAATTAAGGACTTGGAAGATTGCTGTTGGAAATATACAGTGATGTAATGATTTGTCCCATCATTCTGGATGTCTGCAGTAAGAGGGATTCATATTAAAGTGATAATAATTAAATAATGCACAAAAATAAACAAATTTTCCTCATTAAACGTTAAACACTTTTCACAGACAACAAATTCCACAGTGTGACAGGAGACATGGCTCTTATGCACATTTGGATTTTAGTAATTTGTCAACAAAATGTCACTCATTTATCTTATTTCCGGTGCTGGAGCAGGTGTCAGTCGAGCTGCTGCCTGGAGAAACACATGGAGAGTACAGGGAGATCCAGAAAATACATCAGGCCAAACATCCATCACCAGTACATGATATATCCAGCCCCCGTAATTGCATTGCTGTTTAGAGAGGCGGTCGTTATTTATGAAATATTGAAATAACAAATGGCATGTGGTGGCAGATATTAGAGCAGGAGATGCCTCAGATAAGTCTTGTGCCTGGTGCGGGCGTGGTGCCCAGGCGGCTGGCTGCAGAAGACCTGTAGTCATCACAAAGTGGAGATATTTACTGCTCTGTGCGCAGGGCTGCAGAGGGAGCTCTGAAAAATGATGTTTGTGTTTGAGCCGACTGCTAATCAGGTTTAGCTCAGAGCATGTGAGGACACTGTGTCCACATACAGTGTTAGTCAGACACCTGGAGGAGGCTACTTCCTGGAACACTTCACTTATCTGGGCTCACTATAAAGATTGGTTGTAAAAATTCAGCAAGCGCACTGTCAAAATCACTGTCCAGTCTGAGAAGTCATATAAATGTTGTCACCATTTCTTGAATGAATGGGTTTAATTAGAAAAATCTTTTACCTAAGGGTACACTATGCAACTTTTCTGGTGGAGGGTCCTCATTTATTCCACATACTTATTGCTTTGCCCGGAATTGTCCACAGCATGGCATTTAACATAATGCCATATGCCACCAGCTCAAGATCAAATCTGTGGCAAAATAAACACCAGATAGACACGTTTAATTCCATACTCTGGAACATCCGGGCAAAGCTATAACATCTCAGTGGAGACAAACAGGTGACAGACTGCCACAAGAAAGTTACATAGTGTGCCTTTAAATGTTTTTAAATGGACTATGTCAATTACTCTAGATATTTTTTTCCATATTTTATGTGTATGCATTATTATTGTGTAGTATGTAGTTTTGTGTGGCCGTACACTTGTATATTTTTTGACATTGTTGAAAGTTGACAAACCACTGCACCACTGGTTAAGCAGTGTCTGTGTCCCTCTCCTAAATGTTCTGTCTTTGCCTGTTTGTGCTTCAGAACACCCTGGAGACGTGTAACAGCTGCAGTAAGCCCATCATGGAGCGGATCCTGAGGGCCACGGGGAAGGCCTACCACCCACACTGCTTCACCTGTGTGGTGTGCCACCGCAGCCTGGATGGAGTGCCCTTCACTGTGGACGCCTCCAACCACATCCACTGCATCCAGGACTTCCACAAGTAACATGCACACCTCACTCTTCACTCGTATTATTTTCAGGTTATATCAGACTCATAGGTTTGGAGTCACAGTTATCGTATCATTTTAAACAGATCTGAGAAGGTTGGTTGGTATAACAAAATCACCAAATATTCTGTAGGACAACGATACACTGTGCCTATCCACCACAGCAGGTCATGAGATTTTGTGTTAAAGGTGCAGTGTGTAACTTTTCTGGATACTATAAAAGTATGAAAAATATACAATTTTTTACTGACAACTGAATACATAAATCACACATATAATCCCTTAGTATTACTAGGGGATATATTGGGAAATATTATTTGTAAAAAGGCCTTATGGCGACTTAACAGTAACACTGTACATCTAATTTTCTGTCAGTGACTTTTGATGTAGTTTTTGCCATGAATATAATTCATTTATATATTTTTGCTGAAGTGAAAAGGAAGTTTAAACAAAGTACATCAAAGTATAACTTATGTTCTAATGGAAGACGGGCGTAGGACGTTTTCTTCTTCCCACTCCTTTTCGAATTTAAATAAGAAAAAATAGGTGAAATGCACATTAAGTGTACTGGATATACGTGTACTTACTTCTTGTGTTCATGAATCTGCTCGAAACAAAAAAAATCAATGAATTGAAAACTATTTACCCAGAAGCTACACCTTTTACTTACATAAGTACAAGCCTTCAGCTTGTTCTCCCTCTACACACAGAACGTGTCCTTTTAGTTTGACGACACTGCATCTGTGACTGTACAAACTAGTTGAAATAACTACTAACCACCAGCCTCCAGTTCATCTGTCCTCCTGAAACATGTGAAACTCGTCTCATTTCCAAAGTTCAAAAACATGGCTCCATCCACACGCATTTGTTTTACATTTGATCACACTTGGTTTGGCTACATTTCACTCTTTAGAGGTTGCCAACTACGCAACACAAGCTGGTCTGGTTAACATCCAGACCAATCAATATTAGTAAATATCTATCTGTATCTAATTTTCTGCTGTGTTGAAAAGTGCAATGAAACAATAAGATGTGTTTTCATGACAGCTTTGTAATGGGTTTAGCCCAAGTCAAGAAATGAGTATGGTATAAAGCTGACATTTTGTGGCTACTTATCACTGTCCAAAAACAGGGATGTGATCTTTGTTTCTCAAATGAGGGACTTGAAACGGTTCTGTATTTCACTTGGCATTCCATTTCTTCAAGCAGTAGTTGAGTGTACTTTTTGTGTATTTTTTTTTTACTTTTTTGTTTGTTTAAATGAGGAAATCCAACTTGTGTCAGGGAATCCCATCCATTCTTCAGACTCTAGGTCCAAACCAGTAAGAGAGAAGCGACTTTATTGATCTCACACAATAAAGTCATCCTGTTATTAGGAGTAGTGGGCAGCACATTACTGCGCCTGGGGACCATCTCCATGATCTTCTTGCTTCGGCTTGGTCAGGACCTAAGCTGGAGGATTTTACCTATGGTGCATGTTTTGGGTTGATGGGGGAAACCGTTGTATCTTATGTTTTATAATGTATTATTTATTTTATTATAGTTTTATATTTTATTTTATTTTATTATATGTCATTATATTTCATTTTAGGCTCCTGTATGTGTCTGAAAAAGCACTATATAAGACCTGAAACCCCATATTGTTCAAGATGGTGTTACAGTGATTAGCTCAAAATGTTTCAGAATTACAGTGAGAGTTTTAGGGGAAACACCAATAGTTTAAACAGTGAAACTTGTCATTATAGCACATGTCATTTCATAATGTAATTTCTGTGACAGGAATACACAGAAAAATAACATCCACAAGAAAACACACTGCTTAATACATTTTGGTCTATTGTGGTGAACCCATATTTCATTCCCGTCATTGTGTTGCGTTACACAATCTCTGTTTTCCCGTTGTCTCATTGATCAGAACAGAAGTGAGTAGCCTCTCTGTAGAATGGAGTGTCCGGCTCGCTGGTTCTGGGTCGTAGCTGCAGTGGTCCATAGTTTAATTCCCTGTGACAAGTGTGACCTGAGGAGATCGACAGGCCTTTTGTCGAAGAACAGTTTAAGAACAAAACACAGTCTTTTCTCTGTTTAAAACGCCTGCATTTCCACTTCCTGATTCTTGTTCTCAAAGCTGTCATGAAATATGGTACAAGTGGTTTCTGTATGACTGGAAATGTCTATAAACTTCTCATTCTGTCGTTGACACAGTATAAATAAGAGGCTGTCAGTGTTGACTCATTCAGCAATGAAGGCTTTTGCACATGTATTAAAGTGCATATGACAGATTTGAGTACTCATTTTACATAATTATATTTAAGACATCACAAAAAATAATTTATTCACATTTGTACATTTTAATATACAAGTTTGTGATTTTACTTTCTGGTTGCACATGTGTATCAGATATTACATAGAGCTCTGGAAAAAAATAAGCGACCACTGCAAAATTATCAGTTTTTCTGATTATACTACTTATAGGTATGTGTTTGGGCAAAAGGAACATTTTTGTTTGAGTCTATAAACTACTGACAACATTTCCCCCAAATTGCAAATAAAAATATTATCGTTTAGAGCATTTATTTGCAGAAAATGACAAATGGTCAAAATAACAAAAAAAGATACATGTTTTCAGACCTCAAACAATGCAAAGAAACAAGATCAAATTCATTTTAAAACAACATAATACTAATGTTTACACTTAAGAAGAGTTCAGAAATCAATATTTGGTGCAATAACCCTTATTTTTAATCACAGCTTTCATGCGTCTTGGCATGCTCTCCACAAGTCTTTCACATTGTTCTTGGGTGACTTTATTCCACTCCTGGTGCAAGAACTGAAGTAGCTCAGCTTTGTGTTTGTGTTGGAATTCAACAGACGCTGGAATGGAATGGCTGTAATACAGATGCTGATTTCAGAACAAAATGCAGTGGTCTCTTATTTTTTTCCAGAGCTGTACATGAAGGTAATTCCATAAATGTTACCTGGCAGCCATAAAGTCCAAAGCTTGTCTAAATTTTACAATAGTTATGATTTGACAGATGAAAATGACCACTTTTGTGTGTGTAAATTGTCTCTGCATTTTGGATGGATTTGTTGGTGTTGATGACATAGGTAGCAGTATTCTGTTTTAGAACGCTACTTCCAGCATTTTTATACCTTTTTTCTCAACTTTTTCCCTAAACTGCTTCTTAACGTAAAACTGTTATGAATATTTAGCACAAGTACAATCCCGCCAAACCACAAGTAATAATTAGAAAAACGTGAAAATCTGTTATATGAATCATGAAACAAATGTCATAGTTTGTTGTAGTTGTAGAAAAAGGTGTCAAATGTCATGTCCATTTATGAAATATAACTTTTTTAAAATCTGGCTAACATAGTAACATAGCATTTAGAATTTTTATTTATCTATGTTGTGCATTGCTTAACAGGAAATTTGCCCCTCGTTGCTGCGTGTGCCATGAGCCCATCATGCCTGCTCCGGGGCAGGAAGAGACGGTGCGCATCGTGGCTCTGGACAGGGACTTCCATGTGCAGTGCTACCGCTGTGAGGTGGGTCAACAGTCAGAGCCCTGGCTGCACTTTGTATGTTTCACGGTCCTTTCATACCTTCTTAAAGAGGGGGTATGAGGTTAAACAGTGGTGGGACAAGGTACAGTTTCCACAAGACGAGACTCAAGATTGGATCTACAAGAACGAGACAAGATGAGATTTTTAACATTATTCATAATAAATAAACCGTGCAATCCAATTCCCATTTTTGGCCTTACCATTACACTGGTCTACAAAATGCTTCCGGAACAAAAGTAGTGAAATTTTTCTTCACTAATAAAGAAAAAGTAAGTCAGAAGTGCTCATTGGCTATAGTTTCTAAGATATAGTATTGTGTCAAAATAGGAAATTTATGCAAAATAAGGCAAAATCAGTAGTTTATCAGAAGGTACAGTGTGTCTACAAGCAACCAGTTCTATCTGAAAGCCTGTCTGCACATTCCAGTACATTCATTTTAATATGTCTAAACTTAAAATATATTTTAAATATGTTTAAAATAGTTTAAACATAAAATATTTTTGGATTTCACAAAAGAGAGATGCCTTGAAATTGTGTGCACCTGATGTCTTAAGATATTTCTTGTTTATTTCTTGACAGATAAAGAAGTGCAAGTTAAATATTTTCAAAATATAAATATTATTTTTAAGCAAAAATGCCTAAATCTATTGTATAAACAGATGTGATTTTGATGTAAAACAATATCATTAAATATCTTGAATACATTAACTAACCAGCACAGTTATCAATTGATTTTCAGTTCATCTTATCAATATAAATGAGATTTACCCACTTTTTTCTCGGAAGCAGATCGAGTCCAAAAATGTGTAGACCAGTGTTATTTACTTTATTTAAATTTTGGGGCTATAGTGATTCAGAAAATTCAATCTCAATTTTTTATTTAATCCAAAAGTAAAAACATGGGGAAAAAGTTTTTCTCGTGAGATCTTGTGGCATGAGATCATGTTCCATCTCTAATGTTAAATCAACTTTTTTTGTGTTTTCTACCATGTTATATTGTTTTTTGTTTAATCAAACACATGTCTGAAGTAGTTACCTGAATCATTTGTGCATGTTTGAGTGATCTTGCGGTCTCACGGGCACTATTTGAACGTTTCGGTTAGACTTACGATACTACGTCGCTTGTCTAAGACTCATAACCAGGACACTTTCTGCAGAACTCCCCATGCTCCCACCACACAGTCCCTCCCTGCTCCGACCTCCACTCACAGAACATCGAGCTGAAAAGAATTAAACGTTTTAATACATTGTTTTTGCCAAATACAGTGGTCCCTCGTTTATCGCGGGGGTTAGGTTCCAGAAATAACCCGCAATAAGTGAAATCCGCGAAGTAGGACAACTTTATATTTTACAATTATTATACATGTTTTAAGGCTGTAAACGCCTCACCACACACATTATACACTTTTCTCAGACTGGTATTAACATTTTCTCACATTCCTCTCTTGTTTAAACACTCAAACTTTTGTAGATTTTCAACAAAATGTATTAATAGTGAAGCGTGGCAGGGGGTTGGGGGGGGGTGTGGGTGTGCGCGCGGACACGTGCACCCGCTCATCGTGGTCAAATCCGTGAGCAGCATGACCGGCGCGAGGCCATGCGTCCCACCTCCTGGGGCTGCGAGCACGAGACCGAAGCCGGCAGCGCCCGGACCGTGCCTCCCCCTCGGGACCACGTCCAACGACGCAGTCGAAGCGAACACACACAAGAGCTGCACGAAACAAGGCAAAGAGCCGCATGCGGTGGTTTAATCCTGGTTTAGACCTGGTCTAGTCCTGGTTTAGTCCAGGTTTAGACCTGGTCTAGTCCTGGTTTAGTCCAGGTTTAGACCTGGTTTAGACCTGGTTTAGACCTGGTTTAGACCTGGTTTAGTCCACGTTTAGTCCTGGTCTAGTTCCGGTCTAGTCCCAGTCTAGTCCCGGTGTGGTCCTCATGTCTTAGTCCCGGTCTGGACTTCCTACGGATCCAGTGACTCATGTCTCCGCTCCTCGTGCATCCAGCCCCCCCGCGTCCTCCCTCTATAACATCTATACAAATGTGTCAAACTGAAGACATTCTGTACTGTACAGGAGACACGGCACGGAGGAGAAGCCAATCAGGACGCAGAACACAGTGTTGATACACTATGAAAAAAATAAAATAAAAAATAAAAAAATCCATGAAACAGCGAGGCCGCGAAAAGTGAACCGCGATAGAGCGAGGGACCACTGTATATCATTTTCAAGCCAACAACATAAAATGATGGTATGTTTTAGCAATTAATACCCCATAGTCCTAGTGTAACACCCCCCCTCTTTAAAATCAAGCAGCCTTTCCTCACTTGTTTTGATACATCTTCATTCAAACTTAATCACATTTTTTCAACAGCAAACTCTCAAATGTTCTATGAGTCACTCCTTTTTCACATTAATGAAACACCATATGGGCAAAACGGCATCTTACTTTCCCATCTCTTCTGTTTGTTGGTTAACAGACCTGAGTGTGAATACTCTCTTGTTGTTTAATAAAGCGCAAGTTCCTTGGTAACACGTAATACTCTGGTGTACTGGAGCTTTGTAAAAATAGCATCTACAGGTGCAATAACAACACTTTAGATTCACCTTGAGCTGCTCTGAATCACTACCTTCTATCATTAATAAGGCATGTGATATATTTACACCTAATTATTACAGTTCTTCCTCTTATGTATTGGAAATTAACTTCAGTTGCTGAACCTCAAGCTAAATTAATATTTGTTTTTGTTTTTCTTGGAGATACTTACAATAACACGATTAGTATTTTATAAACAATAATTAGATACTAGTTTTGAGTCAGGTATACACTGAAATGTACTTTCACATGTTGGTTGAGGATAAAAAGGTCATAAGAGCTCAAATGGAGATTGCATCTTTCCCACTTCCCCTTTCTGTTTTAGCAAATCAGGCACTTTTGTGATTTCATTCAGAAATAGCTCCTTTTGCCACGGCTGCTTTCAGCTCTACATTTGAGTGTCCTTCTTTATCCTTAAAGGACCTTATTTTCTGATCTACGTTATAATGTTTCCTCGTCACAAACACACCTGGAGTTGTGTTTTGTTTCACTCACACAGGTTTAACACACACACTGCATATTTAGGTTCAATTCTTCTCTCTGTTCCACCTCGTGATGTCATGTGGTGCTACAGAAAGTGCTCCACTGTGTTTTTAAACTACAGCCTTCACTGGGATAATTTGGAAGATTTCAGGCCTGGAATTGCCCAACTCTACTGAACTAAGAGATAAGATAAGACTTTATTGATCTCACACAGGAGAAATTCACTTGCCACATTAGCTCTAGCAGGTTAGTGCAAAAGAAAATTAGAACAAAACAGTGCATACAGACAAGATAAGTAATAATAAAATAAGTAAATAAGTAAATAATAATAACTAAAGGTAAAGGGTAGCTTTTATTTTGAAAAGTAGTCACACTTCTAAAGTGTGTGAATGAAACAAAAACACAACTCCAGGTATGTTTTTGAAGAGGTAACGACATATCTAAAAGAAAATGTAACTGTTTGTTTCATATTCACTCTTTATTATATTGTTGTAGATGGAATGACACTGATTAGCACAAAATGAAGTTGAAAGAGGAAATGTCTTGTACAAATTATCCAGACACTTCAAAAGAGCTTGGTCAAAATTTAAGACATAAAAAAATCTTAAATCTATCAGAAAATGACTTAAAAGTGGTGAAATTATCTGTCTGTGCAGCAAGATTATTTTACTTGACAAGTTATCTTAAAATAAACTACCTCTAGACTAGCAATCTCTGGTCTAGTAAGTGGATAATACATCTGAAAACACGATAAATAACCTGATATAAGTGTTAAAATCTTGGTCAGATCAGAGAAATTTGCAGTGTAGAAACAAACCTCTCTCTTTGAAAATGTTTTGTCAAAATTAGTGATAGTTTTAGGGGAAACACCAATAGTTTAAACAGGGAATATACAGAAAAAAGAACATTCTTGGTAACCCCTAAGAAAAAAGAAAAAGAATTGTCAGAGATGCTTTTCTCATCAGAATAGCTATAGATAAGATAAGAAAGTGTGTTGGGGTCTTTCTTTACATCTCTTCTTTGTGTGTTCTGTAGGACTGTGGCTCCCTGTTATCTGAAGGAGAGAACCAGGGCTGCTACCCTCTGGACGGACACGTGCTCTGCAAGAACTGTAACAGCGGCCGCATCCAAGCTCTCACCGCCAAGGCCACCACCGACCTGTGAACCCCGTGTGCCCTATGACCCCTGAGCAGCACCCAGACCCGCCCTCCAGAGTACACATCTTACTACGCTTCATTCCGTTGTAGTATTTATGCAGCTTGTGGCCAGTCTAAAGAATTGAATTCACACTTTCACATACACATTCCTCAAACACACTTTTTAAAGGTACACTGCGTAACATTTCTAGAGAAGGGTCCACTACCTGTTTGTTTCCATTGGTTGAAACGTTATTGCCTTGTCTCAAATGTTCCACAGTATACAGCTCTGGAAAAAAATAAGAGACCACTGCAAAATGATCAGTGTTTCTGATTTTACTACTTATAGGTATGTGTTTGGGCAAAAGGAACATTTTTGTTTGAGTCTATAAACTACTGACAACAAATTCCAAATAAAAGTATTATCGTTTAGAGCATTTATTTGTAGAAAATGACAAATGATCAAAATAGCAAAAAAGATACATGGTTTCAGAGCTTAAACAAAGCAAAGAAGCATTTTAAAACAACATAATACTAATGTTTACACTTAAGAAGAGTTCAGAAATCAATATTTGGTGCAATAACCCTTATTTTTAATCACAGCTTTCATGCGTCTTGGCATGCTCTCCACAAGTCTTTCACATTGTTCTTGGGTGACTTTATTCCACTCCTGGTGCAAGAACTGAAGGAGCTCAGCTTTGTGTTTGTGTTGGAATTCAACAGACGCTGGAATGGAATGGCTGTAATACATGTAGAGATGCTGATTTCAGAAAAAAATGCAGTGGCCTCTTATTTTTTTCCAGAGCTGTATATTATTCCTCATAACCAGAATTTACTGGGTTCAGGTACAAAGTATGTATAATGGAAGTACATGCCACTGAAGTAGCAGTAGTTGTTTTTCAAGTTCTTGGTACATTTTCAAGCCTTTTCAATCATTTTAACATAATGCCACAATTTGCCATAGCTGAAAAACCCAGCAGGATGTATAAATATAATTCCAATGCATTAAAACCACAATAAAACTCTCCACATTTCCACGCAGGGTCTGAATGAGGTCTGTGTACACCAGCTTACATTCCTTTACCTGCGATATCCTATACTGTACTTTTGACTTCTGAACTGAACTCTCATACCCAATCCCATGCTGTTAAATGCTCCGTCTGTATTATAATCTCATACGCACTCATCTTTTCGTTTCATTTCATCTCTAGTCCCGCTCCACATTTTGCGCGCACAATTGCCGAATTTGCCAGTCTGTGATCTAAAATAGCAATAGCAAAAACATGCCAATTGCGTGACACGTGTGCCCTGCAGGTGAAGTTGAGCATGTGAGTATTTTTAACTAGCTACATTGACATTATCTGAGGGAAATAATAGGAGTAGAAGACCAAAGAGAGGCGTCTGTCAGCACACTGTTGGGTTTGATAGGAGCGAAGAGTGTTAGGCCACAGGGAATATTATAACAGCTACTATCACTGTCAAATGCTGTCAATACATTACTATTTTTCCTTTATACTGTAACTGGGGCAGTGGTTCTCAAACATTTTACACTAAATACACTTTAAATAAATCCACAATATAACATGAAGCAAATCTATCTCGCATTTATTATATTACACTTCTCCAAGACGTGAGTCACTGTTGAATCTCTGTTAGTTTAGATGGGACATGCCGCTATAATATGGCTGCTTACAAGGAAACAATATCACAAGGGACTGATTTCTGCAGAATCGCTGAGAGAAACACTAAACTCACTAATCTGAGAGATGTTTGTAAACGATAGGTGAGCAATGTTAAAAAATAAATTAGATAAAAAATACATTAGTAATAGGTTGGAAGATATGAATTATCACTGGTCTACCAATTTTTGGACTCGATCTGCTTTAAAAAAGTGGCTAAATCTCATTTATCTCATTATGAAGTTATGTTTTTAATTACACTTTTAACCACAGACATGTTATTAGTAGATGTGGTGTTCAATGCTAATGCTAATGCTAACGTTATCATTCACTCAGCATGTCTGGGAAGATTTTGGAACGCTGGAGCCAATCCCCTGTATTTTATCCTGTTAGCCATTAGCCCAGACAAATCCCTGTTATTTCGTTTTAAGACGTTAACATAAGATGAACTGAAAATCAAGATATGTCTTATCATGCTGTGAGCAGGTCTGACCTCCTCGTCTCCATGAAGGTAGATTATAGATAAGAATATATTAAGGCTGTCAGTTTAATGCGTTAATTAGATTAATTAATTTCACTGCAAATTAACGCGTTATAAAAATGAACGCAATTCATTTTGAGTGGCAATTCAATGTGCACAGATTTTAAATTTGGCGTGCGGCGAGCAAATCGCTGCCAGGGCCTTTGAACGGCAAGTTTATTTATAAAAAGAATGAAGACGGGATGATCAACAAGAAGGCGGTGATTTGTAGCTTTTGTCAAAAAGAATTTTCCGATCACCGAAGCTGCTCCAGCCTGACGGATCATTTGAGCGATAAACACGTCCAGACAAGTTCCATTGTTACTGGGGATAGTGCGCACTTCACCAAACCACCAAACCACCAAACCACGGTCGCAGAATTTGGGAAACGATTGAGCAAAGCGACCGCAGAAAAACTGACAAACTCAATCGCAAAATGGGTTCGATCACTCGTTCACTCACTCTCTATCTCTCTCTCTCTCTCACACACACACACTTAAAATGTAATTAATTACAAATCCTGTAATTCATTTTTTTTTAAATCACCTGACAGCACTAGAATATACATTTATTGGATACTATGGAACATTCCAGGCAACGCAGTAATATCTCCATGGAGACTTAGTGGTAGTCCACCTTTAAACCATAAGATGAACTAAACTAGGGCCTGTCCCACTGTTTGAGAACCACTGTTTCTAAAATTTCGTATTATTCACTCACACATACTACATCTATGCAACACTTAAGCCTACTGCAGACACTTTATATGAGAGGAACAAAAGCACGTTTAACCTGTACAGAATCATCCTCTGTAATGGGACTGGTACTGTGTTACGACGCATCACTCGGGAGTTTCGCCCGTTTACTGGGTGAATAAGGGACCATACAAGCTGTCGTAATCATGTAAAATCTTTGGACCAACAGGTTACTAGGATTGGTATTATTTTGATTTGTTTTAATATATGCCAGTAGCATTTTGCATACTTTTAATACTTCTTGGATATTTACAAATGCTGGTGGTAATTGTATGACTTCACCTTCTTTGGGAAGATGTGATTAAGTGTTTTTAAATGAGTGGTACAGTGGCAGCAGAAGCGTTCCTGCCACTTTGCAAGGAGGTTGGGGGCTCAATTCTCATGCTGGCCAAGTATTTTATTAAATTGAATGTGATAGTGAATGTTTTCTCAGTACATGTCCTGCCCTTGTTCAGTGTGTAATCCTTTAAATGCTCATACAGTATTGATGATAGAAATAAGTGGAATAACTTGAAATAACTGTAATATTTTCTAATTTGGGACACAAAAATACAAGAAAATAATATACAAGAACATTAAATAAAAGCGTGTTTTCTGAAATTTAAATGTCCTATATTACGCTAAATTGATTCATGTGAGCTTTAAGCCATGTTAAAATGTTGTTATTGTCAAAAACATAGCTGGAATTGTGTTTCATTTCATTCAAAAATGTCTGTCTAGGGGTGAGATTATCCAAATGATTCTAGTGATGCTGTATGGAGTTTAAAATACAATGGAGCACTTCCTATATTACCAAATGACATCACAAGTTGGAGTGTTTTCTGTTTGAGAAAAGAATACATCCTAAATATTCAGGGTTTGTATGTTAAATATGTGTGTATGAAACAAAACACAACTCCAGGTGTGTTTTTGAATAGGAACATTATAACATAGATCAGAAAACAGTGTAATATAGGCCCTTTAACAAAACAAAACAAAACAAAAAAAACATTTAGGCTGTTGAAAGAGATCTATTCTGTTTTGTGGAATGAAAATGAATATAAATATTGGTCCAACTCCAAAATTTGAGTTGCAAAATGTGTCAAATTCTGCAGAGAGGGGGAACACTTTGTAACTGCTATAGCTAACTCTTCGTATAAACATCCACTCAAATCCAAATGTGTTTCAGTTCTATATATACACTACCCAAAATGACTGTAGAGTATTCTGGAGGTGAGAGGAGCTGGGACCCTTTGTGGTGTTCACTATGTACAGAGCATACAGCTGTCACTCAGTGTGTGCCTACAGCTCCAGAGTACACAAGGTTACCAAACCCAAACTCCACAGCTCCGGGACATTTCACATCGATATTTGGAGCGCATATTTTAGACGACCGGTTCAAAGGTCACGTACAAAATTCTACCACGAAATAGGAATGAAACTCTATATGTTGTGGCAAATTACTCTTTATACTTTTTACAGATTTTCAGAATTGCCAAACCTCAGTGTATGCAGTTCAATGTGAAGACAAAGAACTTAATCCATATAGTATAGTTAAGTACGTCTAGTTTATCCATCCATCCATTTTCTTCCACTTATCCGGGGCCGGGTCGCAGGAACAACAGTCTAAGAAGGGATTCCCAGATTTCCTTCACCCCGGACACTCCTCCGGGGGAGACCCCAAGGTGTTCCCAGGCCAGCCGAGAGACATAGTCCCACCAGCATGTCCTGGGTCTTCCCCGGGGCCTCCTCCCGGTGGGACATGCCCGGAACACCTACCGAGGGAGGCAGCCAGGAGGCATCCAGAACAGATGCCCGAGCCACCTCAGCTGGCTCCTCTCGAAGTGGCAGAGCAACAGCTCTACTCCGAGCTCCTTCCGTGTGACTGAGCTCCTCACCCTATCTCTAAGAATGCAGTTCAGTTCGGCCGCTTGTATCCGCGATATTGTCCTTTTGGTCATTACCCAGAGCTCATTACCATAGGTGAGGGTAGGAACGTAGATTGACCGGTAAATCGAGAGCTTTGCCTTTCGGCTCAGCTCCCTCTTCACCACAATGGTCCGGTACAGTGACCACATCACTGCCGACGCTGCACTGATCCACCTGTCAATCTCACAATCCATCCTCCCCTCACTCGTGAACAAGACCCTGAGATACTTGAACTCCTCCACTTGAGACACGGACTCCTAACTAGTTTAATAGTGAATCAAAGGTAATAGCTCTTGTGCTAGTTTGATATCTGCAACAAATCTCAAATTATGCTAACCAAATTCTCAGGTTTGAAATAATACACACCTCTTCCTCGTCAGAAGTGGACTGTGACAGCTATATGACGGCTTTGAATGAGAGGTGATTGGCTGCGTGTTGGTGGTCCACTCTGCTTTGACAGAATTAAATACCTATTTCCTCCTGTCACAGTTTAAAAATTAAATTAAAGTTTTGGATTTGGAGATGCCCCAACAGTATCAATATGGGCCAAATGTGGATGGCCATTATAACTTTAGTCTTTCCATTTTCCAACACATCGCCTTATGTGATTACCAGTTGTTTGGCAACGGAACAAAAATAGACTCTTCAACCATAAAGGTCCATTATGTCCCATGTTGCTAGGCTTCCAGCGGTTAAAGCTTATTGCACAACCTGTGGACCTTTACACAATAAATACACTGGGATCACATTGATGTTATAAAAGACTCTTCATTCTGAAAAGTGCACAGCCAAACCTCCTTCATGTCTTCAACAACACATGGACCCATAAGGGTACACTAAGATCTACCCCGTAAACACTGGTTAAAAATGTTTATTCTGGTTGGATTATGCAATGAATGGACACGTAAAACATTTCTGTAATAGACAAATGTTAATGGTTATCTGAAGAAAATGCTATGCAAGAATTCTATACATTTAAAACATTAAATTGTCAATAAAAACGCCATATAAGTATTACACATATCAACCCATTAACGTTGTTGCGATACAGAAAATGTCAAACTTGATCTTGTTACTAAGATATAGACCAGGGGTCGGCAACCCGCGGCTCCAGAGCCGCATGCGGCTCTTTGATCCCTCTGATGCGGCTCAGTACAGTGGTCCCTCGTTTATCATGGGGGTTACGTTGTAGAAATAACACACGATAGGCAAAATCCGTGAAATAGTCAGTTTTATATTGCGTGTATAAATATGTGTGTATTTCACAGTTCCTCTGACCGAGGCGCCTGGCGCCGCTGCGCTGTTGCTGTTTTGTTGGGGAGAAAACTTGCAAACATACAGCACTTCAGAGCAGTGACAGACTGGGATCATCGGCCCTGGCAATTTACACCTACAAGCGGCCCCGTAGTCTGTGGAACTGGGGGGAGGGGTTCTACAGCTCTGCACCAAACACACAACTGTAGTGAGAACGCATCCGTGCGCTCTCAGGACTGGTTCCGCCGCCTGGACTCCAGGTTCCGCCAGTTCATTATGCGCAAACATTGCCGCCCGATGCGCATTGACCACCCAGAGAAGTGTGCGCGCGGTCAAATCCGTAATAGAGCACGGCCTCGGCCCTTCTGGCATGTGCTCAAATGCCAGACCGCTCAGTCTTCAGAGTCACACTGCTCGAACATTTAAATAAATTTGGCAAACTGAACATATTCTGTACAGGAGACACAGAGGAGAATGACTGACAAAGACAAAGGTCTACAGTCCCTTAGCCAATCAGGATGCAGAACACAATACACTATTAAAAAAATCAGCGAAACAGCGAGGGACCACTGTATTTAATTAAAATGTATTTTATTTTAGTTCGTTCATATTCAAAATGTAATTTTATGTCACAAAGGTAAAAAAAGCCATTATATGCAGTGTTATTTAATTTTAAATTTCAAAAGGGTTTTGCGGCTCCCAGTGTTTTCTTTACTGTGTGAAACGGGTCCAAATGGCTCTTTGAGTGGTAAAGGTTGCCGACCCCTGATATAGACTCTATACCAATTCCAATACCGCGATGATAATAAAAAACACAATTTTGACAGTAGACGTTCCATAGGAGTCCATATGCTTACACATAATGACATTGCTAGATGTACACAGGTTACTAAGTAAGTAGTTAGTAACAATTAGTAGTAATTTGCACAATCCTGAACTAAACATGCGCAATTTGCTAAAAAGTCTGTTCCTTCTTCCTGCTTATTTGCGGAATTGGGTTCCCAGACAGGTGAAAGGTCGCTTTAAATTCAATAAACAAATCCAGTCCTAATCCTAAACCCCAACAGTTTTTTATAAGTTTTTGAGATAATTTTCGAAACACTAAATCCACTCACTACTTAACTGTGTATATGGAGTTTTAATAGCATAATGTACTGTTCCAAGTGATTTTTTTTTTTTTTTTGGGGGGGGGGCAATTTTAGTGCAGTTGCAGCATTTGCAGCTTTGTGGCCAAACCTATAAAACTCAGCTCTATGTAGGTGGTGACATCACAAGAGACTGCCCTGGTTACAGCCAAGTGTTTCTGATCATAAACATCTGGCTGCAGGGATGGAGTTTGAAGTGTGGACTCCTGTTAGACCAATCAGTGTTCATCTTATGTCCAGACCCCGCCCCTCCCCCTCCTCCTCTATTTGAAATATGTTTGTGGGCAGAGTTTAGGTGTTTAGTCCCACGTTAAACCCTGATTTCAGCACAGTTTACCCTAACATGCAGAGTTTGACCATTCCTGTATTTGCTTCTGAAGACATCTGTGACTCTCTATAACCCCACACGTACAAAGAAGATGCAAACTTCAAAATGGTGTCACTATGTTTATTTTATTTCCTCCGCTTTTGTATTGAATGAGGGTACAGTTGCCTGGTATTTTTTTCACTCTTGTTCACTTGTCTGGACCAAAGTCGATACAGATTGTGTCCCCCCTCTGTGTTCAGATGTGGGTTTTGGTAAGGGCTTGTAGTCAATGCTTTCTTCCTCCAATAAAGAGCTCTGCATCAGCCTCACGCCTCACTGGTCTTGTATTCTTGACAATTGTGTGAGTTTTTTGTTTTTTGTTTGCATTTTTTTATTCTCAGCCCCTGGATTGAACTACCACAGAACAATAAAAAACAATTTAAAGCATACGGCAGGTTGTATGCTCATAGAAATCAATTTTGTAGCATGGTTCAATGTGTTAAAAGTGCTATATTGCGCAAAATTGATAGTCTGGTTAACACCTGACAATATGAACGGAAGCGGCCTGGGAATTCCCAGGCTACAAAATTGACTCTTGTGAGGATTAAGCCTTGCTGGGATGTTGTTACCTCATCAAAAACAGACCTGGAGTTGTGTTTTGTTTCATTCACACATGTTTGAGTCATCCTTTATTATTAGTCTGTCTGCATCTCTAAAGCTCAAAATGCTCTGTTCCACCTTGATGTCATGAAGCAGTAGTTGAGTAGAGATTGGAAAATCCTGAGGTTACAGTATCCAAATGATTCTAGTTAAGTTGTTTGGAGTTTAAAAACACAGTGGGGCACTTTGTGTATTAGCATTACATCCCGATGGGGAAGGTGTTTTCTGTTTGAGAGAAGAACTCAGCCTAAATGTACAGGACTGTGACGTGTGAATGAGACAAACACAACTCCAGGTATGTTTTTGATGAGGAACTGTGTCTGATTGCATAAAGGAAGCTGGCATCAAAACAACAGCTGTTTAAAGGAGCACTATGGCTATGTTCAGACTGCAGCCTGAAATGATCCAAATCAGATTTTTTTTGCCTCTATGCGACCTGTATCTGGTCTTTTAATGACAGTCTAAACAATACAGATCAGATTTTTTCAAATGCGACCCAGGCCACTTGGATGTGTGGTCCTAAAACCGATACATATCCGATCTTTTGACATGCGACTTCAGTCTGAACGACCAGGTCACATTCATCCGACCTACACGTCATCACCAAGCGACAATGTCACTATTCTGCGCTGAAGTAGGGGGAAACTGAACAGAACTGGACCGTATTTTAGGAGACAAGCCCAGCGTTGAGCCGATAGAACTGCTGGATAGCTGCGTTACTGAAGAGGAACTTACAAAACGACATGGCCAAAAACCTTGTCCTTCACCTTCTCAATCTCCTCCCTAAAACAAATAAGTTGTACATGTTTTGGCTCTGGTACGACAGCAACTTTATGTTGCAATGTTACTTCCATAAACTCTGAGCACGCTCGCTGCATGTGACGTCGTTGTTTCCTCCAAGGCGCATGCGGGACACTTTTGAGGCGTTTAAAGTTCACACTGGAGATCACATACAAGTCACATTTAATTGGAAATGTGAACGACCTCGCAAAAAAAATCTGATTTCACAAAAAATCCGAATTGAGCTTTAAGCCCTGCAGTCTGAACGTTGCTTATGTAACTTTTCGGAGGGTCCACCACCTGCTTGTCTCCATGGAGATGTCATTGCTTTTCCCACAATGTTCCATACCCAAAGAGAGAAGCAAGTGACAACACCGGCAATATCTGTGGAGACATAAGCCCGCTCACAGTAAGAATGCATGTAATTTGGATATATGCAAGTCACAATTTGAATGCTGTACAAGTTATGGCAGTACTTTTTGGTAGTATCAGTTACAGTTTAGTTGAAATTCTATGGTGGTGAGTATAGTAGGCCTATGCGAAATCCAGTCTAAAATGATCCTGTAGCCCCACGTATGCTCCTTCCCATTTCTACGGCTCTTGTGTTTCTCATCAGCTCACCACAGGGACTTTGATTACACTTGTACAAAACAGAGCTCAGCAAACCGTGCACCGGGCCTATCTCAATGGAGTTGTTAGAATAATTTAGAGGCAGACTTTAAATCCCAAACATTTTATTTTTTACAGTTGCTGTCCCGAGAGCTGCTTGGTTTAATCCTCTCTATTCGTCATCTTTACTTGTGTTCTGTACTACAAATCAGATCACAGTCACAGCAGCTCATTTTCCACTCTGATCAATTCAAATGGCAAAGCAAATGTTAAAGGAGAGCTAATCTACTTGGTTAAATAAACACTGTGGATCTAGTATATGTCTACTCTATTACACTAGTCTACAAGTAAATGCTTCTGGAACAAAAGTAGTGACATTTTTCTTGGTTTAGGTCACTAATAAAGAAAAAGTAAGTCAGAAGTGCTGATTGGCTATAGTTTCCAAGATATAGTATTTGGTCAAAATAGGAAATTTATGCAAAATAAGGCAAGAACGGTAGTTTATCAGAAGGTACAGTGTGTCTACAAGCAACCAGCTCTATCTGAATGCCTGTCTGCACATTCACATACATTCATTTTAATATGTCTGAGTTTTAACATCAAATATTTTTTTGATTTCACATAAGAGAGATGCCTCGAAATTGTGTGCACCTGATGTCTTAAGATAAGTTTATTTCTTGACGGATAAAGAAGTGCAAGTTAAATATTTTCAAAATATAAATATTATTTTTAAGCAAAAATGCCTAAATCTATTGTATAAACGGATGCGATTTTGATGTAAAACAATATCATTAAATATCCTGAATACATTAGCTAACCAGCACAGTTATCAATTGTTTTGATTGTCGATTTTCAGTTCCTCTTATCAATATAAATGAGATTTAGCCACTTTTATCTCAGAAGCAATTGAGTCCAAAAATTTGTAGACCAGTGTTATTTTTTATTTTTTTTATTTTTTTCAAATAGTGATACAAGGTTCTAAATTAGGCTGGTTAGTGTGTGAATATTTAATAAAAATAAGTAAATAAATAACAATAAGCTTTAATCAGTGCTGAAACATAAAAAAAGTAAAAGTAGTAAATTACTGTACTTAAGTAAAAATTGAATTATCTGTATTTTACTTCAGTAAATTTTAAAGTAGATACTTTCTACTTTTAGTTCACTACATCTGAGAGAACGTATCTGTACATTCTATTCTCTACATTTCTGAACAGGACTGAAATATAAAAGTATTTTTATTATTGAATGAAACCTGCTGAAAAGCCAGAGGGATTGTTTTTTTAGTTTGAGCAAACAAAATATATAAATAAAAAGGGAAAAAATAAATAAAAATGTTTCTGTAGAAAAAAAAATCTGCTTTATTAGATCTCAAACTCTGCACCAATTATGTTTACTTTTTACTCTTTAAGTTTAACTTTTACAAGAGTATTTTTTTCTCTCTCCAATATCTGTACTTTCACTTAAGTGATCAAATTGAGCACTTTTTCCACCACTGGGATCTATCTAGTATATTAGTGGTTTCCAAATAGTGGCCCTAAATTGGTTTACATTTAGTTTACCTTGTACAAAACAGTAATTTATAATCAACAATAATAAAATATATTGCACATTGACTAGTGGTTAATCCTGTCTCCATGTTTTAAAAACATTTAGTACATGCATTACCTGTGTCCATCATGTCCCTGCAAGGCTTCCATAACTTTGAAAGGACACATAACACCGATCTCTCTCCACGATTCACTCTATAGGGTTTAATAGAAAACATTAAACACAGGCTTTATTGTGTTGTTTTTGTTCATTCTGTTCAGTTGACAGATGTTACTAATAGTTCACACTTAGTTTGCTGCATGAGCTACTTGTAATGTTGGCCCTGAATTGAAAATGTACTTTTTTCACTCCACACAGCTGAAATCTGCAAAGGTCATCTCAAATATAGGCCACATCTATGAAAAGATTCAAACTGAGAACTAAGTTGATTATGATTTGTGAAAATCTTTAAAACTTTTTGGTTCTATATTGGACATGGACAGTGGACAATGATAGCATCACTAGTGATACCAATCACACCCAGGTCTCACCTTATAGGTGAAGGTATTTCACTGAGTATATGTACAGTCTACAAAAGGACAAACAGAACACCTGATAGTGCTGGGTTAATCCAAAATGCTGCTGAAAAATGTTTTGACAGAACAATGATGAAACGGCTCTAGAGTGTTAATTTGTATCAATATTTGCATGATAGTATTGGTACTCACATTTGAGTCTGTATCGATATATCAATACTTTGATATCATTACTACCCATCCCTAAAATTGACCCATGAGGTTGGTCAAATTCAAGTTATTATTTGTTACCACCAAGTAAAGTGTGAGCACCACAGACGACATAGTCATGCAAACGTACAGGTGAGGTAGTGAAGTGTGTCGACACACAATAACAATACAATAATATTGTCGCGTTTACATATTATGTAGCCGGGATCTAATATCAAACCATCTCTCCCAAGTGCTGCTTTGCCACAGAACAGGGATTACCTCTTAGGTCTTGGTCCTGTCAACAGAATCAAGTTCTAAACACTGTATGACTCACTGTGGAGCTTTTACATCTGAAACTGTTGTATAAAGTGTGGGCTCTGCTGAAAATTTTCAGGTAAATTTTATAATTTTCTTTTCCCTAGTCTGACAGTTTGGTGAAATTTATAATTTTCTTCCTGGTTGGACATGGGCAGCGCAGCAGGTAATTCTGTTACCTAGCAACAGCACTGTACACAAGGTCCAAAGCTCGCTCAATTAACACAAAAGAAAAATGCATGATACACCATTCTATTTTTAAAGTATTGTTTAAACTGCCAGACAATTTGCTCTTTGTGCGGCTGTATGTTGGATGAATTTAGTGTTCTGAGGACATCAGAAGGGATTCCTTTTTAGAACGCAGCAGCATCCTTGGCCAGAATGATCTCCTTCTGTCATTCCTTGAGTCAGAACCAGTACAGGGCTGCGCAATCAGATTTACTCATTTCAGTGACACATTTGAAACGAGGGAGCTCATTGGTCACTGTTCATTTTGAACAAAATGACATTTCTCTCACCTCAGATCAACAGAGTTTAGTTTTTCACTCTCTGATTCTGAAGAAATTTGCGATATTTCAGTCCCCTGCAATATTTTCTTCCTTTTTGTTCTCCTAAAGAGCCCCATTTTTTTTCGCTACAGACCATGATTTGCTAATCCACCTGTCAGTCTCGCACATCTGACCTGAGATTCACCGATGACGAGACTCACATCTTGGTAAAGTAAGTGTCTGTATTCTGGATCAACCTTTCTTCACAAACTTCCACTTGACTGATGTAAAACTGATAAATACTGACCCCATGTACTATCCTACCAAACCAAGTTATATTTGGAGAAACATGAAAGGCTGTCACTGTAAATAGCTTTTCTTACACCAGTGTCCTTCTGCACAGTGCTTTCATTCAGACCATCATTCTGTTTTCCTGTATAATCTCTTCTTTTAGGATGCGGATAACATTCCCTTTTCCTGGTTCTTTTTCCTCAAAGTGCTTGCGGCGCTCCCTGTGTGTATGTGCCATTCCAAGTACAAGAGCTCCAGCCCTGCAGCGCTTACCCACGGCCCGGCTTTAGCGCGCACAAATCTGCTGTTTACAAACAAATTGATGAGTGATGGCCCCTCCAGCTAACATCATGTACTCTCCATTTCTCCCTCCGCCTAAAACAACCTCAGCGCTCAACTCTCCGGGGGCCCGCTTTGGCATTTCTCGACGTCTTTTTCTTGTAATACACGGAATTATGGCCTGAATTATTTACCAGGGGAAGAGCAGGAATGGGCCCTCTATCGTGCATAATCTAGCACACTCCGATTTAGATGTAGCTGTCATATGGTCAGATTTACATAACATTACAATGTGGGTCGACATGGCACGGCTCACAGCTTAATGTTATTAGCTTGAAAGTGAATTCCCAGCGAGCATTTGCATCAAGAGCATTGATTTTGCGCGTCCTTGGCCGGGCTGGAGGCACTGATGTAATGAGTGAGTCAGAGTTGCCTGGTTGGATACGTCCCGGAGCGCATGTGCACGCAAGGGGAGGAGGGGGCGCTGTTCGGGTCAAGGACTGTCAGCCTCACGTGGTACTGAAGAAGAAGACGCCAGGGTAACTTACCAAAACCTCAATGTTCACTTTAACTTTGGGTCTTGTATGTCTAGATATAGTGAAGAGTCAGTGAAGAATGAAGTGTAGAGTAAAATCAACTACTCCTGATTTTGTCAAGAACTCTTTCTGCCCCCGTTTGTAATAAGGTAAGGAAATCCACAATGCTGCTGGGGCCTGTCACAGAGCAGCACCCAGGCACCCACCTCCAGATCTCAAGATCAGAATCACCACGGCTGGAGGATTTTACCTACAGCTCTGGAATAAAATAAGAGACCACTGCAAAATTATCATTTTTTTTTCTGATTTTACTACTTCTAGGTATATTGTCTGGGCAAAAGGAACATTTTCGTTTGAGTCTATAAACTACTGTCAACATTTCCCCCAAATTCCAAATAAAATATTATTGTTTAGAGCATTTATTTGCAGAAAATGACAAATAGTCAAAATATCAAAAAAGATACATGGTTTCAGAGCTCAAACAATGCAAAGAAACAAGATCAAATTCATTTTAAAACAACATAATACTAATGTTTACACTTAAGAAGAGTTCAGAAATCAATATTTGGTGCAATAACCCTTATTTTTAATCACAGCTTTCATGCGTCTTGGCATGCTCTCCACAAGTCTTTCACATTGTTCTTGGGTGACTTTATTCAACTCCTGGTGCAAGAACTGAAGTAGCTCAGCTTTGTGTTTGTGTTGGAATTCAACACTCACTGCATGAGATATGACTCTGACAGTCTTCATGAGGCTAGATATGTGTCTAAAATGCTTTATTCTGGGTGTTGCTGCTTCAGTGCAAATGAGAAGGTCGATATTTTGGGTTGATGGTGGAAAACAGTGGAACCCATCCTGAACTCCAAACCTGGGCGACCAGGGACCTAAGACATCAGACTGCATAGAATAGAATTCCTTTTATTGTCACTATTCATATGCACAATTTACATTATGCATGCTCACAATGAGATTGAAAGCATCTCACCTAAGTACAATATATACAACACAGCAGGATATTTACAACACAGTATAGAAAAAAAAAAATGTGCAAAAAATGTGTGCAATGAGAGCAGCAGCTATTGCACACTGCTAATTCACCAATGTACCTCCTCCAGCAAAACCATCAGCCTCCTCAGCCTTTCCTCTTCTTTTTTCTTTTTGTATAAATTTTGATATAATTAATAGTTTTATCTGACAAATTTATTTGCACTCGATATGAATGCGCACTACACAGAAAGTAGCTCTGGAAAAAAATAAGAGACCACAACATTTTTTTCTAAAATCAGCATCTCTACATGTATTACAGCCATTCCATTCCAGCATCTGTTGTATTCAAACACAAACACAAAGCTGAGCTACTTCAGTTCTTGCACCAGGAGTGGAATAAAGTCACCCAAGAACAATGTGAAAGACTTGTGGAGAGCATGCCAAGACGCATGAAAGCTGTGATTAAAAATAAGGGTTATTTCACCAAATATTTATTTCTGAACTCTTCTTAAGTGTAAACAGTAGCATTATGTTGTTTTAAAATGAATTTGATCTTGTTTCTTTGCATTGTTTGAGGTCTGAAAACATGTATCTTTTTTGTTATTTTGACCTTTTGTCATTTTCTGCAAATAAATGCTCTAAACAATAATATTTTTATTTGGAATTTGGGGGAAATGTTGTCAGTAGTTTATAGACTCAAACAAAAATGTTCCTTTTGCCCAAACACATACCTATAAGTAGTAAAATCAGAAAAACTGATCATTTTGCAGTGGTCTCTTATTTTTTTTTCCAGAGCTGTATTAGGACTCACCTGCTGAAATTAATATGTATTTTGGATGTTGATCTAAATGTGCCATAGTCATAGGATTTAAAGACTCACTGTAATTCAACCTGCAGTATTCATTCAAGACAGTTCAGTAGTACTCAACATGAAGTACACATATCGATACTTTACGTCAATATTAAAAAAATAAAAAATCTGCAGTGACATTCACACAGATATTTACTCTGAGCTGTGCCACCTGAATGATTAAACCTGACAATACCCCCCCCTTCCTCCTCCAGCAAAGCATGATGGGAAAATTTAAGTGACATAATTGTAAAAGTATTCCTATACTTTTGTGTTTATGACTAGAATTCATTTTTCTGTGAACAAGAAAATTACAACATAACTGAAAAAAAATACATTCATCCTTCATTGTCTTTGTTCATTTCATTTCAAGGCTGCTTTCAGAGTTTTTTTTTTTCTGTATTAAATCAGGGTTTACAATATTGTGCACAATAATTCCAGTGTTGTATAAAGTACTGGAAAATCAAACTCAAGTAAAAGTATAGATACCCCTCCCAAAAATGACTTTGGTAAAAGTCGAAGTCACTGACTGAAATGTTACTTGAGTAAAAGTCTTAAAGTATCTGGAACTTCTTGTACTTAAGTATGAGAAGTAATGTAAAAATAAATGTACTCAAGTAATGTAATTAAAAGTACAAGTAAAAGTATCAAGCAAAGGCAGTCTGAAGTTAACCCTCGCTTTGTTACTTATAGCACAAACACACAGCACTTGTTTACATTTTTAAAAGTAGGCACATGTTAATGTTATTTTTTGTCCTTTCTCATTCGTTACACTTCGCCTACAGCTATGCCTTCCCTTGAGCCCAAAAAGCTAGGTAGCCTGTTAGCTCCAACATCGTCAAATACGCTTTGTGTAACCGAAACAATGTCACACAAAGTTAATTTCTACATGTTATGCTCAAGGTTTCAGAACGGTGTCTAGAATGTCCATGCTATGGTTACTGAAATTGGAATATAGACGCTAACAATTTCATTAATCTAGAACTTACCTCGATGTGTTTCTTGAGGTTGGACAGGGAGTTTCTGTAAGATAGGATTTCCACGTTTCTTGGAAGGCACAAGAGGCACTTCATTCGATAGGACGAATCCTTCATATCAGCGTAAGAGAACATTGTGTTTAAGTACGGCCAGGGATGCTCATCGTCTCATCTACACCAACAGGTGTAGGCTGATTGTCATGCGCAAGTAGCGAGCAAGCCCAGGCACGTCCTGACTTCCTTCAGTCAGTAGAGGGTTTTTTTGTAACGAGTAACTAAACAGCACATTGAAAATGTATTGGAGTAAAAGTATGCAATTAAATTCGGAAATGTAGTGAAGTAAAAGTAAAAGTGATAATTTTTTTAAAAACTCAAGTAAAGTACAAAGTCTCCCAAAATGTACTTAAGTACAGTAGTGAAGTATTATTACTTCGTTACTATACAACACTGAATAATTCTTAACTGAGCATCCTTCTTTTCAATGCTTTGGCCATTTACACAGGTCTACTTTTGTGCAATGGACGGAAATTTCAAGTGAGGTTGTACTGTTGGGGAAAACCGCTTCAACTATACTATCCGATTTCTGTGTCCGTGTCCAGTCATGTGGTGAAGTTAGGACATCTTTTAAGAAGAAGAAGAGAAGTGACTTTATTGATCTCACACTGGAGAAATTCTTCTCTGCATTTTAACCCATCTTATATATATATATACATATATTAGGAGCAGTGGGCAGCACACATTAGGGCGCCCGGGGACCTAATGTGTTTGGTCAGGACCTAAGCTGGAGTACCTATGGTGCATGTTTTGGGTTGGTGGGGGAAACCGGAGTGCCCGGAGAAAACCCATCCAGACACGGGGAGAAACATGCATGACCCGGGGATCGAACCCAGACCATGCATGCAAACTCCACACAGAACACACACAGAAAGGCCTGGGCGACCCGGGGATCGAACCCGGAACCTTCTTGCTGTGAAGCAAGAGCGCTAACCACTCAGCTACCGTGCCTCCTATCTTATGGTATTTATATATTTTCCATCATCAAACCTACATCTATCATCAAATTTTCTATCATCAAATTTTCTATCATCAAATTTTCTATCATCAAATTCCATCAACAATCCACGTGCAAAGAAGACATTTTTTCTGGTGCTATCATTATATTTTTACAAGTCAGATTATAGCTATTGTCTTTATTGTTCTGTTCTGTCCGGTTTTGGCCCTTGTTAACGTTATGGTTGCTAGGTTCTTCTGTGTATGTCATATCTGCTGCATGTGTCCAACCAGGAAGTAAAATGATGAAAAGTGACATAAAAGCTGACTGTAGCGGTTCGTGGTCCTCTCTTTGCGAACAGGACAGATATATGATAATAATGAACGTGAAGCGCCTTGAGATTGTCCATTAGAAACACAGCAGGAGCAGAGCGGCGTCCATGTGTGGGAAGACCTCACCCAGACTCTGACATGGACATGGATCTCTGCTATTTAAAGCATCTTCTGATCTGTGCACAATTATTGGACTTGTGGCATAACCTGTGCAACATCAACTACAGAACACATTGTATGATAGAAGAGCCTGGAAAATGGTTGCTTACGTTTAAAGATCCAGTATGTAACATTTTTATGTAACATTTTTGAAAGAGCTAAGGTGCCTGCCTGTCTTAGACTTAGACAAACTTTATTGATCCACAAGGGAAATTCTTTTGGGTACAGTAGCTTACACATCAAATATAATATATAGTGCTGTCAAGCAATTCAAAAAATGTATCTAATTCAGTGCTTCTCAATTATTTTCTGTGACGCCCCCCCTAGGAAGAAGAAAAAATTTCACGCCTCCCTTCCTGCGCGCGACTATAAATAGTATTATTTGTCTAGAAAATTGTTATGAGAACACCATTGTATCCTTTTATTAACATTATAAACAAAAAAAAGAAAGAAACTTACAACAAAGACTGCACTGAGGACTCAAATATTAATGTGTTTTTAATGCAGCTTTGCGCACATTTGTTTACGTTTTACAGAAATGAAACTTAAAACCACCTCATTTGCATAAGCTAAAAGCACTGAAAAAAACTCCTTGTGCCACTGATGCGTCAGCTTCTGTTGGACTAAAGGACACGACTCAGTGGAATATACGTGTTTTTTCTGTGACAGAGGATGTTCTGTTAATGGTGAGACTGTGCGTAAATCGCATGTGAGAACGCCACTGCCAACTACTGTTGTTGATGTTCAATTACACTTAGTTCTAGTACAGTACAGCAAAAAAACATGTTTCCCAGGGTCATACGCGCCCCCCCTGGCATCACGCCACGCCCCCCCAGGGGGGCCCGCCCCACTATTTGAGAAGCACTGATCTAATTAATTACAGAATTTGTTATTAATCTAATGAATTGCATTTTAAGAGCATGAGAGAGAGTGAGAGATTAACAGAGAAATTGTGAGTGAGCGAACGAGTGAACGAACGAACCCACTTTGTGATTGAGTTCGTCAGTTTTCATGCGGTCGCTTTGCTCATTCGTTTCTCAAATTCCGCGAGCGTGGTTTGCCGGTTTGGTGAAGTGCGCATTATCACCGGTAACGATGGAACTTGTCCGGACGTGTTTTTGTCGTTCAAATGATCCGTCAGGCTGGAGCAGCTTCGGTGATTGGAAAATTCTTTTTGACAAAAGCTCCAAATCACCGCGTTCTTGTTGATCGTCCTGTCTTTGTTATTTTTATAAATAAACTTGCCGTTCAAAAGCCCTGGCAGGGATTTGCTCACTTCACGCCAAATTTAAAATGTGCGCATTGAATTGCCGCTCATAATTAATTGCGTTAATTTTTATAACGCGTTCATTTGCAGTGTAATGAATTCATCTAATTAATGTGTTAAACTGACAGCCCTAATAATATATAATGTATAACAGAGGGTACGTGAACAGAGGGTAAAAAATAGATGGAATAGCAACCAAAGAGCAATAGACGAGTGTCAGATGAGACATAATTATAAAAATAAAAATAATGATAATAAAAATGTAGATGTACAAATCAAAATTAAATAGAAAAGTAGTAATAAAATATAAAATACAATATCTAATAAGATGTACAATCCCAGCTATATACAGTTGTAGGGAGTATTGTCTATTATTGGTGAGTTGTTGTACAGCTGTATGGAGTATGGTATGACTGTAGTCCTGTGTGGAGATAATAGAATACCTCCCAATATGGCAGTAAATGTATCTACCTTGCGTGTTTGCTCAAAAACACAGTGGAAAAACATGCAATCTTGCTGCGAGCGGGGTCTCCTCTCCACAGATCTGACCTGTGACTTGGCCTGGTTACATCAGCTGATGTCTCGATGGAGAAACTTTTGATGCATTGTGGATAATTAGACTGTATGGTATCGTAGTGCATCTTTAAATGTACACACCTCAGTTTGGCATTCAAATACTCACTACTTCACAAGAGCATACACTGCCAGTCTAAAGTTTGGACACACTTTTTTTCATTTGTTTCGTCTTTATTTCCATTATTACACTGTAGATTATCACTGTAGATATATTCAACTATGTATGAATAAAAATGGAATTCATTTCATTTCATTCGTTCATTTATTTATTCATTTCGAGCAGGTCAACACAAGGAAATAAATACAGGTAACCAATATACAGTCAAATACATTTGTCTTTTCTTTTTGCTCGAAAAGGAGTGGGAAGAAGAAAACTTATTAAATCCCACCCCTGTCTTCCAAAACATAACTTAAAATGATCAATTAGCTTCCTTATCAGCTCAGTTGAAAGAATAAAAAAAAGCAAAAAAAAAGGCAAATTCCATTCTTGTACAAACAAAAAACAAAAAACAAAACTGAAAGGTGCTATTTGACAATTCATTCAAACTCGTCTCTCTGTATTCAGACCAGACCATGTCTTTATACAAGAACTTAAATTTGTGAATATTTTGGCAGAGCTTTTGCTGTAAATCCAGAGCATTCCACATTTTTACCCCACATACAGTCACACAGAAACCTTTACGAGTGCTTCTAACATTAGGCAAATTATAAATGTTCTCTTTAAGGGCAAAACAGTTTTGCAAATTTTTTGGCAATTGTTTATTAAATGTTTTAAAAGCATAATCACTGTATAATATTTTACAAGGTCATTAAATTTTAATAACTTTGAGTAAAAAGATCATGAGTGTGTTTTAAAGGAAAAGTAACGTTATTTTACAATCTGAGCCTTCTTTCGGTAATAAAACAAGTCGTTTGACTCACCCATAGCACGTTGGTGTCATTTGGAGCTGTTTGGTAAAAGTTATGTTGTAGCGTATCCGTTAGCGTGAGTATTCGGGGCATTACTTTGCGGTCTCCAAATAACACAAACTTTAGCACTTTTCAAATCATAGAAGCCCGATGTCTTTAGTCTATGATTTCGTGTGGTCAAAAGTGGCCTGTAATCCGAGATTTAGCCATAGTTTCGAGTAGATGAGGACGCCAGTGCGCATGCGCGGAGTGTGCTCTCAGCTCCCGGGACCCAAACATGAAACGCAAAGCTGAAAACTATGGATAAACCTCGGATTACAGGCCACTTTTGCTTCAAACGAAATCGTAGATTAAGACATCGAGCTTCTATGATTTGAAAAGTGCTAAAGTTTGTGTTATTTGGAGCCCGCAAAGTAATGCCCCGAGTACTCACGCTAACGGATACGCTACAACATAACTTTTACCAAACAGCTCCAAATGACACCAACGTGCTATGGGTGAGTCAAACGACTTGTTTTATTACCGAAAGAAGGCTCAGATTGTAAAATAACGTTACTTTTCCTTTAAGAAGCCGACCTTGTGAATGATCCGCACGGCCCTTTTTTGCAGAAGAAATAGTGGATTAATTGAACATTGGTAATTATTACCCCAAATCAATCAAAGAACAATATAGAATTCGAAGTGCATTGTGATCAAGGTTATGCTTAGCTTTATTTATAATTGAGAGGCTTTTGGCTATTTTTGTTTTTATGTGCCTGATGTGGGCTTTCCATGATCATTTACTGTCCATAATTACTCCTAGGAATTTATTTTCAGATACATTTTCAATTTGTACACCATCAATGATTATTTATAATTGCATTTATAATTACCAATGATCATCACTTTTGTTAAATTTAATAATATTTTATGTGTGTCCATCCATTTTTTTTATTTTGTTCATTTCCATATTGACAGTATCCACAAGCTCTTTATGATTTGAGCTACTATAAAAGATATTGGTGTCATAAGCAAAGAGAATTAGTTTTAGTGATTCAGAAACATTAAAAATATCATTTATATAGTGATTGAACAAGATTGGACCCAACATTGATCCCTGGGGGACACCACATGTAATACCAAGGTGTCCAGAAGAGTACTCACCCATTTGGACATATTGTACCCTTTCTGTTAAGTAACTTCTTAACCAGTTCCCAGCGGCTCCTCTGATTCCATAATTTTCTAACTTATTTATCAGTATTGAATGATTAAATCAATAAAGATACCAATAGCATGTTCATTTTGCATATGTTTATTTCCACTTTTGAAGAGTGGTATTACTTTTGCTATTTTCATTTTATTTGGGAAACAACCGGACTGGAATGATACGTTACAGATGTGGGTTAATGGTATTACAATGCTTTCAGCAATTGTCTTAACTAGCGACATATCAATATCGTGGCAGTCAGTGGAATATTTACTTTTACAACCAAGAATCTTCATTTTCATTGGTAGCTGAGGAGAACATTGAAAATGAGTTCCTAAACAGTACAGTACATTGATCTGAGGATTGGGCAGGAATCTCCGCACACAGCTCTGGGCCAATATTCACAAAGAAACTGTTGAAATTGTTTACAAAATTGTTCATGTCGTGTCTCCATTTATACCATCAAAATAATTAGGATACTCAACTTTAGTAGATCCCGGTTTAATTATACCATTCAGTATTTCCCATGTCTTCTTTATATTGGGATTTCTTGGAGTACAGAGTTTGTTTATAATATAACTGTCGAGCAGTTCTAATCACATCAGTTAATGTATTTTTGTATGTCTTATATCTTTGTTCCGCATCTTTGGTTTTGAGTTTGATAAACATTTATATAGGTTTTGCTTTTCTTTTTTTTAACAAGCATTCAATATTCCTTTTGTAAACCAAGGCCTTTTCATTGATTTCTTTTTTTTATACTGAATTCTTTAACTGGGCAATGTTTATTATACAAAGAGACAAATATGTTGAGAAAGTTTTCATATGCCTGATCTACATTTGTTTCTGAGATGACTGGAATGTAGTAAACAAAAAAATAACTCATCACACTGTTAATGTCTTTTTATACTTGAATGAAAAAAATATGAAAAAAGCTCACTGAGAGAAGGCCAAGAGTTTGCAGCAAATTTTGAGGAATTTGAGGGGGGTTTTTTGTTTTGTTTTTATGTTTTGTCTTTGCTACATAATTCCATATATTTTTCCCTGTATATTTGTTGTCTTCTGTAAATATAAAGAAAAAAAAACACTGAATGAGAAGGTGTCTACAAACTTTTAACTGGTAGTGTATATCAAAGTTCAAAGTCAACTTTATTGTCAATTCTGCCATAATATGTGTCCCGCCACGTGAAAACCCGCTACAACTCGGCATTTGTGAAACTGAGAAAATTACGTTTATAGGTTTTTTTGTGATTTTTGTTTTTTTGCAGAATGTGCTAGTTGAGATCATGAAGAAGCCACTCCATGTTTCAGATAACTGCATGAGTTGCGTTTAAAACATACATTTTTTAGAGGAAAGTTCACAAGCTTTTTTCAGGGCTTTCAAAAATCTACCGTGCCTGCTTTCAAATAGTGACAACTTCTTCAAATATGGTCAGATTTTCACGTGTAAGAGATCATGGGAAAGCTTAGAATCTATATTTTCAGAATCTGTGAATAACCCAAAATGCCTCCGGGATCACATGTGTCCTATTTGTCGGTCACATATTTTACTTTAGAAATCTTTAGGATTGTTGCTACTCAGCTCTTACTAATAAAATATTTTCATAAATGTTGGTGGCTCATTCTCAATCCATCACCACTGCGTCGGAACCTAATCTTGTTTATTAAAGGTGCGTTCACTTTCCTGGTGGAGCTCCGTTACCTGTTGGCCACCGTGTAAGTTTGATAACTTTATGTTCACTTGAGAGACCTTAAACCAAGTAAAACAAGTTTAGCCCTTACCCTGCACTTCCCCTTTCATTCTTCTTGTGTTTTGCCTTACAAGCACATTGTTCCTGATTCCCTCCCGCCTCCGGAAGCTCATTGGACAGGCCGACTCCCGTGTGATCACCGCCTCTGTCTCTGCTGTCTGGACCAGATTAAAACATGAATGTTAATTGATTTTGTGCAAGCATGTGAGCTAACATGACTTCTGACACATAAAACTCAGCGGGCTACTGTCGCTAATTACTACTACTGCCTCATTACACTAGACACTGCCTACTACGGCGAATCCAGTCACATTTACTACTTGTCTTGTGATATTTTGAAGTAACAGCGTATTAAATCAAGTATAATGAGTTTGCAGTACCTATGTCTATGTGATTTTGTCTTGATTTAAGACATTAAAACTCCACTGTGCAACTTTTCTGGTGGATGTTGCTCTACCTGCTTATCTCCATGGAAGTGTTTTTGCTTTGTCTAGAATGTTCCACAGTATAGATCAGGGGTGTCAAACTCATTTTGGTCCCGGGGCTGCATCCAACCTACTTTGATCCCAAAGAGGCCGCATCAGAAAACTCAAAGATCAAAAGATCAAAGTCAGCTTTATTGTCAGTTCTGCCATATGTGTTCAACATACAGTGAATCGATTCGAAATTTCATTTCTCTCTGGCCAGGTAGTGCAAAAAAGAAATACAATATAAAGACAAAACACAACAAAAACTATCTAAGACAGAGATCTAAAGTTAAACTAAAGTCTAAGATCTAAAATCTTAAAGCAGTGCAACATAATAAGTAAATACTGTACCTATTTACAGATGTCCAAAAGTGTGCAGTGTGCATCAAAAATGTGCAATGGAAGATACAGCAGTGAAATGGTAATGTGCAATAGAATGTGCACTGAAGTTAAGATAAAAATAAATGTGCAACAGTAGTAATTCCAGTGCAATAACAATAGTAAACAACCATACAACAGTAGTAATTCTAGTGCAATAACAGGAGTAAACAACAGTACAACAGGAGTAAAATTCCAGTAGTAAATGTAAATGTGCAACAGTGCAACAGTAGTCCTTAGCAGCAGTTTTTTAAAGTGTCTAGAGTGATATGTCTTTTTATGGAATACAGATTATGCCAATATGGGGGGTGGGGGGTGGGAGATGGGTAAGGTGGGAGTTCGGGTGAGAGTTCAGCCTCCTGACAGCCTGGTGGATGAAGCTGTTTGACAGTCTGGTGGAGTGGGCCTGGAGACTCCGGTACCTTCTCCCCGAGGGCAGGAGGTCCTGAACAGGCTATGTGCGGGGTGGCTCAGGTCACCCGCAATGCTGGACGCTCTGCGGGTGAGCCGGGTGTTAAAAATGTCTAGGAGGGAGGGGAAAGAGACACCAGCGATCCTCCCAGCTGCATTCACTATGCGCTGCAGGTCTTTCCTGTTCTGTTCAGTGCAGCTCCCGTACCACACAGTGATGCAGCTGGTCAGGACGCTCTCAATGGTGCCTCGGTAGAAGGTGGTCATGATGGGTGGGGGGGCTCCAGCTCTCCTCAGTTTGCGGAGGAACTAGAGGCGCTTCTGAGCCCTCTTTGCCAGTGATGTAGTATTCACTGCTCGCAGAACCCGAACACTAGGAAGTGCAATCGCGCAACCTAGACGTCCAATGAGAGCATCCCCTCGTCTATCGGGCTAGCCGTTAGCCTAGCTCTGATACCACCGCGCTTGCCTCGCTTCTGCTTCCTCTCACACCGCTTGCGTCGTCTCCTCTCCGGGCGGGGGGCAGCAGGCGAGTCCGGTGTAGCAGCGTTAGCAGCATTAGCAGCAGGCCGGCGGAGTAGTCCGAAGCGCGCTAGCTCCTCTAGTACAGTGTCCAGGGAGTTGTGCTGGCCATTTCTGCCTATGTCCAGGACGCAAGAACTGCCTACTGTACTTGTTATAAGACACTGAAGACGAGCAAGACAGACTAGACAAAGACGGCGAAAAAACTACGCTATCGGCCGGAAGAGGGGCCGCTGCGTCTTCACGCGCCGCCATCTTGGTCAATGTAGCGCTCACTGCAGTCTTCACTACACTGAATGGAGTAGACCACATTGCTTTGTTTGTGGCTCGGTGTTTTGTCCTTTGGGTGGACGAGTTTTTGTCTTAAAGTGTTTGTGGGTTTGAAATAAACTGGGATTTCATATTGTGTGAAAATCCTCTGTAGTTTTTCCGACACGCCGGACAGGTAAGGAATTGCTACCCCTTTCCTCCTGGGTTCGGAGGCAAGAAACAAGATAACAGAATACATCTTTACCTAGAAGCCACGGGCCATTCTTTTGAGGACAGTGAGGTTCAGATCTTGGCCAGGGAAAATAATTGGTGTGAGAGGGAAGTTAAAGAGGCTATTTTTGTCAAAAAAGAGAATCCTTCTCTAAACAGAAATGGTGGAGTCAGACATTATTTGTCTCCCATCTATAATTCCATTCTTAAACCTAGATCTAACAAACAAAAGAAACAATAGGGCTAGCCAGGTCAGGGCCAGACAGGGCTCTCAAGTCTCACGCTTTGAGAGTGTGACACACGCAATTCGACGTGTTCACACGCTCACACGCCACACATGGTATTTCTCACGCTGAATTTTTTTTTAAGCAATTCAAAACTGTAGCCACTGTTCACAGCGCTTTTGTGCCCAGAAAATCGGGAAGTTAATGAAGGCACCGCGCGTTTTCAGCGAAAAAAAGTCACTCACACACCAGTACTGGAGTTTTCGCTCACAGCTGTGAGGCCGATCGCTCACAGCTGTGAGCGAGCCGCGTGAATGTTTACGCGGCATTTCCAAGACAATAAGGATCCTTAACTTGCTACGTTAATGCTACGTAAGAAGGAACTCTCGTCTCGGGACACGGGATAAGTTCGGGATATGTCCTTTTCTCCGGAGCTCCGGATTATTAAAGACCGTGACACGTGCATACATGGATACGAGTGACCGCGTTTTTATGGGTGAGTCATATCAGATTATTTCTGCATCTATTTCGGCACTAAACCAGAACTAAACCAGGACTAAACCAGAACTAAACCAGGACTAAACCAGAACTAAACCAGAACTAAACCAGGACTAAACCAGGACTAAACCAGAACTAAACCAGGACTAAACCAGAACTAAACCAGAACTAAACCAGGACTAGACCAGGACTAAACCAGGACTAAACCAGGACTAAACCAGAACTAAACCAAGACTAAACCAGGTCTAAACCAGGACTAAACCAGAACTAAACCAGGACTAAACCAGAACTAAACCAAGACTAGACCAGGACTAAACCAGGACTAAACCAGAACTAAACCAAGACTAAACCAGGTCTAAACCAGGACTAAACCAGAACTAAACCAGGATTAGACCAGGACTAGACCAGGACTAAACCAGGACCTAGCCAGGACTAAACCAGGACTAGACCAGGACTAAACCAGAACTAAACCAGGACTAGACCAGAACTAAACCAGGACTAAACCAGAACTAAACCAGGACTAAACCAGAACTAAACCAGGACTAGACCAGGACTAAACCAGAACTAAACCAGGACTAAACCAGAGCTAAACCAGGACTAAACCAGAACTAAACCAAGACTAAACCAGGTCTAAATCAGGACTAAACCAGGACTAGACCAGGACTAAACCAGGACTAGACCAGGACCTAGCCAGGACTAAACCAGAACTAAACCAGGACTAAACCAGAACTAAACCAGGACTAAACCAAGACTTAAACCAGGTCTAAACCGGGTCTAAACCAGGATTCAACTGGGACTAAACCAGGATTCAACTGGGACTAAACCGGGTCTAAATCAGGACTAAACCAGGTCTAAACCGGGACTAAACTGGGACTAACCCGGCACTAAACCAGGACTAAACCAGGTCTAAACCAGGACTAGACCAGGTCTAAACCAGGACTAAGCCAAGACTAAACCAGATCTAAACCGGGTCTAAACCAGGACTAAACCGGGACTAAACCAGGACTAAACCAGGACTAAACCAGGACTTAACCAAAACTAAACCAGGTCTAAACCAAGACTAAGCCAGGACTAAAACAGGTCTAAAACAGGTCTAAACCAGGACTAACCAGGACTAAACCAAGACTAAACCAAGACTGTGTGTGATAACATATTATCTTGTGCATTACTGAATTATAATATGGACTTTTAGTTATAAAAGCATTTCCATATTAACAAAGTACCTTCTAATTCTGCCCTGCCCTTCCACCATATCCCATTCATTTTATAACTCGACTACTGCTTGCACCCCCCCCCCCTTCCCCCGCTCCTCAGGAAAAAATGCCCCCCCCCCCCGCGCTTCTCAGAAATCTCACTCCTAGCAATCTTCAAAACTTGAGAGCACTGGGGCCAGAGGTGTGAAAAACAGTCGTGTAGGGATGAATAGGCATGCTAATCTAGACGCCAGAGAAACAAAAGACAGAAACCAATAGGCGAGATAGTTTCGAAAAGTAGTTAGCTAGCTAGCTCCTCCCTGCAGCGAGATATAAGCAAGTGTCTTACCAGCACTCTAAACCGAACTGACGAAGCCTCTCGGATGAGGGGCGAAACGTTTTCAACCAAACAAACTTTGTCCAGTTGACAAATTGAATTTCTTCTTTTATCATGGATTCTACCTGGACGACTGAGGGACTCTTCACGCATCTTAAAAGCGCTGAAACCTTAACCTTTGCTGAAACAGCGTAGCTTGCTTAAACTCAAACCGTGCAGAAACAAAAATTAATTTAACCTATTTATCTTTGCAGAAACAACGAAAAAAATTATTCATGTGCATACAATCGCCAGTGCGCATGAATTGGGCCACTAGAAGGCCATCTTACGAGCCCTGCGTTGGGCAACTTCTTCCACATCCCGTGCGTCAAAGCCAAACAGCTTTCTTTCATTCATCGCCAGTCCAAAGCGCACGGTTTGTCCTACAATAATCAGCATCATCACAACTCGATAAAATAAAATAATAACTGCACGAGAGCGCATGGACCTTACCCAAGTAGAGCGGGACAAGCGTAGAGACTTGAGAACGAGACATCATCCCGGAATCCAACGAGAAGGGTGCAAATCCCACGTTTACGCTCCTGCCGCTTCTTGCAGCCGCTCTTGTGTTTGAAGGTGCGCATGCTGCTTGTTTCAGTCGGAACGTATGCAGCCGCCATTCATTCGAAAAATCAGCCTACCCAGAATTCATTGTTGTATCTCAGTAGAAACAAAGATACTGGCGTAAGATGACGACAAAAAACGAACAGAAATAATTTATTTCGCTTTTTATTTGATTGTTGGATTATTAATAGTGAGGTTAGAAGGTCACAAGATGTGAGACGGGCCGCTACTTTGACAATATTTAAATCCAGGCTAAAACAGTTCTGTTAACTGAAAGATTTTTATTCTGCACTCTTCTCTTTTAATGTTAATTTTATAATGATTATTTATGCTTTGTTTGTATGGTGATTTTAATGTATTTCTTATACTGTGAATCACTTTGAATTACTTTGTGTACAAATTGTGCTATACTGTACAAATAAACTTTCCCCTGTCTTACCTTCTGTTCTTTGTGAACTTCCCATTAGTAAAAAATAATCAACAATTCTTGGAACGCTCACTTCTGCAGTCTCAGTTCTCTAAAACATGGTCAGGACTGAAGCTCATTTGAGTTTTCCTAGAATAAACTTTGGACAATGAAATAAAAATGTCTTGGTCAGCTTTTTTATGGAGGAACTACACAAGGAGAAAACAAACCCGCACTCCGTCTTACTTGCAAAATGAAAAAGTTTATTAAGACATGCAACGTTTCGGCCCTAGGCCTTCATCAGGCAAAATGGCTGGCCATTTTGTTCTGGGTTTGATCCCTCGCCTCCAACGCACCCGTCTGAAGAGATTGAAGTGCGAAGTTCTCATTTTTGGTTATGGAGGAACTACAAAATTTTCTGAATTACTGTGCTCACATTGCCTGGAAGAATCCATGACTCATCGCTGTACCAGCGGCGAGTCTGGTAACGCTTGGTCCAGAATGCGCTGCCGTCGCGCGTAGACAGACAGCTAAGTGAACCAATCAGAGAACAGTTAACGGACAGCGACGTGAACCAAGCCGGTAGGAAGCAATGCAAAAACATCTTTTTTGAAAAGAAAGGCCTCTAGAGCTGTCAGCTGCTGTGGTTTTAAGGAATCGATGTGTTTTAGGTCATTTAAGACCAATTTTACAGCTGAATGGAAGGGACGTTGCGGGCAAAGGCGGGTGCACTGATGTCACCATCTTTGAACAAATCAGAATCGCGGAGTCCGTTGTTAACCGGAGGAGCGAGGGTGGAGCGAGGGTGTCCAAATGGTATCGCGCTGTATAGGAAATACAGAGAGATATCATTTGGCTGGCCAGGTAAGTGCTCACAGATGTTTCTCTAAAAAAAAAAAAAAAGGCAGTGTAAAGAACCAGGCGTTCTTTGGCTAAGTAACGATTTAATTCAATTCATAATTTTAGAATAATTGCGTAAAATGGAGTTACCTCTACCCACTTCTGTGCCAATCAAAAAGAAGAAAATGGTACAAGTGCATTTTAAACAGTTTGCAGCAATCCAGACTTTTTCCTCACTTTCCCTAACACATCCCTAGCAACTTAATTATTCACTGTGACGAGTCTATAAATGCTTTTTACAACATTCAGAGGCTAAAATTCAGTTGTGTCACATCGGTATGCTAAGAAACAACTAACGTGCTAACCACATACCAGCCTTACTTCCTGGTTCATACATTATATAAATATTATTAAATGCTCATATTGCGCTGTTTTCTGATCTGTTCTAATGTGGCTTCCTCACCAAAATACTAGAGCTAGAGTTGTGTTTTGTTTCATTCACACGTTTAACACACAAACCCTGTACATTTAGGCAGAGTTCTTCTCTGAAACTGAAAACACTCTGTTCCACCTTGTGATGTCATGTCCTGGTCTAGACCTGGACTACACCAGGTCTAGTCCAGGTTTAGTCCAGGTCTAGTCCAGGTTCAGTCCAGGTCTAGCCCAGGTTCACTTCAGATTTAGTCCAGGTTTAGTCCAGGTTCAGTCCAGGTCCAGTCCAGGTCTAGTCCAGGTTCAGTATAGGTTTAGTCCAGGTCTAGTCCAGGTCTAGTCCAGGTTTAGTCCAGGTCCAGTCCAGGTCTAGTCCAGGTTCAGTCCAGGTTTAGTCCAGGTTTAGTCCAGGTCTAGTCCAGGTCTAGTCCAGGTTCAGTCCAGGTCCAGTCCAGGTCTAGTCCAGGTTCAGTCTAGGTTTAGTCCAGGTTTAGTCCAGGTTTAGTCCAGGTTTAGTCCAGGTCTAGTCCAGGTTTAGTCCAGGTTCAGTCCAGGTTCAGTCCAGGTCTAGTCCAGGTTCAGTCCAGGTTAATCCAGGTCTTCTCCTGGTTTAGTCCAGGTCTAGTCCAGGTCTAGTCCAAGTGTAGTCCAGGTTCAGTCCAGGTCTAGCCCAGGTTCACTTCAGGTTTAGTCCAGGTCTAGTCCAGGTCTAGTCCAGGTTTAGTCCAGGTTCAGTCCAGGTCTAGTCCAGGTTTAGTCCAGGTTCAGTCCAGGTTCAGTCCAGGTCTAGTCCAGGTTTAGTCCAGGTTCAGTCCAGGTCTAGTCCAGGTTCAGTCCAGGTTAATCCAGGCCTTCTCCTGGTTTAGTCCAGGTCTAGTCCAGGTTCAGTCCAGGTCTAGTCCAGGTTCAGTCCAGGTCTAGTCCAGGTTCAGTCCAGGTTCAGTTCAGGTCTAGTCCAGGTTCAGTCCAAGTCTAGTCCAGGTTCAGTCCAGGTCTAGCCCAGGTTCAGTTCAGGTTTAGTCCAGGTTTAGTCCAGGTTCAGTCCAGGTTCAGTCCAGGTCTAGTCCAGGTCCAGTCTAGGTTTAGTCCAGGTTTAGTCCAGGTCTAGTCCAGGTCTAGTCCAGGTTCAGTCCAGGTTCAGTCCAGGTTTAGTCCAGGTTCAGTCCAGGTTAATCCAGGTCTTCTTCAGGTTCAGACTAAGTCTAGTCCAGGTTCAGTCCAGGTCTAGTCCAGGTTCAGTCCAGGTTCAGTCCAGGTTCAGTCCAGGTCTAGCCCAGGTTCAGTTCAGGTTTAGTCCAGGTTTAGTCTAGGTTTAGCCCAGGTCTAGTCCAGGTTCAGTCCAGGTTCAGTCCAGGTTTAGTCCAGGTTCAGTCCAGGTTCAGTCCAGGTTAATCCAGGTCTTCTTCAGGTTCAGACCAAGTCTAGCCCAGGTTCAGTTCAGGTTTAGTCCAGGTTTAGTCCAGTTTCAGTCCAGGTCTAGTCCAGGTTTAGTCCAGGTTCAGTCCAGGTCCAGTCCAGGTCTAGTCCAGGTTCAGTCCAGGTCTAGTCCAAGTCTAGTCCAGGTTCAGTCTAGTCCAAGTTAGTCCAGGTCTAGTCCAGGTTCAGTCTAGTCCAGGTTAGTCCAGGTCTAGTCCAGGTTCAGTCCAAGTTTAGTCCAGATCTAGTCCAGGTTCAGTCCAGGTTCAGTCCAGGTCTAGTCCAAGTTTAGTCCAGGTCTAGTCCACATCTAGTCCAGGTTTTAATCCAGGTTTAATCCAGGTCCAGTCCAGGTTTAGTCCAGGTTTAGTCCAGTCCTCCTAGAAGTGCTAGAGTGAATTTAGCGTAATATTGGACCTTTAATAATCAGGTGCAAACAACACACTCAACACACAATACAATTTTCAATATACTAGAATATTTACTGGGACAAGACATTTTTTACTTTATCACATGAAAAAAAGTGTCCAGGCTACTTTTGGTTCTTAGAGATTCTCTGTGACTCAAACATTAGAATCAGATCTGATTTTCATATCATGCTAATGCTGACACCACAGTTAATGTCTGTTTGTGTAGTCTGTTCGTTTAAGTGCCTCACATTTGCCTTGATCAATAAACCAACATGGGGTTTGGGTCAGGGCAGACCTCTGCAGCTGCTGCCAGAGTGCTCTGCTCTGCTTTCAATAATGCTTGTCCCAAACAAATGTAATCAGACATAAAATGGCAGGCCCTATCTCGCAATGGGAATGACCTGATGCCTTACCAAGTATCAAGTTTAGAGGAATAATTATACAGCCAGAAATCTTATAATCTCCCATAACTCCTTTTGTGGCTGGAGTTGAAACATAAGTAAAGATTACAAAAATTCTGAAATCTGACTTAAGTTACAGGTCTGGAAAAAAATAAGAGACCACTGCAAAATGATCAGTTTTTCTGATTTTACTACTTATAGGCAGTGTTGGGAGTAACTCATTACAAAAGTAATTAATTACTGTAATGCATTACTTTTTGGTGTAACGCAGTAATGTAACGCATTACAGGGAAGAAAATCGGTAATATACAGACATGGGGACTTGAGACTTAGTGACTTGGACTCGAGTCGACTCGAGTCGCTGTTTTTATGACTTGTGACTTGACTCGACAAAAAATGAAATACTTGAGACTTGACTCGGACTTGGGGGTCTAGGACTCGGGACTTGACTTGACTTGAGACACGATGACTTGAATGACTTGCGTGCTCACATAATGTTTTCGTGCTCATTCAGCGGCACTGCCATGTCCTGGGACACAACGCGTGCACCACGTGCACCACCACCAGCACGAGGCCGCGCGTACACCGGGGCTGCGAGCACGAAAACGATCCGCGGCGCCCGGACCGCGTACTCTCAGCCCCAGCCACAAACCAGCTGCACGAAATCAGCAAAGAGTGGCCCGTGGTGGTTTAATCCCGGTTTAGTCCAGGTCTAGACCTGGTCCAGTCCTGGTTTCGTCCCCTCAGATGTGAGAGTTGCGCTGTGTTTGCGCTTGTGGTGGAGGGCTGTGGCGTTAATGTACTGGCTCTTGGCGTTGCTCAGATCAGTTGTTGGCTTGGTTTTGTGGAATGCAGGAGATCACTTGGGTCTACGTTCAAATAATAATAATAAACAAAACTCTCATCACTTTTTACTCTTAGTCAGTCTCTTACAAAGGTGTAGTCTAAATACACGAGCTCTCGAGGAGCGCGCCTGACCCATTACGCACGCGAGAGTGGTGTGTGTGTGTGTGTGTGTGTGTGTGTGTGTGTGTGTGTGTGTGAGAGCGTGTTTGTGTGTGTGTGTGTGTGTGTGTGTGTGTGTGTGTGGGACAGAGTGAGTTAGGGAGTGTAACAAAGTTTAATACAAGTTTGTTTTAGCTGTTACTGGTTTCAGCTCAATGCTGAAACAATGTTGAAAACATGTGTTTGGTTTTCGATGTACAGATCACTTTTACCAATAAATAACCAATAATTACATTATCACTGTTTTGTTTGAGTCTCTGATGTATTTTACTGAACACGAGTATTTACAATACAAATATTTGATAACAGGTTGGGCACATTAGCCAGTGATGATTACTTACACTTTCTTATATATTGCCTTTCACTTTATTAAGATCAGATTCTGCAGCTAAAATTACAACAATACGCCAAAGGTGACTTGACTTGGACTTGACTTGACCTATTACAGGACTTGACTTGACTTGACTTGACATAGCCTGTGACTTGACTTGACTTGACTTGCCCAAGAAAAAAATACTTGAGACTTACTTGTGACTTGAAGGTGAAGACTTGAGACTTACTTGAGACTTGCACATGTGTGACTTGGTCCCATGTCTGGTAATATATTACTCGTTACAATGCCAGTAACGCACATTACAATGCATTTTTAAACTGCTTTGTTTTTGTGGGTTTTGCGTTTTCTTCATACAAAGTTCGCGGATCACCGCGAGATCAGCTACTGAATCTGATAAGTCCGCGCAGAACATTACATTTCATACAAAGTTCCGCGAGATCAGCTAGTGATATAAAAGTCCGCGCAGACCATTCCATTTCCTTTTACTTCGTCTGGAACTGGCAGACTGACAAAGGATGACAGAACCAGAAGAATCGGATAGTGCTAGCTCCTTTTCAAGATGGGCATACGCCCATTACTTTCACTTCGTTTAAAATAAGGACTCCAAGAACATTTTAGTTAAATGCACACTGTGTGTGAATCCCAAACCTCTTTCCACATCGAAATGCAGTACAAGCAATACATATGGGCTATATTCACAGATGTGTATACCAAATGTGAAAATGTCATTTGCTACAGAATTGAAGAGGATGGCAGTGAACAGGTGCTGGAGTGCATGGTAAGGTGTGGCAAGAAGGGAAAGGACGATTTATCTTTTGGTATTGTAAGTGGGTAAGAAGCAATTACTGAACATGTTGGTTTTCAGTCTGCAGGCTCCCAAAACCTCCTGGATGGCAGGTGAAAGTCATGACACATGAGAGATTTGCACTGTAGATGCCAAATCCTTATTTCCAGTAATTTTGCATAACTAAAGTAATGCAAAATTGGTGTAATGCCTTACTTTTTATTTAGAGTAATATTGTAATGTAAGGGATTACTTTAAAATGACAGTAACAAGTAATAAGTAGTGCATTACAGTTTTTGAGTAACACTGCTTATAGGTATGTGTTTGGGCAAAAGGAACATTATAAACTACTGACAACATTTCCCCCAAATCCAAATAAAATATTATCATTTAGAGCATGAAAATGACAAAAGGTCAAAATAACAAAAAAGATACATGTTTTCAGACCTCAAACAATGCAAAGAAACAAGATCAAATTCATTTTAAAACAACATAATACTAATGTTTACACTTCAGAAGAGTTCAGAAATCAATATTTGGTGCAATAACCCTTATTTTTAATCACAGCTTTCATGCGTCTTGGCATGCTCTCCACAAGTCTTTCACATTGTTCTTGGGTGACTTTATTCCACTCCTGGTGCAAGAACTGAAGTAGCTCAGCTTTGTGTTTGTGTTGGAATACAACAGACGCTGGAATGGAATGGCTGTAATACATGTAGAGATGCTGATTTCAGAAAAAAAAATGCAGTGGTGTCTTATTTCTTTTTCCAAAGCTATATGTTATGCTGACCTGGAACAACTGGACCAAGATGAATTTACTGATAAAAATTATGAGATGGGTTTGATGACAATAACAAAAACAAGACTGCAAAAAACACATATATAAACGGAAAATAATAATTTCTCACCAGAATTGATCTTGTGATAAACCGCTATATGTTTGTGATGGTATCCAATGGCTACATATTGTTTTTGCCACATTGGTTCTAGTTGCTAATGTAAATAAATGTATACTCCAACGAAAACATGCACTGACTGACCAAATATCAGTACTAAACCACTTTTTAGTAACATTTACTATGTTTTTGATTGTATTTACTGAAGCAGGCCTATTCTGCAAAAACTTTTCAGGGCTTTTAACTATCTCATAGTTGTTTCCCCCCACCATTTACACTTTTGAAGTTGTATTTGGAGTGATTGATGCATATCTGAATAATTTTTAATTGCTTATTTTGAAGATGCCATATTGCCAGTCAATCCCTGTCAACTTTATCTCCAATTTTAAATTTCTCAACCGATGATACACAGAGGATTTGGCAACATCACATAGCCATTTTGGTACAAATGTAAAGAAATGCACTTCTTGCTTGCGTGCTATCCATCGGAGGTGCTCACAGCTCTGTGGCTCTTTGTTGTTTACGCTGACGTCAGCTCTCAGTGGGCACCGCGTTTTTTGCAAAAGTCCATGAACTTGTTTCTTTTATTAAGTCGTTTTGGATCAGTATTGTGATTTAAAATGTCCAAATTATAACATGATCCACGGGTGTCATAGATTATTACTGTATAGCAGAGACAAGCACAGTATTTGTTCTTTAAGATAAAGTGAGATCCTTGGACCCGGACCCTTGCTTGAAATATGTAGCCTAAACACAGGCCAACATTAAACCTAACCATGCCCAAGGTGTTCGTACTAGAGCCAATTGAAACATGTTTTATGGCCTAGATTCTAGACTGTCATGAACGCAATGTAAACATCACAGTCTACAGCTCCTTATGAATTTTTTGCAGTGCATGTGTCTCTCCTTCACCCTTGCTGCCGTCTGCCCCTCACACGTGCTCGCCGTACTCCCTGATCTGAATGCACTCCGCTGGAAGCAGCAGATCCGGATAATTCCAGAGACTTTGTGGACTTATGGTGGGTGCGTGGGGAAGGTAATGCTCTTCTCAGTGAGGCAGCCCCTCTTTGAGCTGTCACCCCCCTGACCTGCGGCTGGGAGGCACAGGCTCGACCGGGGTTTAAAACCAAAGCCACGTCTCACTGTGAACTAGCTCCTTCTCACACTCTATGGAGCACTGCAGGGCTGATTAACACATACAGAGGATGTTACACACATGTACATTTGATGTAATAGTTCGACTGGGTGAGGAGGAGGATAACTGCACGCCGCGGTGAATAGATTATTGAATAAATAAGGAGGATATGGAGAGACAGAGAAGGCTGAGGCTGTACAGCTAAAATGGAAAAATGGGGAGAGTGCCTTTAATGCACATGCATGGGTTGCTTGAGAGGTGATGGTTGTGAAGTTTCTTTCTTCTCCAACGCGGAAATACCTAGAATGTAAACGTAGTAAAACTCTATTCTTTTTGGCATCAGTGGAACAGTTTGTAAGCACTTGCAAACAATCAAATGTATTGATAGTAATTATTGGGGTTTGTTATTTTAAGTTTGTGGTTGAGAGGTAGGCAGATGTAGACTTACAAGATGGGAGCCTAAGCAGAGTACTGAAGAACACAGGAAACTACTTTTCACATGCTTTTGTGTAATGGAGGACCTTTAAAGTGATTCAAAGCACTGTCTTATTTCCTATAGAGGCAGCCTCACTTCCTCTCCTGGTCCAGTGAATGATGACCTACTGTGGCTCTCTGTTTCCATGTGAACGGCGCTCACAAAAACACTGCATACACACAAACAAAGATAATTTCAGGCAATTTTGTACTTGGTCCAAGCTGCGCTCTGATAACAGCAGCAGCTCAATTAAAGCACAAACACAATGTGCTAAAACATGACACAACCATTAACCTCCTCTATACAGTATACGTATGTATACACAGTATATGTTGACACATGTTCATATTTAGGTAGTGACCTTAAGAGCTCAAAATCAATCAATCAAATTTTATTTATAAAGCACTTTTCATACAAAAAAGTGCTTTATAGTGATGAAAAACAACCCACATTTCCTCCTCCAAAAGACTCACAGCCCCACTGTATGTCGTCATTAATACTTATATTCTCCAGCTGTTTTTGTTTGTGGCAACACTGAAAATTCCCAATTGTGTGAAAAATAAAGGTTGTCTTATCTTATCTTACAAATCGCCAGACCCATTCTGGTCATTCCAGACAGTTCAGAAACTTGCTATCAGCAAATGTTTTAGCCTCATTGTGCATTGTGCAGCTTTTCTGGTGAAAGGTTCGTCACCTTTGCCTGGAAACATCCAGACTCATCGCTGTACCAGCGGCTGATATGGATCTGTATAACAAATACAGAGAGATATCATTCTGGATTTCCAGGCAACCGTCACCTGCTTGTTTCTACAAAAGTGTCATGGCTCTGCCTGGAATGTTCCACAGTATGACATTAAACAGCTCTACTTTACATTTATTCAATTGCAGATGGTTTTATAGCTTAAAAATATCCAGAACTGGCACTCTTTAGTGAAGATAGAAAGGTTTAATACCATACTGTGAAACATTCCAGGCAAAGCAATAACATCTCCATGGAGAAAAGCAATACCTCCTCAAGTGTTTCCTTTGTCTCTCGAGTGGTGCTCTGGTCATGTTTGGTTAGCCTCTCACCAAGGCCCTGCTGTTTTTGGATCTGAAGGTGCATTTGAGGACTGTGGGTCGTCTCAGCACTGCAGATTTGTGGAAGTGAAAGGAGATATTGTTAAAACTCAGAAACCATACGCCAGTTTTTTCCCTGTGTATGTCCTTGTGCACATTTTGTCTTCCCCCAGTACACATAGATTATACGACCATCCCTTGAGGTCAAAATTAGCCTGGTGTGTGCTATCTGCATCTAATTATAAAGGGTTCTATTCTCCGATCATCAGGAAGTGCGCATTGGCATACTAGTTGTTGTTAGATTTGCCTCCAAATGAGAATATTTCCAGACCAATTCTAATATGAAGTAAATAATAATATATCTTGGTTCATATATTTGATGTCTACTGTGTGTATCTAACATGTAAAAAGTAGGGAAAAAAACATACTGTACATGACTGGTATAGAATATAATCATTTGGTTATAATAAAAAAAAGTAGAATTATTAAACTTTTTTCTTTGCTACATAATTCCATACATCATATTTGATGTCTTTTATACGTGTATGAAATGCAGAAAGTAAACATAGAAAATAACTGATAGTGTAATTTGAATGGAGTTCTCAATACACAATTGATGATACAATTTACTGGCAGTTTGCTTGACATTTTTTCATGCACTTTTTCCATTTAATTTTTTCACAAAGTTTATAATATTATTTTATTTGCATCAGATTTGAGCCAAAGCGAAATGGCCTCCCCAGTCAAAGTCATTACATAATTTGACGTCACATTATCGTCACATGGCCACACTATCCTAAAGAGTCTCGCACCCTAAATTCCAGGTGTGACTGTTTCCATGCAGGGGGGCCTTCACATTGATACTGGATATTACTGGATACTGGATATTTGCCACTTGCTGTGATTCTTTTAACAAGTGCTAGCTAAATCTTGTGTAAAAATGTTGACTTTTCTATGTAACTTTTCAGCTAGAAAACCTGCAGTCTGCTGGTCATTCAAAAACTCACTCAAAAATACCTTGATACTTGATCCCCAAAGCTAAAAATGTTCACTGTATTTGACCCAAGTGTTTGGATCTTGAGCGAGGCTTGTTCAAGACTACCTGAAAAGAGGATTTAACCTACTGTACGTTTTGTAGATTGATAGAAGAGGTCGGAGTGCCTGCGTGGACATGGAGGAACATCCAAATGTATCCACTGTTTCTGTGAGTGAGCTCGCCTCTACACAGATCAGACGTGTAACTTGACCTGATGGTGATACTTTGCAGTGATGTTCTACATGTGTGTGTATGGCAGAATTGTCATCAGTTACCGAGGTGACACATTGCACACATTAGCAAACACAGCCCAACATATTTTTAGATCAAAAATTCAAGAAAAAATAGAAAATGAATAACAGAAAAATTAAATTCTGCCAACTGGACAAAAGTTTTATGGTAAAGACTAGTGCTGTCAGGCGATTAAGAAAATGTATCTGATTAATTACAGGATTTGTAATGAATTAATCTAATTCATTGCATTTTAATCTCGAGAGAGAGAGAAAGAGAGAGAGAGATTGAGAGAGAGGGAGAGATTAAGTGAGAGGGAGAGAGAGAGGGAGAGAGAGAAAGAGAGGGAGAGATTAAGAGAGAGAGGGAGAGAGAGGGAGAGATTAAGAGAGAGAGTGAGAGAGGGAAAGCGAGAGAGTGAGAGGGACAAATTAAGAGAGAGAGTGAGAGAGGGAGAGAGAGAAAGAGAGGGAGAGATTAAGAGAGAGAGGGAGAGAGAGAGGGAGAGATTAAGAAAGAGAGTGAGAGAGGGAAAGCGAGAGAGAGAGAGGGACAAATTAAGAGAGAGAGGGAGAGAGAGAAAGAGTGAGAGAGTGACGTTGCCTGGAAGAATCCATGACTCATCGCTGTACCAGCGGCGAGTCTGGTAATGCTTGGTCCAGAATGCGCTGCCGTTGCATGTAGACAGACAGCTAAGTGAACCAATCAGAGAACAGTTAACGGACAGTGACGTGAACCAATCAAACAAAAGAAAAGAAAGAAAAGAAAGGCCTCTAGAGCTGTCAGCTGCTGTGGTTTTAAGGAATCGATGTGTTTTAGGTCATTTAAGACCAATTTTACAGCTGAATGGAAGGGACGTTCAGTTCTCCGATGCGCCATCTTGATTCAAAACTGAGGAGGAACTTCCGCTGCCTAAGAGTGACGTTGCGGGCAAAGGCGGGTGCAGTGACGTCACCATCTTTGAACGAATCAGAATCGCGGAGTCCGTTGTTAACCGGGGGAGTGAGAGTGTCCAAATGGTATCTCGCTGTATAGCAAATACAGAGAGATATCATTTGGCTGGCCAGGTAAAGAGTGACGGAGAAAAAGAGAGATGTTGAGTGAGTGAGTGAACAAACCCACTTTGTGATTGAGTTTGTCAGCTTTTCTGTGGTCGCTTTTCTCATTCGTTTCCCAAATTCTGTAAGCGTAGTTTAATTTTTTTGGGGTTTTTTTTTTGGTTTGTTGGTTTGGTGGTTTGGTGGTTTTGTGAAATGCACTCTATCACCGGTAACAATGGAACTTATCCGGACGTGTTTATCGTTCAAATGATCCTTCAGGCTGGAGCAGCTTCGGTAATCAGAAAATTATTTTTTACAAAAGCTCCAAATCATTGTGTTCTTGTTGATCTTTGTTCTTTTTAAAATAAACTTGCCATTCAAAGGCCCTGGCAGCGATTTGTTCGCCGCACGCCCAATTTAAAATGCCTGCGCATTGAATTGCCACTCATAATTAATTGCATTCATTTTTATAACGCATTAATTTGCAGTGTAATTAATGAATCTAATTAATGCGTTAAACTGACAGCCCTAGTAAAGCCATTTCACTGCTCATCCAAACGTTCTGTAATGCTATTTTAGAGAGATGTGTTTAAAAGTAAAATTCAGCTCACCTGTTGTCAGTTATTTCTGGTGTCAAGACGGAGTGTGCCTACAGTTAGCATCACTCCTCCAGATAATATTGATGACACATGAGTGTTTGGAGATTTGACCTTTAATCTTGACCTGATATTATTAGAAATTTGCACTGAATCCACGAGTGAAATTTTTGATCTGATCACACATAAAAACTATTTAAACTTTTTAAACTATTTAAACCAGGATCCTTGGACACAGAACAAAGGCTGTCGCAAATAAATAATTCACTCCCAACTTGTCGTCCTCTCTTTCCCTTGTTACAGTTTTGTTCAAACTCTGTATTTTTGGTTTTGAAATCTCACACTTTTTGGATGTTCCATGGTGAGACACGTGCTAAAACAAATGAGCAAATCAAAGGGGCGCGAGCTGAGAGATTCTGACATTCAGGCTGCACATTTCATCATCAGCCTTCACCGAATGAGAGAGCTCCACATTCTACATTTCCCATAACTTTAGAGATGGTTAGAGGTTTTATGTCTCGCAAGAAAAGTATCAGGAAAGACACAGAAGTCTGAGGAGATATAGTAAAGCTGGAGATATACTCTTTAAGGTTTTATTATAGAGAGTTTCTGAAATAGTTCAAATCCAGGACGCAGTGGCAGAGTGGTAAGCAATTCTCACCAATGATAAATTTGGGTTACATTTTATAATAACTGAGTAGCCTTTATGAAGCATAGAAAAAGTAAACATAAGTATAAAGTTTGTTAGTTTTATTATGTACATTTTTGGTCCATCTCCCTCTTACAGTATATGACCAAATTCCCCTTTTAAAGGTCCCATGACATGGTACTTCTTGATGCTTTTATATGGCTCCTTAATGGTTCCCTAATACTGTAAATGAATCCTTCTTCAAAATCAACACTCACTGCATGAGATATGACTCTGACAGTCTTCATGAGGCTAGATATGTGTCTAAAATGCTTTATTCTGGGTGTTGCTGCTTCAATGCAAATGAGAAGGACAGGGAGATTGGCTAAGGGGGGGGGGGGGGGGGGGGGGTGTTTCCCCCGCTGGAAGCGCAGCTCTGCACCGCTGTCTGCTCGCTTCCCTGTTTAACACAGGAAGACAGATGGGAGACTTTGCAATGAAAAAAAGCATATTTACACAGAAAATAAAATTAAACCACTGGTATTTCAGAGGTCCAGAGGGTCGGGTAAGGGACTTGCGAGCCTAGAAACACTCGGACGTGCCTCCAGGCAAATAAAAAAACGCATTTCGCATTGTGTAGCGCATTCACAGTCCAAACTCTATGGGCGGGATATACAGGGACGCTGAGTGGAGACAGAGGGAGGGGCTGGAGCTGCATTTGCCGATCTGACGTCAAAAAGGTGCCTTGTCCGAACTCGCCCGTTTCAACACTGGTTTTGTGTAACGCAGAAAAGGACCGCAAATGCTCAGTTTAGACATTTCGCAACTTTTAGCCATGGGGGGGGGGGGGGCCTAAACAGGGTAGGGGAGCTCACATTAACGTTCAAAAACCTCAGAAAGTGAAAATTTCATGCCATGGGAGCGTTAAGAGATTTGGGAAAACTATTCATTTTCACCATGTTTAATTGTTTAATTGTCATAAAGGTAAATGTTGAGTTTTCCAGTGTCTCAGTGAAATCATCTCACAAACCTGTGCCAATGACTTTTCCACGTGCGTCCAACTAAAGGAAAAACGACTGAAGAAGGACGTTCCACATTATTAAGTAGAGCAACATTTTCAAGCAATATGGGAAAGAAAAAGGATTTCTCTAGTGCCGAAAAGTGTGTAATAGTTAAATACCATGGACAAGGTATGAAAACCTTGGATATTTCACGAAAACATAAGCATGATCATTGTACTATTAAGATATTTGTAGCTGATTCAGGGCACACACAGATTTGTGCAGATAAAGGCACAATGAGGAAGGTTTCTGCCAGATAAATGCATCAGATTACGAGAGCAGCTGCTAAAATGCCATTACAAAGCAACAGGTATTTGAAGCAGCTGGTGCCTCTGGAGTCCCGCGAACATCAAGGTGTAGGATCCTCCAGAGGCTTGCAGTTCTGCATAAATTTTCTATTTGGCCACCCTTAAACAAAGCTCACAAGGAGAAACGGCTCCAGTGGGCCCAGAAATACATGAAGACTAAATTTTGTCTTGTTCACTGATGAATGTCATGCAACCTTGGATGTCTAGATCAGTGTTCCACAAACTGTTCCACAAAGGGCCGGTGTGGCTGCAGGTTTTCTTTCCATCCAAGCAGCAGCACACCAGACTTGACTCATTTAATCAGCTGATCTCAGTCTTTAGACAGCTGAAGGTGTGCTGCTGCTTGGTTGGAAAGAAAACCTGCAGCTACACTGGCCCTTTGTGGAACAGTTTGTGGAACACTGGTCTAGATGGATGGAGTGGTGGATGGTTGCTAGACGGCCACCATGTGCCAACAAGGCTGTGACATCAGCAAGTAGATGTTGGCATTATATTTTGGGCCGGAATCATGTGGAGAGAGCTGGACGGCCCTTTAGGGTCCCTGAAGGTGTGAAAATGACCGCTGTAAAGTATGTGGAGTTTCTGACTGACCACTTTCTTCCATGGTACAAAAGGAAGAACTGTGCTTTCCTTAGCAAAATCATCTTCATGCATGACAATGCTCCATCCATCTCATGCTGTAAGGAATACTTCTACATCACTGGGTGCTACAGGCATAAAAGAAGAGAAACTCATGGTGTGGCCCCCATCCTCCCCTGACCTCAACCCTACTGAGAACCTTTGGAGCTCCTCAAGTGAAAGTTATTTGTTATTTGTTTGTTGTTTTGTTATTTGGATTGTTTATTATTTTTTACTATATTATAGCTATATTTTAGTTATTATTATTATTATTATTTAGTGTCTATACTCTAGTTATTACTATTATTATTTAGTGTTTTATGTTTGCACCTTATCACCAAGACAAGTTCCTAGTTTTGTGAATTGTGTTCACTTGACAATGCAATAAAAGTCTTTCTGATACTGATTCTGATTCTGATGAGGGCAGGAGGCAGTTCACATCCAAACAGCAGGTCTGGGAAGCTATTCTGACATCCTGCAAAGAAATTAAAGCAGAATCTCTCCACAAACTCACAAGTTCAACAGATGCAAGAATTGTGAAGCTCCTATCGAATAAGGGCTCCTATGTGAAAATGTAACTTGACCTTTTTGGATGTTTTGATTGAAATAGCTTTTGATTTCAGTAATAAGCTAATACTTACTCGTTACAACAATAACATGGTTTGAAACTCACATGCACATCATAATTTGGAACAGTGCATTTTAAGTTTTTATTTTTTTGAAGAAATACTGTTATCATTGGGAGTTTTGTTCAATAACATTCGAATTGTACTCTAAAGGTTGATGACTTGAAAATGATGACTGTCATTTATATTGATAATCTGGCAGAATCAGAGAGAAATATCATTTGCATAATAATTTGGAATGCAGCTTTGTAAAAGATGGAAAGTTGACTATGATGTAATAATGAGTTGTGATCTGCTAAAGAAAAATAAAAAAATGTGTATTTATTATTAAAATAAAAAAAAAATAAAAAAATAAGTTTCTAGTTCAGTAACAGTAAGTGATGAAACACAGCTGTAAACCACAACTTCCATAATGATGAAACTGTCCGGTCTGACTTTAGTATTCACAGTACAAGAACTGCTACTGCATTAAAAGCACAATAAACTCATGGAAAACAGAACAGTACGTCGTAAGGGGTAGGGATGCACTCACCCGATATCGTATCCAATATTCAAAATTTGCTGGACTGGATATCGCCTGAACCAAAATATTATTTGAAAGCCGTTATCCAATCCTTGGACATATGAATTGATGTAATAAGACTATTAACTGGCCACAGTTGTCCCAGAATGTCTCAGTGTTTGAATTGTTATTTAAACAAAGTTATTCTAGTTACGTGAGGAATAATTAACAGCTACATAACACATTTGAATCAGTTTTGTCTTATTTTATTTTTATTTTCAGTCTCAGATACTTAAAGCCACAGTATCAAAATCAGTATCAGAACTGAAAAAGCTGGATCATACATCCCTGGAATGGGGCACAACTGTTTTCTTTATGGACGTCTGATTTGTGCATTGAGTGTTGTTATTTCTCTAAATTTAGAAAAGTCTATCAGACAGTTTTCAAGTGAGCCTGTCAGAACCTGTCTGGTGCAGTGTGGTGGGATCTTCAGCAGGATCACGTCTGTATGTTTTGGGCTGGATGGGGAAACTAGAGTGACGCAGAAGAAACCCACACAGACGCAAGAGACTAATGCAAACTCCAAACGGGTCCCTGTTGCTGTGAGGCTCTAGCCATAGCACCATCTCGGTGAAGTCAATTTGAAGTGAAAAGGAAAACTTTCTACTTCCTACCAACACAAGTTTTAATACGATAATAATATTAATATTATGATTGCCCCATTCAGCCCTCCTCAGCCGCTGCCCCTCTGCCCTCTATTCCCCCCTCTCTCCTCCTCTCTCCTCCTCTCTCCTTCTCTCTCCTCCTCTCTCTCCCTCCCTCTCTCCTCCTTTCCGTCATACTCTCTCTCCCTCTCCTCCTCTCTCCTCCTCTCTCTCTCCTCCTCTCCCTTCCTCTCTCGCCCTCTCTCCTCCTGTCTCCTCCCTTCTCTCCTCCTCTCTCTTTCCCTCTCCTCCTCTCTGTCCCTCTCTCCCTCCCTCTCCTCCTCTCCCTCCTACTCTCTCCCTCTCCTCGTCTCTCCTCCTCTCCCTCTATCTCCCTCCTCCTCTCTCTCCCTCTCCTCCTCTCTCCCTCTCTCCTCCTCTCTCTCCCTCTCCTCCTCTCTCTCCCTCTCTCCTTCTCTCTCTCCCTCTCCTCCTCTCTCTCCCTCTCTCGTCCTCTCTCCCTCTCCCTCTCTCCTTCTCTCTCTCCCTCTCCTCCTCTCTCCTTCTGCTCCTCTCTCCTACTCTCTCCTCCTCTCTGTCCCTTTCCTCCTCTCTCTCCTCCTCTCTCCCTCTCTCCTCCTCTCTCTCCCTCTCCTCCTCTCTCGTCCTCTCTCCCTCTCCCCCTCTCTCTCCCTCTCTCCTTCTCTCTCTCCCTCTCCTCCTCTCTCCTTCTGCTCCTCTCTCCTCCTCTCTCCTCCTCTCTGTCCCTTTCCTCCTCTCTCTCCTCCTCTCTCTCCCTCTCCTCCTCTCCTCCTCTCCTCCTCCCCCTCTCTCCGGTCCTGCTGGTGCTGGTGGTGGGTCGGCAGCTGTGATTAAGGGGATTTATGGAGGATTTTCAGGATTAACACTCCCACATTTGTGTGTAAACAGCTCAATGTCACAGGTTGTGTACAATCATGTCCATTCACTTAACTGGATGTGGATTAAGTCAGATGGCGCCACACGACGTATAGAAAACAGGTCTCATCTAATTTACCACAAGTGGAAATTGCCCCAGTATTGTGTAAGTTAATACACGTTACCACACAGTTAGACATCTGGCATTTAAAGGTCCAATATTACGCAAAATTGACTCTCATGAGCTTTGAACCATGTTCGAATGTTGTTGCCTCTTCAACTTTCCAAAACCATACCCAGTGTTGTGCAGTAACGCGTTACTAATAACGTGTTACTGTACCGCCGTTACTGTTGACAGTAACTAATACTGTAACGCATTACTCAATTACCGTTACTAAACGGCGTGTTACCGCATTACTGAACCTGCTCATTTTGAAACTGGCATCATGTGCGCGACTCGCATAGGCACAGGGGAATTTTTTTCTCCCTTTGGTAAGGGCGGGATAAGTAAAGATGATTGGCTAAAGCAGAGTAAGATTTCATGCTGAGCCAATCAGAGACACCCAGTGGGCGGTGGGCGGGTTCTACACACAATCCCAGCACACAGTAGTAGCGCACACACACAATACACACACCCCGTGTCAGATGGCGAGTCCCGAGTCGAAGACAGAAGTATAGGCAGTATTTTAACCTCGTCGAGGTAAAAGGTAAAAAACATGTAACATGTAGGATGTTACGTGCACATTGTGTCAAAGACCAAAGACTTTGTCCACGTCCAATATAAGCAACTCGAATTTAATGAAGCATCTCTGGACAGCGTACGCTTCTGTTAAACTAGTGGCTCCCAGCAGGTCCCATGATGATAATCGCATGCTAGGTGCCGTTAACAATGAAGGAGAGAGGAGTAGGAGGAGAGGAGGAAGAGGAAAGGAGGAGGAAGAGGAGAGGAGTAGGAGAGGAAGGGGCAGAAGAAGCAGGCCCCATGATGATAATCGCACGCTCGGTGCCGTTAACAATGAAGTCCACGGTGACGGAGCCACGTCAGCCAAGCAGCAAAAGCTGAATAATGCACTGTAAAAAAAAATCCAAATTATTTGACATTTTTTAAATTAAAAAAAGTAACGCATTAGTTACTTTCCTAGGTAACTAGTTACTTTTACAGTGTAGTAACTCAGTTACTTACTCAGTTACTTTTTTGGGTTAGTAACTAGTAACTGTAACTAATTACTTTTTCAATGTAACGTGCACAACACTGACCATACCTGGAGTTGTGTTTTGTTTCCTTCTCACCTGTTGAGTAACCCTTTGTTATTAGTCTGTCTCCATCTCTAAAGCTCAAAATGCTCTGTTCCACCTCGTACTCTTAAAAACATGAACGTTCTCTGCAGCCCTGAGCTCCTCCAGCAGGCTGTTCCATAGACGAGAGCCGTAGTATTGAGAAGACTTTCCGTGAGTGTGTGTCCTGACTTTGGGAATGACCAGGAGCTGCTGCCGGAGGAGCGCAGGGTCCCCGAGGATTCATAAGGTAAAAGCAGTTCTGAAAGATAAGAATGCTTGAGACCATTAAAGGGATCGTTCGTTTAAAAAAAAAAAGTTAATCTGTATGGGTTTCCTTCTAAAATTACGTGTGTTGACACCGACAGTCTCAGCTGAGCCCGGTTCGGTTCACTATCTGGAGCCCACGTAAGTAGGTCCGGTAACTTCCCTGGAACATGCTTGTTAACCTTTAGTGGAAGTGTACGGCATATGCAGTCCGCCGTAAGGGGAAGTTTACGAGTGAACAGGCTAATACAGCTAATATGCGCGCAGTGATATGCATCAAGACAGACAATACGCAAACGCAATCTACGCTGCTGGATGTTTCGTGGACAACTGTTTGGGATGCAAATATATCACCTTTTGGACAAATGTTTTGTTTTGAGAAGAAAAACAAGCTTTATTTCATGTTCCAGGGAAGTTACCAGACCTACTTATGTGGGCTCCAGAACGCGAGCCGAACCGGGATCAGCTGAGACTGCCAGGGGTAAGCCGGTGTCAACACACGTAACTTTTAGAAGGAAACCCATACAGATTAACATTAAAAAAATTTAAAAAAAAGCACTATCCCTTGTATCCCAGCTTTAAAAACCAGTAAAAGAACATTAAAATACATCCTGAAACTCACAGGAAGTCATTGCAGTGATTTTAAAACCGGTGTAATGTGGTCCCGCCCTCTGGTCCTAGTCAGGACACGTCCTGCTGAATTTTGTAATAACTGCAAACCTGAAATACTGTTTTTGGGAAGACCAGAGAGCAGGGCATCAGAAGGTAGTTTTGGTTTGAGGGAAGAACTCAGACTAAATATGCAGGATCTGTGTGAATGAAACAAAACTCCAGGTATATTGTGACAGGGCTCTCAAGTCTCACGCATTGAGAGTGTGACATACACAATTCGACGTGCCTATTTTTTTTTGTGCCCAGAAAATCGGTCTGTGTGGCTCAGTTTATGCAGGCAAACGCACGACCCCGCTCAAAACTTGAGAGCCCTGATTGTGATGAGGAAACATCACAATCAGGAAACAACATTATAACATAGATCAACATTATAACATAGATCAACATTATAACATAGATCAGAAAAGATCAGAAAAACATGAGCCATTTCAAAAATATACAAAGTTGTTTTTTTGATTTTATGTAAGGAGTTGAAAAACTACATACTAAACTCTGAAACCTAACTCTGAAAAACATGTTGGAACAATGGAATTTCACTCTGGCCTTGAGACTCGGCCTTCACTGGGCCATCTGTCTTTGTAATTGTTATAATGGCCGTATCACAGCAACACCTTGTGAGAATCAGGCAAAGCGCACATGTTCGGATTAAGCGTCAATTAGCATTAGCACCACATGCAAAGATCAAGGTCAGGCCAACAAATTATCGATTAATTCATGAATTGATAGTTGATTGACCTTATCGATCGATTAACGATTAACTGATAAGTGGCGTTTTTCACCTGAATTTTAGTGTTTCAATAGGGTCTTTAAGAATATAAGCTATAGTATACATAACACTGAGTCATAAATATATCATAGTATTATTATATTGTATATTCCTCAATTCATTATTCCTTAGTAAAAAGCAGACAAATGTATTGGTGCTGAATAACAAAATACAGTAATCCCTCGCTCTATCGCGGTTCGCAGATTTTTTTATTTTTTTATATTGTAACATTTTTTTATAGTGTAACATTGTGTTCTGTCCTGATTGGCTAAGAGACTAGACCAGGACTAAACGTGGACTAAACCAGAACTAAACCAGGTCTAGACCAGAACTAAACCTGGACTGGACCTGGACTAAACCAGGACTTGACCAGGTCTAGACCTGGACTAAACCAGGGGCACGAGCCACAAACCAGCCGCACGAAACCAGCAGCGGCTGGTTTCGTGCGGCTGGTTTCGTGCGTCTCAGCCCGAGGGTCGGGCTGAGACGCATTCCGGGCGCCGCGGTTCAATCTCACCTCGCGCGTACACCAGGGGCTGCTGAGCAGTGCTGTTGGCGCCTGCGGCCGGCTGTGAGTCGAGCTTGGCGCAGCGCGATGCGCGGCTGCCTTGTTTCGTGACCACGCGGGTGCGTGTGTCCGCGATTAGCGATTAATTACAATTAATGCATTTTGTTCAACTAACGTCTTAAATCGACAATTAATCGTTAATCGATTAATTGTTGACATCCCTAATTAGTACCCATTTTTTCATGCAATAAAATCAAATTTGTTCGCCATAGCACAGATAAGTGACAGTAGCTCCAATTATAAAGCATTTTTATCATCTGTGAACTTACACCTTATTTAATCCTACCTGTACCTTTGTATTTTATTATATTTTATTACATATTTTTGGATTATATTTGTTTTACCTTTTCCCCTGCACTTTTTGCAATACTTTTTTTTTTACCATGTACTATTATTGCATGCTGTTAGTACTTCTTGACTATCTAAGCAAGTCAACGGTTCTTCTGATCCTGATCATTTCATTGCATTGTTGACCTGGTGTTGATCCTGCATATGACAAACAATCTTGAATCTTGAACTAGGTCTAAGGCTGGTGCATGGTTAGCATGCTAGCTGTTGTGATCAGTGGTGGAAAAGTAAATGTAGTAAAGTAAGTACATTTTACATATCTTTATCTTAAGTATATTTTAAAGTACTTTTTACATTTTCTTGTAACATTTGAGAACAAGTTTCTATGCTTTCTACTCCACTTTATTTTAAAACGTTCATAGTCTGAGCAAACAAATACAGCTCTGGAAAAAGAGAGAGACCACTGCAAAATTATCAGTTTTTCTGATTTTACTACTTACAGGTATGTGTTTGGGCAAAAGGAACATTTTTGTTTGAATCTATAAACTACTGACAACACTTCCCCCAAATTCCAAATAAAAATATTATCGTTTAGAGCAGGGATCTTCACGTTTTTCAGGCCAGGGACCCCCAAACAGATGGCGAACTGGGCCAGGGACCCCCTACTATATATACGGCATAGCATGATGCGTTTGCCTTTATTTCTCCATTCGCCATGTACACATTAATGTGCATTTTAAGACATCAAAGAGGGTGGAGGGACAAGAGAGAAATTGATTGGGGAAAAATGAAAAAATATATTGTTTTTAAAAATATTAAAATATAAAATGATATTATTTTAAAGTGAAATCAAAAGATTTCGCGACCCCCTGCAGTACCTCCTCGACCCACCTAGGGGTCGCGACCCCCCTGTTGAAGACCTCTGGTTTAGAGCATTTATTTGCAGAAAATGACAAATGGTCAAAATAACAAAAAAGATACATGTTTTCAGACCTCAAACAATGTAAAGAAACAAGATCAAATTCATCTTAAATCAACATAATACTAATGTTTACACTTAAGAAGAGTTCAGAAATCAATATTTGGTGCAATAACCCTTATTTTTAATCACAGCTTTCATGCGTCTTGGCATGCTCTCCACAAGTCTTTCACTTTGTTCTTGGGTGATTTTATTCCACTCCTGGTGCAAGAACTGAAGTAGCTCAGCTTTGTGTTTGTGTTGGAATTCAACAGACGCTGGAATGGAATGGCTGTAATACATGTAGAGATGCTGATTTCAGAAAAAAGTGCAGTGGGCTCTTATTTTTTTTCCAGAGCTGTATATTATTTAGGAAAAAGGACCTGGAAATACAAGGAGCAGTGGGATACCTATGAGCAGGAGCATTTCTTAAGTTTGATCACCTCAGTTAGGGAAAGAGAGTTGCTATGGAGACCGCTGCAAAGGTAAGTGCGGACATGAATGACCTTTCAAGAGAAAATTATACTTGTGTTTTTCAACACAATTCAGGCAAAAATATACATAAGATCACATGATGGGTGTAGAATAGTGATGATATGTGATCAAGTGTTGAAAATATCAGTGGGGTTGGTTCAGTTTTAAAAATTTGAGTTCTTAATTCAAGCTACCACTATTCACTCAGTGGTAATTAATGAAGTTGCTAATCACCCTGCACCTGATCTTTTCTGTCTTAAAAATGTGGAAAACAGAATTAGTTCTTTTAAATGGTCCAAACTTATTTCTCACTTTCATATTCCTGCAAAATAAATAAAAGTATCAAAAAATCGAGGTAAAAAACCTGTAAAAAACCTTTAAGTGCAAAAACTAAAAGTATTTCGTGCAGATTTTGAGATCTTATGGAGCTTCAAATGTAATGGTTTTGATAGATTTTTGTGCTGACTTTTATTCAACAGAAACCGTTATTTTTCTAGTGATTTTATTTGTATATATTTGTTTGCTCAGACTATGAACTTGTTAAAATAAAGTGGAGTAGAAAGCACAGAAACTTGTTCTCAAATGTTGTGAAGAAAACATAAAAAGTAGTTTAAAATTTACTTAAGTAAAGTACAAATAAAGATACAGCTCTGGAAAAAAAATAAGAGACCACTGCTTTTTTTCTGAAATCAGCATCTCTACATGTATTACAGCCATTCCATTCCAGCGTCTGTTGAATTCCAACACAAACACAAAGCTGAGCTACTTCAGTTCTTGCCCCAGGAGTGGAATAATGTCCCCCAAGAACAATGTGAAAGACTTGTGGAGAACATGCCAAGACGCATGAAAGCTGTGATTAAAAATAAGGTTTATTGCACCAAATATTGATTTCTGAACTCTCCTTAAGTGTAAACATTAGTATTATGTTGTTTTCAAATGAATTTGATCTTGTTTCTTTGAATTGTTTGAAGTCTGAAAACATGTATCTTTTTTGTTATTTTGACCATTTGTCATTTTCTGCAAATAAATGCTCTAAACGATAATATTTTTATTTGGAATTTGGGGGAAATGTTGTCAATAGTTTATAGACTCAAACAAAAATTTTCCTTTTGCCCAAACACATACGTATAAGTAGTAAAATCAGAAAAATTATATTTATATTTTATTTCCATGAAGACAGGCATGTAGAGTATCCGTCACTAGCGCATCTGTCAGACTGTCTATTGTTCATACTTATTATGACCATGATGTTTTACATTTTTAAATATTACCTTCCGTGCTGTTAGCATTAGTTTGGCTACACTTGGCACGCTCCTCTACTGTTAGTTAAATGATTCAAAAGGAAACACCACCAAACACATTTAGTGCATATGTTCGTACGGGCCCCGGTTTGCACGTCAGACCTCGCACTCAGTCCACAGGCACGCTTCTCCCATCGCCATGGCAACGTCTGAGGACCTTGCCAGCAAGAAGTGTCCGCATATTAGCCTTGGAATTACACTTGGAGTTGATCCTGGAGAAATCAAAACCAGAGTTAAGCCTGTGTATGAGAACAGAAGCCTTGCAGTCGTGACAGTGATGCTTTTCCTGTGCGTCCGTCAGCTCATCTCCGTGTGATTCAATGGGAAAACCTTGACGTGGAAAACGACAATAGAGACTGTTTTTCCATTGTTGCCACATATCGTGTATAAAGGATGTGTGTGCTGTAAAAATGTGCATTAAACAACCTTTTTTATTGGACGTTTAAGCTTAAAGGTGCACTATGAAACTGTTGGTGTCTATGGATATGTCATTGCTCTACCTGGAATGTTCCACAGTATGACATTAAACAGCTCTACCTGTTTCATTTGAATTTTTATTCAATTCCAGGTGGTTTTATAGCTAAAAAAAAAAAAAATAAAAAAAAATAAATGGCATTCTGATTGTGAGCTGAGTTGCCTCTTCACAGATCTGACCTGTACATTGGTCTGATTTGGTCTCCATGATGATATAAAGGTTTAATGCCATACTGTGAAACATTCCAGATGAAACAATAACATCTCCACGGAGAAAAGCATATGACAGACCCTCCACCAGAAAAGTTACACACTGTACCTTCTTTTCAAACAGATTTTTAGCAGATGTTAAAACGCAATCTATGTTCTAATCAGATTGGAAGAGTGTTTAATGCAACTTCATTAAAATCTCCCCATTTATTATACCAAAACAACATTTTTAAATAATTAAGATTTACATAATTAAAGTTTCCGGTGTAAGCCATGAAGGGAGATATTTTTCTCATATTATTGTTACCACAAACTGGACATATCTTACGTATCTTTATCTGTACTTTACTTAAGTATACAGTGGTCCCTCTCTATATCGCGGTTCACTTTTCGCAGCCTCGTTGTTTCGCGGGTTTGTAGGGACTGTAGACCTTTGCCGATTTGTCCATCATTCTCCTCTGTGCCGTGTCTCCTGTACAGTACAGAATGCGTTCAGTTTGCCAAATTTATATAAATGTTCGATCGCTCGCAGTGTGACCCTGAAGTGCTGTATGTTTGCAAGTTTTCTCCCCGACAAAACCCACAATGTCGACGAAACGTTCTCAAATATAATGAAAGGTGGCATGTCTGTTTATAAGAATCTTGTCCCCCAAAAGACAAACGAGCGCACTCTGAAAAAGACACCTGCACCAAGGCGGAACGGCGCCAGGACGAAGAGGCACGGTCAGAGGAGCTGTGAAATACACGTGTCACTATTAATACATATTTTTTGTTGAACATTTACGAAAGTTTGAGTGTTCAAATGAGAGAAATGTGAGAAAATGTTAATGCCAGTCTGAGAAAAGTGTATAATGTGTGTGGTGAGGTGTTTACAGCCTCAAAACATGTAGAATATTTGTAAAATATAAAGCTGTCCTACTTCACGGATTTCACTTATTGTGGGTTATTTTTAGAACGTAACCACCGCGATAAACGAGGAACCACTGTATTTTAAAGTACTTTTTACTTTTTCTTCACAACATTTGAGAACAAGTTTCTGTGCTATTTATTTTAACACATTCATAGTCTGAGCAAACAAAATATATATAAATAAAATCACAAAATAAGTCAGCACAAAAATGTATCAAAATTATTACATTTGAAGATTCATAAGATCTCAAAATCTGCATGAAATACTTTTACTTTTAGCACTTAAAGTACATTTTTAAACAGGTTTTTTACCTCGATTTTTTGATACTTTTATTTATTTTGCAGGAATGTGAAAGTGAGAAATAAGTTTGGACCTTTTAAAAGAACTAATTCTGTTTTTCCACATTTTTAAGACAGAAAAGATCAGGTGCAGGGTGATTAGCAACTTCATCAACTACCACGGAGTGAATAGTGCCAAAGTGGTAGCTCGAATTAAGAGCAGAGTTGCTTCTTCACAGATCTGGTCTCCATGATGATAGAAAGGTTTAATGCCATACTGTGAAACATTCCAGATGGAACAATAACATCTCCATGGAGAAAAGCATTTGACAGGCCCTCAATGCACCTTCTTTTCAAACAGATTTTAATCAGATTGGAAGAGTGTTTAATGCAACTTCATTAAAATCCCCACATTTATTATACCAAAACAACATTTTTAAATAATTAACATTTACGTAATTAAAGTTTCCAGTGTAAGCCACGAAGGGAGATATTTTCCTCATATTATTGATACCAAACACCAAATGTATCAATTAGGTGCGGTGTCCTGTTATCTTCTTTATAAATATGTCCGCTATTTGTCTCTAAATGAATAAATAAATAAATAAGTTATAAAAAGTAACTGTGGAAAAGGAGGATAGAATATTTCACGTTTACAAATGAGCATTTTAGTGGATTTTTCTGCCGTTTTTTTCAACAACTTTCCAAAAATGTTGCTTGTATTTCTGTGGTCCTGGGGAAGATAAAGGAAGAATGAAGAATAGACCTGGAGCCAAACTGAAGCGTTTTTATTTCTACCTCAGCCTTTAGACTCGGCTAAAACGTGCTGAAAATCCTCTTCCTCTGGCCGAGCGGAGGACGGGGCCATGATACAAATGATACTAATGTGCTATCGAGCAACGCGCTTCCAAACACAAGGGCAAAAAGTTTAGAGCGAGATGAAACGTGTTTGAAATCAGACAATAATAAAATAACTCAAGTAACCTCCAAAGATTACATAAGACTAATTTATATTGTTTTACAGTACTATCACAAAGAGAAGTGTTGTTCAGTATACAGATCCAATTCTGAGCCTAAAGAATCCAAAAAATGTTGTGACTAATTTGTAGATCTGCGTAATAAAATCAGTGGAGCATCTGGCAGCTGACAGAGCGCAGTGGCAATAGCAATAGAGCTTTAAAAGTACAAGCAGAACTAGAGCTATAAGTTATACATTAAACAGTCTGTATGTGTAGAACTCAAGTCAGAGTAATTTAGAAAGAAGTGGACTAAACGAGTGTGACATCAAGTGTTCAGCTCCACTCAAATGAAGCTCGCGATTCTAGCCGTTAGAGGGGCGAATTTGGAGCCAGGCTCTATATTATAATAGGATAAAATAGTGAAATAAAAACACCAGGATCGTGTAGAATGGGTTAATACAAACATTTTAAGACCAAAATGACGAGGCTCATAACAGCAGTTACAGAGAGAGGGAGGAAGGAGTTAGAAGAGCCACATGCCAACTTCCTTTTTGGAACTCAACGGCTAGTGCGTTAGCTATGTCCTTTTATATATACAGCTCTGGAAGAAAATAAGAGACCACTGCAAAATGATCAGTTTTTCTGATTTGACTACTTATAAGTATGTGTTTGGGCAAAAGGAACATTTTTGTTTGAGTCTATAAACTACTGACAATATTTCCCCCAAATTCCAAATAAAAATATTATCGTTTAGAGCATTTATTTGCAGAAAATGACAAAAACATAATACTAATGTTTACACTTAAGAAGAGTTCAGAAATCAATATTTGGTGCAATAACCCTTATTTTTAATCACAGCTTTCATGCGTCTTGGCATGCTCTCCACAAGTCTTTCACATTGTTCTTGGGTCCTAGCTTAGACCTGGTTTAGTCTTGGTTCAGATCGGGTTTAGTCCTAGTTTAAACCTGGTTTAGTCTTGGTTCAGTCCTGGTTTAGTGCCTGTTTTAACCTGGTTTAGTCCTGGTTTAGTCCAAGTTTAGGCCTGATTTAATCCTAGTTTAGTCCTGGTTCAGACCTGGTTTAGTCCTAGTTTAGACCTGGTTTAGTCTTGGTTCAGACCTGGTTTAGTCCTAGTTTAAACCTGCTTTAGTCTTGGTTCAGACCGGGTTTAATTCTAGTTTAGTCCTGGTTTAGTCCCATTTTAACCTGGTTTAGTCCTGGTTTAGCCCTGCTTTAGTCTTGGTTCAGACCTGGTTTAGTCCAAGTCGTTCACATTATTCTTGGGTGACTTTATTCCACTCCTGGTGCAAGAACTGAAGTAGCTCAGCTTTGTGTTTGTGTTGGAATTCAACAGACGCTGGAATGGAATGGCTGTAATACATGTAGTGATGCTGATTTCAGAAAAAAATGCAGTGGTCTCTTTTTTCCAGAGCTGTACAGTCTAAGGTTCTACACATTTTCAATCTATAACGGATCTCACTGAGAGTGATAGGGAAAACGTGGAACATCATGGCAAATATTTGAATCCAATTGGTTGAATTGCCACAACAGTGGAAAAATCTAACTTTTTTTAAAGGGATAGTGCGTTTAAAAAAAAAAAAAAGTTAATCTGTATGGGTTTCCTTCTAAAAGTTACGTATGTTGACACCGGCTTACCTCTGACACTCTCAGCTGATCCCGGTTCCGCTCGCTTTCTGGAGCTCTGGTAAGTAGGTCCGGTAACTTCTTTAGAACATTAAATAAAGCTTGTTTTTCTTCTCAAAACAAAACATTTGTCCGAAAGGTGATATAGTTGCATCCCAAACAGTTGTCAAGGAAACATACAGCAGCGAACTAAGCAATCGCGTATTGTGTCTGCCGACTCGTATCACTGTTCACTGTTCACTAGTAAACTTCCGCTAAAGGTGAACAGGCTAATACAGCTGATATGTGCGCTGTGATACAAGTCGTATATACATATTATATATATACATAATATACATGACGCGTTTACGTCACATCGGTCCATATATCAGTGTACTTTGTTTGGCACAACTCCCAGTCCACACCTTGTTGCGTTTTCGTTGTTTTGTAGTCTAACGTGGTCTGAAGCAATAGTTGATCTTCTTCTGACCATTTCTGACCAGAAATGTTTTGTTTTGCTTTTCGCGGCGCAGATGAGAAGAAGAAGGAAGATTCTAGGCATGCACGCGGACATAGTGATAATGTATCACAGCGCCACCTAGCCGCCTGGCATGCATACCCAATCCAATTCCACACACTTTTGCATCTCCTTATGCACGCAGATTTCCTCCCGAAAACGTTCGTCTAAACGCGGAATAAGAAGTGGTGATGCGACGCCACTTTTGCTTCTTCTGTTCAGACCTTAGTTTCATTTGGTCCAGTTTCATGTTTGAATCCTGATCTAAAATCTGTGCAGTCCTGATAATTATGTCACGATCCTATTTTCTCTAGTTGGACAATGTCACTCCAAAAGGCCTTTGTGTGAGACGTTTGAGAACCACTGATCAATACGATTTAGCTATTTCAGGCCTCATAATAACGTCTTTATTTTATTTCTTCCGGTCTCACTGTTCCATCCGCAGCCTGCTGTCAGTACGACGTGTTCTTGGCCTTGAACCCGGAGGGCAGATCCAACTTTACACACAAAACTCCACCGGCCTCCCAATCATCGCTCCATATCTCCACATTATTCTACATTTAATCACTCTTTACGCTGCCTGTTAATGGCTCTATAATGGATGTAAAGGTGAGGCCCGACTTAGTCATTTTATCTATGTTATTCAGAACATCTTCCGCTCATTTTCTATTGAATGTTATCAGCTTTTTTGTGCTCTTCTTTTTATAATTGCTTTTCTTAAGTATGGCACTTATTCTTCCTTTTTTGGATGCGGGTTACATTGTGACATTGAGTGCTTGGTCCCTGAAGACTCCGCCGCTCTGCTCCATCTTCTCAGAAAGCCTCCCCCCCGAATAGATTCCGACAAGCCATTACGTGCTCCACACATCCCCTGTTTATTTCTATTTACAGAAGTTAATACAATTATTCCAAGTCGTGACCTATTTTAGCGGCGCATGCTAGAAGCCATTAGCATTCAACCCGCTCTACAAAGTTACCTATCTACCACATTGATGGATTGGTGAAAAGAGGTTGTGTTTTTAGAGGCACGCGTAGGTGGTAGTTCATAGTTTTTTTGTTTGTCTTGATTTAAACTGCGTCTCTGTTGCCATAGGAGCTCGCTATTGTATATTTTTTTGAAAGGAATACTTCAGATGTTCCATCAGCCGGTGTCAGGGGAGTTGTCCAGGATTTAGATCGCTTTAGATCACTCGACGTGTTTTAGCTTCAGATAGGTCGGGATTGTTGTGGTGTATTCATCCCTCATAAGAAGCGAGCATGCATTTAGCGTACACGTCGGGAAAACCACATATGTGCAAAGTGCGTGTACGTTGCAGAGCGGGAATCACGTGTGAGGAGTTTGGAAAAAGCGCATGAGGAGCGGGATACTGGCTTTGTTTTGGAATCTGATGTTCCTTGACTTGTGTTGGAAAGTTTTGTGTAGCACCGTTTTGTTTTGGGTTGTAGATCAGCCTGAAAGTTCAGAGACGTTAATGGAGAGGTGGAAAGAGATGTAAAAATACACAAATCGTTTGTTGAGAATGATTCAGGCTTAAAGCGGATCTATTATGCAAAGTCGACTTTTCCAGAGCTTTCTATAGTTGTTTCTCTTTCACATTTACCCTCTCAGAATTGTTTTTGGAGTGATTTGTGCATGTTTGAACAATCTTTAATCGCTTATTTTCAAGATCTTAATATTGCTCGTCAATCCCAGTTTTCGCCGCCACCGACTTCTTTGACTTCTTTCTCCAATTTTATTTTCTTAATCAATGATATGTGTAGGATTTGGCAGCTATGCATAGCCATTTTGGTACAAATGAAAACGTTTTTGCTACATCAGCTTCCATTACGCATCGCAGTTTTCTACACAGAATTAAACAGACTTGTCTCTTTTATTAAAGGAAAAGTAACGTTATTTTACAATCTGAGCCTTCTTTCGGTAATAAAACAAGTCATTTGACTCACCCATATCACGTTCGTGTCATTTGGAGCTGTTTGAAGAAAGTTATGTTGTAGCGTATCCGTTAGCATTTGTATTCGGGGCATTACTTTGCGGTGTCCAAATAACACAAACTTTAGCACTTTTCAAATCATAGAAGCCCGATGTCTTAATGTAAGATTTCGTTTGAAGCAAAAGTGGCCTGTAATCCGAGATTTATCCATAGTTTTCAGCTTTGCGTTTCATGTTTGGGTCCCGGGAGCTCAGAGCACAGTCCGCGCATGCGCACTGGCATCCTCATCAACTCGAAACTATGGCTAAATCTCGGATTACAGGCCACTTTTGCTTCAAACAAAATCTTTCATTAAGACATCGGGCTTCTATGATTTGAAAAGTGCTAAAGTTTGTGTTATTTGGACACCGCAAAGTAATGCCCCGAGCATATGATACAGCACCATGTTAACAGATACGGGATCATTACTAGAACAGAACGGCTCAACATAAGTTCTGCGATACTGCTCCAATTGACAGAAAAATGCTATGGGTGAGTAAAACTACTTGTTTTATTGCCGAAAGAAGCTCAGATTGTAAAAAAACGTTAATTTGCCTTTAAGTCGTTTTAAATTAATATTGCGATTTAAAATGTGCAAGTTATAACTGTGGTCTGTGGTATAGATTATAACTAAATAGCAGACACAAGTACAATAGATCTTCTTTAACTATTTAATTAGCATTAACAATAACTCCTAACTCTAACTTAAGTAGTTACTTATTTATATGTTATACGTTTATGATGACGGTCTGAACAGAAGACACAAAAGTGGCGTCGCGTCTTCACTTTTTATTCCGCGTTTAGACGAGCGTTTTCGGGAGGAAATCTGCGTGCATACGGTGACGCAAAAGTGTGTGGAATTCGATATTCGGGTATGCATGCCAGGCGGCTAGGTGACGCTGTGATACATTATCACTATGTCCGCGCGCATGCGTAGAATCTTCCTTAATTATTTAGTTAATTTAATTTACTTACCTTTTTCATTTAATTTATTTAACTTAATTTACTTTATAAATATAAATATCCAGAAATAGTAATATAAACGTGTCAGCAGATTTGACCAGAGTTTTGCGTCTTGGGCAGTGATAAAAGGAGAAGTTCAATTTGTCAACTGGACAAAGTTTGTTTGGTTGAAAACGTTTCGCCGCTCATCCGAGAGGCTTCGTCAGCTCTGGTTATTGTACTGGTTAGACACTGCTTATATCTCGCTGCCGGGAAGCGCTCCCTACACTGAAAAAGCTCTGAAAACGATCCTCACTAATCTGTCTCTTTGTTTTTCAAATTACTCTGGCGATTAGTTTCGCCCCCCTATTCAACGTCTAACGACCCCCTCCACCCCTCTGCCCTGGATTGTCTGCCCTAATGTTTCTTTGTCTGTTTTGACTTGGTTTAAAGGGATATGCCACCCCCAGGGCAAATTTGGGCATCTCCTCACAGTCCAGAGACTAAAATAAGTGGTGGAAAGCGTTTTCCTGCTCACCCAGCCATTGTCCGAGTCTGTCGCCACTGACCGCCGCGGTATCTGCAGCTCCTCCGCCTTAGACTGGAGTCTAACGTCGCCAGAGAAAGATTTCGGCCAAAAGGAATTAATTTGCTCGATGCGTTTCCCAATTACTTTATGTGTAGTGCGCATTCATATCGAGTGCAAATAAATGTGCAAATCAACACGGAGAGCTTGCCTTGGTCATTTTGGGTGGGAACTATTTTCCAGTGCGGAAGAATACAGTCGAATCACGCAGTACGCTGCCAGGGGAATCCCAGTTACGCACCGGGAAGGGAGTTCCCCTGTTGCACAACGTGGTGCGTGATTCGATCTGAACCTCACTGTCCTCAAATGAATGGCCCGCGGCTTCTAGGTGAAGATGTACGGCAGATGACGGTCCACTCTGGCACGCCCGTCTGTGTTGGTACATCCTCTTGTGAAGTGGCTGTTTGGTTTCCCCAATGTAGCGCTCACTGCAGTCTTCACTACACTGAATGGAGTAGACCACATTGCTTTGTTTGTGGTTCGGTGTTCTGTCCTTTGGGTGGATGAGTTTTTGTCTTAAAGTGTTTGTGGGTTTGAAATAAACTGTAATTTCATATTGTCTGAAAATCCTTTGTAGTTTTTCCGAAACGCCGGCCAGGTACGGAATCGCTACCCCTTTCCTCCTGGGTTCGGATTCTCTGTTATCTTGTTTCTTGCCCTTGTCTCTCTTGGTTTTGTTGACAGCCCATTTAGGATATCCACAAACAGAGAGGGCTTCCTGCACATGTTGTTCTTCTTTCTCCTTACCCTCTGTGCTTGTGGGAACCACTTGGGCCCTGTGTTGTAATGTCCGAATAACACCCAGTTTGTGCTGCAGTGAGTGGTGTGAATCAAAAAGCAGGTATTAGGGCAGACGATCCAGGGCAGAGGGGTGGAGAGTGTTGTTAGACGTTGAATAGGGGGGCGAAACTAGTCGCCAGAGTAATTTGAAAAACAAAGAGACAGATTAGGGGGGATCGTTTTCAGAGCTTTTTCAGTGTAGGGAGCGCCTCCTGGCAGCGAGATATAAGCAGTGTCTAACCAGCACAATAACCAGAGCTGACGAAGCCTCTCAGATGAGCGGCGAAACGTTTTCAACCAAACAAACTTTGTCCAGTTGACAAATTCAACTTCTCCTTTTATCATGGATTCTACCTGGACGACTGACGGACTTTTCACGCATCTTGGGCAGTGTAGACGAAAACACTACGGCGGAGCGTATTCAAGTTTTCCACTTTGGAGGGCGGTTTCAGTTTTTTGAGTTTTTAAGCCCCCAAAACGCCATTACCGTCTAAACGAAAGGCACTTCCGATAAAATATTTTGTCGTTTTTACCCGTAAGCGTTCTCGTGTAAACAGGCCCTAAGCCTACACGAATCATTCTTTATAAATGATTTGTTTATTATGAATTAAGCTTTTGTTTGTTTTATTAAGGCTTATTAAGATGTAGTTATTATAAAGTGTAACCACATAGTCTTAAGGCCACTCGTCACATTTAGTCCAACTCAATGATAGAAGTAAAAAACACTTAATAATGACTTAAAAGTGACATTAATTTTCAATAAAGTATACACATTTTTGAGTCACAGAACGTTCCAATTGTAGGTCTATTGATACTTTGTAGTGACATTGCGCTGGGGATGTTCTACATGTATCTCTATGATGGAATGTTCAGCGGTTGTCATGGTGACACAATGTGCATATTAACAAACACACTGTCAAAAACATTTTAAGATTGTCTGAAAACTCAAAATACAAAATGGATTTAAACAGCACCGTTTTCATCATTGTCACTGGTATGAACATTCACGGTCCTGTTTAGATGCTTCAGACAGAGCAGTGCCCACAGTTAGCACACCCCAGTATTTAGCACACCCCAGTATCAGTTAGTCTTGAAGTCCATCCGTCTGACCAGATGAACCCAGATCACACTTGGAAACACTGTTATAAACGATACTGGACGTAGCATTTATTGAATTCATAAAACTGAAAACAGCAGCCTAAAGTTATTTTGAACATTTGTATTTCCTGACCTGCGCCTGTGTTTTCTCAAGTTTTCATTGCTCCATTTCAATTTGATTTGTAGACTGGCCTGGAGCCTTCTAGTAAATCAGAGAACAAAAGAGAATAGTTATGGTTATTCAGTGCAGTCAGAGTTAAATGAATAAAATCATTTTTAATAACATCAATCTAAAGGCGCTTTGAGAGTCCAAGTGCCAGATGTCAGAATTTACAATCCTAACTTCAAAAATCCTGCAAATAAGTTCTTCAGGAGGTCCTCGATCGACTTTTGAAAAATGGAGCTCACTTTTCACTCAGTATAATCATGTTAAATATCATAACTTGAAAATTACAAAATTGCATTTCATTATTATAATTCAAACTTCAATATTTCAATATTAGGACTTGCAGTAGTGATGTACTTTTTAGTAGGGCTGTCAATTTAACGTGTTAATTAGATTAATTAATTACACTGCAAATTAACATTGCCAGGGCCTTTGAACTGCAAGTTTATTTATAAAAAGAACAAAGACGGGACTATCAACAAGAACACAGTGATTTGTAGGTTTTCTCAAAAAGAATTTTCCGATCACCGAAGCTGCTCCAGCCTGATGGATCATTTGAACGATAAACACGTCCGGACAAGTTTCATTGTTACCGGTGATAGAGCGAGCATGAGCGAAGTTCAACAAACCAACAAACCACCAAACCACCAAACCAACAAACCACGCTGCAGAATTTGGGAAACAAATGAGCAAAGTGATCACCGAAAAACGGACAAACTCAATCACAAAGTGGGTTATCTCTCTCTCTCGCTCTCTCTCAATGACTCTCTCTCAATCTCTCTCTCAATCGCTCTCTCTCTCTCTCACTCACTCTCTCAATCTCTCTCTCTCAATCTCTCTCTCTCAATCTCTCTCTCTCAATCTCTCTCTCACTCTCTCTCAGTCTCTCTCACTCTTCCAATCTCTTTCTCTCTCTCTCTCTCTCTTTGCCACAGTGGGACACTGGCTCCAGAGGTTGGGCCAAGACCTCACCAGGGAGCTGTTTGTGTTGGGACCGCGGTACAGTACAGCGCGGCGCCGGACTGTGGGGCTGGTCAGCTTCGTCCTGGGGCAGGCGAAGCTGAGTATTTGGCTCACAAGAAGAAACTGTAGAGCTGGGACAGGTTGTACAGACCCTGAACTTCTGCTGAGGCGTCTGGTGAAGGCTCGCCTCAGACTGGAGCACAGCTACAGCTCACTGGTGGGAGAGCTGGGAGACTTTGAAGCCATGTGGACAGTGGGGTCAGCCCTGTGTGAGCTGAGGGAGGGGCAGCTAGTACTGGACTTTTAGGAGGGGTTTCCCTTTGTTTGGTGTCTGTGGCTTGATCATGTTGGAGTGCTAACATTTTAATATAATAATAAATGTATTTTAAAAGTCAAAGTCTCTCTCTCAATCTCTCACTCTCTCTCAATCTTTCTCTCTCTTTCTCTCAATCTCTCTCTCTCAATCTTTCTCTCACTCTCTCTCAGTCTCTCTCACTCTCCCAATCTCTTTCTCAATCTCTCTCTCTCTCTCTCTCTCTCTCAATCTCTCACTCTCTCTCAATCTTTCTCTCTCTTTCTCTCAATCTCTCTCTCTCAATCTTTCTCTCACTCTCTCTGTCTCTCTCACTCTCCCAATCTCTTTCTCAATCTCTCTCTCTCTCACTCTCTCTCAATCTTTCTCTCTCTTTCTCTCAATCTCTCTCTCTCTCACTTGCTCTCTCTCAATCTCTCTGTCTCTCTCACTCTCTCACTCTCTTTCTCAATCTCTCTCTATCTCTGTCTCTCTCACTCTCTCTCTCAATCTCTCACTCAATCTTTAACTCTCTCTCTCAGTCTCTCTCACTCTCTCTCTCTCAATCTCTCTTTCTCTCTCTCTCTCTCTCTCTCTCAATCTCTCTCTCAATCTCTCTCTCTCTCCCTCTCTCGCTCTCTCAATCTCTCTCACTCTCTCTCATTCAAGCTCTCTCTCTCAATCTCTCTAACTCTCTCTCTCTCAGTCTCTCTCACTCTCTCTCTCAATCTCTCACTCAATCTTTAACTCTCTCTCTCTCAATCTCTCTCTCTCTCAGTCTCTCTCAATCTCTCTCTCTCAATCTCTCTTTCTCTCTCAAGCTCTCTCTCTCTCAATCTCTCTCTCGCTCAATCTCTCTCACTCAAGCTCTCTCTCTCAATCTCTCTAACTCTCTCTCTCTCAGTCTCTCTCACTCTCTCTCTCTCAATCACTCTCTCAATCTCTCTCACTCTCTCGAGATTAAAATGCAATTAATTAGATTAATTAATTATAAATCTTGTAATTAATTACATAAATAGTTTTAATCGCCTGACCGCACTACTTTTTAGTCTTCCAGTCCTGTTGAAAAGTGGGTCAAATGAGGTATTTTTAGTAGCCTCTGCTCACCTAGATGATTTTTATTTATTCCTACAAACCACAATTGCACATTAAGCAGCCACATTGAGGTAACAAAGCGGGTGAGAATAGGGTGCTCCGGTAAACATACTTTTTAATGTGTCTCTCTCTCTCTCTCTCTCTCTCTGGGGAAGAAGGGATGATGGTACGTGGTAAGGGAGGGGTCTTTCTTTGATAAGCAGAATGATTTGATTCTCTGTTCTAAAGTGGGACGCTCGTTTAAGTTTGGAGCGGAGCTGAGAATGCGTGTGTGTGACTACGTTGTTGTAATCTCTTCTCGTTTACTTCCATATTTCTTCTATTTTGGTTTTGTTTTGCAGGCGCAGTTTTAAAGTGATGGGAGCATGGGTGATGATGAGGTGTGAAGAAGGAGGCACAGAATCAGACTAAACCAGGTTTAATGTGCTGTGAATAAGTTTGTAGAATAAACAAGCCACCATTTTAAAACTGATTAAACGCAAAAGTTTAGACTCTTGTGAGCTTTAAACCATGTTATAATGTTGTTACCTCCTCAAAAACATTTCTGAAGTTGTGTCTTCATTTTTGAGTAACCCTCCATTACAGTGGTACCTCACCTTACGAAATTAATTCGTTCCAGAAGTGGTTTCGTAACGTGAATTTTTCGTAAGTTGAGTAGCTATTTCAATGGAAAAGGCCTGATCCATTCCATCCAGGTTGTTGTTTTTTATAGTGTAACATTGGTTCTGCGTCCTGATTGGCTAAGAGACTAGACCAGGACTAAACGTGGACTAAACCAGGTATAGACCAGAACTAAACCAGGTCTAGACCAGGTCTAAACCTGGACTGGACCTGGACTAAACCAGGAATGGACCAACCAACCGGTGCGTGCTCCTCGCGCGGTGCCGTGGTCCTCGCTCCTCGCGTGGTGCCGTGCTCCTCGCTCCTCGCGCGGTGCCGTGCTCCTCGCTCCTCGTGCGGTGCCGTGGTCCTCGCTCCTCGCCCGGTGCCGTGCTCCTCGCCACGGTGCGTGCTCCTCGCGCGGTGCATGCTCCTCGCGTGGTGCCGTGCTCCTCGCCGCGGTGCGTGCTCCTCGCGCGGTGCATGCTCCTCGCCCGGTGCCGTGCTCCTCGCCGCGGTGCGTGCTCCTCGCGCGGTGCATGCTCCTCGCGCGGTGCAGTGCTCCTCGCGGTGCGTGCTCCTCGCGCGGTGCATGCTCCTCGCGCGGTGCCGTGCTCCTCGCGGTGCATGCTCCTCGCGCGGTGCGTTCATGTCGCCGCGCTGCTTCCGGAATCGTGTCTCCCCCCACGCTTTACTATTTAATACATTTTGTTGAAAATCTTGCATGTTCGGCGCTAGAGCTAAGAGGCCTAGAAAGGTGCTTTTTGAGCGCATTATTCAAATTTTTGAGATTTCGCGTTTCGTAACTTGAATTTTCTTTCGTATCTAGAGACCAAAATTGTACGTGAAGGCATTTCGTAACTTGGATTTTTCGTATGTAGGGTCTTTCGTAAGGTGAGGTACCACTGTATTAGTCTGTCTACATCTCCAACGCTCAAAATGGCCTGTTCCACTTTGTGATGTCATGTAGTGGTAGTTTTCTTTTTGTTCAGTAGAGTTGGACAGTTCCAGGGCTGAAATTATCCAAATGATTCAAATGAAGCTGTATGGAGTTTAAAAACACAGTGGAGCACTTTCTGTATTACCACATGACATCACAAGGTGGAACAGTGTGTTTTTTGTTTGAGAGAAAAACTACTAAATATGCAGGAGCTGTGTGTTAAACATGTGTGAATGAAACAAAACACAGCTCCATGTTTGTGATGAGAAAACAACATTAGAATATAGATCAGAAAAAGCGAGAGTTTCAAAAAAAAAAATCCAAATTTAGTTAGATCATTCGCCAATTTTTACTACTTCAAAAATGTCAGGAGATGGTTTAATTAACTTAAGGCTTTGGTAGTGATCCACCATGGAACAATACATTCAGAGAAGAAAAAGTGAATCAATATTCATTTAAGATTAGGGTTATAAAAAGACACTAATATCAGACCCTAATAGATACTAAAACTAGTCTCGAAACCAGATATTAATTTGAGCAGGTATCAATAGTAAAAAAGTGACATACTCTTCGGGAAAAAAGAGACAGAGCAAAATGATCTTTTTCTGATTTTACTACTTATTGGTATGTGTTTGCAAAAGGAACATTTTTGTTTGAGTCTATAAACTACTGACCACCTTTCCCCCAAATTCCAAATAAAAATATTATCGTTTAGAGCATTTATTTGCAGAAAATGACAAATGGTCAAAATAACAAAAAACATACATGTTTTCAGACCTCAAACAATGCAAAGGAACAAGATAACATTAATTTTAAAACAACATAATACTAATGTTTACACTTAAGAAGAGTTCAGAAATCAATATTTGGTGCAATAACCCTTATTTTTAATCACAGCTTTCATGTGTCCTGGCATGCTCTCCACAAGTCTTTCACATTGTTCTTGGGTGACTTTATTCCACTCCTGGTGCGAGAACTGAAGTAGCTCAGCTTTGTGTTTGTGTTGGAATTCAACAGACGCTGGAATGGAATGGCTGTAATACATGTAGAGATGCTGATTTAAAAAAAAAGCAGTGGTCTCTTATTTTTTTCCAGAGCTGTAGGTTTAGAATGATCTTGAGCTGTATCAGTGTAAAGTGACATGGTAGTATAAAAGAAATGACCATGATTTCATCTTGAAAATCACACTCTATTGTCTACAGAAAAAGCTTTTTAAATTATCGTTGTTGTATCTAAATCCATATTGAATATCAAGTATATTCTTTAGTATGGCATTTGCACTGGTCTTCCCTCTTGCATTTTTAATAATACCCATGCCTGTGTATTGATTTTCTCATGGAAAAATGCAAACCTGATCGACCACCTTTTCCTGGGTAGACCTGTTCACTGATCAGTGTAAAAGTCCTCCTACAGGGGGCGCATGACACATCTGACCCCAGGGCTGGACTGGGACAAAAAACGGCCCTGGCATTTTTGGCTTAGACTGGCCCCTCATAATTAAATTAATCCGTTGTGCTCCGCTAATTATGCTAATTATGTATGTGTTCCCCAAAGTAAAGTATTTTACTATTGTTACGTCTTGGCCAAGTGGAACCCGGGGCGGGCACAAGATTTAAAGGAAAAATCCCAACTCCCAAAAACCACCAGCAAACTCACAGTAACTACACATTCAACTGTTTATTTAAAATTCATCTTGCACACAAGGTCAGGTCAGGAGCACTTTGGCTCGCTGAAAGGTGAGTGATTTTCATGCCTGTCCATCACCTAAAAGTCCCAGTATTATCCTAACATTACTACCTGCTGACCTGCTGTGCCTGTGCGACACTTCCCTGGTCACTCTGTCCCTCAGATTCCCTGTCCACTGTCTCTGGCTGCTCTTCTCCCTGTCCAGCTTCAACCTGGGCCGCAGAGGACGTGGAGGCTCCAGCAGCCCCTCCACAGAATATGTCTGTTATTTTAGAACATTTAGCAGCGTCTATAGTGAGATTTTAAAATCTTTTAGCGCCACAACTTCTCCACACCCCCTTTCTGCCGCTCCTCCATGTTTCCACACTCAACACTATGGCCGTTTCCCAATTCACCGACGGCACACTTGTGAGCGTCCTTGGAACGGAATATGCGTCATATCCGGCGCGACAAGCGCCGTTCCATTCGTTTTTTTTCCCCCTGCACCGTCGAGACGAGCTCTGAACGGCGCCGTTGTTTCCATGGAAATCGGGGCGTGGACCAAGCGTGCAAACATGCACGCTTCGCACACTTAAAAGCCCCAGCATGCACAGCGCGGGACTACAAAGACCGACTCGCCAGCGACATCCACAAGTGACAGTTGCGACGTCACTATAAAATATACGTACTGGTTCACCTCACCTACAACTATGCTACATGAAACTCTTCATAAACTACGCTAAACATGTGTGGCGGTAGCCGTAACGGCATAGATCACGGCACCTGTATTACCGTTCACATGCTTTTCCCCTTACACTTCTATATTTCCTTTGCTGTTGTAATGCTGGATATTCTACAGTGTCGCCATGTCCAGCGTTTACTCTAAGCTGCGCACTGCTCGCACATTCTCAGCGCACAAGAAAACTTGTGCAGTGCACTGTAAATCAGGGATGAAAGAGCTTTTAGCGGATCTCCACTTTTTATTCAGCCGCGGGGTCATTTTTTTTTTATATCTGCAAAGTGCGAGCCGCGCGGGGGGGGGGGGGGGGGATCATTTCGGATGTGGAGTTAGTGTGTGTTTGCTCAGACACATTAAAAATGAGGGGGAACATTGGCCATGTCCCAATTCCAAGTATTACTAGTCGCAATAGTATAATATTTTTGTCTTTAGGGAACAAGGAGCAGACCACCGGCTCATTGAGCTGAGGCGGGACTTGTTCCATTTCGCAGACGCCCATGTGAGAAACGTAGTGCACTAAGGACAGAGCGAGTGTGCGCCGTCTCGACGACAGCCCGACGGCACACTCACAAGCGTGCCGTCGCTGAATTGGGAAACGGCCTATGAACCTGGTGGGGATCAGTGCAGAGAAAGGGGTGGGACCGCTCTTGTAAGCTCCTATATCCTGATTGGTTTAGTCCATTGTCTATATTGAAGATGGACCAATGGGACGCCTCCTCTAAATTGTGGGCTGGTCTCTAAGTAAAAAAAAATTACCGATGCCCGATTACCAGTCCAGGCCTGTCTGAACCTCTGCTCTGACTCCTGAGCTTGGGTTATTTGTGGGTGTTCCTGACCTCACTGTCTGACCCCCACTGACAAAACAGACTGCCCCCGACTGTGGCTCAGGTCGGACTTTTACTATGACTTCAAACAGAGATGAAATGTTGCAAGAGGCTGGAGACCGGAACTGTTTGCGCACCAGTGTTTAGTGTTCAGAGTAATTATCAAGCTATTCAGCTAAGCCATTGAGTTAATCACAAAAGCTGTAATTATTTAGGTAATGTCTATGTGAGCTGTCTGGAATATGCATGTTATTCCTGTGTCTAGGTGGATTTAGACAGGCTAAACCAGTGGCATTTAAATATGGCTCAAATGCAGAGGGCAAATACCCCAATGAGGACAATTTTGTATAGGCTACCTTCAAAATATTATGTCTTTAAATGTATGTGATTCTTGTATGCGAGTGGTACTTTTACAGATTTCAGTCTCGCTTCCAATCTTAATGCTACTGGATATTTTTTTAAATGTCCGCTGTCAGCTGTATCTTAAAAAGAAAGATACAAAAGCGAAACTGCAGTCATGGCATTAGTCCAAACCATAGACTGTACATATAAATGGACATAGCTACCATCTAGCTGCCATGTTCCAAAAAGGAAGTGTTCATGGAAGCACCTCGGGCTCCATTGAGAATTGACTTTACATTGAAAAATTGTCTCCCTTCTCTCTGTAACTGCTGCAATGAACGCCATTTTTGTCTTAAAATGTTCCTCTCTCCATTCCTGTTCACTCTGTACACCTCTGATTTTCAATACAGCTCTGGGTCCTGCCATCTGCAGAAGTTCTCTGATGACTCTGCAGTGGTTGGGTGTATCAGGGAGGGACAGGAGATGGAGTACAGGACGCTAACTGCAAATTTTGTGGAGTGGTCCCAGACAAACCATCTGCTCCTGAACGTGGACAAGACTAAGGAACTGGTAATTGACTTCAGGAGGAAGAGGACACCAGTGGAGCCCATCACCATCCAGGGTCATGATGTGGAGATTGTGGACTGCTACAAGTACCTCGGCGTCCATGTGAACAACAGGCTGGACTGGAGGGACAACTGTAATGCCCTGTACAAGAAGAGCATGAGCAGACTCTACCTCCTGAGGAAGCTCAGGTCTTTCAATGTGTGCAGCCAGTTACTGGACATCTTCCAGTCTGTGGAGGCCAGCACTCTGGACTTCACTGTGGTCTGCTGGGGGAGCAGCACCAGTAAAACGGACATTGGGTGGATTGACAAACTGATCCGTAAAAGCTGGTCACGTGATCGGCTGTGAGCTGCAGACATTTGTCACAGTGAGGGACAGGAGGACACTGGACAAACTGCTCTCCATCAGGGACACTCCTGTTCACCCACTGCACCAGACCACAGAGGGACAGAGGAGATAATACTCCCTACAACTGTACAACAACTCACCTTTATGTAACAGGTAATACCCCTAGATCAGGGGTTGGCAACCTGCGGCTCTTTGATCCCTCTAATGCGGCTCTGTACAGTGGTCCCTTGTTTATCGCGGGGGTTACGTTCTAAAAATAACCTACGATAGGCGAAATACACGAAGTCATCAGCTTTATATTTTACAATTATTCTCCATGTTTTAAGGCTGTAAACGCCTCACCACACACATTATACACTTTTCTCAGACTGGCATTAACATTTTCTCACATTTCTCTCTTCTTTAAATGCTCAAACTTTCATAGATTTTCAACAAAAAAGCACAGTATTATAGAATGAAACCAAAGATCCAAACCTGTTTTCAGGCCCTAAACATATCACGTGTATTTCACAGTTCCTCTGACCGAGCCTCTTTGTCCTGGCGCTGCTCCGCTATACGCTATAAAAAAAATTGGAATAAAAAAATCAGCGAAACAGCGAGGCCGCGAATAGTACCACTGCATTTAATTTTAAAAAGTGTATCTTAACTTTAACCTTAATCAAAAAATGCTCTTGGATAACTTTTCAAATCGAGGTCTAGATGTTCAGTCCAGAAACATGAAAGAAGACCACTTTTAAGCTAATCAGAACATCGGGATCACTCCTCCGTTCTCCTGAAGCGACAAGGCTTCCAGGAAGAGTGTTAATATTTCTCAGACCAAGTGAAACCTGCTGATGTAACAAGCAGAAAATCGACAACGTTCATGTTTCCAGAGAAAAAAGTGCTGATATTCTAGACCTGGATGAATTAAATATCAAACACGAAGGACGACTTCAGTGACTAACAATTATTTGGAACATGTTCAACCTTTAACACAACATCAAAACAGTCAAGGGCTAAACCAGGACTAGACCAATACTGAACCAGGATTAGACCAGGACTAGACCAGAACTAAACCAGGACTACACCAGAACTAAACCAGAACTAGACCAGAACTAAACCAGGACTAGACCAGAACTGAACCAGGATTAGACCAGGACTAGACCAGAACTAAACCAGGACTACACCAGAACTAAACCAGAACTAGACCAGAACTAAACCAGGACTAGACCAGAACTGAACTAGGACTAGACCAGAACTGAACCAGGACTAGACCAGGACTAGACCAGAAGTAAACCAGAACTAGACAAGAACTGAACCAGGGCTAGACCAGAACTAAACCAGGACTAGACCAGGACTAGACCAAAACTAAACTAGGACTAGACCAGCACTGAACCAGGACTAGACCAGAACTAAACCAGGATTAGACCAAAACTAAACTAGGACTAGACCAGAGCTAAACCATGACTAAACTAGAACTAAACCAGGACTAGACTAGAACTGAACTAGGACTAGACTAGAGTTAAACTAGGACTACAGATCAAAACTAGGACTGAACCAGAACTAAACTAGGACTAGACCAAAGCTAAACCTGGACTAGACTTGAACTGAACTAGGACTAAACCAGAACTAAACCTTGACTAGACTAGAACTAAACTAGGACTAGACGAGAACTAAAACAGGACTAGATCATAACTAAACCAGGATTAGACTAGAAGTAAACCAGGACTAGACGAGAACTAAACCAGGTCTAGAGTAGAGCTAAACCACGACTAAGCCAGGACTAGAGCAGAACTAAACAAGACTAGACCAGAACTAAACCAGAAGTAAACAGGACTAAATTAGATCTAAACCAGGACTACAGCAGAACTAAAATGAGGACTAGACAAGAACAAAACCAGGACTATATTTTTTGGCCGTGCTCCATCACATCTGCTTGTTCTCCTGCTCTTTGAATTATTATTCGCCGTTTGATGTGAGATTTAACCGAAACACAGTGTCTTGCTCAGGGGCAGCAGAATAAACATGTTTAGTGCCGCTTTGAATCCATCAGCTTTCCTCCTCCCGGTAATGTCGCATTTCAAAACCCAAGGCCCCTGAGACGAGCCAAAATCCGAGTCTATAAATTCTGAGATCTACCAGGATGTCAAATATTATTGTGATGATTTTAGAAGATTTTTTAAAAGATTTTATTCTTTTCAATTTACTCTACTTACTTACTAACAGTATTTAACCATCTTATGTCCTTAAAACTTTGTGATTCAATGCGTTTACTCAATTGTTATTTCTTTCATTTACATCACATCTAGTGAGTACTGACTGCTGCATTTTTCAACATTTTATTGAATTTTTTTCTACTGTTTTTTGTTACAGTGCTGTTTTTTTTGTAGAGATTATGCATAGATAGATAAACACCACTCGGACACAACAACGGTGTGCATTTGGTTAGGGGCTGGAATCTAACTGCAAGTTCATTCTGACTACAATTCTCAATCAGTTATTGGAATAAAAAGGCACGTTTAGCGTTGCAGGAATACAATTTATCGCAGATTAAGAAAAATATGGTTTAAAATAGGTTTTCCAATGGGTTGAAACATACAGCTATGGAAAAAAATAAGAGACCACTGCATATTTTTTTCTGAAATCAGCATCTCTACATGTATTACAGCCATTCCATTCCAGTGTCTGTTGAATTCCAACACAAACACAAAGCTGAGCTACTTCAGTTCTTGCACCAGGAGTGGAATAAAGTCACCCAAGAACAATGTGAAAGACCAGGACTAGACCAGAACTGAACCAGGACTAGACCAAAAGTGAACCAGGACTAGACCAGCATTGAACTAGGACTAGACCAGAACTGAACCAGAACTAGACCAGAACTGAACTAGGACTAGACCAAAACAGAACCAGGATGAGACCAGAACTGAACGAGGACTAGACCAAAACAGAACCAGGACTAGACCAGAACTAAACCAGGACTACACCAGAACTAACCTAGGACTACACCAGAACTGAACCAGAACTAGACCAGAACTGAACGAGGACTAGACCAGAACAAAACCAGAACTAGACCAGAACTGAACTAGGACTAGACCAAAACAGAACCAGGACTAGGCCAGAACACCCAAGAACAATGTGAAAGACTTGTGGAGAGCATGCCAAGACGCATGAAAGCTGTGATTAAAAATAAGGGTTATTACACCAAATATTGATTTCTGAACTCTTCTTAAGTGTAAACATGAGTATTATGTTGTTTTGAAATGAATTTGATCTTGTTTCTTTGCATTGTTTGAGTTCTGAAAACATGTATCTTTTTTGTTATTTTCTGCAAATAAATGCTCTAAACGATAATATTTTTATTTGGAATTTAGGGGGAATGTTGTCAGTAGTTTATAGACTCAAATAAAAATGTTCCTTTTGCCCAAACACATACCTATGGGCTTCCATACATACCTATAAATAGTAAAATCAGAAAAACTGATAATTTTGCAGTGGTCTCTTATTTTTTTCCAGAGCTGTAGATTGAAATAACCAATGCGTAAAAACTTCTGAAGAACTCATGAAATTAGCTATCAGAAGCAAATATAAACAATAATATTCTGATTTAAAGTAACATCCTAAAGCTGCTGTCATCATTGCCCTTTGTACTTTGCACTGAGGCCTAACGAGGTCGTTTTAATCTGCGTAAAACCTCCTGAATGCACCGCGCGCCCTGCTCCACCGTGTGATGACTGGGACAACACTGCCCCTCAGTGGTCATAGTGGTCACTGCATGTCCCGCAGGAGGCGCACGGGTCCTCGTGCGTCATATGAACGGAGCTGAACCCGTCACGCGAGCTTTAAAACTACATTTGGAGCCTTCAAAAGTGGAGCAGTCACTATGACTTCAATTCAGAATATTAGGGTCATTCCAGAATAGAGGACATTTTACGCCCCACCCATCAAATATTAAATAATCCACACACAAAATACTAAAACATACAGTTTCTGAGTGAATTTACTTGTCCTGAGACCAAATCTAAAAAACTAAGAGAAAAGAATGCTTGAAAATAGTTTTAAAATACCAAATAAATCTGGAGTACCCCCCCAAAATGACATTTTCCAACCCCTCTAATGGCCAAATTGAATCTCAAATAAAACAGTTACAATTAAATTATTATTATTATTATTATTATTTTGTATTATTAGTTTCATTGCCATCTCTTGTAACTGTGGGGGCATTTGTTCTAATAGACATAATATTTGAAATAATAATAATTATTCATGGAACATGTGTCCCACAACATGCACACAACCCTGTTACCAGAACATTTTTAGTCTGGTAGAAGAAGAAGAAAGCAGAACCACACGATCCCTTGGACTTGACATCATCAAGCAGTTTTCCAAAAGAATGGGCAGAGCAAAGGTTTGTCTTCTCTTCTATTTTTCATATTTTTATAACATCGTTAGCCTTGATTGAATGTCTCACTCTACCTCATGCAACCCTGTTATGCAACTGATCAGAATAAGACAATTATTATTTTTTCCTTTACTTATTTGCATTAATACTTTTTTCCTCTTGATTAGCCGTAACAGCTAGCTAAACAGCTAGCTTCTACCCCTGAGATAAAGCTAACATTAGTGCGGATTTGCAACCCTGTTACCTGCAACCCTGTTACTGTGATTAGAGTAAATAAATAAATAAACCAAATAAGGTAAGATAAGATAATCCTTTATTTGTCCCACAATGGGGAAATTGCAGCGTCACAACGCAAGTTTCAGAAACAGTAGGAAAATATGAGCATGCATCAAAATTAAGATAAATAATAATAATAATAATAAGTATGTACAATCAACTAAAAATAAATCATGTAATAAACATTGCACCATTGATCTGTAAGCGTAACCTATTATTGATGAATATGTAGCAGAAAATCAGAAAAGTGAAGGTTTATTTTTCAAGAATTTTAAAGCCAAAATGTCCTCCAATTCTGGAATGACCCATTAACTGTATTTTTTTTTTAATCAGTTTTTATCAATACACTGGTTGAGTTATATTCCCATGTCTAGTACTGGACTTATGATTCAAGATTCAAGATTGTTTATTTGTCATACGCAGGATCAACACAAGGTCAACAATGTAATGAAATGCTTAGGATCAGAAGAACCCGTTGACTCGCGAGATAGTCAAGAATAACTTATAGCATGCAATAACAGTACATGCTAAAAAAGTGTTGTAAGGTCAAATTAAATCAAAAAGAAAAAAATGTAATAAAATATTATAAAATACAAAGGTACAGGTAGGATTACAGGTAGGATTGCACATAATATAGTGTAGTATAAGTATTGCACAGGTTATTTCACAGGTAACAGTGGTATTTACAGTGAGGTAGTGACACACATGATACATTCATATAGAGCAGCAGCAGTGAACATATTATGCATTACAAAAAGTAGTTTGTGGGGGTATTATATATATATATATTTTTTTGTTCTAACTTTCTTTTGCACTAAACTGTCTGGAGCTAATGTGGCAAGTGAATTTCTCCTGTGTGAGATCAATAAAGTCTTATCTTATTATGCAAAATCTACTTTTTGTTATAATGTTGCTCCAATAATTTAGTGATCTCTCCCTGGCTCTATTCGAACCCTCCTTACGATTAGCTGTAAGATTCTGTGCAATGCTCTGCCCACAAGCCTACGCTATCCAAACAATTCTTCTTGGGATTAACGCAGATTGTGTTATGATAGTGCTCTGAAGGGGGAGTGGTTTAGCATAGAGAGCAAAGGGAGTGGAGCGAAGAATTCATTAAGCTAAATTATCTTTCGGTGTAGAATGAATTGCACAAAAAAGTATAAATGTTCAGGTTTGAAATAAGATTAAACTATGACTTAATCTGGATTGAACCATTCAAATCCAAACCAATCCCCCTTTTTTTTTTTTTTTTTTTTACATTATACCTAATTGTATATGATTTAAATGGTGTACAATATTGAAACCAGTATGAACGGAGCTGAACCCGTCACGTGAGCTTTAAAATGACATTTGGAGCCTTCAAAAGTGGAGCACATGGGAATTTGGGGTGAAACACGGTTTGAACCATTGAATTTGAATATACCTCCATAATTCAAAATGAACTAAATCTGAATTATACTGATCTATTATAAAAGCTGGTTTAGTGCTATCCTTAAGGGCATTAGTGATATAGTATATATACCGTAGTATAAATAAAGTATAATAGTAAACAACATCCAAAGTCATTCTAACCTTGCATCAAGTATAGAAAGTATAGAAGCAAAAAAGACAAATTGTTTCCATGTCAAAAACTTGAGGGCCTTGGTCAGTATTAATTTAACAATTTAAATATATTATTGGATAATTCTGAGCTCTGACCCTTGGGTAAAAGTCCTTACAAGAGTCTGCTTTTCACTGGATACACTCTTAACTCCTATAGTCCAAACGCCATGCTGAAATGATTTGATACTGTATTTTATACTTTACTCGTATTACTACTTTCTGCTTTGTACATATACATTATTATCATTATTTTTATCTTTATAATTATGTCTCATCTGACATGGTCTATTGCTCTTCGGTTGCTATTCCATCTATTTTTTCATGTATTTATTTATTTTAGCCTCTGTTATATATTACATTATGATGAGTGAGCTACTGTACCCAAACAATTTCCCTTGTGGATCAATAAAGTTGGTCTAAGTCTAAGTCTAAATGACATAGGAAAAGCGATAATTCACAAAATTAAATGCCTTGGTTTGAGTTTTTTTTATTACTCCATTGACAGTAATGAAATGATATTATGTAGTTAATCAGAAATGTGGTAAACAGGGCTTGTAAATGTTATGATTGAGAATGTAAAATTAAGCATAAAATAGAAGAAATTATCATTTACAATTTCACTTTTTAAATTTTGTTTTAACTCAGTCTTTTTGCAACCTTTTTTTTTTTTTTGACTACATACATACCGAAATGAACCAGGACTAGACCAGAACTGAACTAGGACTAGACCAGAACTGAACCAGGACTAAACCAGAACTGAACTAGGACTAGACTAGAACTGATCCAGGACTAGACCAGAACTGAATGAGGACTAGACCAGAACTGAACTAGGACTAGACCAGAACTGAACTAGGACTAGACCAGAACTGAACTAGGACTAGACCAGAACTGAACCAGGACTAGACCAGAACTGAATGAGGACTAGACCAGAACTAAACTAGGACTAGACCAGAACTGAAAGAGGACTAGACCAGAACTAAACTAGGACTAGACTAGAACTAAACTAGGACTAGACTAGAACAGAACCAGGACTAGACCAGAACTAAACTCGGACTAGACCTCTATAATTTTGCATATCTCCAAAGCAAAAAATGTGGTGTATCAACTTTTTCGATTGATTTGCGCTTTAGAAACATGATGGAGCTTTTAGGACAAGACGGGTATATTTGCATCATACAAAAACAAACAAAAACAAAACCTTCCCATATCCAAAGACACATTAGCAGTCCAAACTTTTCCATATATAATTCATTCTTGCTATTTGTGTTCTTGAATATCGCAGACAAAGTGACCTTTGAACTCTGGGAATACGGCATTGGATTTCAGTTTTTTACAGAGTCACATGGAGGTCAGAGCTGCGGCTTTTATGTTTGACAAAAGACAGCCTGATGTCTCTGATTTATCCGTCTGTGGCTCCAGCAGACTGCACTAAAACTCCATTTGACCCCAACAGAGTCCCAAAGTGAAGTCCTCGATCCTGTTTCACTGCAAAAGGTTTACCTCCTTATTTACTATCCAGGCACTATGGTTTGAATTCAGAATATTAATCATATTTTTATCAGTTTTTATCAATACACTGGCTGAGTTATATTCCCATGTCTAGTACTGGATTTATTTCAGTGGGGGTATTGTGCAAAATCTACTTTTTGTTATAATTTAGTGATCTCTCCCTGGCTCTATTCGAACCCTCCTTACGGTGATTGTGTTATGATAGTGCTCTGAAGGGGGAGTGGTTTAGGATAGAGAGCAAAGGGAGTGGAGCGAAGAATGACTTTTTCTCAGTTAAGTTAAATTATCTTTCAGTGTAGAATGATTTCCACAAAAAAGTATAAATGTTCAGTTTTCCAAGTACAACTAATTCAGGTTTGAAATAAGATTAAACTACGCCTTAGTCTGGATTGAAATATTCAAATCCAAACAAGGACAAATCCCATTTTTTATTACATTATACCAAATTGTATATGATTTAAATGGTGAACAATATTGAAACCAGTAAAATATAGGTCTGACAATTCAAATTAAGTTAAATAATAAAAAAAAAAACTGTCAAGATTAATATTCAGAGTTAATTAGTACATTTAATTTGTGTATTTGTTTTTAGCAGTGTTGTTGGTCCCATTGCTGCTGTGTGGAGTGTCCACTGTCAAGTGAGCGAGCGTCTGACCCATTCTCCCATCATAAATCATCTGGACACAAACAAAGTGATCAAAGCCAATGCAGCTCTGTCACTGACCATCAAGAGGAGAGAATGGAGAGGGCGGGAAATCTACTGTGAGCACATCTTTAACTTCTTGGGTTCTTTTTTAAAGATAATACAGTAACGTGTATTTACCTTGTTGACATGATTTGGCTGCAAACCGTCTTCAGAACTGTCCCCAGTGTTGGTGGTGACGTGTTGTATATCAGCTGTCGTTACTTCCTGTAGATGTGGTCAGCCTGATTGACCTGGCAGGTCGCTCAGACTGGTCAGTCACCAACAGCATCACATCCACTGCAGCCACTTTTTCAGTGACTTCCATTTCTATGATACGTTTTTCAGAGGTCTTTGGTTGGGTTGGTCAGGTCATTTTTGGGCAGGACTAACACAACAGGAATCATCTGGGGCATTATCTGTGGACTATGGCGGTTTAGGTTCCTCTTTGATTACAACTGTAGGCTCCTCGGTCGTTTGATTATGTGTGTTGCTTATCAGATCCCCATGGTCGTTTGAAGGATCTAGGATATTAGTGACCACCGCAGCTTCAGCTACTTTACTAGTGTCTTGCGTTTTTAGGTTCAGGGTGAGATTCCTTTAACAACTCCATGGCATTGACCTGGATGTCAGCTTCACTAAATTCAGGTTTCAAAGGAGCTGAAGGAAGTTCTGTGCTGTCTGCATGTTGCCATTGAGATCATTTCAGGCAACTGTATCTGTGTCATTTGGATGATCTATAATATTAGTCATCATCTCAAGTTTTTCAGTATGTACTGTTCCAAAGATTTTCTTTTTTTCTCTTGTTTTTTCCTTAGGATTAAAGCATGGGTCCAAATATCTATCCATAAAATCATCCATATCACAATCACTGTTCATCAACTTAGGGGGAAGTGTTGAAAAGCCCTTGAAAATGTGAGTCTCTGATGTGCTTTTTGATATTCTTCAAATGTTGGGGAAGTGCCTTATACCTCTGCCCATCACTGGTTCTGGCTTTGGACGTAACTTTTGTTTTCTTTGCTGGTTTTGACATTATTTTGTGATGCTGTTGGCTGAACTGACATCTTTGCTCTAACTGAAGGCATCTCAGGCTTGTTAGTTTCTCTGGTTTTACTGTCTGTAGAACAGCACTGATTGTAACAACTACAGTTACGTGATCAAAGGAGAAGTTCAATTTGTCAACTGGACAAAGTTTGTTTGGTTGAAAACGTTTCGCAGTTGACAAATTGAACTTCTCCTTTGATCATGGATTCTACCTGGACGACTGAGGGACTTTTCACGCATCTTAAGAAAAACTACGAACTACAGTTACCTTCAAACAGCTACTGTTCTTCTTCTGGTCAAAGATAATAATGTGTTTAAAACTTCTAATGTCTCTCTGTAAAATGCTAACTCACAATAAGTATCGCTTGGAGCTGTACGTTTGTGTGTTGTCTGTCGACTAGTTAAGTGTGATATGACCAAACTACGTTCAGGACTTCAGTTACACTCACGCATAATCCAGAGTAACACTTTGTAATACTGTCGACATCGCTGACTGTTTTTAAAAAATATCAGGATATAGTAGTAGTAGTAGCAGTAGTAGTAGCAGTAGTAGTAGCAGTAGTAGTAGTAGTAGTAGTAGTAGTAGTAGTAGTAGCAGTAGTAGTAGTAGTAGTAGTAGTAGTAGTAGTAGTAGTAGTAGTAGTAGATTTTTAACAACTTAAATCTGGAGCAGGCAACTGCAGTGGAGCACCTCCAGAGCCTGAGCTAGAATCTAGGATTGGCCTGTTATGCAAGTTTGTGTATTTCTGTCATTATTATTTGTTTCACATTTTAACCAACATGATCAACCAGTTCAGTGAGAAAATTACAAACAGAAAAAAACTGTCCATCACACTAGTTTAAAGGGGTCCACATAACATCTGCTTCCCCACTGTTACATCCTGCCAAAGTGAAATCAGGCAGCAAAGCATTATGGGTAAACAAACAAAGGCTTTAGGCCATAATGGAATTACGCCTGTGTATTGACAATATCATACATGAAGGAAGTGTGCCTCGGGACGTGTTGGAGTGTATCACTGAACTGTTAAGTCAACTGATGTCATCTTATCTGAGCTACATGTAGAACCATATACTGTTATACAAAACATATATACTCTTATACAAAACATATACTGTTATACAAAACATATATACTGTTATACAAAACATATATACTGTTATACAAAACATATATACTGTTATACAAAACATATATACTGTTATACAAAACATACTCTTATACAAAACATATATACTGTTATACAAAACATATACTGTTATACAAAACGTCAACTGATGTCATCTTATCTGAGCTACATGTAGAACCATATACTGTTATACAAAACATATATACTCTTATACAAAACATATATACTCTTATACAAAACATATATACTCTTATACAAAACATATATACTGTTATACAAAACATATACTGTTATACAAAACATATACTATTATACAAAACATATATACTGTTACACAAAACATACTCTTATACAAAACATATACTGTTATACAAAACATATATACTGTTATACAAAACATATACTGTTATACAAAACATATATACTGTTATACAAAACATATATACTGTTATACAAAACATACTCTTATACAAACATATATACTGTTATACAAAACATATACTGTTATACAAAACATATACTGTTATACAAAACATATATACTCTTATACAAAACATATATACTGTTATACAAAACATATATACTGTTATACAAAACATACTCTTACACAAACATATACTGTTATACAAAACATACTCTTACACAAACATATACTGTTATACAAACATATATACTGTTATACAAAACATATATACTGTTATACAAAACATATATACTGTTATACAAAACATATACTGTTATACAAAACATACTCTTATACAAAACATATACTGTTATACAAAACATATATACTGTTATACAAAACATACTCTTATACAAAACATATACTGTTATACAAAACATACTCTTATACAAAACATATACTGTTATACAAAACATATATACTGTTATACAAAACATATATACTCTTATACAAAACATATACTGTTATACAAAACATATATACTGTTATACAAAACATACTCTTACACAAAACATATACTGTTATACAAAACATATATACTGTTATACAAAACATATATACTGTTATACAAAACATATACTGTTATACAAAACATATACTGTTATACAAAACGTATATACTGTTATACAAAACATATATACTTTTATACAAAACATACATACTGTTATACAAAACATATATACTGTTATACAAAACATATATACTGTTATACAAAACATATATACTGTTATACAAAACATATATACTGTTATACAAAACATATATACTTTTATACAAAACATACATACTGTTATACAAAACATATATACTGTTATACAAAACAATACTGTTATGCAAAACATATATACTGTTATACAATACTGTTGTACAAAATGAGTGTGGTGTAATATTGGCGTATACTGATTACTTATAGATGTTTGGTAGGACTGACAGAATACAACAGAGGCTCAGCTGATCTCATGTCACGTATTTTGCAGAAAAATACAGAGATCGGACAGTAGGATGCAGTGATATAAAAGTTACCAGCTCCCACTATTATTAATAACTCACTATCCTGTACTCTTTTTTTTTATCACTGCCAAAGCTGCTCTTAACTGATAAAGATGTGACTGCTATTTGGCACCATCAGCCTCTCCAATAACTCATTCATATTTAGGCAACATTGCTGAAGTGTCTTGCCAAAGGACACAATAACAATATGAACTGTCTTAAGTGAGATTTTTAACATAGGTTTGGAAAAAAGAGCACTGCAAAATGATCAGTTTTTCTGATTTTACTTCTTATAGGTATGTGTTTGTACGGAAGCCAACAGAGAGTAATGATTATTTTCCACCTTAATAACGAGAAAATTTACTTGAAATCTTGAGAAAACAAAAGTTATTTCGAGATCTCGAGAAAACAAAGAGTTATTCCGTGATCTCGAGAAACGACCTCAGCTGGATCACTGTATCTCCGTCAGTAAAGACAAAGCCGGGCCAGTCTTCTGTGGAGGTGCCGCGGACTAATCTTGAAATTATCCCGAATTAAAAGATGTAATGCAGTCTTCCTGTGTCAACCCCTGATCAAAATATTGCCTTATCAGCTGATTGATTATTACATTCTAATGACCAAAAACGCGTCTATTCAGAATGAGAAAAGCCCCGAAGTCAGCCTGTCACAACGTGGCGGACGTTTCAGTTGTTTTCTCGAGATCACAGAATAATTGTTTTGTTTTCTTGAGATCACAAATTAATCATCTCGTTATCTTGGGATAACAAGGAAGAAAAAAAAAATAATGCTTATGAAAAAATTGCTTATGAAAATGGCCTCTGTCGACTTCTGTATGTGTTTGGGCAAAAGGAACATTTCAGTAGTCTATAAACTACTGACAACATTTCCCCCAAATTCCAAATAAAAATATTATCGTTTACACCATTTATTTGCAGAAAATGACAAATGGTCAAAATAACAAAAAAGATACATGTTTTCAGACCTCAAACAATGCAAAGAAACAAGATCAAATTCATTTTAAAACAACATAATACTAATGTTTTAGTATTAAAACTACTTTCAAAAACAAATGTACAGTTTTAATGAGTACTGCAATAAAAAATATAACAATAATTACAAAAAAAGTTTTTGAACATAAAAAAGACCAAAGGCGCAATTATTTCACATTATAGCCATGTAGGCCTACAGCTATTTAAGAAAGCAAAAGTGCACTCCAGAAAAAAAAAAAACCCAAAACATTTCGTCGACATTCGCCAACAACTCTTCCCTGTAGCTAAGCGCCATAGGACACGATAAATGTTTGAACGACCATGTATATAGCTTATGCCTTCGTTAACCCAAGCAATGATGATAGCAACATTTTCGTGCTTGGGGGAAGGGCAAACATGCATCAACAATCACATCAGGGGAGTTTAACTAATACAACATCATCATCATGAAGTCAAACTTGAAGACTAGTCGATAGCATACCTTTTTCTTTTGCTCGCTTCTCCTCCTCTTCTTTCCGTTTCTTTTGAAATTGGGCACCTGATGGCTTCAATCTTTTTCGGTCCATCACCGCGACTGTTTTGTCATACTGTGACAAAGAGACAGACCGAAATCCGAATGATTACCCCCCCTAGCCCCTCCCCCTAAAACAAACTCTGTACGATGGCGATGGCCCTAGGGGCAATTGCCAAGGTGGTCCCCGTCAAAGAACGCCCCTGCTCTCCACAAGTCTTTCACATTGTTCTTGGGTGACTTTATTCCACTCCTGGTGCAAGAACTGAAGTAGCTCAGCTTTGTGTTTGTGTTGGATTTCAACAGACGCTGGAATGGAATGGCTGTAATACATGTAGAGATGCTGATTTCAGAAAAAATGCAGTTGTCTCTTATTTTTTTGTCCAGAGCTGTACATAACAATATTTATAACAAATTAATAACTATAAATACATGTACAAACTACCTAGTACCAGTACTAAACCAATTCTGTGTATGGATTTTGCCATCTCTACTCATTGAAAATGTGAAAACTTCCGGCCTATAGCCAGACAGCCGTGTTTTACCCCTTATATTTTATTTATTATTATTTTACTTTATTCATGTCTTCTCAGATATACTCTCTATAGCATTACAAAGGTCAAACATTCAGTGAAAACTTCCTGTATCCAGATCTTGCGAGTTTCTATCTTCTGACTTCTCCATTCACTTTTTCTGTGGTTAAAATGCACGGCATGCATCGCTGTGTCTACATCCACCGGATATGTGACATGTATTATTTAACCTGTATCAAACATTCATGCAAAATCCCTTTGGTGGTAAACATCTATGTCTTTTGAGAGCAACAAAAACTTAAAATACAGTAAAAATACAGTAAGTAGACTCCACCAATCTAAAGCCTAAGGCAAGCTACATAGCACTTTTGCACTTATGCAGTGTTGATAACTTGGCCTAGATACAACAATATGGATTATTTGTATCCCCGCTTCCCTCAATGATTTGATGCATCGTGGAGCAAGGGCTTTCTGTGTTTGTTGGTTATGTAAACTGTAAAATGTGATGCTAGAGTGAGATTGTGCTGTGATAAACATCAAATCAGAGTTTTAAAAAATCTTAATTTGCATCTTCCGGTGTAATCCAAAATTGCCACAGACAAGACACAGGTGAAAATAGGATGCTACATTGGGAATAAAAATAAAAGTATTTTAAAAAATCCTAAAATGACACAATAAGACTTTGTATTACAATTTTTAATGTCCAAATTTCTACCAGCTATGATACAATTTAGAGCTAAATTTCATTGTAGACCCATCACTTGAGCAAAGACACTACATGTTTAATGAAGCAATTACCTGAAAGCATCCAGAGCCTATGAATGCAAGTGGCCATTCACACGACAGCCCAAACCATCACAGTCCCAGTGTGGGGGCTTGTGGGAGTATGGTTAAGTAAGCATTCCGTGCCAAAAGAGGGGCTATAAGAAATCCCTCTTCATTTCTTTGACAGCTGCAGATTATGACGGGAATGCTCTTTAAACTTCGAACAAAATGTCAGAAGCGCTCCCTGACAGAGCTGTGATTGGGAATAAGTGGTCGAACAGTATGCTCTGTCAGACTACATTAGTGTAGAGCCCGAGTGATGCTGAAATGCTGCTGTTATTGGAGGGCTGGTGGGAGGCTTTACACTGAGCCGCTGAGGAACAAACTGGTGCATTATGGTCCATCTTGAATGTAAATGCCATTGAATGGTATTTTAGGAAAAGATTTGAAGACAAGATTTAGACAAGAATAAACCTTCTATAAGCATAATGGATTTGGCCCTGAGCATGCATACTCCAGTGTGTGAGGTTATCTACAGCCTCCTTCAGTGTGGCCACATGTAAACTTATGCAAATTCACACAATTGTATAGAAGCTACGCAGTGTAAAAAAGTAGAACTTGGTCAAAGTTATATTTTTGCAAGTTGCTTGGCAATATATTTTCCAAAAAGAAATATTTACAAATTTTTTAAGTTTCGAAATATCAAAATTCTCTTATTTAACTGAATTAAACAACATGAGGCCAATGATAATAACTTGTATATTATGAAGCATCCAGAGATCCCTGGTTTGAGTCCTTATCTTAATTAAATACATTATTTGTATAGAGAAGGATGAACGCTAAAACAGAAATATCTAGCTCAGTGGATCTCAAACTTTTAACCCCAAGTAAAGCTAAAGATAGAAAAGATTTGGCTTTCTGAGTACCATCAGATCTAAACCAAGTCTATAATAGGTCTAATATCCAGGTCTAATCTGGGCTAAACCAGGTTTAATAGTAGACTACGTCATTCCCACTGTAATTCTAAACAAGAAATGATCCAGATGAGGATAGAAGTGTATAAAATGAACTCTAAATTAGGCAAACCCACAAACTGAAGAGGTACTATGTGAAGTGGTACATGTGTGTACATGTACACACATGTACATGTACCACAGTTTGAGAAACACTTATCTTATGAAAGATTTTTCAGAGAAAGAAATATTTTGAGTCTTGTCTTTTGAGTCTGATGATTCAGAATTCTTACCATATTTCCGGTAAAGCTGTTTCTGGAAAAATGGCAAAGGTAAACATAGGAGGCAGGTGACAGTCTGGGTAGACCTACATACCTCAGAGATGAGTGGTTTTCCTGACAGGACTGCCTGGTCTGCTGTTTACAGTTGAAAATAAGCACATAGAAGGTTTGTTTTTTTAGACATTTATTGATTTAGGTGAATTATGTCACCTGCATTAACTATAAAAAATAGACTGAACATTGCTCAACCTTTAACCCTCTGAGACCCACAGTTGCAGAATTGCAACATTTACTTAAAGCTGACTGAAAGCTCACACTGACTGAATGTAACAAAAACTGCATATCCCAGCACCCACACTCTGCACTGCATCATACAACATTTTTGGAGGGAATTTTTAATATTGGAGGAAATATCACATTCCAAAGTCAAATGAAACAGCTGCCTTCTACTGACCACCCAGCTCTCTTTTCTGGATCAATTTTAACCAATCTAAAAGTAAGTATACAATCTGTAATATTTTTTTTCTTTCATTCATAGCATGTTTAATGTTAGAAAAGTTAAAAATATATTTTTAAAAAGTATAATACACATGATTTAGAGTGATTTATGTAAATGTTGCAAAACGCAATACTGGGTTACAAAGGGTGCACCTTTTACACAGAATCCCTAACCTTTGTGAAGTGGCTGTTCACAAGAGGATGTACCAACACAGACGGGAGAGCCAGAGTGGACCTCAGTCTGCCGTACATCTCCACCTTAAAGCCACGGGCCACTCCTTTGAGGACAGTGAGGCACAGGTTAGTAACAAGGGAGTGTGCAGAGTAAGCCTGCTAGGTCTGAGCTTGGCATATCAGGAGATACGGTCATGAAGCTCGCATCAACACTACCTACAGGCAGTGGTGAAAGTAGTTTTCATTTCTTACAGGTGCTATAATGTCCAGTGCATCACTTTACCGTTTAAAAAAAAAAAAAAAAACACTTGTTTTATCCGTGTGTTTTTTTTTTTTTTTTTAAACGTTTTACACCTTTTTCATAGATAAATAACTTTTTTAATATACTTAATTATTTCATATTTTTTTACTCAGCATAAACCCTCTCTTACAGATGCAGGCAGCGCGCCAGCCTTAAATCTTCTACCAGTGCGCAGCACCGCCTCGCAATGGTTTAGGCTACTTTCACGGCTACAGTCAGATAAGTTTTGACAATCCTTGCTTAACGGACTGCAGATATCTCTGCACGAGAGTTTCGGGTAGCTTTCAGTTATTCTCGAATGGCATAGTGTGGTTGTTTGTGTTTTCTACTTAAATAGCGCACCTTACTTTTTTTTTCAAATGTGGGTTTTGGCCCCCATTAACCATATTCTCTTAGCAGTGCTGCGTACCGGCTGTGAATTTTATACCGGTGCTGCGTTCCGGTGCGCACCGCTTTACTTTCACCACTGCCTACAGGGCAAAACTACAATGTGTTCACCTCTGTGCCTCTGCTTGTTAAACTACTCGAGTGTGGCATACACTTTGTCGGCACTGTTTGTCCTGGGTGTGTGCCAAGCCTCAGGTTAACAGAAGAGAAGGAGCTGAAAAAACAAGGAAGAGGAAGCTTTGACTTCAGAGTGTCGGAAGAACACAACATCTGTGCGGTGAGGTGGCATGGTCAGTCACACTTCTCTCCACTTTTGAGGGCCCAAACCCAGTCGACAAGGTTGCACGGTGGAACAAATCGACCAAGTCCTTCACTGAAGTGAGAAGACCATCAATTGTGAAGATGTACAATAAATTCATGGGTGGGATCAACTTGCTGGATTCCTTCACAGCCAAGTACAAGTTGCACATGAGGTGCAAACGGTGGTACATGTACATCTTTTGGCACACCATCATCATCATCATTGCTATGGTAAATGTTTGGCTACAATACAAGCTCGACCCTGCAGACCCCCTACTGCTGCACATTTATTTTTATCTTTACTTTCAATGCACATTCCATTGCACATTAGGTGGCACGGTGGCTGAGTGGCTAGCGCTCATGCTTCACAACAAGAAGGTTCCCGGGTCGCCCAGGCCTTCCTGTGTGTGTTCTGTGTGGAGTTTGCATGCATGGTCTGGGTTCGATCCCCGGGTCGCCTGGGCCTTTCTGTGTGGAGTTTGCATGTTCTCCCCGTGTCTGGGTGGGTTTCCTCCAGGCACTCCAGTTTCCCCCATCAACCCAAAACATGCACCATAGGTAAAATCCTCCAGCTGAGGTCCTGACCAAGCCGAAGCAAGAAGATCATGGAGATGGTCCCCGGGCGCAGTAATGTGCTGCCCACTGCTCCTAATAACAGGATGGGTTAAATGCAGAGAAGAATTTCTCCAGTGTGAGATCAATAAAGTCACTTCATTACCATTTCACTTCTGTATTGCACATTTATGATGCACACTGCACAATTTTGGACATCTGTAAATGGGTATTTATTTATTCTGTTGCACTGCTTTCAGATTTTAGATTTTAGAGTCTAGATTTTAGATTTTTGTCTTAAATAGTTTTTGTTTTGTTTTATCTTTATATTGTATTTTGTACACTGTCTTTTTGCACTACCTGGCCAGAGAGAAATTAAATTTGGATTCACTGTATGTCGAACACATATGGCAGAACTGACAATAAAGCTGACATTGATCTTTGTGATCCCTGTGAAGGAAGTGCTGAACAGGAGACGGTTCGAAGTACAGCTCTCTGCCTCTCTCATTCAAACTAACACCGAAAAGAGAGATAGACCTTCAGTGGATGAGGAACGATCACCACTAAGTGCTAAAAAGATAGTGTACAGTGGTCCCTCGCTCTATCACGGTTCACTGTTCGCGGCCTTGCTGTTTCGCAGATTTTTTTTTTTCAATTTTTTCAATTTTTTTTTTCAATTTTTTTATAGTGTAACTTTTTTTATAGTGTAACATTGTGTTCTGCCTCCTGATTGGCTAAGAGACTGTAGACCTTTGCCGATTGATACATGGGGACGCGGGGGGACCGGGAAAGTTTGAGTGTTTAAACGAGAGAGAAATGTGAGAAAAGGTTAATTCCAGTCTTAGAAAAGTGTATAATGTGTGTGGTGAGGCATTTACAGCCTTAAAACATGTAGAATAATTGTAAAATATAAAGTGTGATGTCCGCTTGTGCTTCAGAGATGACAAAAACTGCTTTCTTCAGTTTCATATTTGATGAGTGACATGATAAAGAGAAGAGACCTGCAGCACATCATTTAATGGTCTTGTTCATATACAGGATTGTTGTATTAAATATAAGTTTTGAGTTCAAAACATTCTCATGTTCACTTAGTGCTGTTCTGTAGGCTATAAAAAAACATTTTAAAATGTTTTGATTTCATGGAGTGAGCAAAAACTAATACAAAGTTGGCTTTTATTAAATGTGAAGTTGTAATATTGGTAACCACTAAAGGCCAGTGTTGCAATTTTGCAACATTTCCACAGATTCCTCACAAAAAAAAAAGATAAAACAAATTATTTTCTGCATTAGAGGCTTAGGAAAAACATGTTAAAGAGGTTTAAAAAAAAAAAACATCCAGGAAATGAATGCTTGGGTCTCAGAGGGTTAAGGAAGCACACCCATACAGATGCTTGTTTTATGTTATGATGGTGCTCTATTGAGGCTCTTGATTAAATTATTACTATTACGTATTCTTGATAAAGGTGCGGGAGATGGCTAAAAATGTAGCCACCATTTAAATACATATTCATTATGTTTTATCTGTCTGGTTCACAACAAATATAATGTTTAATATGAAAATCAAAACAAATAGACAGTATTGATGAATTGTACTTTGAGGGTAACATAAATGTAGGGGTGCCAATTTAGTAAAAGCCCATGTGCAAAGTTTGTAGCTTCTCGCCTCGTGGATGTCTGAAGTGCAACATGGGTGCAGGTTCAATCCACGCGTCTGTGCCAAGTGAACACGTGACGCACATGTTTACGCCCATAAAAAAATCAAATGCTTTACGGAACAAGGAAGTTGTGCACCTGTTCTTCTACTTCTCTGCACCTGCTTTCCAGTCATCAGTAAGTATATTAGATTTATATGTTTATTTATTTGTATGTTTTCGCATTTTCGATTATGCGCCTTGTAACAAATGCGTAATTACGCACGGCGAAAACGAAACTTAGATGGAAAACTTAACTTTTCTCAGAAGTCCTGCGGTCGGCGCCTGTCATTATGATGGTGGACAGTGAGGAGGAAGCGGCGAAAGGGACCGAGGGTCAGATGGAGCATCCCCTGAGCACGGTGGAGATCGCGGAGGAGGCTGAGAATGTGAGCGCCACAGAGGACACCACACAGCGGCCTGAAGAGGAGGGTAAAGCGCCCCGGACCGCAGCGATCTACCTGCCCGACGGGGAGACAACTCTGCCTCTCTTCAAGATGAAGAGGTTTCTAGTGCTACGGGTAAGAAATGCACTTAATAATACTAAATTGTCTTTTTTTTTTATATTGCCTCATATTAAATTCACATAGATTTGGAAAGACGCACATTACAAAAGTTGCCCTGTGATTGTGACAGTTCATGATAAAGAACCATGCAGATTATTTCCAACAGTTTGGTCAGATCTCTAGAGCTGTAAAACAATTTCCCTTTTGGATCATTAAAGTTTGTCTAAGTCTAAGCAGGGTGGGGCTGTTGGGAATACCAGGTAACAGGTGCCATAAAGGGGCAGCTGTTTGTTTTCTTTCAGTTAGTACTACTTTCAGTTAGTGTCTTTGGGCAAGGCTCTCTACCCACCTTTCCTCTAGTATCCTTGTACACAGGATACTAGAGAGTGAGAGTGTGTTTGTGAGAGCAAATGCGGAAAAACAAATGGAAATGAGCCAATGGCAGCAACAATGTGTGTTTACAATCGGACTATTATGTCATTGTAAAAAGTGTTTTGTTTGTTTAGGGGAAGATATATTTATTTACATTGGCATTAACAGATCAAATGTTCATAGAAAACCCTGTCCAGACTTAGGCCACTAAGGTCGAAAGCATTTATTATTTATTAAAATAGCTCCTCATAAATTCCAGTGTAGTGAATCAGCAGATCCTCCTTTATGAAAGTAAATAGTATCACTTGGGAGTGTACCTTGGGGCAGGTTTTGAATACTTTGACTTCTGACACAGTAATGCACGCGGCTCAGACTTAGGGTTGAACTATGGAGCTGGTCATTTTCTATAGGACATAGGCTGGACAGGATGTAGGATTTCTTCATGAAACTTCATCTCGTTCTTCTTCAAAACAAGTCCAGTGCTTAGGCCTAACACGGTTTACCTTGCTTCTTATCTGAGCTGCCCACTTTGCATCTTTCATTTGCAATCATTTTTGTAGGAAGTGGTTCATGGTTGTTTTGTTTTTCCTTTAGTTGCACTAGTCCTTGCTGCCTATCAGTAAAGGTTGTGTGGATGTGTTGTGACAGTGGCGAAGTCGCACATCAGGGTGTTTTGTCTCCTCAGCCGGGCACTCTGAACCAGGCCATAGTAGACATCACTAAGCTGGTGGACAAGAAGGAGGACGGCAGCATCATTGGAGTGTGGCTCATGGCAGAGTAAGTGTTACCTTATTCCAGTCCAGTATATTTCAGTCATGTACTATTTTTTATTGAATTGTATTCCAAATATAATGGGATCTTCTTTTTTCAATCAGCCTAGTTTTGAATTTTTAAATAACAACCTTGAACCTTGTTACTGACAGGCAGTGCCACTAATCACTGCCTACAAAATAACTTAAAGTAGGGTGCAGTTCTCACAGCATATAAGTCATTCAAGATCTCTGACCTTGTCTAACCTAAAGCATGTTCAATAAGCTAATCCTCCTAGGTACTCCTTTGATCTTTTCAAGAAGAATGGGTCCCTCCTCTTGAATGGTTGTCTTAGTGACACTGGATTTCCCCTTATCATTCACCTTTGTCTAGTATGATACTGATCACAGTTTCCAGTAGATCCACCAGCCAGATCTTATCACACTAAACAAGTCCAGTGACGAAAGCAAGTCAGTGCCTAACTATTTCTTGCTGTTGATCAGTATATTTAAGTAAAAACATATAAGCCATTGCAGTTGTGCAGCTGTGCCACAGACGTAGGCAGTAGTGAAATTTTTCCTGTCATGTCCCAGCGCTGTGTGGCCTTAATTACCCTCTCCCTACCCTCCAAGAACATGCTCCCAGTTAGGTGAGGGCAAGTGATCTAACTGACTGCAGCATGGAGCAGAATGAGGAGAGATGTTACCAAATGCACTTTGAGATGTCCGCTCTTATCAGTCCAGGCCCAGCTTTCAGGAAACATTTAGGAGGCAGCCTGCATGACAATGAATAAAACATGTTTATTTATGCTGTGCTGTCCAACACTGTGCATGTTTGTCCTACATTTGGCCCACAGTAATCGCTACTGCACAAGCTGCTGTGGGAGTCTCAGCGCACACAGACATAAGGGCATTATATGATAATACAGTGAGACTGCACAGAGGCCCCAGGGAGCGACTGTGACTAATGCATGTTCAGCACCATGAGGCTCACATGCGGCTTTAAAAACGTAAATCGTACCGGATCTTCTATTTATTTTAGATTAATGATTCAGTCATCTGATATTATATTTATTGTATTTTTGATGCAATTAGTGTTTGCATTACAAACTGATTAACTTATGGGAAAATTTAGTTCAGTGTCACTGTAAAGATCACAGCTGACACAATAGATGCTCTTCCCCTATGAATCAGCATATTCTGGTCAAGTGTTGCACTATCGTCATGTCCTCTCTTATATCACTGTAACATCTCTAGCACTGTCTTCACACAGTGTTCACTCAGATTTGGTTCATTTCATTGGCTCAGTCCTCTGCCTCCTCTCTCACCTCTCCATGGTCACTGAACTGGGTGTTTCAGCCAACAGCACCACCCATCCCAAATGATAGACTTCATAACATACATTATATGATTCATATCAGTGGACAACAATGAGTCCACTGATATGATACAGTACAATACCTTCTAAAATGTTGATAGACCTGTAAGGTTAGGGCAGTGGCTCTCAAGTTGGGGTTTGGGGCCCCCTAGTGGTACATGGGCTGCTTCTGGTATACAAATAATTAGCCAGTTTTAAGTGCTGATCTAAAAGTGTGAATTTGACCTTTTGTATGTAGGCTTACACCTTAGTTACAATTTCCCTTGTGGATCAGTAAAGTTTGTCTAAGTCTAAGTTAGATCTTGTCTTCTAATCCTTGACCACTGTAAGGCGCTTTGTGCTACAATTTTGTATGAAAAGCGCCTTATAAATATTTGATTGATTGATTGATTGATAGTCCAGGTAAAGACCCAGTGTCTAATCCATGTTAAAGTGTATTTTAGGCCTGGTGGGTCTTATTTACTTTTGGTTTTGTTGCAGTTCAAACATTTTTTAGTTCTAGTTTATGTAAATTATTGTCCTGGTTTTGCCTGGTTTAACCTTGTTGTTGTTGTTGTGGTTGTTGTTGTTGTTGTTGTTGTTGTGGTTGTTGTTGTGGTTGTTGTTGTTGTTGTTGTAAAGATTCAGAGCTGGTTAAGTCCTGGGTTTGTTGAGACCGGGTGTCATTGATGCTTGGAAAGTCAAATATTTTCTAAAGTGGTAGTAGGAGTAGAGTGTGTAATTATCCTGTGAGTTATTAAAAAAGAATCCATGCTTTGAAATGTGAGAGCTTTTCCTGTGAAGTTGTTTATCATTTTCTCTTAAGGGATTTGGAGATACTTTGTTGCATATTGTAGATGTTTGCCAAAGGCAGTTTTGGGAATCTCAGCCTTTCATTCCTACTCTTTTACATAATTGAGTGGCTTTGTTTTAAATTATTTTTCATTAAGTTCATATGCACCACACCTCGTACATCCTTCTTTGAACAGAGATTAAGTTCACAAAGTTATAGAAATTTCACTTCCCACATAAGGCAACAGCTTTGTTTTTAAAGATTGTGCTAAACAGATTACATTTTCTTTACATATTACATACATATTTGACAAAGCTAATTTTTTCCCCACGTGTAAACACTATGCTTTCTTTCTGAGGCCCTCTCTTATTTGGTACTGTGGCTTTGTAAAGTAGGTTTATAAAAAGTAAAGTTTGTCTATTCAAATGATGTGTGTAGAATCCCTCAGTCGTCCAGGTAGAACCAAAGGCAAAAGGAGAAATTCAGTTTGTCAACTGGACAAAAGTTTATTTGGTCGAATACGTTTCTCAGCTCATCCAAGCTGCTTCTTCAGTTCTGGTCAGACGCTTGTGGACACTGCCTATATCTGCCTAAAGGGAGGAGCTAACTACAGTGAAATTACTCTGAGACTACCACACCTATTTGTTTATAGTTTCAGTTAGTTAGCTAGGCCTATTGAATATGCAACGAGTCTGGGGTCTGGTGAGCAGAACCATTCACAGCCATAATGGGTGTTTTCACACCTCTGGATCTGACCTGCTGCCCTATTGTTTTCTTTGTTGTTTTGATTTAGGTTTGAGGATACAGTTATAGATGGGAGACGAATGATATCTGAGGCCTCCATTTCTGTTCAAGGAAGAATTCTCTTTCTTGACAAAAATAGCCTCTTTAACTCCCCTCTCAAACCAGTTCTTTTCTCTGGCTCAGATCTGTACCTCACTGTCCTCAAAGGAGTGGCCCGTGGCTTTTAGGTGGAGATGTACGGCAGAGGTCCTCTATGGCACGTCTGTGTTGGTGAAGTGGCTGTTTTGTTTCTCCAGTGTAGCGCTCACTGCAGTCTTCACTACACTGAATGTAGGCAGTGTCCACCAGCGTCTGACCAGAACTGAAGAATCATCTTATCAGCTTGGATGAGCTGCGAAACTTATTCGACCAAATAAACTTTTGACTAGTTGACAAATTGAATTTTTTCCTTTTGCCACAATTCAAATGATCTCATTGTTCTGTCAGTGCTGTCTTAAGTGGCAAAGAAACACAGTATCTTGCTATGTGACAAAACTATTCACTATAACATTACAATGACTATATTAAACAACTCAACATTTACAGGTTTGAATTTTGTGTTTTATGATATTCACTTGTCTTTTCCCATATCATCTTTTAATTCAGTGTCAATGATTGTAATCCCCAGAATAAGTCAACACAACACGATAGTTAAATACTGACCCAAAGTTAAGTTGTTTTCCCCTTCCATTTCAGAGTGGACCACTGGAACAATGAGAAGGAGCGTCTCGTGATAGTGGCGGAGCACTCTCTTCTCATCTTCAAATACGACTTCCTCATGTTCAACTGTGAGCAGCTGCAAAGAGTCCCCCTGCACTTTGTGGACCGCATCACCTACGGCAACTTCAGCTTCCCCAAATATTCAGTGCTCAAGTAAGTCCAGTTTAAAGGAGGCAATGTACTGTCTAAGATAATGTCCAAATTGTTTTTTTTGCAAAAATACAGTGCAATTATAGGTGTAAAATATAGCTGCAAGCAGCAATGTGGGGCCAAGCAGTGACCCAGCCTAATTTGATGACATGCGTTGGATCAGTCTTCGCCCAAGGATCCCAGGGATACCAAGTTTTTGAAAATCGGACTTACGATTCAAAAGTTACAAGCAGAAATGTCCCTAAAATTTTGACCTGTTGGTGGCGCTAGAGGGTTTGAGCTGGGGCCCTGTAAGTTTTTGTGGGGAATCCTGGGACAGACTAGAATACGTTTGCCTGGAAGAATCCATGACTCATCGCTGTTCCAGCGGTGAGTCTGGTAACGTTTGATCCACAGAATGCGCTGCGGTTGCGCTTAGACAGACAGCTAAGTGAACCAATCAGAGATTGCGCCATCTTGATTCAAAACTGAGGAGGAACTTCCGCTGCCTAAGAGTGACTTTGCGGGCAAAGGCGGGTACACTGACGTCACCATCTTTGAACGAATCAGAATCGGAGGAGCGAGGGTGGAGCGAGGGTGTCCAAATGGTATCGCGCTGTATAGGAAATACAGAGAGATATCATTTGGCTGGCCAGGTAAAGAATACGTATGAAAAGTTTGAAAATAATCCTGTGAAGAGTTCCCGAGATATGAGCTCACTTACTCTTTGGCGACTTTTAGGACGCGTTTGATTGGCTGTCACGACCAAACGATAAGAGATATCAAAAATCCAGCGATGTTTCTGATGAGGCTCAGACCAAAGATGCTATGTACCATATTAGAGCAAAATTGGTCCAAAATTTAGTAAGGAGAAGCATTTTGAGTGTTTTTCATAAAATTCAAAATGGCGGAAAATCTACCCTGGCGGAAAATGACGTCACAGAATGCATTGGATTCGTCTTGCCCCAAGGAGTCCAGGGAGGCCAAGTTTTGGGAAATCGGACGTACGGTTGTCACGACAAAACGATAAAGAGATATCAAAAATCCAGCGATGTTTCTGATGAGGCTCGCACATGTAGCTCACAAAGACACATCAAAGACAGATCAAAGGCACATTCCACGCAGAAAATTCCTGAAAATTCCTGCAACTTTGACCTGCTGGTGCCACTAGACGGTTGGGGGTGGGGGCCTATAAATTGCTGTGGGTAATGAGGAGACCACCTGGAATGTGCATGCAAAATTTCACAACTTTTTACCAGACGGTTCTAGGGGTTGCCATAGACTCCCAGAGGCGGAAGAATATATAATAATAATAAAAAGAATCAGTAGAAACACTATAGGTGCCTACGCAGCTCAGCGCTGCTTGGCCCCAATAAACCAATAGATAAAAAAAATAAAGGAGTAAAGTCTTATTTCTGTGCTATTATTTCTGTGCTAATGAGTCCTTTCTCATTACTGCAACTGCTTAACTTCAAGATTTTTCAGGCATGTTTTACCTTATTTCTAATGGATTGTAAGGGACAGTAAGAAAAAAAAAAAAAGTCTATATCTCCTACACCAGCTGACTCTTCCAGGATTAAAATTTCAACGCGTAATGTTAAATGCTAACCAACGTTCTGTAAAATTAGCCATGTTTTCAAGTGGGAAATGTACAGGATTATGTGCACCACTGGAAATTATAATGTGCCTAAAACTAGAGCATCAGTAGGTTTTTTGAAATTAGTTTTTTGGAGTGCCTGCAATTTTCCTCCATTAGGACTTTTAATCACAGACCTAAAATGGCACTTCAATAACACTTCATCTTCACCTTGAATCAAATTTTCTTTTAAATTATAGTATGTTTCCTGCTCCCTTCTCGGGTCACCTCCAGTAAGTTGTCTCCACCTGTGTTTTGTAATTTTAGACCAGATGCCCCTACGGATGCTGTGCCATTTCCACTTGAAAAATAAATAGACAAAATGAATTCAGAAGACTAATCACACAGGGCTGATTTGTCAGAATGAAAAACTGACCCAAAGTTTTTTCCTGACAGTTACCTGATCATAAGGTGGTACGTGTAAGGGACTACCAAGCACAAAGTTTGTAGGAACACACATAATTTTCTCACGGCTTCTTCTGTAACTATTTTGTGCTGCACAGTGTTGGGAGTAATGCATTGGTTTTTGCTGTAACACAGTAATAAGGCATTACAGAAAAAAAGGTAATATTTTACTTGGTACAAACATGCGTTACAATGCATTTTTAACCGGGACTGAAGTGGTGTTTTTTTTTTTTTAATTTTTCGTCATACAAATTCGTTAAAATCACTGCGAGATCAGCAGCTGTGAAACATCCGATCAGATCACAACTGATTCATAACATCATTATGAATCAAATGTTTTATTAAAGGCTGGCACACACTACAGGAGAATTTGCCCGATTTTGGCTGAGATTGGCATGACCCGACTTTTGTCTTTGTGTGCGATTTTGAAGCCGCTGTGCTCCTCGTGTGTGTGTGTGCGTCTGTGTGTGTCATAGATCATAACCAGCAAACATCAGCAATACTACGTTAACAGCCAATAAACCAAAGAATCAGGGACAGACAGGAGTGATGCACACAGAGACGCAAGAACTCAGGAAATAGCGAAAATAATTATTACTCACTTCTTAAAATATAAAAATATAAACTGCAGCATCTAATCCACATTGTCCACAGACTTTGTCCTCCGCACGTAATGACCCCCAGTCCACAAAACAGAGCTGTTAATCCAGTTTGAGGTGTTCTTTAAAAGTAAAAAGGTGAGAGTAGTTCCTCACGTGTTTGTTTACATCCACGCAGTGCTTGGATCACGGTAAAGCTGCAGATTAGCTACTTCTGTTCAGCTCAGTCAGATACCACATCACTTTCCGCTGGATGTGTGATGAGCTCATTGAGCGTCATGAGCTACGTTTAGCCAAATCCATATTTCCAGTTATTCTGGTGAGAGTAACTTAAAAGTAATGCAATAGTAATGTACTGTCTTACATTTTAAATACAGTAATGCATTAATGTAACAAATTACTTGGTGACAGTAACAAGTAATAAATAACACATTACAGTTTTGAAGTGAAGTAACCCTAAAAAGCTGTGAAAATATTGGACAAGAAACCATTCTCAGTTCACCACTGCACTATTTTAGACAAGTACAACTTGCTTAATTTTGATAATTTTGTTCATTTCAAATATGGATGTTTTATATATAAAGTTTTGCATGGGCTCCTCCTCGGCTACAGGATTTTATTAAAGGTCCCATGGCATGAAATTTTCACTTTCTGAGGTTTTTGAATGTTAATGTGAGCTCCCCTACCCTGTTTAGGTAGTCTGTTTGTTTGTTTGTTTGTTTGTTTATCTGTTTATCTGTTTGTCTGTTTGTTTGTCTTGTCTGTCTTGGGTCCTGACCAAACCTAAACAACATAATCATGGGAATGGTCCCCGGGTCAAATGCAGAAACAACTTCTCCTGTGTGAGATCATCCATCCATTTTCTTCCGTTTATCCGGGGCTGGGTCGCGGGGGCAACAGTCTAAGCAGGGACTCCCAGACTTCCTTCACCCCGGACACTTCCTCCAGCTCCTCCGGGGGGACCCCAAGGCGTTACCAGGCCAGCCGGGACACATAGTCCCTCCAGCGTGTCCTGGGTCTTCCCCGGGGCCTCCTCCCGGTGGGACATGCCCGGAACACCTCCCGAGGGAGGCGACCAGGAGGCATCCGGAACAGATGCCCGAGCCACCTCAGCTGGCTCCTCTCCACGTGGAGAAGCAGCGGCTCTACTCCGAGCCCCTCCCGTGTGACTGAGCTCCTCACCCTATCTCTAAGGGTGCGCCCAGCCACTCTGCGGAGGAAACTCATTTCGGCCGCTTATATCCGCAATCTCGTCCTTTCAGTCATTACCCAGAGCTCATGACCATAGGTGAGGGAAGGAACGTAGATTGACCGGTAAATTGAGAGCTTTGCCTTTTGGCTCAGCTCCCTCTTCACCACAACGGTCTGGTACAACGACCGCATCACTGCCGACGCTGCACCGATCCGCCTGTCAATCTCACGCTCCATCCTCCCCTCACTCGTGAACAAGACCCCGAGATAATTGAACTCCTCCACTTGAGGCAAGGACTCTCCACCCACCCGGAGAGGGCAAGCCACCTTTTTCCGGTCGAGAACCATGGCCTCGAATTTGGAGGAGCTGATCCTCATCCCAGCCGCTTCACACTCGACTGCAAACCGCTCCAGGGCACATTGGAGGTCCCGGTTCGATGAGGCCATCAGGACAACATCGTCTGCAAACAGCAGAGATGAGATCCTGTGGTTCCCAAACCGGATCCTCTCCGGCCCCTGACTGCGCCTAGAAATTCTGTCCATAAATATAATGAACAGAACCGGTGACAAAGGGCAGCCCTGGCGGAGTCCAACATGCACCGGGAACAGGTCCGACTTACTACCGGCAATGCGAACACAGCTCCTGCTCCGGTCATACAGGGACCGAACAGCCCTTAACAAAGGGCCCCGAACCCGTACTCCCAGAGCACTCTCCACAGGACCCCACGAGGTACACGGTCGAATGCCTTCTCCAGATCCACAAAGCACATGTGGACTGGTTGGGCAAACTCCCATGCACCCTCGAGCACCCGATGGAGAGAATAGAGCTGGTCCAGTGTTCCCCGGCCGGGACGAAAACCACACTGCTCCTCCTGAATCCGAGGTTCGACTATCGGTCGAATTCTCCTCTCCAGCACCCTGGAATAGACCTTACCGGGAAGGCTGAGGAGTGTGATTCCCCGATAGTTGGAACACACCCTCCGGTCTACCTTCTTAAACAGAGGGACCACCACCCCAGTCTGCCAGTCCAGAGGTACTGTCCCCGACCACCATGCAATGTTGCAGAGACGTGTCAGCCAAGACAGCCCTACAACATCCAGAGACCTGAGATACTCAGGACGAATCTCATCCACCCCCGGGGCCTTGCCACCGAGGAGCTTTCCAACCACCTCAGTGACTTCAGCCAGGGTGATGAGTGAGTCCGCCTCCGAGTCTGCAGCCTCTGCTTCCTCCTCGGAAGACGTGAGAGCGGGATTGAGGAGATCCTCAAAGTATTCCTTCCACCGTCCGATAACATCCCCAGTTGAGGTCAACAGCTCCCCACCCGCACTGTAAACAGTGTTTGTGAAGCACTGCTTCCCCCTCCTGAGGCGCCGGACGGTTTGCCAGAATTTCTTTGAGGCCGTCCGACAGTCCTCCTCCATGGCCTCTCCGAGCTCCTCCCAAACCCGAGTTTTTGCCTCTGCAACCGCCCGGGCTGCAGCACGCTTGACCCGCCGGTACCCGTCGGCTGCCTCCGGAGTCCCACGAGCCAATAAGGCCCGATAAGACTCTTTCTTCAGCCTGACGGCATCCCTTACTTCCGGTGTCCACCACCGGGTTCGGGGATTGCCGCTGCGACAGGCACCACAGACCTTACGACCACAGCTACGGGCGGCCGCATCGACAATAGAGGCCGAGAACAGAGCCCATTCGGACTCTATGTCCCCAGCCTCCCCCGGAATCCGGGAGAAGCTCTCCCGGAGGTGTGAGTTGAAGGTACCCCTGACAGAGGGATCTGCCAGACGTTCCCAACAGACCTTCACTACGCGCTTGGGCCTGCCAGGTCTTTCCGGCTTCCTCCCCCGCCAGCGGACCCAACTCACAACCAGGTGGTGATCGGTTGACAGCTCTGCCCCTCTCTTCACCCGAGTGTCCAAGACACGCGGCCGGAGGTCAGATGACACGACAACAAAGTCGATTATCGACCTCCGTCCTAGGGTGTCCTGGTGCCACGTGCACTGGTGGACACCCTTGTGCTCGAACATGGTGTTCGTTATGGACAAACTGCGCATAGCACAGAAGTCCAATAACAGAACACCGCTCGGGTTCAGATCAGGGAGGCCGTTCCTCCCAATCACCCCTCTCCAGGTGTCACTGTCGTTGCCCACGTGGGCATTGAAGTCCCCCAGGAGAACAACGGAGTCCCCGGGCGGTGCACTGTCCAGTACCCCTCCCAGGCACTCCAAGAAGGCCGGGTACTGCTGTTCGGTCCGTAGGCCGACACAACAGTGAGAGACCTGTCCCCGATCCGAAGGCGCAGGGACGCGACCCTCTCGTTCACCGGGGTGAACTCCAACACTCGGCGGCTAAGCTGTGGGGCAATGAGCAGGCCCACACCAGCCCGCCGCCGTTCCCCGCGGGCAACGCCAGAGAAATGGAGAGTCCAGCCCCCTTCAAGGAGTTGGGTTCCAGAGCCCAAGCTGTGCGTGGAGGTGAGGCCGACTATATCTAGTCGATAACGCTCAACCTCCCGCACAAGCTCAGGCTCCTTCCCCCCCAGTGAGGTGACATTCCATGTCCCCAGAGTTAGTCTCCATGTCCGGAGATCTGGTCGCCGAGGCCCCTGCTTTCGGCTGCCGCCCAGATCTCTCTGCACCGGCCCCTTATGGATCCTCCTGCGGGTGGTGAGTCCACGGGAGGACGACCCCACGTCACTCCTTCGGGCTGAGCCCGGCCGGGCCCCATGGGGAAAGGCCCGGCCACCAGGCGCTCGTTGGCGAGCTCCCACCCCAGGCCTGGCTCCAGGGTGGGGCCCTGGTGACGCCAATCCGGGCGACGTAACTGGCCTTGATCTCTTATTCGTCATAAAGTGCTTCTGAACCGCTCTTAGTCTGACCCGTCCCTCAGGACCTGTTTGCCTTGGGTGACCCTACCAGGGGCATAAAGCCCCCGACAACATAGCTCCCGGGATTATTCTGGCACTCAAACCCCTCCAGCACGTTAAGGTGGCGGCTCACCACGTTAAGGTGTGTGAGATCAATAAAAGTCAATCTTCTAATCCTTAATTAACCACTGTAAGGCACTTTGTGTTACATTTTTGTATGAAAAGCGCTTTATAAATATTGTTTGATTGATTGATTGATTGAAATGTGTTAAGCAGTATACTCATTGTAATAGGGGTATTGTATTCCCTTGGGCCAAAATGAATGCCCACGCCAAGGGCCAAATATCTTGTTTTGCATGCAAATCAGTTTATAATTTATAATAAATTGTTCGTGATTCCTCTCTTAAAGTTTTGTGTTGTTTTGGGGAACTCGTGCCAACTAGACAGTCTAGCGAGTCAGGGCAAAGTTGAACCAAATTACATTTTGTAATATGTCTCTGCAACCCCTCACAGGCCAAATCAAATCCCTTTTTTAATTTGCAAAAAAAAAAAAAATCAACAAAACCAGTGTCAATTTTTACTGGTGAAACTCATAGTATGGGTGACAAGATTGAAGTGGCTCTATAATTTCTCAATCGGGAATGAAATTGTGTTTGGAATGTTCTACGTCTTGACCTTTTGAGCCTACTGTCCTGGTCCACTAGCTTTGCTCATATTATTTGTATTACTTATAATTTCTCATCACCTCCATCTCCCCCATCAGGCTGCCTCACCCGCTGGTGCCAGGTGCCAGTAGAAAGTCTTGAGGGAGTGCATTTTTAGTGTTGAATCTGTTGTTTTTTTGGTTCTCTCCAGGTGCACCCCTGAGAGCAGCATCTGTGGAGAAAGATGTGTTTTAAGTGCCTTCTTTGCAAAGCGTCTAGACAAACTAATTACCCAGAACACCATCCAAATTCTGAGTCTTGCCTGAGAAAGAGAGAGAGAAAGAGACAGAGAGAGGGTGTGGGCCTGTTTGTTTCTTCAGTGATGCAGAAAAATATAGATAACGTTGGGAATTGGACCAACACTTGAGGCTTTGTTTTATCTCCACCTGCATCGAAAATGATTCCAAATACTTTTGGCTCGAGTACTAAAACTATCGTACTATCTAGTTTTCGTTTACTACTGTATATTGTAAATTTTAAAAAGTTAAACAGCAAAGTACAGCATAGAATTCTGACCTGCCCTCCTGCTTAATTTACACTATATAGAGAACTGTACTAGAATATTGTATGTAAACCCAACAGATTCATATAAAAAGTAAATTTTTTCCTGGTCTAGTCCTATTTCAAACTTGGTTTTGGTTCTTACACCTATTATCAATCCCGCTATAGATCTGGTTTTGATCTGGCTTTACTCAGAAAAACAAACATTTTCCTGGGCTACTGACATTTTGAAAATGCAGGAGCAAAAACCAGATGATGAATGACATAGTTTGCAAAAAACTGACGTCCTTGTAATATTAAAATCAATCGCACAATCCCGTGATGGTGTTTTGCCTCTTTCTGTTTACTAAGTTTACAAAGCAGTAAATATGAAGTAGTTTGTGTTTTTCCCCAATGAAAGATTTAAGTACTTCTAATACTAATAGTTCCTCCTTTTGCAATATGAAAATCATGTCCCCCAGCTTACATTTTTACACATCTTTACTGGATTTTAATTGGGCATGAGTATCACACAAGGCAAAGCTCTCAATTTACCGGTCAATCTAAGTTCCTACCCTCACCTGTGGTCATGAGCTTTTAGAGGTAGAGTGAGGAGCTCAGTCACATGGGGGGAGCTCAGAGTAGAGCCGCTGCTCCTCCACGTCGAGAGGAGCCAGCTGAAGTGGCTCGGGCATCTGTTCTGGATGCCTCCTGGACGCCTCCCTCGGAAGGTGTTCCGGGCATGTCGCACCGGGAGGACGCCCCTGGGAAGACCCAGGACACGCTGGAGGGACTATGTCTCCTGGCTGGCCTGGGAACATTTTGGGGTCCCCCCAGAGGAGCTTGAGGAAGTGTGCGGGGTGAAGGACGTCTGGGAGTCCCTGCTTAGACTGTTGCCCCCGCGACCCGGCCCCGGATAAACGGAAGAAAATGGATGGATGGATGGAATATCACACACGACAAATGTACCTTTTGTATTCTTCCACTCTGGCCACTCCTGTGAACATCAGGCAGATATTCAACTCGACCAGCAGAGGGCAGCCACCACAAAGCAGCTGATAAGAAAATACATTTGCATATCACACACACAGCTTCAGAGCCTTATCTTCAGAGACTCCTGCTTGTTCAGAAAAACATAAATCAGGTCAGTCAGATTGAACTGTCAAAGTAGTAGATTTAATGTGTAGATTTAATGTAATTTACTTCAATATCGATTTTTGTTTCTCAAATAGCAGTGTAAACTTGAGAAGGTACCGTCTAGATATAAAGTTATAAGTCAGTAATATTTTGGTGGGAAAGTGCCCGTGGCCAATCCCATAAATCCCATAAATTGTGTAGAAGAAAGAGGAATAGCAGAGACTGTTTTATGTTATTCCAAGCTGCAGCCTCCTAATTTCTTAAAGGTGCACTATGTACCTTTTTGGTTGGGGGTCCATTGCCTGCTTGTTTCTATAGATATGTCATTGCTCTGCCTGGAATGTTCCACAGTATGAAATTAAACAGGTCTGCCTTACATTTATTCAGTTACATGGAGTTTTATAGCTCAAATATGCAAGAGGCATTCTGACTGAAGATGGAAAGGTTGAATACCACTGTGAAACTGTGAACCATTCCAGACAGCATCACCATGGAGAAAAGCATTTAATAGACTTTCCACCAGAAAAGTTACACAATGCACCTTTAAGCCACTGGAGTAAAGTACAACAAAGATATTATAGGCTTTAAAAGAGCTTTAGCGTATGCCAATAATAGCGCCACATCTGCTGTAATGTTGCATGTGGCATGTAAATGGATAAAGGTAAATGTCGCTAGGTTTGTGTCATAGTAGAATACATTTGTAACGATACTAAAATTTACTAAGGAATATCAATACAGTGAACCCTCGCTGTATCGCGGTTCACTCTTCGCGGCCTCGCTGTTTCGCGGATTTTTTTTTCTAATTTTTTTTTTTTTTTTTTTTTTTTTTTTTTTTATAGTGTAACTTTTTTTTACAGTGTAACATTCTGTCCTGCGCCCTGATTAGCTAAGAGACTAGACCAGGACTAAACCAGGTCTAAAGCAGGTCTAAACCAGGACTAAACCAGGTCTAAACCAGGACTAAACCAGGTCTAGACCAGGGATGGTAGGGACAGAGTCTCAGATTTCCTTCACGAGAGCGCCTGGGTGACAGGAGGTGTGGCCTTTGTTTACTTGCACGAGCCATGGAAGAGAGTGCGAGCCGGTGTGAGCCAAGAATCAACATGGAGCCAAGAATCAATCGCGTCCGGGGGAGCCGCAGCGGGGAGGGAGCCGCAGCGGGGGGAGGACACTCGCGCGCACAGAGGAGACAGTGGCTCTTCCCCGTGAGAGGACGAGAGGACGAACCCTAGAGAGCTGTGGAGTATTGGCGACGCATTGATAGCGGTCTGATTTTGGAGCCGGGGTGAAATGCAACCAACTCTTGTGAGCGCAGGTTAGTGTTACCTGGTCTTGTGGTGAGGACTGGTGCTCAGAGGCGTCTGTTAGCAGTTTGGCACTGTTAGCATTGGCTTGAGTCTTGCCCAAAATGATATCCAGGTCGCTTTCCACTCGACTTTCGCACATGGCATGGATATGTGGTACCAAAACAAACACACGTGTCCGCGCGCACGTGTCCGCGCGCACGTGTCCGCGTGTCACGTGCCCCCCCCCCCACTATTAATATATTTTAATGAAAATCTACAAAAGTTTGAGTGTTTAAACAAGAGAAAAATGTTAATACCAGTCTCAGAAAGGTGTATAATGTGTCTGGTGAAGCGTTTTCAGCCTTAAAACATGTAGAATAATTGTAAAATATAAAATTGTCCTACTTCGCGGATTTCACTTATTGCGGGCTATTTCTGGAACCTAACCCCCGCGATAAACGAGGGTTCACTGTACTCAATAACAATTCAGATACCACCATGAAAGTAAAAATCTGTAAAACATTCTTTCTTTTATATTACCACACGGCCTTATATCTGTAATGCTTCAGTGGTCTATGTGCTCGTATACTCGTTCTGATACAGCTCAAGATCATTCTAAAGCTTCAAGAAAGGTTCATTTCTATCTTGTGAAAGTGATTTTTTTTTGGTATTGATACCTGATCATCTAGTTTTCTATATGTATTTTATTAACATTGCAGTTTTGTAATTGAAGACAAAGGTGTGAGGACTCTTGGTTAATGCAACCAAGAGTCTGGTCATGATCTGTAGGACCAGAGCAGACAAGCACATGAGATATCCTGACTTTTGCCTGTCGAATGTTGTGTTGACTGTTAGAACTAAAATTAAATATCACGGGCATGTCATCACTGCGGACATGGCAGATGATGATGATCTGTATAGACAAAGTAGGATGCTCTATGCTCAGGCAAATTCAAAAGTTCAAAACTCCATGCACACCTTCCAGGTGCTGGTAACAACAGGAACATTGAATAATTCCAGAAAAGAAGAAGTTTACCGCACACTCGCTTGACTTTACTCTTATTCCTTTATTGGGCTTAGAGCGAACAACGCGTTTCGCTTCGACAGCGTCATCAGGTTCACCCCAGGGCGAACCTGATGACACTGTAGAAGCGAAACGCGTACGTAAGTTTGGCTCTTGTACAAATGATGTGAAGTTGTTATTGTTTAAATCATATTGTGCACCACTGTACACAGCCCACCTCTGTATTAATTACAAAAAAGTCAGTTTGCAAAGATTGCAGGTGGCCTACAGTGATGCTCTGCGGGTGCTTTTGAGGAGGCCACAATTAGCAACATTATTTATTGCTTTGAAAACTTGTTTAGGTAGGGCATCTGGCATAATGCAGTTGTTAAATCTGTTGTGAACCTGTGAATCACTGCTCTCTTGGGAGAAAATGGGATTTGTTATGACAACCCCTGAGGGAAAAGCAAAGAGGAAAGAAGGAGCTGGTAAACTTGACAGAGTCCTGGAGGTGCAGCAGTGGGAGCCAATGGGAGCGAGACCTGATCCGGTTCAGTTTGACTTTCAGGTTGTTCTGTGATGGAACCAGGCCTTTGGGCATTTTTGAAACCAGACTCTGACACTGTAAAAGCACTCTGACCTGGGAAACTCGACTTCCCAAATGACTGAATGAGAAATTATAACATCTGTTTAAACCGCAGCCTTTATTCCCAGGAACATTAAAGGGCCTGTACCTGATTTTAATACATCAAGATATACGCACTTTACATTATGCCCATTTCTCTGTCTTACCCCTTTGTCTTACCCCTACCCCTTGGTTTTGCGCGTTCATGTGAGGGCAAGGGGTGTCCCGATTCTAATTTTGATCAAGGGCTCAGGCCACGGCCGAGGGCTACATACCCCTTGAAACAAAGTAAGCTCTCGATCCAACTTGAAATGAAGGGGTACGCCTACAAGCTCAGGCAGGTTTTGGGATCAGGATGGCAGCGTCACATCGACCAGCCAAGGAGTCTCATAAATGTATTTTCTGCAGTTGTAATTATCGATTAACAGTTTAGCATGGTTTACAGTTATGACGCTTATGTTCTACGTTACTTTTAGTGAACTGTTGTTGCGGTTTTAATTGTAGTGATGTCTGTTTAGCCGACGTTATCGTTTTCATCAAACTTTCATGTATAAACAAGCTAGTTTTTTTTGTTGAGGTGAGGTACCAGATAATCCTTGGCATTTGTTTACGTTTGTTTGCATCGATTGTTGTCGCCCCTGTAGACATAGCAGCCAGGTAGAGGCAAGGGATGATGACGCAAACGGTAATCGAGTGGTGTCCCATTTCTTAGGGGAACATTCGTACCCCGAGCCCTCTCAGCTCAGTATTGAGGGGCAAGACAAAGACGTAGATAAAAGGGTAGGGGTAGGGGAAGAGGTAAGACAGAGTAATGGGATGCAGCCTAATACTGCTAAATAAGAAAAAAAAATGAGACTGCATAATCTATTCATTTTACATAGCATTTTCTTTGGTAATAACTAACAGAAATACTATTCATACTACTACAAACTGTATCAACCAGGTAAATTACTTGGACTAATTTTGGACTTGTTTCTAACCGAACCTATCCTTCTTTACATTGCAGTTTTTTCATCAAACCCAGCCACAGGGGGTCACGATGTTTCCTTTTATTCACCCCCAAGCCTTGATTGCATCAGAAGTGGACTACAGTGATTTAAGTATTACATCATGACTAGTGGTGTTACTGGTCACTGGTACAGTGCAATGCTAACACCCCATTCCAAAGCTGTAGTTTTGGAAATGCTCTTCTTAACCTTCTTGTCTTGTCATCATCACTAAATATTATAGGTACCCATTGTTTACTTACTACAGTGGCCAAAACAGTATGTCTGCTTTGTCTGTGGAGTTTTATTAGTGTATGTACATGTTTGCAGTTTTACCTGGAGTAGTCTATTAAAAATCAAAGCTTGGATCAAATACGGGAGGTCTGATGGAGGCCGTAGTGTACAAATGAATAAAAGTATTTTGGGCTAGCAGTTGTAGATCTGTGCGTCTTGGGAGCTGCTCTGAAGCTGTGGACATGTTGTGTTGAAGGTGGAAATCTTTTTTGCCAACAGCCTGCAGCTATAAGATCCCATGGTTTGCATCATGACACTTCACATGGCGGTAAAGGTGGAGGTTGCACCAGGAGTTTGGTCATGAATAATGTAAAGATCTGAGCAAAGACGAGGTGAGGAGAGATGTGTAAAACGGCTGACCACTCATTTGCCTTGCTGTAATTCGCACTGGAGAGGAAATACAAGCTTTTGGTTGTTAGTTTAAAAAAGAAGGGCAGGCGGAGGCGAACTGGTTATTTTAGCCCATAGCAAGATAGTATTTGTATTTTGTGTACATACAGTATTTAAAGGATAATATGTGCCTACTATTGCTCCTTCTGTCTGTATATCTGCAATTTGAATAGTATTTAAAACTGGAGTTCCGGATTTTACCCATTGTTAAACAGTTAAAGGAGGTATGTAATTTACAGTGTTAGCCACAGTGATTTTATCAAAGTACAAATCATACAAAAATTACATTTGTGAGATTTAACTGTTATAACGTTGTTCCGTCATCAAAAACTTACCTGGAGTTGTATTTTGCCTTATTCACTGCAGTTTCATTCATCCTGTTTACAAGTTTGTCTTGCACTGAGCCTCAGAAATCACTCCATTTCAGTTTTCCCCAGATTGTTACGTAGAAATCTGGAGGTCTCATGTACAGTTTTAGGGTCTATAAATCACCTCCAGAGTAACTGTGTGCTTACATGTGACCGGCCACGGAAAAACCAGTCACAAGTCATCCCGGAGGCGTTTTGAGTTATTCATAGATTCTGAAAGTGTAGATTCTAAGCTTTCCAACAATGCCTTACACATGGAAATCTGAGAACATTTGAAGGATTTGTGGCCATTTGAAAGCAGCACATCTATTGCCAATGTGTAGTTCATTCCAGTTTCCAGTAGAGGGCGTGTTATCATCAAATTCAGGAGTGGAGCACGGGCGATAAAAAAACAATCTATACCTCGGAATTATTTAAGTTCTAAAACATGAAACAACATAACAAGTAATACAAATAATGCATAATATGTCCACTTTAAATGGAGTTAATGTGATTAACTGAAATTCAGGAGCAGGACCACGCCTCAAACACCTTCTCCTCACCAGCGAATCACAGTTCACCATAACCACACCTCTAATTTCCCGGAGCCATTTATAGCCACTCATCCCTTCATTCCAGTTCGTCTCGGTTAACTCGACCCCTCCCTCCCACCCCTATCTCGTTTATCTTTCAGCCACAAGACATCTCCTAAAGGGGGGGGTCCCGTTCTGCTGGGCCAATCGAAGATTGAGACGGAGCCCCCACCCATCGTCTCAACCCAGCTATTACTGCCTATTCACTCAGACATCCACTATCATTCAATAATAAATATCTTCACTGCATTATGTTGATGGCGTGGTCCTAGCGAGTGAACTTTTACTGGGGTTCAGTGGAGGGTTTGTTAAACGCTTTTCTCCATGGAGATGTTATTGTTTTGTCTGGAATGTTTCACAGTATGGTAATCAAACCTCTCTGTCTTTATGGAGATCAAACCAGACCAAGTTACAGGTCAGATCTCTGGAGAGGCCCCCCACTCCCAGTCAGAATGCCTGTTTTTGAGCCATGAAACCACCTGTAACTGAATGAAAGTGACGTAGAAATGTTTAATGTCACACTGTGGAACATTCCAGGCAGAGCAATGACATATTCATAGAAACCATAGAAAAGTTACACAGTGCATCTTTAACCAAACCATTCCCTTTGTTTCACTCTCAGTAAATACAACATACAGCTCTGGAAAAAATAAGAGACCACTGCAAAATGATCAGTTTTTCTGATTTTACTACTTATAGGTATGTGCTTGGGCAAAAGGAACATTTTTGTTTGAGTCTATAAACTACTGACAACATTTCCCCCAAAATTTCCCCCAAAATATTATCGTTTAGAGCATTTATTTGCAGACCTCAAACAATTCAAAGGAACAAGATCAAATTCATTTTAAAACAACATAATACTAATGTTTACACTTAAGAAGAGTTCAGAAATCAATATTTGGTGAAATAACCCTTATTTTTAATCACAGCTTTCATGCGTCTTGGCATGCTCTCCACAAGTCTTTCACATTGTTCTTGGGTGACTTTATTCCACTCCTGGTGCAAGAACTGAAGTAGCTCAACTTTGTGTTTGTGTTGGAATTCAGTAGAAGCTGGAATGGAATGGCTGGAATACATGTAGTGATGCTGATTTCCGGGGAAAAAATGCAGTGGTCTCTTATTTTTTTCCAGAGCTGTATACACCCAGTTCTATGGCCCATTGCTGTCCACAGGTCCGGATGGCTAACATGACTACAGGCCTGTTGTGTAATCTTTACACAGTTGTTTGTGCGCCCTGAGACAATATGGGACACTTGCCATGACGACTGGAGCTCTGATATGGATCTTGTGTTGTTGACTTATGAGTACAAGAGAGGAACTTTTCATCACTCTGCCCTCCAGCTCACTTTTCTTTTCCTCTTCTGTTGCTACTATCTAGAAAAAAAAGAAAAGCAAAGATCTGTTTGTACTGTTACTATTTCGTTAATCGGCCCATTAGTCTGTTGGTAAGATTATTTTGTGGTTTATTTTGTTATGACATAATTATAAATCTGGGCTTACTGCAAGAATTTGTTATGGTGTTTTTTCAGAAATCAAACCCCTGTAACTAAATAATCGCAAGATAGAGTACTGTGGAACATTCCAGTCAAAGAAATAACATCTGCCTGGAGGTAAGCATCTAGAACGTTACATATTGTGAGATGAACAGGGTTTGTTATCCACTGGAGGATTGTTTACTTAAATTATTTTTGTTGTTGTTTTGTTTATGTTTGTCTGACTGCCCTATCATGGCTTTGTGTTTACGCTCTGTAGTTTTGAGTTGGTTTGGTCTTAAGGCCATTTTATTAAAGACAGGTTGTTAAATTAATACTGAACAGTTGATGAAAATAAAAATAACAATTAGCTTTTTTGTACAGAAACATATTTTAACCCTAGAACACTTTCGCTATAAAAAGTGCCGGGTAATTTTTACCCGATATAATATACCCAACAAAAAGTACTTGTCATGAAAAATAGATCAAAATATGACAACACATGATAAATTAGAGTGGTTTTCTTTTATTTTCAACTGTGGTATGTGTAACAAAATGAAAAAAAAAACAAAAAAACATAGGAAGACCTTAAAAACACTGGAAAATTAGGAATTTGAGAACAAAAAATTCCTTTAAAAAAAAGGATAAAAAGATACTGGAAACTTAGTGTTTGGTCCACCCATTTCTGGGACATGTATGTGAGACTTTCCTGGTGAAGCACAGACTTCTTGACACACGAACAGTTGCAGGAGAGAGGAACAAAAAATAGTATTTGTTCAGTGGGTAAAAATGACCAGTTGACTAAAATATTGTTTTCACCATAAGAATTCCCTTTGAAATCACCACTTTGTGATATTTATTCATAACCACTGCACTAAATAAGGATAGATACACATTCCAGGACCACTCTTACCCTTTTTTTTTTTTTTTACATCCTCTTACATTAAATTCATTACATTCTTACATTCCTCTTTCACTATTGCCGGGTGAAAATCAGCCGAAAGCCTGTAGGAAAAAGGGAGGGAAACACCTACACCTTCAAAGATGTCAAAAACAATGATGAAGCTCCCCAGGGACCCACGACACTCAGAAAAATGCAACATATTGAAAATCATGTAAATACTTTTGCTCGGGTGAAAATCACCCGGCGATAGTGCTCTAGGGTTAAAGGTCCTATATTATGCAAAATTGACTCTTGTGAGCTTTTAGTCATGTTAGAATGTTGCAACATACTTTGAGTTGTGTTTTGTTTCATTCACACATGTTTGAATAATCCTTTTTTATTAGTCTGTCTACATCTCCAGAGCTCAAAATGCTCTGTTCCACATTGTGATGTCACGTAGTGGGAATTTTTAAGTTAACAGCTACCTTTTACTTTTAGTGCAGTAGAGATAGGCAATTCCGTATTACCAATGACATCACAAAGTGGGATGAAGTTTGTGCCTGGGTAATTGAAACAAAACACAACTCCAGGTATGTTTTTGACGGGGAAATAACATAACACAGAAAATAGCGTAATATGGGCTCTTTAAATTCAGTGGGTATAAACTGTGACGATGTACCCCAAACCATATCAGGCCTGGTTGTTTCCCTCAGCAGGTGGAGTGAGTTGTGTATATTTAGAGGTGATCTCAGTGAAAGTCCAATCTCTCTGTCAGATAAACACTCCTCGGCCCAGCCCTGTTCTGCCTGTTCGGGCTGGTCCCACACGCTGATCACTTACCTGTGGAATCCTACCAGCTTTTTATATCTTAACATTTATACAGCGCCTATAGCATTCTGCTGTCATGATGGAGCAGGAGGAGAGGAGGGATGTAATTAGATACTTTTTACTTCCATCGTTTATCTTAGTGCAATTTACAAGATTTATTTGTGGTGATAGGCTTTAGTAGTAGGCCTAGTTGCGGTGGTCATACTTAAAGTGGTATTTGGCGGCACCAGTAGTAATAATAGTGGTAAGACTAGACGTGCTGGTGGTAGTTGGCTGTTTTTTTTTCTAAGACACCAAACTTTCTATCTTTATTTATGACTAATATTTTTGATGATTTTTGTATGGGTTTATTCTACTGCTGCAGTTGTTGTACTATACAGCTCTGGAAAAAAAAAAAGAGACCACTGCATTTTTTTCTGAAATCAGCATCAGCATGTATTACAGCCATTCCATTCCAGCGTCTGTTGAATTCCAACACAAATACAAAGCTGAGCTACTTCAGTTCTTGCACCAGGAGTGGAATAAAGTCACCCAAGAACAATGTGAAAGACTTGTGGAGAGCATGCCAAGACGCATGAAAGCTGTGATTAAAAATAAGGGTTATTGCACCAATTATTGATTTCTGAACTCTTCTTAAGTGTAAACATTAGTATTATGTTGTTTTAAAATGAATTTGATCTTGTTTCTTTGCATTGTTTGAGGCCTGAAAACATGTATCTTTTTTGTTATTTTGACCATTTGTCATTTTCTGCAAATAAATGCTCTAAACGATAATATTTTTATTTGGAATTTGGGGGAAATGTTGTCAATAGTTTATAGACTCAAACAAAAATATTCCTTTTGCCCAAACACATACCTATAAGTAGTGAAATCAGAAAAACTGATAATTTTGCAGTGGTCTCTTATTTTTTTCCAGAGCTGTATATTATGTTTTATTATTCACCAATAAAGTTATTTTTTAATCTTATGTAACACTAGTTGTAGTATTAGCATAAGTAAAGGTGTAGCTACAGCACTTTTATTTTTACTGTACTCTGCAATACTCCTTTTTTCAGTAAATCATTTGACTACGTTTTGTTTATGTAGGCCTTGTACCTTGTCACATGCATGCACACACTCTCCATCTGTCTTTTCTCCTCTTTTTTTGTTCTTTCCCTCCAATTTCCTCCAAAACCCTCCCTCCCAACCCACATAGTCCAGCATCAGTCGTGTATTGTGATGTGAGGGCCCTTGAGTAAACACAGTGCCACGGCTGCATTATCCCCGGGCCCCTCCCACTGGACCACGGCGTCCCTCCAGATCCAGTGCATTGTTTAGCTTCAGGTGTTCAAATGTGCTGTAGGAATTGAATTTGCACAAAGCATGTGGTACAGTGTATTAGCGAACAGAATAAAAGAATATCAGAGCAGTGTTGGGAAATCACACTTAGTTTTATGGAGGCTGTTTGCACAATCATGTCCTCAGATTTACCAATAAAGATTAGTAATGATAATGGAAGAGAACATGATTACTCAATAGTTAAAGTTTGTTGAACTTTAATCAGTGCACAGTTGCCACGTTCACATGAGAGCTTTAATTCCGAATAAAAAAATAATAATAAACATTAATTCCGCTTTAAAAAGACCGTATAAACACTTAATTCCTAATGAAAATGATTATTCAGAATTAAACTTTAAAAAAAGTAAGTGGGTGATTTTTTATGATTTTAAAGCCAAATTATTTTTATTCCTCCATCATGTTAACGTTATTTCTTCTTGAAAATAATTCTGAGCGTTTAGCGCATGCTTGTTGGGTTGCCCTTATTTATTATCTTGTTTTATTGCATGCTACATTTTCCTGCTGTTCTTGATCTGTGCGTTGCAACATTGGAATTTCCCCACTGTGGGACTAATAAAGGCATATCTTCTCTTATCTTCTGACGTGATCTGGACGATCCGGCTCCAACAGTCCTTGCTTCGGACTTTCCCATCTTTGGATTTGTGAGTGGGCTGAGGTAGAGCAGCCATTGTTTGTCTTCTTCCTCCTTCTCCAACCCTCTTCCCTTCTCCTCCTCAGCTGACGTACGTAAAGCGTCATGATAGAATTCTCAGGCTGCTGCTTAACTATCATCGGAACGACTATGAAAAAACGTAAATTAGTTTGTGCACCCCCTGTCCAGTCAGAACTAGGGATGTCAACAATTAATCGACTTACAATTAATTCTCGATCAAGACGTTGGTCGAACAAAATGCATTAATTGTAACTAATCGCTAGAGGGCGCTACTCTGGAATGTGAACACGAGATGCGAACCCACTTGCGAGAAAGACCATAGCGTTACATCATGTAACCCAGGGGTCAGCAACCCGCAGCTCCAGAGCCGCATGCGGCTCTTTGATCCCTCTGATGCGGCTCAGTACATTGGTTCCTCATTTATCGTGGGGTTTACATTGTCAAAATAACCCACGATAGGCTAAATCCATGAAGTAGTCAGCTTTATATTGCGTGTATAAATATGCGTGTATTTCACAGTTCCTCTGACCGAGGTGCCTGGCCGCTGCGCTGTTGCAGGTTTTGTTGTAGTGAGAACGCGCTCTCAGGACTGGTTAAACCGCCTGGACTCCAAGTTCCACCAGTTAGTTTTGCGGAAACACTGCCGAGTGTTGGGCATGTGCCCAAATGCCAGACCGCTCAGTCCTCACTGCTTCAGAGTCACACTGCTCATGATCGAACATTTAAATAAATTTGGCAAACTGACCGCATTCTGTACAGGAGACACAGAGGAGAATGACTGACAAAGGTCTACAGTCCTTTAGCCAATCAGGATCCAGAACAAAAGGCATATTGATACACTAAAAAAATCAGAGAAACAGTGAGGGACCACTGTATTTAATTAAAATATATTTTATTTTAGTTCGTTCATTTTCAAAATGTAATTCTATGGCACAAAGGTAAAAAAAAAAAAAAAACGTTATATGCAGTGTTATTTCATTTTAAATTTCAAAAGGGTTTTGTGGCTTCCAGTGTTTCCTTTACTGTGTGAAACGGGTCCAAATGGCTCTTTGAGTGGTAAAGGTTGCTGACCCCTGATGTAACCCTTTCCTCTCTGGATGTTGCCATACAACTCACAGTAGAGCTGGACCTAGAAACATATATTTCTGAAATTATAAAAGCATGTAACTTACATGCTTTTATAATTTCTTGATTGTTCTGGTTTGAGGGCCCTGTGAAATTTATATTTTGTACTGTAACCCTTCACAGATTAAGGGAGAGAAATATTGTTGATGCCTTAGGTCAAAATAAATGTTGAGAATGTCCTAAAAATAGCCTGGATTCACTGGTTTCATCATAATATGTAGACTAAATAACATTCTGTCATTTAATCTGTTCCTTTTAATTTCAAGTTTTCCATGCTGCAAGTGCAACAACTGAGCCAGTGCTCAATTTATTTTCAATAAAGAATGTATTTTGTTATTCAGCATCAATACATTTGTGTGCTTTTTACTAAGGAATAATTAATTGAGGAATATACAATATAATAATACTATGATATATTTTTGACTCAGTGTTATGTATACTATAGCTTATATTCTTAAAGACCATATTGAAACACTAAATTTCAGCTGAAAAACGCCGCTTATCAGTTAATCGTAAGTCGATCAATAAGGTCAATCAACTATAGATTAATGAATTAATCGATAATTTGCATCCCTAGTCAGAACCCTTCCCGACCCGCAGACGTTGAGCGGAATTAAATAAAGCTGATTTGACGTGTTTTCCATGTAAACCTCAATTAAGAATGATTATTTCCATGTAAACTTGCAGGAGAATATTTTAATTCCGAAGGATTTAATTCCAAACTAATTCCGAATTAATTTAGAATTAATAAACAATGTGAACGTGGCCATTGCAGTCTTGTTTTCAGAGCTCTGTCGTCACCCGTAGGATTCCTGATTTACAAATTTATTGAAAGTAAATTTTGAGAAAAGAACATAGCATAAAATGCCACAGCCACATTATTTTAAGTTTGGTTTAAAAATGGATTATTAACCTACATAAAGTATTGTAAAGATTCAACTCTTTTTACAGTTGTTTGTGCGTCTGAGCAAAGTCACATGTCAACAACAAAACACGTGCAGCCATCAGTTTAGCCCTGTTGTTCTTGACTCTGATCCAAGACCGATGTTGTTTCTTAAACTCTTGTGAAGTCCATTTTGTTATGTTTGTTTGTTCTATTAATATTGTAATGCTGTTTAGAGGCGTGGTCTGGTGCTGGTTTTTCAGGCTACGGTTTACTCTCTTTTGTATCCTAGTTGTTGCTGGGATTAGAGAGAACAGCTCAAAAAGTATTACCAAGACTAAATCGAATTATCATTGGGTGTTTTTTTGTTGGCTTTCTATATACAGTAGTTTGGATGTGAAATAAAAAGAGACAAAAGCGTCGCTAAAACTGTTTGGAATGTGTTGATTTAGGTATTGCTGGCTGGAGGGCAGAGGAGTCTGATAGAGCAGAGTTGAATTGCCCTCCTCGGGGCATCAGGGTAAACAGGTAGTGTCCAGGATGTACAGAAACTTTAACTATATCTTTATCTAAGGAATATTAACATTTTTTTCTGAACCTTATTTCGGTAATAAAACCAATTGTTTTACTCATCCATAGTACTTAGGTGTCATTTGGAGCAGTTTCGTAGATGTAGTTTAGCGATATCCGTTAATGTGAGTGCCTGGGGGAGGTTATTGCAGTCACCAAATAACACAAACTTTATCACTTTTTAAATTACAGAAGCTCAAAGTCTTAGTCTACACTTTTGTTTGAGTCAAAAGTGGCCTCTAATCCGAGATTTAGCCATAGTTTCGAGTAGATGACAGGACAGTGCACATGCGCTCATTCACAGCTGATTTGCAGATAAGAAGACGCTAATAACTTTTCTGTTGCGGGCGACACATGACAGAAGATTCGGACTTTGAGGCTGAAGAGGACTTATGGAGGACTGAGGACTGAAGAGGAGTATACGGATGAGGAGACAGAATGGATACGGAAAGAATGAAGCGGAGACAGTTTTAGGAGCAGCGCACCAGAGAACATCCATCGGTATCGCATTACATCTCAGAGTCGTGCGCTGAATCCGCTGGCCTTCTTTCTTTTCCTTTGCTGGTAAAAAATCGTCCTGACTGAAGTGGGTACTGCAAACACGATGGTCCAAACGTCTTACAGCTTTGCCTTTCATGTTTGGGTCCCGAGAGCTGAGAGCGAAATAAGCTGTGACTCCGCACATGAGCACTGGCCTCCTCATCTACTCGAAACTATGGCTAAATCTCGGATTAGAGGCCAATTTTGACTCAAACGAAAGTGTAGACTAAGACACTGAGCTTCTATAATTTGAAAAGTGATAAAGTTTGTGTTATTTGGTGACTGCAATCGCCTGCCCCAAGCACTCACTTTAACGGATATCGCTAAACTACAACATCTACGAAACTGCTCCAAATGACACCAAAGTACTATGGGTGAGTAAAACAACTTGTTTTATTACCAAAATAAGGTTCAGATTGTAAAAAACGTTAATATTCCTTTAAGAAGCTCAAACAGAGTATTCGATAACATTTGGTGGTAAAAATCATATGGCATTAGATCATCTCTAAAACAAGCTGCCTAAATAATACCCCAACTTAACCCCTTAAAATAGTTACTCAGCATATTTAAGTACAAAATCGTATAACTCAGTAGTAGTAGAAAATGAATCCTTATCAATTGGCAGCGTTATACACATCATTGAACACTCTTTTCTATTTAGTTAAAGGTGCATTGTGTAACCTTTTTGGTGGAGGGTCCATCACCTCGTTTCTATAGATACGGCTCTGGAAAAAAATAAGAGCCCACTGCATTTGTTTCTGAAATCAGCATCTACATGTATTACAGCCATTCCATTCCAGCATCTGTTGAATTCCAACACAAACACAAAGCTGAGCTACTTCAGTTCTTGCACCAGGAGTGGAATAAAGTCACCCAAGAACAATGTGAAAGACTTGTGGAGAGCATGCCAAGACGCATGAAAGCTGTGATTAAAAATAAGGGATATTGCACCAAATATTGATTTCTGAACTCTTCTTAAGTGTAAACATTAGTACAGTGGTACCTCACCTTACGAAATTAATTTGTTCCAGAAGTGGTTTCGTAACGTGAATTTTTCGTAAGTTGAGTGGCTATTTCAATGGAAAAGGCCTGATTCGTTCCAAGGTTTTTTTTTTATAGTGTAACATTTTTTTTATAGTGTAACTTTGTGTTCTGCGTCCTGATTGGCTAAGAGACTGTAGAGCCAGGACTAAAAGTGGAATAAACCAGGTCTAGACCAGAACTAAACCAGGTCTAAACCAAGTCTAAACCTGGACTGGACCTGGACTAAACCAGGACTGGACCAGGTCTAGACCTGGACTAAACCGGGACTAGACCAGGATTAAATCACCCCGTGTGGCTCTTCGCTTGTTTCGTGCGGCTTTTGCGTTCGTTTGTGCGTGTTCGGTTTGTGGCTCCCCGACCGGCGTCTCTCTCTCTCTCTATGGCCCAGCGTGTGCCTAGACGGCAGAGCACGGAGCACTTCTTTTGGTTTGCATAACCAGACTCTGATTCAACTGTCCAAGTGTGCACCATCGTACGCCCCAGGGAGGGAAACAGAGTCCAGATCACGGAGAACAGTTTATAGGCAGGGAACAGTTGAATCGGAGTCTGGTTACGCAAACCAGGAGAAGCGCTCTGTGCTCTGCCGTCTAGGCGCGCGCTGGGGCCAGAGAGCGAGAGAGAGACGCCGGTCGGGGAATGACGGCGCTACAGGCGCTCTGTCACACTGCGTGTTCGCCACGGTTCTATGTCGTGCTCGCGGTGCTCCTGTCTCCGCGCTCCTTGTGTGTTCGGCGCTAGAGCTAAGAGGCCGAGAAAGGTGCTCTTTGAGCGGGCATGACCGCGGGTTTTCCCCGGGGCGGGCTCTGGTTCTATCCGACTTCCAGAGCCGGGGGTCTGACACTGTGAGCTAACAGGCCGAGAAAGGTGCTCTTTGAGCAGGGATAACAGCAGGGCGTGCATCTGAGCGTGCATTATTCGAATTTTTGAGATTTCACGTTTCGTAACTTGAATTTTCTTTCGTATCTAGAGACCAAAATTTAACGTGAAGGCGTTTCGTAACTTGGATTTTTCATATGTAGGGTCTTTCGTAAGGTGAGGTACCACTGTATTATGTTGTTTTAAAATGAATTTGATCTTGTTTCTTTCAAGATTCAAAGTTTTATTGTCATATGCACAGTAAAGAAACACGTTTCCCTGTACAATGCTCACACTGGATGCCAAGAGTATACAAAAAAATTAAATAGATAAATAAGATAAAGAGAAGCATGTAAAAAAAAATATAATCAAATAGAAACAATCTTTACAGAATATTCACCATGAAAAATATAGGCCAGGTGCTATATTTTTCATAGTGAATATTCTGATCAAATATTGATTTCTGAACTCTTCTTAAGTGTAAACATTAGTATTATGTTGTTTTAAAATGAATTTGATCTTGTTTCTTTGCATTGTTTGAGGTCTGAAAACATGTATCTTTTTTGTTATTTTGACCATTTGTCATTTTCTGTAAATAAATGCTCTAAATGATGGAATTTGGGGGAAATGTTGTCAGTAGTTTATAGACTCAAACAAAAATGTTCCTTTTGCCCAAACACATACCTATACGTAGTAAATTGGTCTCTTATTTTTTTCCAGAGCTGCCTGGAATGTTCCGCAGTATGACATTATGCAGCTCTAACTTACATGTAAATCACAGATGGTTTTATAGCTCAAAAATACCTAGAAAAACAAACATTCTGTCTGTGAGTGGGGTCACCTCTCCACAGATTTGACCTGTAACTTGGTCTGGTTTGGTCTCCTTGATGATAAAAAGGTTCAGTAACATACTGTGAAACATTTCAGGAAAAGCAATATCCTCTCCATGGAGACAAACATTTGACGCACCCTCCACCAGAAACGTTACACAATGCACCTTTAAGAGTTTTAATAAAAATCAGATTGCAGTTACGGTCTGTAGTCTTTACATACATCATCTGTAGAGATTAGCACTTATTTATACAATTTCACATAACCTTTGTTCCTTCTCAATCGGAAAGAATCTGAACGACAGTGATCTAAAAAAAATATCTATTTTGACTCATCTCTGACCTTCTTAATGTTACCGTTGACAGAACATAAAAAATGTAGTGCTTCTAAATGGGGCAGCCTTTTACGCTCCATGACAACCAACAAGTACAATAAAAGTGCCACTAATCCTTCTTTGGGGTGCATGCTAAATGTAAGGGTAATTTAGTGTTTACTGGGCTTAGGGCTAATCTACAGTGACTTCACCATATTAGCTTTCCTCTGTGTTTCTTTCAAAGTACACAGCAGCTTTAATGAAAGGGCCCCGAGTCATATTCGTCCTCATGCTACAAACAGACCACCGAGCTGCGCCAAAATCCACGCTTTGAAATCTGAAAGTCTCTCCTACACATCTGTACAATACTGGATTTACGGCTGCACGGCTCATGTGATCCCGGGGTTTAGGGAAACGGCCATGTTTGGGAGGTCTTAGAACTGTACTGGAAAAATCCGGGTCACAGCGAGTTCACAACAGGTTTTGCAACGTTTTTTTATTTTTATTTTTATTTTTTGGTTCTTTGGGTTTACTATTAAATTTAGTACTTACAGCTCTCTGATTTTACTACTTATAGGCATGTGTTTGGGCAAAAGGAACATTTTTGTTTGAGTCTATAAACTACTGACAACATTTCCCTCAAATTCCAAATAAAAATATTATCATTTAGAACATTTATTTGCAGAATATGACAAATGGTCAAAATAACAAAAAAGATGTTATTTTGCATTGTTATGTTGCATTGTTTTCAGACCTCAAACAATGCAAAGAAACAAGATCAAATTCATTTTAAAACAACATAATACTAATGTTTACACTTAAGAAGAGTTCAGAAATCAATATTTGGTGCAATAACCCTTATTTTTAATCACAGCTTTCATGCGTCTTGGCATGCTCTCCACAAGTCTTTCACATTGTTCTTGGGTGACTTTATTCCACTCCTGGTGCAAGAACTGAAGTAGCTCAGCTTTGTGTTTGTGTTGGAATTCAACAGATGCTGGAATGGAATGGCTGGAATACATGTAGAGATGCTGATTTCAGAAAAAAATGCAGTGATCTCTTATTTTTTTCCAGAGCTGTATATGCAGCTCTCTTCAAAGATCCTGTAACTTGGTCTGGTGGCACCGCCTACTTGTCTCCATGGAGATGTTAATGCCTTACTATGGTACATTGTAGATCAAGAACTCCATGGAGACAAGTAAGTGGTGTGGTGCACTTTTAATATTGACAACCCTAGCCTTGCACTACTTCTTTGTGTGTTTTATTTTCACCTGGGTACTGTTTAGAGGGGAAGTATTTTAGGACTTGGAATATTCTGCTGTATTTTGTTTAATAAACTATAACTCAAATGCTGTTTCTGGTTCTGTTTCTGAATTGCGCATTTATTTCAATTTAAATAGAACCTAAACGTGACAAACCTCTCTTTGAAGCACCATTTTACTGCGTGTCACCTGCGATAAAAGCTTTCAACAGAACAATCTGCACAGATAATTGACACTTTGAGATGAAGCCACAACAATGTCACAGTTTTGAGTTTGGCTTGAGGCGACTAAAGCGGCTCGGAGCAGGGAGAGCAAAACAACACAACAACAGCAACTCGTGGTGGAAATGTACGGAACAAAGGCTTTATACACATGCACGGCTTTGTTTGTACAATGACATTCTCATATCAAAGATGTTTTTATTATTCTTATGATGAGATCCAGGACACAAAAACTAATCTTTATAATATTGTGTCAGTGAATACACAACATTTACTTATTCATAATACGTAGAGCTGTATTTTTCAAAATTATATCGGTGTCACGGTATTTGACAATCCTTTTTCATGTACTAAGTGGTACCATGTCTAAGTACCATGGCTAAGTGGACAGTAATATCGTTGGTAATATCGTTCCACCGTTTGGTTTTCTTGTCGTAGGCAGTCCCCTTAGCAAACGCGTCTTTGAGTGACGTCTGAGTTGCATTTTGTATTGCAGCGCCAACTTGAACGTTCCCCGCAGACGTGGAAGAGGATGCCATCTTAGTTTGATGCCATCCATCCATCCATCCAATTTCTTCCGCTTATCCGGGGCCGGGTCGCGGGGGCAACAGTCTAAGCAGGGACGCCCAGACCTCCTTCACCCCGGACACTTCCTCCAGCTCCTCCGGGGGGACCCCAAGGCGTTCCCAGGCCAGCCGGGACACATAGTCCTGCCAGCGCGTCCTGGGTCTTCCCCGCGGCCTCCTCCCGGTGGGACATGCCCGGAACACCTCCCGAGGAAGGCGTCCAGGAGGCATCCGAAACAGATGCCCGAGCCACCTCAGCTGGCTCCTCGACGTGGAGAAGCAGCGGCTCTACTCCGAGCTCCTCCCGCGTGACTGAGCTCCTCACCCTATCTCTAAGGGTGCGCCCAGCCACTCTACGGAGGAAACTCATTTTGGCCGCTTGTATCCGTGATCTCGTCCTTTCGGTCATTACCCAGAGCTCATGACCATAGGTGAGGGTAGGATAGACCGGTAGATTGACCGGTAAATTGAGAGCTTCGCCTTTCGGCTCAGCTCCCTCTTCACCACAGCGGTCCGGTACAGCGACCGCATCACTGCCGACGCTGCACCGATCCGCCTGTCAATCTCACGCTCCATCCTCCCCTCACTCGTGAACAAGACCCCGAGATACTTGAACTCCTCCACCTGAGGCAAGGACTCCCCACCCACCCGGAGAGGGCAAGCCACCTTTTTCCGGTCGAGAACCATGGCCTCGGATTTGGAGGAGCTGATTCTCATCCCAGCCGCTTCACACTCGGCTGCAAACCGCCTCAGTGCACATTGGAGGTCCCGGTTCGATGACGCCGTCAGGACAACATCATCTGCAAACAGCAGAGATGAGATCCTGTGGTTCCCAAACCGGATCCTCTCCGGCCCCTGACTGCGCCTAGAAATTCTGTCCATAAATATAATGAACAGAACTGGTGACAAAGGGCAGCCCTGGCGGAGTCCAACATGCACCGGGAACAGGTCCGACTTAATACCGGCAATGCGAACACATCTCCTGCTCCAGTCATACAGGGACCGAACAGCCCTTAGCAAAGGGCCCCGAACCCCGTACTCCCAGAGCACTCTCCACAGGACCCCACGAGGGACACGGTCGAATGCCTTCTCCAGATCCACAAAGCACATGTGGACTGGTTGGGCAAACTCCCATGCACCCTCGAGCACCCGATGGAGAGTATAGAGCTGGTCCAGTGTTCCCCGACCGGGACGAAAACCATACTGCTCCTCCTGAATCCGACGTCGACTATCGGTCGAATTCTCCTCTCCAGCACCCTGGAATAGACCTTACCGGGAAGGCTGAGGAGTGTGATTCCCCGATAGTTGGAACACACACTCCGGTCTTCCTTCTTGAACAGAGGGACCACCACCCCGGTCTGCCAATCCAGAGGTACTGTCCCCGACCGCCACGCGATGTTGCAGAGACGTGTCAGCCAAGACAGCCCTACAACATCCAGCGACTTGAGATACTCAGGACGGATCTCATCCACCCCCGGGGCCTTGCCACCGAGGAGCTTTCCAACCACCTCAGTGACTTCGGCCAGGGTGATGAACGAGTCCGCCTCCGAGTCCCCAGCCTCTGCTTCCTCCTCGGAAGACGTGATCCTCAAAGTATTCCTTCCACCGTCCGATAACATCCCCAGTCGAGGTCAACAGCTCCCCACCTCCACCGTAAACAGTGTTGGTGAAGCACTGCTTCCTCCTCCTGAGGCGCCGAACGGTTTGCCAGAATTTCTTTGAGGCCGTCCGATAGTCCTCCTCCATGGCCTCTCCGAATTCCTCCCAAACCCGAGTTTTTGCCTTTGCGACTACCCGGGCTGCAGCACGCTTGGCCCGCCGGTACCCGTCAGCTGCCTCAGGAGTCCCATGAGCTAACAAGGCCCGATAGGACTCCTTCAGCCTGACGGCATCCCTTACTTCCAGTGTCCACCACCGGGTTCGGAGATTGCCGCCGCGACAGGCACCACAGACCTTACGACCACAGCTATGGGTGGCCGCATCGACAATAGAGGCAGAGAAAAGAGCCCATTCGGACTCTATGTCCCCAGCCTCCCCCGGAATCCGGGAGAAGCTCTCCCGGAGGTGTGAGTTGAAGGTGCCCCTGACAGAGGGCTCTGCCAGACGTTCCCAACAGACCTTCACGATACGCTTGGGCCTGTCAGGTCTCTCCGGCTTCCTCCCCCACCAGCGGACCCAACTCACAACCAGGTGGTGATCGGTTGACAGCTCTGCCCCTCTCTTCAGCCGAGTGTCCAAGACACGCGGCCGGAGGTCAGATGACACGACAACAAAGTCAATCATCAACCTCCGTCCTAGGGTGTCCTGGCGCCACGTGCACTGATGGACACCCTTGTGCTCGAACATGGTGTTCGTTATGGACAAACTGTGGCAAGCACAGAAGTCCAATAACAGAACACCGCTCGGGTTCAGATCAGGGAGGCCGTTCCTCCCAATCACCCCTCTCCAGGTGTCACTGTCGTTGCCCACGTGGGCGTTGAAGTCCCCCAGGAGAACAACGGAGTCCCCGGTCGGTGCACTGTTCAGTACCCCTCCCAGGCACTCCAAGAAGGCCGGGTACTCTGCACTGCTGTTCGGCCCATAGGCCGACACAACAGTGAGAGACCTGTCCCCGACCCGAAGGCGCAGGGACGCGACCCTCTCGTTCACCGGGGTGAACTCCAACACTCGGCGGCTGAGCTGTGGGGCAATGAACAGGCCCACACCAGCCCGCCGCCGTTCCCCGCGGGCAACGCCAGAGGAATGGAGAGTCCAGCCCCCTTCAAGGAGTTGGATTCCAGAGCCCAAGCTGTGCGTGGAGGTGAGGCCGACTATATCTAGTCGGTAACGCTCAACCTCCCGCACAAGCTCAGGCTCCTTCCCCCCCAGCGAGGTGACATTCCATGTCCCCAGAGCTAGTCTCCATGTCCGGAGATCCGGCCGCCGAGGCCCCCGCCTTCGACTGCCGCCCAGATCTCTCTGCACCCGGCCCTTGTGGATCCTCCTGCGGGTGGTGGGTCCACAGGAGGACGGCCCAAGTCGCTTCTTCGGGCTTCCCCACGGGGCCCGGCCACCAGACGCTCGCTGGCGCGCACCCACCCCAGGTCTGGCTCCAGGGTGGGGCCCCACCAGTCACGGTGACGCCAGTCCGGGCGACGTATCTGGCCTTGTTATTGAAGTCATCATAAGGGCTTCTGAACCGCTCTTAGTCTGACCCGTCCCCCAGGACCTGTTTGCCTTGGGTGACCCTACCAGGGGCATAAAGCCCCCGACAACATAGCTCCCGGGATCATTCGGGCACTCAAACCCCTCCACCACGTTAAGGTGGCGGCTCAAGGAGGGGTTAGTTTGATGCGTTCTTCATATTCCAGGACACGTTTGTGAGGGAGGTGGTGAAGCAGATCGCTCATGTCACCTCCTGCGGCTACAACTTTAGCCCAACAACATTTAGAGAATATGGTTGTTTGATCAGCATCAGATTTTTTTAAAGCCGAAGTACTTCCACACAACTGACACGGCTCCTCTTTTCGGTATAAGTTCCTCTGTTTCTGTAACATTTTCTCCGTCCATGTTGTTCACCTCTCAACACACAGTGAGCTTCCACCGCTCTCACGCCACTGCAAAACAGTCCCTCTCTCAAACAATGTACCGCGGCGCCACTTTTCGCCGCTCTGTGTTCCCGACGTTTTGTAGGCAAACACTCACCGGTATTGGGATATATGAAAAATCCATATCATTTAAAAAAAACACACCGGTATTTGGTATGAACCGGTATACTGCCCAGCCCTATTGATACAATTTCAAGGTAATAAAAGCAGAATAATGTTTAGATTCAAGAGATTCAAGATTGTTTATTTGTCATATGCAGGATCAACACAAGGTCAAAAATGCAATGAAATGCTTAGGATTAGAATAACCATTGTCAAGAAGTACTAATAGCATGTGATAATAGTACATGGTAAAAAAGTGCAGGGGAAAAGGTAACCAATATAATAATTTAAAAAAAAAGATGAAGTCTGGATTGGCTGATGTCCCTCTAGTCTTTCCTACACTGTTTCCTCATTCAACATTTAATTTCCTAATGACCTTTACTGTTCCCAATTGGAAATTTGCTTTCACAGAGTATAAATACATCAAATGCATTTATTATGAAGAAGACACTGTATAAAATTTGACAACATTTTTCTCTTTGTAGTGAAACAGGGCTGTGCATAGAAAAATTGCTGTTCATTTTTTACTAGAGTAGCGAGCTGGGAGGCATACTGTTGTTGTGCCTCGGGGCAAGAATTGTTGTGACATACAGCATATGCGCTTGGTTGCAACACAATAAAATAACCACTGTGTGACAACCTCCAAAAAGTGAAATGTTGACAGATAATTAAAAAAAAAAGTACATCCTACACACCTGTTTATTTTGTCCATGCCTGTTTGTCCTTATGTCCTATAAGTGTGTGCTTGTGTGTGCTGCAGGCGGGAGGGGGACGGCGTGCGAGTATACTGGGACAGACAGAGGGAGCCCTCGTTCACCTCCAGGTGGAACCCCTTCGCCACGGATATGCCCTTCATCACCTTTACCACGCACCCGGTCCAGACGCTGTGCTCCACCTACTCCTCCCTCTGCAACGTGAGTTTAACATCCGCTCACGTAAACACAACAGGAATCAGAACACTGGGTGCGGCTCAGAATGATCAGATAAAAAAGTTAGAGCTGTACATGTCAACTGAGTAATGATTTACGGTAATGCTAAAGTGGAGGTATCTAAAGTAGTTCAAATAATATAACACAAAATTCATCACACTGAGATTTGATTGAATGTCTAATTATATATCAAACAATAATTTTATTTGTACAATATATTAAAACATTGCTTTATGGTTATTAATATGAAGCAATAATTCAGAAAGTTGGGTTTTTGGATAACAATCTCACTATGCTAATGTTTTCACTTCTTGGCAAAGACGGGGTTTGTGGGAGTGGATATCTCTCATCTCACCACATCAAAACTAAACTGAAAACGTTGCACAGCTCTGAAATAATGTGCTCGGAGGGCTTCAGCTGTGGCAATACTTTAAGTACAATTATTGAGTCAAGACAAAGGCATGTGGTTTGTCTTTTAAGCTACATACAGGATCATTAATTAGTTTCAAAGCAGAGCTGCCAGGCCTACTTGTTGTCATATCTTCTTCTAGTTTTTGTTATATAACTATGTAGTATAGGCTGTTGGATAATGAGTAGATGTTTTAACCAAATGCTCACATAAAATAGATATCGAATGTCATAGAGCTCTGGAAAAAAATAAGAGACCACTGTAAAATTATTAGTTTTTCTGATTTTACTACTTATAGTTATGTGTTTGGGCAAAAGGAATATTTTTGTTTGAGTCTATAAACTACTGACAACATTTCCTCCAAATTCCAAATAAAAATATTATCGTTTAGAGCATTTATTTGCAGAAAATGACAAATGGTCAAAATAACAAAAAAGATACATGTTTTCAGACCTCAAACAATGCAAAGAAACAAGATCAAATTCATTTTAAAACAACATAATACTAATGTTTACACTTAAGAAATCAATATTTGCAATAACCCTTATTTTTAATCACAGCTTTCATGCGTCTTGGCATGCTCTCCACAAGTCTTTCACATTGTTCTTGGGTGACTTTATTCCACTCCTGGTGCAAGAACTGAAGTAGCTCAGCTTTGTGTTTGTGTTGGAATTCAACAGACGCTGGAATGGAATGGCTGTAATACATGTAGAGATGCTGATTTCAGGGAAAAAAAATGCAGCGGTTTCTTATTTTTTTCCAGAGCTGTTCCAGCTGCAGAACCTTTATGGCCCACTAGGGGGCTGTGCACCCCAGGTTGGAAATCATAGAGTTCAAGCAATTGTGGCAGTTTTGTTTTGTCTTATAACTAATTTCCAGCAGTTTCCTGTTGTGAATGTAACTGATATAATTTTAGCTCAAACTTATACTTGTTTATCTTTTCAAAACTGATAAAACTGGCACTGTTGACTGTTTATAAAACAACAATAACTTGTACCTCTACTCTTATTATGTAATAACATATGAAGTATAGGTCTGGTATTACAAACATGATATTTCCTGGTTGCTCACAATTCATACATTAATTTCCTATTTTGAAATTCACAGCCAAATTAACTTTGCAATAGTTTTATTCAGCATAAACATGATTATGGGGAGGTGTCATGATGTGGGCGAATGACTCACTGCTATGACGGGAAATGATTAAATTCCTGTGTATCCCAGCACTAAGACAACCACACAATCTCACATTTCCACGGTCTTCTGATGATCTGAGATAAGAGGCCGCGCTCCACTGCACTGTTAATAATGACTGCTCCAGGTGACTTTTCACAGTCTAAAGTGTGTTACTGTAAACACATAAGTCATCCTAAAGGACCGAGGACTGAGGCAATCTACTGAGACGTCACACTTTGAATCATGACAATCTTCACCTGCTGTGGGCGGACATGTCACTGTCCTAACGGCTGCAGTGGATGACTCTTATTATGATTATGCTTAAATGAAGTAAAAAATATGTTTAAAATTATCCTGATGCTGTGGTACAAGGTGTAACATATTAGTGACTTGATACGTGTTTGTAGATGAACTAGGAGCAGAGGCAGGCAGAATAGCCAAAAGTTTTACTCATGTAAGAGTAATGTCATTTCAAAATAAGTAGGGTAGATATTTAATAGATAGACCACAAAAATTAGTAAGATGAAATCATCTAATATTATCATAATTCACTTGTAGACTTACGCACAGTGGGAAGAGTAACCAAACCTTTACTCAAGTAAGAGTACTGTCATACAAAATAAGTATGCTGCTAGAAAAGTACTGTGAAAAGTACAGTTTCTTTAAGTAAATGTGAGTCCTACCCTCCTCTGACATATGAAACCTGTCTAAAAGTGTATTATATGCAAATGTATTATATGCATTGGGCAGTCCATGTTCAGTTTGGGTTCTAGTTACATACAGCTCTGGATAAAAATAAGAGACCACTGCAAAAGTATCAGTTTTTCTGATTTTACTGCTTATAAATATGTGTTTGGGCAAAAGGAACATTTTTGTTTGAGTCTATAAACTACTGACAACATTTCCCCCAAATTCCAAATAAAAATATTATCGTTTAGAGCATTTATTTGCAGAAAATTACAAATGGTCAAAATAACAAAAAGATACATGTTTTCAGACCTCAAACAATACAAAGAAACAAGATCAAATTCATTTTAAAACAACATAATACTAATGTTTACACTTAAGAAGAGTTCAGAAATCAATATTTGGTGCAATAACTCTTATTTTTAATCACAGCTTTCATGCGTCTTGGCATGCTCTCCACAAGTCTTTCACATTGTTCTTGGGTGACTTTATTCCACTCCTGGTGCAAGAACTGAAGTAGCTCAGCTTTGTGTCTGTGTTGGAATTCAACAGACGCTGGAATGGAATGGCTGCAATACAGCCAGAGATGTTGATTTCAGAAAAAAATGCAGTGGTCTCTTATTTTTTTTTCCAGAGCTGTATGTTTTTTACAGATTAGTCACTCAATTCTGTTTTATACTTACTGGTAAAAGCAATATTTAATGGCAAAAGTAATAGTAATAGTAATAGTACCGGTAATAGTGTGAGTACAGTATGAATTTCAGGATAGCATTTAATTGGATTGTATTGAATATTGTATAGAATGTGGTAGTTTGGTAGTCAGTTAGTTATCCTTAACCTTAACTTGTATTTAAACAGCTCATTCTGTAGTTTATTGTACTGGAGTGCTTTGTGCAAAAACAATGACAGAAAAAAGAACATTTAATTCAGTGCTCTGAGTCCTGCTGCACTTCACGAAAACCATAAATATGTTCTCAGAAAAGGCAGTCCGACACAAATTCCAAGCAAAAATCAGTTTGTCTGCATCTTCTGACCATTATACCTGGAAATCACTGCACACTTGACTCTCGGGCCCTCCCTGATGTTGCCTCTCTCTCCGTTCTCAGATCATGGCGTTTCGAGACACAGTCCAAGATGGCGCGCAGAAGGCCAACAGCGCCAAGCCTGTCCCGGGTCGAGCCAACGGGGTGCTATCCCTGAATCAGCCGGTGCACATCGACGCTTACGTGGGCGCCATGTCGAACCTGGGGAACGGGAACAAGCTGGGCTACTCCATAGCCCGGGGCAACCTGGGCTTTTGAACTCTGAGCGCACTTCAGCACCTCTGCATCTGCTGTTTACAATTGTACATTTATATTTCGCATTTTTCGCACTTATGTTTAAAGACTGTAACGTTATATTACTGTGCATTTCTATAGAGAGATATATGTCTGTGTGATTTTCTTAGCTTTTTGAATTTTTTGTAAACTGCTTAAGCTGCAGGCCAAACATCTCAATCTCTTTGTCAGTCATAAACAGTTAGCACATATTCTTTCTTTCTTTTTTTTAATTAGTTTATTTGACATAGACAATGTGCAAAAAAACATTAAAGATGCTTTACACCAAGTTATAGCTGAAGCTAGTTTCCACCTGTAGTCCCTGAGCAGGTGAGAATTACAATATAAAATGTAAGCAATATAATCAATAATCAATCAATACACACTCAAAAGCTACAAATGACCAATTATTACACAATAAAATGTTACAATAAAATCTCACTAAGATTATATCATACCAATTACCATTCTTAATGCTGACACTGCTGATATTATTGGAGCGAGTAATTGTATGTGCATATGTAATTGCAAAATGGAAATTTCAAAGTTGTACTACAAAACATTTTGAAGAAATAAATACAGCTCTGGAAAAAAATAAGAGACCACTGGATTTTTTTCTGAAATCAGCATCTCTACATGTATTACAGCCATTCCATTCCAGCGTCTGTTGAATTCCAACACAAACACAAAGCTGAGCTATTCCAAAAAAGAAATAAGTTTACCACACACTCGCTTGACCTTCTTCTTATTTCTTTATTGGGCTCAAAGCGAACTAGCCCAACAAAGAACTAGTCTGCTCTGAGCCCAATAAAGAAATAAAAAAGTCAAGCGAGTGTGCGGTAAACTTTTTTTTTTTCTGGTATTATTCGATGTTCCTGCTGCTACCAGCACCTGGAAGCTGTGCATGGAGTTTTTAACTTTTGAATTCACAAAGTTGAGCTACTTCAGTTCTTGCACCAGGAGTGGAATAAAGTCACCAAAGAACAATGTGAAAGACTTGTGGAGAGCATGCCAAGACGCATGAAAGCTGTGATTAAAAATAAGGGGTTTTGCGCCAAATATTGATTTCTGAACTCTTCTTAAGTGTAAACATTAGTATTATGTTGTTTTAAAATTAATTTGATCTTGTTTCTTTGCATTGTTTGAGGTCTCAAAACATGTATCTTTTTTGTCATTTTGACCATTTGTCATTTTCTGCAAATAAATGCTCTAAACGATAATATTTTTGTTTGGAATTTCGGGGAAATGTCAGTAGTTTATAGACTCAAACAAAAATGTTCCTTTTGCCCAAACACATACCTGTAAGTATCAGAAAAACTGATAATTTTGTAGTAGTCTCTTATTTTTTTCCAGAGCTGTATACTGAATACTTTTACAATGATGTTTTAAAATGACATATCTTTTAATTACTTATGGGGATGTGGACACTGGTGTTGGTAGAGTCTAGAGCAGAATGTGATTGGCTGACAGCGATGAACAGGTGACAGGAGATGAGAACAACGTAAGAAACGGCTTTTTACGCCCTTAATGGTTGAATTTACTCTTCGTTTCTGTATTTGCCTGCATTGGCTGTGCTCAGATCTACCCAGATTTCGACACAGCCCTTGAGTAGATGACAGATCTCCTGCCTCTCTTTGTTTTAGCTCCTCGGGGATAATAATGTAATTCAACTCTTTCGCAATGGAACCTCCTCACCCCTCCCTCCCACCTCTCCTCCCCCCTCAGGTGTGCTCTTTCCCAGCCTCTCAGCCCCCTGAAGATTCAGCAGAGCATGGGACCACATTTGTCAGTTCAGTTTTATGTGGCACTGTGTATTTTTACAGTGTGTACAGTGGTGGAATTTCCCCCTTGATTTGTGTGTTTACTGTGTGTTGAAGTTGACATCTGTTTGTCAGCAGAGCACGCCACAAACAAGACATCCCGGGTTAGGTGTTCCTTTTATTTTTAGTGCACATATTTAGAGGGGAAAATATTCTCTTGCATTGGCATTCTACAAATCAGTCAATATAGAGTAGTGGGGTTTAGACTGGACAAAGTGTATCAGGTGAAGTGAAGAACGTTTGGATTCAAGAGGTGGTTGACTTTTTAACCAGGACAAGTCTATTGACAATTATATATTTTTATTATAGCAAATGAAAAGTTCAATTCGGTCATCTTCTTTCACTATGGATCTTTATCTGGCTGACTGACATACCTTTTTATTGTGGAAAATTGGAATTGGAATTGACAAAATCTGAATTCAAATTTTAAGATGTTATCGTTTATTTATTTAATGCTTAATGCTAGCCTTCTGTATTTTATGCTTAGTTCATTTTACTAATGGAGCCATTATTGTCATTCAAGAATTATAGTCAGATTCACCTACTTGGCAAGATCCATAATCTTTACATAACACTGGTCTACAAGCAAAATGCTACCAGAACAAAAGCAGTGAATTTTTGCTTGGTTTAGGTCACTAATAAAGAAAAAGTAAGTCAGAAGTGCTGATTGGCTATAGTTTCCAAGATATAGTATTGGGTCAAAATAGGAAATTTATGCAAAATAAGGCAAAAACTGTAGTTTATCAGAAGGTACAGTGTGTCTACAAGCAACCACTTCTATCTGAAAGCCTGTCTGCACATTCCAATACATTCATTTTAATATGTCTAGAGTTTTAACATCAAATATTTTTTATTTCACATAAGAGAGATGCCTCGAAAATTGTGTGCACCTGATGTCTTAAGATATTTCTTGTTTATTTCTTGACGGATAAAGAAGTGCACGTTAAATATTTTCAAAACATAAACATACTGGTGGATGTCCACCACCTGCTTATCTAAACTGAGATGTTTTACTTTGCCTGGAATGTTACACAATATGGAACTGAACTTATTACTTATTACTTAACTTTTTATTTATTGAATGCTAGATATGTTTAATTCCATACTGTGGAACATTTCAGACCCATGGGGAAAATCAGAAAAAGATACATTGTTCATCTTTAAGTATGGCCATTAACATGCTCCATTCATTGAAGATGTATTGTATTCATTATATTATCTTGAGTTTGCAGCATCTGTGTCATTTATCTGACTTTATTGCTTTTATATCATATTCACACCGGCAGCTATGTGACCCTGCAGTAATTTGCCCCCATTAGACCCAATATGAGACAAAGGCCTTGAGAAAAAGTCCTCTTTGTTCACAAATTGCCTGAGAGTGACACAGTGACAGTCCTAAGTGAGGCCAGTCTTCTAGAGGCAGGAAACAGCTGCTTCTCTAAAGTTACCTTTAAAGTGAAGTTCAGCCTGTGCGGATCACGTATCAGGACCTTAGGGTGCAAAGGGTTAAAAGGCCCATCCCAGAACCAGGACTCTGTCTAATCCTGGATCAAGTCCTGCTCTGGCCCGGAGCACTGTTCTAGCCATGTGTTAAAGGTGTTCTCAGAAGAGGATTAGCTAGCACATAAATGAGAGGCGTTTAGCAAGTCGATCCTCGTAACATTTAGAACACTTTGATTTCATTTCATTTCAAAGGGATTATAAACTCTGTGGATAATATTAAAGGTACAGCAGATGTCAGAGAACTGGTTTATTTGCATTATTTCAGCTGTTGCCGGGAATAGAGGGAAAGTGACTGATCCGATGATAAGCTTGGGCTCTGTGGAAATCCATCACACATAATGATTCATCTTATTCAAGTAAACGTAAAGTACACTGACGCAGATACTGTTGGCCAAGCTGAAATGACTGGCACTGACTCCAGGTATATGCAAAGCTAAAAGACTAACAACCACAAGCAAAGAATAATGAATGAATAATCTGGAATACTCAGTGGTGGAAGAAGTACCCAATATTGTTACTTAAGTAAAAGTACAGATACCAGAGCAAAAAATACTCACGTAAAAGGCAAAAGGAGAAATTCAATTTGTCAACTAGACAAAAGTTTATTTGGTCGAATATGTTTTGCAGCTCATCCAAGCTGCTTCTTCAGTTCTGGTCAGACCCTGGTGGACACTGCTTATATCTGTCTGAAGGGAGGAGCTAAGTACAATGAAATTACTCTGAGACTACCACACCTATTTGTTTCTAGTTTCTGTTAGTTAGCTGGGCCTGTTCAATATGCAGTGGGAGTGGAGTCTGGGGTCTTGTTAGCAGAACCATTCAGGGCCATAATGGGTGTTTTCACACCTCTGGACCCGACCTGCTGCCCTATTGTTTTCTTTGTTTGTTCTGATTTAGGTTTGAGGATAGAGTTATAGATGGGAGACAAATGATGTCTGACCCCTCCATTTCTGTTCAAGGAAGATTCTCTTTCTTGACAAAAATAGCCTATTTAACTCCCCTCTCAAACCAGTTCTTTTCTCTGGCCACTGCATATTTAATAAGCTTACCTAAGTAACATAAACTGTAAACAAATAGGTGTGGCAGTCTCATTTTCATTGTATTTAGCTCCTCCCTTCAGGCAGATATAAGGCAGTGTCCAGCAGCGTCTGACCAGAACTGAAGAAGCAGCTTGGATGAGCTGCGAAACGTATTCGACCAAATAAACTTTTGTCCAGTTGACAAATTGAATTTCTCCTTTTGCCATGGATTCTACCTGGACGACTGATTCTACACACATACTCACGTAAAAGTAAAAATATCACATGGAAAAAAATCAACTTAAATTAGAGTATTAAAGATTCAAAATTCACTTAAAGAGTACAAAGTAGAAGTATTTTGCACAGGTTTTGAGGTCTAATAAAGCTTCAAATATAATAATTTTGATAAATATTTGTGCAGAATTTTGTTCAACAGAAACAATTGAATAAATTGTTTGTTTTTTCATGCTGCTTTTGTTTGTACATTTTTGTTTGCTCAGGCTATGAATGTGTTAAAAATAAACCCCTTAGTTTTTTCAGCACGTCTCAAACTATAATAAAAAAAAAACAAAAAAACTTTTCAGTCCAGTTCAAAAATGTTGTACAAAGTATAGGCATGTGTTCTCAGTAAAGTAAAGTACAGATACCTCAAATTTATACACAGTACTTTACTTTTTTTTTTACTTTCCACCACTGGAAAAGTTGCATAATTTGAAGCTGGGATAATTGGAGAAGGAACTTTTGTAAAATAAATAAACATTCACACTTCTTTGCCTTGTAATTTGTCTATTTACAGTGACAAATTGGGCAAAAGAAAGCAGCAGCAAAAGCTCACATTTGTTTGAGCTGGATGAGCAGTTAAAATACAATCTTCACAAGTGTTTATTTTGTTTGGTCTCCATGGATGACACTACCTGTAATTGTTTTATTTTCCACCCTCCACCTTTCCACATTCACAAAAACTGCCAGTCATATCACCCCGGTAAACATTTCAGCCGCATTTCTCAAACCCACACCTCAAATCGCTCTCGATAATGAACAAATTGTGTAAGCTTAAAGTTTGTGGCGAAGCTGTTTGCTGTACACAATGCAAACTACAGGCCCAATCTTGTTAGAATTATAATTTACACAAACTGCAATCTCTTTTTCCCATTTTGAGAAGTCCTCATTGCAGTTGGCTGGAGTGATATAGGTTAAATCTGTGTGCTGGGTGCGTGCCTGTGGAGAGAGGGAGTGGAGCTGTGGGCCCTTGCTTTGATTCGTGCTTGTCCCTGGATGCTCCTTTTTTTCAGGGATCATTATGTTAAGCCCTGCAGCTACTCTCTCTCAATAATAACTCTTATTCAGGCTCATATAAAGGCAGTTTGATGATTCACACTCGGGGCAGGGCACACACTAGTATGCACTAAAATGCAAATAATATTATGAAAGTATGTTTTTTCAATCTGGTGCAATGTAAAAAAAAAAAAAAAAAAAAGTATTGATTACAGATTTGCTCTTTTAGTGACACAAAAGTTAGATTAACCAAACCACAATTTTCAGATCCAATAGTTGTCCCAGATGTTTTTAATGCTATATTAAAGCCTACATTCTTGTTCTGGTCTATGTTATAATGTTGTTTCCTCATCACAAATATACCCAGAGTTGTGTTTTGCTTCATTCACATGTTTAACACACAAATTCTACATGTTTAGACTGAGTTGTTCTCTCAACAAAAAAAGTTCTGTTCCTTCTTGTGATGTCATGTGCTCAACTGTATCTTAAATCAGACAGACTAATAATAAAGGATTAATCAAAACAAAAAACAAAACAAAACCCAGCTCCAGGTATATTATTGGTATTATCCAGGTATTATAACATGACTTATAGCTCACAAGAGTCAATTTTGCGTAATATAAGACCTTTAATGCTGTATTGTATTTGTATTACCTATATGTAGCTGTTCTGTTCTTTTCTTTGCCACTTTTTAATCAGATCTCTCTTTTTATAGGCCTGGAAAAAAGGAAGATGTCCAAACCGTGAAGGCAGTAAGTATAGGATTAATTTGATCTTATCTTTTATCATAATACAACTTTGGCATAATATCATGTTTAAAAGTTTTTTTGTTTTTTCCCCTTCTTTTATAACAAGGTTAGCGTGGGTTGAGAGGGGTGGTGAAGTGCAGGATTGAAAAGAGAAATGAGTTAAAGCTGATGATTGCATTCCTCTGTGCAAAGGTAACTCATGTCCCGGGGCTAAAGAATCAGGCTGTACTTCACTATTATTATTTTCCACACAACATCAAACTTATAAGTGTAAAGGTTACAGCACAGAGTACAAATGACGGTTTATGTTTAGGATCAGAGCTATGTATGCATGTAGCTGTCATATTACTTCACAGAATCATGTCAAAACTGTTTTCTTATATTCAAAGTCAGCGGGGTGTCTCCTAAATCGAGTTTCAGTAGGGAGATTGGCAGACAGAGTAATCAGAGAAATTTATGACCATTTGAACATTTCCACACTGCAAAATTTAAGAAATAAACACTTAAATCTATCAGGAAAATGACTTAAAAGTAGTGAAATTATCTGTCCATGCAGCAAGATCATTTTACTTGACAAGTTATCTTAAAATAAACTACCTCGACTAGAATTATGCAGGCTTTGGTCTAGAAAGTAGATAATAAATCTGAAAACAAGATGAATAACTTGATATAAGTTGTAAAATCTTCGCCAGATCAGAGAAATTTGCAGTGCATCTAGTACAGGTGTTTCTATTGCTCAAAAATACAATAATTCCTTTTGTGAATAGGTGTGATTCTCCACAGATCTGAATTGTAATGTAGCATAGTGCTGTAACCTGCATGTCTCCCTCGTGATAGATAGGATTAATCTATACTGTGGAACATTCTAGACAAAGCAATAACATTTAAATGGAGACATCAGGTGATGGACCCTTCAGTTAGGGGTGGTCCTAGGCACGGACGGACTGGGGGTTCCTCACTTTTTTCTTCCACGAGGGGGTCTCGCTCAGAGAGTAAATCAGTTTAGGATCGCCACTGTACCTTCTGCACCTTTTAAGGCCAATTTAATCATACATGTCATTTTTTTTGTGTGCTGTCATTTCGTTTGGCATTCATTTCAAGAAAACGCTATGGGCACCCCTGTTCTAGCTTTATCTTAAAGAACAACCCAAGACTTCTACAGTCACAACATTATTCAATCTGACACTGAAATGAAAACAAACCCACAAAACATATAGTTCTGGAAAAAATAAGAGACCACTGCATTTTCTTCTGAAATCAGCATCTCTACATGTATTACAGTCATTCCATTCTAGCATCTGTTGAATTCCAACACAAACACAAAGCTGAGCTACTTCAGTTCTTGCACCAGGAGTGGAATAAAGTCACCCAAGAACAATGTGAAAGACTTGTGGAGAGCATGCCAAGACACATGAAAGCTGTGATTAAAAATAAGGGATATTGCACCAAATATTGATTTCTGAACTCTTCTTAAGTGTAAACATTAGTATTATGTTGTTTTAAAATGAATTTGATCTTGTTTCTTTGCATTGTTTGAGGTCTGAAAACATGTATCTTTTTTGTTATTTTGACCATTTGTCATTTTCTGCAAATAAATGCTCTAAACGATAATATTTTATTTGGAAGTTGGGGAAATGTTGTCAGTAGTTTATAGACTCAAACAAAAACATTCCTTTTGCCCAAACACATACCTATAAGCAGTAAAATTAGAAAAACTGATAATTTTGCAGTGGTCTCTTATTTTTCTTCCCCCACAGCTGTATATGCAAACATTTCCCCGGTAACTGCAGGTGAAGTGGATTTGTGAAGGTCAAGGTAACCTGCAAAAACGGTGAAAGTGTTTGGATGTGCCCTGACAGCTCTGAGTGGCTGCTTCCCTCCGCACGGTGCCCTCAAGAGGAATGCGATCGGAAAAGTGAGAGGCTTAAAAACTGGCCATCAGCGTCTGTGACCCCACGCGACCCCAGCTAACAACCAGAGCTGCTCGGGATGCTTTGGGCGAGTAACATTAGACAAATTCTCGGTGACACTGTTGCAACCCCAGTGTGGCACGCACTATAGTCCTATCATCTCCTCCTACAGTCTGCATTCATGCGCCAGCTCAGATACCCAACCTCCAGTGTTCATTTTTTGATTCCTCTTGACATGTCCGCTGCTTATTTATTTGGTAAACACGCTACACTTGTCAGGGGAATGATAACGGTTGTTTAAGTCCAACACAACCTTTTATTGCCTCGTCTAGCTCCTTTTTTCCATGTGTAGCAGCAGATACAGTAGGTGTGAAGTAGTGAACGTGCAATGGAAGGTGTTGGGCAAAGCATAAGAGTAGCAAACAGCTAGCTGAAATGGAGACAGGCTGTTTTTATTTATCTCGCACCTCTCTCCCCCTCACACAGCTGTCAGTGTTGTGTCTGGACCAGGAACTATGAGACACTTGGAGAACTGTCAGATCCATGAACCCTTCCAACCACAGGGAATGTGGTAGCAGCCCAGTAACACGCCCTGGATTCTTGCGATGTGAACAAAAGCAGAATAAGTGTGAGGAGGGCAAGCTCCTGACGGTGTTTACCTGTGAAAACTGCAGTGATAACAGGACAAGGAGCAGAAAATGTCACTTTATCACGGGAGGATTGCACACATGTGTTTTGATAAAGTTGACATAGCTAAGATTGCAAACAAGTTCAGTACTTGTGGACAGTTTGATAGTTTGTACACTGAAGTAAAAAATTTTATGTCCCAGTTCAAATTATAGTCACAGTTTTTTCTCCCCCCAAATAACATAAGAATAGTTTTGTCTTGCCCAGGTTTAAACCATTGGAGATATCTAGTTCCATACAGCTGCTCTGAAATAACAACCAGTTGCACAATAATGTATAACTGATCTTGCCAAATTGTTTTTATGTTGCAATTGACAGCGTACTTATCACTTCTATGTGATCATTAGCAACAAATATCTAGATGAATGCCATTCTTTTGATGATCTCTGAAAATAAAAATAAGAAAGGCTTGTGTGATATGAAGTAGTCTTGCATTTACTGTATAGGCTTTTGGTGGCTGTGGTTCTCTGTACATGCACACTCAAACTCCGAATTTGTATCAAATATTTGGAGTTTGAAGATTATTAAAATGTCATGTAAACAGCAAAATCATCTGATTTCTTCTGATCATGGTCCCTCTGATTACTCACATCAACTTTTGCAGTTTGCATGTTTAAAGCTCTACCAACTGACAGCTCAGTTGGAAAAATGTCTGCTGATCCAAAGGTGGGTGGTTCAACTCCCGCTCTCAACATAAACATCACTGGTTAAGTCGTCAGAGCCACTGACCCACAGGTTTGCGGTGTGATTCCAGCTTCCACCGATGAATGCGGTAGTTGTGAATGAATGTGTGTGAATTGGTGAGCTGAGTGGTTCCTTGATGTAAAGTGGTTCAAGTGCCTTGAAGGTGGAAAAGCACTATATAAAAATTTAACCATTTACCATTAAATCATCTTAAAGGTCCAGACATCTGAAAATAATCAGATTTGGATGTATATGTATCTGCAGCCAATGTTGAAATTTACATCATATTAATTAGGTCTTTAGTGACTGCCATATTTCAATATTTGTTTGCTTGAGTGTCCAGAATGTACCTTACCTCATATTTACAGTTTAGGATTGGCTCTTGTCATCCACGACAGGATTTTACCACATAAAACAAATAGATATAGACATACATACATACATACATACATACATACATACTACATACATAGCCTACATACATACATACATACATACACATACATACATAGCCTACATACATACATACATACATACATACATACATACATACATACATACATACATAGCCTACATACATACATACATACATACATACATACATACATACATACATACATAGCCTACATACATACATACATACATACATACATACATACATACATACATACATACATACATAGACGCATATATAGACGCATATATAGACACATACATACATACATACATACATACATGCATACATACATACATGCATACATAGACACATATATAGACACATACATACATACATACATACATACATACATACATACATACATACATACATAGACACATATATAGACACATACATACATACATACATACATACATACATACATACATACATACATAGACACATACATACATACATACATACATGCATACATACATACATAGCCTACATACATACATACATAGACACATATAGACACATACATACATACATACATACATACATACATACATACATACATACATACATACATACATACATACATACATACATACATACATACATACATACATGCATACCTAGATTTCTGCAATGAGTTGGCAGTGGTGAGGTGGGTTAAACTTTTGCCTAGAACAAGGAGCTGGCCAGTTCAGCTCTTTACAACCTTCACAACGAGTAGGACATTTGGTGTAAAAATCTGGACTGCTACGTTATCTTAGCTGACCATATCTAACTGCCTGCAGTACTAGGAATTGCCACCCATGACTTACAGAATCGAACTTGATCCCATAATGAATGCCCTTGACATATATAAATGCTTACTTTATGAACGTACTATAAAAGTGTGGAGGGGTTGCATGCTCCAGTCTGTACTTGCAGCTTGTGTAACCAATAAAAACAGTGGCCTGGCTTGGGTTCAACTTGACTAAGGGCCCATCACAGCAGCAGGCATACTCGGGATGGTGCAGGGGGTATAAAAGTCATCCTGTGTTGCTATGTCAGTCAATGGAGAGTCTTCAGAAGCAGGGGATAAGAACTGATGACAAGAAAGAGAGGGGGAGAGGGAGTGAGGGAGTAGGAAGTGGGCAATAGGCACTCAGAGACCTCATATACACATAACATAACTGTCGCAGGGAGACGTTAGTGACAATATTTATTTATACTGCATCAGATACCTGGGGTATTGAGAATTAATTAACATATTGCAAAAAGGCTCACAGTCTTCAACATGGCTATATTTAGTATTCAGTGTTTCTATGAGTGGGACCAAACCCTTTGACCTCTGCACTAATTATCTAGCCATACACATAAGTAGAGTTAATGGGTTGTTCTGGATCTGGTAGTTTTTGTTTTTATTCGTATAGGTTGAATACTATGTAACTGGGAGTTTGGTTCCTTCTAATAATAATAATAATGAGGTAATGTATTTTTTTTCCTTGCAATCTATTGGAAATTTTTTTAAAATGTGCCTGTAAATGCCTTAGTGCATAAAATTTAGTGCATCAAAATGAATCAAAAGTATTTTTTCTTTAATATTTCTAAAATGTCTCACAAGGATTTTTTGTTTTTTAAAATGACACCAAAACATATTTTTTATTAGACGCATTACATGATATTTATGATGGAGGTGCCCTGGAACATTCCATACTAGGGAGTCACAATAGTGACAGGCCTGTGTCGGACCCTCTACCAGAAAAGTTACACACACCGAATATTTAAATTCACTGTAGCATCATGAATCAGTGAGAAAATTGGTGTCATTTTCCCAAACAAAGTAACCTATGAGTGAAGTTTTTTTTCTTCTTCCTTTTGTTAGACCTGCAATCAAACGGCTTCCTGTCCTCAGACCTAAGGCGTTAAGAAAAGCTGCATATAAAATTATAGTCTTTTCCGTGCTATTATTCAGTCCATTATAACATAGAACATAGTACATCTAAATGTACATTCATAAGTGGGATACAATACACTCAGCGGTGACTTCATCCTTGTAGTAGCAGTAGTGTATGAGTAATAGTACATGATTAGGGAGTACAATGGAATACTAATCTGTGTAAAAACACGCAGCTCACGTTTCTGTGACTTGGAGAAGACCTAAATATTTTTACTGTTACCAGGACTAGCCTTCAGGACACACCTGTTTGCATTGGTCCACCTGCAGCTCCTGCACAGCACCATGATTATCCCACACCCGTTTGTATTTTATTTTAGCAAATCTAACCCTCATAACTCAGTGTTCAGTCTCTTCTGATGAAAGTTCAGTCTCTTCGAATGTCTGATAGGGCCTACTTTCACTAGCAAATTACTAAGCGCTTCAGTCTCGTGGTCACACTGTAGGCATTATACATTCACTCCACACTTGAGGTTGGTAAACTACTGTTGTAGCCACAGCTGCCCTGGGACAGACTGACAAAAGCCTTTATTGTGTGTAGACGTTTGTTGACATGTTTTGCTCGGCTTCTCAAACCAGGCTGTGTGAATTTTCAACAACTATTCATTCAGTGCAAAAGGCTGTAGCCTTTGGGTCTGTGGTTGATTCATACAGAAATGAAATGAAAGCAAATTATGATTGATGATTTAAGGTGTGGCTTTGTTAAAGATCATTCAGTCCTTATTTTGTTTAATGAAAAAGAGTGATTTCTGCCCTAAGAAATGTCCCAAGTAAAAGAAAGTATGGCCTAAAAATTAGAGAGTCGTTACCAATGAACACCGGATGCTAGTCAATAGCAAATTGTATGATACTCATTTGAACATGCACAGGACAAATAACAGAGTTGGACCTTTCCTGAACAGCTCTCGTAATCTATATCAAAAGTAGTGCATTTAGAAAAAAACCCTTTGTGTTGTGTTATGTTGTGTTGGAAATTATATTAAATTGTCAAGTTGTTATTTTTCCTCTGTTTCAAAATCAAGATTGCAATTTTAATATCGTGACAACCCATACCATACCCATACAAAATGTGTTAAATTAGTGAGTGTTATTTCAAAAATAGCCTTCATTGCTACCAACAGACCGCAAACAAGGAGCTCCTAAGGCAACACAAAACGCAACTAAACTTCTCTCAGCTCTGACCCCTCTGACACAGGCATACTTCTGTCCTTCTGGAAACTAGAGTAAATATTCTAGACGAGCCAAACAACCCAGGCCAAATTGCAGTTTAGTCAGTCCAAAACAGGACCCTGCGCTCCCATGTGTCCACGCAGTGTCATTATCCTGTAAGAATGTTAATGCATCTCCACTGCAGTGTCCGTGCTGCCTGAGGGCTGTGTGAGGGGGAACTGGTTAACTCAGAGGTGAAGATGTCATTCGAGGCTGTGGTTAAAGGAGCTCCTGATTTTTACAGTCCACACAGCCTGACCCGCAGCCTATAGAGGAATGCTCCGACCCACACCCAACACACTTAAAGGTCCTATATTACACTTGTGAGCTTTAAGCCATGATATAATGCAGTTACCTCCTCAAAAACATACCAGTTGTTTCATTCACACATGTTTGAGTAATCGTTTATTATTAGTCTGTCTGCATCTCCAAAGCTCAAAATGCATTGGTCCACCTTGTAATGTCAGGTTAACAGCTACCTATTTACCTTTAGTTCAGTAGAGATGGACAATTCCAGGGTTGAAATGATCCAAATGATTCTAGTGAAGGTATGTGGAATCTAAAAACACAGTGGAGCACTTCCTATATAATCACATGACATCACAAGATGGAACAAAGTGTTTTCAGTTTAAGAAGAAGAGCCATGCACTGTTTGTGCATTAAACACATGTGAGTGAAAATAATATATAATAACAGATTAATATAGGACCTGAAAAAAGCTCAAGTGTATGTTTTAGGGTTTCAGGACTACTACTGCATGATCACATATTAGTGGATTATAAGATTCTGGTCTGCTTGCCCCCTCCTTGAACCACCACCTTAACATGGTGGAGGGGTTTGAGTGCCCAAATGATCCCGGGAGCTATGTTGTCGAGGGCTTCATGCCCATAGTAGGGTCACCCAAGGCAAACAAGTCCTGGGGGACAGGTCAGATTAAGAGCGGTTCAGAAGCTCTTAAGATGAGTAATAGAGCAAAGCCAGTTATGTTGCCTAGATTGACGTTACTGGGGCCCCACCCTGGAGCCAGGCCTGGAGTGGGTGCTCGACAGCGAGCGTCTGGTGGCCGGGACTACCCCACGGGGCCCGGCTGGGCACAGCCCAAAGGAGCGACGTGGGGCCATCCTCTGGTGGAGCCACCACCCGCAGGAGGATCCATAGGGCGCAGGCCAGGGAGATCCGGGCGGAAGGCAGGGATACTGACTAGATATAGTCGGCCTCACCTCCATGCACAGCTTGAGGGGGGCTGGACTCTCCATTTCTCTGACGTTATCTGCAGGGAGTGCCGGTGGGCACTGTTCATTGCCCCATAGCTCAGTCTTGGAGTCCCTGGGAGGGGTACTGCACAGTGCACCAACGTTGTTCTATTGGGGGACTTCAACGCCCACATGGGCAACGACAGTGACAGCTGGAGAGAGGTGATCAAGAGGAATGGTCTCCCTAATTTGAACCCGAGCAGTGTCCTGTTAATGGACTTCTGTGCTAGCCACGGTTTGTCCATAATGATCATCATGTTCGAGCACAAAGGTGTCCACCAGTGCACGTGGTACCATGACACCCATGACAGGCCAGAGGTCGATGCTTCTCCCAGATTCCGGGGGAGGCTGGGGACATGTAGCCCGAGTGGGCTTTGTTCTCAGCCTCTATTGTTGATGCAGCCGCTCGTAGCTGTGGTCGTAAGATACAGTATGTGGTGCCTGTCGCAGTGGCAATTCTCGAACCCGATGATGGACACCAGAAGTAAGAGATGCCGTCAGGCTGAAGAAGGAATCCTATTGGGCCTTGTTGGCTCGTGGAACTCCTGAGGCAGCTAACAGGTACCGGCAGGCCCAGCGTGCTGCAGCCCGGGCAGTCACACAGGTAAAAACTTGGGGTTGAGATTAGTTTGAAGAGGCCATGGAGGAGGACTATCGGACATCCTCAGAAATATTCTGGGAAACCGTCTGACGCCTCAGGAGGGGGAAGCAGTACTTCACCAACACTGTTTACAGTGCGGGTGGAGAGCTGTTGACTTTGATTGGGGATGTTGTGGGACAGTGGAAGGAATACTTTGAGGATCTCCCCAATCCCACCGTCACGTCTTCCGAAAAGGAGGCAGAGGTTGGGGATTCAGAGGTGGACTCGTCCATCACCCTGGCTGAAGTCACTGAGGTGCTTAGCAAGGTCCTCTGTGGCAAATCTCCAGAGGGGGCTGAGATCCGTCCTGAGTATCTTAAGTCTCTGGATGTTGTAGGGCTGTCTTGGCTGACATGTCTCTGCAACATTGCATGGCGGTTGGGGACAGTACCTCTGGATTAGCAGACCAGGGTGGTGATCCCTCTGTTTAAGAAGAGGGACCGGAGGGTGTGTTCCAACTACTTGAGAATCACACTCCTCAGCCTCCCTGATAAAGTCTAGTTCAGGGTACTGGAGAGGAGAATCCGGCTGATAATCAAATCTCAGATTCAGGAGGAGCATTGTGGTTTTCGTGCCAGCCACGGAACACTGGACCAGTTCTTTACTCTCTATCGGGTGTTCAAGGGTTCATGGGAGTTTGCCCAACCAGTCCATATGTGCTTTGTTGATCTGGAGAAGGCATTTGACCGTGTCCCTCATGGTGTTCAGTGGAGAGTGCTCTGGGAGTATGGGGTCTGGGGCTCTTTGCTAAGGGCTGTCCGGTCCCTCTATGACCGGAACAAGAGCTATGTTTGCATTACCGGCAGTAAGTCAGACCTGTTTCCAGTGCATGCTGGACTCTTCCAGGGCTGCCCGTTGTTCTGTTCATTGTATTCAAGGATCTCATCTCTGCTGTTTGCTGATGATATTGTCCTAATGGCCGGGATGAGGATCAGCTCCTCCAAGTCCGAGGCCATGTTTCTTGACTGGAAAAAGGTGGCTTGCCCTCTCTGGGTGGGTGGAGAGTCCTTGCTTCAAGTGGAGGAGTTCAAGTATCTTGGAGTCTTATTCACAAATGAGGGGAGGATGAAGCGTGAGATTGACAGGTGGATTGGTGCAGCGTCTGCAGTGATACGGTTGCTGTTGACTGTTGTGGTGAAGAAGGAGCTGAGCCAAAAGGCAAAGCTCTCGATTTACCGGTCAATCTATATTCCTACCCTCACCTATGGTCATGAGCTTTGGGTAATGACCGAAAGGACAAGATTGTGGATACAAGCGGCCGAAATGAATTTCCTCCACGGAGTGGCTAGGCTCTCCTTAGAGATAGAGTGAGGAGCTCGGTCAAATGGGAGGAACTCAGAGTAGAGCTGCTGCTCCTCCACGTCGAGAGGAGCCCACTGAGGTGGCTTAGGCATCTGTTCTGGATGCCTCCTGGATGCCTCCCTCGGGAGGGGTTCCAGGCATGTCCCACCGGGAGGACGACCTAGGGAAGACCTGGACGCTGGAGGGACTATGTCTCTTGGGAACGCCTTGTGGTCCCCCCGGAGGAGCTCGAGGAAGTGTCCAGGGTGAAGGAAATCTGGGAGTCCCTGCTTATACTGCAGCCCCTGGGACCCAGCCTCAGATAAGCCAAAGAAAATGGATGGATGGATGATCTGCTTGCCTTGACAATATTAAAATGTCTATAGCAAGACAACTAAATATTTCCTTTCATTGCGCTGGTGTTATATTTGCAAGTCAGAAAGATTTTGTCATGCAATTTGTGACTGGATAATCGAATCAACCCTTACAATTACTTATACAGGTTTGCATGAATTATCTCTGTTTATCTAGTATGGACTACAACAGTGTTTTCAAACTGGTATTTCAATTTGAGCCACATTTTTGTCCTCTTTTAGGTTAGCTCTTATCTAGAACTATTATCTATTTGTAGTCCTATAGATCTGGTGATACTTGTAAGGCAGTAAGGTATTAGGTGTGAAACATTAGAGAGCAATTGGACCAGAAAGTGCTTCTGGTCCAATTGCTTATTGTACTTGTATGTGTGTATGTAGCAAATATTATGATTGTGATTATTGTTTATATTTTCTTCACCAAATACTGTATGGTACTTCAAAATGTGTTATCATGCCAGGCCTAGCTAGTTACTTCCTTCAAAAGAATAGTGAGGTGCTTGAAATAATTGTACAGAAACAGAAGAAAAGAATGTAATGATTCCAGTCCCACCCACTGCCCTAGGCCACTGTATCCTCTCTTTCTCCTATCCCTTCTCCTCTCTCTCTTTTTCTCTCAGTTCTCACCTGCTTTTCTTTTTTCTTTCTCTCTCCCTCTCTCCTTGTCTCCGCTCTTTCCTCTTCCTCTTTTCTCACCCTCACTTGCTCCTCTTTCTTACCCTACTTTCTTTTTCTTCCCACTCCCTCTGTCTCCCTCTCTCTGCCCCACCTCTCCCTCACCACCTTCTTATTTCTTCTCTCTCCATTTTCACCTCTCTTCACCTGTCTCCTCATCCTCTCTCTCTCTCTCTTCTTCCTCCTTCTCTTTCTCTCTCTCTCTCCTCACCCCTCTCTTCTCACTTATGTCCTCGACATGGCAGGCATGTCGTACGTACATGCCCCAGTGGCACATAGATGAATTTGCAAGTGTTCGGGATGTCAGTTTGGGCGACAGCTGTGGGCTATGCTTTCACCAGATGCCCTGCCGTGTTGCTAACCTTTCGCTACGGCCCCGTTTTACATGCACAGTAAATATTTTCCCAACACGATTCTCCAGTGTGGGGCGTGACGCAGAATGTCCCGCTCACAGCTCACATTGCCATAGCGATCCACAGTGAGATTGATGGACAGCAGACACACGGGCTGGTGAAAGCTGGACTGACAGAGTCCACAGCTGGAGTAAGTTACACTGTCATACGTGCCTCGTGAGCTGCTGCTTATTTCAGTTTGACATTCAGCGCATTCTGGACTTTTTGCTTTGCTTGCGTCTACGATCGAAGTAGGACTGATGGTTCACATCAAAAACATAGCAAATACTATTATTCATTCTTTATTTAATCAGGATAGTCCAGCTGAGATTTGAATTTGCAGACAGTGGGAGAACGTGCAGACTCCACACAGAAAGGCCCTACTGCGTCTGAGGAACTTGAACCCAGGACCTTCTTACCGTGTCAAAGTACAGTCCATTTTCACCATCCTTATTCTCTTGAAATGAAGTGTACATATTTACAAGCTCCTCACAGCTGATAGGCGAACAGGCGAAAACACAACGGCGCCACTTGGAACATGACTGGCGGGAGCGCGAGCATGGGTAATTATGGTGATGCACCCCCGTGATTATGCACGCCCCGTTTCTTTCCGAAAAACAAGCAAATTTGAAATAAAAAATGGATGTTTTTAATGCAACTAATGCTGTTATCTGAAACAAGGAGTGGCTTCTTCATGATCTTAATCGCACATTCTGCAAAAAAAACGAAAAATGTAGCAGGTTTTCTCATGGCGGGTCACATTTACTGGTACGCCACAGTGCTGCTTCTGCATTTCTAATAGCAAAGTTAGAACTTTGTAGAGATAGATAGTAATACTTGCTGATATTTTGTCCTTGGGCAAGACACTTCTTTCCCCATATGGCCTCCAGCATCTGCATACTTTTGTGATTAATAGCTTTTTTTTGGTAAGATTTCAGTTATGTACCATGACGTCTAACCACGCTTCCTAGCACCTACCATCCACTCACCCACTCGCTATCACCCCATAGTCCGTTGCATTTAAAGAAAATGATCCAAAACCAGTGCAACCTATCCCAGAGCTCTTTCTGCACATAATCCCCCCTGGAGATGGGTCCCCAGGTGCAGCACTGACAGATCACCTTAACGGCATTGAAGAATTTGTTCACTATAACCTGACAAAATGTGTTTTCAGATATATACATGACAATCATTCACACACACGTCATGTTCTATGGGCTATACAGACTCACAGCGTTACCTTACACAATCATAAAAGGTTATTAGATCTAGTATTTCCAGTAAAGTGAACTATTACACAATGTTAATGGGCATAAGGATTTAGATACTTACTCTTTCAGAACTTCGGTTTTGACTAATTGAATGTATAACTTTTACCTTGTAATTTTCAGATTTTTCCCACCACGTTCTACTCCTCCTGCCTCAGACTGTCCCTTTCATTCCCTGTTGATCCTGCTGGTGGCGCTGTGGTGCTGTCCTCTGTGGTCAGATGTTGCGTGTGGACAGTTTACATTCCTCCTGTGTTCAGAATGAGAGACTGGAGCTGCCACTGACAAGGCCCAGGCATTTCCTGTTGCTGCAGCGTGGACAGTTGTAAAAACACAGGGCCGAGGAGGCTTGTCTGACAGTTTGAATGGCTCTTCATTTATAAAAGTACAATCGCCACAAAATATCAGAATATGGGTATTTTAGGAGTGTATAAATAATGAAGTTTAGTAGCTCTAGGAGTAGTTTGTTTGGAAGAGACAACTGCCCACTAACGCAAAGGTTATCGGTTTGATTCCCGGTGTAATAAAATACAAATTTAAGTTTAATTCAGACAATGAGCCAAATGGGTACAAGGTGCCCACTGCGGCGGACGTGTTATTTGCTAGCTGTTTACTTCTGACAGTTGCACATAAAACTAATGTTGCACATTATCTGTAAATATGTACATAGCACCTAGCCTATATTTTTCATAGTGTTTATTCTGTAAAGATGGTCTCTATTTGATTATATATATATATTTTACATGCTTCTCTTCATCTTATTTATCTATTTTAATTTTTGCATGTTCTTGGCATCCAGTGTGGGCAGCAAAGTAAGAATTTCATTGTACAGGGAACGTGTTTCTTTACTGTGCATATGACAATCAAAGCTTTGAATTTGAATGAGCCATATGGGTAGTTTTAGAATTTAATTATGTTAAAATTTCAGATGGAAAGCAGAAGCTAATACAGCTCTGAAAAAAAATAAGAGACCACTGCAAAATTATCAGTTTTTCTGATTTTACTACTTATAGGTATGTGTTTGGGCAAAAGGAATATTTTTGTTTGAGTCTATAAACTACTGACAACATTTCCCCCAAATTCCAAATAAAAATATTATCGCTTAGAGCATTTATTTGCAGAAAATGACAAATGGTCAAAATAACAAAAAAGATACATGTTTTCAGACCTCAAACAATGCAAAGAAACAAGATCAAATTCAATTTAAAACAACATAATACTAATGTTTACACTTAAGAAGAGTTCAGAAATCAATATTTGGTGCAATAACCCTTATTTTTAATCACAGCTTTCATGCGTCTTGGCATGCTCTCCACAAGTCTTTCACATTGTTCTTGGGTGGCTTTATTCCACTCCTGGTGCAAGAACTGAAGTAGCTCAGCTTTGTGTTTGTGTTGGAATTCAACAGATGCTGGAATGGAATGGATGTAATACATGTAGAGATGCTGATTTTTTTCCAGAGCTGTATACTGAGTGAGGTATTATTTCTGAATGAAATGTACAAACAATCAAATCTTAAAGGAACCAGACTCTTTTTTCTATTCTACTGCTGTTGTGCTTTGCTATTGCAACATTGAAGTTTACCTAATACAAACAGACCTTTTTGCTTTTTGATTGGCCCCAAAGATTCACATGTCTTGATGTTCTTTTACCTGAACTGACTACTATTCTGTGTTTGAGTAGCACAATTTTTTCATGCTACTGTGGACTAAATCTTGAGAGAGTTTTTCATTTTGAGAGAAGAACTCAGCCGAAAGATGCAGGATTTGTGCGTTACACATGTGTGAATGAAGCAAAACACAACTTCAGGCATGTCTTTGATGCGAAAACAACATTATAACATAAATATAAAAATGTGACCATTAACCATAGTTTAATGAGATATGCAAATCGTAGGAAATTAAGAAATTAAATAACTAAGTAAGAAATTAAATAAAAAGTAAATTGAGCCTATATTACCAACTCTGGGTTGTCGACAAAGTAAACTTTTGACAGGTAGGATTGTAAAGTCCGGCAATATCGCCTTTGTTATCTGAGAACATATTTTTGCTTATGTTGTCATATCTCTTTTCATAATAATACACTGAAATACTAGAAGTTATTTTAAGCTATTGAGATGAAAATGTTTTAAGGTGGAGCTACTTTAATCCATAGAATCTCAACCTGGGCTTTCCTTTCTGCAAATGTCCATAGTTTTTAAAGCAGCAGTTACAGTGTTTGTGCTTCCTGGAATTACTGCAGAGCTCCATTCAGACTGGATTGTTTTGATAAGTGCAATAGTGCAGTGTTCTGAGAGGCCTCTGATGCTGAAAGACAGACTTCTGCTCTTTGTGTGCGCACTAATACTGACATAAAGACTGAGATGACGCCGCCCCTGTGAATGTGTGACTAAATGTGTGAATGTGTGTGTGCGTGTATGAAATCATTTGGCTTAGTGAGGATGCCTGTAGCTTGTGTTGAACTGTGGGCAGACCTCTATTAGGGTTCTACTAAAAATGTATTGTTATCAGTGATCAGTGGGAAGAATACTTTGAAAATGTATTTAGTTGCAGAATACTGAATACTTGCATTAAAATGTATTTTCTAACATATTCAGATACATGGTCTATTCAGAGTACTGTATTACTACTAATACTTTGAATACTTTCACACAGGGTTGCATTTGAATAATAGTTTGAACAGTCAATATAGCATTAAAAACAACTTCATATTTGTTTCACCATTTGTTCTGCATTTATTTATTGCTGATCATAGAAGGCAAAATCACACTTGCATCAACAACAAGAGCAGTGTTTTATTTTTCTCACTAGTTATGTGCAATTTGAAACCAAAACTGAGTGGCTTTGATGTGATTTTAGATAAGTAAATGCATTCTGAATACCACCAAATGAAAAAGTAACTGTACAGGAATACTGTGATTCAGAATTAGTATTCAGAAGATGTATTCTCGGTATATGTATTCAATTACTTCCCAACACTGATTTTTATTATTAGGCAAGCTGGACAATAAAGCCTCTTATTTTAACAGGTGAAGCTTACAGGTGAGGTACAGGATAAAAATGGGTGCATTTTTTTTGGTGACACTTTAATTAGCCGTAATTAAGTGTGAACAAAGAATTCATTCACAACTGTAACTGTCAACTAGTACTATTACTACTTTAATACCAAATATATTTAGACCTAGCTTTCGTCCATCCATCCATTTTCTTCCGCTTATCCGGGGCCGGGTCGCGGGGGCAACACTCTAAGCAGGGGCTCCCAGACTCCCTCACCCCGGACACTTCCTCTAGCTTCTCCGGGGAAACCCTAAGGTGTTCCCAGGCCAGCCGAGAGACATAGTCCCTCCAGCGTGTCCTGGGTCTTCCCTGGGTCTTCCCAGAACACCTCCCGAGGGAGGCGTCCAGGAGGCATCCGGAACAGATGCCCAAGCCACCTCAGCTGGGTCCTCTCGACATGGAGGAGCAGCGGCTCTACTCCAAGTTCCTCCCGTGTGACTGAGCTCCTCACCCTATTTCTAAGGGAGCGCCCAGCCACTCTGTATCTGCGATCTTGTCCTTTCGGTCATTACCCAGAGCTCATGACCATAGGTGAGGGTAGGAACGTAGATTGACCGGTAAATCGAAAGCTTTGCCTTTTGGCTCAGCTCCACAACAGTCTGATACAGCGACCACAACACTGCCAACGCTGCACCGATCCACCTGTCAAGCTCACGCTCCATCCTCCCCTCACTCGTGAACAAGACCCCGAGATACTTGAACTCCTCCACTTGAAGCAAGGACTCTCCACCCACCTGGAGAGGGTAAGCCACCTTTTTCTGGTCAAGAACCATGGCCTTGGATTTGGAGAAACTGATCTTCATCCCAGAGCTAGCTTATTAGCACTTTATATAGGAACAGTAAATAGCACACATAGTAGTTGAAAGTCAAATGTTTGTAAAATGTTTTTATTAATCAGTGCAACTGGTGTTTTGTGTAGATGGTTGAGATGGATGAGATGTCAACAACATGTGGAGATCATAAGAAATAAGGGGAGGCAAATGTCAACTATTTATTGCTTGTACTGTCACCCAAGCATCTGAACATGCACATGAAATCCCATTGGAAGGGCCAGCCAAAGTTTCCCGAATATAGAAGACACTTGGATGTGGACTTAAACAGACTTGTTGAAAGACTGAAGTATAGCTTGCATTACTATCGTTACTGCAGAAGTAATGCAAATGTCCTGGTAGGGTCCATAGCAAAAGTAGAAGGTAGGAATGGGATAAAAACTAGAGATATAATGCTAGCCAGTCCCTTTTCAGAACTGAAGAAGCAAACTCGATGTGTGGCGAAATGTATTCACTCTATAAACATTCAAGAATTCAACCTTCTTTTGTTACAGTCAGTGCATTAAGGGTTCACCCACCAACAGAAAGGTTTGCAGTTTGATTCTTATTGTGTATCTGGGCAAGACCCTTTCCTCATATTGCCCTCACGAGTCACGAAAGAATGGGCATCTGGGATGAAGCCACCCAAATTGACTGACAAATTTGGCAACCTTAAAAAAGATCAAACCTGCAGTTATAATCCCAGTAGTTCAAATCCACAATGCTCTTTACCTACGTCAGCGCAGCCCACCTGAGGCAACCTTCCCTGAGCAGTTATGGGCGGGGCTCAGTCATTTCCGCTCCTGTGCGCTACATGGAAAAACTGATGGACACATCCTTCACTTTTTCCATTCTCTTCCAACATTTTTCCAAACAAAAAACTCTGTAAGAATGAACCCTTAAACCCAACAGTACAATGAACACCACTCCCGCTTTCAAACTCCTCATTCTGTGTCCAATCTTCGAGCGTGTGTGTTGTATGAGAAAAGGTCACACATTTGTCATCATGTTTCTTCAGTGGCAGGGTTCACTTGAGTTATCTGTGTATGTCAGGATTAGGTATATTTCATGTGGATTGGGAGGCATGTGTAAATGTATTGAGTAAAGAAAGAGGGGAGGAGAGGAGGCTGTTATCCAAACGGCCTTAAGGCTTTCCCAAAACCAGTCCGTCCACATTTGGAGCCAGCTCACCACAGTCTGAAGAAGAGATTTGTTTTTCAAACGTGTTATTTGGCTGTTTCTTACCAACTGCATTGTTTAATTTGAAAAACAAGGGAGCAAAATGTGTGTTCTTATAGATTTAGTCCCCAAACCACATGTAGACAAGTTCTACTTCTCTAGTGATTAATACAGTTACATGACAATGGCTATTGGGCAATGATTATGAGTTAATGTTATCATAGCCTATACACAAAAACATCATTGTGCTTTGTCATGTTATGTTGTTTGATTGTAAACCTGTTCTTTTTATTACACAGGTGTGGCTAACGGGCAGCCAAGGAAAATACAATCATAATAAAATAAATAATAAAAGGGATTTATTTATGAATTTATTTAAGGGACTGATATAATAGATCTTTTGTTAATCCAATGTTGTTGTCATTCTCAAGGACAATTATCGGTATACAGCTCTGGAAAAAACTAAGAGACCACAGTTTTTCTGATTTTACTACTTAAGGAACATTTTTGTTTGAGTCTATAAACTACTGACAACATTTCCTCCAAATTCCAAATAAAAATATTATCGTTTAGAGCATTTATTTGCAGAAAATGACAAATGGTCAAAATAACAAAAAAGATACATGCTTTCAGATCTCAAACAATGCAAAGAAACAAGATCAAATTCACAAATTCAAAACAACATAATACTAATGTTTACACTTAAGAAGAGTTCAGAAATCAATATTTGGTGCAATAACCCTTATTTTTAATCACAGCTTTCATGCGTCTTGGCATGCTCTCCACAAGTCTTTCACATTGTTCTTGGGTGATTTTATTCCACTTCTGGTGCAAGAACTGAAGTAGCTCAGCTTTGTGTTTGTGTTGGAATTCAACAGACGCTGGAATGGAATGGCTGTAACACATGTAGAGATGCTGATTTCAGAAACAAACGCAGTGGTCTCAGAGCTGTACATACAGCACATGTGCAAAGGTGACGCAAGTTCCAGTCCTTCTGAGAATGGCAGTCCCCAGTCTGTTGTTGTGTCCTTGAACAAGACTTTCCTGCTTTAGTCACAATGATCAGCTAAAATGGGTTCTAATCAGTATTCAATCAGGCAGGCAGGCAAGCATAATAGACCAGTTATCAGATATTGAAAGTGAGATCTTTTACAGTTGACTGGTTTTCTCTTGTTTGTTTTTTTTCCATGATGGTGACTTCATAACGTATACAGTATTCATTTCAAGATGCCATTTAAAACAATAATAAGGAAGTTCTCAAACTCCTAAACTGTGCTCGCCCTCCTGCATCTCAACATACAACCCCGATCACTGTTTGCCCAGTTTGAGTTTGTGTGTACTGTCTCTCCTGATGCCCCGAGAGCGCACCTGTCTACTGTACCTGCCGGTCTCTCGGTGACAGGACACTGACGGATCACAGATGTTGTCACACTCAAAGCACACACAGCAGAAAAGATGGACGGCGCACTGATGACCAATCTCTGTCCACATCCATCAGATATTCCCCACAGTGCAGACAGTCTGGCTCCAAAAAACCCTCAGCCTAAAGGACAACCAAACGTAAGGGAGCTTTAGTGTGTCTATCGACCTAAATGCATGCTTAAAATACAGCTCTGGAAAAAAGAAAAACAAGAGGCCACTGCAAACTACTTATAGGTATATGTTTGGGCAAAAGGAACATTTTTGTTTGAGTGTATACAACTACTGACAACATTTCCCCCACATTCCAAATAAAAATATTATCGTTTAGAGCATTTATTTGCCGAAAATGTTTAAAATAACAAAAAAGATACATGTTTTCAGACCTCCAACAATGCAAAGAAGCAAGATCATTTTAAAACAACATAATATGTGTTAATGTTTAATAATGTTTACACTTAAGAAGAGTTCAAAAATCAATATTTGGTGCAACAACCCTTATTTTTCATCACAGCTTTCATGCGTCTTGGCATGCTCTCCACAAGTCTTTCACATTGTTCTTGGGTGACTTTATTCCACTCCTGGTGCAAGAAATGAAGTAGCTCAGCTTTGTGTTTGTGTTGGAATTCAACAGATGCTGGAATGGAATGGCTGTAATACATGTAGAGATGCTGATTTCAGAAAAAAAATGCAGCGGCCTTTTTTCCAGAGCTGTAAATGTTAGTTGTGGTTTTGTTTTTTCATGAGAAATAATTTCCATTAACAGAAACTTCAATACTTAGTTTGGAACTCTCTCCTTTGTTGACAATAGGTTTGTGATTTAAAGTAATACGTTTGGAAATGTCTTTGGGTGTTGGTTTGTCTTTAGGCATTTGACATGTGCCTTTTAATATGGGTATTACATAACATAATTCAGCCATAGAACAACAATGCTCTTAAATAACTGTTGGACTCATGCCAGTGCCATCTGTTCTGAATGTGTTGACTGATCAGATGTTTATTATCAGATTTTAAGACCTTGTGTTTACAATAGTCCTTACAAATTTAGGTTTGATTCAGATGATAAAATGATGGAATTTCTCTGTCTTAGATAGGGTAAATGCTTGTATCTGTAGTGTTTTCATAAGAAATATAAACAAAATTATGAAAGTAAAATCCACCCATGTTGAAACTATGGTGATCTTTGGTTGTTTTAATAAAATTAAATTTATTGATTTATTTCAGGGACAATGCACATTAAAGGGATAGTGCAGTTTTTTTTAATGTTAATCTGTATGGGTTTCCTTCTAAAAGTTACGTGTGTTGACACCGGCTTACCTCTGACACTCTCAGCTGATCCCGGTTCGGCTCACTTTCTGGAGCCCACGTAAGTAGGTCCGGTAACTTCCCTGGAACATGAAATAAAGCTTGTTTTTCTTCTCAAAACAAAACATTTGTTAGAAAGGTGATATATTTGCATCCCAAACAGTTGTCCACGAAACATCCAGCAGCATATTTCGCATTCGGGTATTGTCTCTCTCCACTCGTATCACTACGCCCATGTTAACTCTATCAGCCTGTTCACTTGTAAACTTTGGCGTAGACATCCGCTGAAGGTGAACAGGCTGATAGAGGTAACATGGGCGTAGTGATACGAGTGGAGAGAGACAATAAACGAATGCGAAATACACTGCTGGATGTTTCGTGGACAACTGTTTCGGATGCAAATATATCACCTTTCTAACAAATGTTTTGCTTTGAGAAGAAAAACAAGCTTTATTTCATGTTCCAGGAAAGTTACCGGACCTACTTACGTGGGCTTGAGAAAGCGAGCCGAACCGGGATCAGCTGAGAGTGTCAGAGGTAAGCCGGTGTCAACACATGTAACTTTTAGATGGAAACCCATACAGATTAACATAAAAAAACGCACTATCCCTTTAATAAACATCTACATGTAAATATGCCAGAATTAGCCCGAGGGCTATTTTTCATCTGTAGTCCCTGGACAGGTGTACAGTGTCGATCTGCAGGAAGTAAAATACAATCGAATAAAAACAAGGTTATTATTTACACTCTAAAATCATTCTTACATACAGTCACATACAGCTCCATGCAGTTATATACAGTCATAAAGCCACATTCAGGCACATACATTCATTTCCAATGGTACAAACACCACGTACCATTGTGTGCAGTCACATACATACACATACAAACTCATAAAAAAGTCAAACAACAGTAACACACAAGAGGCAGGATGGCGACAGGGGAATCGAGAGGTGGATGTTAGTGGTGATGACAGGACTGATTCTCAGTTAACCATTTCTTTAACTGGAATTTCTATTCTGGCAGCCATTTAGGCCCCCTGTCCCATGTCCCACTTATTTGGAGAAAGTCACACTTTTTTATGGATGCCACATGAAAGTAATATTGGCAAAGAAATCAAGGCTTTGGGTATACTGGAACTCAGGGTTGTATGCTGGCACCAATTGCTGTCCTAGTCTGTCTGTGCATTACAATTGAAAAAAACAAAAGACAACTAAAATTATATGTTGTTATTGCAGTTATACGAGTTTAAATTACTGTCATTCCATGTCTATGTTCTTTTTTTTACAGCTTGAGGTGATCACCTTAGTTGAACCAGATCCAAATGATAGCACTTAATAAATAAACACTTTAAATCAATAATTCAGAACCATTGTTTTCCATATACATTGCTGTATTGTTCTTGATTCTGTGCCAACTGTTCCTCTGATCCCCAATCTCTCCACACAAACAGTTAGTGAAATGTTTATCTACTATATGGACCAGGTGTTGCTGCCTCTGACTCACCCTCCTTTTCAGAGCCATGACACTACTCCTCTCTGAACATAGAGCCCTCTCCACAGCTCTGGGTGTAAATCGGTTCTCCTTCATCAGCACCTGCACCCTGAGCTCTTGAGGTATGTTTCATTTTGGCACGGCCCTGCTGCTCTGTGCCGCATCGTGTGGGCCAAGACTAAGAGAGGGGAGATGTTGCCACACTCTCACACCTAAGTGGACACATACGTACGATCACAAACCCTCAGAGAACACAAATGGCCCCATGACGTTAGGCTGGAGGAACCTGGCTTACCTGACACGGCCTAGATTCCCCGCTGGCCTCGCTGGATCAGTTTTCCTATGCGCTCATAGCAATGCAAATGCTCTGAGCCTGTCAATTAGTGCAAAGGATTATGGGAGGTCCTACTTCACAGCTGATGTCACTGTGTGTCCGTTTAGAAAGCTGCTCATAAAAATATTGTACACAGGTGAGGGATGTGCAGTTGTTTCTAGTGTGAGTCACAAATAGTTATAGTGGTCTCAGTTGTATTTTGGGGAAATGTTGATGAATATGATCTTATCTAGTCTTTATTTTTCCTTATTTATGCATAGTTCTTTTGCAAATCATTCTTAAAGCAGACCTGTTATACAGTATCAACTTTTCAGAGCTTTTAACCATGTTATAGTTGTTTCCCCTCACCATTTACCCACTTGAAGTTGTATTTGGAGTGATTCTGCATGTTTTGAGCAATCTTTAATTACTTTTCGCATCATTTAACATCATTTACAATACAACAAATAAAAATAATAAATAAAATAGAAAAATAATACAATACAAATACAATACAATACAAATGAAAAAACACACACACACACACACACACAAAAACACTACACTCCTTAGCTAACCTGGCTCATGCCAGATTGATAAGTGTATCACTCTGAATTGAGTTCTACAAATATCGCTGCATAAGGTCACTCTTATCCAGAGGTGCGATCAGCTTCATGGCGCTTTGTTGTGACGACATTTATGGTGGCATCAGCTCTCCTTGGGCACCACAATTTTGTAGTCAGCAGACTTGTTTGCAAGACTTGACGACAAGTGAATTTCTTGTGGCCACTGAATTTCTCCTGTGTGAAATCAATAAAATCTGATTTTATCTTGTTTATTTTATTAAGTTGCCAAAATTATTTAAAATATGCAAATTATAACATAATAATCCATGGGTGATGTTATTATGATTATGATTATGATTATGATTATGATTATGATTATGATTATGATTATGATTATGATTATGATTATTATTATTTAGTCATAAGCAACATAAATACAATATGTCTTCTTTAAGGTTCTTTCTAATCAGTCAAATCAAAACTAATTTGATTTGTCTGTTTTTTGCTCGTATACATTTTAAGAGTACTTTGCACTGCGACTGTGCACGTTACCATCAAATTGGTGAATTATTTTAAATTATTTTTTAATGATTATTTATCAGATTTTGCCTTATATTATAGGCAAGAGCTGGGATGGAGATTTGTCAATAGTAGAGTCTACTCTGGACCAACAGTGCTGGGTTGAGTTGTAATTGGTTCGTATGCGCCGTTTGTTACCAACTGAGATAGCAAACTATAAATCCCTTTTTTTCTAATTTTCTTTTCTTACATAAGCTCCATATTATAACCATGCTCAATAGCTCTTCCCATGGTTGTCTCTTTGGTTTGTTTTTTCTCCTCTCTCCTCTGCACACTTGTGTCTCTGTCAATTGGCATGAGTTTAGACTTACACAAAAAGCCCCTTCATTTTATTGCCTTTTTGTTGATGTTCTCGTCTGGTTATGAACACTATGTGGGACATGTAATTGTTAGATGGCTCCGGTATGCAGCGGTTTCAGATGAACTGTATCCATCAGAGACTCGAAGAAATGCCTCTGAAAGATCCACTTGCACTGAAGCGTCCCGGGACATGGACCGGGCATGTTATTTTTAAAGCATATCCAGTGACAAAGGACACATCAACCCCTCGCTTGGATTACACATAGGCCAGTGCACAAGCTTATAGAGTGTCTTTGAGTAACGTCGAGGCATCATTATGTCCAACGCACACATGGATTTTAATAGGCTGAGGGCACGGACCAATCGCACTTGTCAACCTGTTGCCTGGATACTTTCTTTGTGGGGTGCTAAACATCGCTCCACAACTTTTACATCATGGACTATATTTCCAAAAGTTCGAATTCAAAAGATTGGGTTACATTGCAGAAGTGCTGAAGCAGGTCCCGGTAGCACCTGCTTTTTCATGGTTAATGTGTCATCACCCGAACTTTAACCTGGTTTTCCATTCAGACCTTGACCACCTAATGTTGATAAATCGACTGATGAAATGATTAGTGCTGTTTGGGATGTGTTCAAGAGCAGAGGGAGTTTTAGGATGAGCATCCTGTCACTTAATGCCCCTGATGCGTTGGAGACATCTGTCAATGATGGGGATTTCGGAGTTAAGTTTAATGGCTAATTATGGCCTATTGTAACTATGATTTTGTTTACTGAGCGCTATTTACAAACTGCACTACTGCCTCCAATAGTGCAAATATTATAACCTCCTAACTACAGCTCTGGAAAAAAATAAGAGACCACTGCATTTTTTCCTGAAATCAGCATCTCTGCATGTATTACAGCCATTCCATTCAAGAATGGAACAATGCAATGAAATGCTTAGGATCAGAAGAACCGCTGACTCGCTAAGATAGTAAGAAGTACTAATAGCATGCGATAATAGTACATGATAAAAAGTGTTGCAAAAAGTGCAGGGGGAAAAGGCAAACAATATAATAAAAAAAATGTAATAAAATATAAGTCACCAGAGCTGACGAAGCCTCTCGGATGAGCGGCGAAACGTTTTCAACCAAACAAACTTTGTCCAGTTGACAAATTGAACTTCTCCTTTGATCATGGATTCTACCTGGACGACTGAGGGACTTTTCACGCGTAATAAAATATAATAAAATACAGGTACAGGTAGGATCAAATAAGGTGTACGTAGAGTATTTCAAAGGTGGTAATACTGCTCAAATGAATTTTGTATTGCACATATCATAGTATAGTATAAGTATTGCACATGGGTTATGAAGCAGGTTATTGCACAGGTAACAGTAGGATTTACAGTGAGGTAGTGACATACCTCACTGTCACAGTGTCTGTTGAATTCCAACACAGCCACAAAGCTGAGCTACTTCAGTTCTTGCATCAGGAGTGGAATAAAGTCACCCAAGAACAATGTGAAAGACTTGTGGATAGCATGCTTTCATGCGAAGACACATGAAAGCTGTGATTAAAAATAAGGGTTATTGCACCAAATATTAATTTCTGAACTCTTCTTAAGTGTAAACATTAGTATTATGTTGTTTTAAAATGAATTTGATCTTGTTTCTTTGCATTGTTATTTTGACCATTTGTCATTTTCTGCAAATAAATGCTCTAAACGATAATATTTTTATTTGGAATTTGGGGGAAATGTTGTTTATAGTACTCAGTACTTACAGTACAGTACAGTACTTTATAGACTCAAACAAAAATGTTCCTTTTGCCCAAACACATATACGCCTATAAGTAGTAAAATCAGAAAAACTGATAATTTTGCAGTGGTCTCTTTTCCAGAACTGTATATTAACGCAGTGTATCATTTTAAAAAGAATAAAAATACATAGAACAAAAATTTAGCATTTATGATGTGTCCTAGTTTTATTTAGCATTTGTGCAGATGCTTAAAGTCACATCTTCATGCATCATACGTTCACTCCTCACATGTGGTGATAGTAACTTATTCTGTAGCCACATCTGCCCTGGGGCAGATAGACTAAAGTGTGGCTGCCAATCTGGGGCTACCTCGCCTAACCGTCACTCACACTGTACATTCAGTGGCAATGTGAATAAGGTCCATTGTCAAGGTCACAGTGAAATATTATGATGTACAGCAATAATGAGGTATACAAGTCTGGTTTAGTGCTCCATAATCTGCCTTGTGATTAGATTACCTCTCATATCTACAGTTAAAAGGATTATGCTGGATGCCCTCACTGACTGAACATGCTCCTGTTTGAGCTGAGTAAATACAGCACAGGTGTAGACTTATGACTTGTGACACATCACTAATCTATATTAAATATAGGGAAAAAACTGTATCCACACAACTCGTCTGAACTAAGCAATGTTTAGTAAACAAAAAATGGAAGACCATTTATATCCAGTACTTACTTAAGAGAAGTTTTGTACGAACATTATTTTTTTCACATGTTTGATTTATAGCAACTCTACATTTATATTGTGTTGTAACATTGTGAAATTTTGGCTGCTGCACATTTGGGCACAGCTCGTCCTTCTGCTATAACAGCCTCTTCAGCCTCTGCTATAACAGTCCCACAGTGCTCAGAGATCTAACAAACAACCTCCAACTGACACTAGTTTTTCTGGATATGTGGGATCCGAATTTGGCTGGGTGCCTCTCCAGCGCTGCAGGCCAGGCTGATTTTCCCAAGAGCGCCTGGTAGCCTCCTTAAGACTGGTGTAAAAGTCACGGTGACAAAAGACGCTCCGAACCCCAGCGTGGGAATCCCTTTGTAATTGTCTGGGAGACTGATCTTACAGTAAATCATGAATCACGGCACAGACTGGTTGGACTAGTGGCATGGAACAGGAACGCTTTATCTGCTGCTGTCATAGAGGCTGCTGGATGAGGGCGAAAATATTCCACGCTTCAGGAATTGAATTTAAATTGATTCTAATTAAAGATGTTAAAAAACATTTTTTACCCTACTGTGACCTGCCATTACAGCTCAATTAGTACAATTACAGGATGCATATTACACTATTTTATGATCTATGTTACAGTGTTATCTACTCATCACAAATAAACCTGGAGTTGTGTTTTGTTTCATTCACACATATTTAACACACAAACCCTGCAGTAGTTATCTCAAATAGAAAACATTCTGTTACACCTTGTGATGTGGTAATACAGGAAGTACATGCGCCTTCACTAGAATCAGTGGGATAATTTCAGTCCTGGAATTTCCGCTCTCTACTGAACAAAAGGTAAAAGGTTAACTTGAAAATCACTGCTTCATGACATCACAAGGTGGAACATTTTGATCTTTGGAGATATTGACAGACTAATAATAATGGATTACTCAAACATGTGTGTGTGAATGAAACAAAACACAACTCCAGGTATGTTTTTGATGCGGTAAAAACGTCCTAATCTGGCTAAAAGCTCAGAGAGTCAGTTTTGCATAAGTTCTAAGATGTTCCCACAAAGGTAGTTGTGTCTCTGGGGAGAGCACCTACTCAATCTGTTTATTTATTTGGGATAGGGCACATAAAAATAAATGAGGTACAGCAAATTGATCAACCATCCTGAGATTAATCAATATCAGTATATGAGGCAAAAGCGCAATTCACCAAATGATGACTTGATGTTATTGGTGAGTTCACTCTTACATTTTACATTCACTGTATTAGATCCAGACCTCCTGGTGATGCTGTACAGTATTTAGTATGACCTCATTTCCAGTGCAGTTTTCTCTGACATCTTTATTAAAATAGTGTTTTCCTATGAGGCGCTCTGAACAATGTGGAGTTGCTGGGCAGTTTAGAGCGATAGTTGCGACTCTTTGCTGGACTGGTGCTTTTGACTCCTCTGGATTTCCCCTGCATTAGTCACACACACAGTTATGTCCTCCTACGCTGCACTGCACCGGCCACTGTCTCTCTGACCCATACCCACAATGCATCTTTTCATTGAGCTTCTTCATCAGCTGCTCCACCAACTGCGCTCCGGCATGCCCTAAGTAAACGTCTGACTGTAATAAGGCCCAGTGAATGGGGCTACGCAATGCACTTGTATAATGTGGAATTAGAATTAAATGCATCTTTTGTTTACTTAGATCTAAGAAAGATTACTTATTTAGATTTAGATTTAAAGGTGCCCTATAACTTTTCTCCCATGCCAGTTGTTTGATGCGATCAAGACTACCAGAACAATTTGCAGGTCAGATCTGTGGAGAGCAAAACTGAGCATTAAAATCACCTGTAATTGAACAAATGCAGATATGTTTAACACTATATTGTGGAAGTTACACTGAAAACTGTACATGTGTATGTTATAATGGCAAATTCAAACATATAGGGTGCTGCTTCGTTCTATGCTTTAACGGTATATTCACTGGAGAAATTATTTGAGGTGTAAGTATTAACACAAGATTTATGGTTATCATACTTGTTTTAAAGTAGCTGCATATATTTGTAGTAATCTTGCTGTCTCATAATAATATTCTGGGCTGTCACAATGTATTGAATTCTAGCTTCTTTGCTTAAATACTTGCAGCAAAAGCCAAAAAAAAAAAAACTTCTTGTGAAATGGATATTGTGACACTATTGCAACTTTGACATTTGTATTAAGGTTACATCGCTCGGTCAGAGCTGAGAGGTGATGTGTTGATACAGGCAGTTGTTGTGATAGCGATTTGCTGTGTTACCACTTTTCTAGCAGCAGGTGAGGTAAAAAGAGGTAAAAACAACTAATGAAAAATACAGTTTGCTGAGTTTGCGCTGACGTTATTTCTGGGAGCCAATCACAGATACCTTCTTTAGAATTTTAGTCAAACCAAAGACATGAACCAACACATATTGGCTACAGAGATTGAATATTCGACTCTGGATTAACCCGACTTAACGCTTTCTGGTTTACCCATATAAGAATAATGACAATGTTACATATACGCAGAAATGTGCCTGACATAGCTGCTGGCTCATAAACACACACATGCATGTACTCTGAGGTAACAGGAGTTGGGTGACACTCAGCTTTGGAGTAATTAATGATGTAATGCTTTCCGATATCCCTGTAAAAATCAAATTAAAGACCCTCGGAGGTTGTTTTGTCCCTGCCATCCGCAGAGGTCAAAAAGTCTATCATTTTTTATTGGATTGAATTATCATATTGCTTGCCACTAACGTGTCCTTTATCTTTTACTAGAGTATCTGGTTTTGCAGTGGTGTGGCCGGCAGAGGGGCTATGCTGGTGCCTCTGGGCCCTTCATAAAGCGGACAAAGCTGATTAACGACAGGCGGTATTTACAGCACTGAGCTTGGGGAATATTCACTCACACTTAACAGTAGTCAGGCAGCAACTGGGGCTTTAGGAAATTTGTTCTATTCCGTTACCACTGTATAAATATTTGGGTTGCTCCTGCCTGTGCAATATGCAGACATAACACATTAACTAATTAATGTTCAATATTATCATTTCTTTCTACAGATATTAGCGATATAAGATGCAAACGCCTTGTTGTTAGCTTAGCGACGGTTGTTTACTGGTTACAGCGAAGAATTTAACTTCCAGATTCATATTGAGTTTCAGGGGAACTCCAGTGACTCAGTTGCCCTCATTGGTCCCAAGCACGGATAAATCAAGTGAGTTGAATTATAGCTAGAGTAAAACACCAGTTCGGGAACATTACTAACATGACCTTATCTGTTTACATTTGTTGCATCTGTTTCAGTCATGCAACAAGACCTCTTGCTAACATAATTGAATTTGCACAAGATTATCATATGGGTCACATGGTTAAAGGTGCACTGTGTCACTTTTCCGGTGGAGGGGGCCTACCTTCTTGTCTCCATGGAGACAATGGTTTTGCCTTGATTATTCCACAATATGGGGGGAAAAATGGTTAACAAGTTAATTAGTTAATTAGTAAGTTATTAGTAGTAAGTCATTCATACCATACTCCATACAAGTGTACAACAACTCACCCTTGTGCAACAGACAGTATAACACTCCAGGGGTCGGCATCCCGCAGCTCCAGAGCCGCATGCGGCTCTCTGATCCCTCTGATGTGGCTCAGTACAGTGGTCTCTCGTCTATCACGGAGTTTACATTGTAAAAATAACCCACGATAGGCTAAATCCGTGAAGTAGTCAGCTTTATATTGCGTGTATAAATATGCGTGTATTTCACAGTTCCTCTGACCGAGGCGCCTGGCACCGCTGCGCTGTTGTGGGTTTTGTTGTAGTGAGAACGCATCCGTGCGCTCTCAGGACTGGTTCCACCGCCTGGACTCCAGGTTCCACCAGTTTGTTCTGCCGCTACTTCCCGATGCGCATTAAACACCCAGAGAAGTGTGCGCGCGGACATGTGCACCTGCTCATCGTGGTCAAATCCGTGACAGAGCATGACCGGCGCGACCGGCCCCAGGTGAGACCCACGACCGCGGCCCTTCTGGCATGTGCCCAAATGTCAGACTGCTCAGTCCGTCACTGCTTCAGAGTCACACTGCTCGTGATCGAAAATTTAAATAAATTTGGCAAACTGACCGCATTCTGTACAGGAGACACAGAGGAGAATGACTGACAAAGACAAAGGTCTACAGTCCTTTAGCCAATCAGGATGCAGAACAGAATGCGTATTGATACACTATTAAAAAAATCAGTGAAACAGCGAAACAGCGAGGGACCACTGTATTTAATTAAAATATATTTTATTTTAGTTAGTTCAAAATGTAATTCTATGGCACAAAGGTTGTTTTTTTTTTAAGTTATATGCAGTGTTATTTCATTTTAAATTTCAAAAGTGTTTTGTGGCTCCCAGTGTTTTCTTTACTGTGTGAAACGGGTCCAAATGGCTCTTTGAGTGGTAAAGGTTGCCGACCCCTGCACTAGACAATGCTCCCTACAACTGTATATAGCTGTTATTGTACATCTTATTTGATATTGTATTTTATATTTTACTACTACTTTTCTATTTAAATCTGATTTGTACATATACATTTATTATCATTATTTTTATGTATATAATTATGTCTCATCTGACACTGGTCTATTGCTCTTTGGTTGCTATTCC